>CM016488.1:17583164-18840841 GCA_002890555.2 Lagenaria siceraria
GCAATCTCGATGGTGCCATGTGTTTCCGTCCTCATCGTTGGATCAAATTAATTATTTTTGGTTCAATTAATTATTAATGTTTGGGCTAAAATTTAATTAAGTCCAAAAGTTGACTTAATTTGGCCCAAATGACCCAAAGGCCCAAATCCAATTAGTTGGGCCCAATGGGCTAGGTCCATGGACTAGTCAAGCCCAAGCCCATAAAGCCCACCTGAGAACTCTATAAATAGAGAAGTTCTCTTCATTCACCGGGTTCAGAAATTTTTACACTCAGAGAGCCTAGAGAGAATTCTCCCTACAATCAGAAGACTCCCTAACTCCTGAAGCTGAACCACACACTTGAAGACTGAAGCTCCTTGGAATACATACATCCAAGTCTCCAACTTCACGTGCATCCACGCGCTCCGCTTTCATACATCAAGCATACGCGTGCATACATCCATCCAAGACTTCAACTTCACGTGCATCCACGCGCTCCGCTTTCATACATCAAGCGTACGCGTGCATATATCCATCCAAGAATTCAACTTCACGTGCATCCACGCGCTCCGCTTCCATACATCAAGCGTACGCGTACAGTTGAGAGAGAATTAGAGGATCAAGTACTAGAGATCGAACCGCATCCGCATCAAACTTATATAAACACAAGTTCAACTCCACGAAACACGTTTCTCAGGAAACCTCGTGCGAACAGTCATTTCACTCAATCTCTCATGTCTTGTCTCTTACCTCTCCTTATTCCTTCTCATTCTTCTTTCTAACATAGATACCCTTCTTCCGGGTTGATGTGTTTTTTTCCTTCTTCGCATTATTTCTTTTCCATTCCCATCCCTTTCTTCTTCTAGATTAAAGGAGCATAAATCACTACTAAGTAAATGAATTGAAAGATGATTCCAAACAAAAATTGCAATCTCTTAAATCACCGATTGATTCAAAAAGGTAAGCTGATAGAGCCAAGAAAACAACAACGCATGGGCTTCAACCCAGGACATCCTGAAGCAACCTTTGTGATACCATCTTAAATCACAGATTAACCCAAAAGCTTAAGTGGATAGGTGAAGTCAAATTTAATATAATATCTAATACAACCTCTATTAAGTTATTGCTTTAATCTAAGAGTTGATAAGAAAAAGATACAATCTTGAATCCACAATATATTATATCAAAATCCTCCTTCAACTAAAATTACATTTTGAAGCCATCATTCCAGAAATACACTCACGAACATATCATCTTATACTCAAATACAAAAGAAAAAAAAAATATCAATCCGTTTGAATCGAAAAGAAATCCAAAATCAAGAAGAAAACAAAAATTGAAGAAGGCTTCATTCAATTTATAAATGGAGAATGACATTGCCCATATTGAATCTTCAACCTACTAAACTTTTTCACTCTTTCACTCCCTTTCCATTTCTATTTTCTTCAACATACAAATAATAATACTTTATAGATTTGCTAGAACAATCTGCTCCAAATAGAAGATGAAATTGCTCAATCCAAAGCCCAATTTCAGAACACCATTTCATCTTCTTCTCTGACATATGATTTCAGTTCATTAAGAAAATCATTGATTTTCTTGAAGATCAAAATCACAAAGGATCCTTAGAAGATGGTGTCGATTAGGATGGTGAAAACCCTCGTGATCAATGGCAGTGAAGGCATGTTGGAACTAGTACTCTACATTGAGAATCTTGAATGTCTTGATAGTCAACGCCTGGTGGTCAACGCAAGGAATTGGACGTTTGGTGGTCAACGCAAGAAACTAGATGCCTGCTGGTCAACGCAGGAAAATGGACGCCTGAAGTTGAACGCCAGGCTATGCGATGAACCCTCGTACTGAACGCCTGGAAGTCGACACTTGCAAAACAAAAACTCATGAAGGCTGAGTCATGGAGCTCGCTCTCTTTAAGATGTTTCATGGCTCTGCCCAAGGTGCATGCAATTCGAAATCGTTGCCACGTCGTCCCCAGGATAAAACAGCCCAGGAAAATCTATCTCGATCGAAACTTGCACAAGAATCGAACGAAATGCTCACACCCTTCTGTTGGCTTTTTGGCCCTTAATCTCAAATTAATTAATTTTAATTAATTAATTAATGTTTTGATGATAACAAACCTGCTTTTATTTATTAACAATTTGAGTGTTTTGAAGTGTCCATTGTGTAGAGCTTGGAACAACGGTTCCAACGCAATTTGAATCACTCAAATCGGAGTTCAAACGAAGAAGATATGGCTGGAACAAGCTTAACGGAAAAATACTCGATGTCGATGACGTGACAGCCAAATCATCAAAGTGGACCTACTAGAGGATGACAAGTGGAGAAATAGATAAGTGACACATGGAGCTTTTAATTTTTGTTGGTTTTAAAAAGAATGGTTTTAAAAAGAAAATAAATTTAATATTATTATATGTTTGTGTCTAACAGCTAGTTGCCTTTAAAAGAAAATGAATTTTATATTATTTTATGTGTGTGTCTAACGGCTAGTTGAGTTTAAATCTCAACCATTCAATTTTCTTTTATCAACATCTAATGGTCCAAATTTAATGTAGTTTCCAACAACTTTTCTCTCTTCTTAAACACTTCATCTTCTCCAAATTTTAAGAACTTTTATTATTTTTCAATCCTCCATAATTCATTAAGCTTCCATTGTTGCTCTCTCTCCAAGCTTCAATTTTATTATTTTCATCTAATTCTTGAGAGAGATATATTGTATTGTGAGGATTGATTTATTGAGAGCTTAAATTTGTACATTTACTCTTTGAGAGAGTTTTCCTCATCTTATTCTTCATTTCCAAAATTCATTGTAAGGGTTGCTCTTGATCCCTAAAAAGAGTGGTTGTAACGGTTTGATCCTCAACCGTGGAAAGGATCGGGTTTGTTCTTGCGCCCGAAAAAGGAACATTGTAGCGGTTCGACTCTAAGCCATGGAAAGAGTCAAGGTTTCTAGTGACATACCCAAGAGGAGCTTGGGAAGTGGATGTAGGCCGGTTGTGCCGAACCACTATAAATTTCTGGTGTCATTTTCTCTATCCCTCTCCTATTTAATTTTGCAACTAATTTGCTATTATAGTTTATTATTTGAAATTAATTGCAATTTTTATTCCTTGAAATTAATTGGTCATATTTGTTTACTTTGATTGGTAGTTCTTAAATTTGCATATCTTTACCAATCTTATTATTAGAATTAAATAGGGTGCTTCAATTAAATAGGGTTCTTAAATTTGCATATCTTTACCAATCTTATTATTAGAATTAAATATGGTGCTTCAAAGTATTATTTTTAATTTCTTGATTACTTTGGATTGAATTTATTTGCATGAAATTCTTGTTTAAATTACTTGTTAGTATAAAGTGTATTAATTTGTTTAATTGGGCCCACATTAGTAAAAAGTTTTAATTAGCTTAATAAAACCCTATTCACCCCCCTCTAGGGTTGCCATACCGGTCCAACACCTTCAATAATGCTCGGAAGACTGAATTTTTTTTTTGTGAAAACCAGTTTTTTTGTCCCTCGTCAAATGGAGAAGGCGGACCTTATATACACCGCGAGGGCCAACCAATGCAAGCTGGACGAGCGCTCGACAACAAAACGTGCACTGCACGTGCACTAAGAAGTGGGCACGAGCGCTAAGACCGGTTGACCATGTGGTGAATGCGACGAGGGGCAAAACGGTAAAACTTATTTTTTTTTGTTTTAAGAAAAATAATATTAAAAAATAATAAAATAAAAATAAAACTTATTTTTATTCCCACCCCACCTCGCCTCGCCACGCCCGCGTGTGGGAAAGCCACCAAACCCACCATTGCCCATCACCTCACCCGTTCTAAAACATGGGTACCCCTTGAGGCCCAAGGGAGGGGTAAATAAGGTGAGGTCTCAATGCTTAACTAAGTAATACGGGATTCTCACCTCTCCAAAATTCTTTTTTTCTTTTTTTTCTTTGAAAATTCTATTTTTCATTATTTTTTACCAACAAGACATGAATGAAAAGTGATGAAGAATCGTCACATTGAAGGGAGGCGGTAGAGTGCTATATTTAGGGAAGTGCAACTCGAAGTAGTGCCAAGACGGTGGTAGTTGTTGAGGAGGAAGAATTCATGCTAGTTGCAACGTGCCCTAGAAATTGAGGTTAGTGGTGGCCTGTGGGCATTCACTTGGGGAAGAAGGAAAGGATAATTGCATAAAAAATCCATTTTAAAAGCCCAATATGGTAAATGACCTAATTTAAAAAAAAAAATGCCGAAGGATTATTTGATGATGTCATGACCATGTAAAGTTACAATATGGCCCTTATTGATATTTCTTTTTTTTCCTTATGTCTTAGCCAATTCACCTCTTTTTTTTCTTTTTTTTTTATTCTCTTTTTCTGCCGCTTCATTTCCCCTCTTTTTCCTTTTTTTTTCTTCTCTTTCTTGTTGCCGCTTCATTCCTCCATTTTTTTTTCTTTTCTTTTATTTTTCTCTTCTTCTTCACTCTGCCTCTTCTTCTTCTCGGTCATCATCTTCTTCTTCTCTGACACGATAAGTCCATACGAGAAACTCCGGTGAGCGAGAGTGAGCGAAAACGAGAGTGAGAGAGAGCGAGATGAGAGTGATTGTGAGTGAAAAAAGTAAGCGAGAGCGAGAGAGAGCGAGATGAGAGTGCCTGAGAGTGAGGAAAGGAAGAGCGAGAGCGAGAGCAAGATTGGCTTTTCCGCGTGCGCGAGTTCATTTCGATAATTTCATCCAAATTTGATGTCAGCAAATGGTCATTTGGCATTTTTTTGAAAATTCAGGTCATTTGGCATTTTCGGCCCAATTTATAGATTATCTTTACAAATTTCCCAAGAAGGAACGGGAAAGGTAGTGAAATAGGAAAAAAATAAAAATAAAAATAAAAATGCCACATCATCTAAATTTAACAAAAGTTGTCAAACTCTCAAGTGCCATATCATATTTCCGTTAATTGACTAACAATCAATTTAATCTAGGGACTACTTAGACTTATTTTATAAACGTGAGGGACTAAAGTATTTGTTTTCAAATTTTAAGGACCAAATAGACATTAACATCAAACTTCAAGGACCAAAATGCATTTTGCCCTAGATGATAGTAGTCCTTATTTATATATATAATTTTTCAATTTAAAAATTCTTAATAGAATAAATCTATGTTAATTGCCAAGCTAAATTTAGCTAAATTTAGCATATATATAGATAATTTAAGGTAATTGTAAAACCACAAATTTATTTAGTCCATGCCTTCACGTTTGTCGTTGACTAAATTAAAATAGTTGACTATACTCATATGATATTTATTAGTCTTATCCTATTAATCATGCTCACATATTTTTCTGGATTTTTTTAGTACTTCTTTGGGTTAAATTATATAACATACTCATCAATTTTTTTATTTGCTTAAAAATATTTATACTCTTTTAAAGGTCATAAAATTATTCCTCATATTTTATGACCGTTTATAACTACTATATAGTAGAAATACTTTAAAATTTCAAATCACAATTATGATTTAAAACAACACACAGTAATGTCCAAAAATAGAATTTTGGATCCTCAAACTAAGTCATTGTCACATTATTCTAGATTAAGAGTTATTTCAAAATTCTAGATAATTTTTCTTTCATATCAAAATTCTAAATAATTTTCTTACTAATATAATTTTGAAATGTTTACTTATTTTCAATAGAATAATGCGAGTTTTAAAACAAAGATAAAAATTTAGAAGTTTTTTCTTTTTTATAATTAAAAGAATTCAAAGATGTATGGAAGACAATTCCGAATTAAGGGACAAAATGTAATTTTAACTCGAGAAATTTTGCACCTAAAAATGCGAGAAAATTGCACAAAGGGCTCTTTTAAAGGGACCCAAATGAGAATTAACTCCAAGTTTGAAAACTAATGAATTTTGACCTTCTCCTTATATGAACATCTTGTAAAATTACCACTTTAATCCCAAATGTACATTTCTTCCTTCTTCTTCATTTCGTAGATTTTTTTAGATCTAATATGCAACTTTTTGCGTTCGATTCTCATTATTATTCTCATGTTCACTTCTCATCCTTCTTGATTCCTCTCTTTTTATCGGCCGTTGTTGCTCTACAACTAATCTCCACAAAAAAAAAAAAAAAAAAAAGATCATAGGCGTTGGGTTTTCCAAAACCGAAGGCAACAAACTAGAGAAAAATGGAGAAGGAAAAAATGGTAATCGATAAGAGAGAAAGAGACACAAGAAGAGAGAAGAGAGAAGCTAGAAACTAGAAGAGAGGAGTATGAGCATCGAGCCTACCGTGTATCGAACATTGAATTTTTTCTTAAGTATTGGTTCCCTTCACTAAAAGAAAGAACCCGTTGAGACGAAGTCCATTATTAGGAGAACCTTGTCTCTCCCCACAACGGTTGATGAATGTAATAAAAATAGAAGGATGTTGCGGAGACAAGATTTGCACTTGTAACCTTAAGGTATTGAGCATGACGAGCTAACCAAGCTCTCCATGTACGATGGAAGATGCTTTCCATATGAACTAATGAGCGATCCAAGATCTCATTTGTCTTGACTAGGAGAGCATCGAGTAGCGTGATTCAAAAAGTCAAGAAGCATCAAGTAGCAAGCATAGAACATCAAATAGCGTAATTCGAACATAGAACATCAAATAGCGTGATTCGAACATATACGGGTAGGCTTACAGGTAGTTCTCAAGATTGAATCAATAAATTTACAACTTGGTAAACAAAAGAACCTTTTTCATTTCATTTCAAATCGTGCGTGATTTTTCATTTCGATCCGAGGTCATTAAAAAAAAAAACTGAAACGCCTCGATATAATAATATAGGCGTTTAAAAGAACTTTTAAAAAGAAAAAGAGACTCAACATTTTGTTGAATAATATAGAAAGTTCATAAATTAACAAAAGAAACCGCCAGCATAAAGCATTTTTTCAATCTGTCAATCACGAATTCGGACTT
Source organism: Lagenaria siceraria (assembly GCA_002890555.2). Lineage (NCBI taxonomy): Eukaryota > Viridiplantae > Streptophyta > Magnoliopsida > Cucurbitales > Cucurbitaceae > Lagenaria > Lagenaria siceraria. The sequence goes on from CM016488.1 coordinate 17,590,129, forward strand.
GTGGAGAATTTTCAGTTTCCCAAAAACGAATCCATTCGCATGGTAGAGAAGAATTGACGTCATCTCCTTTGTCGCCATTGATCATTGCCTTCACATGGAGATTCCACCATGTTTCTTCCGTTCCCTCCCTCAATTTGATCTTCATTTTCATCTCTTGCCTTATTTAAATCCCCTTCCCTCTCATTTCTCCTCACCCCACTTCTTAATTTTCATCTGGGGTTTGAAAATTCTCCAACCAGGCAAATGGGTCTCTTCCCATTTGCCGTTCTTTTGTTCTCTTTCTTGTTTCTTTTGAGGTTTTCTTCGGTTTATGGAAGAATTCCAACCACCATTGAAGGGCCGTTTAAGCCTGTGACTGTCCCGCTTGATAAGAGCTTCCGGGGGTTGGCCGAGGACTTGCCGGAAACTGATCCGAGAGTTCAGAAAAATGGGGGTCAGTTTGCGCCGGAACAGATTTCTGTCTCTCTCTCTGCAGATTATGACTCCGTTTGGATTTCTTGGATAGCAGGTTCTTCAAATACTTCTGGTTGATCGTTTTGAATATGGCTAACTTAGTTGTGTACTTGATTGTTTGTTTGCCTAATTGCTCGGTTGAAGATGCTTTTGCTTGCTCAAATTACCAACTCCCCTGTTATGAGATTGGATTATGTGAGATTACTTTGTTGGCAAGCTTCGTTGAGCAATGCTCTGGAAATTCTATCTTGACTGATTGTGTGTGTGTTTAGTGTTTGACAAAATGCGTAAAAGACACCCCTCCTGACATAAGCTTCAATTGGAGATAGCATTTGGCAAGGATGGCCCACGGTTTGACACTACTAGAACTATTGAGAGAAATGAAAAAAACTGTATTATGAACATGCTTCGGATGGTTTCTCGAATTGATATTTCTGCCGGGGAGTTGTCAATTTTGGGTTGAAAGGTTGCATGTTTTGCACGTATGAAATCCATCAATCACCCTCTATGTAGCACACTTTATTTTGGGTAGCATGGTCAACCAGTGTTAGAGATTTGGACATTTTGACACATGTTAGACATGTATCGGACATTTATTAGCACAATAGATATGCATTAGTCACTGTTGTACAAAGTCAATATAGCTCCAACATTTGTAATGCACGTATTCAACACTGGTTAAGTATACTAAATAGACGCATAATAATAGACACTTGTTAAGTCAATATATCTTGTTGAGGTGTATATTTGAGAAAACATGTCTTTGTCCTATATTTTTAAAAAATAGTGTGTCAATGTATCTATATCTCGTATCCATATCTATGCTTCTTAGGTCACCTTTTCCCATATGAGGAATAGATGTGGTTTGTTTAGAAGCTCTAGAATGCTTTAGACAATGATTCATTCGAATTTTCATTATAGAGTTCTTTTTTTTTCCCCTGTTCCTCTTCCTCCAAAGAGATTTGAATTTAACGTCGTGAGCCATTAGTTCAATTCAGTGAGATTCAATTGATGTGCAGGGGACTTTCAAATTGGAGACGACATTCAACCACTAGATCCTGAAAGAGTTGCGAGTATTGTCATGTATGGGAAGTTCAGAATGCCAATGAATAACCAAGCAGAGGGTTATTCTCTTATCTACAATCAACTTTATCCCTTTGAAGGCCTCAGGAACTACACATCTGGAATTATACACCATGTTCGTCTAACGGGTATGATCAATTCAAATTCTAACTCTAATTTACAACTTAATTAAAATACGTGGTTTCATCAATTAGAAGATTTCTGGAGCTCTCTTGTTTTTTTTCTGACAGGATTGGAGCCTGATACTTTGTACCAATATCAGTGTGGAGACCCTTCAGTTGCAGAAGAAATGAGTGATGTATTTTATTTCAGAACCATGCCTGTTTCTGGGCCTAGGAGTTATCCTAATAGAATAGCAGTGGTTGGTGATTTGGGTCTTACATACAATACTACATCAACAGTTAATAATATTTTGAGTAACCATCCCGACCTTGTTCTATTGATTGGGGATGTGAGTTATGCCAACTTATATCTTACAAATGGCACTGGCTCTGATTGTTACTCTTGTTCTTTTCCTGAAACTCCTATTCATGAAACTTATCAGCCTCGTTGGGATTACTGGGGAAGGTGAGTCGGGGTTTCTTGCTTTTCTCCTTCCTTTATTTTGAAAATCGAAACTTTCTCATCTTCCAAACTTGTTTAGTATTCAAATCTTCTGTACTTTCAGAAACCATTATGCAACCTTCTTTAGCTAGTTGTAGCACGATTTGAGGAAATGATCTCTTATAGCTTTTCTATTATCAGGTATATGCAGCCTCTAGTATCCAAAGTTCCATTGATGGTGGTGGAAGGGAACCATGAAATAGAACCACAAGCTGAAAATCAAACATTTGCAGCTTATAGTTCCCGATTTGCATTCCCATCCAAAGAGAGTAACTCATCTTCGACGTTTTACTACTCTTTCAATGCAGGTGGCATTCATTTTATAATGCTTGGTGCCTACATTTCATATGAAAAATCAAGTAAATCCACAACCTGTGCCTCTTTTCACAATCCTTTAGATTAAAAGGCTTGATATCGACTGAAAATTGCTGAATCCACCATGCTTTATTTCACCCGGTGCAGGTGATCAATACAAATGGCTAGAGCAAGACCTGGCAAAAGTTGACAGGAAAGTTACTCCATGGTTGATAGCTACATGGCACCCACCCTGGTACAGCACCTACACTGCTCATTATAGAGAAGCAGAGTGCATGAAAGTGGCAATGGAAGACTTGCTCTACAAGTATAAAGTTGACATAGTTTTCAACGGTCATGTATGTCCTCTTTATTTCATAATTTTTCTCGTTCTCTTTATTTCGGCATCCTTTTGAGGCAACTAATTGATCTATTTTAGACAACATAACTTATGACCTGAATTGTGTTGATTGGATCCACTCTCATAGCATCATGAACTAGGGATGATGACCTTTGAAAATTGTGGTGAAATCTTAGTGCTTTCAAGTGTTTTTACTTGTTAGAATTTTAAAATTCATTTTTTTTTAAATGTAATGAAACTTATGAAAATTTTGAAAAGTAGTTTTAATTGGTTTGAAGTGTTTTTCACTGTTCCAAATGTCATACTAAACTCACCCTTAATCCATTGGTGAACTGTTCAGTTATTTTTCCTATTCAATGCTGTTTTGGCTTCTGTTTTTCGCGTTTTATTTTCTCTCACTTTTTAAAGTCATAAGTTCCTGATTATAAAACCATAACCATGTCATAGGCATCTAATGTGCCAATACAGATTTTCTGCAACTAGCTGCAGATGGTATTTTCTTTTTCCCCCACCATTTAAGTACGTAACAAATATTTGAGTGGTTAAATGCATATTTGGTTTTTCTATTTGTCTCTGCTGCATACACGATATTGTTCATATTTGTTAGGCATCCAAGCACAGAAGATATATGAAACTAATATATTGCAATATTAAGAAAAAACTACAAGATAAACAAGTAATTTGAGGTACCTGCACCCTCCTTCTTGAGATCTCTCTCAAGCCCTATTCACTTACCCCATGCCTAACTCTCTCCTTATTCACATCTCCCTACCTAATTACTAATATACCTTTACGACAATTCTGGTAATATTTCTAAAACTTCCCTTGCGAGTACTCACATATTATTTCTGATTGGGGGTATATAAATTCATGATCAGGTTCATGCCTATGAGAGGTCAAATAGAGTATATAACTACACTTTGGATCGTTGTGGTCCTGTCCATATAACAGTAGGCGATGGAGGTAACCGAGAGAAAATGGCAATTGAACATGCTGATGAACCTGGAAACTGTCCAGACCCAGCCTTGACACCGGATGAATACATGGGCGGCTTCTGTGCATTCAATTTCACATCGGGTCCAGCTGAAGGAAAATTCTGCTGGGATCAGCAACCTGAATATAGTGCATATCGTGAAAGTAGTTTCGGCCATGGCATTTTGGAGGTTCGTCTTCCCTCTCTCTCTCAGTTGCTCAAACAATATTTCATTTCCATGATATAATGATATGTGCTTTAGAAACAGTGGCAATGTTATGCCAGCTCTAATATCATCTGTTGCAGCTCTCTTTCTAGAGAAGTGCCATGTACCTCCACATTCTGGGTTTAAAATCTTATAATTAAACCTTAAGAATTGTTGCATTTCATGGCAAGGATGGCAAAAGAAACCCACACACATATACCAAAAAGAAAAATACACTCTGGAAACTTCTTTCTGTGTTCAGGCTGGATGCTATGTTCGAAGTGCGGTTAACTAAAGAGTATTCTTTTACAGGTGAAAAACGAAACTCATGCGTTGTGGACATGGCATCGAAACCAGGACTCGTATAAATCGGTTGGGGATATAATATACATCGTACGACAACCAGAAATTTGTCTAATTGAGCAGAAGGTACATACATACAGACATGGAAAACAAGAAGATATGTGACAGTATAACCATGGTACATATTGTTGATAGAAACCCTGGTGTTGTCAATTGCCATATAGAACGTTTTCTGAGCTTTTCATCATGTTCTTATTTAGGTTCCTACTTCATGAATTCAGCCACCAGTCTTGAGCACACACAGAATGGAAAATGGGTAAGCTAAATGAGGAGGTTCAGAATTATACTTGGTTTCATCAATTGGGATTGTATTCTTTTCTAACTCTTCAATATTGATGCTCCTAAAAAACCAATTTTCTTGAGGCAATTAATAGATATATGAGAATTTGATTTACCATTCCAATATTGCTTGAGATGAATCATCTCTTTTCTTTTTTAGTTTAGTCTCTAAACTTCACATTATAAAAAAAAAATAATAATAAAATAAAAAAATTTAAAAAGTCTTATAAACTTTTGGTATTTTATTTTATTCTTTGGCCTCTTGCAAAGAGGAAATTATTTTAGTCTTTGTTGTTAAATGTTTTAATAAATTATTTAATATAACATCTTTTGTAATTTACCACGATTTTTTCATGAAAAAGTGTGCAAAGTCCTATGGTCAAATCAAACATAAGTTGACTAACATATAAATGTGTTATCGATTAAGAGGTTTGTAGTTCGAATACTTAAAAAAATATTCAAATAAGTTTGGATTCGAGATATGTTTTTGACCTAAAATTGGAAGTAAAACAAAATATTTGAAAGTAAGCGACTAAAACACAATTAAGAAGAGTAATTTTAGGAGAAATTAAACTCAATAGTTGAACCTTCAAAAGTAGAAGTTAGTGATGTACATAGTCAAGTACAAGAATCAAATTAAACCATTGAATTGAATGAGTAAATCCCCTGAAGAAAGTGGGAGACTTGTGAAGCCTTAACCTACCTGATTTTACCTATGTCATTTAGTTTTCACCCCCCAAAAAAAAAAAAAAAAAAAAAAAAAGTTTTATCATCCAAATATAAACTACATTTGACCAAACCTTTGGAAGCCTCACCATTTCTAACAAAACTGAACAAACCCTCTGCTCATTCCCACCCCATCTATAGCCCTCCTACATTGTTTGTGAAGGCAGTGAGATAGCAATTGAAAACAAGATTATGACTAAGAGTTTCGGGATCGTAAAACTCGAGGAGGCTTTCGAGTTGGTTGGAGTCGAGGTTGATGTTGGATTGTATACCGGATTTAGTCCATTCGTGTCACCGGTACCGCCATTGTTGAAGCTCGGTGTGGTTGTAGCTGGCACTGTTATCGTCGGGCTTGCGTTTGCCGGAGGGCTCGGTGTGATTGCTCCTCCTGCAGCACTGGAAAATGATCACAAATAAGACAGATTTAGAACAATATTGTGTAAGTTGGGATATGTGGGACATAGAAAGATTCTTGAATAAAACTTGGGCCAAAGGAATGAAGGAAAGAAAGAGAAGCAAAAGATTTGGAGACAAAATGGTCTCAAAGAATTGATTCTTTAGGGGACACAAAGACAACCCAACAGCATCTTCTTATACATTACATCTTCCCATCATGCCACTCAATCTATCATTCTTTTTCTCTCTTTCTTTTTTCTATTAAAAAACATAAAAGTTCCAAAATCTACACTATTTTAGATGAAAAATTATTCAACGAATATGGCTGTCAGTTTTGCAGTGTCGGATGTAAGAAAGAGGATCAAGTTTACTTCTTAGTAAACAGAATCAATCGATGATATATGAAAAGTAAAAATCAATTAATAATGTTATGTGAATTATGAATAATAAAGAAAATCCATTAGGATTACAACAATCTTGATTAAAGGGCAGTTAACGTGGCCTAAATTATCATTAAGTTTTTTAATCCACAAAAGTTTTGATGAATAGTTTTCCATCTTAGAGACCGTTTTTTAAGATGGGTCAAATATGAACCAATTCAAAAGTAAAAAAAAGTGTGTAATTTATCTACCATTATATATATTCAATGTTTTTTAAGATGGGTCAAATATATTCAATGTTATTCTCATAAATTTTACTGTTTTAGTTTAAATGGAAAATATGTATTTCGATTCTAGTATTATACTTTTAAAACGATTTTAATTTTCATACTTTTAAAAACTAACCATTGGAATTACAAGAATCAAAATAAAAGTATAATTTTAGACAAATTACAAAAATTACTCTCAAAATATGATGTTAGTTGTAATTATATCTTCAACTTGTAATTGTAAAAATCGAGCCTTCAAACTTTTACAAGTGTTAAAATTATACCTCCCAAACTTATATAATTGTAGAAATTATAGTAATAATATAAGTTTAAGGGTTCAATTTTAATATTTATAAAGATATGAGGGTTCAATTTTTACAATTGAAAGTTTGAGTGTAATTATAACTGTCTATACTTTGATGGGTAATTTTTGTAATTTGACCTATAAATTTTTCTTGTGTGATTTTTAATTTCGTATTTTAATGATTTAAAAAGGGAAGGCAATTCAAAAAATTAAAAAGACAAGGCTGGCAAGGTCTGACACGTGCAGTAATGAATGACCAAGCAGAGTCTGACATGTAATACTGTTGACCAGCTTTGTAGACTCCCCAAAACGCACCGTTCTGTGAATACTCAAAAAGCTGATTTAAAAATTATAAAAGTAAATCTATGCCATCCTCACCGTTGGATCTCACCACTACCTGGGCCTCGGCCACATTGATCCAACGGTGTCTGACAAAGATGAGCCCCACAAAAAGATGTTGTACTTGTATATCTCTTTGAATTACTACCTTGCCTTTTATTCAAATCAATGACAATCATGTCATTTTCACTAAATTTAAAATTTTAATTAATTAGATTTATAATCAAGCTCCCACATGTTATTAGCAAATATATATATTATATAGTTTCAAAACCTTATATATTCTATGTAAAATAATTAAAAAAAAAAAATAGTTCGAAACTTTGTTGTTTATTTAAAAAATATCTCTCTATTATACTTTCAAAAGCTACAATATTTTGTCATTTCACAAAAGTTTTAAAACTATACTTTCATCCAACATGTTAAGCTAAGAAAGTGTTCTAGTTACTCACACGTCATTTTAGGTCAATGTCATGTCGATTTTTAATCCAAGATTCGAAGACCCCATTTGATAACCATTTTTTGTTTTTAATTTTTTAAAATTAAGCCTACAAACATCTATCTCACTCTTAAATGTCTTGCTTTCTTATCTACTTTTTACCAATGTATTAAAAAACTAAGCTAAGTTTTGAAAACTAAAAAAAAATAGTTTTTAAAATTTTGTTTTTATTTTTAAAATTTGACTAGGAATTCAACTCTTGTACTAAAATGAAATATGCAAAGCATTGTAAGAAAATGTGAAGAAATAGACTTAAACTAAAAACCAAAAACACGAAATTGTTACCAAATATAGTTTAAAATTTTTTACTTCAAAGTAGTTTTGAAACGTTTATAAAAGGTCAATAATAATATTGCAACTTTTGAAAAAATAATAGTATTTTTGAAACCAGGAATAAAGTTTGACAATTTTTTTTAAAACAATTTAGCCTATAATTTATCCACTCGTTTACTTTCTCTCTTTTGACCATTGATAAAAATTGTACCCAAAAATAAAAAATAAAAAACTATTTTCTCTGCAAGAAATAATTTTGTTTGAGAATCTTTATTTTATTTTAAAGTAGAGCGTAAAAGAATGAGAATTTTGGAGACAATGATGGTAACATTTATACTTTACCCTACAAACTTCACTTCAAATTCTAATATTCATAAATCATAACCCAACCTTTGTTTTTTTTTTTTTTTTTCCTATCTACAAGTTCTAGATCCTTATAAAGAAATAACTCCCATTATAATTTAATTATTTTATGAATAAAATAATTAGATATTAATAAGTGTATAAGACAATGTTAAATTTCAAAAGAAGAAAATCAAAGTATGGTTTATTTAATAACTAAATAAAAATGTTATAAAAACAACCCTTATTTCTCAATTTCTCCTATTAATATATCATATTTTCTCCCTATTATTTATTTGAAACAAACTTTTTAAGTGCTTCAAAACCCCTAAATTTATTCACTTAAGCTAATTTTGAATGGGATGGGAGACAGCAAGGAAAGCAAATATAAGATTTTCATAAGACTCTAAAAAGAGAACTCATTTACTTGAACATGAAGAAATCTCCGCCAAATATTCCTAAAACTAGAATATAATAAAAGGTTTTCTCTATGCGCATTTAAAAAATAATAATCTAATATTTCATTTTAAAAAAATAAAATTATAAAAATTAGCGTACCTGATAGAAGATGGATAAACACAAGATCCATAACCTGCACAGAACAACAATATCAAATAATTAAACCAAACATTTATCCATTTATTCCCATTCTTTTAACACTTATCACTCTCAAAATTAATTTTAAAAAGAACAAGAATTTTACTAAGAATTAAAACACGGAGAATCTTCTACACTAATCTAAATCACCCCTATGCTCAAAGTTAACAATGTAGTTAATGTTACAACATTATTAGAAAAATTATAAAAAAAAAAAATGTATTATGAGTACTTGTATCAACTTTAATTAAGAACAAATATATTTTGAATTTTAGTAAGCTTCAATATTGTGGTAGAAAAAGGATAAAAGGTAGAAAAATAACCTAGTCTAACAAAACTAAAAATTTTACTATTATATGCATAAAATTATGGTTCAACAATGCATCAAACTACTAACAAAAAAAAATCCCATGAATGTATTTCTTTTAAGGTTAAATATTTAAATTTTTTTCTACGCCAAAGTGAGCTTAGTTCGGTAATTGACATGACCTTCTTTCTTAAAAGTTGGAGGTTCGATCTTTCACTCTGTAATTTTGTACTAAAAAAAATCTTTTAGACTCTAATAAGTATGTGATACTTTAGTTTTTAAAATTAATTTTGTGAAAACTACCTTCACCAGTAAGTTTATTTGTAATTATGCTAAAAAAAATGCAAGCGAAAACATTTAACTAAAAAAAACAAGTTTCTTATTTTTGAAATGGGGTTTTTAATGATTATTTAAGGAGATAAAAATAAAGCAATAATAAATTTTAGCTAACTCAACTAAACACACAAAAACAGAGAAGGAACAGAGTGAGAGAGAAATGGACGGACTTGGGTCACTCTGGGCGATGGTGGCGGAGCCGGCGAAGTCACAGGAGCCGGGAGCCATAGCCTTGCGCTGGAAGAAGCTGTTGAAGGCGTAGGAGGCGTGGGCTTGGATGGTATTGGGGAGGAAACAGAGTCCATTCAACAGAATCGGAGTACAGTCGGCCCCGGTGGCGCAGGCGTAGTCAAGGGCGGCTTGGAGGGATTCGTAGGTGGCGTCGCTGCGAGCCACGCACCAGTACGCGCCGTCGACGGCGGAGGTTCCGATGAGGAAAAAGAAGAGGAGGAAGGAGTGGGAGAGAACAAGTGTGGCCATTTGGGAAAGGAAAAAGGAAACAGAGGGTTTGAGACGGAATGGCTTGTGAGGAAACACACAATGACATCCTACTTTCATCTTTTTCACTTTTTTTTCTTTCCTTTTTTATATTAAGATTTAAATATTATTTTAGTTTAACCTCGAGTTTTATTCGTTCTTGTCTTTGAACTTTAAAAAGTAAATCGTTTTAGTTCATGTTGTTGAGTCGATAAAATATCATACATAAGATATGCCTTTAAATGATTTTTCACTATCATTGTTACATTTGCGGGGAACAAAAATGGTTTGAAATTAACTTAACTCGACTAAAATCGAACTGACGTTGACGACTTGGTTTTCCAACATTGTCAGTTGGAGTCGGTTTTGTCTATTACCAAATTAATTGTTGGTAAGTTACTCCACTCTTTTTAGTATAACTGATCGAACCTGAGAAATGTCATGTCAACTACTATTGAACTAAACTCACTTTGGTTAGTCAGTCCACTTAAAGTGTCCAAAATTGACTGATCGACCAAAAATAAACAAAATTAGAAGTTTACTAAATTGACTAGTTGGTTGGTTAACAACAAACTGCTCTCAAAATTGTCATTTTTCATCTCTCGAAACCAACTAGTTAATGTTAATTTTCTATTAAAATTTCAAGTCGAATGATGACATGCAACCTTAATTATATTAGGTTATTTAATTGTTAGCATTGACTAAAATAATTTATTTTAAAAATTTAGAAACAAAATCGAATATTTTAAAAAGTTTATGTCCCATTTGATAAGCATTTGAGTTTTTGTTTTATAATTTTGTAAAATTAAGTTTATAAATACTACTCTACCTAAAATTTTATTGGTTTTATTTTTTGCTTTCTTACAATATTTTTAAAAATTAAGCTAAAATTACAATTTTTTTTTAAAGTAATTTTATTTTTGTTTTTGTTTTTATTTTAATTATTGGAATTTGAAACTCAAATGTTTCAGTTTCAGTAGGAAAGTTAAAAATCATAATAAAGAAATGATGGGCCAAAATTTCTTATTCCCATTGTTTTTGTATACTAATGAGCAATGGGATTTGATGCCCACGCAAAAGGATGAGTCTTTCCTGCCATTCTCTTTCTCACTCGTATTTATTATTAAACAAAATTATAATTAAATACAGCTAATTATATACGTAGATATCCATATTTCGTCCAAGTAATTGTATTCTTATTTTATACTTATCCTTTGTTGTTAAAAAATAAAAAGTATAAAGCTAAATAAAAATAAAAAAAAATATTTGATTTTTCTGAAAAGGAATAAATTTGAAATTTAAATTTTAGAAAGATGGAAATATTTTTCTATTTTATCATTATTATTTTAAAAATATATTTTCCACTAAATTCTCCTTCCATATCTCCTTTTCCCCTAATTCTCTCACTCCCTCCCCACTCTGTCATATCTCACATATCTTTTTCCCCACAACTCTTTAAATTATTAATTTTTTCCAGCATACAAAAATAAAAATTCTTATTCTAGACACTCTATTAGTTTATTTATTAAATACAAACAAAAAAATTAGTTTATTTATTTATTGAGAATAGATACTCTATTAGTTTGTAACTTATATTTTTTTAAGGCTAAATTATAAAAATGTTCTTAAATTTTGTACATTATATCAAAAATACTTTTAAACTTTAAAAAAGAGTTAAAAAATATCCGTTAGTTTTGAATGAAAACCGTTAACGTTTTGTTTAAATATACCCCTAAACTTTTAAAAGGTTCAAAAATATCCTTAAATTTCAAAAAAGTTAAAAAAATGTCCTCATTGTTGGTATATAAACAAAAATCGTTAATACCTTGTTGTAAAAATAACTCCAAATTTAAAAAAAAAATAATAATAAATGCTCCCACCATTAGTATGACGATAAATTTGTTTGAAGTTTTTTTGAGTTAAAAAAAACTAATTTTAAAGGAAAATATATGGATATCCCTCATTTTTTTTTCATATAGATAAGCTCATTTTTCTCCTATTTTTTTCAATTTTTACACCAATTTTCTTAAAAAGAAAAAAAATAAAATTTTAAGTTAAAACGTAAAATCCCACAAAATCTCACAAAATTCCAAAATCAAAATCTCGCCTTAAAACATACCAAAATGATAAATAGTCAAATAAAAAAAATGTATTTGGATATTAACACACACTCAACTACAAACATGTTAAAACATTTAAGTCCTAAAATCTCTTGGTGTCTCCATTATTCTATTTATTTTTATTATAGTCTATATATCTTAAGTGAAGTGTGTAATTTATTTATTTTAGATAAAAAAAAATGTCAAATAGTTAAGAAAAGGTGGAGTAGGAGGGATTGAATAAGAGAGGAGAGAAAAAAGAGGGAAAATAGAGAAGTAAGACGAATATTAAAGATTCTTGTTTATATAACCGTAAGGGTGTCGCCACGTGCCCGAGACGACGCGAAGCGGCCGACGTCCTCAAAAAGGGTTAATTAAAAAAAGAAAATAAAAGGAGTCGCCACCAATCTTTTTTACGGTGTGATTGGACACCGAAATAAAGTAAACAATTTTAAGTAAAAATCAATAAAAATAGTCTGTGAAAACTAGAGTTGAGTTCGGGAGTCATTTGTGTATAGGGAAGGTGTTAGCACCCCACAACACTCGTTAAGTAAAACGGTGGCCAATTCATTTTTATCTTGAATAAAAATTTATTCTTTAAATGAAATCATCTGGGAAGAATTTTTTTTAAAACAAATGTCTTATTTTACAACTCATTACTCCAATATTGAAGTAATTATCCCATAAAATAAGTGGAGAATCTTTCCATCAATTAGGCTACACTAGAATTAAGGAAAAATTATTTGCCTCAAGAAATTGAGAAAATATTACAATTTCTCAAATCTGTCATAGGAATATCCTTTTAATAAAATTTTAAAAAAACATTAATTAAATTCATTTTTTTCTTGGGATCAATATCTTGGACTCCCGAAGATATGATCTCTCGCCTCAAGAATCTAGAAAAACGGACTCCCAGATATTTCTAGATTCCATCGTGGGATTTTTTTTAAAAAAAACGGTAGGTTATTAAAAAAAATTGATTAGGAAACCTTATGAAATAATAAATTAATTTTTTTTTAAAAGGTTAAAAATAAATACAAAGGATTGTAAGAAAATTTTAAAAGATTAAAAAAGAATAGAGTTATAAAAAGGATTAAAAAAAAATATTATTGACACCAATAAAACATTATTAAGTAAAGTAAAGTGTAAAATATACAAGAAATATATAAATACACAAGTTGAAAATAGCAATAGATAGTTAAAAGGTACCCATAGAGTTGCTAAAATAAAATTAGTATAATCACAATAAAATGATAATAATGATAACAACATAAAAAAATGTTTATAATGATATAAAATAATAACAATAATAATAATGATGATAAAAAAAATAAAGTTTTTTTTTAAAAATCACTTATGGATATTACTATTATATAAAATAAAACAACTTTAAAAAAATAATAATAAAACTGTGATGTCTTTTTCCCTCTTTTTTTATTTAATGATAATAACAATAATAATAATAATAATAATAATATTAAGAATATTAAGAATCATAATAATAGCAATAGATAAATAAACAAATCAATAAGTAAATAAATAAAGTGATGGGACAATATCTTACCTTTTTTCAACACACTACTAAAAGGATGAATAAATTGATAAATAACAAAAAATATTAAACTTTCTCTTAGTTTTCCACAAATTAAATCTCTTAAAACCTTTTTTTTTTTGTTTTTTCAAAATGTTCTCTCTTTTTTTTTCTTCTCTCTTTCTCTTCCCTTGCTTCTTCTTTATTTTTCTTTTTTTCTCCTTCTAGTTTTCTTATCAAACTTTCCTTCTATTTTTTTTAGCAATTCAAATCGTAGCCATTTTTTTTATAAACATAGTAAGAGCAAATCATTCGAAGGTATGATAATCTCACTTTTTAACTTTCGTCTCTTTTATTTTTTAGACAGTAGAGAATTCAAAAAAAAAAAAAAGATGAACATGAACAAAAAGAAATCAAGAGAAATACAAAAATGATAGATCTAAAGCATAAACGAAATTTATATAAAAAAACAAAAAAAAGGAGTGATGAGGGAACATGTTGTTTATACCTCTTTTCCTCTTTTACTACTTGTAGGTGCTCCAAACGAAGAAGATGAAGGTTCAGAACCCGAAACATAAAGGTCGTTCGTTGTTTGAGGTGCGGATCCTCAGGACCAAATGCCCTACCAAGTGCATCCTCCACGAAAACTAAGCCTTATGTTGTATGGAGTTTTTTTTTTGGGAAAAGAAACTCTCTTATTTTCTTTTTTTTCGTACTAGAGCTAGGGTTTCTTCATCAAAACCCCTCCCTCTTTTGAAAACTAAAGCCAACCAAGAACATCTTTTAATTAGGAAAAAAAATCAATCAACTAGTTTTAAAAGGAAAAAATAAAATATTGATTAATGAGATTATTTTTTTTAAACAATTTTAAATACAAAAATTCCCTAAATAAAAGATTCTTCTATTAAAGAGAAAAAAAATCCCTCCTACATATAATGTTACCTTAATCATTAAAAGGAAAATTTTTTATTATTATTATTATTATTACTAATATTTTTATTTTAAAAGATTAATTATTAAAAAAAGATCTTTTATTTAATTATTTGCTTATTATTTTCCAAATCAAAATTAGCATACAATGAGAGAAAAATAAAAATAAATAAATAAATAAATAGGACAAAAATAGGTGGCTACAACATTCCCTCCTTCGTACATCCTTATAGAATTAGAAGGTGGACGAAGGCGTAGCCACTATTTTGTCGAGATAACATGCTTCAAATATATTAATGGTGTCAAGGGCCAGGGATAAAACAAGCGCCTCATGACAAAGAATAAATGAGCTGGAGGTCAGGGATAAAACAAGTATCATCGCAACAATAGGGTGTCAAGGGCCAAGGATAAAACAAGTGCCTCATGACAAGGAATAAATGAGCTGGAGGCCAGGGATAAAACAAGCGTCATCGCAGCAATATGGTGTCAAGGGCCAGGGATAAAACAAGTGCCTCATGACAAGAAATAAATGAGCTGGAGGCCAGGGATAAAACAAGCGCCATCGCAGCAATATGGTGCCAAGGGCCAAGGATAAAACAAGTGCCTCATGACAAGAAATAAATGAGCTGGAGGCCAGGGATAAAACAAGCGTCATCGCAGCAATATGGTGTCAAGGGCCAGGGATAAAACAAGCGCCTCATGACAAGAAATAAATGAGCTGGAGGCTAGGGATAAACACAAGCGCCATCGCAGCAATATGACGTCAAGGGTTAGAGATAAAACAAGCGCCTCATGACAAAGAATAAATGAGCTGGAAGCTAGGGATAAAACAAGCGTCATCGCAGCAATATGGTGTCAAGGGCCAGGGATAAAACAAGCGCCTCATGACAAAGAATAAATTAGCTGGAGGCCATGGATAAAACAAGCATCATCGCAGCAATAGGGTGTCAAGGGCCAGGGATAAAACAAGCACCTCATGACAAGAAATAAATGAGCTGGAGGCCAGGGATAAAACAAGCACCATCGCAGCAATAGGGTGTCAAGGGCCAGGGATAAAACAAGTGCCTCATGACAAAGAATAAATGAGCTGGAGGCCAGAGATAAACAAACTCCATCACAGCAAAAAAGATAAGGATAAATGTCATTCATGAGTGCATGTATGCATGTATATGCTTTGTTAATATGCTTATTTTAAAGGTGAATGCATATATATGCTTATTTTAATAGTGAATATATGTATGCATATATATTCTTTCTAAAATATGCCTATTTCAAAAGTTTATTTGCTAAACCTTTCTCTAGATTCTTTTCAAAAGAAGAAAACAAGTTAAAGCATACAAAATAGCTCGTTTTCTTTTTCATAATAACTAGTAATTAGGTACCATTAACTGGAGTTGTAATCCGGCTTCTATCCTGCCTTGACAATCTCCTTGGAGCGATTATTTGTCAAATAAAACACCATCTCTAGTCTTTGAGACCGATGGTAAAAAGAAGGTGGATCCATAAAAGACAAAGTGGTCTTGTAACTTAAAACCTTAATCTTTTCAACTTCAAAGGTTAAAATCCTTTTTAAAACCTTAAATACTTCATAAGAGAAGACCTTCTATATAATTGTCCTTGATACTCTTTAATAAAATGAGAATGCCCTCTTCGAAACTGATTCTCTTCTGCGAGATAAGACAACGGACATCCTATGTATTGCAATGAAAGCTGCGTCTTCAAATGTAGTCATATTCAGAAAAATGGTATATAATCCTTGATGAGGAAATATGGCTTCTGCCTATATACTAAATGAAGGGAAACTGCCCCAGTTGATGTGTAAACAAATGGTAGCCTTCCACGACTGCTATAACCTTGATTGTTTTGTTGGATGTTTACAATATACCAACTCAAATTTTGATAATGAAAATAGTTGATGCTACAATATTTTGTATCCAATCTAGGCATAACCTAATGCATCGTTACACTCACAAAATGGGGGTATGATGTCTGAATAAACATATTTTGTTGACAAAATGTAGGCTCATGATGCTTCCAAGGTTCTGGCTTGATAATTGTCCAATCCTTGTATTCTAGTTTTCAAATGCTCGAGCATAACATATTTTAATTCTCCTCCTTAAATCAAGAGATGGAAATTTGAAATCAACCCTTGATGTTGATTTCACTTCTGATGTTCTTATCATATATTACCTATTATGATTAAATATCATTAGGCATATACTTGAATATTAGATACCTTAATCCATTTCATTCCACATAAAGACAAATGAGACACATTGACTAAGACTACATTCATTTCAACCAAATATTAAAAAGTGCCCCTGTTACAAAGGTCTTGCTCCGATCTTAAGGGTAGCCAATCACATAGCTTTTTTATTTTTCAAATGTGAAACTCAGACTTAGTGAGCACAAATAAACCAACTCATCAAATGGAGTTGCACTTCTATAGATGATAACGACCAAGGTGTCTTGTTGCTCGTTCTTTGCCAATTGTTTAACTTGGTGCATCTAGTTGACTTTTTTTTCTTTGTTGAGAACTCTGAGCAAAGTGGACCTGTTTAAAAACTGGTAGCAATGTATGGCCAATAATGCCCTGCCCCGAGCTAATCTCATGCACTTTATCTTTTCCTTTTGTGGGATCATCCTTTTTTTTAATGGTGCTAACTTCTACTTCTGCATCACTTTATAACCTTCCAATTTTAACTGTACTCTTAATTCTTTCTCCTATTGTCATAATGTCGGAGAAGTTTATCGAGGCACTTTCAAACATTTTATTGTAGTATGTAGCATTTAGAGTGCCTATAACCGTTGATGATGTTTCACTATCAATCAATTGAGGTTGCCCCTGAGCGACCATCTTTACGTCTTTGAGCATGTTCCTTGAAAGTCTTTATTGCTTCTTTTTCCATACATTGGAGATTTGAATGGTCTAAGTCCAAAGTAATGATATGCTTGTGCTGTTTCAATATTTGTGCACTTGAAAGCTATCTAACTGCATATACCAATAAGCAGTCGAGCCGATTAGAGCTATCGTCTTATGAACAAGCAACTAAAGGGAGAAGTGGGATCAGTAGGCACATCGGAACATCTCGACTAGGTCGACACCCTTGTAGCGCCTTCCTCATACCCCATACCTGATAGATAATAAATTCATTTCCATAGAATGAAATAATGTCAATTAGGCAATCTTAAAAGTGTTGAATCAAAGTTTTGTCTTCATGCGAGTGAATTGACATCTTTTAACAGTACATGATGAGATGGCATTTAGGCAGCTGCCCCATTATACTTATCAAATTTTGGCATCTTGAACTTGGGCGGAATAATGATGATGCCCGAGACTAGACACAGTTGTGTCGCTTCAACGCCTTCGTAAATGTTGGTGTCTTCTAATGCACACAACCTCTCTTTTAGAAACTTTCTCCGCAGCCTACATCTTTAAAAGTCTTCTTGTAGGCTTGCATGCTTAGGATGGACACTGGGTCATCTAAATGGCTCACTTGTTATGGAGCTTGGCTATGATCTTGTGTAAAGTAAGCCTTCAATTCTACTGATGATGGATCTAGTAGCTTCTCAGAGTAAAAGCACGTGGGTAAGGAAAGGTGCCATCTGAAACTTGGCTATGTACCAACTTTGCCTGTCTAAATGTCCCTGCTAATGGTGTATCTTTAACCGGAGTGGGTAATTCTAAAATCTTTTCCACTTGTCCTTTTAAGTCTTGGACATCCCTTTTCTATTTTTCTGCACTTGGCTGGTAAACTCTTCCATGACCTTGACTTTCCTTCTAATCCAATAATAATGGAGGCGGTGAAGATCTTTTGAGCTATTTTGTAAAAAAAACTTTGACTCTTTTCATCTTTTTAAAGAAAGAGAAGGATTTAATCAATCAAAGTTAATTAATTATTAATATGAAGTGTATGCATGATTTCATTAACAATGTAACAATTATAAAAGCCTAATGTGAACAAAATTCATTAATATTTCAAGAAGAAGTGACTAAATGTAATGGCTAATGAGGTTTTTTTTTTAAAACAAAAAAAAAAATGCTAGCAAACAGGGACATAACATGCAAACGGGTGTTTATAAACATATGATTATGCATGATAACGAAATGATTATTAATATTAGATCATGCAATTAAATAATGAAAAAATAGTAATAGAAAATTATGCATATTAACATAACCTATAATCTTAAAAAGTCACAAGCCCTAGAAAGAACTTTTTTCTTTTTTTTTTTCTTTTTTTTGACAAATTATATCCAATCTTCAATTTATATATTTATAAAAATGTCATTAACAATTAAAACAAAAGTGTAACAAAAAAAAAACTCTAATAATAATTCAATTATTAAAAGTGTAACCTCCTATAAGAAACGATTAACTTCATTTTATTTGATAAATTACAAATATTGGCAGAATACGGTGGCAAAAAAAATGTGGTTATATGAGATGAAAAACTAAAAAAATATCTAATAAATATCACCACAAAAAGTTTATGAAACCGTAGAATTTAATTATTTTATTAAACATGTGGTGATTTTTCTTATTTATTAATTTTGAAAAGGAAAAAAAATATTGGATACACCTTTCATCTTTTTCATTTTCCAAAATATTTATTTTTTTTTAAAATATAATGCTGATAAGTTTCAAAAGTTTTGTAAAGTTTTTTTTTCAACTATAAAGAAAGAGTTTCTTTCACCATTGTTTATTACAAACTTAAAAATTTATTATTAGGTGATGGAAATCTAAATGACCAAAATACATACTCTTTTTTCAAACAAATATATTTGAATGAATGTGTTTTTTTTTTAAAAAAACGTTGGTCAATTTTCTTTAAAAATATATATTTTCTTTTAAAATGTGAATAAAAAACTTTATAATGCATTTACACAATTACTAAAATGTAAATTGATTGAGAAAATCAAAATTAGAAAAAAAAAATTAATGTTCACTCTTTATTTAATTTTCATGGAATTGTGATGTTTAACCAAACACAAATATATAAAGTTTCAAAATAAACCTGTTGAAGGAGAAATTTTGGACCAATAACAAATCGCCACGTCATTTATCAAATTAATGGCGAAATTATAAGATAATTAAATTTGGGACTAATTGAATGTTACATGTATCCTAAGTTGAAATTGAAGACGAAAATTGACAATTGCGATGGTGCCACGTGTTTCCGTCCTCATCGTTGGATCAAATTAATTAATTTTGGTTCAATTAATTATTAATGTTTGGGCTAAAATTTAATTAAGTCAAAAAATAGACTTAATTTAGCCTAAATGGCCCAAAGGCCCAAATCCAATTAGTTGGGCCCAATGGGTCAGGCCATGGACCAATCAAGTCCAAGCCCATAAAGCCCACCTGAGAACTTTATAAATAGAGAAGTTCTCATCATTTACAGGGTTAATAAATTTTACACTCAGAGAGCCTAGAGAGAATTCTCTATACGATCAGAAGACTCCATAACTCCTGACGCTGAACCACACACTTGAAGACTGAAGCTCATTGGAATACATCCATCAAAGACTCCAACTTCGGAATACATACTTCGAAATACATACATCCATCCAAGACTCCAACTTCACGTGCATCCACGCGCTCTCCTTCCATACATCAAGCATACGCATACAAACACCCATCCAAGACTCCAACTCCATGTGCATCCACGCTCCGCTTCCATACATCAAGCGTACGCGTGCATACATCCATCCAAGACTCCAACTCCACGTGCATCCACGCGCTCCGCTTCCATACATCAAGCGTACGCGTGCATACATTCATCCAAGACTCCAACTCTACGTGCATCCACGCGCTCCACTTCCATACATCAAGCGTGCGCGTGCATACATCCATCCAAGACTTCAACTTCACGTGCATCCACGCGCTCCGCTTCCATACATCAAGCGTACGCGTACAGTTAAGAGAGAATCAGAGGATCAAGTATTAGAGATCGAATCACATCCGCATCAAACTTATATAAACACAAGTTCAACTCCACGAATTAAATTTATTCGGAAATCTCGTGCGAACAAATTGACACGCCCAGTGGGACCATCTCTACCTCTCATTTGTCTCTCAACACTTAAATCAAGCAATGGCTTCTAAGAAAGTAGCACCCAACGCTCTTGCAGCGTTCAACGCTCCTGCAGCATTCAACGCTCATGCTGCGTCTAACGCTCCTGCTGCAAATGATGCATACACAGGACCCATCACTCGCAGTCGCTCAAAGGGGATCATGCAGGAGAAGGAACAAGGTTCTGCTGTCGCAGAGGACATCTTGAGACGATTGACAGAATCTCCTAAAGGGGGATTGTCATCAAAGAAAATCCTTTGTATGAAAACTTTGCTCCTGCCTCTGACCAGTCCAAGAAGGAATCATACCCTGATGTGATGTCCGTCATGATGGCTGACATAGCGACCGAGGCAGCTATGGCTGAATTAGAGATGAAGATAAATTTCCTAGCGAAAGCTCTCGAGGAGCGAGATAATGAGATAGCTGCCTTGAGAGAGCAAATGCAGGCTCGAGAAACTGCTGAGTCGAGCCGCACTCTCGCTGTCAAGGCAAATGACAAAGGGAAAACTCTGCTGCAGGAAAACCAGCTGCAACATTCTACCTCTGTCGCCTCTCTGTCAGTCCAGCAGCTGCAGGACATGATCACAAACACCATCAGAGTCCAGTATGGGGAATCGCCACAAAATTCTTTTATGTACACCAAGCCGTACACTAAAAGAATTGACAATCTCATAATGTCTGCCAGATATCAACCACCAAAATTCCAGCAGTTCGACGGAAAGGGCAACCCTAAACATCACGTTGCTCATTTTGTTGAAACATGTGAAACTGCAGGAACTAGGGGAGATCAACTGGTTAGACAGTTCGTCCGTACCTTGAAAGGAAATGCTTTCGATTGGTACACTGATCTAGAGCCAGAAGTGATTGACAGCTGGGAGCAGTTGGAAAGAGAATTCCTGAACCGCTTTTACAGCACTAGGCGGATTGTTAGAATGATGGAGCTAACAAATGCCAAGCAACGGAGGGGAGAGCCAGTCATCGACTACATCAACCGATGGAGAGCTCTAAGTCTTGATTGCAAAGATAGACTCACTGAACTATCTTCAGTGGAGATGTGCACCCAAGGCATGCACTGGGAACTTCTCTACATCCTACAGGGAATCAAGCCTCGCACATTTGAAGAGTTGGCAACTCGCGCCCACGATATGGAGTTGAGCATCGCCAACAGAGGAACAAAGGACTTCCTGGTCCCGGGAGAAAAGAAGGATAAGAAGTATATAAAGGGCACCGAGAAAACTGTGAAGAGTGCCACGAAAGAATCTATGGTCGTCAATACGACCCCATTGAAATTTTCCTCTAAAGGAAGAGATTCAAGAGTTGAAAAGAGAAATGACGGAGGCGAGCGACGTCGCCTAACTTTGAAGGAGAGGCAGGAAAAGGTTTATCCATTTCCAGACTCTAACGTTGCAGATATGCTAGAGCAACTGTTGGAGAAACAACTGATCTAACTGCCCGAATGCAAGCGGCCGGAGCAGTTAGAAAAAGTTAACGACCCCAACTACTGCAAGTATCATCGGGTCGTTAGCCACCCAATTGAAAAGTGCTTTGTGCTGAAAGAGTTGATTATGAGGTTGGTTCGTGAAAAGAAGATTGAGCTAGATCTAGATGAGGTGACTCAGGCAAATCATGCCGCGGTGGCAATGCCTTCAAGCGTTCCACCATCAACACGACTTCATGATCAAGGAGAAAGTTTGATCCAATTTGGGACTTTTGAGCCTATAGTCGTTCGGTTCCAGCAAGAGATCATAATGACAGACCTTCAAGGCAAAGATGACTTTGTTGAAGATGATGACGAAGGGTGGATCCTTGTCCATCGAAAGAAAAGAAAGGCGAGCTCCACCAAAAAAGAGTAGCGCTTCCGTCGAGATTACAGAAGAGGAAGCAAGACTCATAAAAAGAAAGCAAAGAAAAAGGTGTGGAAGTCTAAACCTGTCAAGGAGGAGAACAAAGATTTTTCTCAACCTCGACGACCAGTGACTCTGGCATAATTTCTTCCACAAAACTTTCTTGATGATCATCCAGAGGAAGTGCTAGAAGTTGTTGCGTGTCATGTCGTCAGCACAGCAGAAGGCGAATATATTCCTTCAAGCTCATTCGAGACGATGGTAGAATCAAAAGACCAACCGTCGTTCGACATAGAAGACTTGTTGTCTCTCCCTCAGACAGCTAAGACCGCTCCTATTGATGCATTGCTAAACTCAGGTGCATCAAGTTCATCAAGTTCAAGCGTCCTAGCCTTCAGGGTGCGTACATGTGCTTCTTGCTGCACATTTATAGGCTTTTCAGATGAAGACCTATTGTTGGGATCAAAGTCTCATAATAGGCCCCTATTTTTCTCGGGATACATGCGAGAGCAAAGGGTTGGTCGAATTCTCATTGACGATGGGTCAGCTGTCAATATTATGCCTAAATCGACTATGAAGTAATTAGGTATCTCAATGGAAGAACTGATGAATAGCAAGTTAGTGATCCAAGACTTCAATCAAGGTGGTCAACGAACGATCGACATGATTCGCCTGGAACTCATTATTGGCGGCCTAAAGGCCAACACATTGTTCCAAGTCATAGATTCGAGGACTACTTACAAGTTGTTGTTGGGGCGTCCTTGGATTCATGGAAATGGAGTGATAACTTCTACACTCCATCAATGCTTCAAGTTTTATCAAGATGGCATTAAGAAGGTTGAAGCAGATTCCAACCCATTCTCAGAAGCTGAGTCCCACTTCGCAGATGCAAAGTTCTACTTAAAGACTGATAATGTCGGTGAAGTTATTCCCGCGCAGATTCCTCTAATGAAAGGGGAGGATAAGTCTCAGTCCAAGCCACAAATAGATGCAACAAAAGAATCAAGTGAAGAGGCCAGTACTTCGGACTCTCAAAAGAGTAAGGCATCTACTAGCTCTACGAAGACTAAAACTTTGGAAGATGAGAAAGCTCCAAGTCCTCCAATCTTGCGTAATGTTCCTTTGTCGAGACGCAAGAAAGGCGAGTCACCATTCGCAGAATGCTCGAGGGGCTTGAAGGTCGGTGATGTGGAGATCTTAAAAGAAAGTTTTGTTACACCTCTTACAAAAATAACAGGACAAGAAATTCACAAACCAAAAATGGACCTGACGAAGGCGAATTTGCCTGAAAGACGAACAAAAGATGGGTTCGACCCAAAGGCTTATAAGCTACTGGCAAAAGCAGGCTATGACTTTATAACTCACACTGAGTTCAAAAGCCTAAAGATTTATGAGCAGCCTGAACTTTCTCTGTCCCAGAAGAAGCTTTTGCATGAAGGATATGCCATATCTTACAACTCACACTGAGTTCAAACACTCATCTAAGACTCCAAGTCCACGTGCATCCACGCGCTCCGCTTCCATACATCAAGCGTACGCGTGCATACATCCATCCAAGACTCCAACTCCACGTGCATCCACGCGCTCCGCTTCCATACATCAAGCGTGCGCGTGCATACATCCATCCAAGACTTCAACTTCACGTGCATCCACACACTCTGCTTCCATACATCAAGCGTACGCGTACAGTTGAGAGAGAATCAGAGGATCAAGTACTAGAGATCGAACCACATCCGCATCAAACTTATATAAACACAAGTTCAACTCCACGAATTAAATTTCTTCGGAAATCTCGTGCGAACAAAACCTTTTTTTAAAACCAAAATCACTTAAATTATTTTAAAATAAAAATACATGTGGTAATTGACTAGTTATATTACATGAAAGCTTTAATGGTGAGGTTAATTCTAAGGTCCTAAATGATAAAAGTCCCCAACTTAGTCAAAAAGTCGTGCATGACGAAATGACCAAGTTGAGTGAGAACTTTTTGTGTGCCTGCACGGAAGCAAAGCTTCTCGAAGGCCAACACTACTCAGTCATCTTAAGTAAAACGGTGGCCAATTCATTTTTATCTTGAAATTATTCTTTAAATGAAATCATTTGGGAAGAAATTTTTTTAAAACAAATGTCTTATTTTACCACTCATTACTCCAATATTGAAGTAATGATCCCATAAAATAAGTGATAATATTTCCATCAATTAGGCTATACTAGAATTAAGGAAAAATTATTTGCCTCAAGAAATTGAGAAAATATTACAATTTCTCAAATCCGTCATAGGAATAGCCTTTAAATATAATTTTAAAAAAACATTAATTAAATTCATTTTTTCTTGGGATCAATATCTTGGACTCCCAAAGATATGATCACTCACCTCAAGAATCTAGAAAAACGGACTCCCAGATATTTCTAGATTCTATCGTGGGATTTTTTTAAAGAAAACGTAGGTTATTTAAAAAAATTGATTAGGAAACCTTATGAAATAATAAATTAATTTTTTTTAAAAGGTTAAAAAGAAATACAAAGGATTGTAAGAAAATTTTAAAAGATTAAAAAAGAATAGAATTATAAAAAGGATTTAAAAAAAAAATATTATTGACACCAATAAAACATTATTAAGTAAAGTAAAGTGTAAAATATACAAGAAATATATAAATACACAAGTTGAAAATAGCAATAGATAGTTAAAAGGTACCTATAGAATTGCTAAAATAAAATTAGTATAATCACAATAAAATGATAATAATGATAACAACATAAAAAAATGTTTATAATGATATAAAATAATAATAATAATAATGATGATGATAAAAAAAAATAAAGTTTTTTTTTTTAAATCACTTAAAATAAAACAACTTTAAAATAATAATAATAAAACAGTGATGGGATGGGTGACATCCCATCTTTTCCCTCTTTTTTTTATTTAATGATAATAACAATAATAATAATATTAATATTAAGAATATTAAGAATCATAATAATAGCAATAGATAAATAAATAAATCAATAAGTAAATAAATAAAGTGATGGGACAATATCTTACCCTTTTTTCAACACACTCCTAAAAGGATGAATAAATTGATAAATAAAAAAAATATTAAACTTTCTCTTGGTTTTCCACAAATTAAATCACTTAAAACCTTTTTTTTTTTTTTTTGTTTTTTCAAAATGTTCTCTGTTCTTTTTTCTCTCTTTCTCTTCCCTTGCTTCTTCTTTATTTTTCTTTTTTTCTCCTTCTAGTTTTCTCATCAAACTTTCCTTCTATTTTTTTTAGCAATTCAAATCGTAGCCATTTTTTCATAAACATAGTAAGAGCAAATCATTCGAAGGTATGATAATCTCACTTTTTAACTTTAAGTCTCTTTTATTTTTTAGACAGTAGAGAATTAAAAAAAAAAAAAGATGAACATGAACAAAAAGAAATCAAGAGAAATATAAAAATGATAGATCTAAAGCATAAATGAAATTTATATAAAAAAACAAAAAAAAAAGGAGTGATGAGAGAACATGTTGTTTATACCTCTTTTCCTCTTTTACTACTTGTAGGTGCTCCAAACGAAGAAGATGAAGGTTCGGAACCCGGAACATAAAGGTCGTTCGTTGTTTGAGGTGCGGATCCTTGGGACCAAATGCAACCTCCACGAAAACTAAACCTTATGTTGTATGTGTTTTTTTTTTTTGGAAAAGAAACTCTCTTATTTTCTTTTGTATTTTCTCTTTTTTCGTACTAGATCTAGGGTTTCTTCATCAAAACCCCTCCCCTTTTGAAAACTAAAACCAACCAATTTATAGCCAACCAAGAACATCTTATAATTAGGAAAAAAAATCAATCAACTAATTTTAAAAGGAAAAAATAAAATATTGATTAATGAGATTATTTTTTTAAAACAATTTTAAATACAAAAATTCCCTAAATAAAAGATTCTTCTATTAAAGAGAAAAAAATCCCTCCTACATATAATGTTACTTTAATCATTAAAAGAATTTTATTATTATTATTATTACTAATATTTTTATTTTAAAAGATTAATTATTAAAAAAGATCTTTTATTTAATTATTTACTTATTATTTTCCAAATCAAAATTAGCATACAATGGGAGAAAAATAAAAATAATAAAATAAAATAAATAGGACAAAAATAGGTGGCTACAAAAGGTAATTTTGAAACTTTTGAAAGTTGAAGGGTAATTTTGACACAAAACACTAACGATTTCCATCTAAAACTAATAGTAAGAGTATTTTTGAACTATTTTGAAAGTTTGAAGATATTTTTGAAAGTTCAAGAGTATTTTTTACACAAAATACAAAGTTTCGTGGTATTTTATATATATATATATATATATATATATATATATATATATATATATATAATTTAGCCTTATTTTAATCTTAAATATAATACAAAGCACATACCATACATATGACACCAAAATTAGTATGGAATCCTCTTATATATCAAAGTTACCATATATCAAACACAAAAAAGGAGAAGCTTGAGATGTTTTACAACTAAATTACCATATACCAATTTTACTCATTTTTTTCAACACATTTGTGATGAAGTAAATTACCATAAAAGGAAAAGAAATCTTTGGTAACTTGGAAATTATTGCTCTCATTAAATAGCAATTGGGGGATACCCAAATTCTTCACCAATTGAGTGTTTTAAGGGAAAATTATGGCCAAGCACTTTTCTCTTCCAATGGCTGCCTTCCTTCTTGCTCTTGCTTTGGCATGTCTTGCCATTGATGCTCTTGATGTAATATCTCTCCCTCTTTCTTTTTTTCTTTTTTTATTATTATTTTAAATGAAAATAGAGAAGAGACATTCAAACTACAGACATTTTGATCGTTAAGACATACTTTATATCATCTAAGCTCACCTTAGCCCCTCTTAATGTAATTGGTTTAGTATAAATCAAATAATTTTTTTGGTTAATTTTCGGTTAGCATATATTCATTTTGTTTTGCTTTCTAAAAAAAACCCATTATGTTTTGTGCATTCATTCAAACTTTTACATTTGTACCCTTTAATTTTAAATTTAGTTTTCGTGTGGTCTCTAGGTTTCAATCATTTACTTTTCTCTCAAATTTTTACTAATGTTTATTTTGGTATTTGATGTTAACATTTTGTTAACTTATTTAAAATAATTATGATGTGAAATTTTTAAATAAAATTTAATTGTGATAAAAAATTAGTATAATTATTTAAAATTAATTAATAGACACGGACACCAATGATTAAGAGTGAGAATTTAATAAAAAATCAATGTTAAAATTATAAATTTAAAGCTCAAAAGATCAAATAAAAATTAAACTAAAAATTTACGAGTAAAAATATTACGTTTTGAAATTTAGGGACAAAATGGATAATAGATCTAAAAATCTAAAGACTGAAAAATATTTTTTCCCTAATTTCAATGTGCGATTAAGTTTTAACTTCCTAATTTTGTATCATATTTTACAATTTATAGGAAAAAAAGAACAATCACAGTGGTGCGATATATCACCCGGTAAATTCAATTTTCACCTTAAATTTAGATAATTGAACAAATTTAATTTCCTATTTTCATATATTTCTTTTCTTTTTCTTTTGTTTAATATATTTACAGAATGGTGGAGAGGGATCCCTACGTATAGGAGGTAATTTATTTTAAAATATTATTTAAGTTAGTTTATTTTTAATCGTTCAATTTTAGCCCTTGTATTTTTAATTTAGTCTCTTCTATTAGTTCATTGTTGTTTTTTACCCAAATATATATATATATATATATATATATATATATATATATATATATATATATATATATATATTATCTATTAACATCTTTACTATAAATTTTGGAAACATAATCACCTATTATAATGATATTTTAACTTAAAATCTTCTCCTTTTTAATTAAATCATGGTTTTATATGGTCTAACCTATGCAATATTGGGTTAAAAAAAACCTATAGAACCAGATTTAATTTGTTATGAAAATTATTCCTTTAAACCTGAAAATTAATAATTATATCAATTTTTATATTTCGAAGGCGTGTAAGTGTATATCAATTTACATACTCTTTAAATTTTGTAGGAAAAAAATATCATGCGAGACATTTAATCGTTTAGTTTTGGAAAAATATCTTTCTGATCCCTAGGTTTTGAGTCTAATTTCTATTTGGTCCCTAGGTTTCAAAATGTTACACATTTTGTTCTTAAGTTTTGAGTTTGGTTTCAATTTAGTCCCTAAATTTCAAAATGTTACAATTTTACCCCTAACATTTGATTTTTGTTTCAATTTAGTCCATAGATTTCAATGTTTACATTTTAATCCTTGATTTTTACTAGATACTCATTTCCATTTTAGTGTTAATGTATATCAATAAATTTAAAATAATTTAACGAATTATAATTAATTAAGTTTAACTATTTTTCATCACGTTTAAAATGAAATTTAAAATTTCACTTCATAATTATTTTAAATTAATTAGTAGACATCGACGTCAATGATTGAAAATGAGTATTTAATAAAAATTTGAGGTTCAAAATGTAAAATCTTGAAACTTAGGGACCATATTGAAACAAAACTCAAATATCAAGGTAAAATTGTAACATTTTGAAACTAAATTGAAACCAAAATTAAAATGTAACCTTTTGAAACCAAATAGAAACTAAGTTAAAACCTAATACGAAAAAGGTATATTTTTTCATTTAATTTTGGAATATTTTCAAATATAGAAAAAATGTCAAATTATTTACAGAAAATAACAAAAAAAAAAAAAAATATTGTTAGACATTGGTAGACTTCTATCAGCATCAATGATAGACTTCTATTATTTCTATCAGTGATATCACAACTATCTAAAAATTTTGCTATTTTGTGTGAATAGTATTCTTATTTTATAATTTTAAAAATTCTTCTTTAATTTTTATATATAAATAATAATAGTTGTTGTTGGTAAACTTGTAAATAGAGTGTGGAAAAGCATGTGATTATCGGTGTTCGGCGACGTCGCATCGGAAGCCATGTTTGTTATACTGCAACAAATGCTGCCAAAATTGTCTTTGCGTTCCGTCGGGGACTTACGGCCGTAGACAAGAATGCCCTTGTTACAATAATTGGAGAACTAAGAAGGGCGGCTATAAATGCCCATGATATATTTGGCTTTTTTGGAATTTCACTCCCTCAATAAGCCCTTATTTCGCTGCCCTGCTGCCCCTTTTCTTAATTTTTATTTCGGTTGAATTTAAGAATAAAAAAGAATCCCAATATTTTATATTATTGAATAAGAGAAATTCAAAAACCAATTTCTTGTCCATTAGCGTCACATGGGTATTAGATTGAGAATTTGAAGTGCATGGGTTTTGAAGAGATGTCATTAATGGAGATTTGAGGGCGATTGGAGGAATTTTTGGATGGTTGAAACGAAATTTAGGACATGTTTGAGAGTGATTTTAAAATAGCTAAAATCACTTTTGTTATTTTCAAAATCAAATATATTTTAAATCCTTCCAAACTAATTTTGATAATTGAAAATTGCATTTAAAAGTGTAAAATTAAAAATTAAATTAATTTTGAGCGATTAAAGTATATTTCTGAGTGATTTTAAAAATAAAAAAAAGTGCTTTTAACGATTTTAACCTCGCTCCCAAACATGTACATGATTTGGACAAGATTAGAGAAAAAACCGAGGAAGGAGGAAAGAGAGAAAGAGGGATGCAGAAAAGATGAGAAGAAAGAGATCGGAGAAGATGAGGAGAAAGAAAAGAATAAAAAACTAAAAAATAATTATAAAAAGAATCATGTATTATAAAAAATAATATAAAACTAGGGAAGCTCTCCATCTCATTTAAAATTTGCCACCTTAACATGTCACGTCAAATTTCCGTTAGCAAACTGATGGTCAAATTAACCTAGGGACTGGTCAAATTAACCTAGGAACCATTTATAACTATTTTCCAAACTTCAAGAACTAAAATGTAGCTTTTGAAACTTCAATGGCC
Source organism: Lagenaria siceraria (assembly GCA_002890555.2). Classification (NCBI taxonomy): domain Eukaryota; kingdom Viridiplantae; phylum Streptophyta; class Magnoliopsida; order Cucurbitales; family Cucurbitaceae; genus Lagenaria; species Lagenaria siceraria. Next base: position 17,620,459 of record CM016488.1, read on the forward strand.
AAATAGACATTAACCTCACACCTAACGGACCAAAAGTGTATTTTGCCAAAAAAGTTGAAGAATACTCTTAGTTTTAGATGGAAACTGTTAGTATTTTGTTTCAAAAATACTATTGAACTTTCAAGAATTCCAAATATACCCTTAAACTAAAAAAAAAAACTTAAAAAACATTTTTATAATATGAACACAAACTATTAATATTCGTTTAAAAAATATCCTTGAACTTCTAAAAGTTGTATTAATGCTCCTACAATAAGAGCGTTTTTAATTGTTTTTTAACGTAAAAGAAACTTGTTGATGCCAAAATTTGGACAAGATAAATACACACTAGTCTTATAATTTAGGGAAGAACGTGACTTGCAACATAGAAAGATTTGCATATCGATGTGGTGTTTGCTACATAGGCTTTAATGAGAGAAGCATATATGTGTAGCAAGTAGAGAGTTTGAGTATTGGAATGAGTTTACTCCTTCCTAGTGTTATAATGATGTATTTATAGGTGTAGTTGACCTAGGACCGGGACATGTGAGAGACTTGCCCCATTTGACATTTTGCTAGGGTTGGTTGTGGCTGAGACTCTCATTTAGCCCTATTTCGGGCCTAGTTAAGATGATCCCTTGGGCAGGGCATGCATGAGACATGCCCCATTAGGTATTTTGTGAGGCCCTACCTCGGCCATGTTGGTTTGGGCCAGGCCCAAGGAAGCTCCCTTTCTTAAAGCCCATTTTGGTCCTAAATTGCTATTTTTAGATATGTTATCTTCTTGATTTTGTTATCTATGTTATTTACTAAATGTCAATTATGACTTTTAGTCCAAAATCACCCGAACTCATGTAAGTTTTGAAAGTTTAAAGGTATTTTTGCAATGAGGTATTAACTGTTCCTATTCATATATTAACAAAAAGAGCATTTTTTTTAATTTTTTTTATTTTAAGTTTAAAAGTATGTTTATACTTTTAAAAGTTAAAAGATATTTTTGAAACAAAACACTAACGGTTTCCATCCAAAACTAACGATAAGATTTTTTTTTGAACTACTCTTGGAAAGTTTAAGGGTATTTTTAAAATTTTTGAAATTTCAAGAATATTTTTGATATAAAATGTAAAGTTCAAATACATTTTTTTAAAAATAATTTAGCTTAATATATCTTTTCGAAAAATTACTCCATGAGATTTGGTATTAAATCTTTTGGTTCAATGTTAGGGGAAAAATTACTAGAGAGCAATCTAATAGAGTATATATCTGAATGTGTGTATATATGTATGTAGTAGAATAGAACAAGTAATAAATAACACAAAGTAACATAGATAGGGGGAAAAAGCAAACACCAAAAAAATATACTAGTTTGTCTTAACTGGAACCATTAACCTGAACCTAAATGAATACAATATTTGTAATTTTGTCTTTATTCAATTATCACTAATTTTAAATTCACTAATTTTAGTTAAAATCAATATTAACATAATTAAACCTCCATCAATTAATTATTTTTTAAAAATATTAGATAAAAAAACAAATTTATGTAAAAAATTTTATTTGACTATTTATCTAAAACAAATATATAAAATCAAAAGAGCGCTTTTGCATTTTCTACACTTTTAAAGATTTGTTAAACACTTTAAAAGTTTAGAGTATAATTTGAAAATTTAGAGGCCATTTTATTATCTTCCAATCAAACAAAATAGTCCCTAAAACAATAAGGCATAAAGAAAAAAAATATGTATATATATATTTTAGTCGAAGTTTCAAACGTTATGCTTTTATCAATGAGTTCTAACTTTAGTTTTTGGTTCATAGGTTGAAAGATTTGACACTTTTACCCCTTCAATTCTCACTCATGTACACTTTTATCATTTGTTATAATTTTTAATTAACTAATTGTAAATAATCAACTTAATCATAATTAAATTAGTTTTTATTAATTTTTAAATAAAAATTAATTAAAATATTATCATTATAATTATTTTAAATTAATTAATTGAAAATTGACGGTAAGAACTAAAAGCAAACATGAATTATTTAAAGGAGTGTAGAATACAAAAATATATGATAAAATATAAACTAAATTCAAAATAGTAAAAATATAATATTCTAAAACTTAAGGATCCAATTTCTCAATAAAAATGTAGCATTTTAAAACGGAAGACTCAATTGGAAACTATTTTTGTTTTATTGTTTTTGGAAAAAAGAAATTGATGGAATAGAATAGCAATACAAGTGGACCACTATATAAAGAATCTCCGATTCCCCTGTTCTTTCTATTACCCACGGTTGACTCTGTTTCAGATATTGGATTGTTCGTTTCTTCTGCTAAGTACAGGCCAATCCTCCAATTCCACAAGTTTCTTCACCCACTACAATCTCCCTCAAATGACTCATATCCTTCTGAATCTTCAATTCTTTTTCTGTTGTTTTTTTTTTTTTGTTTTTTTTTTTTTTTTTTTTTTTTTTAAATTTCAGATTTCCATGAATTGAGGTTCTTTTTAGGTGTTTTTGATTCATTGATTTTGAAGATTTCTTCTTCTTTCAAGTTTGTTTCCCTTGACTCAGATCTCTACGCGGAAACCAGAGGGAGAAGGATCGAGAGAGGGCTCAGGCTCGCAACCCTAAGGGTAAAAACAAGGACGATGGTTTGACCCCCGAGCAGCGCCGTGAAAGGTTATTCCTCTATCTTCTATCTTCTATCTTCTTTCTTTTTCCTTTTTGTTTTGATTTTTTTTTTTAAATTGATTTTGGATTTTGGTCAGGGATGCTAAGGCGCTACAAGAGAAGACCGCGAAGAAGGCGGCTCAGGCGGCATCCGGAGGTAATTCATCTGGAGGTAAAAGTAGTACTAAAAAGTAAAATGGTCCTGGGTTTAGAATCATGAACTATGTCGATTTTTCTTAGCTTTGTTCTTGTTGGAAGGCTGAGATCTCGTGGTTCTTAGACTGTTTGCTATTGGAGAAATAACCTTTGTATGTTTCAGTAATGTGAATGGATATATGTATTATGCTGTCAACGTTAATTGTTGATTATTATTTTTCATGATTTTAGTACTCTTGATATGTATTTCTGTTGAGGTAAATATGCGGTTAATGCGGATTTCATAGAGATTGGATCTAGATGAAAAGTTATTGTTCATCTATTATGATATCTCACAGGTTCTCATGCCAGAATTAGTCTTGGGGTAATAGCAAGTTATGATCCTATCATTGAGTTAGATTTCTGTTGTTACAAATTAAAATGATAAACCAATTGTCAATAAAATAAATGACAGAACAAAAGTAAAGGAAAAATTAGAGAAGGAGATTTCTATTGTCAACAATTTAGTCCTTGATCCCACATCTTTTTCCCAAGGTCACCACCTTTGGAATTCCTCTGGTTCATTTCCAACTTTGTGTCTCACAATATAGCCAACAAAAAATAAACAAGCCAAGGTACAACACTTCAGGTTCTAATTCAGTAAAATCCTATGCCACATTGCTTTAGGTTCTAAAGGGATACTTTCACAATTCATTAGCTAGGAAGGACATATTCTTGTGGGACCAATTTTCTACAACCAACTTGCGGTTCTCACAAATTTTCTGGAAACGACCTCCCACTAAATCAAATGAGAACCACCTCTTTTATATACTCTTTGCGAAGAAGAAAAACCTCTTATAATATTCTCCAACTTATTGCAAACTGAAAATGGAATCCTAAAGAAAGATTAGATCAAAGAGAGTCGAAGAAGGTTTCTTCCAAACAAATAAACATTTTAATCCTTTTTTTGAGTGTGTTTTAAGACCTGAAATGTCTTATAAAATTAGGACCTGAAATGTATTCAAAGACCTCTAAGATAGGATTGATATTAATATCACCAAAGGTATCATCAAAGGTATTCTCATCAACAATGTGAAGATGGGTAAGATGAACTCTATTCTTTCCTCCCATGGCATCCTTCAGCTAAATCAATTTCTAATACCCTAGGGAACAATCTTTCCAAGGACATTAACAACCAAATGAAAAAGGATTGGATACAAAGGATCCACAACCTAGATTATCCAGTATCCAAATTCACTTGCAACCAAAACCCCTTTTCCACAAAATCTTATCCAAAAAAACTTAGGCAATCCCACAATTACTTGGACTAGATGGGGCTTAAAGAAAATTAAAAAAAGAAAAAGAACACAACCCAACCCACACCTAATTGAACTTGCAAATTTTATTCATCAACGTATACACATAGCAGCATCTGCAGATGGTAGCCTTCTGGTGTTGTGAAAGTCATAATTTATCTCCGTCTTTGTTTTTCCTCTTGGAATTGTTTAATAACTTTTACTGCAATATTTTCCCCTCTCGAATCTTTTCTCCTACTCTGCCTATCACCTTGTTTATCAAACACCATTATGAAGGGAGAGAAAAGATATATGTTACAAGTCTTGGAATTACCTTACTAAAAGGGAATTGGAGGAGGCGGCCTTGTTTAGTGGCTGAATGAATAGCTTTTTCCAACCACAAAGTAGTTCCAATTAACAGTGGCAAGGTGGGTGAAACCTTAAGCTACCGGTGTTGTCAATCCTGTGTCAGTTTCTTCGTTTCCAACACTAATTAAATGCAATGTTTGGATCATTATGCATCCGTGTTTGGTTTATAACATTGCATTTTAGAATCCAATAACATAATTATACCACTAGGAGAACATATCCTGGTCAAGTAAGGTCGTGATGGCAATATTGCCTTGCCCTACCCTCTTTTGCTTCTAGGAGGTGCTTACAGGCTTCAATTCCACGAGTCACCCTTATTGACTGTCGTTCGATCAATTTAACCTGTATCATGTGTTGAACCAAATATCAGCCTAACTGCAGCAGATGTTTGTGGAAAGCCAGAGAGCTTTTAAAAGCATTTAGTTTTGCTGACATTGGAATGGAAAGTCTAGAAATAAGAAGCTTGCAGAATGGTTAGTTTGATAATAAAATTGCTGAAAATGAGATGTTTTTATTATTAGTATGTGTGAAGTTGTGAGATATTGGTATAATGCAGGAATAAGGTTGTCAAACCTGATTTCATCAACTTGCTTACCAAACACACTTATTAGGTTTATGAAAGCTCTTACCAAATTCAACTTGTTAGTTGTCCTTGGATTTACGTTTTGTCTTTCCGAACAACAGTAAATGTGGAATAAAGACTTGAACCTCCGACCTGAAAGAGAGTAGATACCTTAGTCGTTTAATTATGTTCAAATTGACTATGGGATAAAACTTAATCTTTAATTTATAGAGTATTTATAGTTATCACACACCTAGGGCTGTCCCACTCTGTATTTAATTTTTTTTTTTGAAAGATCTGTATTTAATTCTCTGGCATATTAAATTGGATAAATATTTATAAATCTGTTAAAATTAAAAAGGGTGCTCAACTTAACAAAGTTGATGGAATATGTTTTTTATAATAAGGTCGAAGGAAAATAATTTAGTTGTGTGTATGACTATCAATTTTAATCAACAATTGGTGAAAAAGATGAGACATTGCAATGTTATAATCACATCTTTAAACATAACATTAAACTCTCATATATTGCAAATGTTTCAAAATTTCTGGAATTATTATGATTTAATCCACTTTTGTTTTGATAATTATAAAAAATTCAGAAGCTATAATACTAAAAAGTAAAATTGGTTTTCAGGTTGAGTTGCATGGATTTAAGAATAAAAAGATGGATGTAAACAGTTTGAATTTTGTTAGAACTATAGGATTAAATTTTTGTCGACAAGTCAATATTTTCACGTCTTCATTAGATTGATAGGGGGAATCGATATTTTTATTATATCGTAGAAAAATTCACAAACTATAAAAAAAAATAAGCAACAAAATATCATTAATGGAAATATAATATAAACAATAAATATGTTAACTTGTTTAAAAATCACAAAAGGTTATTTATTAATTTTAATTTTAAATTTTTTGTTTTTATAATTTTTCTAGAAATATCCCTCGATCTCGATATTTTTGTTGTGATTTGCGCAGATTTTCAATGAGGGCCTTAATTGCAACAATTTCATAATTTTAGGAAGTTTGATTGACCAAGTTGAAAATTGTGAGTTTATTTCTTGTGGATTATGTGTGATTTTTTTAAAAGGAAATTTGTTTACACGTTAATGAAACATATTGCAAGAATATATAGGGAAATTGTTTTAAGTGACAAAATAATGAAACTATTTATCAATATAACAAAAAGAACACATTGGGATGAGTCAACTTTTTATTATTTTGTTATATTTATAAATATTTTTATTATTTTATTATTTATAAAAAAACCCCTAATATATATGATGATATACCTATCATTGAGGTTTTAAATTGCTGAAAGGGTTATATATATTTTGATTAAAAAGGTGTTATATTTATTTGATTATAAGCAATATTTAGATGTATTTTTATGCATCTCAATCTCATTACACACATAAAAAATGAATTAAAATATTTATAAAAAAAATTAAAAGAATTTGCTATTATGATTAGGTGTAATCCGAAATGTAATTAAATTTTTTTCCATTGATTATATGTATATAAATTCTCATTGAACTAATAATTAGTGTACATCATTTAAAAAATAATAATAATAAATAGTGCACATCCTTGAAATAAAATGTTTTAAATATATCTATAATTGAAGTTTTAAATTACGTAACCTTAGTAAGTTATATTTGGATTGATAGTCCAACTACAAGGTTAGTGGAATAAAAATGGTTTGAAAAATGCATATATAAGTTTACGAGAAATTAGACACAAGCAGTTTCATTTATTATTATTATTTTTTTCAAAATAACTACAAATGTTATATATATAAAAGATTACGTCAAAATCTTCGAAATTTATTTATACACATTCTTAAATTTTAAAAGGTATTTCATAATAACCCAACAACCTATTAAACATTCAAGATTAAAAGTTAATCGACCTATTAAATACATTATTGAAAATTTAAAAATGTATTAAAGACATACTAAACATTTTTAAACTAACTCTTAGACCATGAAAGTTTTGAAATAATATTGTTACTATTTAACATATAAGTGATTATAAATCATATCATATTTATAAATAAATTTAAATTGTAACTCCAATCCTACTAAAGTCATGCATACCTCATCTGACATACAAATATGTTAGTGATCAAGAAGTCTGTGGCTTGAAGCTCTCTGCCTCTTATTGTACTAAAAGAAAGTCAGTAACTTTGCTTCCTAAATTTTGAAAGTTATGTATAATAGACTTTTAATTTGTATTTAATAGAAGTTTCTAAAAGCCTATAAACCTACAATTTTGTGTCTAATGAATGTATGACCTATTTGATATATATTAAAATTCATAGATGTCTTAAATTAAAAAAAAGTTGTACATATAATAGGACGACGACCTTTAAATTTTGTGTTTAGTAAGTCTTATTTTAAAAAACATAGAACCGATTAGGATTCCATTAGACACAAAATTGAAAGTTTAAAGATCTATTAACAACAAAATCAAAAGTTTAAGACTTACGCTTTCAAAGTTAAAAAATCTAATAGCTAGACACAACAGCAAATTTTATGGACTATTTCTTTTTTATTTCGTAGATACATTCTTTTAAGATTTGCACTACTACATGCTTGACAACTAAAGCCAGATTTGCGCGTATTTGCGTAAGAGGTAGACTTGGATAGGCTTGACTTGGCACCAAGGTGGTTTGCTTACATACCTGATAACTTTCAGACTTTCTTCTTTGCTACTAACCTTTACCCCTTCTTTGGCATTGTGTCGCTTAGACCCCGTCCTCTTCTACGCATCGCTCATCTTGATTTAAATCCTTTATTTCATCCTTACTCGCAGCACACTAGACTATACAGAGGTTAGCAAGAGCTTCTTGCAGAGCAAGACTGATTGAATTAGCTTAAGAGAACTACCTTTAGATAGGAATTAGGCTAGTTAGAGCTAATTCGGTAAAGAAAAGGCTTCCGCCTCTAAAAGAAGTAGATGAAAAGTTTGAGCCATTTTGTTGACGTCAACTTATAGAGTAACAACACGTGAGAGTGGAGATTTGAAGCATTTTGACAAGAATCTTAACTAAACTAGTCGAATTATGCTCAAATTGGGAGTTAAAATTCAATTATTTAATAAAAGAAATTGTATATTATTATAAAATATAACAATATATATGATAGTTTTGTGATGTTAAAATTTGTTGCTCTCATCTCACTTCTTTTCCACTCTTTAATGTGGTCCAAAATCCATTTGCTTTCATCTTTGTACTTCCAAAAACTTTTATCTTTTTTATTTTCCTTCCCCTTTTGATCCTCACCCACTTTTTCCTTCCCTTTTAATAACCGATATAACATGAGTGAAAAGAAACTTATTGTGATTTATGTCATTTTCTTCTAAATTACAAACCACATTATTTAAAATCATACATATCTTTAATTCCTCTTCCACTTGCTCTACTTAATTATTGCCTCAATTTAGTTTTAAGACCAAGGTAAAGCTTCCTAACTAGCTTCCAAGTTTTTGTTAATTAAATTTCTCTCTCTATATATTAGTGATATAAAAACATTATCGATGATACAAATTATTTTTTTTTTCGTTTAAAAAATTTGTAAATATGACACAACTAATTTTGTCAACTAATATAAATTTCAATTTTTTAAAATTTGGTTAAAACAATTAACCATCTAGCTAGTATTATATATATATATATATATATATATGTTATCATACTTCATTTATTATAAATTAGGCTCAAATCTCTTTTGGCTTGTGAACTTTATTTAAAATGTTTATCTTAACTTTTAAAATGGTAATAATTTTAACCGTTAAAATTAGTCATTATTTTTTCATTGAAAATCCGTTTATGATTTTACTATATATCTGGGTGAATATGTTATTATACATATCAAAAGTCATCATATTATTCATACAGTATATATACAAATTAATAATAAAACAATGAAAATAATTTAAAATATTTTTTTAAAAATAAAGTTTTAAAACTAAAATAGATATTTGAAAATAAGGTTTTTATATACATATATATAAAAAAAAATGTAAAGTTTGGGAGAAAAAGTGATTGCTTTTTATCAAAAGTAAAAAGAACAATATTCTTTACTAGGAACTTGAAAGCACTTGCAAATATGTTAACGTGCTATCCACGCCTCTTTCCTTACCCCACAAAGCCTACTTATTATTACTATTTTAAATTTAAATTTTTCAAAAAATTTTATTTTCTAAGGCATGCATGGTTTAATACATGCATGTCAAAGTCGCATATATATATATATATATATATATATATATATATATATATATATATTTAAAGGTTAATAAAATATATTTCTGGTCTCCATATATTTCAATTTTGATTTTAGTAGTTTTTTTTTAATTAAAAATTACAAAAAGTCTTTGCCATTGACATTGAGCAACAAAAATCTAATATATATTAATTGCACCTCAAAATAATATTAGTTCGTATAACCATTTATTTTGTTTTTTCAATCAAAATAATACATTAAATTGGAGCTACAATATTCGAGTTTTTTAATTAATTAATGTGAGTAACCAAATTTCCACGTCAATAAAACAGTGTCATATTATTGAGCTCGATCATTCTCAATGCAAGAGGAAAAAAAAGCTAACCTAAATTAATGTTATGAATTTGATTAGACAAGTTGACGCTCTGATTTCGTCTAACGTTTTCGTAGTAGGAATAGGTTGTTATTTAAAAGAAATACCCATTATATAGGACGCCAAATTTGCTCATAATTTAGAAAAACTACCTAATTTTACATTTTATATAGAAAAAAATTAGGTGCATGCACTAAGCCGTCCCATCAATTTGCATTCACTCAGCTGTCCAACCACAGTTTTACTACTTGATAAAATCTTTAATTTTTTTTTTTTGTTTTCTTAAATATTTTTGAACTTTTTCTATTGTGGTTGAAGTATGACTATAAAACTAATAGGTACTGTCCAAGAACACACTCAGGTATTACTCTTCTATGTATATGCACAAATGGGTATTAGTTTTTAGAGTAATTTTTTATATATATATATAGTCATCTTTTGTGGGTGATAATACTCTAAGGTTAACTAAACTAAATTTTGTCTCTAGTTTTTTTTTTCTTTGGTGAAAATTTTAATCTTTGATTTAAAAAGAAAGAGTAAATATCTATACCGTTGGACTATATTCCTATTGGTTTCTCCCTTGAACTATAGATCAGAAATTTATTTCTTTTAAAATAAGATTTTGACTTTTATTAACTTAAACATATTTATATTAAACACCCCAAACACTTTTATGAATAAAAATAAGCATGTTATAGGCACTTTTGTTTAAATTATTACAAAAAACACAAATTAAAAAATTTAATGAAGGAGAGGAGAAAAAGAGCAAAAGCAAGGTCAATGTGGGGGGTAATGACAAAAGATTAGGATTAACATTCTAAGCTTTAAATTTGTTTAGGGGAGTTGTTGGGTATTTGAGGCTTTTAATGAATTGGGTGTTTTGTTTAATTTGTTATGTATTAAAAAAATTAAGGGAAAGAAGACATGAAATGATGATAGTTTTTGTCATTTCAGAGGAAGAAATATTAATAAATTAAGTTATCCTAAGAGCTTCACTTGTCAATGGGGAGGGAATGTGACCACATAAAAACATATACTACAACTCATACAAACTTAATTAATCATAAATTAATTTATACATTATTTCTCTCTCTCTTTCTAATGATAAGAAAGACAACAAAAACTTAGATCAACTTTCTCCATCACCTTATAGGAGAGAGAGAAAAACCCTTTATTTTCATCAATTAATAATATTATTTAGAAAAAACTTGGGTATAATTTCTTAAGGGGGAGGGACTCAAGAAGAGAGGTACTTTTCTAATAAAATAATTTTAGTCTTGTTTGGTAATCATTTCATTTTTTGTTTTTGGTTTTTGAAAATTAAGCTTATTTTCTTTCATTTCTTTACCATGATTTGTATTAATCTTAAGTAGAAGAGTTGAATTCTTAGCCAAATTCCAAAAATAAAAATAAATTTTAAAAAACTACTTCTTAAAGTTTTTAAGTTTTGACTTGGTTTTTGAAATTATGGGTAGGAAGTAGATATCAAACCAAGAGTGGTGTTTATAGGCTTAATTTTGAAAAACCAAAACCAAAAAACGAAATGATTACCAAACGGGGCCTTAATGTTTCAAATTAAATTCGTGTTGCCTATTCAATTGGTTTTTAGTTTTTTGTTTTAATTTTGGAAAAAAAAAATATCTTTTTGGTGTCTAGATTTTGGGTCTAGTTTCTATTTGATCCTTGGGTTTTAAAAAGTTACATTTTTAGTCCTTAAGTTTTGAGTTTGATTTCAATTTAGTCCATAGGTTGAAATGTTGCAATTTTACTCTTGAGATTTGAGTTATGTTTCAATTTGGTCTATACGTTTCAAGATTTACACTTTTAATCTTGATTTTGTTAGTGTTTTGATTGACAAATAATATTTTATTTATTTTGTCTCCTTTGTGTCGCTGACTTTGGAAATATTTGGAGGGAAGATTTGTTTCCTTTCGTGGTGTTTATTTTTCTTTCCTTATATGGGTTCCTTTTAAGTTGTGCTCTTTGGGGCGAAAGGCGGTCAAAGGTTTCGAGGGCAGTTGACAATGTTGAAAGAAGAATGAAGAAAATAGAAAGGAATGAAGAACAAATACAACAAAGAAAAAGATGTTTTTGATGTTTTAAGCTTGGTCAAGGTGAAAGAAATTAGAAGACAGAAGAGTGTTTCCGTGTTCCTATTTCATTGAGTTACGAGACTCACTAGTTGAGAGCGTATACTCAACTAGTAGGTGAAAAGAATGTGAAGTCTTTGCAAGGTGCATCAATTTCAGGGGAGTCTGAGATTGCCGACTCATCAACTGCAACGTTAAAGTTAGGGGGAGTCTAACTTGCACACTAGAGTACAATTCAATGAATACTGAATTGTGAAATCTTAGTCAAAGTGTACTTTGTAAAACTGAGATTTATTCTAGTGGAATTCTTTTCACCTAGGCTCTAAGCCTCCCATATGTAAGTGATATTTCACCGGAATGGGTTATCATATTTGTATGTTCTCTTCTTTTATTTGTTGTGTCAATTTAATTGTCAATGACATCCAGTCTACCTTGAGTTCTTGTTGGTGGATTCAATATTTCAGATTTTTCCCACTAAATACTCACTTTTAGTCTTTAGTGTTAATGTCTACTAATTAATTTAAAATAAATATTACTAATTATATTTCACTATTTTTTATCACTATTAAAATTAATTTTAAACTTTCACTTCATAAATATTTTGAATTAATTAGTAGACATGAATGCCAAAGACTTAAGAAAGTATGCAAAAAAAACAAAATCAAGATTAAATTAGTGTAAAATTTGAAACTTAGGGACTAAATTGAAATCAAATTTAAGACTAAAAGTATAAAATTTTGAAGCTTAGGAGACAAATAGAAACTAGACTAAAATCAATTGTGAGATGAGAAATTGAACTAATTTCAAATTAGTGCGTTATTTGTTAAACTATGCTTGAATGGACATATTCTAACCCATTTTTCTTTTAAAATTAAAAAAAAATATATTAATTTTGTAATTTTTATTGACTTTCTTCAAAACTTAAATACCAAAATAAAATAAGCACAAAAAGTAAGGCCTTCTAAATAACATTTAATGATAAAAACAAAATTATCTTACAAACTCCTCTCATATTTGTTTATTGCTATATGCAAAACACCAAACATAAACAAACCCATAAAAATATAAATACATTTATTGGTCAAAAAAAAAAAAAAAAAAAAAAAAAAACTCCCCTCAGCCACACAAATTTTAGCAATTAAACTGGTGGCTCTAAGTTGTTGACCATAAAAAAAATTGACAAGTGGAAGAAGGTGATTGGCCAATGCTTGCACTTTTTGACATGATATCATTTCCTCCACCCAATCCTGATTATTCCAATTCCCATTACACCTAATTAATCACAAGAAGATGATAACTTAAACAAATGCTTAACACTAATTTAATTAAATAAACTTTTCTGCCTATTTTTATATATTCTAATTAATGAGATAACCATCTGGTTTTAAGTTTTTAAAAATTATACTAATTCTTTTAATAATTTTTTTTTTTAAAAAAACATTTGAATACATAGCCAAAACTCTAAAAACAAATAAACTCATAAGTAGAAGTAGTGTTTATAAGTTTAATTCTGGAAGTCTAAAACTCAAAAACCAAATAGTTATTAAACCGGACGAAACCTCCCGAATGTTGTATATTCTAGTACACACTTTTAACTTTCAAATGTTATACTATAGTTTTTGAATTATAAAAACTCATTCTAACACTTTGCATTGAATCTCCTATACATATATTATTAGAGTGTTGATATAATATTAAATTTACCTTCACCCATCAGCTTAAGCGTCTAGGTCAATCGGTGATTTAACATGGTTTAAAGCCGCTAAGGGAAGTGTTAGAGTGTTGATATAATATGAAATTTACAATCTTTAAATGTTTGAGAACTAAGAATTCAAATGTGAAAAATGTAGTAAGGTCATGTAGTGGTCCCGTGAGTTCGAATTAGTGTAGTTCGAAAAACAAAATAGGATCATAACCCTAATAATACAATTAAAATATATTTGTTTGACATTCAAATCCAAGCTGTTCAATAATATAAGTAAAAAAAGATCACTTTTTTTCCAATTCTTTGCACTTTCATCCCCTTTGCTCTTTGTTAGTTAGGTGGGAGTGGAAGTCATGATCGCTGTGGTTAGCTAATAGCTTATAGGGATCCACAAGCTTTCATTTGTTTTTAGAGCAAAGGGATAAGTTTTTCTAATTTATCTTCAAATTCTTGCCTTTTGCTGCTTTCTCAAGTCTACTCTTAATTATATTTATAAACATTTCTCTTCAATCTTAATCTAAGTCTTAAGTAGAATAATTAATCTAATTTTAATTTTTTTCATATATCAAGGGAATTTAGCTGTTCTTTCATGCTAGTAGAATCATTATTAAAACTAACTTCAAAGTCAATAGTAGTGGTCAATACATGTTGGCTATCCCGATGCCAAGTAAACATGGGCGTCAAGAGAGCTTTTTGTTTGCGACGGGTATTTTTACCATCGAGGGAAACTATTTTTCTTGACGATTTTTTTTACATCGAAAAACAGTTCGTTGGAAGAAACTAAGGCCTGTTTGGTCGAGAATCTGAAAACAGAAATTTAAAAACAAGGTTTTAAATTAAAACAGAGTTGTATTTCATGTTTTCAAATATGTGTTTGGTAGCAGAATTCAGAAATTAGATTCTAATTTAAACAATTGCAAACTAGTTGTAGTTATCCACTAAATATCATTTGACAATATACTATTATTGATTTATTTACGAAAATGGTTTTATGTTAAAAAAAATTGTATAATTATTATTTTGTAATATTATATAGTTTATGGGATAAATTGAAAATTTTGTCAATATAGTTTGGAAGAAGTTAAAATTTAGGTCTTAGGTTTTATGATTAGAATTTAACTCTTATGGTTTGATGAAAGCTTCATAAATAATCCCCATGACAGAGATTATTTATGAGGATTTAAGAAACCATAGGGACAATATATGAAGTTATATCAAACCATATATAGGAACTAAATTCTAAATTTTAGAAGCATACGAACTAACTTGTAACTTTATCCAAATCATAGGGACCATATTTAAAATTTAACCCGACTTACAATAATTACATAATACATATATTTTAATTAAAAAAAATTGAATTGAGTTTATTACATGACATACTATATTTCTAAATGTTTTTATCCTTATTTAATATAATTATGCATTTTAAATTTCTAAATTCAACCTCATTTGTCTTTGCTGCTTGAGTGATGAAAAACTTTACTTTCTTATTGTTGAACTACTCCGATTTGAAATTTCAGATACAATGAAAACAAAAAAAAAATGTTGTTTTTAGAATTTACATTGTTTGAATTACAGAATCCAGAAACAGTTTTCAGAAACAAAATTTGGGTTGTCTACCAAACACGTATTTATTGAACTAAGTGAATATGAAAATATAAAACAAAATCTAGATTGCGAACCAAATAGACCCTAAATTTTTTTATAGTGTTTATTAATTGAATTCGATTACAAATAATTTTTTTTCAAGTTTAATTTCAATTGTATTTATAGCACTTTGTTTGTCTTGTTTTGAGGCATACCTAGATGCTCTTTGAGACATTTTGGAAGAAAAATATTCGTTTAGGGTAATGAAAAGCTGAAGAAAGTGAAAAGAAAAAAGAAAAAAAAACTGGTTACTTATAATGTGTCTATAAGTTCAGAAATAATGTCTGAAAAATGTAAAAATGTTTTTTTTTTTTTTTTTTTTTTTTTTTTTTTTATTGGTTATAGATAGATGATAATATGAGTGTGTGGAGATGTTTTAATTTGGGTCGATAGATAATGCAAAGATTCTAGATTCTATTATAAAGATGGATTCTATTCCTTTTGAAAGAGCTCTTATATTGATGAAGAAAAAGAGGGGAAGAAGATAATGGAAATTCTAGAGAAATATAAAGGAAAAGAAAGAAAAAAAGATTACTTAGGGTTCAACTTTGGTTCAATTCTTTCTATCCTCTTTTTACCCTTACTTTTTATCTTGTTTTTATTTTGTTGCCTTCTCTTCTTGCCTTAATTTTAAAATAAGGTAATGGTCATCGATAGCACTTTTAAAATTAATAATTAAATGTATAGCAACATTTTAAAAAATTATAATTATAGTAAAATTTATCAGTGATAAACTCTATCGGTAATACATTTCTATCATTGATAGACTTCTATCAGCAATATAGTCTATCACTGATAAATTCTAAGAACTGGATCTAAATTTTGTTATATCTGTAAATTTTTTTACATTGTGCTGTATCGGTTTATTATCTACAAATATGTATCTGTTTATTATCTATAAATACACACGTACATACAAGACTTTAATTATTTGGTTGTCTAAAGTACTAGTATTTCACACAAGCAAGTTAAAAAGATTGAAAAGATGAAGGGAATGTTTTAGAAGTGGCAGTTGTAGAGTTGTTGATTATTGTATATACAATACATTTTTTTTGAAGTTATTTTTCAGTTCGAAGTTACTTAAACGATAGTCCTTCATATTTTTGGCTGAAGAATTAATTCATATTTTTGGCTGAAGAATTAATTCAGTTTTATGTAGTTAAGATATGGTCTGATCGGAAGTTTTTCCATAACTTTAGTTATATATATATATATATAGAAGACAATTGTTTTGTTGACTCTTTAGCTTCTAGAGGTAATTAACTAACATTGTCTTTGTTATCGTGCTCTATTGTTTATTTATTTATTTATATTATGCTATATATCTTTAATAATACAAAAATATTTTGAAAATGTGAGTTTGATTATGATAGTTGCTTAAGGTTAGGTTAGGATAACTCGGTGTAAACTAATTTATTTTTGTAACCAATTATATATATTCTTTGTATAGGATATTTCACTCGCATGTTTTCACATAAACGATTTGGACCAAATTGTTTATAACACTTACAACTCTTGTAACATTTATAAAGTGGACCGTATCTGCAGTGTTATCAGAATAAGGCAACTCAACCTTATCTATATGTTGCAGACCTTTTAGGTTATTACTAGAACATGATCCACTTGTGTGTCTACTACATATTGTTCAAGTTATTAAATAACTTTGAATCTTAGTTTATTGGATTGAGTTACACAAGATTAATTTTAGAATATTAGTTTATTGGATTGAGTTACACAAGACTAATTTTAGAATATTGTTTATACATTACAAACTGGACATAAATTCCAACAATTAAATGAGAGTACTCTTGTT
The DNA here is from genome assembly GCA_002890555.2 of Lagenaria siceraria. NCBI lineage: Eukaryota > Viridiplantae > Streptophyta > Magnoliopsida > Cucurbitales > Cucurbitaceae > Lagenaria > Lagenaria siceraria. The sequence continues at coordinate 17,637,329 of CM016488.1, forward strand.
TTCTTTTTTCACTAGTATATATAAATTGAAGTGATGCAACTTATGTTAAATTTTTATACACATTTTAGTACCATGCGTTTGCAACTTGAATATGCATTAGAATTAGTAAAAAAAATGAAAAGAAAAGAATTAGGTGAAAAAGAAGAAGTTAGAATTGGGGAATTATAAACTAAAAAAGAAGTCAATTTGGTGAGATATTAAGAAGTGGGGCTTTGGTTGATATTTTGGGAGTTAGCTTAGGCTTTCTTTTGAATAATATTATTTTTGGTTTATTAAAATGAAAAGAACACATAAACACTTCAACCAAAAGGTTTTTGGAAGGTAGTTGTGAGGTTGAGAAGCCAACATCTTCCAAATTTCAAAGTGTTAGGAAAAATCTCACGCTTCAATCACAAGAAAAAGTAGAAAAATAATTGAAAAATTAAAAGAAAACAATAAAATTGAAAACACAAGAATTAACGTAGATAATTCTCTCTTCCGATCCCAATTACAAGAACGCTCTCTCAAAGCTTTTATACTACTCATACATTTTTCCCACTCTCAAAATAGAGAATACATAAAGGAAATTTAACTAGAGTTAGCACATGACTAAGCTTAAAGTGTTTCTAACTCGGACATCTTGAAACTAGAGACATAGGCTCCTTTTAATATGCTTGAAGTCCATTCTCATTCTTCAATTTAACCGATGTGGGACAACTACACTTTTAATATTTTGCCACCTCTTATTAACAAAATGACAAATCTCCCTTCTTTCTTTTTTGTGTTTGTGTTTTTGTTTTTCATATTTTAATTCAACTCTCTCTCTCTCTTTATGATCTATTTGGTTAAATGCAATGAACACTAATTGTTTAGAGGGTAAAAACAATACTTCCCATGTTTCTATATTCTCATATCCAAAAGTTCAGTTATATTGAATTAGCCAATGCCTCATGAGTGAGAGAGAGAGAGACATAAAATAAAGACAAAACCAAGTCATCTTTTTTATAAAAATATATTGTCCAAATAGGACCATTTTGGAAAGTTCTCATAAACATATGAGTTAGTAAATATAAAGACATGCCAATATAATGTGTCCTTAATTAGGACACATAATACACTTTTTTTTTTTTCTTAATTGTCATTCATTGGTTGGTCCAATTAATCACCATACCCTAACTACCAGCCTAATCATAATGAATATATCTTTTGCACTCAAGCAATAATAATATTAATGAAACAGCTTTTAATTAACTTATCTCTAAACTAGATCTAAGTTGATCTGACATAATTTCTAATTTAGAATTGTCTTTGATAAAGATAGAGAATATTACATTTTTTTTAATATTATTTAATCCAAATTTATCTAGCTAGGTAAGAAAGAACAACCTTAATATTTGTGTTTGGTATAAAAGTGGTCCATGATTGGAAAAAGGAAGCAAAGAAAAAGGAAAAAAAAAAAAAAAAGGGAAATTTTTTTGAAGGAATAAAGAATAAGTGTGTGAGAAAAGAAAAGGCAAAACGAAAGGAAGAAGAGAAGGTGGGCCCTTTTGTGTTTTTGGCTTGTTAATTTATCTATTATATAATTAGACAATTAGCAAATTAAAACATAAATAGAGCTAGCTAGGGTTAGCTTGAAGGCATGTGCTAACTCAATTATATATATAATACAACTTAGAGAGAAAAATAAAGAGAGAGGAAGATTATATTCCCTAAATTGCCCTTTTCTCACTTTTTTGACATTGAAATTATTCCAAATGACCAAATTCTTTCAAATGGGTTATTTCTTCTCTCTTTCTTTCACAATCTTTCATTCTCATAATTTAAGCTTTAATTTGTTTAGAATGGCTAAGCCCCAAATGCCCTTAGACCAAAGCCAAGTAGCTTAAAATTATAATAATTTCAACCTCAAATTTTGGAGCTTTTCTATTCTCTCTTTTTAACTTATAAGTGCCCCAAAACACATCTCAAAAGACACCCACTTTAAATAAAAATTCATATATATATATATATATGTGTGTGTGTGGCTTCCTCTTCAAACTTTCTTGTGGCCCATTTCTTTATTCACTAAACCCACCAATCATTTCCTCATAATAACAAATTAAATTTCCTTTTCATCAGCATAATTTCCAAATTAAGGTCTGTCCCAAGTTAATGATTTTGCTTCTGTTAATATTGATATAAATTAAAAATAAAAAGAACTCTAATATCATATATTTATATATAATGCTAACTATTATGTCTCTCTCTCCTATTTGATTATATTTTCTATGGTATAGAACCAATCATCCAATTTCCAACCATTTGGGGGCCATTTTGATAGAGATAGTTTTGTGTAATATACATTATATAATTAGTTGGTAACTATGCTAACAAGAGCTTAGTTTAACTAGCATACGAATGTACTATTAACTACGAGATATGTGGTTTGAATTGTTAAATTTTTAGACTACTTGTTTTCAAGTTTAATATTGAACTTATAATATATGTAGGGTTAATTAACCATATAAATTTGGTTTGCATAACTTATACGTAAAAAAATTTGCTATATAAAAATAAAATTTAAGATTGAAAACGAATTACAACGTGTTAAATTATAGAGATTAAAATGAAATAAACATGAAAGTTCAAATAATAAAATGAGGATTTAAATTTTATTAATATTAAAAATGTCTCAATCTAATTAGGTTCAATTTCTTTCATTTTAGAATTTTATGTTCAGAAGTTCTAGCAAACTCATTTAAAATTAAAACTCGATTATTTAAGAAATTAACAATGATCAAATAATTCTGAGGAAAATTACTATAAATAGAAAAAATATCAAACTATTTACAAATATAGAAAATTTTCACTGTCTATTAGCAATATAAAATTTTTCTATATTTATAAATAGTTTGGTTTATTTTTCTATAATTGAAAACAACTCTAATTCTAAATGTATTGTTTAGCTTCAGTGTTTGGATCCCACATTTGAAAAATCAAGGAACCTTACATTCTTAATAAGATAGATGAGTTACTCCTCTCATTGCCAATTGATTTTGAGATGAAATCTCATACTATTTGTTACTCAGACAAAAAAAAAAAAAAAAACTTCGACTTTTTATAAATATTTTTACATCATTTCTAACTTGAAATTTAAAGTTGCTTCAACAAATTAATACTCGCTAATGTTAAAATAAACTTAGCTCAATTAGTGTATAACGTGTAATATATCAACTAATTTTCCTATATTATAGATTATTGTTGAATCTATGAAAATTTCACATTTTAAAAAAAAAGTAATAATTGATGTAATAAAATTGGAACAACTTAGATAAATGAGAGTGATATTATTTGGGATAAATTTGGTGATAGATTTTTCTTTTCTTAGGTTCAAAAAGATAAATTTGTTTTGAAACTAATTTCACTTGTACATTATTTTCCATTATTTTCAAAAGGCTTATGAATGCCATTGTACATATTTTGTATATTAGAAACAAAAGAGGGGTAAAATAAATATGTCATTGGAGTACTATAGGTTTACCAAATTCTTTATAGACTAGCTAGCCTAGCTAGAGACATAATGTTGTAGTACTAAAACATTGAATCGCATGCAATAATAATAAATTCTCGATTTTTTTCCATAAGTGTTTAATAGATTTTTTTTTTTTTTTTTTACTTTAAGAAGTATCTAATATGTCTATGAACTTTGAATTTTGTGTCTAATAAGTTCTTAAAATTTAAAAATGTCAAATGTGTTCTTGAACTTTTAATTGTGTGTCTAATAAAGTCTCTGACTCATTCCACATTTGTATTAAGTTAACTACTCTATACATTAGGCAAAAAAAAAAAAAAAATTGAATGTTGTAACTAGCAGGACATTAAATTTTTACTCATGCATCTATTAGGTTTGCGAGTGTTTAAAAATATTGTATAAATTAGTGACTTATTGGATATAATATTCAAAACGTAAAGACTTATTAGATACGAAGATGGAAGTTTAGAGACTAAATTTGTAATATAATTTTTTTATACATCTTTTAAAAGATACTTTGCTTTTTGTTTTTAGTTTGGGGCTTCCTTTTATGACAACTAAATGTGAGAGTTCACCAAGAGAATTTTAAGCATCAAATTCTTAAGTGTTTATGATCATATTCTCCTCTTATTCGTTTAGAAACAATTTAAGAATGATATCACAATATAACTGACAGTTTTATGTTGTTCGAAATATAAGAAAGAACTGTCAACGTATATCAAATTTATATATGGTAATCATTAGGAGACAGATAGATTTTCGAATCCACATTAGACGATTAATGGACAATTTGTCATATTTTCGTTATGAGTCGATGGAATACACAAAACCATTGCTCTTTCTTTAATTTTGTTACAATTACTACTTCATCATATTGTTGTTTGATACGTCTATTTGGAATTGTTTCCATTAAACACTAATTTAGCTTATTAAGTACAACTAGTAAAGAGGAAAAAAAAAAAAAGCAAGAACTTTGACACATGGGTATTGGAGAAAACCCACATGAGAAGTGACTAAAGAGGAAATAGAACAGTAAGTGCTGCCATAAAAGCTTAAGCTTTGAGGTTCTTTGAGTTACTTTCATGGTGGATATTCAGCCATCTCCGTGAAACAACCCTAGCTGACAGGTCAGCAAAACAGAGCTGACCTGTCAGCCTTTGATTGGACAACCATGAGAAAAGAGAAAAAAAAAAAAACAGAGAAATGGCTTGCACGAATTCAGGAAGTGGAGGCAAATGGAATGAGACGATTCTTTTGGGGAAAAAAAAAGCCCAAATAAAATTTATAGATCTGACTCAGATGATAACTTAAACTTTATTATGAACAAAAAGTAGATACCCATCACATGAATGTAAAATTTCTCTGTTTTCTCTGTTTTCTTATATATATATATAGGTAAAGCATAATTAATGCCTTGAGTTTGCTGTATTTCCATTTCTTTTTATTCTTCTTTGCTTGCTTCTGGTTTCTTCCTTGTGAAGTAGTGTTTCAACAATGGAGGATCAATTCCCACTTATTGAAGAACAAAAAACCATCATTCAAAAGGATTTTTCATCTTCTTCTTTACAAGAATTCGTCTCTGGTTCTTACTTTTATGGCGATCCAACTCTCTGGGGCTCTATAGTTCGATCTTCAAGCTCTGAAAATGGTGGTTCCAATGTCAATATTGAACAATCAAAATCCCCATCTTCTTCTTCCTCTTCTTCTTCTCCTAATTCCCCTTCTCCTTCTTCTTCTTCTTCGTCTTTTAGATTGTTTTCAAGTGAAAAAACTGAGATTTCTGGTGGAAATTTGATCGACAACATTCATGGAGTTGAATGTAATCTTCACCCAAATGGAGAAAGGTTCGTTCCTTTGAATTTCTTGGAGACTTTTCCCAAACAAGAATCTGAGTCTTTTTCTCCTTCTCCTCCTCCTCCTCTGTTTCAGTCTCGAGCAGATTCAACAAATCTGACTCTGTTTCTTCAAGAACCCTCCATTGTTGATCCATCCCCTCGAAACCCATTTCAAATTCATGCTCAAACAGAGCTCCAATGGCTGAAAAATAGCCAAAATCAGAACCAAACCGCCGCCATTGTTGCGGCTGCGTCGAGAAATTACAGTGATTTCTGGCTGGGGGCGACGAAGACGCAGCCGATGAAACAGATTGGAAGAAAACAGGGGAATCACAAAACAGAGTCGTCGGCGACGGCAGTTGGAAAGTTGTTCAGAGGTGTCCGGCAGCGGCACTGGGGGAAATGGGTGGCGGAGATTCGGCTGCCGAGGAATCGGACGAGAGTATGGCTTGGGACATTCGACACAGCCGTCGAAGCCGCGGTCGCCTACGACACCGCCGCCTATATGCTGAGGGGGGAATTTGCACATTTGAATTTTCCCGATCAGAAGCACCGCCTGAAATCCAACTCTCTCAACCGGACCACAGCGGCGCTGCTGGAGGCCAAGTTGCAGGCGATCACACAGGGGAATTCCGGTAAGAAAAAAACCACTGCCGCCACCGCTGCCACCATATCTACCATTGATTCTTCTTCTATTTCAGAGAAGGGATTGTTGGAGGGAGATTCAAAAATGTTGAATTTGAGCAAGAATCCGGTGAAGTTTTCACCGGAAAACATGCCGGGCAGCGGCGGAGGATCTGAAACAGGGGAATTGAAGAGAAATCAAGATGGAAATTTGGAAATTGAACATGTTCAACTAAGCAGAATGCCATCTTTGGATATGGACATGATTTGGGATGCTCTGTTAGTTTCTGATTCATAAATTTCTCCCTTTCTTTTGGTTTTTTATGTTATTTCTTTCATTGGCTCTTCTTTGCTATAGAGATTAATGCAACATTTTCCTTTTTTGGTATTGATGATGATTTTATTTGGAGGTTTTTTTTTTTTTTTTTTTTTTTATAATTTTTTCTGAAACCCCATTTTTGTTTTTCCATATATTACTGTAAATTTATTGACTTTGGTTTTACAGATATTATCTTTTTTCTATGAGGCACATTGGTTGATCTTTCAAGAACAGAGCTTTGCATCTTTTTGTAGATGATCACAAAATTTAAAGTGAGTTTGAATGAGTTTTGAGAAGGTGAAAAAATGATTCTAAACACTTCAAAACATATTTTACAATTTTAAATTAATAAAACATTTTTAAAAATTTTGCTTTCAGTAAAAACACTATTTCCCATTTGGATATTTTTTTTTTCAAAGTTATGTTTGTTTTCTTAGAATTTCTTTCCTATGTTTCATATAGAAACTAAAAAAATACAATAGGAACAATTTTACCTTTGATTTTATTATAAAAAATTTAAGATGTTCAATGTAATTTTAAAGAGTTTATAATTTTCTTTTTCATCATATATTTAAAAAAAAACTCATATTCCACAATTTTTCTTTTTTATCAAGAACATAGTTTATCTTATTTCTTTACTTTTTTTTTTGTTTCATGAATAGTTGAATGAGAGCTTACAAGTTCTAAGCCACATGATAGACATAATAATTTAATTTATCAAATAACAAAGTCGTATGAGAATAATTCTACTTTCAAGAAACTATGTGATGCAATAGTCTCGGTTATAGTTTTTTTTTACATCTTTTATAATTAATTTCATCATTATTTTTATATTTTGGATGTTTATTCATGTTTAGACTTTGTTAATTTGTTATGTGACGCTTTATTTAAATGTATATTGTATAGTTCTTTTTTTAATGGATCTTTTTTTTTTCCATAATAATTACAACATAACAAATATATTATTATTTTATATTTTATTCTTCTAAATATTTGTTGAATGAGAACTTTCGGCCAACCAAATTTTGTCACGTCATCACAATGAAAGCGGGAGCTCAATGTGAAAATTATAAATTGGATCGGGCCCACTAATTAAAATCATTTAGGTCCAAAGCCCAATACAATTCAAACTCATTGTAAAAATTTGGGCAAAGAAGATATTGGGCCCAAGCCCACAAGCTAATGGGCCCAAGCCCACTTAATACTCATGGAAATCCTCTATAAATAGAGGGCATTCTCCTCCATTTGAAAAAAGATTGGAAGCATTTGGCAACGAAGTGCTGAAGACTTGAAAACTGAAGCTCTGAAGATTTCAAGACTCTGAAGCTCTGGTCAACCTCAAGATAGAAGACTGAAGCTCTAATCGATCTCAAGTTTGCAACTTCCTGAAGATGAGAATAATTGAATGTTGAAGCTCTCAAGTTCCAAAGAACTGAAGATCAAAGCTCTCAAGATTTGAGATTTGAAGACCAAAGCTCCCAAGCTCATAAGTTCTGAAGATTGAAGCTCTCAAGTTCCAAACAACTAAAGATCAAAGCTCTCAAGATCTGAAGACCGAAGCTCTCAAGCTCACAAGTTCTGAAGATTCAAGCTCTCAAGTTCCAAAGAACTGAAGATCAAAGTTCTCAACCTCTAAAGTTCTAAAGACCTGAAGACTGAAGACTTAGGAGGCTAAAACTCCTAAAAGCTCTTTAAAGCAGAAATAAGTCAGAGGCCGATCCAAGAGGATCAACAAGCCATAAGCTGATCTAAGTCGATCATCAAGCCCAAAGGCCGATCATCCAAGAAGATCATCAAGCCTAAAAGTCGATCCTCCAAGAAGATCATCAAGACCAAAGGTCGATCCTTCAAAAAGATCATCAAGCCCAAAGGCCGATCATTCAAGAAGATCAACAAGCCCAAGAAGCAAAGTTTATTTTTTGAGAGAAAGCATCAAAGGATTATGTATTATAGATTGTACTCACTATACTATACTTAAATTAATACAAATACAAAGTTCAAATTCCACGAATTAAATTTCTTCAGAAATCTCGTGCGAACAGATTGGCACGCCCAGTGGGACATCTCTACCTTTATCTCTTTCTCTCATATAAGATCAAATGACATCTAAAGATAATGCTTCAAAAACTTCAAGTGATGCTTATACCAGACCAATTACTCGTGGTTGCTCCAAGGAAATCCAACAATCTGAAGAGCAACCAACTTTTGAGATTGCAAGGAATATATGGGAGCTAATCTCGAAGGACCCAAAGGCTGGGGTCATAATAAGAGAAAATCCTGCACTTGCCAAGCATACCTCACCTTCTGAACAATCAAATGAAAAGACATCAGAACATAATATAATATCAATCATGATGGCCGATGTGAGTACAGGTGAAGAAAGGATAACTGAATTAGAAAAGAAGGTGAGCATGCTGATGAAGGCAATCGAAGAGAGAGATTATGAAATCGTCTATTTAAAGAATCACATCGAAAGCCTTGATGCTGTTGAGTCAAGTCAGACACCTATTGTCAAGAATAATGATAAAGGAAGGATAGTCTTGCAAGAAAACCAACAACATTCAACTTCAATTGCTTCGTTGTCTGTCCAACAATTGCAAGATATGATCACAAACTCTATCAGAGCTCAGTATGGTGGTCCTTCACAAAGTTCTCTCTTGTATTCCAAACCATATACAAAGAGAATCGATAATTTAATAATGCCAACTGGATACCAACCACCTAAGTTTCAACAATTTGATAGGAATGACAATCCAAAGCAACATGTCGCTCATTTCATCGAAACATGTGAAAATGCTGGTACGTGAGAGGATTTATTAGTCAAACAATTTGTTTGAACATTGAAAGAAAATGCTTTTGACTGGTACACTGACTTGGAGTCTAAGTCAATTGACAGCTGGGAACAACTCAAAAGAGAGTTTTTAAATTGCTTCTACAGCACAAGACGAATAGTCAGTATGTTCAAGCTTACCAACACCAAGCAATGATAGGGTGAACTTGTGATCGACTATATAAATCGCTAGGGAGCGGCAAATTTGGACTGCAAAGACCGTCTCACTGAATTGTCTGCCGTTGAGATGTGCATTCAAGGCATGCAAATAATGAAGAAAAATATGTCGATGTGACTATAGAAGAGGCTATGGTTGTCAATTCAATCCCCCTTAAGTCGTCCTTCAAAGGAAAAGATAAAAAAAAACTGAAAAACGACAAGAACATGAAATGCGTCGTCTGACTTTGAAAGAAATGCAATAAAAAGTTTATCCTTTTCCTGATTCTGACATTTCTAATATGTTAGAACAACTACTAAAAGCGCAGATGATTCAACTTCCTGAGTCTAAATGACCAAAGGAAATGCAAAAAGTCAGTGATCCAAACTATTGTAAGTATTACCGAGTCATCAATCACTTAGTGGAAAAATGCTTCGTTTTAAAAGAGCTAATTCTCAAATTAGCTCGAGAAGAAAAAATTGAGTTAGATTTTGATGAAGTGGCTCAATCAAATCATATTGCAATAACAACAAGTATATGCAGTCAAATATGCTCCAACCAACTTCATCATAAAAAACTACGCCTACTTCAATTTGGAACGTTAGAACCTATATCTGTTCAGTTTCAGCATGAGAGGCCAAGAAATAAATCCAAATACGTGATCAAATGTATCACTGCTGAAGATAATACTTCTGAAACTCGTCGGCAAAAACAAGAGCAACATCTTGTTCAAAAAAAAAATATTGCTCATTGAAGTCAAAACATGAAATGAGGAATGATGCAAATTTTTCTCAACTTCACTAATTGATTATAACATCAAATGAGCTCCTCTCTAGAAAATGTCTTCTTATGAAGAAGGAGGATGAAGACTCCACAAGTTCATATTATATTAACGTCGAAGAAGTTGACGATTCAAAAGAAATAAAGCAAAGAACTTCTGTCTTCGATCGTACTAAGCCTTCAACTACTCAATCTTTAGTCTTCTAAAGATTAAGTATGGCCACGATGGAAGAAGAAAATCAAAGTTTAATGTCTACTTCTACTCGAACTTCAGCTTGCAAAAGGCTGAGTATCTCCACATCAAAGAAAGATCAACCTTCGACATCTGGTTTTGATCGTCTCAAAGTGACAAATGATCAACATGAAAGAAGGATGAAAAATTTGAAGGCAAAACCATTTTGTGAAGCAAACAATGACGAGAAAATTCACAGTCTTATCCCTTTACGCATGAAGAGGAAGTTATCTATTGTCATAAGTACATAAAGTTCCTTGATGGTAAAGCCAAAACTCATCATATTGACCAATCCTACAAATGAAGAGGATCAAAGTCATGATGAAAATAAAAGCTTCTGAAATATAAATGTAATAACTCCTTAACACAAGAGTATAAACTGCATGTTGCTCCTGGCTCGCATGAGCTTAAAAGGTGAACGACCTAAAAAATAATTGAACTACGTTATGACTTGATCCCTTCCTTCAAGTGTACGTAGGCAACTTAAAAAAAAATTAAGTGCATTCAATTAAATATTGTCACAAAAGTTTGGGTGGCACAACCAGTTAAATGTGGCACTACAAAATTGATATTGTTCATCCTCATGGAATAATGATACCCCAAATTGCAGATGTTCATCTCTAATGGGGGCAACGTAACACATTGGGGGCAGAGCGACGAATTCAAGATGCTCATCCCCAATAAGTAGGTGATATAATAAATTGAAGATGCATGCTACTTTGCATGAGGTTATGCAAGTTGGATGCATACAAAAGTTCTTCGTTGAAAAAAGATTCAATCTTTTCTTCACTTTCTTAAATAAAGAAGCTTAAAGTATTGGGGTCATTTGCCTCAAGTTCAAGACATTGATTGCATAAAGTTTGATGATTCATCTTCAAGTATGGACGTTTCTCAAAATCGAGTTTAGAGGTTTTGCTCATGCTTCCTCACAATTAAGTTCACCTTCAAGTTCAAGACTTCGCTCACCTAAAGTGACATTTCAGCTTCAAAGTCTCTGGTGTGGCTCCATCCATCTTCAAAGTCTCAATGTGGCTCCATCCATCTCCAAAATAAAATATTGTGATGGCATGACTTCGCTGCTCATCTCCAAAATAAAATATCGTGATGGCATGGCTTCGCTGCTCATCTCCAAAATAAAATATCGTGATGGCATGACTTCGCTGCTCATCTCCAAAATAAAATATCGTGATGGCATGGCTTCGCTGCTCATCTCCAAAATAAAATATCGTGATGGCATGGCTTCACGCTCATCTCCAAAATAAAATATCGTGATAGCATGGCTTCACTGCTCATCTCCAAAATAAAATATCGTGATGGCATGGCTTCGTTGCTTCATCTCCAAAATAAAATATCGTGATGGCATGGCTTCACTGCTTCATCTTCAAAATAAAATATCGTGATGGCATGGCTTCGCCACTTCATCTCCAAAATAAAATATCGTGATGGCATGGCTTCGCCACTTCATCTCCAAAATAAAATATCGTGATGGCATGGCTTCGCTGCTTCATCTCCAAAATAAAATATCCAAAATAAAATATCGTGATGGCATGGCTTCGCTGCTTCTCCAAAATAAAATATCGTGATCGAAGGCCGCTTCACTTCATCTTCAAATTCAAGATCGAAGGCCACTTCACTTCATCTTCAAATTCAAGATCGAAGGCCGCTTCTCTTCATCTTCAAATTCAAGTTCGAAGGCCGCTTCACTTCATCTTCAAATTCAAGTTCGAAGGCCGTTTCACTTCATCTTCAAATTCAAGTCTAGTGTGGCTTGTTCCTCATATTCTTTAAGTTCAGGTTTGGGGCGCCCCAACTCCTGCTGAACCAATTGAAGGAAGTTATTAAAAAAATGGTGAAAGGAAGAGGAGGAAAAGTTTTAAAAAAATACATATGTTTGTACTAGGGTAAAAAAAAGTGAAAGAAGGTATAAAAAAAATTATTAATAAAATCTCTCTCTATTAATGCGCATTAAATGGAAAAGGAGAAAGAGAATGAATTTTTTCAAATTTCTTCTCTCTTTCATCATCTTCGTACACTTCTTTGTTATCTCTCTTTTTTCAATTTACTGCCAACAACAAACGAGAGAAACATCTCGACCAACTCAAATACTAGTGGCGACTCATGGTAACAGATTCGATGGTACGGCAGCAACTTGACGATATCAAGCTTTTACAAGACTCTACTCGTTACTCTAACGATGTTGCACAACTTCAAACATAACGAGCGTGCAACTCACTTCGTGCAACGGTGATGGTATTTGATTGGTGGTGACAGAAAAAAAAGAGGAGAATAAGAAAAAAAAATTGAAAAAAAAAATCAATAAAACAAAGAGAAAATGAGGAAAACAAGAAAAGAAGAAGGAGCCAAAGATGAATAAGAATGAAAAAAAAAAAGATGAATTGTCAAAAACATGGCTGGCAGCAACATTATCGAAAATAAAAAAAATCAAAAAAAGAAAAAGAAGAGAAGAAACTTAGATGAGGAAGAAGCCTTAGTCCTGTCTATATATAGCAGCTGTAGACGCCGCATTTGGTCTGACTTGTTTTTAATTTGTTTGGTTTTATTTTTATTTTTTATGTTTATTAATTATTAATCGAATTTTGAAATTTAATGAAAATTGAGATTTTAATTGAGTTTTAAAAAAGTATATAAAAGGGAATAAAAATAAATATTTTTCAAAAAAGGTTTTGTTAATAAATTTAATTGTTTTTTAAAAAAATGAGTATAAAAAAATAATAAATATTTCTTTAAAAAATGCTTTACTAATTTATTATTATTATTATTTTAATGAAATTTGAAAATTGATTTGTTTTAAAATAATTAAATAAATCCATTTCTAAAACTAAAATTTAATCATTCAACGTATTTTTCCCCCTTTTCCTCAACCTTTCTAACGTTCATTTCTATTTTTAAAAACCAAGCTACTATAAATGCAGTGAATGATGAGAAGGCAGTGAAGAGGACAAGGGGCAATGATGCAAGGGGTAGTGAATGAGAAGTAAAAAAAAGAAGTGAGAAGAGGAATTTGAAGAGGGAAGAAATGATTGAAGAAAGATTAAAAAGAGAAGAGATGAGAAGAGGAATTTGAAGAATGAGAAGAGTGAATGAAAAGTAGGGAAGAAAATATTGAAAACAGGATTGGAGGAAGAGGGAAGAAAAAAAAAGAATTTGAAGGATAAAAAAATTTGAAAAAAGAAAAGAGGGAAAATGGTGAGAAGAAAAGAGTGAAAGGAATGAGAAGAGAATAGACAAGGTGGAAGAAGAGGGGAAGAAATCGGGAAGAAGAAGAAGAATGAGGAGAGAAGAAGATATTAATAAAGGTGTGGGCCTCATGCCATATTTTATTTGTTTTATTTATTTATTTATTTAATAATATAGTGGGCTCCACGTATTATTTATTATTTATTATTATTATTATTATCTATTTAATAATATGGTGGGCCCCACGTATTTTTATATTATTTATTATTATTATTTTATTTAACAAAATAGTAGGCTCCACGTGCTTTTTTATTATTATTTATTTTCTCCTATTTTCGATTTCCACCATATTGGTTTATTTAACATTATTATTATTATTATTATTATTATTATTATTATTATTATTATTATTATTATTATTATTATATATATATATATATATAACACATTATTTTCTTTTTTTTTCTCTATTTCAACGAATGAAAGCAGGTCGCCTTTTGAGGGAGGGAAAGCATTTCAATAGGAGCCCTACTTCCCTCTTTGCGACCTCATCACTGAAATGAAAGCGCAAAGAAATTGCTTGATGAGTTGCCGGGCGTAGCGCACCGCAGGTTAATCTCTCGTTTTTTGGAGCTTGACTTTACTAAACTAAACTAATAAGGGCTCGCTGCTTGATATCTCTTCTCTCTATTTCAACAAATTTTTACATTTACAAAATATCCATGATTTATTTATTTATTTTTAAAGATGTTTTCAAAAGAATTTCAATCTATTATCTTACAAACCATTGAATTCCTGCATTATATAATTCTAAGTTGTGGATCTTATTTATTTATTTATTTATTTTAAACATGAGATTTCCATGATTTTGTAATCTTAATAGATTGAAATTTAAAATTTATTTAAAGCATTTAATCAAATCTTTTAGTATTCTTAAATATAAATATGCTTTAGTTTTTTTTCCCTAAGGTTGAAATTTCTTAATACCATTTCAAATTTCTTCAATTTCAAACCTTAAATACAATCATCTTACTACATCCACATTTGCATTGGCAAAATAAATTTTAATTGCATTAGCTAATAAAGTTTTCAAGTATTTCTCATCTTTGATTTAATTTAGGAAATTTATTCAAATTTCTTAATTTTTTTTCATGCATTGAATATTTAAACAAAGTTCAAGTTAACTGTGCAACTTTAAAATAAACTCTAGCTTAATGTGAATTTTAAATTTCAAATGAATTTCAAATATTCTTAGATTTTTCATAAATCCCATGATAGAGCAAATTTGCTCTAGAGGAAAATATTTCATAAAAAATCCAAATATAAATTGGCAATCATTGTGCTCACACAATGCTATTATACTTAATAATTGGCTAAGATAATAATTTTGTCTAGACTGAGGTACTTAAGTTGACTGTCTCTACCTGGTAATTATTTAGTCAATTTTTATCAAGTTTCTTTTTATTAATTTTCATTACAATTTTTTATAACAAAAAAAATGTTTTCAAACGGGTGTTGTAGGGTGCTAATACCTTCCTTACACTTCCCTACACTCAACGACCCCCGAACCTATTTTGGAAAAGTAGACCGTTTTTATTTTATCTCCTTTCAAAATGGGTAACCAATCACACTCTAAAATGATTGGTGGCGACTCCAAACCTTTCACCTCGAAAGAGACCCCATAAGGAAGGACGTCGGCCGCTCCGCGTCGCGATGACGTTGCAACAACAACTATTGTAACGTGATATTCTCCAATTATATAAATTTGTTTAGATTTCATATTCAAAGAAGGAGAAAAAAAATCGTGGAAATTCTGCTAAACTAAATCTTCTAATTTGGGTGCTTTTACCAAAAATACAAATTCTAAAATCAAATTTCAAATGAAAATTGTGATACTTCAAGTAAGATGGGGGGCGAAATTCAAAGGTTGAATGGGGATCTTATTTTAATTTACTTCAGGCAAAAAGGGGAAATTTCAAATCATCTCACCAACAAATTGGATTAAATTCAAATTAAATCCAAAGTTAAATTAAATATTGGTATATTCCAAATTCTTATGGTAGTTTAATAATACAAATAAAAAAATAGATTGAATCAAATTATATTAGAAACCAAATCCTTCTCATATCACAATGTCCCTCAAACTTAAATTTTGTAAAAAAAAAAAAAAAAAAAAAAAAAAAAAAAAAAAAAAAAAGTTCAATTTCAAATATGATCACAAACCAAAGTTTGGACGTAATCCAAAGCTTGAAATAAGTTTGTGGTACATTTAAATTCTACTTCAAATTATAAAATTCGGGCATATTCCAAATTTTTGTCCCAAACCAAAATTGGGTGAAGTTTTACCTTGCCTCAAATTCTATTCCAAACTAAGTAAAATATTATGGGTAGAAATTCAATCTTACTCCAAGTTCAAATACAAATATAGATAAAGTTTGAACTTAGCCCCAATTTTAATTTTGAATTACGAAAAGCGTAAACTCTACTAAGTTCAAATCAAAGTTTATGCCAAGAAAGAAAACCAAAACTTTAGAAATTCATGTTTTGATAAGTTGGTAAAAAAAAATGTATGTGTCAATTATCCCAAATTTCAATCAAACTTATGTATCAAATTCATAGTTTGATTAATTTGACACATCAAATGGAGTCAAATCAAGAGCATATAACTTCATTTTGGTTCCAACTTCATCATTTTCGAGATTCACCCACCGTATAGACGTGCATAAATCTCTAAAAGGGGACATTTGTTGAATGAGAAATTTCGGCCAACCAAATTTTGTCACGTCATCACAATGAAAGTCGGAGCCCAATGTGAAAATTATAAATTGGATCAGGCCGAGTAATTAAAATCATCCGGGTCCAAAGCCCAATACAATTCAAGCTCATTGTAAAACTTTAGGCCAAAGAAGATATTGGGCCCAAGCCCACAAGCTAATGGGCCCAAACCCACTTAATACTCATGGAAATCCTCTATAAATAGAGGTCATTCTCCTTCATTTGAAGAAAGGTTGGAAGCATTTGGCAACGAAGTGCTGAAGACTTGAAAACTGAAACTCTGAAGCTCTGGTTAACCTCAAGATAGAAGACTGAAGCTCTAATCGATCTCAAGTTTGCAACTTCCTGAAGATGAGAATAATTGAATGTTGAAGCTCTCAAGTTCCAAAGAAATGAAGATCAAAGCTCTCAAGATTTGAGATTTGAAGACCGAAGCTCCCAAGCTCACAAGTTCTGAAGATTGAAGCTCTCAAGTTCCAAAGAACTGAAGATCAAAGCTCAAGATCTAAAGACCAAAGCTCCCAAGCTCACAAGTTCTAAAGATCGAAGCTCTCAAGTTCCAAACAACTAAAGATCAAAGCTCTCAAGATCTGAAGACCGTGAAGATTCAAGCTCTCAAATTCCAAAGAACTGAAGATCAAAGTTCTCAACCTCTAAAGTTCTAAAGACCTGAAGACTGAAGACTTAGGAGGCTAAAACTCCTGAACGCTCCTAAAGTCAGAAATAAGTCAGATGTTGATCCAAGATGATCAACAAGTCATAAGCTTATCTAAGTCGATCATCAAGCCCAAAGGCCGATCATCCAAGAAGATCATTAAGCCTAAAAGTCGATCCTCCAAGAAGATCATCAAGACCAAAAGTTGATCCTTCAAGAAGATCATCAAGCCCAAAGGTCGATCATTTAAGAAGATCAACAAGCCCAAGAAGCAAAGTTTATTTTTTGAGAGAAAGCATCAAAGGATTATGTATTATAGATGGTACTCACTATACTATACTTAAATTAATATAAATACAAAGTTTAAATTCCACGAATTAAATTTCTTCATAAATCTCGTGTGAACAATATTTTTAAGACAGTTTTCAAATATAGAAAAATGAGTCAAACTATTTACAAATATATAAAAATTTTACTATCTATCAGCGATAGATCGCAATAGAATTCTATCACTTGAGCGATAGACAACAATAGAAGTTTATCGCTCAAGCGATAGAATTCTATCGTAGTCTATCATTGAGACAATGAATTTTTTCTATTTTTGTAAATAGTTTGATATTTTTTTTATAGTAATTTTCCTATTTTTTAACATTAAGTCTTTCAAACTAAACTAAATAGTCTTTACATTGTGTTTAAAAACAAATAATCTTTACATTATGTATTTGAAAAATTGCTTATTATTTTATAAATATTTAATTTCCATATAAATATAAACAATCATATTATTTAATCTATATTCAATTTTTTAAAAAAATAATAAACTTAATTTTAGTATATAATCGAATGAATTTGAAATACCACATGCAATGCATGTGCTAAAAGACTAGTAAAATAATAAGGAAAAGAATGGAAGTGCATGGAAGAAACACAAAATGTCATTTCTTCAAGACTACAAAAGTGACATAAATTTTTTGACAAGATTAAAGAAAAAAAAAAGAAATAAGAGTATAAACCCGTTTGGAATGACTTTTTAATGGTTCAAACGAATGTTTTTAAAGGAAAAAAATAAGATTCAAAACAATTTAGAAAGTAATTTAGAAAGTAAAATTATTATACAATCAAATACAATGTTGGGCTTGGCAAAGGTAATACAAGGTTAATACAAAACATTCACCAATATCAAAATCCAAGCTTTTAGAAGCCCAAAAATCAATTGAATGATATTTCATTACATACTATTTGGTGCATATAATATAACTATTTACAATATGATGGTGTTTGTCTAGTGATGAGATGATCAATTTGGCATTGCATATATTTTGGTCCATTCTCTTGCAATCCCATTGAAATTGACCCAATTGTTGAGGTACATTCTTGAAGCTTCATTAATGGAGTCTTGAGAAATTGGGTCTGAAAGGATTGAGCATATTGAAAGTAGAACTTTCTCAATAGTCAATGCTGAAGACCAATTTTCATTCAATATGTCCAAATAAATGCTTCCATCTAACCCTACATTTAGATGGAAGATCTGTTTCAATCAACACACAACATGAAAAGTTCTTTTAGTAAGAATGGGAGAGGGAAAGACAAATCTCTTTTTGTATAAAAAAATACTTAGCATTATATCTGTTAATATAGAAGTATTTTTCCAACTAGTTACAGAAAATAGTAAAAAAATTACTGAAAGACATTGATAGACTTATATCAGCATCTATCAGTGATAAACTTCTATCATTTCTATTACTGATAGACCATGATAGGCTTCTATCACAACTATCTAAAAATTTTGCTATTTTGTGTAAATAGTTTCCTTTATTTTTTTATTTTTAAAAATTCCTCTTAAAACATCAAAAGAGTTTACACTTTAAATTAATCTCAATCACCTAATTTTAAAATCAAATTCCTTCCACGAAAGGAGAAAGAAAAACAGACTTAAATTATTTTGGGAAAAAATCAATGTATTCCCATTAAACCTCATCGGTTGAGTAAATTAAAATTTTATACTAACTGATTATACCACTTAAAACTCTAAAATTAAATTATGACAATAAACTTATTAAATTAATCTAGGGGCAATTAGTAAAAAAAAAAAATGCAAAAATTAAGTTCGGTCACTCCAAATTTTCAAGTTTGTAAAAATGGCAAACAAAAAAGCCCATTCGGAAAAGTCCAAAAGGTACTCTTCCGGGCGGTTAAAATATGTGATTCACTTACCATTTTATCCAACTTGATTGATATCGCCGATATATTATGAATATACTTAAAAGTGCTTTGATATCTAATATACTATTGATATACTTGAAAAATCATTGATATATGATATATGATTGATATACTTGAAATTTGTTTGATATCTAATATACTAATGATATCTCATATACTGCCTATATATTTGAAATATAGTCATGGATGTTTTAAATACAATTAATATACTATTGATACTTCATATTCTGCTTATATACTTGAAATATAATAATATATGTGTGAAATACAATTGATATTCCGATGGATGTTTGATACACTACTCATGCATATTGAAATCTACTTTTGATTTTTGATATACAATTGATATATTTGAAATTTGTTTGATATTTGATATACTCCTACTATACTATTGATATATTTGAAACTTGATTGATATATAATATAAATACTAATATACTTGAAATACAATGATAGGTATCTGATATACTTTATATGAGACATATCAAATAATACAATATCTCTAGACAACATATACTCTTTTCCGTAACAAAACTAGTTTAGCAATAATTATAAAAGAAAACTTTGAACCTAAGTAAATCTATTATTGACCAATCTCAAATGATATAACTAGTCAAACTAATATACAAAATATTAGGTAGATCTAACTAATACACCAAATATTAAATATATCATTTTTACTGGTATATCAAATTTAATCTATTTTGTTGATGAGTTTTACTAATCTATTAGTGTATCAATATTTAGTATATGTGGTTATTTGAGTATTATCTTTTCAGTAATCATGATTTTTGGTTTATCAACATGGTTATCGGTCTTAATCTATCAATTATACAATTGATATACTTAATATTTGGTATATCAATTGTATAAACTGATATACAACTAATAAAGTATAAAATGGTATATCAGTTATACATCTAATATACCACTAAAACATGATTTTAAAATAGAACGATTCGTCAAAATCTAAATCAGAGAAAATAAATAACCAAATTGAACAAAGGGACATTAAAACAAAAACACAAAGATCTCATATAATCCAAAAAAAACAAATCAAAATAAAAAATAAATTGAACAAAAACAAAATACAACATATGGTGAAAATGAAAAAAAAATGGTATGCGGATAAAATTGCTAAAAATACATACATGATGATGTTCAAGACAGAAGAAAAGATGATGATCGAGGGAGAAGAAAGAATATACAAAAATTTGCAAAAAAAAAACAAAACAAAACCAAATATATACATGATGTTCACTTTCCATTTTACATAACATAATTGATATATGATATATACTATCGATATACTTAAAATTTGATTGATATCTGATATACGTACTATTGATATACATAAAATACAATTACAGATGTCTGATATACTATTGATATCTCATATACTGCTTATATACTTAAAATATAATAATGGATGTGTGAAATACAGTTGATATATTGATGGATGTATGATACATTACTCATATACTTGAAGTTATTCTTGATATTTGATATATTATTGACATACTTGAAATTTGTTTGATATTTGATATATTGCTTTTATACTTGAAATACAATTATGGATATTTGATATAATTTATATTAGATCAAGCAAATATAATATCTCTAGATAAGTATTGAGTATGAAGGTTGAAGCGAAACACATGGATCAAAACGAATGTGTGAAATACAATGTCTATTTAATATCCAATGGAAAAATCTACAAATCAACCATAATCGAATAAAATTTATCAAAATCACAAAGAAATCAAATTGGACGAAAAACAAAAAGAAAAGATAACAAAACCAAAATCAACACAAATAGAGAAAGAAAAACAAATCTTATGTAACTCAAAACAAAAGAAAGATGTTGATGAGGAAGAGGCACAAACCAAATCAAGTGAGAAGAAAAAGGGCATGAACAAATGAGAATATAAAGAAAATAGAAAGAAAAAAGAAAAGGAAAGAATAACACTGAAGTTAAAGATTCAAATAAGAGCAAAATTAGAATACTCTACAAAACAAAATTCAGTGGTTAAATTTTTTGCTTTAATTGAAAAGTTAAAAAAATAGAGCTATGGATGCAATTTTACTAATCTCTTTTGCTTCCCAATACAATTTTCCATTAATCTATAGTTTATAAGGTTTAAGGCAATTTTTTTTTTTTTTTTTTTTTTTTTTTTTTTTGAAGAAAAGGTTTAAGGCAATTTATATTATAGTTATAATTACAATTTTAAAATGTTATTTTCTCTTTTAAAATAAACGTTGTTACAAATATTTGTTACAAAAATGAAGCTACACATTTAAATTTCTCAAGAAGTTCCTTAGAAAAATACATTTACAATATTATTGAAACTTAGAGCAAATAAGACTCTTCTCATCTTATTGAGTAAAGAAAGGGCATATATATATAGCCACTTGAACTAACAGATATAAACCATCTAACAAAATGATGAGAAAATGAGGGCATATATATAGCCACTTGAACTAACTATATACCACAGAATTAAACCATCTAACAGAATGATGAGAAAATGAAATATACATGAGATTTATCTAATAAATATGTTAAAATTAAACTGCATTGTTTTCTTTGAAATAACAAAATCTACTAACATAACATAAATTATATCAAATCATCAACTTACTTAATATGAAAAGATATATTTTAGGCTAAATTATAAAAAAATACCTTTAAACTTTGTAATTTGTTTAAAAATAATCCTTGAACTTTAAAAGTTTTGATAATATCCTTAAAAAAAAATTCTAAAAAGTTAAAAAATACTCTTACTATTAGTTTTGAATGAAAACTTGTTAGTACTTTGTTTAAAAAATACTCCTAAATTTTTGAAAGTTTCATTAATACTCTTAAACTTCAAAATAAAATGTAAAAAAGTACTCTTATGGTTAGTATATAGATGGAAACCGTTAAAATATCTTTTAACTTTGTTGCATTAACACCTTTATCTTTAAAAAAAAAGAGAGTAAAAAACGTGTCATTATTATTACTATATGGACGTAAACCATTTATCGCTATACCCATCGGCTGCCCCTCCAATTTTCTCTCTTTCTTCTGTTTCAATCTATGGCTTGAGACTTTCTATTTTCCCTCTCTTCTTAACACCTTCTTATTCTCCTTCTTTCATTCTCCAATTTGTAAAACTACTCCTTTCAATCAAGGTATATTGCCTATAGCTAAAAAAAAAATAGATAATGGAACCACCAAGGGACTTTAGGACTTGAATATTTTAACAAAGTTGTATCTTAGTAATTAAGTATGAGTTAATATGTTGTTTGAGTTTAATAAACAATAAAAGAGATGTTGAGAACTTTGATCTTAATTTTGAGAACAACTAGTGGGAGTGAAAAGTAAGAAACCATTACCAAATTTATAACGATGAAGACTTTGTTGATCCAATTTGCAGTTCAAATTAATCTATTTGTTGTGATCGGTTAAGAAGGTTCCCATGATCAAGGATGATATTCTTTTGTTGAATCATTTTGTATCTGGTAGTTCATCGCTTTGTTGAGTTTTGATAGGAGTTTCTGGTTTCAGGGCTCTATACAATTTTGTATGATTTTATATTTTAAGTTTTGGATTTTGATTAGTTGGTGAGAAACTTAGTGTAAGAATTGGACAAATGGGAGAAAACATGTCAGTTGCCTATATGCACACACAAAAAAAGTACTTATATGAGTTATATTCAAATTGGTTTTTCTTCCATCTCTAGATAAATTAAAAGAAATTGACTATTTATATTTATACTTGGGCATGTGTGGAAGTAAGAGTCTCTTAAGATGAGAAATGGGGAAAGTTTTGACATTGAAGAAGTGAGTAAAAAAAATGAGAAATGAGAAAGTGTCAGCATGTACATTGAAACAGAGGAAAGAGAATAAATGTGAGAGACTATAAACAGTTTCCATCTAAATAATAGCAATAAGAGATTTGTTTTTTAAAAAAAACATTAATAATATTAAAAGTTAAGAGTACTTTTGAAATAAGGATCTAAAATGTATTGGGTTTATATTTAAAGTAAACAAAAAAATTATTGGTTTAGTTTAGGTTTTGATTGAAAAAAATAATTTAAAATCAAAATGGTATATATGACAATGTATTATTTGAAATTTTTAGCAGTGTTTGGGCCTAACTTCAAGCGAGTGAGGTGGGCTATTATGTCTCACTCCATATTTGGAGCTTCGAATATAATAGTTAGTTTTTTCAACTATTATAATCTACCATTAACTACAGTATTATTATTTCAAATCATTTTTTGTTACCATGTTTACTATTTGTGAGCACCTTAAACACCGACTATATCATAACCTATAAATTATTATAATCCATATACTATAATAATCAACTTAACACTCCAAATATTTTAGTATAATTTGAATAAAATTAAAAATTTTGAAAAAAAAATAATTGTAGGCTCCGAAAACTGGATCTAAAACTCTCCCAAACCAAAATCAATTTTCAGACAGAGAGCCAAAAATTGAGAAAATATAAAATATGAAAATGGACATAACTAACCTTGGTTATAAACTTGATGTCGGGAGGACTTAAAGGGTAATCGAAGGGAAATTGAATTGAAAGGTGAAAAATACCGCCTTCATAGCAAGAACAAGTCGGCCCAATCACAACCCCTTCCCACCGGAAAATATCGCAGCCGGCCGGTCCGAAGCTACAGTGCGTCGCCGCAGAGTTCATCACTTTCAACTCGTTCTCTATCCTATACATCGCACTACTTTTTTCTTTATTTCCTCTTCCGCCGTTGCCGATCGGAATCATCTGCGGCGGCGGAGACTCTGACCGGTTACGATCATCGTCGTAGATTGGAAGAGGAGACGGCGGCGCAGAATTTGGCCGAGCATAGACTCTGTCAGCGATAGAAAGAGGAGGAGCGTAGAGGCGGCGGTAGGCGGTGGAAGAGGATTTTGAGGAGAAGCAACGGCGGAGACGGGAAAGAACCATGGCGGAAAGAAGAAGAATGAAAAAATGATAAAAAAAAGAAAAAAAAGGGATTTATTCAGCGTTTACTTGACTTTTCAATTGGAAAATTTTGGCAAAATGGGCCTTACCATTGGTCTATTTATAATGTTTAATTAATTGCCACGTAATGAACAAATTAGAGAGTTTTTTCTTTTCTTGGGTTGAAAGAAATATTTTAAGTAATATTCCAAATTTTCGGATAATTTTAATTTAATTGTCTTGCCGTCGACGCCCTATGTGATCTCTCTCTCTCGTTCGTCTCTCCCTCTCTCGTCTCTCGTCGTTCGCCCACCGGTAGTGAACCGCCCAGCCGTCGCCATTCGTCCGACATCGTGAACTACCCAGCCCCAGCCGACCGTCTCTCTCTGCTCCGTCTGCGCGTTTTTGCCCATGTTCCGTCGAGTCCCACCAGCGCCATCGGTCGTTTTAGGTCGTGAGCTTCACCATTGCCGCCTCCTTATGGGTTTCGCTAGAATCTCAAATTTTGGTTTAGTTTGAATGAGTTTTATGGAATTTTTTGAAGATCTTGTTTATCCATTGAAGTTTTGGCCTAGTGTTCCTTCGGGATCACTAGACTGCTATGATATGTGTTTCTTCGGGATCACAAAGACTGTCATGATTTGTGTTCCTTCGGGTTCACATGTCCTGTGTAGGAAAATTAACAAGTTTACTAGATAGACTTGGTAGTAGGTCACTTACTTAGTATTTTTATACTCACTCTTTCTTATGTTACAACTTTCAAGTAAATGCAAGGACAAACAGGCAAATGACAGGAAGAACCCGTGACCGTGCCATTGGGACCAGTCAATGCTTCTGCTCACATTTTTATGTTTCTATTCCAATCTTGATGTTTAAATTAAATATTTTGATTTTGCATCGTTAGACGTTTTATGCAAAGTTCACAGTTTTGGTTTTATAATTTTTTTTAGGGGTACCCCGATCCAAGATTTTTAATTATTCAAATTTAATGAAGTTACTTATTTTATAAATTTCTTTGATTTTAGTCAAATATATGAAAAGTGTCGTTTTGAGATGTATGCATGCATGAAGTAACAATCTCTAGAAAGTCAGGTCGTTACATTAGTGGTAATTACTCTCCTACCTATAGTTTCTTATTCACTAGAGGTTGTGTTCCTTCGAGATTCACCAGAGATTGTGTTTCCTTTGGGATTCACCAGAGATTGTGTTTCCTTCGGATTCACCAAAGGTACGTGTCTCCTTCGGGATTCACTAGAGGTTTGTGGGTACAACTCACCTACGGTAGGACGAGTTTAATTATTCACTCAGATAGAAATAAGTTGAAGCATGCATGTCCCATTAGTATGTTGCATTTAAAGGACATAAATGCATAGCCTGACCCCGGTGGTGGGGTTACTTATTGAGTATTTTTATACTCACCATTTTCTTATGATGTTTTTCAGGTAAGGAAAAGGATACATTGGCGCATGACAAGAAGAATCTGTGACAGTGCCAAGGGACCAGAAGTAACTTCCGCATAGTTTTCATGTTTTTAAAAGCTAGTCTATGTCATCTATGTCTTATTATCTTATCAAATTTTCAGTGTCTATGTCGCTCCAGTTTTCTAAGAATTTATGTTCGTTAACTATTTTTTTATTTCTTTTTTATAAATTTTGGATAACTCGATCAAAGATTTTCAGCTACTTAGAATTTATGAAAATTGGTTGATTTATAAAGTTTGTTAAATTTTCGGTTAAATTTATGAAAAAAGGTCGTTTGAGATGTATGTCTGTAGTAACGACCTAGTACAAGTTCTAGGAAGTCGGGTCGTTACATTTTCATACTACTTTGAAGAAATTAACAATTTAGCCCCTCAAATTTAATTTGTAAGGATGTATTTCCTCTACCTTCAATTTTCTACCTTTGTTTCATTTTTGGTGGGAGGGCCAAACAATCTATCTTCCGACACGTAGATCGCAAAATACACTTTTGGTTTGAGATTTGAAGTTGATGTTTATTTGGTACTTAAGGTTTCAAAAGTGACATTTTAGTTCTGAAGTTTGAAAAATAGTTCTAAATAATCCTTATGTTAAATTAACCAACGGAAAAGCGATGTGGCATTGTTGAGGGGGTCATTTTAAATGATTTGAAAATATTTATTGATTACATCACTTTTCCATTAGTCAACTAATAGTCAATTGAACATAGGGAGCATTTAAAACTATTTTCCATACTTTGGGGACTAAAATGTTGCTTTTGAAACCTCATGAACCAAATAGACACCAACTCCAAATGTTAGAGTTCAAAAGCATATTTTGCCAAAAAAAAAAAAAAAAAAAAAAAAAAAAAAAAAAAGTCATCCAAAGTTCTAAAGTTCTTAGCTCAAAATTATGACATTTCAAAGTTTAAATTTCTAAGTTTAAGGAGGCATTGAGAGTCAAATTCCTATAAAATTTGGCTTAGTTTACAAGTATATGGTTGAAAAAAAAAACGTGTAGAACAAATGGAGAAGTTAGAAGAAAGAAAGAAACATATAAATTGACGATGATTGCATGGACGTCATGTGGAATTGTAGGCATCTTCACAATCATGAACAACATAATTCAAAGAATTGTGTGTCATGTCCATATAATATCCGTGTCTGTTTCATAGACGATAACTAAATTACAAATATATATATATATATATATATATATATATATATATATATATATATATATTTTTAAAATGAACATATCTTTATTATTCAAGTTTTCATTTTTTCTACTGGTGCTTCTTTTTTTTTTCCTTAACTTTTTTCTCTCTAATACTTTCATATGTACATAACTTCCAGCAAAATATATTGCCAACTTTTTTCCATTAAAAAAAATTCAAATTTTTTTTTTTAAGACTATTAAATGAGAAATTTCGGGCAACCAAATTTCGTCACGTCATCACAACGAAAACCCAAGCACATCGTGAAAAATTATAAGTTGGATCTGGTTGAGTAAGTAAAGTCATTCGGGTCAAATTCAGGTCAAAGTTGCCAAAGAAGACAACTTCCTGAAGATGGGAATAATGGAATGCTGAAGCTCTCAAGTTCTAAAGGACTGAAGGTCAAAGCTCTCAAGATCTAAAGACCGAAGCTCTCAAGCTCATAAGTTCTAAAGATTGAAGCTCTCAAGTTCCAAAGAACTGAAGATCAAAGCTCTCAAGATCTAGAGACCAAGCTCCCAAGCTCACAAGTTCTGAAGATTGAAGCTCTCAAGTTCCAAAGAACTAAAGATCAAAGCTCTCAAGATCTGAAGACCGAAGCTCCCAAGCTCACAAGTTCTGAAGATTGAAACTCTCAAATTCCAAAGAATTGAAGATCAAAGTTCTCAACCTCTAAAGTTCTAAAGACCTGAAGACTGAAGACTTAGGAGGCTAAAACTCCTAAAAGCTCTTAAGTCAGAAACAAGCCAAAGGCCGATCCAAGCTTATCAACAAGTCATAGGCCGATCTAAGTCGATCATCAAGCCCAAAGGTCAATCATCCAAGAAGATCATCAAGCCTAAAAGTCGATCCTTCAAGAAGATCATCAAGCCCAAAGGCCGATCATTCAAGAAAATCATCAAGCCCAAAGGCCGATCATTCAAGAAGATCATCAAGCACAAAGGCCGATCATTATCATTCAAGAAAATCATCAAGCCCAAAGGCCGATCATTCAAGAAGATCATCAAGCACAAAGGCCGATCATTCAAGAAGATCAACAAGCCCAAGAAGCAAAGTTTATTTTTTGAGAGAAAGCATCAAAGGATTATGTATTAGAGATCGTACTCACTATACTATACTAAATTAATACAAATACAAAGTCCAAATTCCACGAATTAAATTTCTCCGGAAATCTCGTCGAACAGAGACTTTTTCAAAAAAATATTCTCCAAGAATCTGACTCTCTTTCTCCTTCACTTCCTCTGTTTCACTCTCAAACAAATTCAAGAAATCCAACTCTGTTTCTTCAAAAACCCGCCATTGTTGATCCATCCCCTCGAAACCCATTTCAAATTCATGCTCAAACGGGACTCCAATGGCTCAAAAACAGCAAAAGTCATAACCAAACCGCCTCCGCGTAGAGAAATTACAGTGATTTCTGGCTGGGGGCGACGAAGACGCAACCGATGAAACAAATTGGAAGAAAATAGGGGAATCACAAAACGGAGTCGTCGTCATCGAATATAACTATCATATTTAGTTTATAACAGCCAATTTTGAAACTTTTCAAAGTGTAACTTATGAGATTGAATACCAAATGATGAAATTAATGGCAAAAAATTAGATCAAATTGTAAGATTTTAGATTTGAAGCGCTTTTGAGAGAGAGAACAATGCAATAACAAATGCTCTAAGGAATAGCAATTTTTTTCTTTTTCTGACTGATTTTCAAAACACAAATATTTGATATTATAGAAAGCCAGATTTGAAGACCTCAAGGAAAGGAATGTTGTAGATAAGTCTCGAATCTGAAACCTTGAAGTCTACAAAAACATGAAAATACGGCTGGATATGAGACTTTTGTTTCGAGTTAACAGAATGTGACGAGATGAAAATGAAAAACTGAAAAACAAAAAAATAAAAAAAGAATTGTAGCAATGGAAACATATATCCAATCTAGAGCCTAAGCTCTGATACCAAATGATAAGTAACTCTCGAGGATTTGGATCTAACAACTTTGTTGACGAACAAGACCTTTAGATCTCAAGCTCAAAAACCTCGAATCAAGATGATCTCAACCCCTAAGAATGGCTAGATGATAGATTACTTAGACGATCAGCAAAACCATGGATCGGACAAAGCTTGCGACTCCCATCAACTCTTAATTTTCGAATCACTCCACAAGCAAGATAGATCAAGTCAAGCTTGAATGATTCTGAACATGCAATCTAAACGTCATAGAATTGCAAAGGAAACATAGCTCTAGGCTTAAAAGAAAAACTCAAAGGCTTTTTTTATAAATTTTCCAAGTCTCCCCCTCTTTTTGAACAATTACATGGCATTATATAGGCCTCAAAATATAACCCTAGAAATTCATTGTAACTCCCATAATTTATGACCATTATCAGTCATGATCTAAATGTAATATAAAAGGAATTAAAAACTAAAATTACATTTAATTAATACAATAAAACCAAAAATATTTCTTTTTAATCATCAACCCATAAATTTGTAACCATCTTTGTTGTTCCATCAATGAAGCTTTATTCTTCATAAATTCCACTTACTTCTCATAATTGCAAGTTCTCTTGAATGTGAATTTCTTTCTTGAAGTTCATATGCCATGATTTAGGTTCCTCCGTTCATATCACATTTTTTAAATGTATAAGGACCCAAATTAACCAAATTTATAAGTACAAGAACCAAAATGAACATTTTGAAAGTATAAGGATCAAACTAAACCAAAGTTGAAAGTATAGAGACCAAAAAGAACATTTTGAAAGTATAAGGACCAAAATAAACCAAGTTAAAAGTATAGAAATCAAAATGAACATTTTAAAAATATATAATCTAAAATGAACCAAAACTAAAAGTACGGAACCAAAATAGTATTTAGACCTAAAATAAAAAGGAAAGGAATGAAAGTGCATGGAAGAAACACAAAACACTTCTAATTAAATAACCTTTCTTCAAAACTACAAAAGTGGCAGAAAATTTTTGACAAGGGAGAAAAAGTGAAATAAGAGTATAAACCTATTTGTTATGACTTTTTAATTGTACGAACGAGTGTATTTAAAGAAAAAAATTCGAAAATATTTAGAAAATCATTTTAAACAAGTTCTATACGTGCCTAGTTTAAAATATCAAAACCAATTAATTATCATTCAACTGAATATACTCGTTATAATTAGAAACTATAAATAATTACACAAACTAAGATCATTATACAATCAAATACAATGTTGGGCTTGGCAAAAATAACAGAAAACATTCACCAAGATCAAAATCCAACCTTTTTAGGAGCCCTAAAACCAATTGAATGATATCATTCAATACATACTATTTACAATATGATGGTGTTTGTTTAGTGATGAGATCAATTTGGCATTGCATATATTTTGGTCCATTCTCTTGCAATCCCATTGAAATTGAGCCAATTATTGAGGTACATTCTTGAAGCTTCATTAATGGAGGTTGGAGGAATTGGATTTGAAAGGACTGAGCATATTGAAATTAGAACTTTCTCAATAGTCAATACTGAAGACCAATTTTCATTCAATATGTCCAAGTAAATGCTTCCATCTAACCCTACATTTGGATGGAATATCTGTTTCAATCAACACACATAACATGGAACTTCTTTTTAGTAGAGACAATCAGAGATAGAATTAAACACAAATCTCTTACGTATACAAATTAAATATGTGTAAAAAAACTTTGCAATATGTCTGTTAATATAGGAACACTAAGTTGAAAGACAAGTCTAAATTCTGAAATACTTCAAATTGTATTCAAAATGAAAGAGAAGTTTAGTTTAAATACTAAACTTTAGAGTAATAACCTAAAAGAATTAGTTACTAACCGTAACTAAAGAACTAAAGAATTACAAGGATTAAATAAAGAACCAACTAAGTAACTAACTAAACTGAAAGAATCAGTAACCGACTAAAATAAAAATACATAATACATCAAAACATTCATGGTTTTATACTTTAAACTCAATCATCTTATTTTAAAATTTTAAAATCTAAGTCTTACACATCAAAATGCCTTCTACGAAATAGAGATGTAAACGGAAGAAAAATGAAGAAATAGAGGCGTAAACAGAAGAAAAACGAAGAACAAAGAAAAACAGACTTAAAATATTTTAGGGGGAAATCGATTTATTCCCCTTAAACCTTGTCGGTTATGAGTAAATTAAAATTTTAAACTAATAATTATATCAATTAACACTTTAAAATAAAATATGACAATACCCTAATTATATTAATCAATGGTTTATAACGTTTAGAGAAATATTTATCACGGTTGCAAATACTTGTATTTTATTCTCTCTTTAAACATTGTTACAAAAATTAATAAATGAAGGTACCATTTAAATTTTTCGAGAAGTTATTTAGAAAAATATATTTACAACACGTTGAGAGTGCATTGTTTTTTTTTTTTTTTTTTTTTCTAGATAACAAAATCTACTAACATAATAGAAATTAGATAAAATCCTCAACTTAACCTACCATGAAAAGATATACTTTTGGCTAAGGTATAAAAAAATATTTTTGAACACGATAATACTCATAAACTTTCAAAAGTTTTAATAACAATTTAAAAAAAAAATTAAAAATATTCTTACTACTTATTTTAGATAGAACTACTCACATTACTAATTTATTTAAAAAATATCCCTAAATTTTCAAAAGTTTCAATAATACTCTTAATTTTCTTAAAAAAATAAATAAATATTCTTACCGTTAATATATGGATAGATTTGAAAAATATCCTTAAACTTTCAAAAATGATATTAAAAGTCTTATTCTTAAAAAAAAGGAAAAAAGAAAAAGGAAAAATGTTACTATTACCATATGGATGGAAATCATTTATCACCCTCAGCTCTCCCTCTCATTTCACTCTCTTTTTTCTGTTTCAATGACACTTCCAACTTTTCCTCTGTTTTTTCCACTCTTCTTTGACACCCTCTTTTTCCCCTTCCTCCATTCTCCTATATCTAAAACTACCCCTTCAATCAACGTATATTGGCAATAACAAGAAGAAAAGAGAATAATAAAACGGGTAACCCACCAAGAAACCTTAAAACTTAAATGTTTTAACAAAATTGTATCTTAGTAATTAAGTATGAGTTAATATGACATTTAATACATCAGATGAGAGACAAGCTAAAAATTGGTATCATAGTTTTGAAGACAACTAGGAGTGAAGAGAAAGAAAACATGAGCATTACCAAATTTGTAGCGATGAAGATTTTGTTGATCCATTTTGCATTCCAATTAGTCTATTTATTGTGATCAATTAAGAATGTTTTCCATAATGTGATTCATTGCTTTGCTTAGTTTTGATGGGAGTTATTTATTTTTGGACTCCGTAGAATTTTGTGGGATTTTATATTTTCACTTTAAATTTTTGGTCTAGTTTGGTTGTTGAGATTAGTGTAAGAATTGAACAAATGGGAGAAAATATGATGTATCTATGTGAAAATGTGTTAGACCATAGTTTGAAGTAGAGGAGAGAGAAGAAAGAAAGAGAGAGGTGATAAAGTGTAAATAAATGGTTTCCATCCAAATACTAACACTAGTATAACTTTTTATTTATTCTTTAAAAAAATATTAAGAATATTAATGCAACTTTTTCAAGAGTATTTTGTAGTATAGATAAAATATTTTACGGGTATTTTTTAAATAATATACTAATAGTTTTCATTAGGAGTGCAACAAAAAAAAAAACTTGAAAAACTAGAAAAATCAAATCCATCCAAGCCTCCACTACTAAATTGGACATTGGTTTGTATTTAGTGTAAATAAAAAAATTATTGGTTTGGCTTTATTTTTTTATTGAAATACTCACCAAAATTAAATTGATAGTATATATAAACCTTAAAATGAACCATGTATTATTTGAAACTTTTAGTATGTTGTCATATATGATGAAACTTTATTAAACAACCACCCACCCCATTTTAATCCAATTCAAAATAAAAGTTGAGAAAAAAAATTAATTGAATCTAAAATCAAAAACCAAACCGACATGGAACAAAACTTTTTTAAAAAATCAAATCGTTGGTTTTATCATTTATTGGACATCGATTTAATTTCTTATTATTAATAAATCAGTCAGTTCAAAAACCTAAATTACATCACCTCTAGTAAAAACATTTTTTAACCTTTCTTAAAATGTTATAAGATATTACCAAAATACCTATAATTTAGGCATACATACAATTACAAATTTACAATTTCAGAATAGGTCAGGCTTTCCAAAATGCAATTCTCAAACAGTTAAAAGAAAATTAATAATAATATTATTAATAAAATGAGGAAAATGGACATAACTAACCTTGGTTAGAAACTTGACGTAGGGAGGATATAAGGGGTAGTCGGAGGGAAATTGAATTGAAAGATGAAAAATACCCCCTTCATAGCAAGAACAGGCCGGCCCAATCACAACCCCTTCCCACCGGAAAATATCGCCGCCCACCGGCCCGAAACTGCAGTGCGACGCCGCCTCATCGTTCATCACTCTCAACTCGTTCTCAATCCGATACATCGCACTAGTTTTTTTTTCATTTCCGCTAATATCGGCGGCAACCGGCCCGAAGCTGCAGTCCGTCGCCACCTCCTCCTCCTTCTCAATCCGATACATCGCACTAGTTTTTTCTTCATTTCCGCTAATATCGGCGGCAACCGGCCCGAAGCTGCAGTCCGTTGCTACCTCCTCTTTGTTCTCAATCCGATACATCGCACTAGTTTTTTCTTCAATTCCGCTTCCGCCGTCGCCGATCGGAGACTCTGGCCGGTTACGATCATCGTCGTAGATTGGAAGAGGAGAGGGCGGCGGGGAAGGATTTGGGCGGGGACAGAGTGTGTCGGCGATCGGACGAGGAGGAGTGTAGAGGCGGCGGTAGGCGGAGGAAGAGGAGGGTTTTGAAGAGAAGCAACGGCGGAGACGGGAAAGAAGCATGGCGGAAAGAAGGAAATTGGATCGGAAGAGTGAAGGAAGGATTTGAGAAGAAGAGTGAAGAAATGGAATGAAATAAAAAAAATTATTGAGCGTTTACTTGACTTGACTTTTCCATTGGAAAAGTTTGGCAAAATGGGCCTACAAAGTACCATTTATACGTGTTTGCTTCCTTCGTAGTGACCAAGTTAGACAATTTTCTTTTTTTTTTTTAAGGGGGTTGAAAAAATATTTTTTTATACTAACTGCCCTGATTTAAGTGTAATCGTAATGGAATTACGTTCGTGAATTAATTGTAATAAACCTGAACCACAAATATAATTGAATTATTTTTTATCGCGTTTACTTAGAATTATGAATTTTGTTTATCTTTACTTATGAAGGTCTTTCTTTGGAATAGTAATGGTAACGGTAACAATATGACGGAATTTCCAGCTGCAATTGAATTGAGTGTCTTCTGCTCGTCAATCAATTTGTGTTTTTTTTATTACAGACTTGGAAGTGGTTCTCATGTGTCAGTACGGATGTAGAACATAAGTAAACAACATCAAAGACAATCAAATGGGTCTCACTTTTCACATTACCACTAATTTATTATGTTTTTATTGAGGTAAACATGGTCATCTTTTAAATTTAATTCGTAATAATGTAATTCCTAAATTATGGCAAAGGCATGACATCTCAAAGTTTAAACTTTGAAGTATTTTAAGGTATGGAGAGTCAAAATCCTTTGAAATTTCTTTGTTTAGTTTATAAGCAATATGGTTGGAAACAACACGAAAAATAAACGATTGTCATTTAATTGAAACAAGTTTGTATTGAGAGAGATATTTTATGTTGTTCGTGATTGTGGAGTACCAAGTGAAGAAGAAAGAAACAAGTCGGTGTCTTCGCATGGATTCCACGTGCAATCATACAATAGTTTTGTGTAATTGTGTCCGTGTAATATTTATGTTTTATATTGGTATTTATGTCTCATATTTGTATCTATACTTTATATCATGCCATAAATCTATTTATAAAAAAAATTAAAATAAAAAAAAGTAAGTCATTTGATAATCATAAAAAAACAAAAATTATTTAAAAACTAATTCTATTTTTTGTTTTCTACTTTCAAAGACGTTTTTTAAATTACAAGAATTAATAAAGAAAAAAAGTAGTTTTTCAGAAAACATATTTTTGTTATTCAAATTTTCGTTTTTTTTTTATCTCCCTACACTTTTTTTTTCTCTTCAATTTAATGTTTCTCTCTCCCTAAAATTTTCCCAGCTCCATAACCTCTAGCAAAATATACTTCTAATTTTTTCTTTTAAAAAAAGATTGTCTCGAAATTCTCTCTTAATCATACGGTCCAAATAAAAAGTAACCTCAAGTTTTAAAACTAATAAAATTTGGCCGATGTCATAGCCTTTTGTCGTCCTCTTTTCTGGCAATTTTTTCTTCTTCTTCTATGAGGAAGAAACTAGAGTGAGACCAAGAAACGAGAGGAAGAAGCAAGAGCGAGAATTCGAATAAAGGAAATAAAATCAAGAAAAAAAAATCAAAGAAAAAATTTACAGTTGTGTCTGATAAGGAACAAGAGGAAAAAGCAAAAGGAAGAAATGAGGAGCGAGAGGAAGAAATAAGAATTCATTTGAGCGCTAGGTCCTCGCACGCAGTTTGGCGACAAGATGGTACTTTCATACGTGACTAACCTGAGCAAAATGTCATTTTTCGATCAAATTTGAATCTTGGGCCAAATTTCATTTGAGCCCCTAAAAAGAGGTCATCCGTACAAAAACCCTGAGTCTAAACTATGCTTCCATTTCCATTTTCTCAACAAAGTTGATACAATAATAACTTGGACAGATTAAAACTAAAAGGCTGGCATAGTAGTGAAAACTGATAGCCACCTTAACTTGTAAACAAATCAGGGAATGAATCCAGTTGAAATGTTCAACAAAAGGCAACAAAATTTCTTCCCAAAACAGAACTGATGGAAAGATCCAAAACTTTTCCCCTGATAAGAATCTCAACAGCTGTCAGAAAACTTTACAAGTATTAGCTAAAGTAATGGAAGGTTAGAAGGAATGGAGGCTAGAGACAAAGGGGAAAAAAAATGAAGAAAAGGCACTGCAAAAACTGAGCAGTATAATATCTTAATCTTCTCTAATGGCTGTTGTTGGTTCTGGTTCTGTCTTTGCCTCCACCTCCACCATTACTGAATCCCCAGCGTAAACTTCTTTATCCTCACCGACCGTGCTACTCTCTTTTCTAACATCCTCTTCGGCTGTTCTCGTCTCGCATTGTTCCTCCTCAACCAAAACGTTAACATCCACATTACTAATTCCTTGTGGAGATGCATCTTCTTCTGAGTCCTCCTCCTCTTCGTCCTCTTCTTCCTCCTCCTTCTCTTCGGTTTTATACTCTCCAGAGTCGCCTTCGACATAGCTTGTATCATTCTCTGGTGTTTGAGGAGACTCGCCGCCCTCGGTTTCTTCGTTTTTGTCAGCATAGACCATATTCAGGTCTGGTTCGGGAAGACGCTGCTGTAAGGGCACTGCATCACTGATGATTTGGCCTGTCCTCAGCTTCTCTCTGTAATCCTCCATCTCGATTCTGTATCTTTCTTTATCTTTCATAGCTTTCTCCTGATAAACCTGCAAGTAGAGAAAAATTATCAGCACTGGGTACTACCGAAGATGGGACCGAGATTCTTAAAGCATAAAAGATAAAGAGTAACGCAATCCTTACTGTTCTTTCAGACTCTTTAAGTTTATTCCAAAGGTCACCAATCATTCTGCTTATCTCCCTGTCCTTCCCTGGGTATAATGGTTTGAGTCTGGCATGCTGCTCAGCAAAGAAGAAGTTGTAGCCGCTTCTGTTTGGCTTTGGATGAGCGGGATCCCTTCGCTTTATCTCAGATTTCTTCCGACGACGACGGCGATGAGCATTTGGTGTGGTGGAGGTAGCGCCATCTTTGGCAAAAGCACCAACAGGCTGCAATACTTGTTGCTGAGAAGGTTGCTCAGGAGCCTGATAAAGCACACCTTTTAGCTTCTCCGTTCCTACAGTAACAGTAACAAGATATCCGCTATCAAATTTTCCATCAATGACTCCGATCACTGGAAACCCTCCTCCTGGTGATGTCGAACTCGGAGCAACTGTAGGGTGAAAAGAATTATCTAATTAGCATTGAACGAGAGAAACCGAGTGTCATCAACTATAAAATAAAAAGCAAGCACAGAAAGAACAACTTGTAAAGAAGGCATTGAAGCACTCAAATAAATTATTCCCTAACTTATATTCCGAGTATATTTCTAAAGGACCATAGAATACACCTGCTGGAAGTTCAGTAGCAGTACTCCGTGGTTGCTGGGACGCTGCCTGATTATCTGATGGCGGCAACATAGAGGTCATCGCTTGCGTAGGAATTGTCGCCGCACTTGGGCAAGGAGAGGAATCTGAAAGATTGTTATGTTAGAAAATCAATAGCAGAACTGGCATTCTCTTCAGGAAAAAATAAAGACACTCTATTAACACTTGCCAGAAATTTGTGGTGTCCATCCCACAGCTTTAAAGAAGTAAATCTGTTCAAAATGATGAAGCAATGAAAGATAGTACTTCCTCAGCACAAAAGATGCATTGGTGGCCGTCGAAGGAA
Source organism: Lagenaria siceraria (assembly GCA_002890555.2). Lineage (NCBI taxonomy): Eukaryota > Viridiplantae > Streptophyta > Magnoliopsida > Cucurbitales > Cucurbitaceae > Lagenaria > Lagenaria siceraria. The sequence goes on from CM016488.1 coordinate 17,674,670, forward strand.
AATTGAAAACTGAAGTTACTTCTTTCCATCTTCTCTCTCTTATAACCTGCAAAATCAAGATTGTTACATGATCCTGCTGTGGGATAATATGAATTTGTAACAAATAATATGTTTTAAAATGTCAATTAAAATTATTCAACTTTTAAGTTTTATCCATTTGGAGAAGGAACATTATAGAAGCAAAAACCATAGCAAACAAATTTAATAGCATGCCACAACAAATTTAATAGCATGCCACAACACCATTGTAAATGAGTCCAAAATCATAACAGAAGGAGCTATACGTGATATTCAATCCTGTTTAGAAAAAAAAACAACATATTCTTCCGGCATTGTAGATGTAGACTAAATCCTTGATGGGCAGCAAGGAAACAGCAATCGCTGCTGTGACAGCTTTTGGCAAGGCCCTGGTTTGCACTTCACCAACCCTCTAATGACACAATCAACCCAAAAACCTAGAACTCAGCGGGTGAGAATATTTATCATGCTTTTAGATATCAGAACCTTTGTTCAATAAAGAAATTTCAATACTGGCCAAGAAACTGATAAACACACTCGGATCGACATCATTCAGTAAAATGTGAAATGAAAGAATACGAAAAACCTCGGCCTTGTAATCATCTGCAAGTGCAGCAATATTTAACAATCATGACAGTAGATGAAACAGTTGTAAATAAGCTCTAATAACCGCTTTATATTTGTCATCTAGAGACATAAAGAACAAGTCCCAACTCCAAGGTCAATCATTAAAAGTTTCAGATATGAAAATATCGATCACAAGATCCATAGCAAGTCAATTTTACCTTCTCAATGCCACCACGAGAAGTAACCTCCACAAAAAGCCGATGCAGGTCTAGTTCTTTCCCACCAATAATGGGTATCCTGCGTTTTTGGGAGGTAAAAGTGAAAATGAAAATCTATATTTAATTGCAAAAACCAACAAAATGGAGAACAGAGAGTTTGCGCCTAAGAAGAAACATAATGAGTACATAAAAAAATTTCAAGAAAGCAAAATCAACTTTTACTTCCATGTCAAGACCAGGAATACAAGGTAGCATCAGGCTTTACTACTATTGATTTACAAAGACTTGTTATCTCTATTTAAACAAAATTTGAGCAACTTCCATTAAATGAATGACAATGTCCACTCCACAGGTAAAGGAGGAGATGTTTAAGAATTATACATGAACTTGGTTCCCATGATAGAGTGGAGCTTTTCCAAGGATGTCATAAAGATCTTCGGATTGGCTACGATATCATCATATGTTGTTTGCGGTGGTGGGTATGGAACACAGTTGGAAGACACTTCAATTACTGGCAGTTGCTTCCCGCCAGCAAAAGAAGTCGATGCCATGGTCAACTCCTTCCTACTACCCCAGCCTGCCTCTGTTCTTTCCTCCCAATGAACTGTTCAAGCACATCCGTCACTGTGTTATATAAATTTCAAAGAAAATAAAAACAGAAATAAAAGGTTGAACCAGTTGCATTGTAAATTGCAAGCAAATAGTAGTCGTGAATGGGCAAAAACAACAGAAGTTCAACGAGACAAATACCCCCACCCCTTTCAGAATCATTAACCAAATAGGAAGCTCGGAACTAGGATAATAAGAGACACCACAAACACCAGAGCAGAAAGCCAGGGGAAAGGCTAAGAAAGTCCCATGCATATTAAGAAGTCAGAAAGCCCAGGGGAAGAATGGGCTATGTAAGGGAAAATTGAGGAAACTACTAACAAAGACCAATTGAATCTAAAAGGAAGGTAAGAAAGGCAGAAGAACAATTCTACAAATTTAAATGAAGAAAATTCTGCAAGCAAGGTCTAGTCCAGTGAAGGTTGGTTGTGGCGGGATAGAAACACAAGATGGTTCTATAGGACAGACATTTAAAAAAAGAGCAAAAATAACATGAGAGCTTTCTGAATCAAAATGATGTCGGGTGGAGGAGGTTGAAATGGAGAGTGTTAACTCAATACTCTTGTTTCTTGCAATGGGTAAGATAGCAGTGGTTGGGTTTCTTGCTTTCCAAGAGGTCTCAAGCCATGTGACAGTGATGAAAGAAATGAGGCTTTAGTACCTACATACACCGAGGATGAGGTTCCATTGACCTGTAACTGGATGCATATGCCCCAAAGCCCCCGGGACCTGATGGGTTGCTGGATTTTTTTTGTCAAGAGTTATGACATTTTGTGGGGAAATCTGTGAATCATTGCTGTCTAAAGGTTTTCAACAACAAGAGATCCCCAAAAGCTTTATACCAGACAGTAATTGTGCTTATTCTTAAGGGCAGAAACCCCAAGTTTATAACAAAATATTGCCCCTATCTATCTTAAAGCGGAATGTCTGAGGCGAACATGTACAGATACAACAATGATATATCCCAGATGGATGAAGAATTATCAATGTATGACATATCCCAGATGGATGGAGAATTATCAATGTATGACATATCCCAGATGGATGGAGAATTATCAATGTATACACTTCGAATACAAATACTTCTATTCAGTCTAGCCCTAAAAAGATTAGAGTAGGAGCAATTATCAAGAATGCTGAAGGGGATGTCATTATACCTTTGCTAAAGTGGTACCTTACATCCAAGAAGTTGATGTAGCAAAGGTATGAGCAATCCGAAAGGCTCCACAAGTGACAATTAAAGCTGGAATCTGTTCTCAAGCCGTTAGTTCGTTTCCTCTAGAAAAATTGCTCCATTCAAGAAAGAAACTATTGAGTGTGGCTGCTGTGGAGATTCAAATATCTGATGCGACTCAGACTTCCAGTGAATCGAAAGAGGATTTAACTTGATGGTGCATTTGTTGGGTGATCGAAGCTACAGAATATGGTGGTACTGATGTTTTGGCTTGGAGAATGCCCTGAGAATATGGGTGATAAATACTCAAAAGATTATTCTTAAACCATTAAACAATAAAATAGCAAGTTTCTTTAGTATTAGAAATGCGGTGGGTTTGTTTATGAAAAAACAAAAGGCAGCTCAGAGAGAACACGTAATGGGGAGAAAAAACAATAGAGAAAGGCAGAGAGAGACCTTTATAAATAGATTCGTCTTGGAAAACCAGAAAGCCCTCTCCCTTGATTCTTATCCTCCAGTTAGCAAGAAAATCTTTCCACGATTCCTTTTAAATAGCATACAAGCATTGTAACTGTGTTATATAACATTTCAAATAAAGAAAAACAGCAACAGAAGACTGGATCAATTGCACTGCATGCAAAGGTTCATAAATGGCACAAAACAACAGAAAGTTCATAGAGATAAATAACCCCACCCCACCCCACCCCCACCCCCTCCAAATCACTAACATGCAAATTGGAAGTTCAGAAATCAGAACTGAGATAACAAGAAACACCACAACTACCTGAACAGATGAAATAACTCCCAGTAATAAGGTAGAGATTCAAAGACCCAAAAAAGCAAATGGTACAGCAAAGCTGTCACAGCCATGAATTCCTCTTAGAGAACCAAGGGGCTGAACCCAAAGAACTACCCAGAAGCCAGACCCTTTTTCCTACAGAGGCTAGAAAAAGAGGTGATGAGAAGAGCCTCCCCTTTTAGGCCATTGCAATAAATCTCTCTCAGGGAAAGTTTTCAGGCCTAGTAACAAAGCTATGGACCTTTTCCTGACATTCCAAAGATATCTAATGGGTATTAAACAATTGTCTCCTCTAAGTTGACAAAGCCAAAAAGTTATTTTTCTTCTTCTCCTTCTTCTTCTTCTTCTTCCTATCTATTTCCCCATTATCTGACACAAAATCAGATATTAAAAGTTGCAGATTTTTCAAGCAACCCCATTAAACAAAAGGATTCAAGAAACAAAAACAAGAAATGGGAAATCCAAAAGAGATGATATTATGAATGAGTAGATGGGCTTTGGGTTCGAAGGTGGGGTTATGCCCAATGCACCCTCCATTCATTAAAATAAAGAAACCCCACATTGAAAATCACAAATCAGAGCAGAAAGAAAGTAGAAATTAATGGAATTACCAAACAGAATAGTGATGAGAATACTAGTGTCCATTATTTTCATTACTAAATCCGTCTTCCAAAATGTGTATTATTGAAATAAGAATATGGAAATGCAAAATGCAAAATGCAAACAACCCAGATGATGATATGACAGAATAAACAGTTAAAAAAAAATTATAAAAAAGCATGAATGAAGTACATACTTTAAAGATAGAGTGAAAGATGAATGAAGAAAGCAATAAGAGGGGGGGAAATTCATAAAAGACCCAAAAAAAAAAAATTAGAAAAGAGAAAGGTTTAGATGGAACTAACCCCAATTAAGAGGACATTGATGCGAGAGAAAACCAAGAAGTAAGCGAGAATATTGGATGAAGGAGAAGGGTAAATTAGGAATCGCAAAATACGAAAGTTATGGAGGAAAATGAGGAATACGTTATGGCGGGGGGTTCGTTCTTCATCCTCAAACTGTTATTAATTGCATTCATAAGCAAAAAATTTCGGATATTTCTTTTTTACTTATATATTATTTTGGTGTTTACTTTATTTATTAATGTACATACTAAAAATAATTTTGTTCATTCAAAATTTTATCATTTCATGGGTTCTTTTCTTTTTTTTTCCTTTTACATAATTTCTCAAAACTGTTTTTTTTTTTGTAAATTAATGTTCAATATAGTTTTTTAAAGGATTTCTGTAGTGATAATAAATGTAAAATTAAGAGGACCACATTTATTGAGTTTTTTTTTTTTAGAATATTATTGCATTACATATGTGGAGATTATTTGAGCCAATAAAATAAATATAATGTTTTTATTTTTCTTTTTTTTTTTTCAAACATGAGCCTAACCTTTTTTAGTAGAATAGGATGGTAGGTTCGAATTACAGAACGTTTGGTCACTAATATATTGTGCATGCAAGGTGAGTTGTGTTTGTCGTCACAACTTAATAGATCTTTTCCAATAAAAGTTCAAATACTCATTTTTACAAACTACATTGAAACTAAAATCTTATTTTTTTTTTCTTATATATATATATATATATATATATATATATTTGCTATTTCTTAATTCCAACCAAATGATAATGATGGTTGTCACTTAAAAAATAATACAACGTATATGTTGAATTATGTTTATATGGGCAATACTTGAACTGAATAATAAAATAACTATTCATAATATATTATGGAGATTTTTTTAAAATAGAAAAATAACGGAAACTATTTACACAAAATAACAAAATTTTTAGATAGTTGTCAGAAATGATAGAAGTTTATCAGAATAGAAATCTCAATATCTATCCGTGTTTTTTTTTTTTTTTACTATTTTCTATAAATAGTTTGACATCTTTCTAAAATTTCTATAATATTATTGGCTCGTAATTTTTTTTTAATTTTTTTTTTAAAAAAACCTCAGTTATTTGTGATTTCTCCTACCAAAGAATTATAAAAATGGAAAGGTTTCTTTTTCTTTTTCTTTTTCTTTTTCTTGTGGGGAAAATTAGTGGGTTGGGTAGTTTCTTAAAAGAAATAATAAATGCATATGTTTTAGTGTAAATAAATTATTTCAGATATATTGGAGGATTGGGTTTAAGTGTTGTTTAATTTTGATTAAACTTTTTTTTCCTATTTTTATTTGGTGAATTAGATAGATTCCGTCTTGTTTGAAAATAGATTTGGTCAATGGTTTAGCTTTTTGGTTAGGATTATCATTGAGTTGGTTAGGAATATTATTACTTAAAATTTCCCTATTTATCATCTCTAATTATCATCTACCATTTTAAATCATAAATACATTAATACCCTTTTGATTTAAAACTCACATTTTATCCTAAACTTTGCAACGGTATAATTTTTCATGAAAGACTTAAATAATTTTTGTAATTTTGTGAGAAAATAATCATGATTTTCAAAAATCAAATAATTATCAAACACAATTTTTTTTTTATTACTACCAATATTATAAGTTAGTCGAACTATGATAGGTTTGCTCTGGCAAAAATTTAACATCTTATTAGACATAAAATTCAATTTTATTTCTAATAGGTTTGTTTTAATTTTAAATAGGTTAAGAACATATTAGACACAAAATTAAAATTTCATATTCTTATGCAACAATCTTTGGAGGGTAGAGACTTAATAGATAGAAAATTGAAGGTATAGAATCTATTAGATATTTTAGTAATTTGTGAGCCTGAGACAAATATGAAAGATCATGTATTAAATTTATAATTAAAAAATAAAAAATAAAAAAAGATGCCAACATGTTTAAACCTCGCAAAATGCAATTGTTAATATATATAAAGTAAGTTCTAATGTTATTTTTTAACACACTTATAAATATTTCATTTTTAATTAATATACAAATGAAAGACTATGAAACATTGCATAATTTATTCTAAGTTTCTGGTAAAAGTTACAAATTTTATCTTGAGGTGCAATTGGATGAAAGTGAAAATTTTAAGAGTACAAATGAATTGTTTTTTTCCCTATATGTTTGTTATAGTAAAACATGATAATATTTTCTTTAAAAAAATGGTAAATGGAACATTTATGGAAAAAAAAAACATTTTTCATACTCAAGTGACTATAATAAAAAAGAATATCCTAACAAAAATAAAAGGAAAAAAACTATAGTAAAAAACAATCAATATTAGCCTAAAAAATCAATATTGTTACATGATTAGACATCAGTAAAAATGGGATTGAACGTTGCAAGAGGGCCTACTGGGCTCGAGTTTTGGGCCTTTATCAGTTTACTCACAAAGCCCAGTGGGCTTTTCTAAATATCCAACATTGGTTCATGAGAAATTGGACGGAATGACAAATTTTAGGGGGTCATCTTGATTTTTGGCAAAATCTAAAATTAATAAGATTTTTGGCAAAAGTATAGCACGCACATGCCAAATCTTTTTTTAATTCCCTAATTACCCTTTATGTGGTTAGATTACAGTTTTATAAATTACCGTGTAAGTATCAATTGAAATAGAAATACAGTGTACTTGTCATCGTCAAATATGAGATCGTGCATCAATTCTCATAATAAATACAATGTAATTGGAATCATCACTCACACGAGTTCAACCTAACCGATCTCAGAGATAAAGTTGCCATATTTTTCTCCCATTTTGAATTTGAAAGGTTAGTTGCATATTAGAATTTTTTTTTTTTATTTAACCATTTTGAATTTGAATTTTTAGTTGCATTTATTTTTATTTAACCATTTTGACTTTAAATTATTAGTTGCATATTAGATTTGTTTTTATTTCGACCTATTAAAAAAGGTTGACATTTAATCAATCTTTATTTTGATTTGATTTAACCAATTTACTATTTTAACAAATCTTGATAACCATTTTAAATTTGAATGGTTAGTTGCATATTAAATTTGTTTTTATTTAACCATTTTGAATTTGAATTATTAATTGCATTTTAGATTTGTTTTTATTTAACCACTTTTCGAAAATGATGACATTTAATCCATCTTTATCTTGTTTAAACCATTCAATTTATTATATTTGATTTGATTTAACCAATTTGCTATTTTAACATAAATCTATTTAATCAATAGATTTGTCCTATTTTATTTGATTAAATTACTTATATCACTAATGGTGACAAATACCAATCTTTAATTTGTTTATTTTTTGTTTTTGTTATGATTCTACCGCGAATAAATTACCTTTTTCTGTAATTTATAAACACATACGTCTAATTTTCATACCCATAAAGCTGCTTTATAATGATGAACTTGTTGTAGGAAAATATTATGTAATGTGCAAACTCTCTGGCTTTGATTAAAGAAAATATGTGTTCAATGAATGTTACTTTTTTTGTAAATCTATAAACTTACACTACATTTGGTGATATTGAACAGTATGTGAAATTATTAATATTGGAACGTCATAAATCATAAACTTTTTAATACCCCATTTGTTAAATATTCATATACATTTCTGCTTTATGGCCTGATCAACTTGTTATAGGGACATATTATTTAATGTGCAAATCCTCTAGATTTCATTAAAGTTAATGTGATTTCAATGAATAGATTTCATTAAAGTAAATGTGATTTCAATGAATGTTGACTTTTTGTAAATAACTATGTATGTATGAGAACATAATATCTAGTAGACAAAGATGTAAAGATAAACATAATGTCTATTAGAATAACAACGATCTTATCAAATATAAACATCCATTGTTTCCAAAGCATAAAAAAACATCAAGCTTGCCTTTTAAACTTATTATTTAAATGACATTGTAAAATGAATAAAATTGTTTTTCTGTTTTTCAATCCTAAAAATTATGGTAGATAGGTGTAAACAAAAATTTTAATGGTTTACTAAAGATTACAAAAAAAAAAATTATATTTTACTATTTTAAAATGCATTAATTTATTTTAAACTTATTATTTAAAAGGTTTAACTCAACTATTCTGTAAAGAATGTCTCTTACGGCACTTCGCAACGTGAGCGAAGAATGTGGGCGATGGCCGGTTCATTCCGAACGGGTACTGGGTGTATGGAACTAGAATCGAGACAGAGCAGCGGCGACAACTGTTCGTGGACGGCGGTTGGTTTGGTATGGCGGCCGGTCGTGAACGAGTACTGGGCTACTCGAACTTGGATCGTAATGGCGACTTCGCGCTATGCCAAAACAATGGCTGGTTCGAAATGGCGTGAAGGCCGTGAGAGTGAACGGATGGGCAGCGATTGATTTGAATGAATCAGCGGCTGTAACTCGACGACGCGATTGATTTGAATGAATCGGCGGCTATAACTCGGCAACTGGAACTCAACGCCTGGAGAGCGTGAACAAATCGGCGGCTAGAACTCCAAGGCAAACGGCTGTGAGAGGCGTCGGCTGCTTGAGACTGGAAGGCCACGGCTGCTGCTGAAGAGTGGTTTGTGACGGCTGCTGCTGAAGTTTGAAAAGGGTAAAACCCTATTTTGTTTTTATTTAAAATCCATCTCTTAAATTTTAATTATAAAAAAGTATTAGGTAGTGTTAAAAGTTGAGAAATGAAAATGGAAAAAAAAAATCAAACACTAAACAACAAGTTTTTTTTTCTTTTTTTTTGAAAAGAACACAAAAAAAAAGCTTTAAAATATTGTTGTATTTTTTAATAACTTATTCGATCTTCTAGGACCAAATACATCATAAAATAAATATAAGATTTTTTTTTAAGGAAAATAAATATAAGATTTGACTCCAATGAGAAATTTGAAAAAGAAAAGGAAAGAAGAAAAACACTTTAAAAAAAAACTGAGGTGTCAACATGACTCCTGAAAACCGTGCCTTTACAAAATTTACACTTTTACCTAAATAATTATTTTTTAAAAATTTTTACGTAAATAATCATCTTTAAGTCATATATTTCAAAAATGTCTTTTAAGTTTGAATTTTTTCAAGAATGACTTTTAGTGTTATTTTTTAACAGTTTTATCCTTTTTTTAATTTATTTATATCCAATATATATATATATATATATATATATATATATATATATTTCCCTATTTACGAAGCTACCTTAATGATAGAGAGAGAAAATGTATTTACTATGGAGAGAGAATGTTTAATTATTTTTTTCTCATTATTCAATTGGAGAGAGAAAATGCATTTAATTTTCAACATAAATAGCCTTAAGATAAGACACATTTTACGTTGTTATCTAAAACATCCAATTTTTTACAAAAAAATGTCTTCTTTCTTTAATATTTTCACTAATATCAATGATTATTTACAATTTTACCCCACATACATTATATATATATATATATATATATATATATATATATATATATATAAATAAATAAACAAACCTAGGTTTTTGTGTATCCCTCCCTCATGCATAGCCTAGAAATTCGTGTATCTTCAATCTCTTCGATCTCTCTCTCAAAACTCTAGCCATTCCACCTTCTTCAATCTCTCTCTCAAGACACTCTCTCTCAAGACTCTCTCTCTCATCTTTTCGGACCGCCCAACCACCGTCAACGACGTCGTTTCCATCGTTCAACATGTCGTCCGCCGTTCCCGCCGTTGAAGTTTCGGCCGCTGTCGTGGTTGTCGTTCAAGTTTCGGGCGCCGTCGTGGTCACCGTTCAAGTTTCGGACGCCGTCGTGGTCGCCGTTCAAGTTTCAACTGACGGTGAGTTTTTTTTTCTCGATTTTTTCCAGCCAAACTTCTTCGATCTCACTCCAACTCGCGCGCCGCCAAGATCTCGCACCTGTCACCAATCGCCGCCGTCGTCGTGGATTTAGATGTACTTTTATGTTTTTTCAATATATAAATATATATATTTGTTCTTGATATATAGGGGGATTTTTCGATATATACTATGATATATATCTTCAGTTTTTATTGATACTTTTTGTTTTATGATATATACACTAATATATGTTGAATATTAAGTTCATTTGAGATTTATATACCCTATGATAGCTTTGTTTATTTAAAAATCATTAAGGAGTTTCGGTTAAATTTACTTAAATGAAATTTAGTCAATCTTACTAGTATATTTCATATATTGGTTAGAACATTTGCAAGTATATAATCATTTTCGATATATACAGTGATTTTTCGATATATACTGTGATATATATCTTCAATTTTTTTATTGAGACTTTTGTGTTTTATGATATATACACTAATATATGTTGAACATTAAGTTCATTTGAGATTTATAAATCATGTTAGATAGAATCTAAACTATAGTATATATGAGATAATAACGCAAAATACAAATGAACTCAAAATAAACAAGGAACTATAATAGATAAACTCAAATAAGACAAACCATCATATAAAAATTGCATTAGAGTGACATATATATCAGACATTCGGTGAATATATTACAAGCACATATAAGCGTTCCTAATTAGAAGTGCATACATATCAGAATACCTCATATATATACCAAATAAATAATGAAATATTATATGAAAACAAATAGAACTCAAAATAAACGGTGGAATATATCACATAATATCAAAAAGCAAACGTTAAATAACAACAAAAAATATCAAAGAAATGATTAATACGTGAAAAGAAAAATAAAAAAATATTAAATACATTTTCTCTCTCCAATTGAGACTGAAAAAAAATATTAAAAATATCTTATCTTCAATTGAAAATGAAAAGAAAATCATATGAAACGCATTTTCTCTTCCCATCATAAATTCATTTTCTCTCTCCATCATAAATTCACTTTTTCTCTCCATCATTAAGGAAACTTTGAAAATATAAAAAATAATATTAAAAAATTTTTCTCCCTAATTGAAAATGAGAAGAAAATCATATATTAAATGCATTTTCTCTCTCCATCATAAATTCACTTTCTCTCTCCATCATTAAAGGAACTTTGAAAATAGGAAAAATATATATAAAATTCGGACATAAAAAAACTAAAAAAAGGTAATTTGTCCAAAAATAACACTAAAAGCCTTTCTTGAAAAAAAATCAAATTTAAAGACATTTTTGAAATATATGGCCCAATGATTGATCATTTATGTAAAAATCTCTAATTTTTTCTCATTATTCAATTGGAGAGAGAATACATTTAATTAATCTTTTCTCATTATTCAATTGGAGAGAGAAAATGCATTTATTATATATTTTCTTTTACATTTTTCAATTTGGAGAGAGAAAATACATTTAATGAAATCTTATTTTCTATTTACGTTGATTTTCACGTATCAACTTATCGATTTTTTTTATGGATTCATAATTATTTTAAATATACCTTATAACATTTTGTTAAATATTTGAAAATATTCTAACCAATATATGAAATATACTACCGTTTATAAATTAGAAAATGACTCAATGCTTGATATAAATCACAATATAAACTAATATATGAAAAATACCACGATATATAAACCAATATATAAAATATACCACGGTATATAAACCAATATATGAAAAATACCACGGTATATAAACTAATATATGAAATATACTACAATTTATAAATTGGAGATTGACTCAATGCTTGGAATAAATCACAGTATAAACCAATATATAAAAAATACCACGGTATATAAATCTTAATAAATTTCATTTACATTGCAGTATATATATCATATATATCATACATTTAGGTAATAAAAAATCACAACAATCAAAATTTGTATATATCATAATACATGAGATCTAAATAAATAAAAAAATTTCGTTTATATCAAATAAACGAATACATATATCACAGTATATATCAAATTTTCTAATCCGCCATTTTACCATTTTGTCGTCCCCTTAAAGTCCATCGTTCGACTACTCCGAGTCCACCATTGTCATTCGTTCGCTCTGAGTCTGTCATCGTCATTTGTTCAATTCGAGTCCACCATCGTTGTTCGTCCAATCCGAGTCCACCCACGTCGTTCGCGCCGTCGATTCACTCATGTTGTTTTGTGTCGCCTCGTGCTCGCCCCATGTCGTCCATCTCCCGCTTGCAACTCACATCGCCGGAAGGAGAAAATAGAGGGAGGGAGAAGGAGAAAAGAGAGGAAGGAGGAGAGAAAAGAGGGAGAGAGAAGGAGAAAATAGAGGGAGCGGGAAGAAATGACGGGTGAGAGAATATATGCATGAGGGAGAGAGAATGTGCATGGGGAAGAGAAATTGTGCATGGGGGAGAGAGGATATATATATATATAAATAAAATGTAAATGAGGGCTAAATTGTAAATAGTCATTGATATTAGTAAAAATATGGAGGTCAATAGGTCTTTTTTTGTAAAAAAAAAATGAAATGTTTAAGACATTAACGTAATATGAGCCTATTTTTAAGGTCTTTTATGAAGAAATTCCTATTTTTTAATCATATATTTTATAAATGTCTTTAAATTTGAATTTTTTCAAATAAGACTTTTAGGGTGTGTTTGGCCCAGTGATTTTTGGAGTAGGAGTAGAGAAGCAGAAAGTTGTAAACTTCACCCCTTTTTTGGCCCAAAGAGTTGGTAGGTCCCACTTCTAAAAAACATTAATTTTATATCTTATCAACTCTTTACATTGTAAGCTGCAAGAGTTCACAACTCCCTAGACTTCATAACTTCTTACTCTTCATTATTCCACTTCTTACCCACAAACACTCTCTTAGTGTTAATTTTGGACAATGTTACATTTTTTCTATTTATTTAATATGATTTTTCCCATTTCCAATTGGAGAGAAAATTTTATTTAATATAATTTTTGTCCATTTTCAATTGGATAGATAAAATGCATTTAATATAATATATTTTCCCATTTTCAAGGCAACTTGTTAGTTTTGGGGCGTCTTCTTCGTTTTTCATGTTATTTTTATATGTACCTTTAAACATTGTATTATATTTTTGCAAATGTTCTAACCAATAAATAAAATACAGATGTACTTAAATAGATGGTTGTAGCATTTGAAAGTTTCGATAGTATAAAATATAAAATCCGAGTATATATTGTTTAATCAAATTCCTTTATCAGTTATACCACAGTACATAAATCATAGATTGACTCAATGTTCAATATAAATCATAGTATGTATCATAAATTCTATTTATATTCCACAATATATTTCATAAACTTAAAGTAGTCAAAAATAAACAAAAATATATACCACAGTATATAAATCAAGGATGAATTCAATGTTCAACATAAAACATATATACATAAAATTGTCCTCATTTATATAAAATAAACAAATATATATATAATTGTATAAAACAAACAAACGAATTTGTTCTCCCAGTGTCGGATCTGTTCGCGTCGTTGTCCAACATCCATCTCCCGTTGCGAGTCATCTGCAACTTGCACCACCAAGAAGAAGAAAAAGAGAAGGAAGAGGATTTGTACGCCCGACACTAGATCTGTTCATGTCGTTGTTGGGCGTCCATCTCCCGTCGCTACTTGCAACTTGCACTGCTAGGAAGAAGAAAAAGAGATGGAGAAGGATATGTTCGCCCATGCCGGATCTATTCGCGTCGTCGTTCGACGTCCATCGTCCACGCCAGATTAATGGCTACCAGTCCCAACTTCGTTTCTTCGTCAGCCATGCTGCCACCGTCACCTCCAACCCTCCATCGCCGCCGATCCAGTGGGTTCGTCGTAATCTTGGTTTGGCCAGAAAGATGAGAGAGAGAGTTGAGAGAGAGGGTTTTGAGAGATTGAAGAAGGAATAACCTAGGGTTTTGAGAGAGAAATTGAAGAGATTGAAAGAAGTGCACAAAACTCTAGGCTATGCATGGGAGAGAAAGTTTTGATTTTTGTAATTTATTTTTTAATTGATAGGAGGATTAAAAATGGCTAAATTGTAAATAGCCACTAACATTAAAAAAACAAATCTTAATAGGTCTCTTTTTGTAAAATAAAATAGAATGTTGGAGACATTAACGTAATATAAACCTTATTTTAAAGTCTTTTATACACAAATTCCTACAAAAATTATAGTTAAGTGGAGTGGTAATCATTTATTAACCATGAAAATTTTGAAAAGTGTTTTTGTTAATTAAAAATTAAAATTATTTTTGAGATAAATAAAATGTTTGAAAAAAGTTTTAAAAACTATTAATTGCAGTATTTTTTATTTTATTTATATAAACGTGTATATATGCGTGTGGACGAGACTTAAATAGTAAAAAGTCGACATTAATAAAAATATGAAATCTAATAGGTCATTTATGTAAAAAAAAAAAAAAAGTAAAAAACTTTAATGTAGTATAAGCCTAAGACTTTTATGTAGAAAGCCCTAATAATAATAATAATAATAATAATAATAATAATAATAATAATAATAATAATAATCTACTTCAAATTCAACTTTAATGTTACAAATGAATCAAGGGCTGACAAGATAAATAGCAAAATTTAAAATTTCATTTGTTAAAATAGCAAATTATTTTCGAAATTGTTAAAATAGCAAATATGATTAAATAATTAAAAATAATAATTATAACTTTACAAAATTGCCCCCAATTAACTAATATGACTGGCGTTTTCAATTAGAAAGTTTGAAAGTTTGCAAAACATTCTAAAACTCACAAATACACTCTAATACATTAAATCTTTATCAAATATCACCTGTGTGCAACGATGACAAAAAAAACTGAAAAAAAAAACAATTTCATAAAATTTTTTAAGACTATAATTGTAATGGTTTAGATCTAAGATTTGGATCGCGATTCATCATTGATGATCCCTACATTCTCTACAACTTTGCTGGGTCAGAAGGTCACTCAATACGAGATTTGGTTATAAAAAAAATTGCACATTGTTAGTATATGTAATAACTATCATTTCTTTTAAATTTTTATCAACCATTTTTAAGATTTTTCTTATTGGAATGAAGTATTTATTCATTTATTTACCACTCTACTACTTAGTCGTTACATGTTTAATAAAGAAAGTAAAACCTAATAATTTGGAAAAAAATAATTTTAAACTCACCTAAAGCTGGAAACATTACAAAATTGAAATTTTAAATATTATATATAAAGAAAAAAATAAGAAACAAATTAAGACTACTAAAATTAAAAATTGAGAGTCAAACTGAAAATAAAATGAAAATCACGACCAATGGGAAAACCAATCAAAAGAAAATTGAAAATATGTTCAATGGAAGGCCACTAATTGCATTTCAAACCATATAATTTTAAAAAATTAATTAAAAATAAGGAGAAAATTATTTACACATCAATTCGAATTATCTTTTTCATACATAATTTCAACAATAATATTTTTATTATTATTTTTTTTATGTCTCTCGAGAAATAACATGTTGTCTTCTTGTTTCCTTTTGTGTTTAAAATTTCAACCCTACGAAACCCTAGAAAGTTGAATACAGCCACAAAGAAAAAAGAATTTTCAAATAACAAAAAGAAAATTAAATTATTATTATAAAATAAGAACAAACAATGAACAAAGGAAGAATAAAAGTAGTAAAGTAGAGAGAAATAAGAAAGTAGAGATGGTAATTGAACTCAATTGTGGTGTGTCTTACAAAGGCACCATATACCACTATTTATAGGACATGAGATGGTGTATATTACAAGATTGAATTCAATTGGGGTATGTTACAACATCAAATTCAATGGGAGTTTTATGATATTTTGTAACCTATATAGGTTATGGATATCTACATTTATATATTACATGTATAATACTCCCCCTTAGATATTCATATTATATAAAATAAATGCCTCGTTAAAACATTACTAGGAAAAAACCCAATGAGAAAAAAATCCTAGTGAAGGAAAAAGAATACATTATTTTATATACTTTCATGACTGTCTCATTAAAAACCTTGCTACAAAAATCTATGGGGAAAAGCACAGCCAAGGGGAAAGGAGTGCAGTAATTCTACTCCCACTCATGAATATATCATATCACTTGAGTTCTCTGAGTCGTCGCATTCCAATGTTGTGCACCAACTTTTGGAATGTCAGTGTGGGTAATGCCTTTGTAAATAAGTCTGCCAAGTTGTCTTTTGAAGAAATTTGTTGAACACTGATGTCGCCATTTTCTTCGAGGTCATGCGTGTAAAAGAGTTTTGGTGAGATATGTTTTGTTCTATTTCCTTTTATGTACCCTCCTTTGATTTGGGTTATACATGCTGTATTGTCTTCATATAATATTGTTGGTAAAAAATTTCCAGAAGACAAGCCACACGTTCCTTGAATGTGATGAGTCATTGACCTCAACTATACACATTCTCTACTAGCTTCATGAATTGCAAGAATTTCTGCATGATTTGAGGAAGTGGCTGTAATGGTCTGCTTTACAGACCGCCAAGATATAGCAGTTTCTCCACATGTAAACAGATAACCTGTTTGAGATCTAGCTTTGTGTGGATCAGATAAATATCCAACATCTGCATAACCAACTAGATCAAAATTTGATTTGTTTCAATAAAACAATCTCATATCAACCGTTCCTCGAAGATAACGGAGTACATGCTTAACTCCGTTCCAATGTCTTTTTGTTGGAGAAGAACTGTATCTTGCTAATAAATTCACTCAGAATGCTATATCTGGTCTTGTGTTGTTAGCAAAATACATTAGTGCACCTATTGCACTAAGATATGGTACTTCAGGATCAAGTAATTCTTCATTATTTTCTCGAGGTCAAAAGATATCCTTTTTCACGTCTAGTGATCGAACTACCATTAGAATGTTCAATGGGTGTGCTTTGTCCATGTAAAACCTTTTTAAAATCTTTTCTGTATATGTCGTTTGATGAATAAAAATTCCATCAGCTAAATGTTCAATTTGCAAGCCAAGGCAAAATTTTGTTTTGCCAAGATCTTTCATCTCAAATTCTTTTTTGAGATAGTTTATTGCCTTTGAAAGTTCTTCAGGAGTTCCAATTATATTTAAATCATCAACATATACAGCTATAATAGCAAATCTTGATTGTGATTTCTTAATAAATACACATGGACAAATTGGATTATTTTGATAACCTTCTTTCAATAAATATTCACTTAGACAATTGTATCACATTCGTCCTGATTGTTTTAATCCATATAATGATTTTTGTAATTTGATTAAATATAATTCTCTAGATTTTGAATTATATGATTCAGGTATCTTAAATCCTTCAGGGATTTTCATATAGATTTCATTTTCCAGAGATCCATATAGATATGCTGTGACTACATCCATGATGCATGTTAAGCTTTTCATATACAGTCAGGCTAATTAAATATCTTAATCTAATAGCGTCCACCACAGGTGAATATGTTTCCTCATAATCAATGTCTAGTCTTTCAGAAAATCCTTGTGCAACCAATCGTGCTTTGTATCTCGTGATCTCATTATTTTCATTTCTTTTACGTACAAATACCCATTTGTATCCCACAGGTTTTACACCTTCAGGTGTATAGACTACAGGTCCAAAAACTTCACGTTTTGAAAGTGAGTTTAATTCTGCTTGGATGACTTCTTTCCACTTAAGCCAATCCTTTCTATGGCGACATTCTTCAACAGATCTAGGTTCAGAATCCTCATTTTCATGTATAATATCATGAGCAACAGTATAAGCGAAAATGTTGTCTATGACTACATCAGTTCTATTCCATCTTTTTCTTGTCATTACATAATTTATCGAGATCTAACTATTATCTTCATATACTTGAGTCTATTTGACATTTTTATCAATAGTCATGTCTGGAGATTCTTTTTTAATCTTCTCATTTTCAATTGAGTCATTTTGACTATTGATTACTTTTCTTTTTCGAGGATTTTTATCTTTTGAACCTATTGGTCTACCACGCTTCTGGCGTACCGTTGACTCATTAGTTGTGACAACTTGCTGAGTTAGAATTTCAATTCTAGATGGAGCATTTGCAGCTGGAATATATGACTTGGTCACTTTTTTAACATCTGTAAAAGCATTTGGCATTTTGTTTGCTATGTTTTGTAAATGAATTATTTTTCGAACTTCCAGTTCGCATTAATCTGTACGAGGGTCTAAATGAGACAATAACGATGCATTTCAGGCAATTTCATTTTCCAACTTCTTAATTCCTCCCCTTAATGTTGGAAAAGTTGTCTCATTAAAATGACAATCAGCAAATCGTGCAGTAAATACATCACCCCTCAGGGGTTCAAGATATCTAATAATTGATGGGGAATCAAACCCGACATATATTCCTAATCTCCTTTGAGATCCCATTTTAGAACGTTGTGGTGGGGCAATTGGAATATATACTGCACAACCAAAAATTCGCAAATGAGAAATATTTGGCTCTTGACCATAAGCTAATTGCACTGGAGAGTACTTATGATAAGATGTCGGTCTTATACGTATAAGTGACGCTGCATGCAAAATAGCATGACCCCATACAAATATTGGAAGTTTTGCTCTCATAAGTAATGGTCTAGCAATTAATTGTAAACGTCTGATGAATGATTCTGCTAATCCATTTTGTGTATGAACATGGCTACAGGATGTTTAATACTTAAATTGACATACAATAATTATTAAATGCTTGGGATGTAAACTCACCAGCATTATCAAGTCGAATGCTTTTGATTGTATAATCAGGGAACTGTGCCCTTAATTTGATTATTTGAGCAAGTAATCTTGCAAATGCAAGGTTTCGACTTGATAATAAACACACATGTGACCATCTACTTGATGCGTCAATTAAAATCATGAAATATCTAAACAGTCCACTTGGTGGATTAATAGGTCCACATATGTCACCATGAATTCGTTCTAAAAATGTAGGTGACTCAATTCCCACTTAAGCTGGTGATGGCCTAATTATTAATTTTCCTTGAGAGCAAGCAACACATGATAATTCATTAGATTGAAGAATCTTCTAGTTCTTTAACGAATGTCCATGAGAATCCTCAATAATTCTTCTCATCATTATTGATCCAGGATAACTCAATCGATCATGACAAACGATGAATATATCTGGATTCATGAACTTTAGGTTCATTGTTGCATATGTTTCAATTACTCGTATATGTGTATAATATAATCCAAAAGAAAAAGCAGGCAGTGTTTCCAATATACGTTTTCCATGTGAAACAATAGATGTAATATAGAGATGTTCTATATTATTTTTATTGTTAGTTTCAACATGATAACCATTTTGACGTATATCTTTGAAACTCAATAGATTTCTTTTCGATTTACTAGAGAACAAAGCATTATTAATTGTAAATTTTGTTCCTCTAGGTAAAATAAGGTTTGCTTTTCCAAAACCTTCAATCAAGTTCGAAGAACCTGATATTGTATTGACATTTGCTTCAAGCATTGTCAATTTAGAAAAATATTTTCTATTTTTTAGTATTGTATGTGTAGTTGCGCTATCTGCCAAGCATGAGTCTTCATTATTCATCTTTCAGTCAGCCAAAATATGAGAAATGTCCATGATTCTTCATATATAAAAAAAAACAATTACAATATTCTCAAAATTAAAGACAAAACTAATATAAATATTCAAAAATTAGCTTGCAAATGTAAAAGAAAGAGAAAACTAAAACAAAACTACTTTTGGACATTATCATAATCAAAGGAAGTATTTGCTACTCCTTCAATAGCATCAATTTTCTCTTCAGGGGACTTAAAAAAATCAGCAACATCCAAATGCGTCATATTGGAAGGGTCAAATACATTCTTGATATGCAAAATTTGCTTCCACATTTTTTCCTTTCTCCTTTAATGAGGCTTGATAGAGATCAACTAAGTGTTTGGACGTACGACAGGTACGAGACCAATGCCCATTCATACCACATCGGAAGCATTGATTTTCAACACTTTTAAAACTCTTATTTTGTGGAGTTTTTCTTCTTTGATCATCAATATTTGTGATTTTCTTGAAATCTGAATAATTATTGCCACGAAAAGAATAGTTATTTCTTCCTCTACCGCGGTCACGACCTCGACCTTGACCATGGTTATTTGAAATTATAGCATTCACTTCAGGGAATGGTGTTGCTCCAGTTGGTCGAGACTCATGGTTTTTCATTAATGGCTCATTATCTTGTTCAGCCATAAGAAGACATGATATAAGTTCAGAATACTTTTTAAAACCTCTTTCTTGATATTGCTGCTGCAGGAGCATATTCGAGACATGAAATGTAGAAAATGTCTTCTCTAACATATCTTCATCAGTAATTTTTTCTCCGCATAACAACAATTTTGAACTAATTTTAAATAGTGCAGAATTATAATCACTTACTGATTTAAAATCTTGCAACCTTAGGTGCATCCAATCATAACGAGCTTTAGGAAGAATTACTGTTTTTTTATGATCATACCTTTCCTTTAAACTTTGCCATAGAACATAGGGATCTTTTACTGTAAGATATTCAATCTTTAGCCCCTCATGAAGATGATGTCGAAGGAAAATCATGGCTTTCGCCATTTCTTGACTAGAAGTCGTATTTCCTTCTTTAATTGTTTCTCCAAGATTCATGGCATCCAAATGAATTTTAACATCAAGTACCCATGATAAATAATTGTTACCATTGATATCAAGAGCTAAGAACTCTAATTTGGTAAGACTTGTCATGGTAAAACTATAGCAAAGAAATGTACTTATATTAGAAATTTAATAAACATATCAAATATGCATTTTAAACAATATAGATAATTACTACATGTTGTATTATGTTTTTTTTAACCAATATAAATAACATGCTCAACATATATATGTATTATAAACATGATATTTATATATAAAATAATAATAATAATAAATCATATTGTACATAATACAAAATATTAACAAAATTAATACATAGTGATTTAAAATATACATGTCTATGATCAATTAAAGGTATAATACATATCATAATACATAGCAATATATCAATATTTTAAATTATCAAGTAATGAGAATTTAGATATGCATATTTTATCCACATATTAATGATAATTCAAATAAACAAATTGCAATATATATATTAATTTTACAACATGCTCATATATATATATATAAAATGATTAACAACATGTTTAGATAAAAATGGTATAATCATTTAGATCAATGTTATGAATGACACAAATAAGTATAAGTTTAAAAATAAAAAGATAAAAAATCTTATTGGGAATGAACAAACATATTATACATAATATATTATTCTCATACATGAATAATAAGATAAAACATAAACTAAAGAATAAGATAAATTTAATCATAATATTATATGAATCAAATAATAACTTTGTAAAAGTAATATGTCGATATTGCATAAAATAACATGTCAACGTTTAAACCATACACAGTGTATATATGATGTATTTGATACATATACACTGTATACATAGAACGTTCATAACACAAAACAAAAGTAAAAACAAAATTAACCTACCTTTTGCAAATGAAAGTGGTAGAGTCGTGCTGATAAAGTATTATAAAATAAGAACAAACAATGAACAAAGGAAGAACAAAAGTAGTAAAGTAGAGAGAAATAAGAAAGTAGAGATGGTAATTGAACTCAATTGTGGTGTGTCTTACAAAAGCATCATATACCACTATTTATAGGACATATATATATTTTTTAATCACAAACCCTATTCCAAACCATATCTCCAAAACAACATAATAATAAATAATCAAAGAAAACTTTTTTATTTTATTTTTGAATTTTGTTTGGTTGGTGAGTCAATATTTTAAATTTAATTTTTATTAAATTGAACTATGATTTAGGTTGAATAAGTAATTGTTTCAAAACAAAAAAAAATCAATAAGTAATTTCCAAGAGTTGTTTTTAAATATAGAAAAATGAGCCAAACTATTTACAAATATAGAAAAATTTTACAGTTTATCTGTGATAGACTGTGATAGTATTCTATCGCTTTCTATCACTCAAGCAATAGAATTTATTTGCTTGAGCGATAAAAAGCGATAGAATTCTATCGCAGTCTATCAGTAATAGACAGTAAAATTTTTCTATATTTGTAAATAGTTTGATATTTTTTCTGTTTAGAGTAATTTTCCTAACTTTTTTCAATCTAAGCATAAACATTAAGATCTCAATTAAGATTTTCAATTAGTTGGGTTAGGCAAAATTTTAAATATTAATATCACATAAATATAAGGTTGGCAACAGGGCGGGGCGAAACTGGGATGCACTACCCATTTTCGTCCCCATGGAGATTTGTAATTCTCATCCCCACCCCATTCTTTTTGGGGAGTCGGGGTCGTGATACTCAACGAAAAAAATTTCTCATATTTTATTTTTATTTTTAATACCCTCCGAGGACAGGGAGGACAGGGAGGGTATTAAAAAACCAACTTCACTCAACAAGGATTGAGTCCATATCAGTTCAGCAGCAGCATTTGACAAGCCCCTATATTCGGATTCAGTACTCGAGCGAGATACAACCTTTTGCTTAGAAGAAGACCACGAAATCAAATTATTGCCCAAAAAAACACAATAGCCACTCGTACTACGTCTGTCATCAGGACAATTTGCCTAGTCAGCATCAGTATAGCATGTTAATGATGTATGATCAGATTTCAGAAACTGGATACCAAGAGATATAGTGGTCTTAAGATATCAAGGATGCGTTTGACAGCATTCCAATGTGTCACTGTAGGAGCATGAAGAAACTGACAAACTTTGTTCACTGAAAAACTAAGATCAGGTCTCGTTAAAGTACAATACTGCAGCGCACCCACAATGCTCCTATATTTCATAGCATCTTCAAATAAAGGCCCATCATGGAGTGATAAAATAGTCCCAGCTGCCATTGGAGTAGACATAGACTTTGACAACATCATTCCAGCCTTCTTAAGTAGATCAGTAATATACTTGGTTTGAGAGAGATGTAAAGAACCAGCAGAACGTTTTACTTCAATACCAAGAAAATAGGACAAATCACCCAGATCTTTTAATGCAAACAGTTCATTAAGTGATGAAACGAAGTGCTGAATGCGATTCAAACAATTTCCAACCACTAGAATATCATCAACATAAATTAAAAGAAGCACAACAGTAGAATTTTCATGATAAACAAACAGTGAACTGTCAGACTTAGATGGAATAAACTGCCATTGAAGTAAGCAAGTACTTACTTTAAGAAACCATTCGCGAGGACTCTGCTTCAAACCATATAAAGCTTTTTGAAGTTTCACACATGAGATGGGTACGCTTGATAAACAAAACCAAGAGGCTGAATCATGTATACATCTTCATGGAGATCACCATTAAGGAAAACATTATGCACATCTAATTGCTTGATATGCCAGTCAAACTGTACAGCAAGGCTCAAAACAATTCTTATGGTTGCTGGTTTCACAACATGACTAAATGTTTCAAAGTAGTCTATACCATAAGCCTGATCATAACCTCTAGCCACAAGACGTACCTTATATCGCTCAATGTCTCCATTTGGCTTAAGTTTAATCTTGTATACCCATTTGCAACTAATAACTTTATAATTCGGTGAGGGAGGAACAAGAACCCAAGTATTATTCTGAACTAAAGCTCGATATTCTCTATCCATATCCTCTTTCCATTCAACACATTTAACAGCTTGACGAAAATTTGTTGGTTCTGTAGATATGAATGGAGTTAAGGAAGATTAGGCATGCCACACTTTTGGTTTAACAATACCATCTTTTGATCGTGTGATCATTGGATGGACATTGGTAGATGGTGGGGGAAAGGGAGCAATGGGAGGTAGAGAAGAATGATCAAAAGAAGAAACAGGAATGGTATGTGTAGGAGGTGAAGAAATGAAGGAGCTGGTAGGGGAATGAGTTCCTGAATGTGGAGTAACAGCCTCAGTAGCCTGTGAAACAGAGTGGTGAACAAAAGTGAGAGCAGGGGAAGCGGAAGCAGAAGAAATGGGAGACACTAATGGGAGGAAGAATGAGAGGAAGGAAGTAAAACAGGTGGAGAGGCCGGAGAGTTGATGTTAGAGACTGAAGAAGACAAAGGAGCAAAACCAGGAGGGATGGAGGGAGTTGGGGAAGAAGGAGATGAAGGATAGACAACATTTGGGGAAGGAGGAATATAGAAAGGAATAGGTTGATGAAAAGAATGATCAGTATGATAAGTCTTGAGTTTGCCAAAAGTAAAAGAAGGACGAGAGCAAGGAAAAGCTTGTTCATTAAAAACAACATGTCTAGACACATATAGACGACCAGGACCGGATCAAGACATAAATAACCCCGATGATTTAACTGTAACCAAGAAAAATACACTCAGTAGAACGAAACAAAAGCTTATGTGAGTTGTAGGGTCGAAGAAAAGGGAAGCAAGCACATCCAAAAGAACGAAGAAGAGAATAGTCAAGGGTGCGATTGTAAAGCTTTTGATAAGGGGATAAATTGGAGAGAATAGGGGTAGGAAGTCTATTTATAAGGTATATTGCAGTTTGGAAAGCAAAACTCCAAAAAGTGAGAGGAAGACTAGAATGAGCAAGTAAAGATAGACCCATTTCAACAATATGACGATGTTTACGTTCTACACGACCATTTTGTTGAGGAGTATGAGGACAAGAGACTTTATGAATAATTCCCTGAGAGCGTAAGAAAGAAGAGATTCTTTGAAATTCACCTCCCCAATCTGTTTGAAGACTTCTAATTTTCTTATCAAACTGTGTTTCCACAAGTTGTTTAAAATTTAGGAAGCAAGAGAAAGTCTCATCTTTGGTTTTAAGAAGATATAGCCAAGAGAATCTTGTATAATCATCAACAAACAAAAGGAAGAAACATGCTCCATTTACTGACACTTGAGGAGAAGGCCCCCATACATTGGAATGAACAAGTTGAAAAGGTTCAGTAGACTTAGTTATAACACTAGAAAAGGGAAGACGACGACTCTTAGCAAGTTGACAATCATTACAAAAAGCAGTAAAATGAACTAGTGGTAGATGACATTGCGAAAGAACAAGTTTTAAAATAGACGCCGCTGGATGCCCCAACCGACGATGCCAAGTTGGAGTGTTATTGACTGTAGAGAGAAAAGCAGCAACACAACCATGGGAAGACAAGGATGACAAATGACCAGCAGATTGCAACTTATATAAGCCATCTTCAAGAGTGCCCTGAAGAAGTATCTTCTTGGATTTGAGATCCTTTACAAGGAAGAAAGAAGCATAAAATTCAACAAAGGCTTGATTATCATTACAAAGCTTAGCAATACTGATAAGACGCTTAGAAATTGCAGGAGTATGAAGAACATGTTGTAACAAAATAGGTTTAGAGAAGGAAGGAAGAGAAACATGACCAACAGTAGAGATGAAAATTTGCTTACCATTGCCAACAGTCACTTGTTCACCACCCTGATAAGGCACAGGATTATAGAAACTTGAGGCATCAGGAGATAAATGATGTGTAGCTCCTGAATCCATGAACCATCCTTCATCCGGATGCTGAAAATCAGAATTAGGAGGGGAACTTTCTGTCATGGTTGCAGGGGTGGAGGGTTGAACAGTTGTAACATAAGCTTGAGGATTTGTAGATTGATAAGCAAAGGAAGCAAGGTGATGGAAAGTAGAGGCAGTATGACCAAACTTGTGACAAAGTTGACATTGAGGTTTAGAGGAAAAAGATTTGGAAGGCCATTTAGGAGAGGATTGTGGCTTGCCAAGTACACTAGATGAGCTACTTGTATTCGGTTGGGGAAAGTCAGGAGGGGAAAAAGGTCGCGAGGAAGCAGGGGAAGGTAAATTGAAAGGAAAGGGTCTGGACGAATTTCGTTTACTGTCGTGTTGAAAGGAAAGCTTGCTAAGGTTAGCTTGAGCAATATTCAAATGATCAACCGCATTCTGTTTTTCCAGTCGAGCCTCATAGGCTAATAACAAACTTCTAACATCTTCAATAGAAGGATTATCAACACGATTTTGTATAGATGTAACAAAAGCATTATACTCACTGCCTAAGCCATCTAATATGTGCGCTAAATGATCACGATAAGAAATAGGTTCTCCTATAGCACTGAACTTACCAGCAACTTCTTTAATTTGAGATAAAAACTGACTAACAGTTAAATCATCTTTCCTAATCCTTTGCAATTGAACTTTTAAACTCATAATACGAGCAGTTGTTTTCGAATCATAAGATCGTTGAATTCCATATATCAGCAGCAGAATCTAAGCTAACAATTTCTCCCATCTTTTCTTCAGACAAAGAAGAGTATATCCAGCACATAATAAAGCTATTGTACCTTTCCCACGTTTGAAACTCCGGATTCAATTGCATATTATTCGCATCCAGAAACTTTGAAGGTGTTGGAACAGTACCATTGAGAAAACCTTCAAGACCATTAGCTTGAACTGCATTCAACAGCTGCTTCTTCCACAACAAGAAGTTATTATCATTAAGCTTCACAGCAAGAGGTTGAGGTAAGGAAGGATAAGGATTGGGTGCAAACTGCTGTGGAAAAATATGAGGTGCAGGGGGGAGATTTGGAAAATTAGGTCGAGGAACAAATTGAGCTGGATAATAGTTGGGAGTATAAAACTGTTGTTGAGGTGGATTCGGATATGGTTGTTGATTGAAGTTTGGATAAGGATTAGGATAAAAGGTCTGTGGTCTGTGAGACGGAGACCTGATACCAGCCTGAGGAGTGATTGGAGGAGTAGGTATTGTAGTTACCGGAGGTCTGACCATAGGTGGAAAAGCAGCACCAGCTACTGGAGTAACCACCAGTGTAGAGGGAATGATATCTTGTTGCTCTGCATCTTTAGGAGACAAGGAAGAAGAACCTTCACCAGGATTCATTGGAAAAAAAAATCAGAGCTCTGATACCATAAAAGGATTAGAGAAGAAGAAGAAGAAGAAAAAGAATTGTGATATATTCCTCAGATGATTTTCATTAAGGTACAAACAGAATATAAAGGGAACAGTGAAGCCACGTGTAGTATCCTAATTAGGTAAAGAATAACAGAAAATATAATAAGGAAAACAAGGAAACTAGCCCTGAACATAATACTAAAAAATAGCATCCTTCCACTGTTTTGTATTCCCAGTTTGATACTATCCCCGGTCAAACGAGAGATTCCTCACCCCACCTCGACCCGTGGAAATTTTTGTCAACCCTACATAAATATCAATATCTCAATGTCAATGGAATATTGATAAACATTTCATCTTAATTTAATACATTCAAATGGTTTATTATTAATATTACGTCTATAATTGTGATATTTTGGTAATAATTTTGTTATAATCCATCAATATTTTCTATGATTTATTATGGAATTGTCGATTCATTCTGTTGTGTTGATATCAAACACATAAACATATCAAAATATCGATATGTTGATGAAAATTTAAAATTATGGACGATTATTACTACAACAAAAAATGGTTTTCATGACTCTAAAAAATTGTTATTAGCACATTTTTGTACTCTTTTTTTTAGTCTTTGAATCCACCATCAAGAAAAGTGTATAAACAACTCATGAAAAATATGTCATTATTGTTTATTTCATGACTTTTCTATTTAGTCAACAATAATCATTTATTACCCATTATGATAACATTTTTTTTTTACAATTTATCATTGTCAATAAATGACTCAAAAGTTGATTTTTTCTGTCAATTAAACTTTTACCTTGACATTGAAAATTTGTCCCAATAAATTAATAATGACACGTTTACACTGTCAATAATGCCTTAATTATGACACTTTTGAAATGTCATTGAATTACGTATATTAACACTGATTTTAAAGTCTAGTTGATGACCATATTCAATGTCATATTAGTACATCTCATGACATTTGTGAAATGTAAAAAAAAATGTTTATAATGATGGATAATTATTTGCTTCATACCTCTCATTACACTTATGGTATATCCAATTTTGACACAAACATAAATATGAACTTTCATATATAACAATAAGGTTAGTCAACTATACAAAGAAATTATATATAAGAAAACTAGTAACCAAACTTTGGTTAAGTTGTTTACAAATAAACTAAATACAACAAATGTTGCAAAAAAAAAGTGTTAGCACTATAAAAAGAAAATACATGTATAACTAACTTGCTTGACCATTTCTTCACTTTAATGAATTTGTGCAAGACCTAGTAAAAAAAATAACATTCAGTTTAGAATTCAACCCAATCTATTAATGTCAACAATAATAATAATATTCATAGGGTAAATGAAACTTAATTTTGAGTATACAAGACTCAAATTCACAATATAATCACTTAAATAGGCTTAATATCACATTATAAGCTCCATAAAATTAAAATAGTAACATAAATAACTTTTGGGCTTAAATTATTTTTTTTTTCTTTTAAAAAGAAACAAAGACTTTAAATATTTTATTGGTTGTATTTATTTATTTATTTGGTGAGAAGTTTATTAGTTGTATCTAATTCATTATTTTGTGAGAAAACTTCTAAGTTAGTTTTGAAAAACACCTCAATTTCTATTCTAGTTTTGAAAACACCACCTCAAACTAATTCAACTTCAAACCAATTCTTTTATTTTACAATTCAACTGATTTTTTGCCCTCAATGTAAAGAAGATAAAATATTGAATTTTTGTACAACTCTTAACTTTTATTATTGTATAGTTGTAAATGTTAATGACTTTAAAGGTTATTTTAGCCCAATATCTAAGAAGAATATTGGGTGTTAATTTATTGAAGAAAAAACATGTGAAAAAGAAACCAAAAGAAGAAAAATGGCAAGAGAAAAATCTCAAGAGTTTTGCAATAAAAATTTCAAACTCATTTGGTGGAAAAAGGTATTTACATATTAAGAAAGATCCGAAAGAAAAACAGGTAAACAAAATATTTAAAATGTTTATAATTGGAGACACATTTGTTGAACAGTTAATTTATTTTTATTTTGGCTAATTTTGTCAATGGCTAATGAAAACAAAAGTCAGCCTACTTTTATATAAATTTAATTAATGGTGAAAAAAATGTAAAGAGTCAAGCCTATCATTTTCAAAATAATTTCATGTGGTTTTGGTGGTTGAATTATAATTAGCTAAACGTGAATTAGATTAGTTTTTTTTTTTTTTTTTTTTTTTTTTTGAAGACATGAATTAGATGGTGTTGAATGATAAATTTTTTACCAATCAGAAAATTGTCATGTTATTTCTCAATTTAATGGCAAAATTACCAATAAGCAAATCTTGATGATGTCATGTGTTTTCATCATGACTGTTGGATTGAATAATAATTTGATCCAATCTAATATTAATATTTGGGTCAAAGTCTATTTGAGCAAAAAAAAATATAGGCTTAATTTGGCCCAAATGTCAATTAAGGCCCAAATCAAATTAATTGAGCGACCATGTCCATGGACCAGCCAAACCCATAAAACCCACCATAGAATTCTTCATTTGAAGGGTTCACAAAATTTACCTTCAAAGAACCTAGATAGAATTCTCACTACAATTAGAAGACTCTTTAAGCTCTTGAAGACTAAAGTTATTTGGAATACAAATATTCCAATACTCCAATTTCAAGAACATCCACATGCTCTGTTCCCATACATCAAGTGTACGCATTCAACTGAGAAAGAATCAGAAGATCGAGTACTAGAGACCGAACCACATCCGCATCAAATCTAAAAAAACTTAAGTTCAATTCCACGAAATACGCTTCTCTAGAAACCTCGTACGAACAGATGGTTATTAGTATATATTGACTTAACATCCATCTTCTTATTTTAGATATGTCTTATTTCTTTCTATATTTCCTTTTCTTTTGTTTTGTTTTTTTTACAATGTGGGAGAATTATATTTTTGAGCTCGAGATAGATAATACAAATGTTCGTACGAGGTTTTCGGATAAATGTGTTTTGTGTAGTTAAATTTGTGTTTATGTAGATTTGATGCGGATGTGGTTCGATCTCTAGTACTTGATCCTCTGATTCTCTCTCAGTTGAACAGTATTCCAAGGAACTTCAGTCTTCAAGAGTTAGGATTGTAGGAAATATTCTCTCTAGCTCTCTGGAGTGTAAAATTTCTAAACCCTTCAAATGAAAGAGAGCTCCTCTATTTACAGAGTTCTCATGTGGGCTTTGTGGATTTGGGCTTGGTTGGTCCATGGACCTGGCCCTTGGCTCAACTAGTTGGATTTGGTTCTTTGTTGGCCTTTGGGCCAAATTGTAAAAACCCCATGTTATTACTAACTTTTTCCAAGAATATCAAGAGAAAATCGACTTGTCACCTAACGTTTTCATGTCGAGGTGGTCAACATAGCGATATGGCATAACTCCCATGCATTGCAGGGGAGTAGGGAGTTAATAGAAAATAGTGGAGAGTTACTCCCACTCACAGCTTAAATTGTAGAGATTTCTTTTTTTGGGATCTCTCAGATAATCATAAGACTTTTTTTTAGGGGTGCCCAACTTGTTGATTGGAATTACTCGTGAAAAGGAACTTGGAGAAGAAAGGAATTTGAAGAACTCTCTTCAAAGGTAAAACTTTGTTCCTTCTTTATTTTTAAGTAAATTGACATGCTTAAATTTATGTTTTTCCTTCTCTATAATCCTGGATTTCTAAACTGAAGTTAATGACAAAGGCGATCAACGCGCGCGCTTCCGCTGGGTATTCAATCTTTTGGTCCCTTTCAATTGTTCAATTTTAATCCCTACACTTTCAATAAATCTTAAACTTAACACTCACTACTAGTTTATTGTTGATTTTCTTTATAACTTTTTGTTATTTATTAACATTTTTACCATAAAATTTGAAAACATGTTCACATATTGTAGTTTCTTGCATAAAAATTATTATTATTATTTGACCAATTTTGGTAAAAGTAAATGTTCAGGGACTAAATACTATGCAACAAATTAGGCCTTTAATGTCATGCCAAAGATCAAATAAATATGTAAGACTAAGCATAAAAAATCAAATAAATATTTATTTGAAATTAATGATAACGATACATAATGAAAACTTAGATGATCAATAGAAGTAAATTAAGGAGGAAAGAAGTAGAAGAGAAAAAATATTTAACTTAGTTATGAAACGATCATTATCTTTGAAAATAAATACATACTTAATATAGAGTGGGAAGTGGAAAAGATGGAGAAGTGATTCTTACCCATGAATAAACTATAATATATTAAAAAAGAATAACTTTTGACATAACATATTTGGACAACTATATCCTTACTTCAATTTTAAAATTTATAATCATGCCATTAAATTAGTTTATTGATAATTCGTGGTTAAAATTTCATTTTTGGTCATTAATTAATTTGTTTAAACATCACCATTCATAAAAAAAAAATAAAAAATTGTTTAAATGCCATTATTGCACCTTCTCTCGGTATTTAGTATTCTTTTTAAAACCTTAACCATTAAATACCAATTAGCAATTAATGAGTTTCCATACACTTATACTAAAAAACAGTATTAATTAATGTATACATTCATGTGGTTTTTATATTTATATTAAAATAAAAGCCAATATAATAATATATCTTTATTTTTTTTTTTTATCTATCTATACTAAGGATTTTTTAAAAATATTTTTAGACTAAAATACCATTTCAAATTTCTATTTATTTCTTATGTCATTCTTTAAAAAAATTCTATAAAAAATCGTGAAATTTATTTTTTAGTACATACAAAAAAAATTGTGGATTGCTGTTACTTACTTATTTAATTATTATTATTATTGTTAATAAAGTTAATAATATTTAGTTAATGTTAAAAGCAATACACCCACTGCACTTTTATTACATTAATTTAATTAAATATCAAATTTTAAAAATTTTAGTATTTAAAAAATTCTGTAACTCTCCCCTTCTACTCCTGTAAATAAGAGTTTTTTTTATCATCATCTTCCATCAACCCCTAAAAATTAACTATATTCATTTTTATTCTCTCAATGCATTGTTCTAAATGTTACTTCACTCTTCGAGGCATCTCAAAAATGATGGTACAAGTTCATCTTACAAAAGGATGATCTTGAATTCTAGAGTTTGTGGTGTTTTTTTTAATACTATAGAGGGTGGGGTATTCGAACCACAGACTTTATGGTTGCTAACATATACTATATATCAATTAAGCTAATTCGATTGTTTTGTCCTAGGCTTGTGATGTTACAACTCAACTTTGATGAAGTCAAATAAGAAGATTTGTCTATCAATTATTGTAGGAGCAAATCTATTCGTAAAATTATGAGTGTATAGCTAGGGTTATTTCCTTTTTTTTTTTTTCCTTTTATAATCTATGTATTATTTTTGTTTATAATATTTTTTTGAAAAAATAATAAATTTAGTGATCTATCATAAATTAATGTTGTTCATTGAGAAAATAATTTTGTGACCTAATGTTTCACACAAAAATAATATTTAATTATCAATAACAAATTAATAATTAATCATCAACAATAATAATTTATATGGACTGTGAAGAATAAAATACTAGAAGTTTTATCATTCTATCTCTAATCAATTAAAGATTTCTTCTTTAATTATAATTACAAGTTATAATATAAAATCAAATGAGTAAACAAATGTATAATTTTTTTAAAAATAACTAATAGATAATTATTGACCAATTTAATGAATATACAATTTATTATCTTTGGGTAAGTTTCAACTTTTATAATTATAGCAAATGGTTACAAATTAGTTTTTAAGGATCGTGAGGATCTATATGTAGTAGGTGAGATAACTAACCATTACAAAAAATTGAGTTTAAGAGGGTGGTGGAAAAATTGTCTACGTTTAATACATAAACTATTATAACCTAAGTATATATATATATATATAAAAATAACTTACTTTTATTCTTAAAAAAACTATATTTAATTTTAGTTTAATACTTAGATTTTTTTTAAGGAATACACGTGCATTTGACGTGGTAAAACACTAATATATTAAAATTATATGAGAGATTTGTGGGAGATTGGTGGGTGTGAGAGCAAAAAGTTTTATTGCCATCATTATTGAGTATTACAATTGTTATGATTTCCATTCAATTTTATTTATTTATTTTTGTTTGAAGATAGAAGAATGTCAAAGAGTCACAAATATGATAATAACATAATATATAATAATATTTTATTATATTTAAGGAGAAAATGAATTAAATTAGGTTAAATCGATAAGTTTAATTTGTTTTAAAAGAAATTTTTTTTTTTCAATTACAAAGAAAAGTATATATGTAATATATGTTGGTGACTGGAAGCTCGTTGTTCAAATTTTCATACCTGAAAGATAATTTGGATATTATTTAAAAAGGCAAAATTAATATTATCCAAAAAAGTTTATTTCCACGTTCGTACATTTATATTATATATATATATATATATATTATAGATAGATATAGATATAGATATATATATATATATTACAAAAGCAACAGAATCCTAAATTGAGTTATCTCTCAGCAGCTGCCTCGCTCTCTCAACATTTGTCTCTCGACTCTCTCCTCTTCTAAGTTCCAAACTTTCAATCCAGCTCCATCATCTTCCAAGCCCAGTCGATGTCGTCTTTCCAAGCCTGACCGCCGTCGTCTTTCAAGTTCTGAGCCAAGCCCAATCAAGATATGTCCGGATCCGATACTTTTCTGCATTATTGGAACATTTAAATTTCATTAACTTTCTTTTGACATTTCAATTTTCATTTATTTAATCTAATTTGCAATCAGTTATAATTTTTTCTTTTGACATTTAAATTTTTATTTATTTAATATAATTTTCAATCCGTTATAATTTGCTTAGTATAATTATAACATTCAATAAATTATTTAGTTAGTTTTAACTATTTAATAGAAAAATTACCATTTATTTAGTTGTAGTAAATTGAAGAGTTTCCTTCCCTTCTTGAAATTCCAAATTAAATTTTAGGGGTATTCAAAAAATCCAATCACCCGCAAAATTCCATTAATCCAACACAACTCATACGGTTTGAGTTGGGTTATCAACTCATTTAGATTGAGTTGAGTTCAAATAAATGAAAATAATCCAAACCAACTCGAACTTACTATTAATTTTAAAAAGTATGTTTTTTTAGTCATGATACAATGTATACATATATTTATTTTTGTATTTATTTTATTTCATTATTTTTTGGATAATTTATTCTCCAACAACTCTTAAAAATAATTTGTTAGGACTTTGAAAATAAAATTTTTATAACATAAATTGAAATTGAATTGTTAATCTTAATTCAATATATGAGAATAATTAAATAAAATTTGTACGTATTAACTTCTACTTATTTTTAAAACAGAAATTTAAATAAATGATGCGAGTAATCCAAACCGACCCAAATCAAATGTTTCATGGTTGGGTTGAGTTGGGTTCATTATTTGATAAGGGTTATTTAGATCGAAGAAACTTCAACCTGAACAATAGAATTGGGTTTAAAAAATGCTTCAACCTAACTCAACTCAACCCACGAACACCCCTATTAAACTCCATGAAGTTACTTCTCTCAATCACGATAAAATGAGTCTAAAACTTATCACATTCCAACAAAAACTTTTCATATTCTATCTTTACCTTTCTTCACTATGAACAACATATGGATATATTTAAATCTTCATTAATTAAATTTAAAATTGTTCAAAATTATATATTTTTATGCTAAAATTTAATCGACCATCAAATTAATTTCTACTATTTTTAAGTTGTAAAGTTTTTAAATAAGTATTATAGCATATGATCAATTCTAAAAAAAGCTACTTAATTTATCTAAATGTTTGTGTTCTTTTCTAGTTGATCTAAAACAGTTTATTAACATACTCCAAGCTAAATTTACTAAATAATTAAAATATTATACTATATAAAATAATAAGATGTAATTGGTTTGGTCAGCAGTTCAACATACACTATGTTGACAAAGTTAATATAATTATTTAAGTCATATTATAAGTTTAATATATAAAATTTTAAGATTATGTTTAATAAATTATTGAACTTGCAATGTGATGCCTAAAAGATTTTTAAAATTCATAAGGAATAGAAAAAATTGAAGGAACCTTTTAAATTAAAAATTAAAGGTATAATTATATATTACACATATTAAAATTTAAAGACATATATTATTAAATAATCTTGAAAGTTAAGTTATCGAATTTTTAATTTAATTAATAATATTATTACTTCAATAGAAACTAAAAAAATATACGTTAATTTGATGCAAGTTTTTGTTTTTGTTTTTGTTTTTATATTTTTAAATAAATAAATAAATAAAGTACTCGTGACAATTTCGTAAATCATAGCTGAATTGTGTTAAAAGTTCTAGCCACCTACTATTCATATGGAGTCTAGACATGTATTTTCTTTTAATTTTATTTTGTTGTTGGTTGTTTGTCTCCTTCCCTATATATTGTTGGCTTATTGCTATTCATACTTTTTTTTTTTAATGATATTTAATGACAAATTTTGGAAGATACTTCTAGTAGTTTATATTCAAACAATAATAAAAGAGCATATGATTTTGTGAATGGCTAATACACATGGGCTAATATCTTTTCTTTCTCCATTTATACACATTTCAATTAGAATTTTAATAAATTTAGGTTTTATTTCAAATACCACTATCATGAAAAATAAATTTGTATTGAATTAGCACAAAGGGGATTAATTAGGTTTTTCATAAATAGGTGATTAATTAGGTTTTCTAAAACATTAAAATTGAATGTGCAATTAATTTGATATTTTAAAGTTTCCTTCCTTATAATTAGGCTAAATTATAAAAAATGTCCATGAACTATGCATTTGGTGTAAAAAAACACTTCTAAACTTTCAAAAGTTTAAAAAATACCTTAAACTTTTAAAAAGAGTTAAAAAATATTCATGCGGTTAGTTTTGGATGGAAACGTTTAAAGTTTTATTTAAAAAAATACCTGAACTTTTCAAAAGTTTAAAAACTATCCATAACTAAAAAGAAGTTCAAAAATATTTTCATCGTAAGTATATGAACCTAAACCATTAATACATCTGTTGCAAAAATCACTTTAAAATTTAAAAAAAGTTTATAATTGCTCCAAACATTACTATAGTGATCAAATTGTTTAAAGTTTTCTTAAGTTCGAAAAGAATGAATTTTAAAACAAAATATATAGATATCCTCATTTTTTTTTTCATATAGATACTCTTATTTTCTCTTAATTTTTCAATTATTAACTTACACCAATTTTCTCACCAACCAAAATTTTAGGTTAAAACATAAAATTCCATAAAATCTCACAAAATTCCTTTTTTTTTTTTTGATATCCGTGAGTGTCCGGGCCAACTTACGTGCACCTCGACTAATCTCACGGGACAACCCACCCGACCCTACAACAGGCGGGCTGCCAACTTACGCGTAGGATATTAAATCCTAGGTAGGTGGCCACCATAGATTGAACCCACAACTCCTTAGCCCTTTGGTTTTTTTTGGATAAAATCTCACAAAACTCTAAAATCAAAATATTCTAAACTATATTGTAACGACCCAAGTTCAGGAGGGGGACATGAATGAACCGAGATCACATTCGAATGAGAGGGATCATGAGGACATGAAAGCATGGTTAAGAAAGACTTAAAAGAATTGAAAGTTACTACCTATACTAACAAGATGCACCTTCCTTTTCGGTGGCTCAATCATAAGAACTCCACAGTTAAGCCTGCTTAGCTGCCAAGTCGCAGGGGACGCAGGGGAATGTCAGGGCCATCAGTTGCCGAATCCTGGACCTGAGGTGTTACATATATATAAAAAAAAGTTAGTAGTTGAATGTGTGTTAATAACCAAATACATTCTTTTTATTTGAGTTTTGGTATGTTTTAGTGGATGAAAACAATTGGGTATCTTTATATTTTGTTTTAAAGTTCATTCCTTTCGAACTTGAAAACTTCCAACAAATTGATCACCATATTAATATTAAGAGCAATTAATTATTTTTTATTTTAAAGTAATTTTTGTAACTAGGAATTAACATTTTTTTTTTGTTCATAAACAAAGATATTTTTTAACTTTTATTGAGTTAAAGGTATTTTTTAAATAAACTTCTCTTTTTTGAAAGTTTTAGGTATTTTTAACACAAATGTACATTTCAGACATTTTTTCTTTATAATTCAACCTTATAATTATTGTGTTTAATTAATTTATTTAGCAATAAAATCACATATAATGGGAAGGATGACGTTGTTTTCTAAATTTCAAATTTAATAAAGGACAAAATAGTCACAATTTTTTTTTTTTTTTTTTTTTTTTTTTATTATTAAAGATTGTCAGTTGTCACTTAGGACAAAACCCTAGTTTCTCTTCTTCTCTTCGTCCAAAACCCTCAGCCGCTGCAGGTCTGCAACTCACCACCAGCCGTCGATCTGCCGCCGCAAGTCCTCAGCCGTCGTCCGCGCCATCTGCAGTCGCCGGCCGTGAGTTATTGATCTGTCGACTTTGGGCTCGGTCCGGCCAGATATCGCTCGTTGCCCAGCTGCTGAGCGTTCACCACTTCCTCAGTATCAACTTTTCTCTTTAATTATTTGTGTTCGTTAATGCCATGGTCTTACTGGATGAGAAAGTTCCCTCCACATTAGAGGTAGAGGCAATGAACAAAAGGCGCAAGAGGAAGAGACTCAAGAAAAATCTTCCTTCAACGGGTGCGGAAGAATCGGAACTTCCAAATCCACTGGAAGGTAAAGAAGAAAATGAAGAAGACGCTGAATGTGAGGATGGCGTGGAAGGGAAGGGTGAGAAGGATGAGGAGAAAGAGAACGAGAACGAGAAAAAGAAGGTTAAGATTGGTGGATCGGGAATTATGAGTTCCGTTACATTTAATTCGCTTGAATTGTCAGAGAAAACTCTCCGGGCGATTAAAGACATGGGATTTGAGCATATGACTCAGGTGAGATTTCTTAGTTTGCTGGACATAGATTTTCTATGCACAATCTACTATTACCGATAACTATTTAACCTGAACTTGAAGTATTATATTCTGACATCGTGAACGGGAATGCTGGGAAAAAACTTCAGCGCGTGACTAATGGTCTTCAATGCTTTGATTAACCTTGATGTTAACTATTAATAGTTTTTAGTGGTTAAGCTGAACACTCGAATATGGGTTGGAGTTCTTTTAATAAATCTTGCGCTGGTTTTGTTTTTTTAAGTACAACGGCAAATGGTGTATGTGGATTTGAACCTAACTAATACGTAGACTTGGATATTCTTAAATTTTCCTGACATTATGAATGCAGATTCAAGCCAGAGCAATTCCACATTCTCTGGTTGGGAAAGATATTCTTGGAGCTGCAAGGACTGGATCTGGGAAAACTCTTGCCTTTCTTATACCAGCTGTGGAGCTACTACATCACATCTGCTTTACTCCTCGTAATGGAACTGGTGTTATAGTAATTTGCCCAACACGGGAGCTTGCAATGCAGGTTGGTCGAATTTCCCACCTTACCCGCATTTCTTTTAATAATTTAGTTATTGATGCTGAAGGAGCTCACAATTTTTTTTTTTTTTTTTTTAAAATGCTTCAGTTTGAACTTTGTATTAATAAAAAAGGAGTTGCAAATACAAAGATACAAAGTAATTTATGAAGCCAACTCAGACTCACTCCCTAGATTTGTCTTCAACAAATATATTTTTTTAAGATGAAGTAAGAACTTCTTTCACGATTGAAAAATTCCAAGAGAGAATAAAATTCTCTCTTTAAAGCTTTATCAACATAGCAACCCAACAAAAACAAAATTCTAGAAGAATATTACCAATTTCTATGCTATAGGGCTAGTTCACTAAGAACCTTTTTTTGTTTTTTTTTCTTCAACCTTCATTGATATTATTACTGACTTACCATTTTTAATAATTCAGACACATGAAGTGGCAAAGGAGCTTCTCAAATATCATTCACAGACACTTGGCCTTGTTACTGGTGGTTCTAGCCGACAAACTGAGGCTGATCGTATTACAAAGGGGGTCAATCTATTAATAGCAACCCCTGGTCGTCTTCTTGATCATCTTCAGAATACCAAGAATTTTGTGTTCAAAAATTTGAAGGTAATGTTGCCAACTTTTCTTTTTGCTTGCCATCATTGATGTATGTTGGAAAACATTTTTATCAGTGCTAAGTAAAAATTGGACTTTTGAAAATTTGTTGCTAGTCAATTCTGCTATGAACTCGTTCCTGCCAGCATGTAATCTGCTCCTCTTGTTCTCTGTTTTTTTAAGCCTCAGTTTTTGAATAAGAAACTATATCACGGATAATAGGCCTATATATTAATTAAGTTGGTTTTTATCACCTCTAGAAAATTTCAATTTTTCGTCCCCATTCTCAGTGACTTGAATTTGCATTTGAGTAACTCATTGAATTGTGTTAGTAATTTCCTGTATGTAATCCTCAATCTTATAATGTGTCATAACATTCTTTCCTGTCTGAACGTCTTTTGCAGTGCCTCATAATTGATGAAGCAGACAGGATATTGGAAACCAATTTTGAGGAGGAAATGAAACAAATTATAAAGCTTCTACCAAAGGTAATTGACTATTGTTGTATGTATATCTTTTATGATATAACGATCGAGGTTTTTCAAGACTGTAGTATTAATTATTAGAAGTTGCCACATCGTCTGGTGTGCCTTTGCAAATGGAGTTAAAGTAGTAGTGTTTGGGTAGGAGTGCACTATCGTTACTATTGTTGTTGGTATTATTATGGTGGGATCATTCTTTTCCTCGTGCAATACTGTAATCTGATGGTTTTTCAATTTGCATATTATTTGCAGAATAGGCAGACTGCTTTATTCTCAGCAACCCAAACACAAAAGGTTTGTGCATTGCATTCAACTTTTATACTTCTTCTCTCCTTGGGTTTTCTTCTCTTGTACCATGATGTATAAACAGTTATCAGTTTATGAACTTCTATTTATTTGTTCTCATGTGGATTGATTTCGGTTCAGGTTGAAGATCTTGTTCGGTTGTCGTTTCAGTCAACTCCTATTTATATTGATGTGGATGATGGAAGAACAAAGGTTAACATAATCTACTGTTGTATTTATGTTAATTTAATCTGTAAGTCCTTGCTTCTGATTGATTTAATTGCATGTGTTGTTGTAGGTCACCAATGAGGGGTTGCAACAAGGTTATTGTGTTGTGCCCAGTTCTAAAAGATTCATTCTTCTATATTCCTTCTTGAAGAGAAATTTATCTAAGAAAGTAATGGTCTTCTTCTCGTCTTGTAATTCTGTAAAATTCCATGCGGACCTTCTTAGATACATTAAGGTCGACTGCATGGATATCCATGGAAAGCAAAAGCAGCAGAAGAGAACTTCTACCTTCTTTTCCTTCATCAAGGCCGAGACTGGGATCCTACTATGTACTGATGTTGCTGCACGTGGACTTGACATACCTGCTGTTGTAAGTTCTCTCTTTTTTTTTTCCTTTGATTTATTTTTTGTGTGTGAGTATACTTCTTCTAGTGTTTGTTTGGGTATGTGGGGCTCCTTTTTACATTTGAGTTCTTTGTGAGGGTGGAAGTGTCCACTAATACTCCGTCTGGATTCGTTAAAAGAGATCAATTCATTTCTGTTAGCATAAAACTTGAAGGATGAGGAAGCAAAGAACTTAAATTGTTTGAAATTTTCAGTGACTACAGATCAGAACTGATAGCATTTGTATTTACTTCATAGTTGGCATCTCGCATCTACTTTCATTGTGGACTGGCCTTCTGAAAAATGCTTATTAAAATTACCGAGTTAAAGGATACTAATGGTTTTACATTTCTTAAAGCCATTTAGCTTACTATGTAACATCTCATTGATTCTCTATGCTCATTTCAAATGTCTCAGGATTGGATTGTGCAGTACGATCCTCCAGATGAACCAAAGGTGCCTCTTGCTCCTTAATTATATTCACGTCTCATTTAGTATCCTTGTAATTCCTATACTATATTTTTTAAAATAGGTAATTCCTATACTAATTGAGTTTAATGTTGTGTGAAATTATTGATTTTAGGAATATATTCACAGGGTTGGTCGAACAGCTCGAGGGGAAGGTAGCAAAGGAAATGCCCTGCTTTTCTTGACTCCTGAAGAGCTTCAATTTCTTCACTATCTAAAGGTCTGGTATTCTCCCAAAAAACTATATTGAATCGTATGCTGCACTGTAGGGGTGAGGAAGAGCAAAAACAAACGAAGCTCAGAATTCGATACAGTTGTGCTAATTTCACTTTGCTCTTAACTAAACCTAATTGTATATAGGAGCTTGTTTGATAGGAGGGATTAACATACATAGTTTCATAATGTTCTGCCCTTTTATTAATAATTATAATAATAGTTTGAGTGTGGTTCATATTCTATTTGCAGGCCGCAAAAGTTCCCGTCAAAGAGTATGAGTTCAGCGATAAGAAACTGGCCAACGTGCAATCTCATCTGGTAATTCCCTTGTTCTCTCGAGCAGTCACATACATATATATGAAATATTACTCATCCATTGATACTAATTCTGGACTCTTTTGAATGATGCAGGAGAAACTGGTTGGCAGCAATTATTATTTGAACAAGTCGGCTAAGGATGCTTACAGATCCTATTTATTAGCTTACAATTCACACTCAATGAAAGATATTTTCAACGTCCATCGCCTTGATCTGCAGGTACTGATTAATTTATTCTCATCTAAACCATATATATATATATATATATAAATTGCGACATGCATGCATATCAAGATAATTCTGTTATGGTATGTCATTTTCTTCCTAAATCTTATCTTAGCAAACTAAAATAGTTGTGAATGTATGTGAACAGGGTATTGCTGCTTCATTCTGCTTTTCCAACCCTCCAAAGATGAACCTTAACATTGACAGCAGTGCCTCAAAATTTAGGAAGAAAACGCGTAAAGTAGAAGGGAGCAGCAACAACAGATTCAGTAATAGGAAGAATGAGGGAGATGACAGACAATTTGTAAGATACTAGCTCGACCCATCTATGAATATTTTACTTTGTTCACATTTCTTAGTTAGGAAATTTTTACATTTATCTCCTGATGTTCCTAAAATAGTCTGGTAACCAGATGTGATTTAATATTCATACCCTATTTAATGAGAGTCACTTATTAATTACACTGTGAACGCGATGTCGAAATAAGGAGGGAACTGATATTTTTGCTATCACGACAAAAATAAGCAATGAATATAACATAAATGATAAATGTATACATATTGACATTTTAACTACATTTCATTGCTACTTTTGGAAACTGGACTTTCCTTAGATACTGGCTTTTATTTGTATTTAAAACTCGTCACATCAGCGTCTTTATTGCCTATTTAACATACTAATTCATAATATTAAGATTTTGAACCCTAACTAAATTTTCATTTTATTTCAACTTTAGTATTTTATCCTAAAATTCCTCCCTGATAAATAGCCTTTTTTTTTAAAATTTTAAATGTTAGTTAATAAGGTTGTGGTTGGGTGAAAATAGTATCCAATATAGTACTTCTTTTCAATTGGAAAAGTTTATTGTAATTTCTTTTATGAGGTCTACCTTCTTTTGTAATTTTATACTATCAATAAAATTGTTTCTGATTAGATATACATCAACATTTTGTTTCTCCAAAGAATATACGCAAAATTGATAATTTATTCTTAATAGTTGGAAGTTTTTTGGGACATTAATTAATACTTCGAAGTTCACAGTTGCTATTCTTTTTTTTCCTGAAGATTCTCAGTTATTATCACTTGTTGGAATAATAATAATAATAATAATAATAATAACTTCTGAAATTGTGAAATATATATTTTGAGAACATGTGAGTGGGAGAATCAATATTTTAACCCACCCAAAGTTTAAGAAAGAAGTGTCTAAAGAAAAAGGTTCAAAAAAGATTTTATTTTCTTTTCAAATTTCTCTTATTATAAGTGAAATCTTATATTTATTTTATGACGTATTTCTTCCTAAAAGATCTAAGTTATTAAAAACAGAACAATATTTTAACGCTTGTGTTTTGGTGTTTATTTTATTTTATTATTAATTTTTCTCCATCTTTGTTTTTCAACTGTTAACATCTCAATTTTAATCCTCTAGTTTAAGTCTTTTTATTATATAAATACTATGTTTATTTTAATGTGATGTAACAACCCATTATCTAAAAGTCATATCTACTTTATCAAATATTTTCTGTGTGCAACAGTGATTTTTTTTTTTCCTAAAAAAAAGTTACCTCCCCAAAATTTGAATAGCGATTTGTCCCATGATAACCCCAACATTCTCCTGCGACTTTGTTAAATCTTAAGGTCACCCAACATAAAATTGGGTCATTAAGAAGAAGGATACAACTTGTCGATATATGTAATAACTATTAGGCCACGTTTACCCCAAATGAAATGTAATTCATTCATGGTAATGTAAAAAGTGGACTCTAGTTGACTATGTTTGTTGTTGTTTACTAGTGTTCCATAATCGTAATGAACTGTGTTGAGTCCGCCTCTAAATCTGTAATCAAATCGCGCAATCTAATTGAGGAACGAAGGATGCTCAATATGCTCGTGCTTGAAAATTATGTGGGACCCACTACCTTTACCGATATCGTTATCGTTACTATTACAGATATTGTTACTGTAACTATATGAGAATTATGAATCTATCACATTTATTGTTACTTTACCGCTACCGCTATCACTACTGTCACTTAGGTTCAAACGATAACGGTAACAGTGACAGTAATAGTAAATGTGACAGATTCGTAATTCTAATTAAATAAACATGATAAAAAACAATACAATTACATTTGTGATTCAAGCTTATTACGATTAGTCTATCAAAGAAATTCCAATACGATTATACCAATTTTCATCCATTTGGTAAATGTGACCTTAGTTCTTTTAAGTTTTTGTCAACCATACTTTTGTATCTTCAAGATTTCTCTTATTTAGATTCATTCACGTTTAAAATGAAAAGTAAAACCTAATAATTTGAAGAAAATAACTTAAACCCACTTGAAGCTCGGGTCATTACAAGATTGAAATAATTCAAATATTATAGGGAAAAAATTAAGAAAGAAATTAAGAACTACTAAAATTAAAAATTGGGAAAATGAAAATAAAAGAAAATCAGGACCAATGGGAAAATTATGAAAAAGAAAACGCAAATATTTACACATTGATTCAAATGATTAATTTTCATACATAATTCCAACAATCATTTTTTTTTCCTCTTTTTATGTGTTCTCAAGAAACAGCATGAGTTTGTCTTCTTCTTTCCTTTTGTGTTTAAAATTTCAATCCTAAGAAACCCTAGAAAGGTTGAATACAACCACAAAGAAAAAGGAATTTTAAAATAACAACTTTCATTTATTTCCTTTTATTCAATCCAACTTTCATTTTCACATAAGACTTTTTGTCAAAAGAAAAAAAAATATTCCTAATCATATCTTCAAAATAACAAAATAATAAATAGCCAAAGAAAACAAAAGTAAAATCTTTGTTATTTTATACTTTCGTTTGGCGAGTCAATTTTTTCAAATTTAAATTTAACTAAGATTTAAGTTGAATAAGTAATTGTT
Source organism: Lagenaria siceraria (assembly GCA_002890555.2). Taxonomy (NCBI): domain Eukaryota; kingdom Viridiplantae; phylum Streptophyta; class Magnoliopsida; order Cucurbitales; family Cucurbitaceae; genus Lagenaria; species Lagenaria siceraria. The sequence continues at coordinate 17,719,524 of CM016488.1, forward strand.
TTAAAAAAGTTGAATGAGTAATATTCAAATCAAACCGAGATTTTTTTTTTACAATAGCAGGAATCGAACGTTCAATCTCTAAAGAAGAAAGTCATACCAATTATCATTAGCTCAATTTTTTACATATCAATATAGTATAAATATCAAGATCTAATAAATTAATTGTAGTAATTTTATAGCATTGCGAATGGAATAACGATAAACATTTCACCTTATTTTAATGCATTTATATGGTTTACTATTAATATTACTTCTATAATTGTCAAAAAAAAAAAAAAAAAAAAAGAAAAAAAGAAAAATATACGTACGTACCTATATATATATATATATATATATATATATTAACTATGCTAAGTTAACCGTTTGGAAATGTTATGATTCGGACTTTTTTGTGAGAGGTTTATTGGTTGTTTTTTATTCATTAAAAAAAATGTCAAAAAGAAACCAAAAGAAGAAAATTACAAGAGTTTTGTAATAAAAATTTCAAACACATTTGGTGGGAAAAGTTTAAATTCATATTAAGAAAGATCCAAAAAAAAAAAAAGAAAAAAAAGGGTAAACAAAATATTTAAAATGTCAATAATTGGAAACATTTGTTGAACAGTTAAACCTAATTTATTTTATGGCTAATGAAAACAAAAGTCAGCCTACTTTTATATAAATTTAATTAATGGTGAAAAAAATGTAAAGGGTACAGCCTATCATTTTCAAAATAAATTCAAGTGGTTGAATTATAATTAGCCAAACAAGACTTACATGATTTTTTTAGTGACTTAGATGGTTATTAGTATATATTGGCTCAATATTCATCTTTAAATTTTTTTTGTCTTTTTTTTTTTCCTTTTACTATAATAAAAGGTAAAAAAAATTGAATCTCTAAGCTCAAAATCGATAATACAAGCTAGTACTCTTTTTTTTTTTAATTTAATTCTGGAAATATACCTCAAATTGTTAATTCAATTCTTAATGTTTAATTTTTTTAAAAAAAGATTATCACTTATGTTTTGAATTTTTTTCAATAAGAACTTTGTTCAATAATGTCTTTAAAAACTAAATAGTTGATTAATGATGACATTAAAAAATATTATATTATATCAACAATATGTTTTAAAATAGGAAAAAAAAAAGTAATAATGTTTTTGTCTCTAGCTAGGTTTTAAATATAATTACGAATTTCAACATGTAATATTTCTTACTATTGAGTGTTAAGTGTTTTTTTTTTCATTTGATTTCAAATCTTACATGTTGATTTATGAGTTTTGAGTTTAGTTTTTTTATTGGTCCATAAATTTTAAGATTTTGTACTTTATCCTCACTACTGCTTACTTTTGGTTTTTGATGATGTTAACTTCATTTTAGTTCGTTTAAAATAATTATGCCATAAATTTTTTTAGTTAACTTTAATTGTTGAAAGATTAATGAAAATTAATTTTATTATAATTGATTTAAAAGTACATCTAAGAGGACTAAGAAGTGTTAAAGCTTAAGAATAAAAGTGTAAAATCTTAAAATCAAGGACTAAATGGTAACTTAAGCTAAAAACTTAAATATAAAAGTATAATATTTTAAACTAATGGCCAATGAAAATTAAATGGTACTCAAAATGCATAATGTCAAAAAAGTATTTCTTTTCCTTAATTGTCTAGTTGGACGTAAGATCTCCAATCAAATGAATTGTCATGATTTAAACTAATTTTTTTTTTTTTTAATATACTTTAAATCTCTTCCAACTTTATTTAAAAGACAATAATGAAAGTCGCCTCTTTTTTCTTTTTCCTTTTTTTTTTTACAACATGTGGGATAGAGGATCGAACTTTTGAATTCGAGATTAGCATACGTAGTTGATACTAACTGAGTTGTGGTTATTTTGGTAATTATAATCACCTCTAACAAGTAATTAAAAAAATGCGGAACTATATATTATACATTTAGGTAGATATATGTAACAAAATTTCAAAATTAAGATCATTCCTTATTCTTAAGTTAAATGCCATTTATTTTCTTTCTATATTTAAAGTGAAATAGTTAATTTAGGACATTTTTTTCTTCTTAATCTAATAAAACTTCTTCCAACCAAAGTGTTTTTTATTAATTAAAAATCATTTAATTTAAGGGGAAAAGGACAAAATGAATAAAGTTACGTTGAAATTCCTTCATCTATTCCCCCACTAAGAGTAAAGACAAATGTCTCTCATATAATTAAAGAATAATTTTCCTTCAAACAAATTATGGATATATATTAATTTATTAAATTATATAATGTAAATTTTTTTTTATATATATCACGAGTAGGTAACCGAACTCCGGCTCTCAACGAACAAAAAGCAAATGGAAACCTAAACAATAAATGCTTCGAGAATAAAAGTACAAGACCTCATTAAAAAAAAAGTTAGTGGAATTTTTAAAAATAAAAAAAATAAGATAAACTATTTATATAAAATAGTAAAATTTTTAGGTAGTTGTGATAGACACGGATAGAAAAAAATGATAAAAGTCTATCACTAATAGTTGCTAATAGAAAGTCTATCAATATTTATGAGTATTTTTTTTTTTTTGCTATTTTCGGTAAATAATTTGACATTTTTTCTATATGTAAAAATTTCTCAAAAAATTTTCTAATTTTGTTCACATAATTTGAAATAAAATTTTAAAAAACGTTAACAAATTGCTGCAATACATATAAATAGCAGCTCTTTGATTATGTGTTACTAAAAATTATTATCATTGTATAAACTTTTGCAACATTATTGTCAAATCGATGGGGACAAACGGCTGCAATAACCCTATTGTTTTTATAATGAATAAATCAGTACAAAAATATATATTTTTTATATACACATTTTATTTTTGTTCAAATAATGGTCGGGATGAGTGATTAAACCATTAATCTTTAAGATGAAATTTGTGTCTTTATTAGTATTATACTAAGGTATGCTCCAATTTTTTGTCCCAAAAAAAAAAGAGAATGAGAAAATATTCATTTATCCCCTATTTTAGGGCTGTGTTAATTTAAAACATGGACTAATAATTATAAAATTTAAGTTTTAAACTTTTGTAAGTGTATCAATTTACACTATTCATTATGTTTTGGTTGGAAAAACTTGATGTGAAACTTATAATTACATCAATTAAATCCCTAAACTTTTTATAAATGAATTAATTTAGACTCTTGGTCATATTGTCCTTTGAGAATAGTCGTCAATGCGTTTATTTTAACCGTCCATTTTGTAAAATCAATACTTGAAGAAGTCTATACATATTTGAGATTGCATGAATGATTTTCAAAAGTAATTGTAATGAAGAGTTTTAATTAATTTGCTTATGAAAATTTAGTAGTTAATTTAACTCAAAATGTAAGTTTTAGACAATATTGGTCAAATAAAATCAAGAGAAGTGTATAAAATGATACACTTATAAAATTTTAGAGTTTAAATTAATACAATTATTAATTCGAGGTTTTAACGGAATATAACCTGAAGAACAAAATTGAATGTTTTCCAAAAAAAAAAAAAAAAAAAAAAAATTAATTTTCTTTTTTCTTTTTTGACAAGATACTCCAATTAGTTATTTATATATATGCACTTTTTTTCCCTTTTGGTATCATTCTTGGTTTGTATATATCTTCTTACACTAGATATGAAGTATCGACCTATTGGGTTGTTGGTCGACTATTTCAATTATTTAATCTTTGAAAAATAATTTTGTTCACGTTTTCATGTTTTCCACATTAAAAAAGAAGAGTCAAATCTCATAAATTATATTTAAATTAGTTTTTAATTAATATCTGGCTACAATTTCAAAAATATTTTTGAAAAATAACAACAAAAAACTGAGTTCAACGTAGATCAAATTACATTTATAAGTGTGCGATTATATATGTGTGGTGATTATAATAATTTAAATAAAATATAATAATATAATCACGTTGTTTTGATAATAGTATAATATATGGTTGGCAGCATGACTACTCATTTAAGCATAGTTTAAGTTAAAATGCTTTTGTACTAATAAATAAATAAAATAAAAAAGTTAACGTGCTATTGTTGTCTATTTAACATGAGTTGTGTTTTTATCATATGTATATATATATATGAACATAGTTCGGTAGTAGTTGATTAATACTATCTCATTTGAGGTTAGAAGTAAATTCATAACTCATTTATTGTAAACAAAACATAAATTGTTTCTAAACTTTCAAAATATATTTTTTTAATAAAAATAAATAACTCTCCTTTTATTTTGAATTAGATAACATGACTTCAATATATATTAAAATAACAATATATACATGTACTCGGATATGTATCCGAGTGATTTTTAAAATAGATAAAATCACTTTTTGTCATATACAAAATCACTTCAAAATATATTTTTAATCAATTAAAATCAATTTAATATTTTGTTTTATTCTTTTAAATACATTTTTCATGAATTAAAGTTGATTTTGAAATATTAAAAAGAGGAATTTTTAAAATAGAAAAAATAAGGGAAACTATTTAGCAAAATAGAAATTTTTTTAGATAGTTATGATAGAGTCTATCACTAATAGATGTTGATAGAAGTCTATCAATGTCTATCAGTGTTTGTTTTTGCTATTTTCTGTAAATACTTTGACATTTTAAAAATATATTGATTGCTACACACAAAATTGTTTTCAAATATAGAAAAATTTGACTGTCTATCAGCGATAAATCGCGATAGAAGACTATCGCTTGAGCGTTAGAAGTCTATCACTTTCTATCGCTTGAGCGGTAGAAGTCTATCACTTTCTATCGCTTGAGCGATATAAAATATTAAAATTCTATTGCGGTCTATCATCAGTAAACAATAGAATTTTTCTAAATAGTTTGATATTTTTTATGTTTATTATATATATATATAAAAGTTTTGATATATTTTTTCAGGAGTCATTTCCACCTCATTTAATTTATATAATTATTTAAAACTTTCTTAAATGTAAAGTAATTTTTTGAAGGCTTATATATATCTTTCAATTAATTTTTTTCATGAATTTGGTGAGCTTTCATGTTTAAACTTTTTTTCTTCCAAAATGTTCAAACTCATTTATAGCTTTATTCATGGTTGGTAATTAAACTATCTATAGATATCTATATCTATAGTATATATAAAAATCACAATATGAAAAAACTTTTTATGATATTTATGCCTTTTATTATAATCATTTTCACTATTACTTTGACGGTAATCTTGTCTTTTAAATACAAAATTTATGTAACTAATTGGAATAGGAAGAGAATTGAGAACTTTGGAGTGTTGAATGAAGTTATTTCTATTTCAATGAAGCTGCAATGTATCTTTGTTTGAGTACAAAAATTGCAGAAATGAAGATCGAACCTCCGACCGGTAGGAGAAAGACCATGCTAATTACTAAACTTATTTTGACAATATAAATTTGTTATCAATTACCTTTTAAATTCTAAAGTGATTATAAATATGTGAAAAAAGAAAAGTAGTTTGAATTTTAAATTTATTGTTGGATCTAAATATGTTAAGATTTTTTAAAATTATTTTATATTTTGATCACTACTCAAATCCAATTATATCTTAGAATATTCTTTTAGAGAAACTAAATATTTAGGGCATGTTTGAGAGTGATTTTAAAATGACTAAAATTATTTTTGTCATTTTCAAAATCACCGTGAAATATGTTTTTAATCCTTTAAAACTAATTTTGATGATTAAAAATTACATTTAAAAGTGTAAAATTAAAAATTAAATTAATTTTAAATAATTAAAATATTTTTTTGAGTAGTTTTAAAAATGACAAAAGTGATTTTAACGATTTTAAAATCACTTTCAAATATACATTTACCATCACTCCACCAGGTATACGTCTACAATCACTCCACGAGGTAGAAGACAGACAACCACTCAAGTAAAAAATAATATTCAAAATTGATGTCTATCTTCTATCAAAATAACAATTTAATGAGATTTCTTGCATAAATGAACCAATAAACTAATTAGGGACTCAATATTTTTATAAAATACAATGTCTACATCATAAAATAAAAAATTAACATCTAATTTTAATAATTATTTTTACGTTAGGAACTAAATTGTTACAAATTTGAAAGTACAAAGACTAAATTGATACATACTAAAGTTCGAGGACTAAATTGTTACAAAAGTGAAAGTATATAGACTAAATCGTAACAAACCAAAGTTCAGAGACTAAATTGTTACTTTCATGAAAGTGACCAAAAGTATTTTTTAACCTAACTTTAAATTAAAATTTTGAATTTCACGTGCAATGCACGTATTTCTTACTAGTATTATAAGATTCATCTTTTTTCTCATTTTTGCACGTAGTGTTTTTTCTTTTAAATTTTATTTTTAAAATTTCTTTTTAATTTAACAATTTAATAATGCACGTTATATATATTATAGTAAGAAAGAATTCAAAAGTCAAAAAAGTTATCATCAGAAGTATTTATGGAAGAATTTATTTTACAAAATTTTTAAATAATTTGCATTTATTATGCTAGCATGGTTCAACTGCACCACCTACAACCATCTTATCACTTAATATAGGAGCTCAATAGTTACTAAGATAATATCTTAAAAAACTAGGTAAAGTCTAGGTACTTTGATACCTCAACTTAAGTATGGAGTAGGAATCCTTTGCTCAATTGAATTGTAACCTGACTTTGATCGGCTTGAAAATCACCTTAATCAACTAAATAATCGAAGTTGTTCGTAGTCCAAACAATAATAATTGAAATTTTCATCTTAATAGCTCGATCATGTAAGCCTAGCTAAGTGATCACATTGGTTACATTGCACTACCCACATTCAAGGTCGGGCATGATACCACACAAGTTCTCGCCTTATATGTTTTTCAACTATTGTACCATGACATCATCCATATGTATATTTAATAAAGTTATAGATAAAAGTGTGTATAACAGCTTGGTGGTAATTGACATATACTCATTTCTAAAAATTTAGAGATTCAAATCCCTACATCCCACCTGTTGATGTTTACTTAATTCATACGTTTGTTTAAAAAGAAAAAAAAAAGCACGTGTTAAATATGAGGAATGTGTACCTAGTTACATAGGGTTGCCGTTTGGATAGATACACAACAACCCATTCCTAACTAATACTTGGGTTGCAACTCAAGCTACACCGATCTCATGTATTTCTTTCAATTACAAGGGAAAAAAATATGAACATGGTAACTTGTGATTGAGTATTTGGATGACCTATATAAAGATGGGTACAACTCTGGATGTACCAAATATTTTTTTCATTAATTTAATTAATCAATAAGTACTTAATTTATTATCTCAAACTTCAAGTTGTTAAGGGTATGTTTGGAATATATTTTTAAAGGTTTAATTTAAAAAATAAGTCATTTTAAAAAATATTGGAGTGTTTGACAACTGCTCAAAAGAGATTTTGAAATGTATTTTAAACGGTTTCTATCAAAAGAGTTTAAATAAAAATGAGAATTTTGAAAAATACTTTTTTCTCAAGTCAATTAACACAATTAAGTTTATAATTAGATCAATACTCTCACTTTAAAAGAAAATAAAAATCATAATCTTACTTTTCGTGAAAAGTGGAGTTAATTAATCACATGGAATGATGTTATTCCAATTCTTTTAAAAAAAAATAGATTAAAATACCAATCCGATATTTATACTATAAATTTTGTTTGGTTGGATGAAGAATGGGAGAGGAAGTGGAGAGAAATTTCTTCCTGTTGACTAAATGGAGACAAGGACGGAAATTACATTTTTCATCCCACCCCGATGGAAAAAATTTATATTTATATGTATTATTTTTTTATAATAAAAAATATATATTTATAATATATACATTTATTAGGGCTATTTTCAAATATAGAAAAATGAGCAAAACTATTTACAAATATAGAAAAATTTCACTGTCTATCAACGATAGACCACAATAAAAAACGATAAACTTCTATCGTTCAAGTGATAGAATTATATCGCGGTCTATTGTTGATAAACAGTAAAAAAAAATTATATTTATAAATAGTTTGATATTTTTTCTGTTTATAATAATTTCTCTATTAAATTACTTGAGTTTATTGTAAGCTCATTAGGTGGGTTTAATAAACTCAAATACCATTAGTTTATTATTATTATTATTATTATTATTAGGATTGTTTTTAAATATAGAAAAAATGAGTCCAATTATTTACAAGTATATAAAAAATTTACTATCTATAGAGATAGACCGCGATAGAATTTTATCGCTTGAGCAATAGACTATGATAGAATTCTATCGCTTAAGCAATAAAAGTCTATTGCGATTTATTGCTGATAGATAGTGAAATTTTTTTATATTTGTAAATAGTTTGATATTTTTCTGTTTATAGTAATTTCTTTTATTATTATTATTATTATATATACATAATATTTCACAAAAATTCTAGCTTCAACAATTAGTTTCTTTTTTTTAATTTTCATCTCACTATTTACTTACTTCAATACAATTTTTTTAAAAACCATGAATGTTTTAATATTTAAATTGAAGGGTTAAACTTGTAATATTTAAATTTTATTTTTTTAGAAATTATGAGATTAAATATTTTAATTATATCTTTGCATATAAAATATTATTGTTTTTATTAGGAAAATTTATAGTGTTTTCTTTGAATAAAAAAAAAAGGTAAATATGAATTTACATCTTTAAACTTTGGGAATTGTATCAATTTAAACTCTAAACTAATAATTGTATCAATTTAAACACTCCATTATAAGTTTAATAAATTGATATACTTATAAAAGTTCTGGGTTTAAATTGATATACTAATGAAAATTAAGGGTTTAAATTAATATAATTATTAGTTTGGGGTTTAAATTGATACTACTCCAAAGTTTAGAGTTTAAATTAATTAATACAATCACCAAAATTCACCTTTAAAAAATGTATTGAAAATAACCTATTTAATATATAAAAATTTATAACTTTGAGAATAAAATTAAAATTTTAAAAATGAATAAAAAAAATAAACGGTGAATTTTTTTTCGCGAAGAATCCCATCCTTGTCCGTGGACATCTCAAAAACAACACAATAATATTTTTAACCTTATACATATTTGTCCACCGTTTGAAATTTCTCCCGCAAATTATTCGGATTGAAAATGAAAATTAATCAAACAATTTAAGTCAATTAAAAAAAAAAAAAACAAAACAAAACCTTGCGAGTATATTTGATTTGACGTCGAATATATTTTAGAAGCTGATAATTAATATGTTAATTGTTTGATATAATACATAACGTTCAGTTCGAAAAATAGAAACAAGGGACTGTGACATTTAGAATGGAGGCTTTGGTGACAGTCATCCCTCACGCTAAGAACGGTTCTGATTGGACCGTGATTGCCGCATAGACGGATAAGTATGTGACAGCCGGGTAACCAGCCCAGGTTAGTCAGCCGTTTTGGACCGGACCGCGTTCCCATGTGGTCCATGCTTTGTTTGACTTTTTAATTATTATTATTATTTTTTTAAGTTCCCAAAATTAAAAGGTTGTCATCATTATTTGAATGGTTTCATAAGGAATATTGGTAAAACAATTCAAAACTATTTTAAGTTTCTGTTGCGATAATAATTCATATCTTATTTATTAAACTATATTTAAAATTAAAGTTATACCTTTTATAAGGTATAAATTATTTATAAATTTTGAGGTATTTTTATTTTATTTTGATTTTAAAAGGTTACATTATTTTTTTAATTTTGAAAATGTTTAATTTTTTTTTTTTGGATTAAAATAGAGGATAAAATTGACATGACAGTTAGATGTATATATAAATTAGATGATCAATATGATATTATTTACAACTGTTTGAAAGAGAAAGTGCTAATTTGTTTACGTTCAATTAACACAACACTCGTTTAAGCTATCTTTTAGATTCTCATATTTGTACATAACAACATGTTTAGTTCTCGTTAGCAAGTTGAAAATAGATTGAAGTAAAAATGAAAGTAATTGGGATTAATTATACAATAAATATATAAATCTAGTTTAAATAGATTGTGTAAGAATTTTTGTTTAGAAATACAAGAAAGAATAAATGGAGTTAATTTTTCCATAAAAGGACAGGACGTGTAATAGATATTTCTTAGTACGAAGCTTCCATTTTATTTAAAATGAAGATATAGAAATTAAAATAAGAAATTTCTTCTTTTAAGGATAATACAGAGTATCGAATTTCTTGACCTTGATTCCCCTTCCATCCTTTTCTTCCCTCCTTGAATATTATTATTTTATAATTAATAATTTTTTAGATCTCATATAATTAATTTTTTTTTTTGAAGAAATATGATACTTATAATTTTCTTTTAAATAAGACACATATGATACTAATATTTAAATCAACGTCGTAGTAGAACTTAATAATGCATTTCTTTTTTCTCAAAATGGAAAGTACATGAATTGATATTATATTAGATGTTTATTCTAGTAAAGACTGTGCATTAATTAATGTCATAGAAATTCATCATTATAGTAGGATGATATAATTCTTATAATAAAAAAAAAGGTTACTTTAAATAATTATTAAGAAAAATTATACTTTTAGCCTGTGAACTTTGGTTTAGGTTGTATTTAGAAAACCAAGTTTTCAAATTCAACAATTTTACTTTTACAGTTTATTTTTTGGTAGCATTTTTGGTCCTTTCATTGGATTTGATATTAATTATTAACAGAAAGATGATAATTGGTGTCTTTATCCCCTACGCTATGTTTGGATTGATCAGCTTTGTCACTTTAAAAAAAAAAATTCTATTACGATGGTAGTACCGATACTCCATATGTTCCACACTAGGAATTTGTCTTCGCGCTATTATTAAAAACAGTTTAATATGATGAGTAATAAATGAACCTAGTACGAAAAGTGTAGTATCTATTGAAAATTTTCTCGCCAAATTGACATTATTTTTGAGTTGGGACAAAAAGTAAAATTTAAATAATTATCATCTAGGTCTACATCCTTGCCTATTATAAATCTCACCCTGGAATGAGGATTGATTTCGAACTTTGCCAGTGGAAATAATAATGACAAAAATCATTATTGAAATTTCTAAACTTTGAAAATGTATACGTTTTGTTTAGGAAAAAGGGTTTTAAATGCATTATTGGAAATTTGCAAAACATTTTTCTTACTACATCGGAACTTGCAATCAAGGAGAAAAAAGAGTACACGTGGCAAAGATTGAATTAAAAGAGAAATAATGTTTGTATTTGGAACTCAAAAAAACTAAAATTTTACTAAAAAAAATCATGCAAAATTTTACTAAAAAAATAAATAGAGCTATGTTTTTGCTTATATTATTAAGAAAGAAGAGAGAAAACCCGAATCTGATAAAGTTACTTTGATTGAAATTGACCATTAAGGAATGGGCTTTTTCTTCAAAGAAGCATGCCACACGTGTGAACCATCTGGAATCATGTAAAAGTAAAGGTTCCAGAAATTAGATTTTTCTTTCTTCAACTTCTTTTTTTTATTTTTTGGTAAAAAAAAAAAAAAAGAATAATACTATGATAATCTTGACAGACAAGGGTGGGTTCTAATTTGGCTACTTGATGACATTCAATTCAACCATGCAACCTAACTTCTTTGAATTATTTATTTATATTTTAATTTATTAAAAAAAAACAGAGAGAGAGAGAAAACCAAAGCACTGAACCAAACTTTATACAAATATGCCAAAGTTCAAACCTCTCCCCCAAAACTTCCCTTCATGTCCACACTGCCTCTTCCTTTTCTTCTTCTAACCCAAATATGCAGCTGAACCGCCTCTGTTTTCTTCTACCGGCGGACTTCGATGAAGTCCAGCCACTTGATCGTGAAGATCACCTTCAAAAACCCAACGACAACAAACAACAAAACAAACATCACAATCGAGATTGTTGGTCTCAATTTCAAGCCTTGCTTAGAGATTCCCTCTTCAAATTCCACAACCTGAAATGGGTTAATTCTTGTTGCTACGGCGGTGGACCCAGAAAGCCGCCGCCCTCTGATTTTCACGACACCGACGGGGTACAGCTTTCGGAGAAAGTCGGCGGGGATAACCCCAGAATCTTCAGCTTTGCAGAGCTCTATATTGGGACGAAAGGATTTAGTGAAGAGGAAATTCTCGGAAGTGGTGGATTTGGGAAGGTTTACAGAGCATATTTGCCTAGTGATGGAACTGTGGTGGCTGTGAAATGTTTGGCTGAAAAAGGGGAGAAGTTTGAGAAGACGTTTGTGGCGGAGTTGGTGGCGGTGGCTCATCTCCGGCATCGGAATCTTGTCCGGCTCCGTGGTTGGTGTGTTCATGAAGACCAATTGTTTCTTGTTTATGATTATATGCCCAACCGAAGCTTAGACAGAGCACTTTTCCGACGGACAGAGAACGGCGGGACGGATCTGAGTTGGAAACAGAGAATGAAGATTGTGAGTGGCCTGGCTGCTGCTCTGTTCTATATTCATGAGCAATTAGAGACTCAAATCATTCATAGAGATGTTAAAACTAGCAACGTGATGCTTGATTCCAATTACAATGCCAGGCTTGGTGATTTTGGGTTGGCAAGGTGGTTGGAGCATGAACTTGAGTACCAAAACAGGGTACCGTCGATGGGCCACCACCAGTTCCGGCTGGTGGAAACCACCAAAATTGGCGGCACAATTGGGTATCTCCCACCGGAGAGTTTTCAGAGAAGAAGCGTTGCCACTGCAAAATCTGATGTTTTCAGCTTTGGTATTGTGGTTCTTGAGGTGGTCTCTGGTCGGCGGGCGGTGGACCTTACATGTCCTGATGATCAGATTGTGTTGCTTGATTGGATTCGAAAGCTCTCTGATGACGGTACGCCGCTGCTCTCTGGTGATAACCGGCTGCCAGATGGGTCTTATAATCTGAATGAAATGGAGCGTCTGATCCATTTGGGTCTCCTTTGTACACTCCAAAGCCCACAGTATAGACCAAGTATGAAATGGGTTGTGGAAGCACTTTCAGGTGGTATGATGGGGAATTTGCCGGCTCTTCCATCGTTTCAGTCTCATCCTCAATACATTTCTCTATCTTCCCCTACCAATGACAGCACTACCAGAAGCACTAGCAGTAGCAGAACCACAGCAACAAGATCAGACACAACAACAATCACAGTTAGTTCCTCAGATTTCGTTTCAGCCAATGGAGAAACCATATATATGACTGCTGAGAATGGGAACAATTACACCAACTCTTCTGATAGGTTTCTTGACAGATCAAAAACTATTCAAATGATTGAAACCCCAAGAGTAATATCATTCAAGGATATCATTTCAGCCACCAATAACTTCTCCGATTCCCAGCGGGTGGCGGAGCTCGACTTTGGAACTGCCTACCATGGCTTCCTTGACAGCAGCCACCATGTTCTAGTGAAGCGGCTTGGAATGAAGACTTGCCCTGCTTTGCGGGAAAGATTCTCAAATGAACTCCAAAACTTGGGCAGGCTTCGCCATAGAAACTTGATACAGCTTCGTGGATGGTGCACAGAGCAAGGGGAGATGCTTGTGGTTTATGATTATTCAGCAGACCGTCTCTTGAGCCACCTGCTTTTCCACCATGACAATAGAGCCTTGCAATGGTGTCATAGATACAACATTATCAAATCTCTGGCTTCTGCAGTTCTTTATCTTCATGAGGAATGGGATGAACAAGTCATCCACAGGAACATCACCTCATCGGCTGTCATTCTTGATCTTGATCTTAATCCAAGGCTGAGTTCTTTCGCTCTTGCAGAATTCCTAACAAGAAATGAGCACGGCAATCACCATGTAACCATAGATAAAAACAAATCAGTTCGTGGGATTTTCGGGTACATGTCACCGGAGTATTTAGACTCCGGGGACGCAGTGGCGACAGCTGATATATACAGCTTTGGTGTGGTGGTGCTAGAGGTGATTACTGGACAAATGGCGGTCGATTTTCGACGGCCAGAGGTATTGCTGGTGAGGAAAGTTCATGAATTCCACGCCCGGAAAAGACCTCTGGAAGAACTTGTTGATATAAGGCTGAATGGAGAATACAATCACAAAGAACTGATGAGACTGTTGAGATTAGGAATCGCATGTACTCATTCAAACCCAGATCTAAGACCGAAAATGAGGCAGATAGTTAAAATATTAGATGGAAATGACCAATGCTTTACTAAAGAAGAAAAAATGGAGAGCCTAGAAGGTTGGAAACAGAGAAATGCAACTTCTTTGTCACTGGTTAAGAGGATCCAAGCTCTGGGAATTCAGTGAAAAACCAAAGTGACTCCCAACAATTAAGGCACAAGATGGGTATTTCATTTTGATGGCTAAGAGTCTCTCTCTCTTTCTCTAGGCTTCGTTCTTCTTTCTCTTTCCCCTTTGATCTCTATACATAGTTTTTGTTAATATTGTGTAACATATATAACAGAGAAGTATGGCTTTCGGATGTTTCATTCTGGGTAACAAGACAGTAGTCACCTGTATTCTTGTTGCATGTCCACAGCCTTAGACCAATAGCATTTTTCAATCTAATCATGAAAGTGCAGCAAAAAAGCAAAGAATATCCATAAATTGATTGGTAAATAATGGCAATTAATAAGATGTTCTTCCCTTATAACTCACATGATTGCCACACAGGCATTTCATCAAACACGTGGAGTGCAAGATCCATAATGTCAGAGTTTGGTCCTCCACATTAAAGTTCAAATCCAATTTTCTCGTTAACTTTCGGAAGAACCCAACAATGCGACTCAAAACAACTCAGAAAGCAAACAGATTTCATTAGAGAATTGAGATATTCATACGTGTTCATATCAAAGCACATGCTGAGATTCAAAATGCAAACGAATTGAGAGTATCCCAGATCAGACATTTACTCAAAACTGCCAAAAAAGAAGTCAGAAAGTGGAAGCAGAAGAAAAATGTACTATCCGATGGATCTTCAACAGCGATTGACGGCTGGAAAGAGAGAATTAGGAAATCGTACAAAATGGCTGACGTTTAGTAGATGGCATTTCAATTTCAACGATGAAAACCAAATCCAGCTCAATTCTACTTTCTGAGTTTGATTTCTTCAAAAATGTTCCTACCGAACTTGATGAAAATTGGTGAAATTGGATGAATTGAACCGGAATCGATTTCATGTCTTAGAGGATAAATTGTCAAATTTCGAAAGTTAGGTGTTTGGCGGCAGTTATTATGACCATACCACCAATTATTCAAATTCCAATATGAATAAAGGAACAAATAAAAGAATAAAATTTGGTGATATTATTCAAGAAAGTTGTAAAATTGTTTCAAAATATAAAATTCACCTGAATATTTATGCTAACAAAAAGATATTTCTTTTATTATTTTTTTTATTACGTGGGTGAATTTATTCACGATTAAGTAGAATATTAAATATCATTGTGATAATTTATTTTTTATCGCATAACATATGATTAAAATCTTTTACATGATAAATTTTTTTAGATCAGCCGGCATGTCAATTTATGTGTATAATATTATAATTGATGTCAGGTAAGTTATCAAGATTTTTTTAAACAAAATTTTAAAGTTAAAGGACAAAATTGAAAATTATTAAAGTCTGGGGATATATCACAAAAACCTATATATATAATAGGGGTGTATTTGGTATAATTTAACATTTTTTTAAATGAAAATGTATATTACACCATCATTGATTTGATTCTTCTTTTTCATGCTTGCTCTAATTTAACTAACTTATTCAATATGTATTGTTCATTGATAGGACAAATAGGTTTTATTATTATTATTATTATTTAGTGTTCAACCATAGATTTATTTGATTAAGAAAGCAAAATGACCCTAAAATCTATTTTTATATAATTTTTGTCCTAAAAGTCGAAAAGCTCTTTAAAGATAACAGTATAAGTTTCACGTCTCAAAATAAATAAATCATTTAAAACTCTACCATTAAAAAGTAAACAATATTTTCAATGTGTCAAAAAAACAAAGCACAAATATGCAATAAAAAACTTAATGAAATTTATTATTCAATGATGACAATAAATAAAAATAAATTGACCAAGAATTGATTTTGTTGCCCAAACTTTATTTTAGAACATGCCAAATAAAAGACCATGTCTAAGAAAATATATATTCAACTCTAATTCTCCCAAACTTAGTGAATACTTTTATTAATAAATGGAGTTGGTTTTCTACAAGCCATTATTTTATATTTTAATTATTATATAATATGAATACTAAATAAAAATAACTATTTATGTGTGGAGGTGGTTTTTTTATAAGCCACTAGTTTGTTAAAAGAAACAATATTTTATTTAGGATATAATGATTATTTCATTGATTAAACTTTAGTATAGGGATACATTGGTAATTGCATAAGCTAGAATACAAATTACAAAAGGTGTAATTTTCACTTTTCTTTTCTGGATCAATTTCATGAATTGATTTGATTTTATATATGTTTAACAAGTGAAGGTTTCAAAATTCCACCACACTTTTATATTATTATATTTCTTTGAAACTATTCAATCATTTAATTAAATATGATTCTATATATAAAAATGTAGAAAAAAATTGACGCTTCTAAATTGGAGTTTAAAATTTTCATGATTAGTAATAATTTTAACAATTAAAATTAAAATAAAATTAAGAGTCATTGAAACGGTTAAACAAAATTATCAAGGTTGGTCTTGGATCCAACCTTCATGGTCGATAAAACTCATGCTAGTTAGTCGTCGTATTTCATTCAAGTTGAGCTTCTTTTCCCATTTTACTCGATGTGACATGTCTGCACCTGGTCCGTAACAACCATTTTCTGCATAGATCAGGTGGTTCCTGAATTATCAAAATAAAATATTTAGTATAAAGAAAAAAAAAACTAAACAATTAAGTTTAATAACTTTCCTTACTTTCCTAATAAATCTTTATTAAATTACTTTTTACATGTAAAGTATTTATTTTTTTTATATGGAATTTAGAATTTATATGGACTAACCCCTAATTTTTTTTAAAAAAACTAGATGATACATTATTAAAAAGAAACTAAGTAAACCAGCCAAATTTTCTTATAAATAAAGATAGGATAAGCCAAATTTTCTATTACATTCATTTTTTAGTTAGCATGAGCCAAGAGAAAAAAAAAAACCATGATTGAAATTTGGAATCCCAACTCCAAAAGCCAAGAAAGAAACAAAAAGACACAATTTCTTTTCATAGATAAAAACCTAAGTGCTTACCAACTCTAAAAACCACTTCCAACCTCCAAATCCTAATCAATCTTTTCATATTGTGTCCCCATTTTGAAATGAAACATATTATAAAATAGACTAAATTATTAAAAAAAAAAAAAAAACCCCTAAATTTTACTCTTTGTTAAAAAAAATATCTATATCTATATTCTTTTAAAAGTTAAATATTATTTTTCTCCTTGACCGTTTTTAAAAGTTTCAAAAATATTATTGGAGTAGAAAAATCCATTTGAATCTTGGACATAAATTAGGATATATGAACCATGCAACGATGATCTAAAACTAAAACAGAGACTACCAAATCGTTTCAAGTTCACCATCACATCGTTTTAAGTCCCGATCTTCATCCAATATTCTAATAAAAGTTAAACTCCGTAGATATAGTTTTGAAACATTTATTACACGTCAATCTATAAAGTTCATGATTTTTTTTTTAATAAAAGAAAGTTGAAATTAAGAAATAATGAATAATAAATAAGTAGAGTTTGATAGAATAAAGGATATCTTACTCGTGACCAACAAAATGCCAAGGATCCCAACCATTAGGGTTTATGATGTTGGAGAAGTTGGAGTTGTAAAAGATAACTCTTGAATAGCCTCTCCATGGCCTTCCTAAGAAAGCTGAGCCACTCCCAAACACATTGCATTCTTTGAAAACAAAACCATTTGCATCATTCGGGTTGGTTCTTCCTTGTGCTGTTATGAAGCTTGTTGATCCTAATGGAAGAAGTGCTTCTCCAACCACTGATATTGAACATCCCTAATATCACCCATAGTTACATATATAACACAGATTAAATCTCATTCAAAAACAAAAACATTAGGGTTTCATAAGTTTTTCTTATTCGACTCACACAAACGAATCTTATTAGGGTTTATCATAAACTGAGTATTAAGATATCTTGTTTGGTAGGAGTTTTCTCATATTACTCTTCTCCTTTCTCTTCGTTTAATATTTCAAATGGTAAAATATTTTTGTTTTAAAAAATTCTCATGCATATTCCACCTTCTTATTATTCACCTTTCACTACGTTATTATGCATCTTAAAATACCAAATAACGACCCCATTTTCAACAAAAATACAAACTTTAAAAGTTAAATCACTTAAAGACTTGAAGTTATATCAAAATGATCAACATCGAAAAACTATTTTTGATAATTCGACCCAACCTAACTTAACAATTTCTATGGTTAATTAAAATGAAAGCAAAACAAGATAAACCTCAAGCGAATAGCCTACCTTTCTATCAAATCATTTGACTTTAAAGTATATATATATATATATATTAAATGTAAATATTTATAAATAAATAAAGGAAAAATATCCTTTAGATTCCTAAGTTTCAAAATGTTACACTTTTACCCTTGAGTTTTACTGATGTTACTTTAGTATTTAATATTAACTTTCAGTTAATTAATTTAAAATAATTTTGACTTGAAAATTTTTAATTAATTTAATAGTGACGAAAAATTAGCGAAAACTAATTTAATTATCATTAATTAATCAATAGACATTATCACCAAGAACTAGAAAGTGAGTATTTAGTGAAAGTTAAAAGTGTAAATCTTTAAAGCTTTAGGAAACAAATTGAAAAAAAAAAAAATTCAAGGATAAAAATGTAACATTTTGGGGAGACCAAATAGAAATTAAGCTCAAAATTCAAGAATAAAAATGTATGATTTTAAAATTAACTTAGGGGACCAAATAAAAATTTGGATTAAATAAAAATTTAGGGAGTAAAAAAAAAAACCTGAAAAATGGATTGGGCAGCTCCAAAAATAAAGTCGACAGCTCCTTGAATGGTGCAACGATGATAGTAATGTCGTCCTTGATCATCCCAAAGTGTGTCTTGAACACCATAGAAACCACATCTATAGAAAGACGACTTGTCGCCTGTGATCATTGCTGCTACTGCTGGAACTCTTGGATTTCCATTCTTCCATGGATAATTATAAGAATTCTAATAATAATTATAAAAAAAAAAAAAAAAAAAATTGGGTCACAATTTCTAAAAATGATTCTTCAAGATATTCTTTAATATTATTATATTAGAGAAAAATACTTTTTTTTTATTCTTATGTTTAAAAAAAATAGGGAAAATTATTATAAATTGAAAAAATATCAAACTATTTACAAATACAGAAAAATTTCACTATCTATCAGCGATAGGCCACAATAGACTTCAGTCTATCGCGATCTATCTCTCAAGCGATAGAATTCTGTCGCGGTCTATCGTTGATAAACAGTAAAAAATTTTTATATCTGTAAATAGTTTGGCTCATTTTTCTATATCTGTAAATAGTTTGGCTCATTTTTCTATATTTGAAAACAGCTCTTCAAAATATTACACTTTTTTAATCCATAAGTTTTGAGTTTGACTCTTATTTAGCCATTTGGTGTCAAAATGTTACAATTTTACCCCTTGAAGTTTTAGTTTTGCTTCAATTTGATACCTAGGTTTCAAGATTTACATTTTTAACCTTGATTTTTCACAAAATATTCTCACTTCCAATTTTTTAGGTTGATGTCTACTAATTAATTTAAATAATTATAAAGTGAAATTTTAAAATTAATTTGAATAATGATGAAAAAAACAGTAAAACTTAATTAATTATGATTTTTTTAGTTCTTTTAAATTAATTAATAAACATTAAAACTAAAAACTAAAAGTGAGTATGTAATAAAATTTAAGGTTAAAAGTTTAACTTTGAAATCGAGTGACCAATTTGAAACAAAACTTAACTTTCTAAGGTAAAATTATAACATTTTAAAAATTTAAGGACTAAATTGAAATTAAATTCAAAATTTAATGACTAGAAATATACTATTTTGAAACTTAGAGACAATAATGGAAAGTACTCAATCTAAAATTTAGGAACCAGAAAGATATTATTTTTTTCGTGATATTATTATTATTATACTTACCACAAAAGTGATGGATTTGACGACAATATTATCAGCAGAAGAAGTGAAAGTAGGGCTTTGAGCAACAGTGAGATGGTCGTCCCAAACAACCTTTGTTGTTCTTTTTCTTTGTCCTTTCAGAATGATATATGGTTTATCATATGGAATTTTCACCTTCTCTCTAAATACAAACAAATATATTAATCACTTTTAAAATTCTCACCCAATTATTTTTTCTACAAACTTTTTAAATTCAATAATAATCTTTACATTTTGTAGTATATAAAATTTAGGAATATTTTTAAATATAGAAAAATGAGTTAAACTATTTATAAATATAGAAAAAATTTATTGTTGATAGACCGTAAAATTTTTCTATATTTATAAATAATTTGATAATTTTTCTGTTTATAGTAATTTTCTTAAAATA
This sequence comes from Lagenaria siceraria, assembly GCA_002890555.2. Taxonomy (NCBI): domain Eukaryota; kingdom Viridiplantae; phylum Streptophyta; class Magnoliopsida; order Cucurbitales; family Cucurbitaceae; genus Lagenaria; species Lagenaria siceraria. The sequence continues at coordinate 17,740,105 of CM016488.1, forward strand.
TTTAAAATATTTTAATTTCGAAAACAAAAAAGGTATATCCCTTAATTTATATAAGGTAATAACCGAAAAGAGATGCAGCTATTAAATTAAGATCAAGAAAAAGAAAACAAAGCTATATATAAGCACCATTTTTTATTAACTATGTTTTTTATTTTTTCGTTTTTGAAAATTTAGCCTATAAATAAACATTGTTTTTCTTCGTTAGTTTCTGTGTTTTATTGTTTTTAAAATCAAAGCAAAATTTTAAAAACTATATAGGTATAGTTTTTATATACTTTTTTTTAAATTAATTAAGAATTTAAATGTCTACCTAGAAAACTTAGTATCTGAATTTCTTTTTTTTTCTTTGAAAAATTACGCTTGGTTTTTTACTATTTCATAAAACGAATTTTATCTTTAAATGTTTGAATTTTTAATTAATCAAATTTCAAAAACAAAAAAACATGCTTAGTTTTCCATACAAGTAAGATATAACAAAACCAAAATAAATGACTGTACTAAAAATAATGATACCTAACTTATCTATAATTTTGTTATTAAAAAAAAAAAAAAAAAAAAAAAAAAACTATACTGAAAATCAATTCAGTTGCTCTACCAGCTTATTGAATATGAACCAACCCATCAACTCAAAAATAAATAATAATAATAATACCCCTCAAAAGATCAAACTAGTTGCCCTAACAAAAACCTAAACCAACCAAAATCAAACCTACTAATATATTTTGATCGATATTATATATATTAAATGAGATTGTCACGATGTAGCTATTCCTAATAACTATTGAATTAACGGGTTCTTCGATAATTATACTCAATGTCACAAACATTTAAACAAAATCAAAATTAAAAATTAAATAATCTGATAGATGAAGGAAAAGAGAATAATAAATACCTATAAACACCAGGGTTAACATGAATGGAGATCCAAAACCTATTATTAGAAGGAACAGAATCAATGGCAGCTTGAATTGTAGAGAAATTTCCATGGCCATTCTGGTCAACAACCACAGTCTTCCATGCCAATTTCTTCATTCCTACTCTTCTATAAGATTGACCTTCATTTTCTCTTACAAATATTATCATCATCAAAATCAAGCCCACAAAAATCCCACGAACAGTCAACATTTTTTTTCTTCTTCTTTTTAATTTTTTTTAATTAATCAGTCAAATTGATTGAAAGAAGAAGAAGAAGAAGAATGATGAAGTGTACCACTGTTTTGTGTATAAATAGGGTTTGCTTTTATGGAAATTATGGGGAGGTTTTTTTTTTCTTTAATGGATTGGCAAAATGGGAAGGTCAAAGGATTTTTCATGCATGAATATGGAATAAAATTTAATAATTAATATGGAATGATTGAATTTATTTAGATTGTTTTTATATGATTTATCGTGAGTGTTTCTGTTTGTTTTTTATTTCTGAAATTTAATTGAGATTTAAATTGAGTGTATCTAGCTAGAAGATGAAATATTAAATATGAATTTTAAGTTTTTTTTTTCTTTTTTTAAGTACAACACAGAAATGTGTTTTTTTAGTGCAACAAACGAAAATAAAAGAAGAAACAAAGCCAAAAGGAACTAAAAAGAGTTAGAGGTGAAGAGGGGAGTCCACCCATGGGAGGAGGTCTTCAAGCCATACAACAAAAAAATAAAATCTTTCGACTATGAGTAGCTAAATCATGTGCAACACCACAAAGTTATACTTACGGTTGACCCAAGTGAAACCAAGGTAATGAAAGTAATAAATGGCAACAACAAAAACCTAAATCTCATTAGCATATCATCATTTCCCAACGAAGAGACTCCAAAGAATTTTGAAGTCAGATTCAACCCAAAGCAGAGAAATGTTAGTCTCAAGGGTCCTAGAAATATCATTATACATAGCAATGGCCTCAGCGAGTTGCGCATATCCAATCAAAACAGAATGACTTTCCATAGCAATCAACACGTCATCATTAACGTCACGAACAATTATTCCGATATCCACATCTCCATCTAAGAAAGCTGCATCAAAGTTTTAACTTAAAAGTGTCAAGAGGGAGAAGTAGACCAATAGGAGATGTCCTTAACAACTGAGACAGGGCGGGCCAGGTCTATGGGGATCAGTAGATAAAGCCGATCAAAAGTTTCCACCATGGAAATTTTGACTCCAAGGAAAAAGATACATGTCAATCACTCTAGAGTGGGAGATCAGTTAGTTTAGTTTTCCATTGTTTTGTTATTTTGAGGATTTGGAGCGTTGACTTCAAGGAATTACATATCAATTATGTTTGAGTTATATTTATGTCTTTTTTTAAATATAAGTATAAAAAGTAGAACATGAGAATTTGAACTTTGTTATTCCAAAAAGAAATACATGTAAATTATTATTGGATTACGGTCATTTTGAGTCATGTTTGGTTATTCTATAGAAATATTTTAAATAACTGGATTATTATTCCATTAATTTCAATTTACCATATAGTAAGTAGGGTTGTATAATTATTTGTCATAAAAGGATTTTAAATTCTTATTAAAAATTTGAAAAAAAAAATACTAGAACCGACTTACGCCTACACCCATATGAAAGGTTTAATGGTTCAATCTCCCGCCCTATAGTTAAAATGAGCATAGTTCAACTAGCATTAAGTATATACGATTAAAAAAATCTCCCATCCAGTAATTATTAACTACACTAATGAAAATAACTCAAAGATGAAGGCATAACGCACATGTAAAAGGTTGACAACCATATTTAGTTTTAGTACAACCATTGTGGGATGGGAAATTGAAGGCTCCAACTTTAAGAGAGCGATTGTATTTAATTACCACCGAACTAAACTCATTTTATTTATTGTTAGGTATAATTCTCAAAATTCTTCCATTTACAAGCTATTAAGCTAAAGAAACTCAAAATCTTTTATATTTTTTATCATGGAATATCAGGATGTCTAGTCCTGATTCAAAAGTCAATTTGAACATAAAATAGTATTTAAGTCATACATTATCATCTAAAAGGTCAATAGTTTTATGTTACTAATTGTTGATGCGTTAGAATTTGTAATTCAGGAAAAAGAGGACCTGCAAAAACAAAGAAAAATGGCTTCAATGCCTAAGTTAGTAAGAGAATTATAGAATGGAGAAGAAGTCAGAAATTTTGTTTAGATACTTTTGATGTAGCGTGTATTTATAGAAAAAGTTGACATAAGTTGTTACCTAGAGTTTTCGAGAAGTTGACATAGGTTAATTTTATTTATCTATTTATTTTGAGATTTCAACAAATGTGAGAGTGAGAATTCGAACCTCTCACTTTTTAATTGAAAATATGTATCTTAACCATTTCACAACAACAAACTTAATTAGTAACTTCTTTAATAGTCGAAAGTTTGACTATCTGTACAAATTGTAATGTTATAGGAAAAAGAAAAATTGTACACAATGATAAAGTGAGCATATATAACTAGCAGTAATTAATTTGTACTATGGTCTGTAATTCCAACTTGTACAAAACTAAATACATAAGCAAATAGATGCACTTGGTTTTAAAAAAAAATAAATGCACTTAGGTTTCTTTTTAGAAAAATGTACTTAGGGCCATTTAATCAAAATATTAAATACGCAAATTACGTTTCCAATATTTTTATGCTTGGGAAAGTAGAAAATCAGCCAAAAAAAAAAAAAAAAAAAATTAAAAGAAAATTTTATAATTGATGTCATCTCTTATATATATATATATATATATAAAATACATAAAAAGAATTATAATGACGAGGACATAACGAAACACAAAATAGAAATTATTATTTTTCTGAGAAAATTCTTTTGAACTCTGTTCATTTTTTTTTTTTAATTATGTATTTTTATTATTTTGTAATGCTGTTGATTTGTTTCTAGAGGAAAAGAAAAGGAGAATTTTGACTATTTTTTTTAATTAAAAAACCTCACAAAAACGACAACAATATATATAGCAAAAGATTCGAATGTTTCAACACATTTCCAAGGTAGGAATATGTTTTCCTTAATTCTCTTTGTTGCCATTTTATGGTGTTTCTGTTTGTTGATTTGCCTTTTTCTTATATGGAAAAAGGTAATTAAATATTGCAAACATATACGTTTATTTGAATTAAAAGGGTGTGGTCCAAATAAAATGAGAATTTCAATTCAAAACTGAAAAATAAGCAATTTTTTTAGTACAAAAAAAAAGCAATTAACATAAAAGATCACCCTCTATAGGTGGACTCTTTTCTAAATAATACTTAACATAAAGTCAACTTAGGATAAATAATAGCTAATTTTCTCTAATTTGTATAATTCTGAAAAATTACTAAAATGTAATCAAAAGTCATCTACCTCATTCTATTATGGTGTCAGTTTAGGATAAATAATAGTTAATTTTTCCTAATTTGTATAATTCTGAAAAATTACTAAAATGTAATCAAAAGTCATCTATCTCATTCTATTATGGTGTCAGCTTAGGATAAATAATAGTTAATTTTCCCTAATTTGTATAATTCTGAAAAATTACTAAAATGTAATCAAAAGTCATCTACCTCATTCTATTATGGTGTGGTTGTTACCATCACCCTTTGCTAGTCAACTCTAGCCACCACCACCTCTAACGCTTGCTGTTGGCATGTTTTACTTGAGTTATTTTTCTGTTTTGGTCTTGTCTTTCTTAAAAAAAATAAAAGAAAAAGGAAAAAAAATGCCTAAAACTAATTCCAATGGCAAGACCCTATTGGAAGCGGTAAAGTAGATATTGGAGCTGTTGTTCATGATTCCAATGGCATGAATCTGTTAATTATGGAAAAATTCCAATCTTTTATTGGTTCTGTGGCGCTTGTTGAGGTCTTGGCCCTCGATGAAGACATTATCAAGGCTTTGAAAGCTGACTTTTATCTTATGAGGACTAAGACTGATTCTTTGATTTTGTGGGGCCTTCTAATGAACTCTTCTCAAAATTCTAGAGAGATTTAATATTTCGTGTATTCTCTACATGTGTTTATATTGATGTGGTGCTATTAAGGACTTCTTTTTCACTAAACGTAGCTGTACTTTTGTGGCACACGTTGTAACACTCGAATTTAGGGCGGGTACATTAATGAACCGAGATCACATCTAAAGGAGAGAAATCCCGAGAATATGAAAGCTAGGTTAAGAACGGCTTTAAAAGAATTGATAGTTACTACCTATACCAACAAGATGCACCTTGTTTTTCGGTCCCTCAATCATAACTCCAAAATTAAGCTTGCTTTGCTTGGAGCAATATTGTGTTAGGTGGCCTCATGGAAAAAAAAATGTTAGGAAGCATATGAGTGAGGAAAAATCATGCTGAAAAGACCCTAATAAGCAAGGATGACATTGCCAGATCGTAGGAGATGCAAGAGAATATCGAGATTATCATCGAGTGTCGAATCAAGATTTTGATGCGTTTGCTTTCCATGCCCAAAGTAATTGGACGTTCTCAATGATGGGTTGAAAACCATCTCCATGGGTGAAATCTATTTTAATTGCTAGCTATTATTTTCCTTAATCCTGTTTGTTTCTTTTTTATTCTTAAAAAAAAAAACATAAAATATATATATTGGATATTTATAATGAAAGAAAAAGTGAGATGTTGATGAATATTTGAAACATAAAATTTTGAATTTAATTGTATAAATTAAATTCATTGTTGGAAACTTCAAATTGGATTGAAACCATCAAACTAAGATGAAGTTTCATGTACAAATTTAACATGTATGAAAGTTAAATTTGTAGTTTCTTCAATTTGAATGAGTTATATGTGATTTTTATCAAGTAACAACTAAAATGAGTTAAATTTGACAAATGCTTTAATTTTTGTATTTATTTGATTTTATTTTGCATTTTGGAAAGTTACTAAGTTGCTAGCATATAAATAACAACTTGCTTCTTCATTTGTAGCATCCTACTTCAAATTGAAGAATTCTTTCATTTATTTATATCTTTCTTTCTTTTCATCTTGTGTCAAGTTGAGAGCAAGTGTCCAAGAGTTCTGCCAGATCCGAGTAGTTCGAGGTTGCAGTTCTACCGGAGTGAGTCGTTGTATCCTGCTGAGACGATCGCTGTAGTTTGCTTGCATCCGGTGCAGAGCGAATAATTGTCTTCAGGACAGCGCTTATCAGAAACGTGCCTCGACTACATTTTGAGTCACCAAAGGTTTTGAGGTTAAGTATTTAGTTATTATCATATCTAAGCCTTGTTACACCATTTTGTTAAGTGTATTGTTTCTAGTTGAGTTGTAATAAGGTTGCTAGTATATTCAGTTCATATATACCATTTTCCCCCAACAATATATATATATATATATATATATATATATAATCCTATCTATTTTTTTTTTTTTTTTTGTGAAATCAACAATATATAGGGTGAAGGATAAATCTTTAATCATTTTGATAGACTAGTTTTTTTAACGTGCCTTCAAATGATATTTGTTGGTAAAAATAATTATCATTTAATTATATATATTTTAATGCATTTACGGGTATATTTAAATTTTTTTAAAAATAAGAACAAACAATATTTAGTGTTCATATCTTTTTAAGTCTTTTTCTCCAATTTCATGGTTTAAATAAGTTTTGATGAGTGTTTACAAACTCAAATTGATTAAACATTAATTATTAAAATTTGAAAATCATAATTTAACTTTAAAAACATGTAGAGTACAACATATGGATAGACATTAAAAATACAAAAATAACAATCATATGATAAAATAATTAAGAAATCTAGTAAGAGGAAATCATGATTTGTGTATTATATAATTTAAAAAAAAATTGATTTATCAATATCACTAATTTGAAGAGATATTTAAACAACACTACTTCATAAAATTAAAATTGTTAGCTGTTAACAAAACTAATTATGAAGTTAACCTAAAGAAAATATAAAGAAAAATATAAAAATGTAGAAGAATAAAAAAACCATAAATGGTTGATGTAAATAAGTAGAAGAAAACCTTTTATAATTCTAGGAAAGTATCGAATAAGTTACAAAATTGTTTGAAATTCTAAAAGTTTTAATATTCAATAATTTAATATAATTAAATGATAATTAATTTCATTAATTTTTTATATCTTTGTTGTAAAAGTTATTTAACTACTAATTTTTTTATATGGCTCTTATTTATGGCATTTATGTGTAAGTGTGAAGAATTTAATTTATATGTGAGAGGATAAACTTTGATTTAAAGATTCTATATTGATGAATTTTATGTGAAAATGTGGGATGATTTTAATTATATATTTTATTTATTTTATAAACTAATTCTAAAATTTATGTCCTTATCTTAATTTATAATTTATGGTAGAATTAATGTAAAAAAAATAGAATTCTAATAGCTTTGCAAATAAATAAATATATATTTTTTTATATTCAAGCTTGATTAATATTAAGAGTTTATAATTAAATTTAGTTTGATTGAGAGAGAATGGGAGAGAAATGTGGGATGGAGAGAGATAGAGAAACTTGTTTTTCCAACATCCTTCCATTTAAATAACTAAGGATGGAAAAAGTTAAAAGAAAATTTAGAAAACAACTACGAACAGAGGACGGAGAGAAAAAAAAATATTCGCAACAATCATTAACTACGTCCATAATGTACATAATATCAACCACGATCATAAGTACGTCCATGACGTTAACGAACACAACAAAGAAATTGACAATTTTGTTTCATACTTCAACATTTGAATCGCCAATCCATGTATAAAGTTTGAATTTGAGCGATCGACTATTGAGAAGAAAATCCTCTACTTGAAATCATGCCAAGACAATAGAACACACAACAGAGAAAACAAAGTTGTAATTTGCATAAAGAAAGAAGAGAAAAATGATGAATGCTACTATTGGGTGTTGGGTCTAAACTCAAATCTTTTATATTTTTTATCATGAAAAATGTTGAAGGTTAATTTAGGTATTATAAAAATATACAAGGATAAAATTGTCCAAAAAAATTTCTTCCATAGATTATAGATATTTTAACTAGTTAAATTATGTCCAAGTTGCTAGATATTAATTAAGACATTAGTTATTGATTGCAAATCAATCAGAGCATTGCTCATTAGAAATGCAACAATTATCATCCCAAATGTCACAATTATCATCCCAAATGTCTATTGTTTAAAGATACAAAGAACATCAAAGCCGCTAAATTAACCTATCGTGGTACACAAATCTAGGCAAAAAGCTAATAGAGTTTTATGAAAAGAAAACTATAAAATTTCTTTTTTATTAATCAAAAGTCTCAACTTTTCTCAATTTGCCTATTTCATGAACGATAAGGTTGATCTAGAAATTGACCTCTAAAAATTTGTCTATAACAGCTCAATTATTTCATTATCGCTAGAGATTTGATCTGTAATTGTTGTACTAAAAACAAACTCAATTATTTCATTATAGATAGGAATTGACAATTGTTGATACATGAGAAAAAGGTAGAATATATATCCATCATTGAAAGATGATAGGCAAAATCTGTAGTCGCTTTCATCCTATAATCCTAAGAGTACAGAAGGTATTAGTAGGAGGTTTGAATACCTCATCCCCCCTTCGGCTTTTGGGACGTGTATAGGTTTCATTTGCCACCCATCCTCCCTCGATTATTTCGGGAACAAGGTTGGATGTTATAGTTAGCAATCCTAGCCAGGTCAACCCTCTACCAAATGGAACCATCCCTTATCTTCGTATGCTTAACACGACCCTTTGTTCTACCCTAGCTCATACCAAATCATGCCTTCTTAAGGTCGAGCTGTCCTTCAGGCCAAGTCCTTATTCACATTTAAAATATAAATGAACAAGAAAAAAGCCTCCTGAAGCATTGGAGAACAAGAAATTAAAAGCAAATGCTTGAAAGAATGTCATATAATAGTAGAACGCCTAATGCAATATTACCTTAATAAGGTTCCAAATCTCCAAGATTCTTACACCATTATAAGAAAGAGATTCATTTGCAAAATGAGAATCCAATTCTTATTTTCTAGCCCACAAACATTAAGGTTTGGAATTTAAACAGACCAATTTTTTAAGCAAATCTTTGAAAATCAACTGCAAAGTTCAAACACAACGATATGCATAGCCAAGGAATCAAGACATTTTTGTTTAGAATAAACAGTCATCGTGAATCTACTCGACATGCATAACAAAAAGTATCAAAAACTTGACTAAACTGAAGAATCCTAGAAGCATACAGAGATGTATCATGTCTACTAATAAAGATAAATGTTATCAAAATTGAAAAATGCAATTCAACTGCAACTCAATTCTCCAGTATCTCTGTTTCTGAGATCAAAATCACAAATTAGTATTTGATAGGAGCAATAACTTCAAGTTGGGGACCGAGCTTCTCCTCAGCAACCTTCTCGGCTTTAATCCTCAGCTTATTTAACTGTTTCTTTCTCTCATAAGCAGCCTGGGCTCTTTCCTTTCTCTTCCTCTCCAGTTCCTGCATTGGAATAAGACGTACATATGTAAGAACTGCATTTCATGATAGAAAAGAAAGAAAATATTGCAAACAGGTAGCAGGATAATCCAAACAGGGTGAAAAAGTGTTTAGATGGTATATTAGAAGGTAATAAAAGAGAGTTTACAAATTACAAGGCCTATTCATAGAGTAAGTTCATAACAGAAAGTAAAAATAATACAGCAGATTAATAATAACTACTAACAAATCAGAACAAACTCCACTAACAAAGGGAACAAGGTGAAAAGACAAGCCAAGCCATGTGCATTATACATATTTCCAAAGACATCCCACTTTGACATTTGCATGCACAAGTGATATAAACTTCCATACACAAGTGCAAAAGTATTTCAGTTAAGGAGAAAATATGAAAGAAAAATGCAATTAAACAAGTAATATTATCAACTTGAAACTCAAGATTGGAGATCAGCACGCCAGTAAGAAATGAACATTAAAAAAAACGCTAAACATTCAAAAGGGTGAACATATAAACACCCAACAAGCATAATGAGCATTTATTTAAACATGACTAACAAAGGCCCATTCATAATTGAGTCAACAGATACCAATTGTAGTTATACTCAGCCAAATACCAAAATATACTTCAACTCCAAACAGCAACATGAGTTCGTAACAATATGCACAATAAAATTCATTGAGACACAGTTCGCAACAATATGCACTAATTTCAGAGCGGATGGCATTCTTACCTTGATGGTATCATAATGGTTCCATCCAACCTCCGAAGAGAGTCTGCCCAACAAGCAGTACTTATGTCCAGCTTGAAGCCTCAAGACCCTGAATTTCCAAACCAACATAACCAATTAGTAAATACAGAGACCTCACAATCAGAACATAAGAAACATTAAACGATTAAGCCCTCAAACAAAGCTTACTTGAGAGCATCAGGGATGACCATCCTCTTCATCTTATCGTACGGAGGAGGAACACCCTCGTACGCCTTCAAACGGGCAAGAGCCGCCGCACCACGCTTAGTCTTATGGGGAATCATCCTATAAAACCCAAATCAAATCCAGTAAAAACAAAGACACCCAAATCCCCGGATTCACTCCCAATCGCAAAGAACGAAATACACAAATGTAGAAGAAAGGAGGAAGACAATACCCACGAATGGTGCGCCAAAGGATCTTAGCGGGGGCACGGAAATGAATGGGGCCATGAGAAGGCTTGGTGTTCATTCGTTTCCTCAAGAAACGCATGTACTTCATCTTTTGGCGAACCAATCCGCCGGAGATGCAGATCTCCTCGCACCTGACGACCACAACTTTCTGTCCATTGAGTAGCTCTTTGGCGATAATGGAAGCGAGCCTTCCCAACATGTGATGCCTGGCGTCAACGACGACGCGCTTGGCACAGATACCGGAACCGGACACCATCCTTCTTGTTTCTCTGTGCAAAAGCCTCGAGCGGCTATCGTCTTCTTCTTCTTTTCTGTGAGGGAAATGGTTGGAGTTGCTAGGGTTTTTCAATTAATATGTGAGAGATGCCTGAATCTTATTGGGCCTCTCGTCTTGGGCCTACTTTTACATGGGCCTAGGGTTTTTGGGGAAAATACTTGTTACTATTAAATAATTTTCTTTTTCTTCTTTTAATTTTTTTTTTGGAGAGAAAAATACACTTATTGTCATCTAATCTCTTGAAGCTAGAAAATGTTTTTTAGTTTATATAAGAGATATTAAAGTTATGCATGGCTATATAGACATTGACATTGGTATTATCATTTTCAAGCTAACGTAACTTAAATACTTCAATTAGATTATTGAATTAAAATAAATGTGTCCATAAACTTCTATTAGGTTATTTGTGTTCTTTGAAGACTTCAAAGTGGAAACTCTAAAAAGACTTTGAAGAAAATCTGAATTAAGTTTTTAAAAAAATCTCATCCAACAAATATGTTTTTATCCCATCAAAAATTGAAAAATATACAATTAATTTATGTAAGTCCAGTTTGCTTAAAAATAAAAATAAATAAATAAATCTAAACAAAAGTCTCTGACCTCAAAAAGAGATTCTTTTGTATACCTCGTCTTTTATAAAATTGAGCATAATTCATTGGATCAATTTAAAATTGGACCCAACTTCCTTTAATAATTAAGACGTTATTACTTTTTAAAATAATAAAAAAAATCAATTTTTTGTTTCAAAAATAAAAAGAAAAAAAATATAAAGTAAAAATTCAATCCATCCATATTGAACTAACTAAAAATTTTCAATTAATTCAATATGACATCAATAACTCTCTTTTATAATGATATAGCTTCGAATCTCACTCCACGTATCTCTAAAGAGTGTAATACATATATACATGTATCTTCTTGGTAGCCATTTATAAAATGTTAAATTATATAATAATAAAAAAGCCCATAAATTATCCACTTTGCGTAAAAAATACCCATGAAATTTCAAAAGTTTCAAAAATACTCTTAAACTTTCAAAAAAATTCAAAAATACCTTTGAACTTTTCAAAAATTTCAAAAATACCCTTACCTAAAAAAAATTTAAAAAAAATCTTCACCGTAAGTATATGAACACAAACCGTGATTAGCTCGTTGCAAAAAATAACTTTAAAATTAAAAAATAAAGTATATAATTGCTCATAACGTTAATATAGTGATTAATTTGTTTGAAGTTTTCTTAAGTTAAAAAAGAATGAATTTTAAAACAAATTATATAGATATATTCATTTTTTTTTTCATACAGATACTCTTATTTTTTCTTAATTTTTCAATTCTTTAACTTATATCAATTTTTCAATTCTTAACTTATATCAATTTTCTCAAGTTAAAACATAAAATCTCATAAAATTTCACAAAATTCTAAATTTCCCTTTAAACATACCAAAACGATAAATAAATAAATAAATAAATAAACATTAGTGTTGAGTGTGCTAATGATCGAATATTTTTTTTTATTTGACTATTTATCGTTTTGGCATGTTTAAGTAGAGATTCTGATTTTAAAATTTTATGTTCACTCCAAATTTTGGTTAGTGAGAAAATTGGTGTAAAATGAGAACTGAAAAATTAGGAGGAAAATAAGAGTATCTATATGAAAAAAATGAATATATATTTATAATTTTTTTAATTTTAAAATTATTTTTGTAACAAGGTATTAACTATTTTAGCTCATAAACTTACAATAAAAGTATTTTTTTACTTTTTTTTTAGAGTTAGGGTATTTTTTAACTTTTGAAAAGTTTAGGAATATTTTTTAAACAAAACTTTAACAGTTTCCATCTAAACTTATATGAATATTTTTTAACTCATTTTTAAAGTTTAAGAATATTTTTAAAACTTTTGAAAATTCAGAAGTATTTTTGACACAAAATTTACAGTTGAGAGGCATTTTTATAAGTTAACCTTTATAAAACACTTAAACGAATTAAGACAACGATTTTGAAATAAACAGCATAGCTTAGAATCAAGTCCGAGTAAAATCACATAGTACAGAAACCAAACCAATATCTCAAATGGCAAGGGCATAACACCACCTTGTTTTAATCGCAGAGCTGGTACAGCTCTACCATTTTTCTGAAGTCAGTCCCAAAAGAGGGGGATAATATGGAAATCAGATGGGGAAGGGGGAGAAAATGTAACTAAACTGGAGGTAAAGTAGTATCACTGAGCTCTTCAGTCGCCGAGACGCTCGGCGACGATAACAATGTCTCGACTACAAAAGGCATCAAACACTTCTGAGCATAGAGTGGCATCAGCTTTCCATACACAATTCCATTCCCATCTTCCTAGAATTTGAAACATTGATACAAGGAAAAGAAAGAAATCCAGTTCATATATAGGCAACGGTAGCACGTCGAGCTAACCTAACTCAAAATAATATCTTGCATTTTACTTGTGCTTAGATTGCTCAGCGATGTCTTCTGGTAAAGATAACATCGGTGCCAACCAAGTCAAAACAAATCAACGGGTAGGATGATCATGATGTGTATTCAAAAGGCTGGGGTGGTTGAGGCTCCTCATCTACAGCCATGGCTGATCCCGAACCTTGCTGCCCAGTTGCTGAACCACTGGCAGGTGATGCTGTTGATGACGGTGTGTCCGTTAGAGAGAGGACCTCAGGTTCAGAAGGGTGCAAGTCTTTTAATAGAACGAAACCTGAAGGCGCCAATTTCACCGGTACATATCTGCTTTCCTCTAAAAATTTGATGAATTTTTCCTGAGCAGGAACCACTCTAGCTGGGTTGGTCAGAATTTCAAAAGAGGGCTCTGGTTCTGCTTTCTTCTCAGGTGGGTTGTCAACCTGCCACAATGAAAATTTAAGAAGATACAGCACAGCTACAAGCAACAAACGTGAAATGTAGCATAGACCTAAATTGACACAGATCGAAATGGGTGATCTATACACAAAAAAGCAGGAGATAACAGCATCAAGTGAAATTTACCTGCATGGAGTCGCCATCCTTCTCAGCGGACGCCTTCCCTTTAGCAGGATTAGAACCTGAGGATGAAGATTCTGCTGCAGACGACTTTTCAGCAATGTTCTTTTGTTCAGCTTCTTTCTTAGCCCTGGCTTTAGCCTTTGCTGAAGTTGACAAAACTGCAGTTGGAAGTTTTACAGCAGACGTAGCGGCAGGCACAGTGGTCGGTTTAGGGTACTCAAACAATGAAGGTTTCGCATGAGACAGGAAATCGAATTTTGGAACTTTTAAGTCGTTGTTCAGTCCAATAAATGCCGTGGGTGAGAAGGACAAGCTGATAAAATAGATAAGGGGATACCAATACCAAAACTGGCTGAAAACAGCAAGACCAACAACTGCAGTGATTTTGTCATGTTTGGTCTTGGACAACAACCTTATAGTAACATTCCTACCGCCAGCATCTAAAATTCCTGATGCCAAGATTGCTCCCATTTTGCTCATGGTGTCTTCATGCTTATCTAAAATTATTTTCTCCAATTGTCGCCTAAAATAAGAAATTATATATTAGTTGGATGAAAAAAAAGACTTCAGAAAATAGAAATGGATAGAATATAAAAATAAAAGGATAATACCTGAATGCTCCAACACGAGAATCGCTGGCTTCACTTATCTGGACCATGACCATGGCCATTGCAATAAGTGCACCTTGTCGAACGAAATCAACAACATCTGATGTTAGGGGCTCCAGCAAGGATATAGCCTCACTCAACCCAGTACCCGCACAAGATATGCCCACTGCAAGAGCAGCACCATATCGAACATGTGGGTTGTAAGATTCAGACAGCAAGGAGACAATTCGAGGCGTCTGTGGATTTATAAACAAAGTGAGATCAGAATTTCAAATATAAAAGATGATCAAATGAGACTGTTAAGCTGGGGAAACTCGTTCTCAAGAATTGATATAGCACTGACCTGTTCAGGCTCTGAGTAGAGGACAAACCCAAGGGCAAGAACAGCTGTTCTCCTAACATCATCGCTCACATCAGATACAGCAAAATGAAGCAACTGACGAATTGCCTTGTTGTTTGCTGTACCTCTGTATGCCAATGCTAATGCATACATACCACCATAACGAATTATAGGATCTTGATCTCGAGTCATCTGCTCAATTAAGGTATCGGCTTCTTCTTCTCTTCCATAAACAGTGAGGGCTATCCCCAATGCTAGGCCACTGCGCAAGAGTACAAAAGATAAGAAAACAACATAATAGATGTATAGAACACTACTAATCCAGAGAACAAAACCATAATTACCGGATGATCTTTTCATGTTGTGTCTCATGTGCATAGGCAAGCATCTCACTAGCCTTCTCACTCGCCGTACCAACCATAAGTAAGCCCATACTGATGCCAGCAGCTTCACCAGCAACGGCACTGTCTGTGTATAGTACACTCTTGATGTCATCATAAATCTCTTCATCAGCAGTCCCTAGAGTTGCCAAACCAAGACCCAAGCAAGCACCATGTTGTATAACCTGAATTCCATCAAAATAACCAAAATTAATCCAGACTGCCCCAACATCAAGTCATCAACTACCAGTGATTTAAAAGAATGTGTACCTCTACATTAGTACTTCGTAGGCTATCTCGAAGAAACTGTTTTATGCCTTCACCATGGTTGGCATGAATAAGACCTAGAGCATAAAGGGCGCCTCCCTCTGAGTAAGGACTGCCGCCACCACCAGATGCACCTTGTGGCAAGTATGGTGCCATAAGAGATCTTCCCTGCTGCAAATGGCCTCTGTGAATAACACCAAGCCCTGCTGTAGCACTAAACTTAGCCCAGTTGGTGGCCCTGCTCAACCAATCCTTGATAAATAGAAGAGCAAGACAGCGTAAATGTCAACAAACAATAAATTAATTACAAAATGAAGGAAAAGCTTATAGTCCAAGATCAGGCTCACCAAGTTCTCACGGAGAAATGTATCCACGGTGGTTCCAGCATGCATGATTGCATTAGCATAAATTGTAGCACTATGACAGACACTATTTCTCATCTCTACAGATTGCTTTATTGTCTTCAGAATGAGAAGATCCGATCTATTGACAATTAAGGTAAAAAAATAATAAATAATAAATAATGAAAAAGAAAAAGAAAAAAAAGAAGAAAGTTACTAGCTCCCCTTATACTTCAACCCTGGAACCTTAGTTTAAAAAGAGAGGCTTGAGAAGAAAATCTCTTACTTGTTGTGACTGTATAAGAACTGCAGGGTCAAGTGTATTGATGTTTCTCCTGATAGAATTCCCTTGATTTTTGTATATCTTTCAGCATATACTACCTCCTTTGGATCTGCTTGTTGAACATTCTGATTGGAAGTAGAACTTCCCTCGGTCATTTGAGCATCCTCAGGAGCAGGGGAACTCTCACTTTGAGCAGACTCGTTTGAACTAGGCTGTGCTGCTGCTGGAGGTTCAGGCTTGGGATTTGAAAGCCGATCCCTCACATTTAATAAAAATGCCTGGTGCTCGTTCTCTATGAGATCAAAGGCAATTTGAAATGCAAGAAGAGTGTCGTCCTTGTTTTCAGATCGAAGAAGTTTTTCCAATATGCTTGCAACACCTTCAGGTTCATCCAAGAACATAAGACACTGACAAATACTCAAATAATCTGGAGAAGGCAGCTTCTGATATACTTTGACAAGAAGACGAAGAACCTACAGGATTAATGAAACAAGAAAGATAAGCATCAACCTCAACATTCTCATCCTATTGTACACTTCAGATTACATATTTTAATTGGTTAACTTCCTAAAACTGTCAAGCACGAGCATTTTTTCTAAACTGAATATATGGGCATTCTAAGGTCTCTGAAAGAACCAACGGATGAACATCCAAATTCAACATATATTCTAAATAAAATTAATAAATTCTCTTAATTCTTTATTTGTAACTTAATATTAATGTTATACACATAAAAGCTCCAATCAAGAGAAAGAGATGGGGAACAAAACACTTACATCTGTAATGAGAAAAATAACGAGGGCAGTCAAGAAAATAAAACACAATTCTTCACAAAGAGTTGGGTGAAATAGTCATAGTGATCTGGTTTTTAACCATTCCATTTAAGTTGTCATTACATGATTGAATCAGAAGGT
The DNA here is from genome assembly GCA_002890555.2 of Lagenaria siceraria. Lineage (NCBI taxonomy): Eukaryota > Viridiplantae > Streptophyta > Magnoliopsida > Cucurbitales > Cucurbitaceae > Lagenaria > Lagenaria siceraria. The sequence continues at coordinate 17,757,115 of CM016488.1, forward strand.
AGCAGGGAAGGAAGAAAATGTGAACAGTAGAGCTTCTAATTCTTTTAGACAATTTCACCAAAATAATTACTCACTAGAAGAAACTCCCTAACCCTTGGATCACTTTGCAGCCACAAACAGTACAATAAAAAAGGGATTTATGCCTAAGCTTATTTCTGGTGGGTAATGTGACCAAGTCAATATGCATAATGTTTCATGTTATGAGAATCTGAGAATTCCATTTTCAATATAATAAAAAGCTTAGACTAATAAGCACAGTAAATTTGCCTATGAGTCTATGTCATATACAAATCCAGTATTGTTATACAATATAATAATAAATTTTACCATACAAACAATATCACTCAGACTGCCTAAAAAGCAAAAATTGATAGAATGGGAAAACAATGTAGATACTTTTAGGCTTGCAAATGAGCAAGTGATTCAAATACTCACCTCATGTCTATATTCTCTAAGGTTAACAAATGAGTGTGAAACATTTATGCAGTAGGAGAGAGTTCCTTGAACATTATCACTTTTTGTGATTGCTTCCTCTAATTTGTCCAATCTTCGGCACTCGATCGCAATTCCCATAGCTTGTTGGTATTTCCCATCCGTTATACACCTAAACGGACACATGGTGAGTAAGCAAAGGGTAGTAAAGAGTTGCATCACGCTAGAGAGGGAGAAAGACCCACATACTTATTAAGCATTCTCTCCACAATTGCCTCCAACCTTGGGTCAACAATTGTACCTTCTGCATTTGACTCTGCTGCCTTAGACTTGAGACTAGCATATTCATCGATAGCTTTAGCTGAGAATTCAAGTAAAGAAAAATCAATATGAAATTATCAAGTCCTTTACTTTATCAAAGCACCCTAAAGTTCCTCCATAAATGTCAATCATTTCAAGTACAATCATATTTTATTAACAAAATACCCATAACCAGTAACTATCCTTATTTGACATGCTTACACAATAATACATATAATTGATGAAGATAGTGATTATTCTTACCTAGAAGAGTATGAACGTAATCAGAATCTTCAGAAACATCAAAAAGTGAACCAGCGCCAAGCGCATAAGATAGGGAGTCGTTAAGTTCACCCAAGTAATAGAAGACCTGCAAGTTAAAGGTTTTTTTTAGATAAGGAACATTTCATTGAATAAATGAAATAGGGGAAACCCCAAAAAGAGATTTCCAATTGGAAACTAAATAAGAGATACTAAAACGATTAAAAGGGTGCCTACTTTTTGCACCAATATAAAGTTGTAGAAAGAACCAAATCCAAAAATCTATATCAAAGGTGATTATAGATCCTCCTTAAAGACATGTGAGTTAAAAGTGGGGTAATCCATTATCAATGAATGGAAAACAAAACAGTTTATAGATCCTCCTTAAAGTTATCGCATTCATGGCAGTTTGATTTTTTTTACCTGGTCCAAAGGATATCATTTCTCACTAATTTATATCAAATGGCTATAGAAGCATGATAGAAAGAGAGTGAAGAGAAACAATCTGTATCCAAAAAAACCATTAAAGAAAGGTCTCATTTACCTTTGACACAAGTAACGCTGCTAATTGTCTCTGATGTTGATCGAATTCTTCATCTTCGTACAAGCTTTCACTGAAAATGAATGACATATGTTACAAACAGAGTAATAATATGCTATCATAACACTGTCATCACCAACAACACGAGACATAGAGCACACCAATAATATTCTATCATAACATTCATTTATTTTTTCTCTTTTTTAGTTAAGAAACCAAGCTTTCATTAAGAGAAATGAAAGAATTGTACACGGACATACAACAACGACAACAACAAAAAAAAAGTCGAACATAAAGAAGTCTAAACCCTAACTACAAAATTACAAAAAGGCCGAGTATTTGACCCCCATAAGAAGCGTTAAACCTAACAACCTTCCAAACCTCCTTACACAATCTCTCCACCTCTTCACAGATCCCTATCCATCATATTTTACTGCTGGTCATAAATCACAGTTAGGATGAACCACCCACTTGTTAGAAAATGATAGGCAGTAGGTCAGCATTAAACAATCCCCCATATGATCAATCATGAATGATGAACTCCCATGGATTATGGGTTATCCCCGCCACTTTCCCATATGCAGAATGCTAACCTAGTCATCTTTACTACGAAGAACTCCTGAACACGTATGACATGTCATGAGCCAGGGAAGATGTAAAAGATCAGGCTCATAAAAACCCAACAACAACTGGAATATCATAACCCAAACACCACTTATTTTACTAAGGAAACTCGGCAAATTTCTGATTCGAAATGTTGTCAAAAGAAGAAAAAGTAACTAAACAAGCAACCTGAATTAGAAGGCACGGTTGTTTATCACTAATCCAAATTCCAGAATCAGAATGCAGGTCCACATAAAGCATGATTCCACTTAACTTCAACCCAACGTTTAACCCAGCCTTCGCTAATTTTACCAATGTCAAGTTGAATTTCTCCAAAATTAAACACTTCGGCACTCCAAACTCCAATTTCTCGATCCCAACAAAAGAAGGCGTCATAACATCAAGAAACACCCGCTAGAATTTGTTAGTTTAGACGTTTTCCACGATAAATCCGTACCGAAAAGAAACAATCCACTCTCTCCCTCGTTATTAACAGCCCTAGAATCCATAAAAACTAAAAACGACAACACCCAAGTACACAATCGAAGAACCCATCGAATTAAAATGCAAACTTTCATCAAGAAAAAAGAAGAAAGCAAATTCGTACATGACAGGGACGCTAGTTGAGATCTCGGGCCAAAAGTTGTCAACCAAATTGTTGAGATTCGAGAGAGCGTGAAGCTTGAGCAAAGGATGGGTCTCATTAAGCATCGCCAAAAGCCCACCCGCCGAGCTCACCAAGGTCGCCATAGCTTTGAGGAAACGAAGAGTGAAACGGAGCTCGGATCTGTAGGAAAAGAGGAATGAATCGAAAAATCAAAACTAGGGTTTTAGAAACCCTATTGGGGAAGCAAGTTTCTGGGAACAGAGGGGGAGAATGGAGATGAGAAAGAAGAAGGAATGGAGTGAAAATTGGGGGATTCGCTACTGAAATGTTTTGCTTTTTGTATCGAACCTCTCGATCTACCAAAACCTGACTTATCCAACAAGTCAGTTCCTTTTCCCCTCTTTCTCTTTATTATTATTATTTTTTTCCATTTAGATTATAATTCATATACAATTTTTGGCTTAAAGTTTGAACTTCTGATTCCATTAAAATGAATTATAATAATAATAATAATAATCGGACTAAATTATAAATAATATTCTTGTATGGTGTGATAGTAATATAACAAAAATTTAAGCCTAGAACAAGGTGCATATATAATTTTTTATTTTAGATTATTGTCACAACATTTCAAGTCTTAATTTTCAATTTAAATTTTATGTATACTCTAAAAGTATTTTGAAATCTCAATGAAAGATTAAAGATAATAATGCAAGTTTTGAAAGTATTGGTGTAGTTTTGAAACAAATGACCAAGGTTGTTTTTTATAATTTAACTAATAAATAAATAAATTTAGAATTTGAATTCGGCATCTGATGACCCCTAACATTTTCAGGAGGTCACCCAATATAAAATTGATCCAAGCTAAGCATGTTTAACTATGAAGTTTCGATGATTAAGTCACCAAAAAGGAATGTGCACCTTGTTGGTATAGATAGTAATTTTCATCTATTTTTAGTATTTCTTAACCATACTTTTATATCCTCAAGATCTCTCTCATTTAGATGTAATCTCGGTTCATTCATGTCCTCCTTCTAAACTCGGGACATTACATATTAAATCTTTGACTTTTTTTAGTATAATAATTGTGGAAATGAGAGACCAAACATTCAACTTTAAAAAAGTGGAAGCATGACAATTACTAACTAAACTAAGCTCATTTTGGCTCGAATTTTAACTTTTGAGGTGCTACGTAGTACTTTTATCCATGGATCTATGATACATGTCATAAAATGCATGTCTTAGGATGATATTTCTATACTCTTACTTAGTAAATTTGTCATTTACATGTGTTTTATCCCATTATATAGTATTAAATGGATAAATGATCTTATGAAGGTCTTCTTAGTGTCAAAAGTTTATTTTTACTAATTTTTGTTGATTTTATGAACTTTGGCAAGTAATTTTGACTGATTTGAAGAAATTGTGTTGATGCACCCGCATCACTAAGTCAATACGGCCGCATTAAAACCCTAAAATTCGAAATTCTGCCCAGTCGTCTGTTGTTGCATTTCTCAAGGTCCATAGTTGTTCTTCAGCACCGAAACTGACCAGTACACCATTGAAGCACCAATTTTGGCCCTCCCACAACCCGATTTGGGCCAAAGGATGGAAAGTCTTCCCTTTCAGGAGAGAAACAGTCCACACTCGAAATTCAACCATCCCTTAAGCAAGCTCCCATTTTCCAGTCATAACACTTCACTAATGGTGGTTCCTTTGAAGTACCTTAGCTCTAGGCTATCCCTACTCCATGAGAACGAGTGTAGAGAAGGGATTCATCGTTGAAAGAGAAGAATATACCCTAGGGAGATTTGAATAGTTGGAGCTTGTTCCAAAAGGTTTTCTTACTGTATTTCTAGCATTGTTTTCCTTTAGCATATTCATTTACTTTCATCTTTTATTTTGCTGAACCTTTTATCTTGTAATCATGGTTTATGAATTAATGAAATCCATTCATTTATTCTTAGTCATGAGCTAAAATCTCTAAGGAGTTCAGGTATGTGAATGTGCTAGGGTAATATGGCTTGAGCAATGCTTATGTTTCATACCTCTTTGACTTGTGCATTTCCTTTATTGACTTTATGGATAAAAATTGTTAAGTTAAACTGGTCACTCAATTTAGCAATCTAGTGGAGCCTTAATACTAAGAAGGTTAGGATATAAATTGATATCACAAACGAATGTGAGACTAAGAGTCTAAAAATATGATTGTCATGTAGCCATAGAAATAAGATACACCATAGGGTAAATGAATTGCATGAAATTAATCTAATATCCAGCTAACATAGAAATATTGGTATTAACTGCTTAGAGCTTCTAAAGGAACTTGACACAAGATTTAATAGAAGGAGTTTCTTGCCCATGACTAAGTCACTGTCTTGGTATGATGTGATCGCATTATTTAAGACACACTACCCTTTTGGTTAAAACATAGTTGAAGTCCTGTTCATTACTATTGTTTACTGTTTTTATCCATTTCCAACTGAAAATCATAATTTTTCTATAGCTGATTACTTTCGGTTACTTAATTGAATTATCTTAAGAGAACTTAAACAAAAACTAGTCTCCTGGGATTCTACTTTTGGAATCTCTAAGATTTATTACTTCATTGATGGTACATGCTTGCACATTGACCATATTTACCCTTATTATTATCATTCATACACAATCGGTTGATCAATCTATAGTCGAAATTGGAGATTATATAGTATATATCATTGAGAAGATTTTCCATGTTGTTATGGATTTGTAGTACAATGTAGTCCTCCCATCAAATTATGGAACTTTTTTTTTTAGTTTTGTTAAATTACGGATTTGGTTCATGTAGTTGAAACTCAACTTTAATTTGGATTCCATGGTTTTAAATGTATCAATTTGATCCTAGTGTTTATTAAGTTTTTGAATTTTTGCTTCTATTATAGTTTAACTAAAATTTACATACGAGTTGTTACTATATTGAATGCAAAATACATTCTCTCTTTACGTGGTAATGAGATGATGCTTTCTATTAGATTTATAGTTTAATAAAATAGGATAAAATAGATTGGCATAAAAGTGGGTAAAATATGTTATAACAATTTATGAAGGGTCAACTTGTCAAAATGATCATAGCTCAACAATAATTAATATGTACTATTTTTTAGGTTGAAGATTATGATTCTCAACACTACAACGATTTTGACTTTAGATGTCAGTTGACATTTTATAAACGATGATAGATTGACTATATGATGTCAGTTTTGAAAAAAAAAAATCTCATCTTACAAATTTTTTTGTAGATTAACATAAAGTTCATATAAGATGTCCATTGTACCTATATAAGTTGATGGCGGTTTAGAATTGCTATCAAAGATCATCCGTCATCATACCCTATGATGACACATGATACTATGTCAATTGTTAATCTTTCATCATACGGATATGATGTCAATTTTGAACTGACATTTAAAGTTAAAATTGTTGTAGTAGATCATATATACTTCATGTTTGTTGTACTAAAAAAAACAATTATAGAGTTTAACTTGAAAATTTTTAAACCTAAGAGTACAAAATAAAATCAAGTCAATATCCCAAGGAGTAAAATAGTGTTTCAAATACATATAGACCAAAGTAAAAGTAATTTCGTAATTTAACTTAAAGTAAGTAAATGGTGTAAGGTTCAAATTATGGAATGATGTTTTTATTGATTCCATGACAAATAATAATTAGATAGTTTTTCTTTTATCATATATGGGGTGGGCGATCGAATCTCTAATCTCGAAATCGATATTAGAGTTTTATTTCAGCTGGTATATGCTCAATTTTGACAATAAAAAAGTGTGTACTACCATTTATATTCACATTATAGTAATAGTGCTAATATAGATATATAATTTAAACTTCATAAAAATAATCGAATCATTTTTCTAAAACACTGTATGTAAACACCATGTTCAAAATATAAGTATCTATAATTTTAAAAAGTTTTATGTGACTGGTTGATATATTTTAAAATACATGCATTGTTACAATATGTTAAAAGTATTCTTACGTGATACATTACCTGGTGGTGATAAATCAACGTTAAGTATATAATATGTATAAAATTTAAGACTCTAAATTAAATTGATTATATTAGAGGTTTTAGTGAGTACAAAATAAAATAGAATAGAACTGATAGGATTTTTTTGAGTAAATATAAGTATGTTATGCAAGAAATGATTTCTAAGATGTATGGCAAAATTCAATAAAATAGAATAGAACTGATAGGATTTTTTTGAGTAAATATAAGTATGTTATGCAAGAAATGATTTCTAAGATGTATGGCAAAATTCACACTTTTAGGTTGTGACGATTGAGATAATGTGTAGGCAATGTGACATGCATATATTTTTGTTAGTCAACAAAAACGAAATGGTAAATGAAATCATCAACATTTAGAATGTTAATTGTACTATTTTATCTAATTATCTATGTTTCGATTGACAATGTAGCATACGGATTAAGCACTTGCAACCTAAGAAAATTCCTCATTACTACTAGCATAGACAAATCTCAAATCATTTCAACAATACTTCAAAGTGATGAAAATATTTTTAGTATGAACTGAGAGGGTAGATTCAAAATTAGGGATTGAAAAAAAAAATTGTTAGAGACTCACAAACCATCAAAAGGGCTTCATAGTGGAAATCATTTTATGGGCCTCCAATAGCAATTTCATCAAGTAGGCCCATGGACAAGCCCAACAGCTTCTCATGGGCCTAGAAGGAGAAGTTGCTAAATTCAACCCAAACTTGTACTTTTCAAAACATAAACACTCAACACATGCTGATTTGCCATTTCAGAGAGAGTGAGAGAGAGTAAATGCTTGCTTGTCAACCAAATTCATCCTATAATTAATGATGTCTAGAAAGAAAAAAATTATACAATAAAAATGATAAGATAAAATTTAAATCTATTACGACTTTTAAGAGGGTTTGACTTTAATATATATATATATATATAATATATATATGTGTATTGTCACATGATTGTTATATCAATTATTAGTAAAGTAAGGATGTGTGTTACACATACATTCTTCACATACACTAATTACATTTAAACAAAAAGGATGGTCTCGAACTTTAAAATGTATTTAATCATATAACTTTCAATTTTGTGTAACAATTTAAAATTTATTAGACATCAAATCAAAAGTTAAAGAATTTATTTAATATAAAATTAAAAGTTTAAAGTTGGTGGCAAATTCACCACACACATGGGTTTTTGGGGTTTAGGAGTGTAATAATGAGAAGTAAAGAGTTACGAAGTCTAGGGAGTTGTGAACTCCTACGACCCATAGTGTAAGGAGTTTATAAAATATAAAATCGATGGGTTTTAGTAGTGGGACCCACCACTCTTTGGGCCAAACAAGGAGTGGAGTTCACAACTCCCTACTTCCCTACTCGTACTTTCAAACTCCTTGGGCCAAACACACCGGAGTCTTCCCCACTCCCCCTTCCTCTATTGAGGTTCCTATATTGAACAAATGGAGAGACCTTACAATTTGTATAAATACATGTGTTACGCCTCTTATGATAAAATTTTATGTTATCACAACACATGAAACTCAAATAGTCATTTGACGAATAAAAAAAATCAATCGATATGCATAGTTCAATTTGCATGTAGTAGCGACTAAGAAGTTTAAGATTGAAATCCCTATTCCAATTATTTAAAAAAAAAAAAAATCTTCACATGAACACGTCTTTTTAAAGAAAGAGACTACTCCACTTTTATAATCTATTGATTATAATAACTAACTCAGTACTTTAATGCATTTACATAGTTTATAATTCTCGAAATTTAATAACTCTACTCTTTGCTCGAAACTAGCTACTATTTCAACCCAAACCATTTGTATACAATTTGATGTGAATTTCAAACTTAAAATTTCCTCTCTTGAAAGTTGAGACAATTTCTCTTAACATTTTCAGAATCATCCAATCCAAGTGTCGGCTGTTTCCTGTTTGGACACAAACCAAGAAATCACTGCTGACCAATGACTCACCCACCACCACAATTCAAATTCAATTCAATTCAATGCTTCTTCCCTTTCTCCCACATTCATGCATTTACTCGCCTCCCATCTTTATTTCTGCACCGCCCTCACTGGTTGCTGCACTCCCCTTTTTCTTCACCTTCCCTGCCCCTCACCCTTGTTTTCCTCATTTCTCCGCCGTCTCCGGGCAGATTGCCAAATGGGTGGCGACGGAAAGCTCTTTACTTTGGCTGAAGTCTCTCAGCACAATAACCGCAAAGACTGTTGGTTGATCATCAATGCCAAGGTTTTTCTTCATACCCTTTTCTTTGTTTTTGGGGTTTCTTCTTTCATATGTCTCATTATGCCTGTAGGAGTTTGATTCTCTGAAGTTGTTTGTTCTTGTTCTGTTTTCGTTTGCTCTTGAAATCTCACATGCATTCTGGACAGACACATTGTTCTTCACTGTTGAATCAACATGTTTATCCATGGCTGCTAAACTGCTGCATGGTGAGCTTTACCAATGATGTTGTATAGGGCTGGCTAATGAAGGAAATTAGTTCCACATTATAGTGTAAATCGAACTATTTCTTAACCTTTTTTTCTTGAGGAATGCAAAGAGATTCAGGCTTAGTTTTGGATTTCGTAGCTTTTAAAATAATTGTTGCGAATGGTGCTTTTATAAAAATGAGCTGTACTACGAAGGAAATTGGTGTTTGGTAGATCTATAACTTAAACGTGGAAAATTAGGATAAAATAGGAACTTTTAGAAGATATCATATTATTTAGCATTATATAATGGGACAGTTGCAATATAGCAAACATGCCTAAAATATTTGCAAATATAGCACCATGCAAAAGAATATATCACCAATAAGAGTCTATCATTGATAGACCATATTGCTAATAGAAGTCTATCAGCGATAGACTATATTATTGATAGATTTTGCTATATTTGCAATTTTTTTAAAATGTTGCTATACACTTAGTTATTATCCCTACTATCCATTGCAATTACCCTTATATAATCAGGTTTACCAAACATTAAATACAGTTAAGATTCCCTCTAATCACTTTTAACATTGGCAAAATCAATTCCAAATGCAGCCTCAATCCTTGGAGAGTGATGTTTCATCCTCACAAGGGCTTAGATTGGTTCTTTGGTTGGGTGGCTTTTGTGTAGAAGTTGCTAGAGACTGACTGACTGAGTAAGGCTCAAATGCCTCAGTCACATCGTTTGTTTAAGTTGAAGAGCATGAGTTTGTGTAATATGTGTTAATAGGTTATGGAAAGGGATGAGCTCTATAGATGTGTATTCATATCACGTATGTTTGGTGTAGGAGTTTGTGATCTACAAAATTTTATATATAGTGGATTATATAAGCCTGAGAATGTGTAACATTGGTTTGTGTAGTTCACGAGATTAACGAACAAATTTGCAGACGAAAATAAACAAACTCACATGATAGCAAACATAGACGTGGCTTCTTAATTCCAGATTATACATTCCTTACTCTGCTCACCTTACCAAGTTTATAAGACTGGACTGGACTGGAGATTTATGATTTATGGATCTTAAAATGGGCTGTGTTTAGCATTTTGAATGGACTTATTATGTGTTTTTGATTCCTTTTAGGACCAGGATCTCATTGAATGGATAGAATCTGAGGCTTCTTTATATTTGGCAGTCCTGTTATGAAACAATGTTCTAGTGGATTGCAGTACTGGGGACTGCTTGATCACTGTGATTTTCATATTTTTACCGATGCATTGAAAGGAATACAAATATCAGTGTAGGAAAACTCCGTTGGGTGATTTACTTTTACATCTGAATAGTGGTTAATATGAAGATCACTCACACAAAAATGAAGTCCAGATCTCATTTTATGTTTGTGTGTGTGAATGCACTTGTTTACTGAGGGCACTCTTATGCATATCTTGTGAGAACTGGACTCCGATGGGGTTGGACATCCAACACCCTGTTCAAACTTTACCAATAAAAAATCAGGTGTCTGTTTGATGAATGGTCAACTTACATCGCTGCCATTCTGTCTGGTTAATGTCAGTCACTGGAGCCCTAATCTGCCATAAAGACTTTGTTCATTCTTGATTGTACTGATTCCGTTTCATGACTTCTTCGTTTGGCATTCATAATCCGATCTCAAAGCAATATCCTGAAGCCTCACAGTCTGCTGAATTTGCACATTCCATTGATGTAAAAAATCTCCTGCCAGGCATCATACTTATGTTCAGCCCTACTAAATCTTTAAGTAGGCTTCATCCACGTAGAGGCGAGATTCATGACATATGAAGAGTTTGAAAATATTGACTTCCCCTACCTAGGCTTGAATGTTGAACCTAGACATTTCAATTATAACTTCACGTCCTTTCCACTAGAGCCATCCTTTGGGTAAAATCAGAAATTTACCGTACCGAAATTAGTAGTTATAAGCTCTTGTTGGTTGTACTTGTTCGTCATTGTGATAGAAACTCTGGTTTCTTCCTCATTAATGTAATGAGAAATCTCTTTCTTGACCCCCATATCAAAAGGATAAAGATAATTGTAGAAATGCTTGTGTTGGAGAAAGTCAAGTACTAGTTTCTCAACCCAAGCTTGAGAACCATGATCATTAGCCCACTCAAATTTCTTTTAAGTATAAAGTAAGAAGCAGGAGGATAAACATGAAAGAGCATGAATCTTCCCTCAAGTTAACCCGATTCCTAACTTGGAAGTCAATATTTGGAATTGCACAAACTATCTGCAAAGAACAACTCTTGAGCATTTCAACTATTTTTTGTTCCTGAAATTTCTTAAGAACAGTAATAGAAAATCGAACCATTTTGATGTTCTCACTAGTTGTACTATGGTTGGTCGTTCAGCCCAGAATGCGATCGACAAGCGTTCAGTTGTTTTGGCAGTTGGCCTGGAATTAGACTAAATAAGTCATGCACAGATTTTATATTTGATGGGTACTGGTTTTTAGCTTGAGGTTATCATTTTGTCCATCTTGATTATCCCAACAGGTTTACAATGTAACCGAGTTCTTGGAAGACCATCCTGGTGGCGACGAGGTGTTGTTGTCCGGCACTGGTAATAAACACTTCCAGTCATATAGCTTTAGTTCTTTTCATTATACGTCGAGTGTTTGTGCATCACTTACATATCATGTAATTTTCATTGCAACAGGTAAGGATGCAACTGATGATTTTGAAGATGTGGGTCATAGTGAAAGTGCAAGAGAAATGATGAGCAAATACTACGTTGGAGAGATCGACATCTCGACGATCCCAGAACAGACGACATACACAACTCCAAAGCAGCCTCATTACAATCAGGATAAGACGACCGAGTTCATAATCAAGCTCCTCCAGTTCTTGGTTCCTCTCGCAATCTTGGGTTTGGCAGTCGGTATCCGCTTTTACACCAAATCAACCTGAGGTTCTTGTTGAGATCATATTAGGTGGTTTAGTCTTAATGATCAATTACCAACTGCTGCATTGTGTTTGTGAAACTTAGAAATTTTCTATTCTGATGCTCTACTTTTTTCCCCCCTTTTTCTTTGTCTTTTACATTCTAGTTTTGTTTATTTGACTGGTAAAGTAAATGTTATTTTAGTTAAAGAAAAGAGTTGTTTGTAATCATGGAGTTGGTGATTTTCATCGGTATTTTACTAAGAAAATCTATATCTTTTTGTCTAATAATAATTTAAAATATACCTAAACTAACCTCCAATGATTAAAAGCACAAACATGGGGAAGAGACTAAAATAACGCCCTTACTGCAGAGTATTGATGTGACAATTTTACCCTCTCAAAAGAAAACTAACAAAAGTGAACTCTGTCCACTCCACACTTTTTGTTTTTATGTAATTAACAATTTTACTCTTGAAAATAAAAATAATTAAATTCACAATAAATTCATGTCAATCTCAAGTCTAGTGGTAAAAAAGAAACAAAGTCTCAATAATTGGTTAAGAGGTCATGGGTTCAATCTATGGTGGTCACTTACCTAGGAATTAATTTCTGAATTTCCTTGACACCAAAATGTGGTAGGATCAGAATGGTTGTCTCCTAAAACTAGTCGAGGTGTGCGTAAGTTCACCCAAACATTTACGGATATAAAAAAAAAAAGAAAAAAAAGAGGTTTATTTGTCAATCTCTATACCATGTAACGATTTAAAGCAGTTTTAATATGTATATTTATCAATCTACAGTGTATCGTTACAAATTTTAAATTTCATACGCTAAATCTAAGAAGCATGAACACTTTGTGTTAAGCAAAGTATCCATGTCAGACACGGATTTGTTTGGACATATATTTGAATTAAATTTTTTTTTCTTGATTTCTGGACATGGCTTTGGCAAAACGTAACTTTTTTTTTTGAAAAATGAAAAAATGTAACCTAAAAAGTAGGGAAAAAAAATAGAGAATCTCTTATAAACTTTACTCTATGTATGTAGGTTATTCTTTAAAGTATTAGGGTGACATCTTTTTCAAAAATCGCTAATTGACTTTGTTTTTAGTAAAGTATATTTCGTTTGTAGATCAAAGTTAAAAATATTAATATATCAACAACACACACATTTTCGTATCTGTGTTTGTGCTGCTCAAAACTTGACTTTTACCTGCTAAAATATGTAAGAACATATAAAAATTGAATCAGTAATGTATAATAATGTGAAAAAGTTAGTGATATCAAGCAGATTGAGAGGGACTAAAATGAAAATATGGGAGAGGTGAAGGAGTAGAATGCAAAGGAAGGAAGAGTAAAATGGAAAAGTTAAGAAAGTAAAAGATTGAATATGTGTGTTTGGAGGTTTAAGGAGTGAATCACAAATTACAAAGCAAAGGCTCGAAGTTCGAGAGTGAAAGAGTTGAAATGACTGGACTTGTAATAAATGAATAGTTACTACTTTTGTTGATAGGATACCATCATTAGTTCAACTCCAATACATTTTTCACTAATATTCATTTCTCCTTCCACCAGCCAACCTTTGTAATTTCATTACATTAATAATTTACTCTTTTTTCAATTTTAATACATAATAATGTTACTAAGTAATAATTTTACTTGGCTGTGCTTTTCAATGGGTTATTATTAAGTTATAGACTTTACTACATTATAATTTAAAAACTAGATCGATAAACTGTTAGTGAATCAAAAGTGTTTATAGATTATAATAATTAAGTTGTTACATAATAAAAATCAAATACTTATATTAGTAAGCTTTTTCATCCCAAAGAAGGTAGTATATGTCAACCCAAAGAAGGTAGTATATGTCAATTTCTACTAAGAGAAAAAAAGTCAAATTTTTTGTCTCACATTTTAAAAATTTAGAGTTGACATTCCTCTCTTTAAGTGACATAATACTAAATCTAAATTTCTATTAGTTCACTAAATTATTATGTATTTAATTCATGTCATATAAATCTATTCACTACATTTAACATTCTTTTAACGATTTTTTCACATGTTTGAAATCATAATTTATATTATGGGTTATTTAATATTAGACAAAAATGTAAAAAAAAAAAAAAAAAAAAAAAAAAAAAAAAATTATCTCCCTAACTTGAACAATACTCAACTGATTAATACTAACCTTGAAAATCATACCACAAAGATGTATCATATGATTAAGGGGAGAGAAAAAGAAGAGGTAAAAGAGATCTTCCTAATATTTTGTAACCTAAAAGTGTAATCAGAGATGAGTGAGGGGGGAGTAATGATGAAAGTAGAGACTGAGAAATAAAGGGCCACCTGTGAGATATGCAGCTCCAAAACACATGCAACTTTCTCTCTCTCTCTCTCTCATGTCAAAGTTAAAAGAATGAGGTTGCAAATCCTTGTGCCCTGCCCTGCCCTTCTCCTCTCCTTGCTTTTGAGATTTGCAGTTAGCTCAGTCATCACACCATGAAAGCAACCCACAAGGTCAGACAGAGAAACAGAGAAACAAGAATACAAAACCCCAAAAAAGACACCACTCTGTGCCACCTATTTCACAGGACAAATTTTTGCAGTTTACAGTTATGTACAATCCAAACAGTGACTTGTCAGTCTCTCCAAATTTACACAAACCCAATTCATTTTTCAACCTACCACCAAGCCCCTTCTCTCTTTTTGTTTCGTTCTGGTTCTTGAACTATTATGAACACGACCGCTCATAAACACAATGCTAAAGTCAGCGTATATGGTTATCGTAAACACAGGGGATGTATAAAAAGAATTACTAATAGACTTTCTCTAATACAATAGATCCTTCTGACTGAGTTTAGTAAATTCTAGACATAGTTAAGATCGCAATTACTTCCTTCTTTGACTCATCTTACTGTAAACTTACTATTTTAGCATTGCTAAGGAGAAAGCAAATAAAGGTAGGTCAGAAATTCACTCATGCTGGGGGGTGAAAAAGCTACTTAGTCAAGCATTTAATGACACCTCCATGAATGCTCTGTTTGAATTCAGCATTATAATCTTTAGGCTAAAGACTTCTAAACCCAAGAAATAACCCCCACCCCACTCCCAAAACTCTCTCTCTCTCTTCCACATTGGAAATGGAAGATTCCTCAGTTTCACCCAATACTAAATTAGCAACAGTTCCATCCACCCACATCTAAAAAACAGCCAAAATCAGGTTGAGATTATCTACTGGTCAAATCTTTTGTGGCTTTTGCTTTGTAAAAAGCATCTTTTCTTGGTGATATATTTTATTCTTAAGCCGTCCCTGATTGATTGAGGTGTTAATCCTTGTCTCCCAATCTTTCTATCTCTCCTAATGAATCCAACTTGTCTGTCACCACCACCACCAACCAAGCAGAAGCAAATCACATTTAACAAGTGCCACCATACACACTAATAAACTAATGGTGGACATAAGATTCCCCTCATTGATCATCATAAAGCTTTTCCACTACCACCCACCACAAACAACAAACCACTAACCATCTAGATATTACTTAATCTCATCATTCAACACAACACAGGCAGCAAATGGTTTATACATCCCAGTGCTTAATTTGCAGTAATATACAGATAACACAAATGACAGTGGAGGATGAAGAGAGACACAAAGGGTTAGTTTTTATTGCACAGGTTGTTGGTCTGTAGTTCCATCAGTACAAGTATAGACAAAGAAGAGGAGTGGAGGAGAGTACAGTACTACAAAGTGGGGAAGAGAAGAAAAATATCCTAAGTAAATTATCTGTACCACAGTTTCCTAGTTGCCTGAACTAACTACTAACCCTACAACTAAACTGCAGACCCTCTTTCCTTCCCCTCAGTAACATGTCTAGACAATTAACTTTGATGGGTATTTAGTGTGTAAATCATAACCTCTGTTATGTTACAGAACATTAGTCTACACTTCATTTTAGCGTTTCGTTTTTTTTTTTCGGGTTTTGAGAGGTCTTACTACTCCTTTACAAGTTAACAAGGATGATGGAAAAAAGGAAATACCACCATCACCCTTTAAGGTTAGACTAATTCCTTCCTGCTACTTGGAAACCTAAGCCCGAAATCTATTGAAAACAAGCAGGATAGAAGTCCTGATGGAACAACACGCTATAATCTTCTATGGTTGCAACTTCTCCCATTCGTAGCGGCCTGGAAGCGGCGTATCTTTCACAGGATCAAAGTTGTACCTGCATACATCATACCATTGAGACTGTTACTAGTACGAACAATACCAGGTCCTTTTACAGCTATGAAGAAATGTACATGTTAACATACTGCTCAATGAAGTGTCGTTGCTGCTTTTCTTCAGCAAGAGCAAAAAACTCATCCATTTCACGAGCTGTCGGTATGTGTCGATTAGATGAGTAAGGATTTCTTTGGTTAGTTTCGATCGCACTGGTTGTCGGCCTGGTAGTAGAACTGGGTGTTCTGATGATATCAGGATTCCTTATCAAACTGGAGGGAGTAGATTCCCTAGTACTCCTGGTACAATCAAAAGCATCATCCGTTAGACACAGCAAACTGATAAAGAATGACAAACAATGTAGTAACCGCATGACATTTGATTAATCAGCAGAAACCGAATGGTGTTATCAGCAGAAATACAAATGTTTAGAGACACCAAATTTCTTTCATATGGATATACCTCAAGTAACATTTCAGTAACTGAATTCCCTTTTAACCTCCATTCAATATGTGAATAACAAAATCACCATTCAAGAAAGTTAACATTTTCAATAATCATGGTAACAAAAAACATCTGTAGAGCAAAAAATCATTAAGATGGTCTATCCACGGTAAGGACATCACATGAAAAATGTCAGAAGTATCTAAAAGTAAAACTAGCGAGTAGCGACTGTGCCTCCAATTCCAACTAGGGAAAAAGGAAATAGGAGAAAAAACGACTAGGAGCAAAATGTTAAGCAAGAGAAAGCAAAAGAGACAAACAATATTAAGTTCAACCCCAGAAAAAAAAGAAAAAGAAAAAGAAAATTCTTTTCAAAATCCTTCTCCTCCAGAACAAGACAAACAGGAAAAATTAACGAGCAAATACATCTACAAGCTTTTTCCTTCAAGTGGAATAAATGGGTGAAAAAGCAGAGTACACAAAAGAACATACACATGATATACAAACAAGAAAATGATAACCTTGAATGACCATTTCAACTGCAAAAATAAGTGGGGAAGAGAATCCCAGGAAATGTTCTAAAGAAAAGTTCAAAAAAATATATTAAAAAAAAACCACTAAAAAGTCATCTGCATAGTAAAATAGCTCCATAAGAAAGGTGGTCTAACAGGGGCATAAAAGTATGAACAAAGAAACAAGGTGCGCATAAAAGTTTGACAAACACCATCCATGAAATTTTCAATTAAAAAAAGTTATGGCGGAAATATTATCTAAAGCCTTTGTGCTGTAGAATCCTAAAACACAAGAATCTGAATGCTTAATTTCAAGCTTGATTCTAAAATACAAAGCTCATGAAAAGTAAAAGGGTGAAGAAGAAACAAAGGCCACAGACAGAAATTTCAACACCAGAAGAAGAACAAGAAATTGAAGCTTAATATTTCCCCTTACTGTAATATTCCGAGAACACAACAAAAGAACAAAAAATATTTCCAACTTCACACAGCCATAGCCAACCAAATCATGGATATGAAAAGTTCAGACTAAAACCTCTTGCATGTTTTGCACCAGACACCGCTAGCTCTAGAAATGCACAATTTCAGTCTCCACAATTTCCAAAATCTTATGTATGAAAATCATATGAGGATTACAAAATTCAGACAACGTTAAATAAATAATAACAAGAAAATTAGAGAAAAAAAAAATTAAAACTTAAACAGAAGAAACCCCACCTCTCTCTACCGTCAAAATCCAAAATATTTTCACCAAACGAGGCCTCTTCAATGAGCAAATCAATATTCTCATTCTTACTTTCACTCGCATGAATTTCATCAAATTTTCCAACGGATTTCTCCGCCGCTTCCTCCGCCGTGTGATCCCCCTCTTCATCAACACGGCCAAGCGAGACCGACCTTTCCGGCATGGCCGGCCTCAAACTAGAACTGACCCTAGGGCTAGGGTTTCTCGTGCAGCCCTCTTTAGGGCTTTGCTTCTGCCTCTTCGATTCATGGCCGGAAAATACAACCGGTGGCTTCTCAAGCCTACGGCTCCTAAGCTGAAGATAAGAACCAGAGGCAACCGGAGACGCCGGAGACGGGGAGGGCGTCGGAGATTGCTGGAGACGACGTAACGCCAGAGTCTTAGCCCTAGTCAAAACCCCAAGAGAAGACTGGGAAAGCTCCATGACTGCAACTTCACCTAATGACTTGGTTTTCCTCATGTACTTCCCCATTAATTCGAGAAAACGCAAGCTCACATGGAAACAGAGAGAAACAGAGAGAGATTGAAGGAAATGAGACGAACCCAGATGGGATTGAAGAAGAAGAAAGTTGAAGAACCCAAGATGGGAAAATGGAGGAAGAGGAAGAATCAGAGAGAAGGGGGGTTTGTTGAAAGTTGTTGGTTCTGGTTAATGGGGTTAGAGAGAGGAAGAAGAAGAGGAGAGAGAGAAGAGATTGAGAGGAAGGGGAAGAAAGGTTTATGTAATGTTAAAAAGATGGCGCCTGGTTGAAGAAGGAAAAAGGTAGGGTTGGAGGATTCCAGGTCCACCGTACTTTCAATTTCTATTTATCCACTCCTTTTTCTCCTCCAATATATCGTCATATTTTCACGAGTTTTTCAATCTTATTATTTTTGGTATAATAATTACTTTGTTACAACATCCATCCTCCAACCTCAAATATGTCCATTACCAATTTACCACTAACCTAAATGATTTTATTTTAAGTTTAAATAGCATTTTCATCTCAATATTTGGAAGTTTATTCTATTTTAATCTTTGTATTTTTAAATGTATGTCCAATTTTAGTTTCTGTATTTTAACAAATCTTAAATTTAATCCGTCGAAGTTATATTTTATTAAAATTTATTAAATGCAATAAAATACAATATGTGAATATATTTCCAAATTCATAGTAAAAAAGCTAATAGATAATAATTTTTTTAAAAAAAACTAGCAATAAACTAGTAGTAAGGATTAAATTTTAAATTTATTGAAAATACAAGAATTAAAATTGGACATTTTAAAGTGCAAGAACTAAAATTAAACAAAGTATCAAAATACAATAACCAAAATGGAGTTTTAACCTTTATTTTAACTACAATCAAAATGTATAAGTATATGCTAAAATATGAAGGACTTTTTTTTCCAACATGAATATAGCTCAACTGATATAAAATTTGTACTATCAAGTTCAATGAGTTTTTGTATTGTATGCTAAAAAAATGGTCAAATTAGATTTGTCAAAGTTTCTCAAATTAAGTCGTCTTTATCATTAGTCACTAAACTTTTTCTTGGGATTTTGTACGTATGACCCAAATTTTGAGGGAAAAATGAAATTTGCCCCACTTTTCGAAAATGAGAGTTTTTTACCCTTTGATGACACCAAAATTGAGTGAAATTGCTAAAATGAAACTCTCACGCACACGGAATGGCCTCTCTTGTTCTCTCGCACTCTCACTCTATCACTCCATTTCCTCTCTCAAAGATTGTTCTCCCCTCTCTCATTGCCTCGCTCTTACGTTCTCTTGCACTCTCGCATTCTTGCTCTTAGGCGAGCGATCTCGCTCTGCAACATAAACTTAAGAGAGAGAGAAGAAAAAGAAAAGGGTCGAAGTTGCTCTTGTGGACTCGCCAAAGTTGCGCCGAAGTTGGTTGTGTCGGAGAAGAAGAAGAAGAAAAAAGGATAGTTTTGTAAAATTGTTTGATGATGATGTAAGCAAGAGAACAAAATTCTTAAGTTTTAAAAAGTGGGGCAAAAATCATTTTGAGCCTTGAGAATGAGTCTTTTAATCAAGGGTTTTCAACATAAATGACCTTAAGAAAAGACACATTTTACGTTGTTATCTAAAACATCCAATTTTTTTACAAAAAAGTCATTCTTGCTTTAATATTTTTACTAATATCAATGGTTATTTACAATTTAACCCTCACCTACATTTTATATATATAAATAAATAAACAAACCTAGATTTTTGTGTATCCCTCCCTCATGCATAGTCTAGAAATTCGTATATCTTCAATCTCTTCAATCTCTCTTTCAAAACTCTAGTCATTCCATCTTCTTTAATCTCTCTCTTCAATCTCTCCTTCAAACCTCTAGTCATTCCATCTTCTTTAATCTCTCTCTCAAGACTCTTTCTCTCATCTTTCCGGCCGTCGCCTCCCTCCCTCGGACCACCCAACCACCGTCGACGACACCGTTCCCATCGTTCAATATGTCGTCCGTCGTTCCCTCCGTTCAAGTTTCGGCCGCCATCGTGGTCGTCGTTCAAGATCTCGCACCTGTCACCAATCGTCGCTGCCGTCGTGGATTTATATGTACTTTTATGTTTTTTTCGATATATATATATATATATATAGGGTGATTTTTCGATATATACTATGATATATATCTTCAATTTTTTATTGATACTTTCTGTTTTATGATATATACACTAATATATGTTGAATATTAAGTTCATTTAAGATTTATATACCATGATAGATAGATTTGTTTATTTGAAAATCATTAGGGAGCTTCGGTTAAATTTATTTAAATGTAGTCAATCTTACTAGTATATTCCATATATTGGTTAGAATATTTGCAAGTATATAATCATTTTTGATATATAGAGTGATTTTTCGATATATACTGTGATATATATCTTAAATTTTTTATTGAGACTTTCTGTTTTATGATATATACACTAATATATGTTGAACATTAAGTTCATTTGAGATTTATAAATCATGCTAAATAGAATCTAAACTATAGTATACATGAGATAATAACACAAAATACAAATAAACTCAAAATAAATAAGGAACTATAAGAGACAAACTCAAATAAGACAAACCATCATATAAAATTGCATTAGAGTGACATATATATCAGACATTCAGTGAATATATTACAAGCACACATAAATGTTGCCTAATTAGAAGTGCATGCATATAAGAATACCTCAGATATATATCAAATAAACAATGGAATATTACATGAAAATAAATAGAACTCCAAACAAACGGTGGAATATATCACATAATATCAAAAAGCAAACGTTAAATAATATCAAACAATATCAAATAAATGATTGATACGTGAAAAGAAAAATAAAAAAATATTAAATATATTTTCTCTCTCCAATTGAGAATGGAAAAAAATTATTAAAAATATTTTCTCTCCAATTGAAAATTAGAAGAAAATCATATTAAATGCATTTTCTATCTCTATCATAAATTCACTTTCTCTCTCTATCATTAAGGGAACTTTGAATAGGAACAATAAATATGAAATTCGGATATAAAAAAAATAAAAAAAGGTAAATTTGTCCAAAAATAACACTAAAAGCCTTTCTTGAAAATTTTCAAATTTAAAGACATTTTTGAAATATAATGCCCAAAGATGATCATTTATGTAAAAATCTCTTTAATCAATTATCTCCCTTCTCTCTTTTTTTTTCAATAATAATTAAAAACACATAGATAAACATATTATTCAATGTTATAAATATTGTATTAGATTTTCATTGCATATCGACATGCTCATGAGTTCAACATCAAAGTGAGGGGCAGTCCAATATTTCCATTCTTCGTATAAAAATTAATAAAGCACGAAAAAAGTCATGCCAATTACATTGAGCTTAGCTCACTTTGGCAGTTTGTCAAATGCATTGAATACTTATTTAATAATATAAATATTTTATAATTTTATAATTTTTAAAAAAATATCCATCATGATCCACATTTTATCGATTATTTCTATCAACATTTTCTTAAAATTGAGACCTCATTATTTGTATCAATGTTGACATCTGAAATTAAAATATGTGATATAGATCAGGACCTATGAGTTACATTAGTAAATTTTACTTGTTTCTAATTAATTTTTAGCATTTTAATTTTATGAGTTATTTGTTTTCTTTAATTAATTTCTTGCTTGTAAGTGTTAAATTTAAGTCTTGGTAATTTCGTATAGGGAGGTGTTAATTTTTTAGTTTCAAAGGTTCTTGCTTATCAATAGCTTGGATCTTTATGCTGAGGGTTAGGATTGCCTTATCAATAGGTATGTCATAATATATTATAAAAAGTAGAAAATATTGTACAATAATAATTAAAAAATATATTACATCACATTAATAAATTTATTAATTATATATTGGAGATTCAAAATATTTATTTGTTAATTATTGTTTAGGAATATATTAGTAAACACTTCTCACATTTGAGATCCGACTTTCTAAATCTTCTACCAAATAAAATATTAGAAAACACTTAATTAAAATATAGATTTCAACTTTATGTTTCATTGAGTCTATTGTTTTTTCATTTTCGACCATTGCAAATATATTAAATCTTGTAAATAACATATATATAAATGAGTATATTTATAGAAATTTCTAGTATTACGATGGCACAAACAATTTTTATACAACTTTTATTTATTATTTATCATGTCGATATCATAAAAGTAACATACCATTTAATGGCGTTCCACTCCTCACAAACAGAAAGTTTCAAAATAGAATATAGAATCTGAAACGAATATTTGATAATAAGTCCACACAAATTTAGGCAACATTATGCCAAGTAACATATGGCAAAATTCTAGTGGCTCCCTTGCAAGTACAACCTCTTGGTCCCAAATCATTATTATACATTTTAAATAGTTGTAAATTTTTTATATCAATAAATGTTAGATAAATATACCTATTAATTTTAATTTTTTTTTATATAAATTCCTCGTCATCGACAATTTGGATCGAGGAGGACCTAATATAAGAGCCTAATTTAACTCTTCGAAGTGACATTAGATGTTTGAATCTTCATCTTTCCATGTTATTAAACTAAAAAAGAAGTATGAGGAGAAAATTCCACTTAATAAAACTAAAAAGAAAATAATAAATCTGATGATCCTAACATTCCCTTGCGTCCCTTGAGATCTGACAACGTCATTCTTACTTGTCTTGAACTGTTTCTAAGAGTGGAGACGATCCCCATAAACCAACACGGATCCTTTTAGCATGCTTTGTCCTTACTCACATACTTTATATGAAAATTTCCAAAATGTTATCCAACATAGAATTGCTCCAAGCTAAACATGTTTAACTCTAGAGTTTTATGATTGAGACACCGAAAAGGAATGTTCATCTTGTTGGTATAATTAGTAATTTTCAATTCCTATAAGTCTTTTTCTTAACCATAGTTTTATATCCTCAAGATCTCTCTCATTCAGATGTGATCTCGGTTCATTTATGTACCCTTCTTAAATTCTAGTGTTAGAAAAGTTCATAAACTAAAATTACATCAAATGTCAATTTAGTTTATGATTACTAACACATATTATATGTCAATTAAACTATGCTCTCTTTGACATATTTTTTTAATGTTGAAGGTTTTGATCATCCAACAAAAACTATAAAAAGTTTTTAACTATACAAAAAATGTACGGTTAAATTATAAACACTGGTTTTTTAGATTTTTTTTTTGTCGTCGTCCTCAACTTTCAAAGTTTACAATAAGATTTTAATATTTATCCAATGTTAAAGATTATGTAGCTAGCTAATATCGTATAGGTTGAAGCGTTTGATAGTATAAACATATTAAACTGACACAAAATTAAAAACCTATAAATGACCACAAATCTATTTAAATTATAAATCTATATAAAAGAAATTTAAAAGTTTAAGGACACAAATTTAGGAAGACCAGATTAAATAGACACAACCTGAAACTCATAATTTACTTAAGAAATAAAAGCCTAAATATATATGTTGTAGTAATTAATGATTGTGGTATTTTTTTTTTTCTAATCTAGTTCTATATGTATAAAATTTCAAATTAGTCCCTTACATTTAACCCATTGTTTGTGAAGGTTAAACTTAGTTGATCATAAAATTATTTAACATAGTCATTTCCCAAAAAAAAAAAAAAAAAAAAAAAAAACTATTTTGCATAATACTTAGTAAATTGACTAACCTATTTAGTTGAGAAAATTAGAACCATTTCTACTTAAAAAGAAATTCTTTCTTACTCTAGATTTTTGCTAATTTATTAAATATTAAACAATGAAAGTTTATCATCATCAAATTTTAATATTTACCTATAGTGAGGATAAACTAAAAAAAATATTTACGGTAAAATTTGTAGTTCTATTCCATCAATCTAAAAAATAAAAAAATAAAAATAAAAATGGTAGTTTTAAGTTTTAACAGCATTTAGTAATTAAAAAATATATAATAATGGAAGAATATGATGTAATATAAAAATAAGAGAGGGAGAGAGCAAAATCTCGTGAGAAAATGATATTTTGAAGAGAGAGAGAGAGAGTTGAAAAATGGAAACAAGTCATTGGATTCCCTTTGGGAGTGGCCAGGTGGAAAGTGCAATTTTTTATTTCTCTACTCTAATTTTTCTTTTATTTTTCATTTTTTTTCTTCCTTGGACGCTAAGCTTGAAATCAACCACTCTCATCTCTCCGAAACTGCACTCCACGCGCCTCGTTCTTAAGAAATAATAATAAATAAAAGATTCTTTATTGTACGAAACGACGTGTCGGCCCCTACTATTTCAAGACGTCATGGTTTGTGATACTTAAACTGATTCTTTAGGCAGTTGATAGAATGGGAAAGTCATTTAATTTTCTGGTAGGAACCTTACGTCCCCTAAATTTACAGCTTCCATTTTTCTTTTTCTTTCTTTCTTTTTTATTTTTTTTTAGAAAAATTAGTTTAAATAGTAAAATGGTTGAAAATATTTACAAATATAGTAAAATGTCACCGTCTATCACTCATATACAATGATGACATCTATCTGTATCTATCACTGTCTATTAGTAATAGATGATAGTAATCTATAAGTGTCTATGAGTGATATACTGTGACATTTTGCTATATTTGCAAATATCTTAGTTCATTTTGCTGTATTTGAAAATAATTCCATTCTTTTATTTTAATTATTTTTTCTCTTACATATAATATTAGATAATATACATGTTACAAAAACAAGTTTAATAATAGATACTAGAGTTTTTTTTTCCTAAAAAGATAATAAAATAAAGTTTTTGGGACATTTAGAGTTGCTTAGTCTAAAGAATTATTTAGTAATAAAGCCTATAGTGTAAAAAGTTAATAAGTCATGAAATTAATATTAATAAATTGTGGGATTCAAAATGGGTTTATGAACTTCTTAAGTCAAGTCTGGAGTGTTGTTAATAACGTTTTTGTTTATGAGTAGGTTTTGGTTGTTTCTTTAGGGAAATTTTTAGCTATTGAAGCTCATTTAATAACATGTATGTTTATGAATATATTGTTTCTTGTTGTCAATTTTTTTTCAAAACAAAATCATTTAGTCCATGTTTGGTAATTATTTAGTTTTTGGTTTTTTAAATTTAAGTTTATTTCATTTTAATTTTTTACCATGATTTTCATCATCTTAAATAAAAGAGTTGAATTCTAAGTAAAATTTTATAAAACAAAAACAAATTCTTAAAAACTATTTTTTTAGTTTTTAAAATTTGGCTTGGTTTTTTAAAACATTGGTAGGAAGTAAATAATAAATCAAGAAATTTAGAGGTGTAATTAGTATACCTAAGTTTAATTTTTTAAAATTAAAAATAAAAAATCAAATGATTACCAAACAAAGCCTTAACATCTGTTATTGTTTCGATTTTATAAAGAAACAATTTCAAAATTTTGTAAAAATTTTGAAAACCAACAAAACTAAGTTTTTATTTCTTTGTCCATTTCTAGATTTTTTCTTAAAAAAAAAAACATAGGAAAATTATTATAAATAGAAAAATATCAAACTATTTACAAATATAGAAAAATTTCATTATCTATCAACGATAGACCGCGATAGACTTCTATTACTCCGGTAAAGCACTAGAAGTCTATTGCGGTCTATCGTTGATAGATAGTGAAATTTTTCTATATTTGTAGATAGTTTGACTTATTTTTCTATATTTGAAAACAACCCAAAAACATAAATAAAGTATTGTTATTTCATTTTTTTACTTTAAATATATAGAAATAAATACAACATAAAAATTTGGATTATTTTCAAATATAGAAAAATGAGCTAAACTATTTATAAATATAGAATAGATAGTGAAATTTTTCAATATTCGTACATAATTTGATATTTTTTCTGTTTATAGTAATTATTTCCTTAAAATTTTTGATAATTTAATTTAAAAATTAATTTTCAAGAATAAGTAGCAATGAAACAATTTGGTTGGAAATAATTGTATCACCTAACTTTTAAGGTGCACACAAATGTTGGTTTTCTTGTTAAATTTAAAGACTTAAAGTTGTTGATCTTGAGGCAGTCCCTCAAATTTGGAAGCCATTAATTGAACTTTGTCTTATGTTTGGTAAACTTTCTATATGATGCCTTAGATGGGTTAGAATTAAATTGTATGTCCTTTTAAAAGCTTAACCCATTCCCATAATTGCCCACCTTAGTCCCTATCAACTTCACATTGGAAGAGGGGAAAAGTACTTTAATTTTAAAGCAAATATATTGCAACTTTTTGAAGCTCTTGTCTAACCAAAGACCTAGCTAACTTTCAATTTTAAAAATAAAATGTAAACCACATATAGACACACCTTTTCTTCTTTTTGAAAATTCCTTCTCTTTGGAATGATCTATTGAGTCATCCTCTTATAGCTAGATACGTAGCCATATTTTTTATCCACGATGGATCCTAATACTTAATTAGTGTTTGCACAATACATTTTGAACTTAATTATATATATCTATTAATAATCTAAACTGGTATACTTAAAAGATGTTGAACAGTTTGGGTAGGAAAATTGTATCTGACATATGCACATGTCTCAATGATGAATTTGTAAAAAGAGATAACTTGCAAAACAAAGAGAAACTGCACATCGATATGGTACTTATCGCACAGGCTCTAATGTTAAGTTAGTCAATAGAGTAGAAGTAAGAGGTAAGAGGTAAGGTGCAACAAGTTAGGGTTTGAGATATATGAGGGAAAAGGTTGCCTTCAAGAGGTTGACCTATTTAATAGTGCAACCTGCCAAATTACCATAGGTAGGAAAATTATTAATTATTCATAACAATACTGCTTTTAATGTGAAACTTTCATCTCGATATCTATCATAACGTAGTGCACCATCTCATTCCAAAGAATTTTCAAATCATATATTAAAGGGGCCAAATATACATCTATGTTGTATCGTGGTTGCTTTAGCCAAAAATTAACATTGTTAATATCATTAATTTACGTCTCATACATAACCATGGTGGGAAATTGTATGTTGTCAATATCACAAGCCAACAACTATACTTACTATTCATCTCGCTATGAGGATTTATCCCATCAGTTGATAAAGTAAGACGGAGACTCCTTTCTTCATTTCCAAACTCAAGCCATACATGACCGACCCATTTTCAAGATGGGGAGTCAGCTGGATGGCATGGATTTCCATCAACCAATCTTTTGTAAGCATGCCACGTTAGATTATTTGAATGTATCAAACTATTGAATATCCTATGAAATCGTGGAATTTGTGGAAAATACCATACAACTTTAGCGATCACTTCTTTTTTCACTTCAGATGAGCCCTTACGTTTCTTTCACCTTGACTCGTTACAATGAGGACAATTAGATTCATCAGCAAACTCTTTTATGTATAGGCAACAGTTGTTGAGACATGCATGAATCTTCTCATAAGTCATTCCTAAAGTAACTAAATCTTTTTTTACCTCATATGTAGATTTTGGCAACTCATTATTTTCAGGTAGTATACTTTTCAACAAGGTCAACAATTTTGTAAAACTAGTATCACTCCACTGAAATCTTGCTTCAAGTGATACAATTTGACTAATGTACCCTACTTAGTCAATTTTTCTTAGCATCAGCAGGTAACTTTTTAATTTTTTTGGATCATCTACACTAGGTTGTTGTGCTGCTTCAACCATTTCAACAATATTATTATCATCCAAAACTTGTTTGTTAAAGTTGTAGTCTAAATTTAGCTCTACATTCGAGGGAGAATACGTATCAAGATTTTCTCCATACCATATCCCATATCTTTGGTCAATACGATATATTAATAAGTGATTTCTCACTTCATTAGTGTTCAACATATTACAATTTTCACACTTTACACATGGACATCGTATAGAAGTTTTACCACTCAAACATATTTGAGCAAACTCAATAAAACTATCAACATCTTCTTCATATTTGTTAAATAATCTATCTTCTTTCATCTATGATTTATCCATTATGTTATGACCTAAGCAAATGAAGCCAATGAGACTAATGAGACAATAAGCAAATATAAGAAAGTGAAATAAAATGGAGAGCACCCTTAACTTAAACTAAACCTATCGAACTTAAAATAAACTAAAACACAATAAAACCAAACATAAACTATCTCCATTAAACTTGAACACTAAACTTAGCTAAACTCAAAACAATCAATTTTACGATGTTTAAGTGCATGCCATTAACATTTCTAATATTCCTAAAATATTAAAGCATCTAAATGACTATCATTGCAGGATTGTCAATCCATACCTAAAGTTATTAACATAATACATTTAATTCACCTCTCAATATACTAAAACATATATAATTAAACTCCAATGATCGAGATTTTAAGATATCGAAATAGATTACATAACAAATACAACTAACATTTCCAATATTCTTAAAATATCAAGTATCTAAATGACTACTATAACTGCAGGATAGTCATTCTAAACTTAAAATTATAAACATTTGTATGATATTCCAAAACAACCACTCAAAATTTGTACGACAAGTTTAAAAACAAAATGAAATTACTTAATTAATTATATAGGTACGCTACACACAAAGAAATTATAATAATGCTAAACATATTAAATAATCCAAATTTTAGTAGAGAAAAATCAAACCAAATTCATAAAATTCACAAAACGAAATCAAAATTGACATAGAAATATAAAAACAAAGTTGAATTAGAATTGGCATCACAAAAATAAACAGATCTTACCCAAACACACTACAAGAACCCAAATGATATTGAAAAGCAATCAAATTCTCCAAAACGACAAACCTGCAAATTACAACAAAAATTGATCCATTGATCACAAATTAGATTCAATATGAGAACAAACATATTTAAAACTCACGAGTAGTACTGGACGGGACTCATGGAAATGACGGCGGGGGTGTGACGGTGCAATGGTTGAAGAGGACAGGATTAACGGCAGAGGCATCGACAATTGACGAGGACGACAGACGATGACGGCGAAAAAAGAACATGGCAACGTCGCATGGAATTAACGGTGTAGCATTGGCGGTTGCTGAAAAATTGATCGCCAATCGAATGGTTGACGAGGACGGGATTAATGGTTGAGACGTTGGCGGTTGACGAGGACGTAAGACGAGGTCGACGGTATCTGTAAGACGAGGACCACGACTACTGAAGAAGAATGAAGACCAGTTGACGAGGACGGCGTGAAGAAGATGGTTGGACAAGGGCTTTAAGATAGAAAAAGAATTGGAATACTAAAGTCCAAAACGACGTCATTTTGGGCCTCTATACTGACGGTCACCAGTCAATATAGAAGCTTTCTTTGACGGGCAATGCTCGTCAAGATTTTCTTTATACGCGCACTTAACTTTTCAAATGCGCACGTCTTTTGCGCGCCTTAAATCTACCAGTCAACATAGGCCCTTTCCTTGACGAGCAATGCCCGTCAACATTACATTTTCTTGACCTTTTTTGCCCATAAACGTATCAAAAAATCGAGAATTTACTTTTTGATAGAAATTTATGTACTTCTGTGTCAAGAAAGGTATTTTTGTTGACGTTTTTATGGGTCAACTTAAATATAAATAATTATTGATGTTTTATGACCATCAAGATATGTAATTTAAAACGGGAAATTTTTAAAAATAGAAAAATGAGGGAAACTATTTACACAAAATAGCAAAATTTTTAGATAGTTGTGATAGACGCTGATAGAAGTCTATCAAGGTCTATCCGTGATAGAAATGATAGAAGTCTATTACTGATAGATGCTGATAGAAGTCTATCCATGTCTATTAGTATTTTTTTTTGCTATTTTCTGTAAATAATTTGACATTTTTTCTATTTGTGAAAATTTCTCTTTTAAAATTAATAATTATTTTTTAAGCCTTAAATTAAGGTTTTCTTGACGGTCTTATATCATGAACGTCAAGGAAACAAAAAAATTTTACGTCAAGAAAGGCCAAATTTATAGTAGTATTGGAATTAAAAAGGTAAATAGAATGAGCTTATAGACCTGATGTAAAATTGGAAATATGCATGAAAAGGCAAAACTAAAACAATATTTTAAAAATTTGAACAAAATTCCTACCCACTCCTCAATCTAACTTATTTCTACATTTTTCAAGGGGATCCAAGCTATTATAATCCCAACTTTCGAATATGATTGGATCGAATGGCAAAGGTAGAAACTTTGTAAAAATCAACTTGGATAAAACATTCAAGTGCCAACTAAAAAAAATGCTATAGAAGAGTAGAAGAACAAATGAAATTTAACTAGAGCTACTTTATTAAAACATTAATTAAAATATAGAAACTAAGCTTGCTAGATGAAATAAAATTAAAATTAGAAATAGTACTTGAATAAATGAAAATTATGGAAATACAATAGAAAAAAACCGTGAACTAACTTTGATCTACCCCGATTCAAGCTTTGCCAAGGAGAATCGGGTTGTAACAATCCAAGACTTTCGAATAAACTAGATCAGCAACGGTACAACAACTCAAAACTTTGAGAATCGACCAAAAACAGTAACTAAAATGAAAAAATAAAATTGCACACAGAAATTTTTCTATGACGTTGAATGAAGAATGAATTCATCTTTTTAGAGAGATTTTGTGCCTTTTTATAGACTTCAAGGAGGATGCTGATAGTGCTGAAGATGGGAGGCTCATGGAATGCCCTAATTTTCAAAATTAATGGAGAAAATCACTGAAATTATGCCCCCAAAATTGAATTTAAATTTTTCTTTTCTGCTGTGGTCGATTGCTATTGCAAACTGTTTTTCTGAAATGCTACAACAATTTAGCTTGAATGAATTTTCTGCATAAATACACAAAAACTAAGAAGTTTCTTACCAATTTTTAATTTTTTGAAAAAATGTCATCTATAAATTATTTGAAGCTTGATTTTACTACGTAAAAGACTAAATATATGCAATTTTATATCAAAATACTAGTTTTAGTAGTGGGTCAGCATCACAGTGTTGTTGTTTTTTTTTTGCAGCTTATAAAATCCTTTCATTTGACTTGAGGTCGAGAGAGAGGAGAGAGGAGAGAGGTTAGAGCAAAATTCAGAGGGTCTTTGTAGAGACGATCAAAGAGCAATTGAAGGACGATATGACCTTGGAGATGGAGTTGAATAGTTGGATAACAGTTCCTTTACTTTTCTTGTCTTTACTTTTCCACTATATTTTTGGTACTCTAATATGGTTTCCGTTTAGGGGAAGCTACGTTAGGTTGATTTCTTGTTGTTATAGGGTTTGATGTAGCTATGGATTATTTCTAAACTCTATTGTGGATCTTGAATTTTAATTAGCAACAATACCTTTTTAGCATGACTGTTCTTATAATGGTTTTTGGTTGCTTGATCTTCAATTAATTGATTTCATGGTTAATCATCTTGCTCTAACGAGAGGGTTTTAGGTTAGATCATGCATGCTAGACTATTACTTGAATATACTAACGTAATAGGATAATAATAGAAATTGATGATGAAGAATCTTAGTACTTTGCTTAATTGACTAGTTTCAAGAGATTTAGGAATTAGTAATTAGGTGAAAGAAAAGGTTAACCTCGAAAGGGACAATCTGAATAACAGACTTTTAGATCTAGGTATTGTGTTAATTCAATTGGTTCAAGAGTCCAAACAATTGAATTTATTAGGTCAATTGATGAAATCTATACCCTAAGATGTCTCTTTGTTGAAATTATCCTACTTGATCATTTTATTTGCTTTCTTAGTTTAGTTTTAGTTTAATTTTTAGCACAAGTTGGTCCCTTAAATAAGGTTGGAACAATCTCTAGGTAGCTAAAAGAATTACTAACTCAATTCCAAGAGGACGATACTTGGCCACAACCATTTTAAACTATACTATAATTTGACATGTGCACTTGTGCGTATCAAGTTTTTTGCAGCAATACTGGGGATCAGTGTCTTTTGTTTTATCTTTTTTTAATATTTATTGGATTTGACTAATCTTAATTTAAGGTGTACATTAGTTTGTTTTCTTTTTCTTTTTTCTTTCGTTTTGAGTCTTTTCCTGGTTTGTTCGTTGAGTGGTACGTGCATGCTTATAAGTGTCTGTGAATTGTTTCATGGCATTTAATAATTATATGTAGCCTTATGGGATATCTCAACCCAACCTAGGTTCAACACTACCGCCCTTCAACCTTTACCCTTATCTATTGATCAATTATCCCTTATATGACTATGTGAGCTATAATCCGACCCCAATAAAGGAAAACATTCCCATGAGAACTAGTTAAAAGAGTATATCTTAGAGTCTAAGGTAAAAAGTTTTTGTAGTTTTGAGTTAGAGAGATTGGATAGAATAGTAGCTCAAGTGGTAGAAAATGAGGCTGCACTGAATTGAATAAATAATCAACTTAGTCTGATAGTTGGCACAATTAGAACTTTACTTGAAGAGAATATTTTTTAATGCTACTGAGGTATGGACGTCTAGTATTCTATACTCTGATGGTGAGGATGAGTTGGGATTTTAGAGTCGATTAAGGGTGAGGTTGACAAGCCTAGTTTTTTTTTTTTTTTTTTTTTTTTTTTTTTTTTTTTTTTTAAATCTCTAGAGAGTCTTCTTATGGTGGATCTTTCTTTCTCTATTTCTCATGAGCCTTGTAAATATTTTTTTGATTTTGATTTTTTCTTATATAAAAAATAATAAAAACAATATTTTATTGTCAGGTGCCTATGAGAGAAGGGTAAACCTCCTAGAAATAGTAAGTTATATTGATTCAAGAAAAAAGGGCCTAAAAAATGGAAGAATCTTTACGTACCTTGATGTAGAAACTCCCTGGTCATCTAGCTCGAGACGTTAAACCCGACACTTCTTAAGAGGCAACCTAAATTTATTGTTTTATGTTATAATTTTCGTTATTTTATGTTTGTTTTAGTTTGACTTTCATGACATTCATCATATTTTTTTTAGCCTCTCTTAGAGGAGCCCTTTAGCACTCCAAGGTACTAGTCCACAAGCTTGACACAAGTTGACCACCTCACTGATTAAGCTAGTTTTGCTTGCTCTCTATGCTTCATTTTTATTTTATACATTGAGTACAATGCATGATTTTAAGTTTGGAGTGGAGGGAAGTACTGCATACTTTTGTGTATTTTTTTTTTATCCTGCTATGCATATTCGTTAGAGTAAAAATGAGTTTTGCATGTTAGCTATTTGAAAATTTTAAATTTTAGAGATTTTTTTCCGACTTTTTAGAAGAATAATATGTTATGATGTTGTGCTTTAATTGGTGAGAAATTCTCTAATGCATGCTGCTGGTTATGATTGCCTAGGATTTCTTCTAAATATGCATGTTAGATGATCTTTCATGGAAATAAGATAGCATAGTCCTGAGTTAAATTATTTTTAAGTCTCTCTTGGAGTCTCTTACATTTAGAGTACGAAGCCATTTCATTTAAAACCCTGTTAGATTTGAATGTATCATGGAATAAAATCGGTTATCACCTCGAAAGGTCCAAATCCTAG
Source organism: Lagenaria siceraria (assembly GCA_002890555.2). NCBI lineage: Eukaryota > Viridiplantae > Streptophyta > Magnoliopsida > Cucurbitales > Cucurbitaceae > Lagenaria > Lagenaria siceraria. The sequence continues at coordinate 17,791,194 of CM016488.1, forward strand.
TTGAGTTTACTTCTAGCTGTTGTGTCGTAGTTGAAAAAAATGAAGAGAAAAAAAAAAAGTAAAAGAAATTTTTGAAGAAGATTACTCTTCCTTCCAGTTTATGAATACTTAGGGAAGTGAGTAAACTTACACCTCGATAGATACTCTGCTTATTGTTGGATTTCTTTTATGTGATCCTTGTGGGCAAGTCAAAGCGAAGGTAATTTGTCTTAAGAGAGTTCTTCTCTTGAGAAAAAAAATGAAAAAAAAAAAAAAAATCTAAAATAGTATCTTTTTGTTGTATGAATGGTTTAGATAGTTGCTTGCTAGTTTTGTTGAACTAGAGTAAGGGAAAAACTATAGGAAGTTTTATGGACAACATGTTAAACTAATAATGACTAAATGAAAAGAGCTTGCACACACATGCGTGAGGGATGAAAAGATTTGGCCTTAAAATCTCGTAATGTTAAGATATGCTTAAATGTTTCTGCTTATAAATCTAACATGTTTTTTTTTTTTTAAATAATGAGGTTTAAATCAATAGCTTGCATGTTTAGAATTTTTCTACTGCTTTATTCTGTACTAGCAAAATTTTTAAGTTTGGGGTGGAGGTGCACACAAGATGCATCCACCTTGAGGGAAGAATTAGACACACTTGGTCCAATTTTTCTCTTTTTCAGGAAACACCTGATGTCGACTATGTTTTGGGACCACGTTTTTATTATTTTCTTAGCCCAATTGATGTTGGATTTCTTTTGCCTTAGATATTATTCCTAGTTTCCTTTTCGTTTTATGAATTTGTCTCTTATTATCACACATAATAAAAAAATACAATCATCAAGTATCTTTAGTATTTAAATAAAAAGAAAAATCTCTTTGATTGACTACCCCTCTTAAACTATTTTATTAGATATAGTCAATATTTATTAAAATAGATGATAGATATAAGGTATGCTAGTCTTACCCTTGAATACATCTCAAAATTCATATTTTCATCATTTTAATTAGCTAGAAACAATGATTTGTGACCAAAAACCCTACATAGAATAGAAGCAAATTTGTTAGTATATGAAATCCAATTGGACCACATTTAGATGAAATTGTAAAAGATCAACTTATCTTTGGAGGAAGGCCATAAAATGAGTATCCCCATGTGGCCATGTAAAACATACACCAAATGGCCCTTAGGGAAAAGTCAGATTTATATATAATATATAACACTTTATGAAGTTGAAAGGCCCAACCCTTTTAACCCAATCTAACATCAATTAGTCATTTTGAGTGTGTATTGGAACAAAAGGTCCAAACCATATGTTAAGACCATATAACATATCATTCTGAAACTAAAAAAGGATTGTTCAAGAGATGGAGAGGCATAAAAAAAGGATTTTAAGAGAGATTATCCAAACAAGTCAAGGTGATAATTTATTGTTTGTTTATGTTTTATTTTTCAGAGTATGTTATTTATATGGCGATTAGTTAGGACAGTATTGAATAAGTCGTTTTTTATTCTCGTTTTATGTACTTATAATCTTAAGATATCTAGTTCGTCAACCTATTGAAAGAATGAAAAAGCAGTTAGTTTTCTTTTCCACCTAAGTATTGGCTTATTCGATCTTAAAATCAGCATACATGTTTAAGATGATTTTGAAAAAAATTAGCTTTTCTTATTGAAAATTAAAGTTAGCATTGTAGTGTCTCGAACAAATTAAAGTCAATATTGAAGTGTCTTCAAGTGTGTAATGAGTTCTACACTTTTGATAAAACTCTTTTAAAATAAAAATACTCGTGTATCTAATAATTTTTTCTCATAAGTGTTTTTACATACAAGTTTATTTGATTTCTTACATGATAAAAGTGATTTTATTAATGTTAGATTACTATAAAGAACAACTATAAAATACTATGAACTAATAAAAAAAAACTGAGAATTCAACGTTTTGATAAAATTTACGTACTTTTGTGTCAACAAATGTGTTTTTATTGACAATTTTGTATGTCAACTTAAATATAAACATTTACTAATGTTTTATATGTATTTTTAAATTAATAATTATTTTGAAACTTTAAATTAAGGTTTTATTGACAGTTTTATGCCACGAGCACCAACAAAACAAAAAACTCATGTGTCAACAAAGCTTAAATTTGTAGTAGTCATAATTAAAAATAATGGTCGTCGGAGTTGGTGGAGTGGCCACTGTCGAAGGTCGCTAGAGTTGGTCATCAATAGTGGTGGTTGGATGTTGCAGGAGTTGGCCGCAGGCAGTGGTCTTCGGAGTTGGTTGTCGGAGTTGGCCTCCGGAGGTGAGTTGGTCACCAGAGTTGTTCACTGGTGATGAGGGCTGAGTGCACTGTTGGTGGACGTGGTATAAAATGTCGGTGACATACAAAGTTGGCTTCCCAAACAATGTGATATGAACCGCCCAAGGCATCAAATTATTATTTAATAATTTTGATGTAGTTTAATAATTTCCAATTTTATCCTTTTTTTATGACATTTAAGTAGGGGTAATTTTATCATTTTACTATGTTGCATTTAAGGTTTCTTTTATTGGGAGGCCATTTAAAGCCTTGCCTTTAGGTTGTTGAGGAACAGTTTTTTATATTTTTAGAACTTTAGGATTTTCTTGAATGAGAATTCTCTGGTAGATGACAGAGTTTCATCCCGCCAATTTTGCAATTCTTGAATCAGGGTTGCATGCCAAGAACATTCAGGTAAGTTTGATCATCTTGCTTGTAGAGTGTTCGAACTTAGAGTAAGGAACTAATTCTCCTTATCTCTTGGTCTTCGATCAAAAGGTAATCCAATTCTAGTCCTTTCCTTTGGATTGACATCAATTGATTTGGGGGTTTTGGGATTTGTTGTTAGGGGTTCGACAATTGGGTTCCTAATTTTCAAATTACTAGGGTTTTCATATCATTTGGTATCAGAGCCTAGGCTCTAGATTGGATATATGTTTATTTCAATTGCTTTTTTTGTTGAGTCTATTTATTGATTAGGGTTCTTATTGTGTTGTTGTTTGAAAAAAAATATATAATTGAAGTTTGAAGGTCTACGAATTTGAAATTAGAAAAAAAGAAAAAAATTAAGCAGGCACGTCAAGCAAGCACGCTAATTTAAAAAAAAAAAAAGAAATCGGCGGCCGATGGTTCTTAAATTGGAAATTGAAAGGAAAAAAAAAGTAGGTACGTCAAGCAAGTACGCCAATTTTTTTTTTTAAAAAAAAAGTTTGTTGATGGTTATGAAAAAAAGCAGGTAGGTCAAAGTAGGCACGTCAATTTTTTTTTTTAAAAAAAAATTCTGGATGGTTATGTGATTCATAATTGTGCGAAAGAAAAAGCAGGTAGGTCAAGCAGGCAACTTAATTTTCATGAGTTTTAAGCTGGTGAAATTTATAAGAAAAGTTAGTTGTTTCAAATTAAACTTTGAAATTACTTTAAATTTCTTTAAATTAGGGTTTGGGGTAAAAGTAGTATTTCTAATTTCTAATTCTTGTTTCCTTTTTATCATTGATTTGTCTAGTTGTTTGTCATTCTCTTGTTCATCTTGCATAACTCTTTGAATCTTAAATCTTAAATTCTTAATTCTAAATATTTTTTTTCTTGATTTCTTGTCTAGTTTGTCGAATCTTGAATATTAGATTCTTGATTTTTAGTTTTCATTTTTTTTTGGAATTCTACTGGTTTTTTGCTCTTGAGTTTGACACTTTACAGTCATTCTTGCTTGGTTTGTTTTTGGCTTGCTCTTCTGATCTTAATTGCAATTTTGGCTCATTCCCCTTTTTAGAGCATTCTTTTTTGTGAGAGAGTGCTACATATTGAGTGTAAACACGAGTGACTATTCATCTTTTGAGTGAAATATGTGAGGGAGTGAATTGTGAGGTCAACTTTTCTTCTACTTGTTTTTATTTTGCAGCCATGTTACCCAAGAAGAAGGTGTGTCGAAATTCGAGATAGGGATGCAAAGCTTAAAGAGGCTATACGGGAAGATTTAGCAGAACTACGTAGTTTTATAAGAAAATATGTTACAGAAGTAATCCAATTAGAATGGAGTTTGATGTGTCAAGTTTCAACGAAATGAACATGTGAACCAAAAACCACTCAAAGAAGAAGAAGATGCAAATTTTCTAAGAGCACAAGAAGAAGAATTAAATAGAGAGATTTCTGACGATGAAGAAAGAGGAGCCATTGAGAGTAAAGAGATAAACATTTCTCAATCAACATTAGAGAAAGAGAATGAGAAGGCTGAGACACTAGTAGAAGAGAATGTGAAAGAAAAATTTGACAGTAATGTGCAAAGTAATGAAAATGAAAGAGAGATTGAGGGAGTGAGTCCAATTTTGAGAGTACGTGAGGATGAAATTATCTCCTCAAGACCATTCATATTTGAGCCTATACACAAGAGAGCTTATTATCACCTAGGTGGAGTTAATCTTATAGTATTATCTTGTGCTACTTATTTTGATTTTTTGCCGGACTTTAAAGTACTAGTGAAGGAGCAATGTTGCCCACATGTGAGGTACAAAACAAAGATGTTATTTAGAAAATGCTCCAAACTTGCATATGAACTCATCCATAGTCGAAATTTCAAGAATGATCAAAAGAGAGCTCGATCATTAACATCTCATGACTACAAGGTTGCTTTACAAGGGAGACCGTCCAAGAGAGGTGCTAGGAAATTGACATCATTTTCTTCCCATGACTTCAAAACTGCTTTACAAAGCTTTGATTTGGATTAGAGGATGAGTCCTTCAAAAGGAGGAGAGGATGATATGAACCGCCCAAGGCATCAAATTATTGTTTAATAATTTTGATGTAGTTTAATAATTTTCAATTTTATCCTTTTTTTTATGACATTTAAGTAGGGGTAATTTTGTCATTTTACTATGTTGCATTAGGGTTTCTTTTATTGGGAGGCCATTTAAAGTCTTGCCTTTAGGTTGGTGAGGAACAATTTTTGATATTTTTAGAACTTTAGGGTTTTCTTGAATGAGAATTCTTTGGTAGATGACAGAGTTTTATCCCGCAACTTTTGCAATTCTTGAATCAGGGTTACATGCCAAGAACATTCAGGTAAGTCTGATCATCTTGCTTGTGGAGTGTTCGAACTTGGAGTAAGGAACTAGTTCTCCTTATCTCTTGGTCTTCGATCAAAAGGTAATCCAATTCTAGTTTTTTCTTTTGGATTGGCATCAATTGATTTGGGAGTTTTGGGATTTGTTGTTAGGGGTTCAACAATTGGGTTCCTAATTTTCAAATTACTAAGGTTTTCATATCACAATGAGTTGAGTTTATATCTCAACTTATCTCATCACCCCAAAGTAAGTTGGAGATCTCTTCTTGTGTGAGGAAACATTTGAAGGTTCCATATATGTTGGGAATCAAATATTGAATCATTAGAGGGCTTTAGGAATTTCTTTTTCTTTCATTTTCATTTAGTCATTGCTCAACCTTGGATCTATCTCTCTGATCTCTTTGGTTTGAAGTTCATGTTCTGATACCTAACAACCAGCAAATTCTGATCAACCACCCAACTGTATGATTCTCCCAACTGATCCAAACCTAACATGTATACCATCTCTACATGCATGTAAATTGTCCATATTTTTTTAGTACAACAATGAGAGTTGAGAAATTCGAGTCTCTCACCTTTTAGTCAAGAGTGTATATCTTAAATTCGATTAAAATACTCATGTTTATCTATCCAAAATATATTAGTTTATAAGGCTTGGGTTGATATATTAATTATTCTACTTAGAGAACTCGTCATTACAATAACTCAGATTAAATTGGAAACTTTAAACAAAAAAATTGAAATTTTTTTGTGTAGTTCTAAAATGTGTAGGTAAACTTATATTTTACCCCTTAAATTATAACCTTCTACTTTCTAATTTGTTTGTCAATTTGAACACAATTCAATAGATTAAAACATTATATTTGTTAGCGTGCAGATCTCTTCAGGGTCTTGGACTCGTGGATGAAACTCCTCTTAGGCATGCGAATGCGTTTAGGCCGACCTGCAAGAGAACTCATACCAATATGATGTCAAGCCGAATACACTCTGATGCCTAAGTTAGCACAAGAAGTGTTTATAGTTTAGCTAAGAACTAAAAAATTAGAATATTGCTTACCCTTTGAAGTGGTGGTAGGCTACTACCTTATATAGTTCATTGTCTGACATCCACTTGGGACATATGTCATACTAGTGGCGGCGGCATTGATGTAGTGTTCGAGGTTGCAGATTTTTAGTCACAGAGGTCCGCTCGAACATTACCCCTTTGGTGATAGGGACCAAGCCTTGGTCGACCCAACACTTGATTGAGGCTTTGACTTTCAATTTGGAGACATGCAAGCCCCTATGCATATTCTAGGGGTGCCTTTGGCTTGGTCCCATTCATGGGCTTAGGCCTTGCTTGGGGCAACCCTCAACAATATCTTAATAAAAAAAAGTTAGAAGTTTAAAATTTCTACCTACGTGATGTTAGTATTAAAAAAAATTAATTTATTTGGTTCCTACATTAAAAAAATATAAACACGTTTTTAATTGTCCTAACTTACATACATATTCTTTTATTTTGTTTTTTTTTTTGGTGATGCACGTGTATTTGGTTTAACTTTTCAAGTGTTCAATATAATTTTGAAAAAAAAAAGTCATTTTAAAAAAAAAATTGGAGCATTTGGTAACTACTCAAAATAACTTTTGAAAAAACGAGTTTTATGAAATAAGTTGGTTTATGAGAAACACTTGAAATCAACTTTTAGAAAAAAGAATTTTTTTTTTAGTGTTTAATGGTTAATCTCTCCCTAATTTGTATAATTCTTAAAATTACAAAAATGCCTTCAATAATCGTTTACCTCACTTCCGCTATGTTACTATGGATACTACCGCCCTCTGCTGGCCACCTCTGGCAACCAGCTCCGGACACCATCGTTGTCGGCCAACTCTGGCAACCACCATCGTCGGCCAACTTTGGCCACCACCACCACCAACTTTGGTGGCATGGCGACCACCCCAGACGACGAACTCCAACGACCATTCTTTTAAATTATTAGTTCATAGTATTTTATAGTATTCTTTTATAGTAATTTGACATTAATAAAAATACTTTTAACATATAATAAACCAAACAAACTTGTAGATAAAAATATTTTTTAAAAAAGAGTTGTCAAACACATGATTATTTTTTATTTTAAATAGATTTTATCAAAAGTGTTTAAATTGAAATGACTATTGAAATGACTTTTGAAAAACATTTTTTTTTCCAAATCAATCCAAACACATAATGTTTGAATTTTTTTAGTTTAGTTTATGTCATATTTAATTTATTTTCTTATATTTTTTTATTTAAAATTAAATTTGTCGTGTATAATTTTTTTTATAAGAATTGCTTTTCTTAATCTTTTGTCAAATAATTAAAATAAAACAAAATAATTTTTCGTAATTTAAAATATTTAAAATATTAAATAATTATCTTATAACAATATTTAAAACATCTGACATAGTATTTCTAATTTAATCATTATATTTAAATTACATTATTTTAGTATTAGAATTAAGAATAAAAAAAATATCAATTTATACCTTTAAAAAAAATATCAATTTATACCTCTAAACTTTAGGAATTTATATAAATAAAAATCTTGAACAATTGAATCAATTTTAAATCCTAAGCTTTTATAAGTGTATCAGTTAACATTGTTTCTTTTCAACTTAACACTTCCATCAAATTTCGTGTGAAAAAAATGAAACTAAAAAGTTTATATAAACGAATCAATTTAAGACTACTTATTATGGTTGTCTTTGAAAATTATTCATGTATTAATTCTAACATGTATGTGAAGATTACTTCGAATGTCGGTTTAAAAAAAATAGATCATCTTTCCCGTATAAAAAGACCACATGTATCGAAGATAATAGAAATCTAAGTCAGGTAAATTCTAAAGTTTTTTTAAAATAATAATATACTAAATTTTAAAAAGTAAAATCCGTAAAATAAATTAGGATATTAAATGACGGTTTGAAAGAGATTTTGTAGTGAAAATTATGAAACATAGAGCTGGAAGAGTTTTATGAAAAGTAAAAAACGGTCTTTTCCCGCCAAAAATAACACAACGTGTAAGTCACGCGCGCTAAATAGCGAGTCAGCGAAGGAAGTTGGAGAATATCATATAAATGCAAATAAAGGGATTTTCGTAAATTAATTTTTTAAAGTAATTATTACTAGAGCCGTTTTGTTTGATTGTCACGCGCACTGGAAAGCAAGTGAATCCGTATGAAGGTTGCGTGGGGCCCACTGAAAACCACAAAGAGTGGGAATTTCTTTATTTTGATTATGATTATTGAGACTGTGATGTTATTCATACTTTACTTTCCATCTTTGTCCCCACCCTTTAATAATTTAGTTTGATTATAATAATTACTTACAAATTACAACGTACAAATTGAAAAAGATAGAGATTAAAAAAAAAAAAAATGAAGAAGAAGCAAAAACCATACAAAAATTTATTAACTTAAAAAAAAAAAAACTACTATAGTCAAACCCACAAACTATAAGATCGTTTGTTTACTATTTACATTATTGATATTTAAATCGAAATGACAACTCAACGTTAATTTGAAAATTAAAAAAATAATAATTAACAATATAGTTTTTAAAAAGAAAAAGAGAAAAAAACAATATAATTTTCAAATTGTAATAAATCCATAATTTAGGGCTTGATTTTGACAATTCTCATCATTCGAAAGGGGTTTAAGCAATATTTAAGAATTTATTTGTAAAATTTTGTGAGTTGAAGGAACATGATTGATCGATTTGAAAGTTTAAGTGTGTGATCATTAAAACTTTCTATAGTACGGAGATGTGTTTTTTAAATTTTTTGATAAGAGAAAAAAAATTAACATAAATGTAATGCATTCTTTAGAAATTGTCACAACATTTTAATTTCTCTTTTTTCAAATTTGTTTATTATATTATATTATAGTTGAATTTAAATTTAAAATATGGTAGTTTCACCATATGTATTTTATCCTATTTAAATGACAACACACTAAAGTTTGTTATTATTTTCAAGTTTGTGTTTTTATTTACGGTGTGTACGTTCAAGATCACTCTAAAACATGTCTTTAATCACTTAAAATTAATTCAATATTATGCTTTTAAATGTAATTTTTATATTAATAAAATTGATTTTAAATGATAAAAAACATAATTTGAAGTGATTTTGAGAATGTTAAAAGTGATTTTAATTATTTTAGAATCATGTGATGTTTTATTTTATACTTTATATTTCAAATAGGGTTGTTATCATTAATTTTTTTTTTTTTTTTTATATTGTAGTTTATAACAGAGAATTTTGGATGGCACCTAACTTAAGAACTGACGAAATTTGGAATGATATTAAGCAAGAGTGATAGTTACTTTGTTGGGAGCTTTTCAAACAATTGGTGGCAAGTAGAGGTTGTCATTGGCAAAATGATTAGGTAAATTTCTTTTTTACTATGGTAGGAACCATTTCTTTATACTATATATGGTTTCATTTTTGTAAATATTTTTTAATTTTAATGGGTTCCAGAATATTTTTATATATACTGACGTGATGAATAATAAATAGAAAGATTATCCATACATTTGTTGAAGTTTTTACAATTTATTAATCTTTTTAAGGGAGAAACTCAATTTTTACCCTTGAATTATTATTTTGTTTTTATAAAAAAAAAAAACTATTTCCATATTCAAGACAAAATTTTCAATGGAAAGGTATTTTAATGCTAAATTTGAGTTAAAATTAGTGAATTTTGATAAAATTATGTAATACTGTGTATTAATCAAAAGTAAATTATCAAAATGAATTTGTTTATTAATATTTTTATAAAAATAATGGATAAATTCACGAAAATTTAATAGAGGTAGAAATTTCGACATTTAACTAAGTACATATTTAAATTTGACAAAATTACAAATTTATGATAAAAACTGATACAACATAACGAATTAAAGTAAAAGAAATGAAAATTTTCTATCTTTAGTTCAACTATATGCAGAGTTAAAAAATTTAAATCTGAAGTTTAGTAAAATATACCTATTTATATCAATTGAAATATTTTTTTATTGCTATATTTTTTATATTTGATTTTCTAGTTTATTGGTTTTTTAAAGAAAAAGAAAAAAGAAAGAGAGGGTAATTATGGGATTTTGAAATTTATAGGCGTTATTGATTAGGGAATTTTCAAATGCCTCGACAATCACGCCTAAAATATATTAAACATTTTGAAGATCGTAGAAAACAAAACAGACGCCAATCAAATGGAGACGTGGACCAATGAGAATAGTTCCCGCTCTTTTTGAAGGAAAGGAACTGCCCCACTCTCATTCCACGCGCTCCCAAATTATGTGCGTGAACCTCACACACTCCATTACACGACGAGCCGCAAACTTTGACTTCTGACCTAAATTTGTGACCGTTGCGCTGGCCTTTGCTTCAACACTTTACGAAATTAACAATTTAGGCCCTATTTCATTTTTTGTTTTTAATTTTGAAATATTAAACCTAAATATTTTTTTTCACTTCTCAATTTTTTGTGTTGTTATCTATTTTTTTTAATCAATTTTTTCAAAAATCAAGCTAAATTTGAAATTAAAAAAATAATTTTAAAAAACTTAATTTTTTTTTTTACAATTTGGCTCAAATTCAATTTTTTTATCCAAGAAAAATGCATACCATAGTAAGAAATTGATAGAAAATAGGCTTACTTTTCAAAATACAAAACAAAAACCAAATTATGATTGTCAAACGGGGTGTTAGTTATTCAATTTTAATTGGTAAAAATTTAGTCATTGTACTTTTAAATTGTAACAATTTATGCCCCGTTTGCTAACCATTTCGCTTTTTGTTTTTAATTTTTTAAAATTAAGCTTATTTCATCCACATGTCTTATAATAATTTGCATATTTCTTAAGTACAATGGTTGAATTCTTAGTCAAATTCCAAATTTTAAAAAAAAGTTCTTAAAAGCTATTTTTTCTTTAGTTTTCAAAATTTGGCTTGGTTTTTAAACAATTGGTAAAAACTAGATAACAAAGGAAAAAATTTGGAGGTTGAGGTAATATCTATAGGCTTAATTTTCAAAAACAAAAAACAAAAAATCAAATGGTTACCAAACGTAGCCTTAGTTTTTTAATTTTAATGAATAAAAATTCAATCCTTGTTCGTTACGTCGTAACGATTTACTCTTTATTGTAAAAAAATTATTAAGATTTTCTTACCCATATAGATTGATAAACATATCGAAATCAAATTAATTTATAAATTATAAAGCTTCACATTGACACTTAATTTTGATGAGACTTTTTATGGTAGAGACTAAATTATTAAAAATTTCAAAGCATAAAGACTAGATTATTACTAAATTAAAAGTATAAAGACTAAATTATGACTCACTAAAGTTTAGAGCTACCATGTTACTTTTATGAAAGTTTAGGAACCAAAATTATTTTTAACTTATTATTACTATTATTGTTATTGTTAGGTTAAAAATCACTTTTAACCATAAACTCAACCATATAATTCTTAAACTTTGATTCATAAGGATCGAGTCTTTATTCTTTCAATTATTTCAACAATTTAGTTCTTGTATTTTAATTTGTAACAATTCCTTGTATTTTTTAAATTTTTAACAGGTTAATTATTGTTGTAATTTTTTTTAATCAAAATTAAATGTTGATTTTTGTTAAGTAATGATTTAGTTTTTAGGTTATAAACCTGTTGTAGCTTTAAATTCTTATTCCTACATATTATTGATTAAAAAAATAAACATTTTGCTGCAAAAGTTGAACTTTTTCCATTTAGCTTTGATTTTAAGGCTAGGTCTGAGTTTTTTCTAGTTAGGTTTAGGCATTTGTTGACTTTAATTCTAATATATTTAATTCTTATTTATTAGTGAATAAGTTAGTTAAAAATATATTAATTTCATGAATTAGCTGGAATTTAATATTTAAAAGATATAAATTGATTGATTAAACTAGGTAAATAAGTATTAAATTTAAATTTGTTCTTATTTTCTTAGTTAATTTCAGTAAGGTTAAAAGATTTTTTTTTTCCATTACTTTGAATTAATTTGGTTTCTAAACTTTAAAATATAATAAATTAATTTCTATAATTTTAAATTCGTAATTATTCTATCTATAAATTTTAGCGTCTAACAAGCAATTTAGTTCCTATCATATACCACTCCTAAGCATTGTTCAACTTGTTAAGATATATAAATAGGAAAAAAAGTAATATTACGTAAAACTATTTTTTTTATTTTTTTAATTTTTTTACATAAGTAGATCAGCAAAGTGTTAGAGAAATAATTCTAAATTATTATATAATAAGCATAAAAATGTAAGTTGAATTAGATTTCACATTATAATAATTACGTTCAAGTACCATTTTGGTCTTTATACTTTGGGTTTCATTCCATTTTAGTCTCTATACTTTCAATTGTCAAATTTTAGTCCAAGTATTTCTAATACATCTTAAACTTAAGTTAACTCTTTATTGAAATTGGTTAAATAATAATAATAATTTTCTAGCAAGAAAAAATACGATGTGAACAGAGATAATTTTTTTTTTTGCGAACAAAAAAAAAATCAACGATAAACTAGCACTAACTTATGGGACTAAGGCTTAGTTTGTGATTAGTGTAACTTTTAAAGTAATTACGGTCAATTATGCTTTCAGAAAAATTAGTTTGTCATACTAAGCAATGACAAAACCGTAGGATATTAAATCCTAGCTAAGTGACCACCATGGATTGAACCTCATTACCCCTTAGTCTTTTGGGCCTTTTTAGATGGTCCGGTGAGATTAGTCGATGTGCACGTAAGTTGACCCGGACACTCATAGATATAAAAAAAAAAAGAGTTTGTCATACTAAGAAGTAGTGTTTGGTAAATTCTAATTTTAAACCTACTCTCATCATGATCCCAGATTAGAGAGAACCTAATTTTAAAGTTTATTAAAAATATATATACAATCAAATTGAAACAAAATTCAAAATACATCGATTAAAATAATATTTTAATCTAAAAAATAAATCGTGGCAAATTTGAAACTAACTTAACCTCATTCATTATTCAATGAAATTTATGGATTAGATCGCTATAAATTCAAACAGGATAAGAACCAAAAATTTATAAACTAAAATTTTCATTCAATGGAAGTAATTAATTATGATTTATGGCATTGACGTTGGGAAAGGAATCAAATAAGTGGAAGGTGGGATTCACGCGCAAGAAAAGCGAGGGAAGAGTGGGAATAAAAGAGAAAAAAAAGGAGGGAATCCGAGGCGCCCGCGTCGGTAAAAAAAAGTGGCGTCAAATCGGCGCCACCCGCACGTGAGTAATCACGTGCATTTTATTTAATCTTTCGCCAATCCCAATTATTTACAAAAACCCTCTCTCACAATCGTCATCATAAATTATTCTCTCCTTTTAATCTCTCATTTTCCAAACCTAACCAAGAAATAAAGGAAAATTACATTTTTATTCATTTTATCTTTAAATTTTAGATTTAATTTTCATTTGGTCCTAAATTTTAAAATATTACATATTTAATCTTTAAGTTTTCAGTTTCATTTCAATTTAGTCTATATATTTAAAAATGTTAAAATTTTACTTTTGAGATTTACGTTTTGTATCAATTTCATCCCAAAGTTTCAAGATTTACAATCTTAACTTCGATTTTTCTTTTTTGCTAAATACTCATTTTCTGTGTTTAGTGTTAACGTATGTTAATTAATTTTAAATAATTAAAAGACTTATAAAATTAAGTTTCACTTTTTTCATCACTATTAAAATTAAAATTAAAATTTTTATTTCATAATTATTTTAAATTAATTAATAGATATTGGTGTTAATAATTGAAAGAGAGCATTTAATGAAAAATCGAAGTTAAAAATGTAAAATCTTGAAACCTATGGACTAAATTTAAACAAAATTCAAATCCAATAATAAAATCGTAATATTTTGAAACTTGGGGATTGAATTGAAATCAAACTCAAAATTTAAATATTAAATGTGTAACATTTTGAAACCTAGAAACTAAATAGAAACTAAACCTAAAACTTAGAAACTAGAAAGATATTTTTTCCAAGAAAGAGAAGGGATGAAATTACAAATAGAGCATAGTTTATGGTAATTTTCAGAAATACCACAAAACATATTTGAATTTATAATAAATAATTCATTTTAAAGAAACTTGTTTGATTGATGGTGATCCACCGATCTGTTAGGAATGACTTTGGGCCTTTGGCCCATAGCAAAAAAAGGAAAAATATATTTTTATAAGAAAAGAGGTAGAGGTTATCCCACATTGGAAGATTAAGGAGTGACAAGTGGGTATATATACAAGTGCTTGCAAGGGAGCTTGCTTCCAAAATGTGGTAGTGGTGGAAGTATAACCCTTTCACCACACGTGCCGTTTGTCCGTCCCCGCAAGCGGGGGGTTCGGGTAACCGCGCTTGCGTGAAAAAGAAACTAATTTTTGTTACCTATTCATTTCTAATTATACTAAATATATTTCGGTTTAATTTTTCTATAACGTTTTTTTCAATTAATTTGAGCTCCAACAAAAACCGTTTTATTTTTATTTCTCTTAAAAGGTTTAGGGTTGTGTGCTTTTTGGATACACGAAAAAACCCTAGCCGTCATCAACTCTCTCTCTGATTTTCTGAACTCCGGTTTCTGAGTGCACGCCAACGTTCGGGTGCTGTGTGAACCTTGGGGAGCAACCGGTTGATTGCGATATAGCACCGAGGTCGCGCCGTTCTTGCTTTCAAGGCAGTGAAATTATCCACGACACAGCAACATTCATCTGGTTTACAAGTTGAAAGCAAGAAGTTTATCCTACAATCCAGATGTCGATCAAGAATGGTAAGGTCCTTCCAGATCTGTCAAAATTGGAACCTCTGGACGGATCCAATTATCGCCGTTGGTCACAGAAACTTCTCATCTTCTTCGGGCAATTGGAAGTTGATTACATCCTCACCACCGTCAGATCTGATAAAGGTAAGAGCACTGTGGTGATTGACTCGGATAGCCCCAAAATCACAGATCCGGACAGCTCCAAAGTCTCAGATCCGACAGAATCCAGTCAGTCCAGATCCGAACCTGCTGTAGATTCAGAAAAATATGAGAAAGACAACAAAACAGTCTGTGGCCACTTGCTGAATCATATGACAGACTCCCTGTTTGACTTGTTCGTGATACAGAAGTCAGCAAAGGTGATATGGGACACTCTAGACTCTCGGTATGGAGGGGACGATGCTGGTCGGAAGAAGTATGTCGTTGGAAAATGGTTGCAATTCCAGATGACGGACGACAAACCAATTGTGGATCAAGTGCATGAATACGAGAATCTGGTGGCGAATGTGCTGTCTGAAGGCATGAAAATGTGTGAAGTCCTCCAAGCAAACGTGCTGCTCGAGAAATTTCCACCATCTTGGAGTGACTACCGGAACCACTTGAAACACAAGAAGAAAGATCTAACACTGCAGGAATTGATCACTCACATGCGCACGGAAGAAGCGAACCGATAGAAAGATAAGCTAATTTCTGAACATTTAAATTCAGTTAATGCTAATTTGGTTGAGTCTTCTGGTGTTAACAGGTTCAAAAATAGTACTAAGAACTTTGCCAAAAATAAGTCTGTTCAGAAGAAGGAATATCACAAAACATCTTATGGCAAGATCGAGAAGAAAAAGATTATTTGCTATGTTTGTGGAAAACAAAGACACAAAGCTTACCAATGCAATCAAAAGAAAGGGAGGCCGAATCAACAAGCTAATCCACAAGCCCATCTTACGGAGCAGAATGACATAATTGCTGCTGTAGTTGTGGAGGCTAACTTGGTGGAAAATAAATCTGATTGGATTCTTGACACAGGAGCATCTCGACATTTTTGCTCAAACCGGGAGTTGTTTCATGAATTCCAAGACTCAGCAGACAGCGAGTGCGTGTTCATGGGTAACTCTGCAACAGCAGGGGTACTTGGAAAAAGGGAAGGTTCTCTTAAAACTAACCTCTGGAAAAACTTTATCTCTTAGTGATGTTTTGTATGTACCTTATTTACGTAGGAACCTGGTGTCTGGGAGTTTGTTGAACCGAGCTGGGCTTAAAATTGTACTAGAGGCCAACAAGGTTGTTCTAATAAAAAATGGTGACTTTGTTGGTAAAGGGTACTTAGCTGATAGTCTGTTTGTTTTAAACATTATTAATGTCTGTTCTAAAATGAATGAAAATGCTTCTAGTTCTGCTTATATTGCTGAATCGTTTGATTTGTGGCATGGTAGACTAGGTCATGTGAATATTGCATTGATTAAAAAACTTAAAGCATTAAACCTTATCAATGCATCTGAATCACATGAAAATGGAAAATGCTCTATCTGTGTAGAAGCAAAGTTCACTAAAAAACCTTTTAAACTTGTGACTACTAGGAGCACAGAATTACTTGAATTAATTCATTCTGATTTAGCTGATTTAAAAAATACTGCAAGTAGAGGAGGAAAAAATTATTACATATCTTTTGTTGATGATTTTTCTAGATATACTAAAATTTATCTTTTAAAAACAAAAGATGAAGCTGTCAGTATGTTTATGAAATACAAAGCAGAAGTAGAAAATCAATTAGACAAAAGAATAAAAAGATTAAGGTCAGATAGAGGTGGTGAATATAGTGATAAATCTCTTAAAGAATTTTGTGAATTAAATGACATTATTCATGAATTCACTGCACTTTATTCACCACAACAAAATGACATAGTTGAACGAAAAAATAGAACAATTAAAGAAATGTTGAATGCCATGCTTTTAAGTTCTGGACTGTCTGACAATTTGTGGGGAGAAGCTGCGCTTTCTGCCTGTTTCATTCTTAACAGGGTTCCTCATAAAAAGCTGGATAAAACGCTGTACGAACTATGGAAAGGATATGCACCTAATCTCAACTACTTGAAAGTGTGGGGGTGTTTGGCTAAGGTAGTGTATCCTACTTTCAAGAAACCTACGGTAGGATCTAAAACCTTTGACTGTGTTTTTATTGGTTATGCTCAAAATAGTGTTGCATATAGATTTATGTGTTTGAATGATAGATCTATATGTGAATATAGAGATGCAGAATTTTTTGAGCATATATTTCCCATGATAAAGTCAAATAATGAAGTAGTTAGAATATCTAATTGTGATAATGCTTCTACCTGTTTACCTTCATCAGTTGATCATATGCATAAAAGTGAAGATAATAATAATAAATCTTTTAATGACATGCTTGAAACTAAAACTGGTGATAGTATGCATGAAATTGAACCTAGAAAAAGTAAAAGACAAAAGACTGAGAAAACTTATGGCCCTGATTTTCTGACTACATTTCTAGTTGAAAGGTCAGATGATATAGATTGTCAATTTGCATGCATATATCTAAATGATGAAGATCCTAAAACTTACCTAGAGGCCCTAAGCTCAATAGACTCTAGCCTTTGGAAGGAAGCTATAAAGAGTGAACTAGATTCTCTAACGATAAATTAAACTTGAGACCTAGTAGATCTTTCCAAAGGAAGTAAGCCTATCAGATGTAAATAGATTTTCAAAAAGAAAACAAGACCTGATGGTTCAATTGAAAGGTACAAGGCTAGGCTAGTGGTAGTAGGGTATACATAAAAACAATGTATTGATTATTTTGACACGTATTCCCCTGTGACCAAAATAGCTAAAATTAGAGCTTTGATTGCACTAGCATCCATTCACGGACTATTGATTCACCAAATGGATGTAAAAACAACCTTTCTTAACTATGATTTAGAAGAGGAAATATATATGACACAACCCGAAGGCTTTACAATTGTCAGTCAAAAAAATAAAGTATGTAAGCTTAAAAAATCTCTTTATGGTCTTAAACAAGCTCCAAAACAATGATATGAAAAGTTTAACAATACATTAGTAAACAACGATTTTAAGGTAAATTCCTCTGATACCCGTGTTTACTCAAAATTGTTTGGAGTAGAATGTGTGATTATATGTTTGTATGTTGATGATATGCTTATCTTTGGAACAAACATAGGTGTAATCAATAAAACCAATTTACTTTTATCGTCACATTTTGAAATGAAAGATTTAGGAGAAGCTGACGTAATACTTGGTGTTAAGATAAGAAGAACTGAGAATGGGTTCTCTTTGTGCCAATCACACTACATAGAAAAAATGTTAAAGAGATTTGACTGTTTTGATGATACTCCTGTAAGAACACCTTATGATGCTAGTATGAGCCTTAAGAAAAACAAAGGAGATAGTGTTTCTCAATCTGAATATGCAAAGATTATAGAAATGTTATGTTTCTAATGAACTACACTAGACCCGACATTGCATATGCTGTGAGTAGATTGAGTAGATATACACATAACCCCGATAAAGATCACTGGATTCCACTTCGTCGTTTGTTAAGGTACCTTAAGGGTACAATAGACTACTGTTTGCATTTTAATAAATTTCCCGCTGTATTAGAAGGGTATTGTGACGCAAATTGGGTAACGGACAACGACGAAGTAAGCTCTACTAGTGGATATGTGTTCTTACTAGGAGGAGGGGCCATATCATGGAAGTCTGCAAAACAAACTTGTATAGCTAGGTCCACCATGGAGTCAGAATTTATTGCTCTAGAATTGGCAGGACAAGAGGCAGAATGGCTTAGAAGCCTATTGAGAGATGTACCATTGTGGGGGGCATCAGTACCTGTCTCTTTATACTGTGACTCACAGGCTGCCATAGGAATTGCCAAAAATAGTGTATATAATGGCAAAAGGAGACGCATAAGTCTCAGACATGGAGCTGTGAAACAGTTGTTGAAAGGAGGAATTATCTCTTTGGAGTTTGTGAGGTCAGAGAGGAACTTGGCAGATCCTCTGACCAAGGGCCTAACAAGGAGAATAATTCAAAAATCTTCGGTATGTATGGGACTTAAACCAATAAAAACTCTATAGCCCTTACTTTGGGTGGTTCTACGTGGACTTGATGGAGATAATTAAAACCTTAAAGATCCATAGCCCTTTCTTTGGGTGGTTCTAGTATGGACCTGATGGAAAGTTGAAAAAATCTTCATAGCTCAGTTATGAGTGGTTTGTCTTTTGACAGACTTGATGAAGTTGGTCCAGGTGTGGACTGAATGAGAAGTCTTCATAGCTCAGTTTTGAGTGGTCTGTTGCGATAGACTTGATGAAGCAATAATCGTGAATGTGGAGGTGTGGCCGCCTCCTATGAAAGAGTTTAAGGGTCTCTTTCTAGAGCTTTCACGTTGACCCGAGGTTTATGTGCTGGGCCTTATATAGCACACTTTGTATCGCGGAATCAAGGAAAATTCAAGAAGTAGAACGTGTTGTGGGGGTCTCAACCATAAAAGGTGAAAGTTCAAGAGGTAAAACTCACTCTCACTAATAAGGTTGTTGCCCTACTTCACTATGCATCAATTCAAATCGTAAGATATTGATGTTTAAGTTTGTTCTTCTTTCGTAGCTCAGAAACTGGTTTTCAAATCGTTTTTTGTTTCACACTACTTGCTATCACAGTCATTCGTGGGGGATTGTTAGGAATGATTTTGGGCCTTTGGCCCATAGCAAAAAAAGGAAAAATATATTTTTATGAGAAAAAAGGTAGAGGTTATCCCACATTGGAAGATTAAGGAGTGACAAGTAGGTATATATACAAGTGCTTGCAAGGGAGCTTCCAAAATGTGGTAGTGGTGGAAGTATAACCCTTTCACCACACGTGTCGCCGTTCGGGTGGGCTGGCGGTTTGGGTCTGGTTAATTGCGCGAAAAAGAAACTAATTTTTATTACCTAACGTTTTTTTTCAATTAATTTGAGATCCAACAAAAACTGTTTTATTTTTATTTCTCTTAAAAGGTTTAGGGTTGTGTGCTTTTTGGAGATACGAAAAAACCCTAGCCGTCATCAACTCTCTCTCTCTCTGATTTTCTGATCTCCGGTTTTTGAGCTCATTTTCTTTGCTTCCAATCCGATCTCCGGCGAGTGCACACCAGCATTTGGGTGCTGTGTTTTCTTTGCTTCCAATCCGATCTCCGGCGAGTGCACACCAGCATTCGGGTGCTGTGTGAACCTTGGGGAGCAACCGGTTGATTGCGATATAGTACCGAGGTCGCGCCGTTCTTGCTTTCAAGGCAGTGGAATTATCCACGACACAACAACGTTCATCTGGTTTACATGATCCTAGTCGGATCTTAGACTAAAAAAAAACCAGATCATTTTCCTATGAAAGGTAAAGTTCAGAATATTCAAAATTAGTCATCACTATGATTAAATTAACATTCTATCTCAAAAAAAATATTATATATTAACATTATTCAAAATTTTCCTGAATATTTCGAGGATTTTTTTTTTTTTCATTCATTAATTATCGTTCAGATTGCTATCAAGAAAGCACACAGAAACAAATTTCTTAAAAATGGACTATTTATATAAACAAGAAAAATATTTTGTGCTATTTCTAGCCATTAGCTCATAGCTTCGTGCTAACTGTTAGCCATGTACTTTCCTTGGAGACAAATGCTCAAATTTTTCTATTTCATATTTAAATTACAACTTTAGGGTTTAGGGTTTAGTTGTGTTTATTTTTGGTTTTTAAACTTTGAAAAATGTCTGATAAGTTAACTCTTTGACAAATTTAAATCTTTTAAAAATTTATAATTGTGCATTCTTATTTTTATTTTTATTTTTTTAAAAAAAAAGCGCAAGAAGAAGATCTATATTACTCTTAAAAAATAAAATAAAATCAACCGTAATTTCTATTTAAAGAAGACCTAATTAAAGAAAAAGGGCCTGTGACTGGGCCACGAACTGGGCCGAAAGCTTTTGATAGAGAAGTATTCCATAACATTTTTAATTAAAACCATAAAAGATTTTGTGATTACTAATTACTATGATTAGTTAATTATTTTAATCATGCACAATTAAAGAAGAAAGGAAGAAGTATGTTTGGTTTCTTATAATAAGTATGCCAATTAAAATAATTATTTTAATCCTATACAATTAAAATAAAAAAGTTATGGAATTGGTTTTAATTATGGAAGTATGCTTGGTTTAATTATTTTAAGTATGCCACATATCTTATTTTAATTATCTCACATTATTTTATGCATCTTTTTCCTTTCTTCCTTAATTATGTAGGATTAAATTAGAACATTTTTTTAGAAATTATTTTGTGATTACTATGATTAGTTAATTAATTTTTTTCATTTTCTTTTGCTTCTCATTTACAGTGTACTTACCATTTCAAAGGCTTTTGTAAACAACAAATACAAGGTAAATATTACATTTCACCTATAGCTTTGACACTAATGCAAGTATATTTCCAATATATGTAGAATGTTGTTTATCCACAACATTTTATAATTTAATAGTTTAAATTAAATTATATATCTATGGGAGAGTGACCTTATACCATGTACTTTATTTAGAGATTGTCATGAATCTTCGATTTTTGGTATAGGTAGTTTAGATTTTATTAGATATTGTTTTTAATTTATTAGATTTGTTTTTAAAATACGCCATAATCATAGGGATTGGACCGTAGGATTAAATCTTGTCTATTCCTAGATTTTAAAAAATAGTTGATTTAGTCCTTTGGCCATTTTCAAAAACACCCTCCTATTTCGGCTATTTATCCGGTCGACCCAAAATAGATGAGGTTTCTACATAAAAGGCTTTAATATAAGCCCAAATTTCAAAAATATCTTAAGATTCCTATTTTTTTCCAGAACTCGTCAAATAGTCAAAACTGCCTTCACATTAGTCTCCACGTTTCTCCTCAACTTTATTGGATGACAACCATTGATCCTCAACAGGGTCGCCAACCAGACAGCTTCATTTGCTATCCTAGGGTTCAATCCGACAATATCATCAATAACACACATGAAATTCACATGGGCTATAGTACTTAGTATATATGAGGTTTAATTCTACATTTTGTTTTCAATTTCAAATATATATGGGTTTATTTCAAATAATCTGAGGATGTCATCGATCTTAGTTTATGCCCTAATTTATCGTGTTAAGATTATTATTATATAATATGAGATATATATTCGTGAAATAACTAAATATACATGTATATATATGACAAAATATGTGGAATATATATCTAAATAGAAATTAGACTAAAATTAAAATATAGAGTGGAATATATATCTAAATAGAAATTAGACTAAAATTAAAATATAGAGTATATATTAAATAACAACCTTAAATTTGTACTTGTTCTAAACACATTGGAATAATCTTTGTATATATTTGAAATAAACCTCATATATATACATAAAAAAACGAAATATGGATGAAAATGAAGATTTGTAACCATAATTCTATATTAAATGCAATCCGATGAAATTAGGAATTTATAAGTCAAAAAATTTTGTAAAAAAAAAAAGGACAAATTTGTAATGATTAGGAAAAATATTCTTCATAAACAATAACTCCTGAAATCAAGGTAATGATATTATGACAAATATTGCATTAATTGAATATAAATCGAATTTAATAAATGTCATTTTATAAAGTCAAAAATTGGATTGATGGGAATAAGGAAACAAATAATATTACAAATTTTTAAAAAATAAAATGAAAAGGTTAATTTTATCCAAAATTATAAGTAAAAGCTCTTCATGAAATAATTAAAATTTAGAAGACATTTATGAAATATAAGTTGTAGCGAAGATTTTTCACATAAATATCTCTAAATATATACATTAACTTAATTACATTATTAATAAAAAAAATTAGTAAGTCAATTAAATGGTTGTCAAAAAAATGATGCATACTTCGAATATTTTATAATATTTTTACTTAATACAAACGATATCTGTAATTACTGTATGTTTTTTTTGTGTGGGCATGACATGCTACCAAGTTATTTTTATATACTTTTGGAAAGTTAAATGTTATTTGTATAGTTAATTCTTGAATTAAAAATATTATTATTATTATTTTTAAATTCAACCATTGCACAGAGTGAATATTGAACCAACAACTTTTGAGATGGTAATCAGTATCTTATTTTATTGAATCAAGCTCAAATTGACATATAAAATAATATATATTCATGACATTATAAAAGCAACAATAACGTTGATTGTTAAAGAATCTAATAATAATTGTCAAAGTGAGGATAGCTCACACGAACATGAGATGATTAACTAATGAGTTTATATGATCTTAATATTGAGTTTCTTTTTCTTATAATTTAGAGGGTTACATTTATTGAATTAGAGTTTGGACAAAAATATAGTCTAAAATGATTCTCCATCTTTTTTTTTTCTTTTAATATAGTAGATATTTGATATCTATTTTACAATTATCTCATTATGAATAGAATAATATAGTTCAATTGATAATATTATTTTAAAATAACTCTATTAATTTTGCATAGATTTAATTTGATTTTAGTCGTTTTAAAAGTTTCATAGTTCTATAGGTTGGGGGTTCATAAACTATCTTTTATATATGTATCTAAAATACCTCACTTTATTTTGTTATATAGTATTATGTTAATTAGCCTTGAAGTAAAGTTAAATAGAATACATATCAATTGATTTTTATTAGAACCTTGCCTTCTCCGTTAAATCCTACAAGATTCATCTTCATGTGATGGATGTTGGCTCTTTATGATCTTTATGTCCAAATTCTTTATGTGGACGATTCTTTATAAAGGTCTTAACACGATGGATAAATGTCAATCTAGGTACTCTTTAATGCACCTTAATCCTAATTGGTGTATTCTTTGCAGGAACCATTCGGAGGACATTGACCATCTTTTCATACATTGCACATATGCTTCTTTTATAAACTCTCATTTCAGGCACACTACTTTTGCAAATGACTTCACGAACATTCATAGCCTCACCTATTCTCTCACACACACTGCTCAAAGTTCTTAGCAAAGATCTTTGGAACCTCTCTATGGTGCCTAGGGAAGGAAAGAAATAGTAGAATTTTCCAAAACTCCAAAAAGTCTATTATAAATTTGTGGGACAAGATCACAGCTCTCACAGCATTCTGTTGAACAAAGTCCAGTTTTTTTGCAAATACTGCTCAAATTATTGCTCTAAACTGGCAAGCCTTCCTATAACTTGTCGCTCTGCCTTTTGTTTCTTCTCCTGATCTGTTCATGTTTTCTTTTTGGAGCTTATCTCTAGCTCACCACACAAACATTGTACTTTTCTCCAATTTTGGGATGAATGATATGGATTGATCTGGGAGTATGAGGAGGGTGCTAAGAATGTGTCAACCTAGTTGAGATATTCAGGTGCATTTACTAATCTCATCTATGATTTTGTTAAAAAAACATATCAATCGATTTTTTTTCAAAAAATAAAATAAAAGAAATAATAAATAAAAGAAAACATATCCATGTGAACTTCCATTGAACTATCAGGAATAAATTGAAACATTTTTTTTATAAAAACAACAACTAACAAATAAATAAATAAAATTGTAATTGATGCAAAATTTGGTACGAAGGGAATGCACCTGACCCTCACGTGACATCATCAATTGAGTTTGTAATACAAGAAAGAGAGGATATGCAAAGAAAATAAAAAGGGTCTGATGCCTAAGTCAGTAAGAGAATTCTAGAATAGGAAGAAGTCGAAAGTTTTATGTTACTTTTGATGGAGCCATGATGGTCTATTTGTAGGAGATTTGATCTAGGGTTTTATTCTAAATCTACTAAGGTTAAGATATGAGTTTACTAATCCCTAGCAAACTAGGATCAAATCTCATATTATTTTATAGTGGTGTTCAAAAAACTCAATGACCCGAAAAATTCGATCAATACAACTCAACCCCTAAGGTTTGGGTTGGGTCATCAACTCATTTGGATTGGGTTGGGTTAAAATAAATGAAAAATTTATGGGTTGGGTTAGTTCATGGGTTCACCCACAATAACCGAGTAAACCCGAACTTATTATTAATATTAAAAAGTATTTTTTTTTTTATTTTTGATACAATTATATATACATAAATCTATTTTAATTTTATTTAAGTTCATGATTTTTTTTAGATTATTTGTTATCTCCAAATTATTTAAAATAATTTTTTAATACTATGAAAATCAAATGTTCATGATATAAATTAAAATTGATTTGTTGATCTTATTTCAATATGGAAAAATAATTAAACAAATTCTTTTACATATTAACATGTTACTTTTTTTAAAAACAAAAATTTTAATAATGAACCGAGTAACCCGAACCAACCCAACCCAAATATTTCATGACTGGGTTGGATTGAATTCATTATTTAATAAAAATTGTTTGAGTTGAAGAAATTGACAACCTGAACAATTGGATTAGGTCTAAAAATTGTTTTTAACACAACTCAATCCAACTACGAATACCCTATTATTTTATCTTTATTTTTTTGGCTTCATTCTACTTATCCACTCCTCAATAAAGATGAAACTAGATTAAACTATGCTCATAAACCAAAAATAGGAAACAAGTTTTGTCAATTAACCAAATATTATAATATCTTTCAAGCTTGTGGATTCAACTTATTATTTTATTTTAAAGAAAATTGTCCCATAGTAAACGATAGTCTAGTAGTTTGAAATTATTAAGCTCTGTTTCAACGATTTTGTTTTTACTTTTCTTTATGCTTGTTTAGTCGTTATTAGTATGAGTTTCACTTTTTTTTTCAAAAAAAAAAAAAAAAAAAATCTTAATCAAATTTTAAAAACAAGTTCTTAGAATTAACAAAACATAGTTTTTAAAATTTTGTTTTGTTTTTTTAAATTTGACTAAGAATAAAAATATTTTCTTAATTAACAAAGATAAAAACTATGGTAAAAAAAATGTGAGAAAACAAATACAATTTTAAAAAATCAAATGGATATAAAAAGCAAGACTTAATATTTATTTTCATATTTCTGGACCATTTTCCATATGTTAATACCTCGAATAATTTTATATAGGACAATGATTAGGTATAGCCTGACTATACCTATCTCCATGCAACTCTCATTTTCCACATAGTATAAAAATAATAATTTAAAATTTTCTTTTTTTAAAAATTTGTTTACCACATGACATATTTTAATTGGGAACCTAGTGGGTTGCACAAAATAAGTGTAGTCTGAGATGCACCAAAATATTTTTCTTTTAGTGTAATTGCAATAGGTAGTACTTTTAGGGTTAATAACTAAGTTTATAGCAACATTTTTAAAGAAGTGCAAATATTACAAAATCAATCAATGATAGACACTATCGCTGATAGATTCCTACAAGCTAGAATCTAAATTTTGTTGTAACTACTAATATTCTACGCTTGATTGCTATATTTGCAAGTGCCTCGAATATAACTTTTTGGCTAAATTTGTCCTTTGTTCTTTGTCATTGCTAACTTAAAATTTTATGGTGCCAATTTTTTAAGAGTTGAAATATTCAAGGTATATATATAATGGTAGTAAAAGAATCACTTTCTCCCTCGAATTGTTATCGAACCTACAATTTTATCAATATATCGTTGATTTTTTTTATCAATATCAATTGGACAAGTTATAAATATAGCAATTAGATTCAGAGTATTAGCAGATACAATACAATGCAAAAAAAATTGTAGATATAGCAAAATTTAGAACCAACTCTTAGAGGAGTCTATCGGCGATATAATCTATCACTAATAGGAATTTATCACTAATAGATTTTGTTATTTGTAATTTTTTTAAAATGTCGTTATACACTTAATTATTAGTCCTAATAATACTATCAATTGCAATTACCAATATCAATAATATATATGTTTATTCTTAGGTTTTTTTTTTTTTTTTTTGAGAAATTACATTTATCCTTAGTTAAATGTTTAGATTTTCTATAACCTAATGGTTTTAAGTTTATAAATATAGAGGTAATGTAACACGTATGGAAGAGATAAAAGTTTATAAATAATTTTTTGTGAAGTATTAATTTTTGGATTATACTTTTTTGTGACAAAATGCTATATAATATATTATTTCTTTAACAACTATTTTCTCCCATGCGCCTTTTACCATTAATTTAAAGAGTTTATCCCTTTTTCCATGCATGATAGATAGTAAAAAAAAAAAGGTTGCTTCCCAATTCTGATTTACTAAAATATTATTTCTATTTTTTTTCATAAAATTTATATTATCGATTTAGATATTATAGATTCGACTTTCCAACTCTACATATTATAGAAAAAAAATCAAATTTATTTTACATAGGATCATGGCTCAAATATAGCCATAAAATTAAGGACAAGTTTTTTCTTTTTTCTT
The DNA here is from genome assembly GCA_002890555.2 of Lagenaria siceraria. Classification (NCBI taxonomy): domain Eukaryota; kingdom Viridiplantae; phylum Streptophyta; class Magnoliopsida; order Cucurbitales; family Cucurbitaceae; genus Lagenaria; species Lagenaria siceraria. The sequence continues at coordinate 17,818,505 of CM016488.1, forward strand.
TTTTACAATAAATTAAGGACAAGTTATTGTTAGTTAGTTTAAAATAATTAATAGTAGTCAGTTTCATTCTATAAAATAGACAAAATAGAGAATCATCAAAGAATTTGAAAGGATTTAAGAAAGATTCAAAAATTAACTATAGGCCAAAGAAGATTTTTACAAGTGGTAATAGGAAGATTATTTTAAACCCTAAATCAATACCTTTTAAATAATTAATATTATACTTTGACTATTGAACTACACTTTTTTTTTCTTTATATTTTTAAGTTTATAATTTTTAAATGATTATTATGTTTTGTTTATTTTAGATTAATTATTAAGTATTAAGGAAAATAACTTTAATTTTTATAAACAAAACCAATATGGTATGATTTAAAGAAAAATAAATGCATTCAAAGTCTAGGAGATATAATTTCGTTAGGTGAGGAAAATACTGAATATATAAAATACATCTTAATTTTTTAAGGATAAAATTGAAAATTGATTTTTTTTTAAATTCTTAAAAAAGTGACATTTATGTCTATCATATAGCTAGTCTACAAAATAATACTTCAAATTAATCATTAATTCCGTTCTGAAAAGAATCACAAAACTCAATCATTTTTGTGTCAACATTTTTTTTTTAATTCTAGGAAAATTTTTAAAATTAAAACTATATATATTTTTCATTTTTTCATTTTTAGAAACACAAATAATATTAAAGCTGATAGGTTTTAGTAAGCAACCAGACAAACAATCTAATATTCATTTACATCAAAGGCCTAGTTAACATTGAAATATATATTAGGATTTTTTTTTCAAATATAATAAAATGAACCAAAATATTTACAAATATAGTAAAATATTACTGTCTATTAATAATAGAGTCTATTAATGGTAGACAGTGATGAATATTGATAGACATTTATCCGTGTCTATCACAATCTATACACATAAAATTCCGCAACTTTTTTTAATTTATTACAAAGATTATGGTTTAAAAAAAACAAAAAGTCTAATAAAGTCCACTCGAATTTTACATTTAGAACTGATTATCCAACTGGAAAAAAAAAAGTGAAATCTCCAGAAAAAGGCTCATAAAATTTCAACTCAACTAACACTAAGTTTAATATATATTATATACATAAATCAAAGTTTTCTCCCAAAACAAGAAGAAGAAAATGATCAATAATATGTAGCACATGTGATAATAAATTCCAAAAAAGGACATAATATAGCTTTCTATACACATACACAACTACTAATAAGCAATAATAACTCAAACTAAAAATATAATTAAAAAAAAAACCCAAAAAAAGGAATTATATAGAAAAATATTTCATAATAATAATAATAATCCTCCAATAATATTTAATATAACCTTCATTTTCTCTCAATTTTTTTTTTCTTCTTCTTCTTAATCTTACTTGTTGGATGTGGGATTTGGGCCACTAGGAACTTCATGCATAGCTGCTTCAAACTGTTGCAATAATAATATTCTTTTACTAGAATAATGGCTAGAGATGAATAAGGGTCGTTTTGCCATGGCCATAGAATTTGAAGGAGCACGAGACGGAGTACTCGGAACGGTCGAGAAGCGATGAGGAACAACGAGGAGGAGAAGAACGAGGAAGAAGAGGAAGAAATAAGCTTGAGACTTCAAATAATAATCTTCAAGTTTTGCCATGAAAAGGGAGTGGAAAGACGACAGGGACGAATGACGATGACGATCGGCAACGGTGACACCCCCCGGAAGCTGAAGGAGAAGACAATATCCATGAAACAACTCAATGCAAAGGGGGAAAGGAAGAGGAGATCAGCTTTATTATTTGAGAGAAGAAGAAGAGGAGGAAGAAGAAGAAGAAATAATGATAATAATAATAATAATAATAATAATAATTAATAAGGGAGGGAAAGAGATGTGGTTTATAAGAAGGGAAAAAAGAGTGTATTAAATGAGAACAGTGTTAATGGCATTGGGAAGATGGAATTATTGGCCACTTTGTTTTGGCATCTCTCTCAATATTAGAGAGTACTGCAGAGAGAGCTGAGAAACCTTTAGGGACCCTTTTTCTTTTGACTAACATTTTCATTATTATTTTCTGGTATTTATTTGATACCCTAATTAGAATTCGCTTAATAGACCTTAATTAGGGTTGGAATGAGTTTGGAGACTTTATGAAGGATTTTATGGACTAATTTAAGGATTTAATTTGAATCTTCAGGCAACCGCGCGGGATAAATATGAAGTATTTCTCGATAGCTGTCAGAGTACTATACTATCACTCCATGATAATAGTTAATGTATATGTCAAAAATGAGCACAATACAACGCTAACATCAAGTTTGTACTATCAACCTGGGGGGTTAGAGGTTCTATCCCCACTCCTCTCCCTCTATATATAAAACAATAGTTATTGTGCATAAATTGGTCCAAATCATCGCAACTAAATTCTATCATATTGTTAGTCTATTTTTATTTTTTTTAAAAAAACAATAGTCTCTCTATCAGCACTTTTCTTAAATTTTGGAATACTTTTTTCAATTAATATTATTATTTTATTTTACCAAGTTTAATATTTTTTAAAAAAATTCAACTATCAAAGAAGCCTAAATTTCAGGGTTTTTTTTTTTTAATATAGGGACTAAATTAGAAAATTTAAAAACATTATAGATTAAAATGAAATGAAAATTCAAAGTATGAGAATCCAAAATAGTATACCCATATTGTAAAAAAAAAAAAGGTATTTGAATTAAAATTATTTGTAATTCTCTTTATTAGGTTTTATCAAGAACCTAATTAACCCAATAAAGAAACTCAATACCGAACAACCTATTGTGTGTGACTTCAAACATTTTAAATAAATATCTACTCATCAAATAAATAAATAAATAAATATCCCTTAACTTTTTTTAAAAATAATTTACAGAAAATAATTAAAAAAATATTCGTTGTAAACTAAAATAAAACATTTAACAATAATTTAAGTAACTAAAACTGAAATATAAGAATGAAAATAATATATCATATTACCAAAAAAACATAATTTAATTCTTTTTCATAATATATATAAAGTTAAAAGAGTACAATAATTTTCAATATATATAGATATATAGATGACTATTTGGGAGATGTGTGAGAGAGACAAAGAAAATAAACAGTAAATATAATGATATTTCAATAATGATCGACTTTATTGGTTGTTAATATAGTTTTTTTCTTCTCATAGACCCTTGACTTTTTCCCACAATAAAAATGACTTTTTTTTTTTCCCTCTCCTTCTAAATGATTTTTCCATGTTAATATATAAGAAAAATTGATTTAAAGACAGTATGAGGTTAATAAATAAAATAAAATAATTAAATTGGTAAAAGTCTGGACAATTAATTAAACTGACAAAAAACCAGATCATGTGGGGAAAGAAGAATCTGTGAAATAAATTTTTTAAAGGAATTATTTTATTTTTATTTTTATTGTTTGAAAGGAAAAAAAAAAAAAACATTATAAAAAGCAGCTGATTCAGAGATGAAAATGGAGGGGTCATACTGACCTTAAACTGTGGCCTTTTTCTTCCTTTATGTCTGCTTCTTAAAGCAAAATCTCTCTCTTTGTACTGCATTTTATTTTATTTATTTATTTTCTCACTTTTAAATATTATATTTAGAATTATATCACTTTATTAATCTTTAAAAAAGTATTTAATAAATTTTCGAACTCTCAAATTTATATTCAACCAGTCTCTGAGTCTTTTATTGTGTGTCTAATATACATTTAAATTTTAAATTTTGAATTTTGTGTCCAATAAAGTTACAAAATTATTTAAAAAAAAAATTTGCCTAATAGTTCTTTGACTCTTTTCACTTTTTTCTTTTTTTTTTTTTTAAAAAAAATCACAAACCTATCATAGACATAAAATTAAATTTTATATTTAATAAATCGGTTTTTTTGGGAATATATCGGGGCTTAATAGACCCAAAATTGATATTTTAAAACTTTAGATACGTATATTAGATATTTTTAAAGTTCAATGACCTATTAAATATAAAATTAAAATTGAGGAACTGAGTAGATACTTTTTAAAAGCTAAAAATTTTTAAGAGACAAAAGTACTGGTAATTTAACCTTTGTTTTATGTTATTATTAGTAATCTTTTTGTACTGTATTTAATGAAAACTTTAAATCACTTTAGTAAAGTGTCCATATGTAGAATACAAATCCATGCAATATCACACATAAATTCCATGAACTCAAGCATAGATTTTTATGTGAAATTTAGGGATTGAAATTGGTAAAGTTATTGTCGGAATGATGTTATTGAAGTAGTAGACATGGAAATAAAATTGCAAAAATGTGTTTTCTTAAGTTAAAATTCAAACATTCGACTTTTTGATTGAAGATCAATACTTTTATACCAATAGAAATAATATGCATGTTAAAAAAGTTTATTAATATGAACCACAAATGATTATTAAATATCCTATAATCTACTCCATTGAAATATGGACATACTAATTTTGAGAATTTAAAACTATAAACCCTATAAATAAAATTCAAACTAACTTTGCTATTTGTTTAAAATATATATATATATATATACCCAAGAGTTATAATATTATATTATCTTTGACGTTTTATAAATGTTTCAAAAAACTACACTCATAAAATATGTGTTTCAATTTCTATTTTAGTTTACTACCATAGAGTTTCAGGTCTTAAATTAAATTTTTTCCAATATTTTAATGAATTTCTATTTCAAAAGTAATTTTGGAACCTAATTATAAAAGTTCAAAGATAGTATTGCAACTTAAAAAAATAATAAAAGTATTTTTGGCAAAAATTTGGGTTGTATTTATATACAACTGGGTCTAAATTTTATTTAAAGGTTAAGTTGGTGTTTTATAATTATTATTAATATTTATTATTTTTGAATTAAAGGTAAAAATACAGCTAGCTAGGAAAAGCAAAGCCGAAGCATCAATCAAATCCTCAATCAGTGCTTTTTGATTTCTGATGAGGTTTATGAAAATGGAGAAGCTTTGTCTCTGAGATCCTATGCATGGAGTCCCCACCTTCCCTATTACAAAGCCTTAATATCACTAAAATATTCACATACACACTATGATTTTTATTTTGTTCTAAGTTCACATTAATATTAATATATAGTGATTTTCCCCCCTTCCATTTCACTCCTTAACCTAATCTAGATTAATCCATCATATATGAAATGTAAATTCGTTCAAAATTTGTAGAGTTTTTAATTACAAAACCAAACTCTAAAGCTAAATTAGAACTATAATATAGAAAATGAATTACAAACTCATAAATAGGTTAAATTATAAGATTATTTCTTGAAGTTTAAAATGTGTGTAATAGGTGCTCTCAACATTCAACTTTGTGTAATAAATTCCTAAATTTTTAAAAGTATCCAGTGATTCCTCAAACTGGCAATTTTATGTTTAATTAGGCTATTGATATATTTGAAAATTTTAAACTTTGATTTTGTGTCTATTAGATATATGACTTTTTTTTATAAAAAAAAAATGTTGAATAGGTCAAGAACCTAATAGAAACAAAATTTAGGCTATGTGGTAACCATTTGGTTTTTAAAAATTAAGTCTATAGAGACTACTTTCACCTCTAATTTTATTCATTTGTTATCTATTTTTTACTAATGGTTTAAAAACTTAAGTCAAAATTTGAAGAATAAAAATGTAGTTTTTAAAAACTTATTTTTGTTTTAAAAATTTGGCTAAGAATTCAACCATTGTACTAAAGATGCAAATCATTATAAGAAATGTGGAGAAAATAGACTTAATTTTATAAAACAAGAAAACGAAAAACGAAATAGTTACCAAACGTGGCCTAAAATGTTCTAAGTCTATTAGACACACAATTAAATGTTTAGAAATATATTAGATACTCTTTAAAGTTAAATAGGTGTAAAATTAAAAATTTGAAAACCATTCTTTAATGTTCAATGAGCTAAATAAATACAAACTTGACTAAAAACTTGTATAGTTGAATGGCTAAGATGTTTAAATTTTCCTCTCATATTTATTGTACTAAATAAAATAAAATATTAATTTACCTTTAATTGATATTGCTTTTTGTGTGTGGTCGAAATCAGTTTGGCGGCTAATGATGAAAATTTTAGATTAATTTTGAAGAGTGAAAAAAATAAAGTGTAGACTTTATTTTATATTTTCATTCATTTTTGGGCATGATGAATTAACACTGAAATGAAAAGTCCAATTTTTTTTTTAAACGAAAAAAAGTCCAAGTTATTTTGTATAAATGTGGTTTGATAAGAAAACAAAATTGTCTAAAGTATACGCATTAATAAAATTATTTATTTATTTACAATATTGTTTGGACAAAATTTTAATAAAGTGAACTAAAAAACAAATTAATAAAGTTATAGTTGATTTACTGGCTTTTACCTTCTAAATCGTTCTATTTTTTTCTTTCTTTTTAAATAGTATTTCATTGTACAATAATTATTTGTGTGTTTCTTTTATTATATATATATAAGAAAAAAAATTGATAAGCTTATTTAATATGTGTTGATGCCAAAATCTAGATAAGAAAAATGCACATGCTCTTCACATGACAACAAAGGTAAATTTGTAATTTGAAAAAGAGAGAATCTACAAAATGAAGAAAAAATGGGCCCAATGCTAAAGTTAGAGATGGAGAATTTTAGAATTGAGAAGAAGTTAAAAGTTTAAGTTTCGGAATAAGATCTCAGATCTCAAATAAAAATTAAGATCAATCTGAAGTTCTCTCATATGGAGTTATAATGAATAATGATGTATTTATAAGGATAATGAGATGGATTTTTTTCTTATTCTACCTAAGTTAGGATTAGATCGGATTGGATAAATGATTAGTTGGTACCTTGACTTATTTAAACGAACTCAAGTTCACTTCATATTATACCTATTTATTTTTTATCTTTTTTTTAATTTTATTTTTGACTTATTTGTTCGGTCTAATTTCACCTTCAATAATATGAAAAGGAGCTCCTATAAAGTTGTTACAAGTAAACATGTTACGACATTGACAAAATGTTTGATAGTGAAGCTTAAAATATATATAGATGAATATTCATATGACAAGGGAAGAAAAAGAAAGAGATTTTACATTAAATATTGATATTAAATTTTGTTTTTGTAGAAAACTATACCCAAGGTGGATTTTCCTCTCTTACAAGTAGATTATGGTAAAAACCTGTCCAAATCTTTGACTAATTATCCAAGTGGGACCCATCTTACATTTAAAATTTTAATGAAAAATGTAAAAAAAAAAATTATTTTGACTTGAAAATCATTGTCAAAGATAAAATTATTAAATAAGGCGACTTTTTTATTCTGGTATAAACATTTTTCATTGAAATAGATTTAAGAGTAATTGTTTTAAATGACAAATCTATTGAAAATATTTTCAAATATAGCAAAATGTTATTGTCTATTAATGATAAGACACTGATAATTTATCGGTGTCATTGATAGATATCTATTAGTATCTATTAGTATCTATTACTGATAGACGATGACATTTTACTATATTTTTATAAATATTTTGGTTTATTTTACAATGTATGAAAACAATCGTAGATTTAACGTAACTTAATATAAAAGTAAATTAATTGAGAAAAGAAGAATGAGATAATTGTGATAAAAACATTGATAGTGATGTAAAGGTTGTTTGCTTATGTCCATTTGGAGAAGAATGAGAGATGAGATATAAAGGCATCATGCTTGGAGGAGTACTTTTTGACAAAATTGCAACCATTCTTGCACTCAATGGCTTCATAAAGTTATTGGAAACATCACCTACTTTTTTTCTTCCCCTTAATTAATTTACCATTTTAAGGTTACCTATGTAATTCAATTAGTAATGTGTTTTTTCATTAACAAACGAATTAGTAATTTAGAAGAAACTTAAATCTTAATTTTTTATGACATATTTTTTTCTCCTCCCAATACTTTTATGTTACGAAAACTCAATTTTGTTATAATGAATATTTTTGGATGATTGTTAATTTCAATTTCGATTTATTTATTGAAACAACAATATTATAAGATAGTTCTCACGAGGCAATACAAGTAAAATAAAAAAATCAGATAACCTAATAGATTACATCACGAGACACAAGTATAGAAAATCAACCGAGAGTCAGGATAAAGAGTAGTAAGAATGAACGACTCATGTTCCTTCAAAACCTTAGCCGGAAGAGAATGCGCCAGTACATCTTATCTCTTCGAATTGACATTGTTACCTAATACTTTTGTCTCAAGCAAAGAAGTTTTAATTCAATCGTAATAATTTTTTTTTTATTGGATTCCACTAAATGAAAAGCTTATATTATAATTCAATTTAGAATTAAAAAGGGATATCCACACATTGACACATATGTGGAGACAAAACATTAAAGCTTTCAAATCCATTTTCGATTCTTAGGATTTTGAAATTTTCTTTACATGAAAAATTAAATTGAAAATTTACAAAAATAAAAATACAAACACCAATTGGATCATCCCAAGTGGATAAAAGGACTGATTTTTAATTTTCTTAAAGAAATAAAATGATTGAATTGATGATAGTAGAAAAGAAAAATGTGATGAAAGCAAAGGATATAGTAACCAAAGATGGGAACATAAACCGATTAAAGAGAAATGTACGATTAAAAAAGAAAAAAAAAGAAAAAGAAAAATGGAAAAGGATCTGCAGAAATGTATTCTTTTTATTCATGTTTTTCTCCTTTTTCAAAGCTTCAGGAACCATTTTCAACTTTTCTTTTTACCCTCTGTACTTTCTTTCTTTATACTTTTATAAAGATTCTAATTTTACACATCAACATTTTAACATTTTCAATTCTATTTTATGACCATATTTTCTTCCTAATTTCCAGTTGAATGTAATCCTGATGAATATTGTTGTGTCGTGGATAAGCCCACTGCCTTAAGCAAGAACGACCTTGGTGCTATATCGCAAAAAACCGATTGCTCCCCAAGGTTTACACAACACCCGAACGCTGACGTGCACTCGCTGGAGAATGAATTGGAAGCAAAGAGAGAACGACGGCTAGGGTTTTTCTTACTCAAAAAATATTCCACCACAAAACTTTTTGAAAAGAAATAAAATAAAACGTTTTTTAGATCTCGAATTAATTTGAAATTAGAAAACATTATAGGTAAAAATTAATGTCGATGGAATAAATATTTTAATAAAATTTAGAATGGATAGGTAGTAAAAAGTTATTTCTTTTTCGCGCAAGCGCGGTTACCCGAGCTGCCCGTCCAACCGAACAAACAGCGGCGGCGCGCGTGGTGAAAGGGTTATACTTCCACCACCACCACACTTTGGAACCTCCCTTGCAAGCACTTTGCCACTCCTTAATCTTCCAATGTGGGATAACTTCTACCTCTTTTCTCATAAAAATTATTTCCTTCTTTGCTATGGGCCAAAGGCCCAAAGTCATTTCCAACAATCCTGTACGAATGACTGGTATAGCAAGTAGTGTAAAAGAACAAAACGGTTTGAAAAACCAGTTTCTGAGCTACGAAAGAAGAACAAACTTAACATCAATATCTGACGATTTGAATGACGCATAGTGAAGTAGGGCAACAACCTTATTGGTGAGAGTGAGTTTTACCTCTTGAACTTTCACCATTTATGGTTGAGACCCCTACAACACGTTCTACTTCTTGAATTTTCCTTGATTCTGCAATACAAAGTGTGCTATATAAGGCCATGCACATAAACCTGGGTCAACGTGAAAGCTCTAGAAAGAGACCCTTAAACTCTTTCATATAAGGCGGCCACACCTTCACATTCACGGTTATTGCTTCATCAAGTCTATCGCAACAGACCACTAAAAAACTGAGCTATGGAGTTTTTATGGGTTTGAGTCCCATGCATAATGAAGATTCCTGAATTATTCTCCTTGTTAGGCCCTTGGTTAGAGGATCTGCCTAGTTCCTCTCCGACCTCACAAACTCCAAAGAGATAATTCCTCCTTTCAACAACTGTTTCATAGCTCCATGTCTGAGACGTATATGTCTCCTTTTGCCATCATATACACTATTTTTGGCAATTCCTATGGCAGCCTGTGAGTCACAGTATAAAGAGACAGGTATTGATGCCCCCCACAATGGTACATCTCTCAATAGGCTTCTAAGTCATTCAACCTCTTGTCCTGCCAATTCTAGAGCAATAAATTTTGACTCCATGGTGGACCTAACTATACAAGTTTGTTTTGCAGACTTCCATGAAATGACCCCTCCTCCTAGTAAGAACACATATCCACTAGTAGAGCTTACTTCGTCGTTGTCCATTACCCAGTTTGCGACACAATACCCTTCTAATACAACAGGAAATTTATTAAAATGCAAACAGTAATCTATTGTACCCTTAATGTACCTTAACAAACGATGAAGTGCAATCCAGTGATCTTTATCAGGGTTATGTGTATATCTACTCAATTTACTCACAGCATATGCGATGTCAGGTCTAGTGTAGTTCATTAAAAACATAACACTTCCTATAATCTTTGCATATTCAGATTGAGAAACACTATCTCCTTTGTTTTTCTTAAGACTCATACTAGCATCATAAGGTGTTCTTACAGGAGCGTTATCAAAACAGTCAAATCTCTTTAAGGGAGTGTTTGGGGTGAGGAGATGAGATGAGATGAGTTGAGATATAAACTCAACTCATCGTTTGGGAGGCCAACATCGTATGTCACCGACATTTTATATCATGTCCACCAACAGTGCACTCAGCTCACATCATCAGTGACCACCTCCGACAACCAACTTCGGCAACCACATGCGACGGCCAACTCCGGCGACCACCTCCGACGGCCAACTCCGGCGACCACCTCCGACGGCCAACTCCGGCGACCACCTCCAACGACCAATTTCGGCGATCACCTCCGACGACCAACTCTGACAACCACCGCATGCAGCCAACTCCGACAACATTCAACCACCATTGTTGTGGCCAACTCCAGCGACCACCTCCGACAGCCAACTCCGGCAACCACCACATGTGGCCAACTCTGGCAACATCTAACCAGCGACCTCCGATGGCGGTCACTCTACCACTCCTACAACCATTATTTTAAATTATAACTACTACAAATTTGAGCTTTGTTGATACATATCTCTTTTAAATTATGACTACTACTCAAAACCCTCTTTGCTATAGTTGTTACTATTTTTCACTCATCCTCTCTTTTTTTCTTTGTTACAATGTTTACTATTTTCTACCTAAACAAAAATAGTTTATACCCCAATCACAAACTATTATAACTTAGTTATAATAGTCTGCACCCAAACACTAACATTATAACCCACTGACTATAATACCCAACTAAGCACCTTGACTTCTCCTAAATGTTTATATTTAAGTTGCCGCACAAAATTGTCAATAAAAACACCTTTGTTGACACAAAAGTACGTAAGTTCCATCAAAATGTTGATTTTCCGATTTTTTTATTAGTTCATTAGTATTTTATAGTCATTCTTTATAGTAATTGAACATTCATACAATCACTTTAATCATGTAAGAAATCAAACAATTTGTATATAAAAATACTATTGAGAAAAAATTATCAGACATATGAGTGGTTTTTATTTTAAAATGTTTTCACATGAGTGGTTTTTGTTTTAAAAAGTTTTTATCAAAAGTATTAAAATAAAAATGACCTAACTAGAAACGTCACATGCACAAATTTGTAAAATGATTGCTTAAATTAAAAAAAAAAATTGAAATGCATAATTCAAAAGTAAATCCTAAACCCCATTTTCCAAAACTACCAACAATACATGTGTGCTAAAAAAAATAGGTAGAATTATTGAATAAAAAATTTTTGATAAGAAAATAAGTAGACATCAGCATTAAAGAGTTACTTCAAAGCTAAGGTTCCTACCTTTGGTGAAAAATTGCAACCATTCAAGCTTCAAGATACACATTTTCATCCAAGAGTCATAATGAATCTAAAAATCCAGATTCACTCATATATTTAATGTCCTATGTATCCAATTTAATTTCATGTATTTATATTTATTGTGATAGTTAAAAGGGTGTAGATTAATTCATTTTAAAAGAGGATTTTGAATTTGAATGAAATTTTCAGAGTCTAATCTCTCAAGCTTTATGCTTTCTTTGTATTCTTGTGTTAGAATGCATGTTTTAGAACTTTCAATCTAGTCTAATTAATTAGATTGTGGGAAGTTCAAAATCTTGAAGTTAGGAACAAGTTCTCTTTCTTCTTGATCTTTGATCAATTTTTCCAAGCCAAAACTGTTTAGTTTTCTTGGGGTTGTCTATCAAATTTGTTAATGGGGGTTATTTTTATTATTGTTGTGGGGGTTCACCTAGAATAAGGTGAGTTCTCAAGCATAATTGAGGTAGGTCCATTTATCAAATTTCTAAACAAAAACAATCATCATAAAGACAGATTATTTATGTAAAAAAAAAAAACTACACTAGATACCCTGACATATGAACTCAGCACCCCAAACATCCAAAACACAGACATATGAACCCCATAGACATATAAACTCCACAGACATCATATCTCCAGACATCATATCTCAAAGAGAACCCTAACATTTTTTTCTATGTAGTGTGATTGGCACAAAGAGAACCCGTTTTCAGTTATTCTTATCTTAACACCAAGTATTATGTCATCTTCTCCTAAATCTTTCATTTCAAAATATGACGATAAAAGTAACTTGGTTTTATTGATTACATCTATCAACGTACAAACATATAATCACACATTCTGCTTCAAACAATTTTGAGTAAACACAGGTATCAGAGGAATTCACCTTGAAATCGTTGTTTACTAACGTATTATTAAATTTTTCATACCATTGTTTTGGAGCTTGTTTAAGACCATAAAGAGATTTTTTAAGCTTACGTACTTTATTTTCTTGACTGGCAACTGTAAAGCCTTCAGGTTGTATCATATATATTTCCTTTTCTAGATCACAGTTAAGAAAGGCTTTTTACATCCATTTGGTGAATTAATAGTTCGTGAATGGCTGCTAGTGCAATCAAAGCTCTAATTGTAGCTATTTTGGTCACAGAGGAATACGTGTCAAAGTAATCAATACATTGTTTTTGTGTATACCCTACTACTACTAGCTTGGCCTTGTACCTTTCAATTGAGCAATTAGGTCTTGTTTTCTTTTTGAAAATTCATTTACATCTAATAGGCTTACTTCCTTTGGGAAGATCTACTAGGTCCTAAGTTTGATTCATCGTTAGAGAATCCAGTTCACTCTTTATAGCTTCCTTCAAAAGGCTAGAGTCTACTGAGCTTAGGACCTCTTGGTAAGTTTTAGGATCTTCATCAATTAGATACATGCATGCAAATTAACAATCTATATCATCTGACCTTTCAACTAGAAAGGTAGTAAAAAAATCAGGGCCAAAAGATTTCTCAGTCCGTTGTCTTTTACTTCTTCTAGGTTCAATTTCATGCATACTATCACTAGTTTTAATTTCAAGCATGTCATTAAAACATTTATTATTACTATCTTCACTCTTATGCATATTATCAACTGATGAAGGTAAAGACGTAGAAGCATTATCACAGTTAGATATTCTAACTACTTCATTATTTGACTTTATCATGGGAAATATATGCTCAAAAAATTCTGCATCTCTATATTCACATATGGATCTATCATTCAAACACATAAATCTATATGCAACACTATTTTGGGCATAACCAATAAAAACACAATCAAATGTTTTAGTTCCTACCGTAGGTTTCTTGAAAGTAGGATACGCTACCTTAGTCAAACACCCCCACACTCTCAGGTGTTGGGTTTTATGCCCTAAAACTCGTAGATAGTAAATGTTGTATTTTGATCGTCATTAATAAATTGTTATTCATTATTATTCAATAAATGTTATTGATTATTTTATCTTATTTTAATAACCCTAAAATCCAATAAACTAACATCCTAGGCTGTTTTATGATTCTTGAACAATATGTAGAGACATATAGAGATCAATGTTCAAGTTACAGCCTAAAGGGTCTATAGTATAAGGATAGGGCTGGGTACCTTATCCTGGTAACACTATGGATATGGCCCACTTTGTATTTGATACAAACGCAATGATCCAACGCGTTCGTGTAGGAGACATGCGAGTGGGGGTATCCTATGCAATGAGTTTGCATAAGACTGGACCACGAAATAGTAACCACTAGATGTAACTCTGTTGACTGATTAGGTTTCTATTTCAATAGGTTGACCTAGGCAACTTAGTCTTATCTTGAGTATATTATAAACTCCTGTTCACGAGGGATTGTCCTTTTATTTGTATGGGTGAGAGTGGCCCGTTTGCCGACTCGATATGCCTACCATTTTGGGAACAAGACTGAGTGGGGAGCTGGGAACATAATTATACAAGATGGATTTCACTCCTTTCCGACTTTAGGGTAAGTAGATAAATGTTCCCTTAAGTGGTGTCTCCGGAACTTGAACAAAGGGCTCTACCCTCTCACTGGCCCGAGAGGGGTTTCTGTTTGATGGTTGGACCATAAACAAGTTGTTCATTAGAGAAGCACTGGTACTTAAGGATTTAGAAGTAACCCAGGCGTATAACGGTAATTTGACCCAGCTAGTGTTACAAACACTTGTGAAAGACTAACTTGTTGTTATTGGTCTATATCCGTGGACAAAGAAATATATCTACAGTGAGAAGAGTGCAGCTGTGGGTCTTTAGTGGAGTGTACCCATAGTTAACGAATATTGATTAATGTGGTTAATGAGTTTAGCCCGTTAATCTCATATCGTTGGAGATTCTGATCTGTAGGTCCATTAGGTCCCCTTCCTAGCTTGTAAAGAATATTGAGGTAATTTATTCTTGGATGAAATTTGAAAATTTCAAATTTACTAAGGGAAAAGTATAATGTATAATGATACATTATAATATAAAGTTTATTTTACAAATTAAACTTTATAGTATAAATATAATTTTGGATATAATTCAAAGTTAATTTGTAAGAGAATTAAATATTTGAAATTGTTCAAATATTATTTTAATATGAATTAGATTTATATTAAAACTATAGGTTAAAATTAATGCGCATTAGATGTACATTAAAACTATAGGTAATGAGAGAAATGTATTCGAATTTGATTCAAATGCAGGTTAAAATTAAATATTTGATATTTAATTTGGTAATTAATTAATTGAAGAATTAATTAGTTATTTAATTTAATCTAATTTAATTAAATTAATTGAATTAAAACTATAAGTTATGTGAGAGATGTTCATTTAAATATGATTTAAATGAATTGGTTAATTAAATTAGATTTAATTAATTATTAATTTAATTAATATTAAATTAATTTTAATATTGTTGTAACTCCCACATAGGGGAGTTACTGAGATAACACCACGTTTCCCATTTTCTCTCTTTTCCTTATATAGTGTCTAACAGAAAAAAAAATTGGATCTGACATTCTCTCTAAAAAATTCTCTCAGAAGAGTTGTCTGCGTTTTTTTTCCTTACCAAAAAGGTTCCCACAAACTTTTTCTCAAGGTTCAGAGAAAAGGAAGGACTCCAAGTGGTGGTGATCCAACGTAAGTTCTTTTTTCTCTAATTGTTTTTTGTATTCAATATGCTTAACCTAGTTTTTTTTAGTTTTATTTTACCAATGTAGAAGTATTTCAAAATTTTAAAATTAATTTTGAGATAGGGTTATGATATGTTTCCGCTGCGCTAGGGTTTTAATCCCAGCAATTGGTATCAGAGTCATCTTAAAATTTAATTTAGGTTTTGAAATTTGCATTAGTTTGGTGGGTTTACTGCATTGTGAATGTGGTTTTTGTATTGAATGTTTTCTGTAAAATTTGGCCATAGATTTACATTTTTTTTATTGGATCAATTGTAAAGACTCCTACGTTTTTAGGTATTTTACTGTAAGTCGAGTCCTTGTAAGTCTGTGTCTAGATCAGGTTCGTTCTATTGAGAAAAACGACACCAAATTTGCCCAAATCGGATGCCTGGAGGCCAAGATTTCGTTGTTTTTTGCTACTGTACGAAGAAGACAGACGAAAAAAAGAAAAAAAAAAACCGCTGCTGCTAGGGCTGACGTCAGCATGATGTCATCATGACATCATGCTGACATCAGCGCCATATAGGCTGGTTTAGCTATTTTTGGGCTGGTTTTATCTGTTTTTGGTCCGATTCGCGCCCATTTCAGCTATTTTGGTCTGGTTTTGTTATTTTTTTTGGCTTGGTTCACGGTTTTGGGACGCGATTCGAAGCGGTTCGAAGATTTTTGGTCTGATTTTGGAGTGACAAAGACAAATTTTATGATAAATTTAACTAAATTATTGTAATTTAATGCTTTATTTTATCCTGGGACCAATTTTATGGGTTCAATTGCTATTTAAATGTTTTATGGATGTCATTTAGATAATATGAATTAGATTTATATTAAAACTATAGGTTAAAATTAATGCACATTAGATGTACATTAAAATTATAGGTTATGACAGAAATGTATTTGAATTTGATTCAAATGCAGGTTAAAATTAAATATTTGATATTTAATTTGGTAATTAATTAATTGGAGAATTAATTAGCTATTTAATTTAATCTAATTTAATTAAATTTGATTTAATTAAATTTGATTTAATTAAATTAATTGAATTAAAACTATAGGTTATGTGAGAGATGCTCATTTAAATAAATGAATTGGTTAATTAAATTAGATTTAATTAATTATTAATTATTAATTTAATTAATATTAAATTAGATTTAATATTATTGTAACTCCCACGTAGGGGAGTTACTTAATACGTGGGATAACACCCACATATCCCACTTTCTCTCCTTTCCTTATAGAGCGTTCAATAAAAAAATTCTCTCACATGCGTTCTCTCTAAAAAAGAATGCTCAAAACAGTTCTCTATAGTTTTTTTTTTCCCTTTACCAAAAAGGTTCTCACAAACCTTTACTCAAGGTCAGAGAAAAGGAAGGACTCCAAGTGGTGGTGATCCAACGTAAGTTTTTTTTTTCTCTATATTTTTGTTTTCAATATGCTTAATCTAGTTTTTTTTAGATTTATTTTACCAATGTAGAAGTATTTCAAAATTTTAAAATTAATTTTGAGTTAGGGTTCTGATATGTTTCCGCTGCGCTAGGGTTTTAATCCCAGCATCAGGTAGTTGAGATTGGGTGCATATCCTCTCCATAGTTCGTACGGCGTTTTATCCCGCTTTTTATGAGAAACCCTGTTAAGAATAAAACAGGTAGAAAGCGCAGCTTCTCCCCACAAATTGTCAGATAGTCCATAACTTAAAAGCATAGCATTCAACATTTCTTTAATTATTTTGTTTTTACGTTCAGCTATGTCATTTTGTTGTGGTGAATAAGGTGCAGTCAATTCATGAATAATGTCATTTGATTCACTATATTCACCACCTCTATCTGACCTTAACCTTTTTATTCTTTTGTCCAATTGATTTTCAACTTCTGCTTTATATTTCATAAACATACTGTCAGCTTCATCCTTTGTTTTTAAAAGGTAAATTTTAGTATATTTAGAAAAATCATCAACAAAGGATTAGGGTTTAGGGTTTAGGGTTTAGGGTTTAGGGTTTAGGTAGAAAGCGCAGCTTCTCCCCACAAGAACGATAAGGTTTTTTTAGTGAACTTTGTTTCTACAGATATAGAGTATTTTCCATTTTCATGTGATTCAAATGCATTTATAAGGTTTAATGCTTTAAGTTTCTTAATCGATGCAATATTCACATGACCTAGTCTACCATGCCACAAATCAAACGATTCAGCAATATAAGCAGAACTAGAAACACTTTCATTCATTTTAGAACAAACATTAATAATGTTTAAAACAAACAGACCATCGGCTAAGTACCCCTTACCAACAAAGTCACTATTTTTTGTTAGAACAACCTCGTCGGTTTTAAGCCCAGCCCGGTTCAACAAACTCCCAGACACCAGGTTCCTACGTAAAGAAGGTACATACAAAACATCACTTAAAGATAAAATTTTTCCAGAAGTTAGTTTTAAGAGAACCTTCCCTTTTCCAAGTACCCCTGCTGTTGCAGAGTTACCCATGAACACACACACGCCATCTACTGAGTCTTGGAAGTCATGAAACAACTCCCGATTTGAGCAAAAATGTCGAGATGCTCCTGTATCTAGAATCCAATCAGATTTGTTTTCCACGAGGTTGGCCTCCACAACTATAGCAACAATTATGTCATTCTGCTCCGTAAGATGGGCTTGTGGGTTAGGTTGTTGATTCAGCCTCCCTTTCTTTTGATTGCATTGGTAAGCTTTGTGTCCTTGTTTTCCACAAACATAGCAAATAATCTTTTTCTTTTCGATCTTGCCACCAGATATTCTGTGATGTTCCTTCTTTTGAGCAGACTTGTTTTTGGCAAACTGTTTACTATTATTTTTAAACCTGTTATTGTTAACAACAGAAGACTCAAGCAAATTAGCATTAACTGAATTTAAATGTTCAGAAATTAGCTTATCTTTCTGTCGGTTCGCTTCTTCTGTGCGCATGTGAGTGATCAATTCATGCAGTGTTAGATCTTTTTTCTAGTGTTTCAAGTGATTCCGGTAGTCACTCCAGGATGGTGGAAATTTCTCGAGCAGTACGTTTGCTTGGAGGATTTTGCACATTTTCATGCCTTCAGACAGTACATTCGCCACCAGATTCTTGTATTCATGCACTTGATCCACGATTGGTTTGTCTTCCGTCATCTGGAATTGCAACCATTTTCCAACAACATACTTCTTACGACCTGCATCATCTCCTCCATACCGAGAGTCCATAATGTCTCATATCACCTTTGCTGACTTCTGTATCACGAACAGATCAAACAAGGAGTCTGTCATATGATTGAGTAAATGGTCACGGACGTTCTTGTTATCTTTCTCATATTTTTCTAGATCTAGAGCAGGTTCGGATCTGGACTGACTGGACTCTATCGGATCTGAGACTTTGGAGCTGTCCGGATCTGTGATTTTGGGGCTATCCGAATCAATCACCACAGTGGACTTACCTTTATCAGATCTGATGGTGGTGAGAATGTAATCGACTTCTAGTTGTTCGAAGAGGATGAGAAGCTTTTGTGACCAGCGACTATAATTGGATCCGTCCAGAGGTTCCAATTTCGACAAATCTGGAAGAACCTTATCGTTCTTGATCGACATCTGGAATGTAGGATGATTTCTTGCTTTCAACTTGTAACCCAGATGAATATTGTTGTACCGTGGATAAGCCTACTGCCTTGAAAGCAAGAACAGCGCGACCTCGATGCTATATCGCAAAAAACCGATTGCTCCCCAAGGTTCACTCAACACCCGAACGCTGACGTGCACTCGCCGGAGAACGGATTGGAAGCTAGGAAAATGGTAGCTCAGAAACCGGAACAGTGAAAACGAAAAAATTAATAGCGATGGAATAAATATTTTAATCAAATTTAGAATGGATAGGTAGTAAAAAGTTATTTCTTTTTCGCGCAAGCGCAGTTACCCGAACCTGAACCCAGACCCAAACTCGAACACTTTGGAAGCTCCCTTGCAAGCACTTGTATATATACCCACTTGCCACTCCTTAACTTCTACCTCTTTTCTCATAAAAATTATCTTTTTCCTTTTTTGGCCCAAAGTCATTCCCAACATCGAATCCCTATGATTTAAATGTTAGTGTAAGCATAAATTGAATCTAAGGATTATTGACAATTTTTTCCTTTATCAGACTGCAGTTTTCTATTTAGATATCTATATTAGTTGATTATATTGAAGTTTTGTTGGAATCGGTACTGGATACACGTGGAGAAGTTGAACACCTCACAATCAATCTTGATTTCAATGCACAGAACTGGACGCCTGGTGATCAACGTCTCGTTATGAACGCTTGATGCTGGACACCTGGTTCTGAATGCCTGGATTTGAATGCCTTAAGCTGAACACCTAGTAATGGACGCCTACAAAATAAAAACTTATGAAGGCTGAGTCGCGGAATTCGCTCTCTTTAAGACGTTTCGCTGCTCTGCCCAAGGTGCAAGCAGTTCGAAATTAGATTGTCACATCGCACCCAGGATAAAACAGTCCAGAAGAAAATCTGTCTCAATCAAAAACTTGCACAAGTAACAATAGGAATAATCACATCCTTCGAATGCTCGAAAAACGAGAAATAAGAAAATTATGGAAAGCTGAAAAATGCGCTCAAAGAAATTTTTATGTTTTTTTTTCTCAACAAGTGAAAGTCAACCTTATATAGGCCTTGAAGGTTAACAGACGCATGCAGGATGAGCACTCGGCCACAGAACATGCGCCGAGAAAAAAACGCAGGGGCGTAGACCGGCTAACCACACGGTAGACGCAGCGAAGGAAAAAATGGTAAATACTATTTTATTTTTTAAAAAATAATAATAAAATAAAGTAAAATTTATTTTATTCCTACCTCACCAGGCGTGTGTGAGAAGAAGCCACCAAGCCCACAATGACCTATCTCCTCACCTCCTCTAAAATATGGGTATCTCTTGGGGCTCTAGCCCAATGTTAAAGAAGAGAGTAAATAAGGTAAAATCTCATATTGTTTCCTTAAGCAAGGTGAGATTCTCACCTCTCCTAAACTTCTATTCCTTTTGTTTTAAAACAAAACAATTTTTCACCAACAAATTTGGAGATGATAAAAAAAAAATATATTAGTGTAGAATAGGTAGCATTTTATAAGTGGGTAAACAACAACTTATAGAGAATTTTTAAGATTTAACAAACCATTAAAACTGAACATAAAGAACTAACCTTTCTAAACCTTACATACCAAACTAAAACTCATCCATATTCCATATCAATACCACCAATTTTTTTAATTTATATTTTCTTCTTTTAGTATTTAAACTAACACGGATTAGACAAAATAGTAAAACTAAATTACATCACTTCATGATTGACACTACTTTTTAGAGTCTTGTCAAAATGATTATAGTTCAACGACAATTTATATATAATTCTTTTTTTAAAGTTGAAAGTTTAAATCTTACAACCGACACTCTCCTCAACAAGATGCTCTGATTTTTTAGTTCCCAAGTCCCGAATATTGGTGAAAAATTTATTGATTATATATTATTTTACAAGCACAACCTTGGTAATATTAATAATTGTGATCTAATTTTTCAAAAAATTTCCTACATGAAGTTGTCCTCGAAACTTCATAACTAATTACATGACAAATTCATTCATAGAAAAGCTTCAAAACAACTTTTTTATTTTAAAGGAAAAAATGTGGCACGTGTATACATATAATTAGAAAACAAGAATGGAATGAATTTGAGGCCAGGAGTGTTAGGCGGGGAAATATATAGCAAATTGGACAAAGTATCCCAAAATATATCCTTTCTATCACAATTACCGTCTGCATTCTCAGTATAAGATGGGGTAATTTGATTTTTTTTTTTTTTTTTTTTTTTTTTTTTTTTTTTTGTAGTATTGAAAAGAGTAATTTGCAATGGTACAATTCCTATTTGGCCACAAAATTGAGGACGCTCAGCTATATTGTCTAAGATAATCCATTTCACCAGATCCCCAGACAGGATTCCCAGGTTTTGTCTTTCCTTTCTCTCTCTTATTCCTAATCTTTTGTTATATTTGTAATTTTGAAGCACCAAATCTAGAGAGAGAGAGAGAAGACAACAAAGAGGGTTGAGAAAGCTTTATTAGCAATTAGCCAATCCCTAATGGTTCAACTGTTGTCTCAAGAATGCTAATAAATCTGCTGTTCAAATCCTTAAACAAGAAAATGGGGTTGTAAAAGGTAACATTAAATCATGATAATGAAACACATTTAGTCGCCCAAAATGACTATGCTCCCACTTCTCTTCTGCCCTCATCTGGAAAACTTAGGGGCTAAATTACAGAAGATATCCGGATTTTATATTTTGTTTCAAAAGTTGTAATTTTACCCGACTTTCCATGAACATTTCACTATCTTAGAATAAAAAATCCATTAAAATTTTGGATTAAAATTTGATAACCTAGAACAATGTGGTAATCCAAATTTACCTTCTAGGTCAATGTCATACTGTTCTAGATCTCAACTTTCTTCTAAAATTCTAAAGAATTTCTAGTTTTGAAATATTTATAAAAAGTCAAATGTAATATTGCAACTTTTGAAACTGCCAAAGATATTTTTGAAATAAAATGCAAAATTTTAGAGTATCTCATATAATTTAACCAAACTTATTTGATGTGACTCCTCCCCTAACTATTAGATGTATGGTCAAAAAACGAGGTGTAATTTTTCTCATACATCCAACCATATAAAAACATCAACCATACCGTTTCAAGGAGTTTCACAAACTGGACATCAATTGCAACATTTTCTGTTCCATACTTCAGGCAAAGAATCTAGTAGTAGGAATATTGAGAAAAAAATAAATTATTATTATTATTATGACACAAGATTGTCTATATAAACACTTTGATACAGAATTAAGAAGCTGCCGAGAGAATAAATTTATCTAGGCTCTGACCGACCGCCATGTGTTATCTTCACCATTAATTGCCGAACTCTAAAAACATGCTTTCCCCAAACCTTTCCTCAGTATTTTACCCTATTAACTGTCGGAGAGGTTTGAGGCAGCACATGAACATCATCGCTTTGCAAAGACAACTTTTATAAGGGCTAATTAAAAAAGAAGTGAGAGAAAAAAAGAGCATTAGCATGCACAATTGAAAACAGAATCACCAAAACACTTAGCTTTTGTAGCGATTCTTCTGACACCAGTTTCATGGTTAAAAAACTTTGTGTTGGAAGAGGAGACGTGGATTCTGTCCATTACGTTGATTTTCGGGGCGTCGAGTATCGCTTTTGGTAGGGATAACGCCCATTGCATTCCCCAGATAGACAGTGGTCTCATATATATGAGGGATCTGTAGTGCCCATCCGTGGACCATGCCTCTGGAGTCTGGAACCAGTACCTGTGAGCAATGGAGAAGGAAATAAGATCAAATGAATTGAATTTGGAAGAAGAATAATGGAAAGATAACATATTATGATACGAAAATGTTATCATGTCGACAGCTTGTAAAGTAGGTATTGTATTATGCTTTAAAAGTTACAAAATTGATTGTTGTTAAATCGTTGATTGGCCCAAAAGCTTAAGCTGATGGGTGAAAACAAATTTAATCTTACATCATCTAACGTGTTTCAATGAATAATACATAGTAGAACCAGAAGAGCACAAATAGGAAGAGCAATCTGCGGTGTAATCAATTTGGATAAAAGAGAGAGGACAAAGATAAAAGTAGCAACAGGTTAGGGTGAGTTTTTACTTACCCAAATCCTTCTTCTGACCACCCGGCAAGGAAGATACCCTCTGCAGTTTTAAATGCTTCCTCCTCCATACCGGCAAGGATCATTGTAGCTGCAACACCATAGGTAACACCAGTCCATATTTCACGAGACTGCATGCAGGTCTCATCTACCTTTCCATTGGGATGCATCCCGTTTACAGCGCCCATCCTACCTCCTCTAACTTTCATCACATTGAAGTCGTAGATTTTTCTTAGAGCACTTTTGATTTTGAAGTCATCAAACAGAGGCGGCAAACCAGAGGATGCTGTATACCATTGCCCTGCTAGTTGATCAGCTTGTATTGATTTACTATTACTACTTGATCCACTGTCATAGTTAAAATAAGAACCATTCCACAGTTTTGCTTCCAAAACCGGTCTGGCTTTTAGAAATTTGCTCTTGCAAGTTTCAGCAAAATCTTGGTCACCCAGCTCATGGGCCATTGCTGCTGCAGCTTGTAAAGCAGCAACCCATAAACAGCCACAGTATGCACTAATACCATGAACAGTCCAAGTATCATAGGTCTGGTCCGGAAATCCATCGTTCTCAATAACACCATCACCATCTCTATCAAATTGTTCCATGTACTCTATCGCAGCACGAACAGAGGGCCAAACATCAACTCCAAATGACATGTCCCGGGTTGCAGCAAAATCTCTATAAACCTGAAGCACAAACTTTGTGTTCAAATCCTTCCACCGGCTCGTATCGTGGATATTGTAAGCGTTCATTTCATTCCAAGGATCATGTGTCCCAAGGTCATGTGGAACAGCACCCCTCACTTTACGGATTCCATATTTTCCATCAGCAAGAAACTTCACTTTTCTTCCATCCTCTGATAAGACTGCTTTGGCAAAGTCCCGTTGAATATTGAGTTCAATCTTGGGAAATAGCTCAAGAAGGGCATAGGATGCATAAAAATGCACATCATATGTGCACCACATTACATATTCTACTCCTTCCAAGTAAAGAAACCTACCAACATCTTCTTCAGTATTTCCTGGTTCCAATACTTTGTATGTTTGATAAAAGCGGTCAGTATAGCCCCTTTTCAATGGAACCATCAACTCATCTTCACTTGCATGGGAACTAGAAGTAGAATTTTCATCATCAAATTCAACACCAGCAAACCCATCAAGAGTAGTGGCGGTCGTCGTCCTGGAGACTTCTTCTCCCCTGCCACTAACTTTAGCTTCTGTGGCTTTTACATCATCATTTCTTATTCTAGCTAGTTTATCTTGATCATTTGGCAATTTTTTACCCACGAAGGAAGAATCTGTAGGTACCATAGAAATAACATTTGTTTATAGTAAACATAATAAAGATGAATAGTTGAATAATCAAAATCCACAAAGTTAATCTTAATGTAGCTTAGTACCAATCCAGATTGTGCCACCAGCAACCAGAAAGTAAAGCTCGTTAAACAATGTGAACTTATACCTGCAGAAAATAGATGTTGCACATAAGACATAGAAGAGTGAATCTGATTTAAAAAGTGTCTCAGGCCCTTGGAACAATAGGGGAGATACTAGACACAAAGTATTAGTGATAAGAATGCACTGACAGAGTTCTAAAAGAATTCATGGTTTCTTAAAATTAAAATGGTTCCTACTTTAATTTTGTACATTTAGAAAAATTAAGTAACACTTGATTAATTTTGGGCAACATGGCTACTCGAACATGAATGACATAATCATCACCATAAAATATTACTTTCAATGGTCTAGACAAGTCAACTAAAAGTCAATAGCAATGAGACACTTTTACTAAATAACAAGGGTCATCTGTTCCAAGAATTACCTTACATCATTCACGACGTGTCTATGATATGATTAGGTTCTTGAGATTCTAAAAGCATTAATTAGAGAGGAAGTTCGTGTTGAAGGAGTTCCTCCCTTAAGGAACCAAGCAAGAAGAAACAAACTCCACAAAACATTCATACGATTAACAATATTGGAACAAATATTACCATTCAGGTAGCCTTTCATCCATGAGGACAGGCCTCTGCCATTTCTCAATCTCCTCTTCCCATCTTTTATAATCTGTTGATGATTTAAGAAGGATATTAGATATACAATTTTTTAAGTCATCCTGTTTAATTGAGCATAATGAATTGGTAGAATGTGTGAAGTATATGGTTTAGAAGTATGTCAAGGGAACGATGATGTACAGGTGATCATAAACAGAACATTGTTTTAAAGTTTGTCCAATCAAGAACAATATAAGTCAGAGATGCTAACTTGTAAGTGCATCATGTGCCAAAGTCTGAGCAGCCTTTCCAGAAGTACCATAGAACTTCGTGTACCTCCTGAAACACACACAGGAAGATGAGACTTTATATCGTCCAACATTGACCAAACATAATTCCATATAAAACATATGGAATTATGTGTTATATGGAATGTATCACATATATCATAATAAGTTCTTGTCCACAAATTACTTTCTCGTGATAAAGTGTATATTTTCTTCATTTATCATAATAAGTTCTTGTCCATAAACCTTATACATGAACATTATAAACGAGGTATAAAGATAATCAAAAGAGTTCGATGGAATCAGCAGATAAAATAGACCAGACATTTCTGCTGATGATTCTTAACCAAACCAAAGATTCTATTAAATAATTAACCAAACACTTATATCTGAAAAGAATCAATGAAGTAAAGACACGTCTTTCTAATAATTTAATTTCTTTAGAACAGATGTCTTCCTAATAATTACCAAATATGAACTTCAGTTTTTGTATAGTTCATTCGTCTTAATGAATGCTTGGTTTATGATTCATTATAAAATAAATAAATAAAATACCTATGATATGAGAATCCCTTCAAAAACTTTACTTTTGGAGATGACCATGAAAGAGAAAATGCGACAGTGCATTTTCCATGAGGTTCTACCCATGCAGAGGCTGCGACTGCAGCACAAAGTGTCTCTCCAGGTGAGGAAGGGATGCTTGGTCCTGATTTGAAGTTATCACGATCAAATTGCCCATCCTTTCAACAATATAAGGTGCTTTTAATTATATTATATTTATATTGAACAGCCATGAGAACACAATAAAAAGTTAGGAACAAAAACTGAGCAATGGTTTTGCTCATTACCACACAAGACTGTAGACAGAATAAGTTCCTCACCTGCACCATTTTATCCCACATGTCCTTCGCTGTGATGCAACTTCCTTCAGATAGTCCAAAAGATGGCAGAACGGTCACACTAACATTTTGCGTCTCACATGCAGCTATGGCAAAGGTAACTGGAGGATTCCCCTTTGCAGTCCTGAAACAATTGCACAAATCTTTTAAATTCTTTCTAGGCCTAATATACCCACAAGCAGACAAACAAGGAAAAAAAAGCAGCAACTAAGTTGAACGTTATAAGAAACAGAATTGGACAACTAGACCCAACTGTTCGTCAGGACACTTTATCTTGGTCATTCTTACAGTATAGATACTTGTGCAAGGTGAGGTTTCTTCTTCATGAATAAAAGTCACTGCCCTAGATGCCTATTTCACTTACATCAATCAACTTTTAAAAAATTATTTGGAAGTCCATTGATCAAGAAACTTAAGTTAGCACACCACACCAACTCTCAACAACGCATTAGAGAACTGTCATTTTTCCTTCAAACTTCCCGGCATCTGTATATCTATTCAAAGACAAGCATTTACATTTTACCATAGTGTTCAACGACGACAACACCCCCCCCCCCCCCCTTTAAATGCATGGGATTAACGAACCAAGATATTTGCAAACCAACCGCAAAATAGAGTAAAAGGATTGGTGACTTGCTTGTGATGTAGAAGCACTCCAGAAACTCCATCTTCGTCTCTATCGAAGAAAAATAAATTCAAATATCAGACATTAGGCAGGATGAAAGAAAGAAAGAAAAGGATTACAAATTATCTGACTTTGTACTCACATAAATGGCTCATTCACATGATTGCCAGATAAATGTGAGATTCCACCTATTGAATTCTGCAGATACAAGATATTTGTTGAACATCTAAGGAAGATAGGAAATAACATTACTTTAGCAATAAAGAAAAATCCTTACCGCCCAAGTAAAAAGAAGGCTCACTTTCGCCCTTTCTCGTCCCGTATTTACCAACTAAAAGAATAAAAATATAAGTGAATATCAAGGAGAAGGGACAAATACCAAGTAAATTTAACTGTCAAAAAGTTAAAAGTAATAAACAAATTGACCACCATACTTGAGAAGTAAAGCTTACTAACAGAATGCTTCAGTGCTTAAACAAGGTAACATAGAAAACACAACAAATGTAAAATGAAGCATCGTTTCTTACTATTAAAATCAAAGAACTAAAGAGAGAAAAAAAAATTGCTAAAAAACTATTTCAAGCAACATAAAACCATCAACAAAAGAATTCCACAAGTACGAGTAATAAACAAGACTGTAGTAATCAAATCAGTATCAGTTGCCTTTTGGACATGCCTTGTATGAATGCAGCATTTAACTAATAGGATCATGTTATGAACAATATCAATTCCAAAGGCCAGTTTGTAGAATAACACTCAAATGCAGCACTAAACATTGAGTTTGCCTTCTCATACAAGATGTTTTTAGCACTTTTAGTTGCTCAACGAACTAAAAATAATTTCATTTATAACTAGAAGCATAGCTTGTTGAAAGAACTGCATGAGATTGGTACTATGAGAACATACTGTATATACAAAAACAGCTGTGGGAAGACTGCTATCTCGATAATTATGTGGGATAAATGGTGATATTTGCCTACACGAAATTTTAAGTTCTGGATCTGGCTCACCTGAAAACAGAAATGTGCTATTAATCAGGGATAAATTAGAGATGGCAAAGAAACAAAGCTAAGCCAAAAAAACAGAACAGAATGATACCGTCATATACTGTCCATGCCCTAGGGAACAAAGCATGATATGTGGAATGCTGACCATCAAGATTCCATCCCCATGATGATATCCCCGAGTCTCCCGCTTTCCTACAACAGTGAATTATGTTCAAAATCTGCCGCAACTTTGATTAGAGGGCAAAAATTGGCTAAAACTAGAAACAGCTAGTTCCATGATTTGCTAACACAAATTTCATATATGGACCTTAATGTTAGTACTGATCAAAAGAGAACACGAGGCTTGCTTAGATTATTTTAGAGGTAAAGAGTTTAAAGGTTTGCCTAGCCCTATAACACCAACAGCCTACGGTCACAGAGTGTTCATTAATTTCAATACAAAACATTGAATCTAGCCTCCAGCTAACTAGATGAATCACAGTCAGCTCTTCTATGAGGATCTTGGAAGAATAAATAGTATCTGAATTTGTAATATGATGTGCATTAACAGATTGGCTGCATGTTACATTGAGCTATTAAAAAGATGCTGCTGAGAGTCGAGCATTTTACATAAATGGATTTTCAAAAGAATGAGGTTTCATAAGCCGACTGCCTCACCCTAAGCCTTCATGTTGACCAGGAGCCAAGACAGACGCATATTTTTTACTTCCTCCATCTCTAGAGATAAAAATCTGCATACACATCAGAGCATATTAACCACATTGGAAATAAAGACATGTTTTGACCATAAATAATTGATACAGTAAAGGAAACAATATTTATACAGGAATATTCCCATTCTTATATTTATTTTTATATGTTTTCTTTGTTATATGCTTTCTTAAATATACTTCATACATCTTTAACAAATATCCTAGAAGATAGTTAAAGGGCAGAGCTTTACAGAAAATTGATTGGCCATGACAGGAGAAGCTTCACATGTACCAGGAATAATTTGCCATTGCCTGAACTCGCCCCTAAACCCTCTGGATATACTGCCACTTCTGTATAACATTTAAAGAAATCCCAGAGAGATTAAGAATGTATTATGGAACATTGAACAGAGAACTATCATGTATCATGCCTATAGATCCAAAACATACCCCATTCCTCCAAGTGGAACCCCTTGAGATGCTGAAGGTTTGCAACTTTCTCTGGTGAATGGATCAATAGGTGCTTTCTGCACAAATCAAATTTTGTTCTCGGTTTCAAAGTTTTAAAGTAATCCTCAAGGGAAATGAGTATTAAAAATATACAAATTCACAATTACAATAAAAATTTAACGTCAGTCATCCAGAGATGTCGAAAGAAACTGTTTTCAAAGTTATAGGAAATTACCCTTCCTTGAGATGCCTCTTCTCTTACGTAGGACCACAAGCGAATGCCAAGTCGAACCTATAGCAATAAGATTGCACATCACTCAAACCATAAAAGAAGATATTGATGAGACAGGATATCTCTCGCACAGCAACAAAAAATGTCGAAAGCGCATCACTTACCATTTTAATTGCCTCAACAAATGTGACGCTAAATTCTTTAAGAATATTCGCATGGCCATTCAATTTTCTTCTCCAGGCTTGTTCAGGAGGTGAAGCACTATCAAAATCGAACTACAAGAAAAGAATAGCAGATATGAAGAGCATTGAAATCATATATGAGTTTTAACAGATATTCATGATGGTTTCGAGGAATCGGATGCAGAGAAGGAAGATTTTCGCAATATCTAAGAAAACTAATAAGCTTACCAGCTGCAAAGTCGACTTGCTAATATACTCTTCCGGTGGCCAAGAGTTCTTTCTACAGTGAAACAAATTTCCACTAACCATGTTGAGAAATACAAATCAATTGCAGATGAGGAGCGGAGATACAGCCAAAAACAAACACAGAGGTCCAAATATAAAATGCCGTAGCTAGCGTAAATGGAATTCCTCCTGAAATCAAATCCTTCTTCCAAGGCAATTGAAGCCACGGAGCTCCCTTCAGCTCCAATCAAGAGCAAGAAAAACGACATGTACCATCTCCAAATCGGAATGTACAACAAAATTCAAACCAAAACCCAAGCCGAAGCAAACCACTACCTTAATTCAAAATCAAAAAAACAACTCTCATTCCCTATCCTACCAAGCTCCACACCTCCAAATCCAAATCCAAAAAATATCCAAGGGCTATTGCCCGATCCAGTACAAACACAAACAACAAACAACAAACAACACGCCGTTTAAGTAACCGAATTGAATTCCAGTCCACTTTACCAACAAAATAGACCCGAACCTCTCGGGATTCGCATCAAATTAACTTTCGGGAAAAAAAATCCAAAAAGAATTAAAAGATTTAAAAGAATACACAAGGCTTGGATTAATTGGGGAGAGAGCGAGATATTAGGGAGGAGCGTGGCACGTCGCCGGCGAGCCACCTGTCAATTGGCTTTCGTCGCCGGCTGCCTGATCGCCAAGTGGTGAACAATCCGGTTGAGAATTGGAATATGAACAGAGTAGCTCGCCCTTTTGATTCTCTTCTTCTGAAATACTTTACCGCGTTTGCTTCTTCTGGTTTTATTTTTTGGGGAAGAAGATGATGAAAGTGAATTTGTAAGGGAAAAGAATGAAAAATGGAAAGAAAAAAAAAAGAAAAGGAAAAATTATAAGTCGGCGCCGGCTATTTTTTATTTTCTTTTATTATCGTATTTATTCGCTTTTTTTTATTTTATTTTATTGAGTTTTATCGTATTTGTTCGTTGTTTACTTGTTTAACGATCTAATTTATCCTTATTATCTTTCAAAAGTATGTAGGGTTCTTTTTGGGTATAATTTAGAGGCTAAGGCTAATTTTTTCTTAAACTTTTTTGGAAATGTTTCTTAGTGAAGTCAAATTTAATTATTCTTATATCTCATATAGTTTTTTTCCCCTTAAAAAGTATAATGAAAGTGAGAAAATTTGAACAATTATATCTCTTAGAGGTTGCAAATCGCATATATTATTTTATGGGTATATGTCTTAGGGATCGTGAATCACATATATTATTTTTATGAGTATAGATATTAAATGTTTGTAATAATTAATGTCTGTGTTCAGATATACATGATAATTAATGTCGGGAAGTTAAATAAATTTGTTTGGTTTACCAATTTTGTATATAGAAATAAATATAAGTGAACAAGTAATATAATTATAACTAAATTTAAGTGTTTAATATATTATTATATTGATTAATTATTTAATCAGTTAAAATATCTTTAAATGAATATTTTTAAACTAAACATTGTTTAAAATTATTTTCTTTAATTAATAAAAATAATTAAATAAATATAAATTAATTAGAATATTAATAATTAATAATAAAATTTTATATTAAATAACTAATATAACATAAAATATCAATCATAAATCTATTAGTTGACATTTATTAAGTCTAAATAATATATTTATATTTAATAATTAATTAAAATTTATAATAATAATTAATTGACATTGATTTATTAATTAATCAGACTCTATCCATCTCCAAATATAAAAATCTCACAAGTATGGAGGGCATTAAAAAAACTCATGTTAGATGGATTTTAAAGTTCCTTAGAGAATAATATATTGAGTTTTAAAAAGTGAAATCTTATGAAACAAACACATATATTAAATGTGTGTTTGAAATTTCATGGCAATATTTGTAAAACAAATAGGTTCTTAGTTAAATTTAAAAAGTTTTGCTAATTCAAATATAACTCAGTACATATAAATATTAATTATAATCTTAGAGGATTGTATTTACTCTCTACTTTGATTTTAATATTATTGTTATTTTGATTTGATATATCAATTTGATGTATGTGTTAATGTAGATAATATATTTTGAGTGTAATCAATATTTAAATAAGCCATCAACGTGTGTGTACTCAAAAGAAAAAAGAAAAAAGAAAAAAAATATATATATCATCAAGGTGTGAAAATCAATTCCTAAGTTGACATTATTTAAGTTAATCAATAAATGTTTTTTAAAAATATCTTAAAAAATGAAGCTTGGAGTCAATTATGTCGATTTTGAAAAGCTGAAGCTTTGTATTATAATTTTTCAAACAGCATTTAAAATTAAATAATATTTACATAGGTAAGTCAGTTATATCAATTTTGAAAAGTAAATTTTATTAAGAGAAAATTAAACAGAAAAAATATCAAACATGTTAAAATTTCATTTACGAGGAGGGAGGAGAGGGCACACTCGAAGTTGTCCATTATGATTATTTTTTTAAAGAGAGATTAAAGAAATATTTCTTCCATGTCATCTTGCCATGTCGGTCTTTATAATTTTTTTTATATTAAATTTAAAGATCTTTGTTAGAGAGGGACCTTTTAAACCAATTTTTCAAAACTCTCGGACTAAAATGACTAATTTGAAACATCAAGGACTAAATGCATCTATTCTTCAAAACTCAAGAAAACGTATTTTTCCTTGAATTATATAGTGGGATTTTCAAACAAATAGACGGCTATATATTTGTTAAATCATCCATCAATCTAACACAGTAAATTTAGTCTCTTACTCATTTATAAAAAGTACAATAAATAAAAATTAATATTAATCGCGGAAATGGCATTATATATGTTTAATCATATGATCAACATGAGTATTATTCAATTATCCTAAAGTATATATTTTCGTTCAATAGATTAAATGTTTGAATTTTCATCTAAAATGTTTCATTTAAAAAAGAATTACCTACCAAAAAAAACTTGAGATAAAAGAACTATTTGAAACATTAATAAACATGTTATGACTTTTAAAAGTTTATAGAATAAAATGAATAAAATGCTTACCCCATGAAATTTTTTTAATACATATATATACCTCATTATCGATTACATTTACGTTAATTTTTAACTCGACTTTCTTTTTTTGAAGTACAATTTTATACTCAATTTTAAATTACATTGTTTTGTTCATAATAAAAAATATAATAATCTCTCTCTCACTTCGAAATATATTTTTTTCATTTTCCATTTTTTCCCTTCTTTTTAAACTTTATTTCTATCGCATATAATAAATATCAATACTTTATGGTTACATGAAAAATTGGATGTTGGAGTGAATTTGGACCATAGGACACGCAGGTAAAAGCCAGGACCATACAGGACTAAAAGAAGGCAAGCGGCTTGAGCCAGAGCTCAAACCGCCGGCTCCGCCCCAAGTCAAGCCGAGCAGAGCAGAGCCAAGTTGAGACCGACCAAAGTCTCTCCGAATGGGAGCCACACGTAGTAAAGAGACCCAAGTGAGATTTGATCCTTGGTATTAGGAAACTCATATCCTAACCCTAATAGAATATATCATAATAAAATACTAGGTTCAATCCCTATAAATAGATGATCATTACTCCATCAAAGGTATCTAAAATCTCTGAGTTCTTCTCTATTTTACAATTCTCTTATTGACTTAGGCATCAGAGCTTTTTTTTTTTTTTTTTTTTTTTGCAGGTCCTCTCTTTCCTCAATTATAAATTCAACTAATGATGCACTCAATTATAAATTCAACTAATGATGTATGCGAGGGTCAGATGCGTTTTCCATGTTTCAAATTTTACATCAACATTGGAAATACGACATTTCTTTGAAAAGTATTAAAGAATATATATATATATATATAGTGGTTGAAAATTTTAATACAAAATGTCACAAATTTTTTTTAATAGAAATGATACATATATTTCTTATGCGAATGTTTAAGAAAATGGGTATACATTTCTTGTATATAAATAAACAATTGTCCAAAACAATATAGATTTTTGTTATATTGCTTTGTTTGACGTACTAATCAGAAGCAATCAACCAAACTTATATGGAATGTTATAAACCTTCAAGCATTAAATTCTCATTAAATAATTTATTATTTAGAAATATTACTCGTAAATTTATAACACGTTTGGATTAACTGTTTATAAGTGCAAAAAAAAATGTTTATAAACAGTTAGAAAGTCAATCCAAACAGACTTTGATATCACCTAAAATATGCTATCGTCATACCTCTAATCTTGCTCATTTATGATATTTAATGTGCTTAAATATGTTATTTTGTAGGTATCAAGCAATTTGGAGGTAGAATCGAGCGTTATGAAGAAAACAAAGCTATAACGGGCCAATTTGGAGTCTTAACAAATCAATTAGGCCAAAAGAGGCAAAAATTATAAATTTGCCACTGATTTTCAC
This sequence comes from Lagenaria siceraria, assembly GCA_002890555.2. Lineage (NCBI taxonomy): Eukaryota > Viridiplantae > Streptophyta > Magnoliopsida > Cucurbitales > Cucurbitaceae > Lagenaria > Lagenaria siceraria. The sequence goes on from CM016488.1 coordinate 17,852,884, forward strand.
GGTGTCACGGCTCTGTCCCATAGCGCCGTGGCGTTGTCTTGTGGTATAAAAACTGTCATTTGGTAATTAGGTCATATCTTTTGATCCGAGTGGCCGTTTTGGGCATACCACTCATTTTCTTCGTTTTTTCGTGCTCTATCCATCTACAAGATTAGATTTTAGAGTTCTTTCCATCTTCTTTCTGTAATCAAGTCAAATGATGTCGGGAATGTCGATTATGGGCTAAGGTAGTCCTTTCTAGCTTGGGTTTCTTGGGATTCTTCCATATTTAAATGTATTTGTAAGTCTTTGAACCGATTCCTTGTATTTTCTGGTTTCAATTTTGTTATGAATGAATTATTATCATATCGTCATACGCTTGTGGATATATGGTTACTGTTTTTGATTGACGTTCAATTCGTGACACTTGATTGTATGTTAATCCATAGAAAACAATTGGTTAGGTTAGCTTGCAAATTGAATTAGATGAGTATTGATCTAACCAACTTAGAATTGAACCAAACAAATCTTTAATTAGGCGCTTGAAAATTAAACATTCCACCTAACACTTTCCATATTTTAATGCAATTAGGTCAATTTGAACATGCATGTGTTTCATCTTTTCAAATTGGACTAGTTAGTGGTTTAAGACATGTGTTGATTAGTTTTTCTAATTAAATTGGTTAGGTGTAAGCAAGCATTTAATGTCGGTAATGAGAATTCAATGACCAAATATTTCGAAAAGGAAAAATCCGTCGCAACCCAAGTTAGATTCTTCTCGATTATCATTTTCAAACCATTTACTTTGTTTTATTTACTTTTATGCAATTTTACAATTCTGGCAACAAAACAATCTTCAAACTCCCCTCGAATACCTCAGTCTTTAAATCGTTTGATTGAGAAATTATGTGGTTCCCTGTGTTCGACCTGATCTTACCACTAAGACTAACAGTTTGTAGTAGTGGATACGGCAAATTATTTAGAACGGATTTGAGCAACGAAATTTGCTTTACCAAACTCTTAACCTTCTTGCATTAAATTATTATTCATTGTAGATTGTTTTTCTTCATTTTTCCAAAATCAAAATTCTAAACCCTGCCTTCCTTTTTCTCTATTTTATAATCTACTTTATAAAAACGTTTTCATAAATGGTAATTTTCAAAAGCTAAGAAAAAAAAATTTGGAAAAAAAAAAAAGAATTGATTGAAGATTCAAATACGTTTATAAAAAATGAAAAACATAAAAAGAAAAAATGGTAAAAAAGCCACCCTAATTTTCAAAAAAGTAAGCAACTAATAGTGGAGGGAAAAAGTTGTTTTCAATTATAGAAGTTCATTCAAAATTGTATTTATTTTTTAAAGGGAAAATAAATAATAATAATGACGTCATTGACAGATGCATCCACATTAAATCTAACCTTTTTAAAATCAAACTCCATTAATGAAATTCAATGTCCCTTTCTTTTTTTTTTTTTTTTTTTTTTCTTTAAGGAAAAATCCAATGTCCCTTCACTTCTAATGGGAATCAATAGTTGAACCTTTTCTTAAGCCAATAAAATACTTGTGGGTTGGTCACACTATTAGGAACTTTTCTCCATTATTTCTTTTTAATACAAGAAGTTTTATTAAATGAATTTTAAAATTATCAAATAGGTTCTAAAAATTTTATTTATATCAACGGATCATGACATATTCAATATTTTTTAAAAAAAATTAATGAATCTATTATATCTCAAATTAAACTTTGTATTTAGAAGATTATTAAACTTTTAATTTTGTGACCAATGGTTTCATGATTATTTTTAAATATAAATATGTCAATGATTCATCAGACTCAAAATTAAAAGTTTAAGAACTGATTAGATACAAATTTGAAAGTTCAGAAGCTTATTAAAATTTATTTAAAGTTAATGATTTTCTTGGATATAAAAACATGTCCAAAGATTAAAATTTATAATCTAACACTTGAATTAATATATAGTTTGGTTTTTTTAATTTGTATTAAAATTTGAATTTAGGACCTAATACTTTAAAGTCTTGATTTTATTATTTAAAGTTATTCAAATTTGCTCATTAAATTCATGGTTGGTAATGTCCTTGAATTTGATTGAATTAATATGATGTAAACTTAAAAAATGTACTTTTACATGAGCTTTGTCTTTTTGTACATACTCATTTAGTTGTACTCTATTGAAAGTTCAACATGGGAATGATCAAATTTTTAATTAAATAAGACAAAGTGAATGTTTAATTAATGATTAAAATAATTAAACACGTTGTCAATAGTATTTTTAAGTATTATTAACCATTTTTTATTAAATTTCAAATATTGAAATTTATATTTCAAAATATCAGTCTAACACAGTACAAAATGGAAGACACTCGTATAGTGTGAGGTCCCTTAACTTTTTCCGATGTGGGATCCTCAACACGCTCCCTCAAGATGGTGCATCTATCTTATTAAGAATGTGAGGTCCCTTGATTTTTTCAATGTGGGATCCTCAACACGCCCCCTCAAGATGGTGCCTCTTTTGGGTTCACCATCCTTGATCGGATCCCAATTCATTTTATTGGACCGAATACCCGTTTGGGCTTTATGGGCTTATGATACCATATCAAATAGTATGGGCCTCCATCTCAAAATCAATTGGCCATGAGGGGAGTAGAACATCTATCTTATTAAGAGTGTGAGGTCCCTTAAATGTGAGACTTCCTCTCAACGAAACTTAGACTCCCCTTTAAATGTGAGACCCCTTCATCTTCAACGTACTTAAGCTCCCTCTAAGTATAAGAATATTAATAAATGATCACTTAGGCCCCCTAAGTGTGAGACTCCCCCTCACCAAGATGTTTATCTTTCCGCCTTCAAATGAAGACACTCATTTTGATGAACTTAGGCTCTCCTAAGTTTGAGAATCCCTTCTTTCTCAATTTATTGAAGAATAAACCAGCACAATCTAGAATAAGTCTCAAGATCTACAACAATACAATCTTCTCCGATGAAAGATTGACATACTTGTGGTTTGAGAGAAAACACACTAGATAACCAGCTTCAAAGAATCTTCAAAATGGCCAACCATAAAAATTAACAAAACCACAATATATATTTGTGTAGCTTTGAGAGGATCTTCAAGGAAAGAATAAATCATCTCTCTAGGAAAAAACACAACGGACTACGAAATCTGCATAAAAATCTTGATAGATAAGAAAAAAATATTATGCAGATTTTTTCTATTTGTCACAATACAATGTATAGACAATGTTGCAACAATGTCATAGACAATTAAAAACATGTAGTTCAAGTTTTACCCGTAATAAATAAGTCAATCATACTACAATAACAAACTCCTTAACACATTTAAATTCTAAACACAAAAAACATGTTTTTAATTTTCTTTTCTTTTTTATTTTCAAAACTATCACTTAAATTTTGAAAACACATACTCATGAATGTATAATCTATAAATAATGTTTTTAAGCTTAATTTTAAAAAATAAAAAAATTATAAACTAAATAACTATCAAATATATCCTAACTATACCATTAACCTGTTTAACCATTAATTTCTTACTAATTAATTGGGGAACTAAATGCAAATTTATTATTATCGTAGCTTCAATAATGATTCTAAGTGTTGATTCTAATGATCATGTAAATGAACAAAAGATGGCAAGTACATTCTATATATGTTAAATAATTTTATTAAAAATTATTATTTATCCATGGCTCAAACAATTACAAAAATTATAATAGGTCTGTTTATTTATGTGGTTGTGAATTGTGATTTAATAAAAACAAAATTAGTTTTTTTTAATTATATTCTCCCCATTTTGTATCGTATTCTTGCAAATTATGATAGTTTATATTTTTGTTTGATAATGGACTTGTTGCTTTCAATCAACATGTATTTTTGTTATCATTGTTTATAAATAAATTTTTAAATTTGGACTCAATTTGCCAAAATTATTTTTAAAAATATTGTTTACCATTTTAATATTTGTCTCACACATTCGAAATCTGTTTTTAAGTTGCTAATGTGACTCAAACATACAAGTTTACTAAAAAAATTACAGAATTAAAAATAAAATCCAAAGCCACCGAAATTACTAACAAAATAATGAAAATAATAAAATCTCAAATTTTAAAAAATGAGAATATATATTTATTTATTTTGTATAATGAATTTCAAATTTTTAATGGTGCAGTGGTTGTGGCTGTGCCGACTTGCATCATCAGCATCACCGACTTTATGCACAAGATTCCTACTTTTTCTTCTGGGAGAAAAAACAAGGAAGAATAAAAACAATTCGGGAAAATTACCTTTTAGTCTGCAAGTTTTATATAATACGTGCGTTTGGTACTTGAATTTTAAAACTTTACCTTTTTAGTTTCAAGAATAAGTCTATTTGGTCCCTGAACTTTTAAAATATACTTTTTTAATCCTTGAACTTTTAAAAATAGGTTTAAAAGGTCCAACAAATATTTTTGTTTGATTTTTTAAAAATAATTATATGATATTTAAAATTAAAAAAATAATTTTAAAAAGGAGATAGTTTTTAAAAACTATTCTTCTAATTTAAAATGTCATATAATTATGTAAAAAACTATTCTTCTAATTTAAAATGTCATATAATTATGTAAATTAATAATAAAAATTATTTAAGGAAATTTTTAGATCTATTTTTAAAAATTCGGGACTAAAAATGTACGTTTTTAAAACATAGGGACCAAATGGGCTTATTCCTATAAACTTGTGCACTAAAAAAGTACATTTTTAAAATTTAGGGATCAAATATATATATTGTGCAAAACTTAAAACTAAAAAGATAATTTTTTCAAATAATTATTTTATAAATAGACAAAAGTCAAAATGACTAAAGGAAAAAAAAAAAAACATTTGGTCCCATTAGGCGTTTGCTTGCCATAGAGGAATAAATATTTCGAAGTAATAGTAAAATCGTTAAAAATTATGTAAAATTAATTTTATGTTTTAATTTTATACTTTTAAGCGAACTTTTTATATAATAAAAATTAATTTTAAATGTTTAAAAACATATTTTTAGAGTGATTTTAAAAATGACTAATGAATTTAACAATTTTAATATAAACTATTAAATTTAACCTATGATTTTATTTAAATTAAATTACATGTTTAATTCAGGATAACAAGTCCATTAAAAATTTCAAGTTTTTTTTTTTTAAATTAATTGATCCGTTGTATAAAAAATTAAATTTGATGGAAACTTTCTATTTATGTTTTTTTCAGATTAATGAATTTTAGAATAATTAAATTATAATTTTAAAATTTTTAATACCAATTAAATATAAATATTAAATAGACTAAATTTATAATTTAATCGTGAAGTTTTAAAAAATCTATTGGACGTTCACTGACGTTTTTTCACCGCCACTTAAACCAAAAAATTTATTGAATGAAATTCTCCAACATTCATTAATATTATAAAAGACTAGAAATGGATGAGTCGATATGAAAAGTTGAGACGATAATTCAAATATATATATATATATATGTGATTGTTATCTTCTTCAAAAAAACGACAGCCAAACAGAAAACTTCGAGTATTAAAGGAAAAACCAGAAAATTTTGAACCACCATCTTATAAATTATGAACTTAGGATTATCTATTAAGATTAAGCGAGTCATCTCACGACAATTTTAGACAAATTATCACTTTTTTATTCTAAAAAGGAAAATCACTTTTTCCTTCCTTCCATCAAAATGCAAAATGTGTCATTATTTTGTCTAAACAATTCTTTAGTATAATTATATTATTTTTATTCACACTCTATCTTTATAAATATTATTTTTGTGTGGATATTATTGAAAAAAATCTCCCACTTCTATCGCAGGAATAAACAGAAAAATATATGAAAAATTAAAAGAAAGCAATAAATATGGAAACACAAAAATTAACATAGAAAACTCCAATTTAGAGAAAAACCCACGAATCAAGAAAAATCCACTATGTAAAAAATTGTTTACAAGAGTACTCTCTCAAAACTTTTATACTACTCACACATTTTTTACACCCTCAAACTAGATAATACAAAAATGAATTTAATTAGAGTTAGCACTCTAAGTTTAAAGTGTTTCTAATTGGGACATCTTGAAACTAAAAGCATAGGCTCCTTTTATAGGCTTGCAGTCCATCCTCATTCTTCAATTTAACCGATGTGGGACAACTGTACTTCTAATATTTTGTCAAAATTCAATAGATATTTTTTTATACTATCTTTATTTATTGTTAGACACATGAACATATTTTTAAAAATAGTATAGAATCTAGTAAACTTAATGTGAAATTTATTAATATTTATGAATATAAATTTTAAGTACGAATAAAGGGAATATGGTACTATTATAGTTGCAGTTCTATAATTTTTTCTTATAGGATCTAATTATTATTATTAAAAGCATGTCGATGTAACAAGTTATAAATAAAGATGGTATGAAAAATTGTCATACGGTCATAAAAATTTCATTTTGTCCGGAGTGGAAATGGAAACCACGTGGGATGCTCTTCTGACTGACACGTGGCAGTCGTGCAATATTCTGAGAAGCGCAAATAATGTGGTGGAAAACATTGGTCGGCACTAAATTTTAATTTTAAATGTTTGTGGTGTCAAATGAACCGAATGGTACGTAAATAAAAAATTAATTTATGGTGTCTATTTTTTCATTTTTTTTATTTACCTTGTAGGTGGACGAGCTATAGTCATAAAATTAAGTTCAAAATGCCTCGTGGAAGGTATAGGATTTTATATTAATGTTATATAGAACTATGTAATTTACATTTACAAATATCATTTGAAAATGCGTACTTTGAATTTTAAGCAATAAAAGTTTTCAAGTTTATGTGTTGTGTGTTCTTGTGATAAGGATGTATAATATTTGGATTATTCGAGGTTTTGTACATCAAATGTGGATAAAAGCCACAAACTTTATATGATATCCCCGATTTATTTTGTGTGAAGAGTGCAAATAAAATACCACATTGGTTAGAGAAGATAATGATCATAATATATAAGTGAAGGTAAATATCTTCATTAGTATGAGACCTTTTGGGTGATACCAAAAATAAAGTCATGAGAGTTTAGACCCAAAGTGGACAATATCATACTATTATGGAGATATGTGGAGGTCCATTGTCTTTATCAATTGGTATCAAAGCCTTGGTCTAAACCTAGCTGTGTGGGTGAAATCCTTAGATTTCGAACAAAGAAATTTGGTGAGTTTTGTTCGTGTTCTATCTAGATGATAAGAGGCTTAAAATGGTACTTTGTTCCAAGGGAGGATTGTTAGGAAGTGCGAACAAAATCTCACATCGATTAAGGAAGAGAATGATCATGGATAGATAGGCGAAGACAATTATCTTCATTGGTATGAAGACTTTTGGGTGAAGACTTTTGGGTGATACGAAAAGGAAAGCCATGAGGGTTTATATCTAAAGTAGACAATATCATATAATTGTACAGATATGTGGAGGTCTGTTATTCTTATCAATAATTTGATCATTAAAATAATTTATAAACTAATTTATCTTGAGGGTCGAGACCAATTTAATTTTAGGACTGTTGAAGTTGAGTTATTTAGGACTGTTGAAGTTGAGTTATTTAGGTCTTATTTTTTAGCACGGTTCTTAGTTCAATATTCAAAAGTTTCATATCAACTCCACTTCGATGAAGTTGAATAGTAAAATTTGCCTAGCATAGTGAAAAAATTTATTTTACGGAATTTGTATAGCTTTCTTGGATTTTTTTTATAACCGTTGTTTTTTATTGTTGTTTTATAATTAATATATTATTATTTTATTTAAAATATTGGTTAGAAAAACAATTATCGATCAATCAAAATTTAACTCTTATATAAAAAGTTTTAAATAAAAAAAATGTGATTAAAATTAATATTTAGTGATGATGTAATTGTATAATTTAATTCAGAAACAACAACAGGGGTGGTGGCGCAGTTGGCTAGCGCGTAGGTCTCATAGCTAGAGTGATCCTGAGGTCGAGAGTTCGAGCCTCTCTCACCCCAAAACTTTTAATTTTTACCAAAATTTATATCTTTTTTAATAAAAAATTTGAAATTCCTTTGGTACGTTAGGTAATAGCTAGATTTTTTTTTAATAAGTGCAAATTTGAGAGTTAAAATGACCAAAATTATTTTTATCATATTTAAAATCACTATAAGAAATATATTAATCACTCAAAAATCAATTCAATATTTAATTTTATACTTTTAAACATATTTTCATACTATTAAAATTTATTTTCAAGGACTAAAAGTATTTTTAAGTGATTTTAAAATTGACAATAATAATTTTGGCAAATTCAAAATTACTCTCACACATGTCATAATTATAAAGTTAGTCATTAGCATTAGTTTTCCATTGGTAGTCTTTTTTCTAAAATTTTTGAAGGTCTGATAACTAAAATGGATTAAAATACAAAATACATGGGTCCGGTCAAAGACTTTTTTTTTTCAAAGAAAAATACTGTAATTTTTAAAACTAATTAGAAAAATATAGTGTTGGATATTTATAGTGAAAGAAAAAGTGAGATGTTGATGAATATTTGAAACATAAAAATTTGAATTTAATTGTATAAATTAAATTCATTGTTGGAAACTTCAAATTGGATTGAAACCATCAAACTAAGGTGAAGTTTCATGTACAAATTTAACATGTATGAAAGTTAAATTTGTAGTTTCTTCAATTTGAATGAGTTATATGTGATTTTTGTCAAGTAACAACTAAAATGAGTTAAATTTGACAAATGTTTCAAATTTTGTAATTTGATTTTATTTTGCATTTTGGAAAGTTACTAAGTTGCTAGCCTATAAATAGCAACTTGTTTCTTCATTTGTAACATCCCACTTCAAATTGAAGAATTCTCTCCTTTCTTTCTTTCTTTCTTTCTTTTCATCTTGTGTCAAGTTGAGAGCAAGTATCCAAGAGTTCTGCCAGATCCGAGAAGTTCGAGGTTGCAGTTCTACCGGAGTGAGTCGTTGTATCCTGCTGAGACGATCGCTGTAGTCTGCTTGCATCCGATGCAGAGCGAATAATTGTCTTCAGGACAACGCTTATCAGAAGCGTGCCTCGACTACATTTTGAGTCTCCAAAGGTTTTGAGGTTCTTTAACGTCTTTAGTTATTATCATATCTAAGCCTTGTTACACCATCTTGTTAAGTGTATTGTTTCTAGTTGAATTGTAATAAGTTTGCTAGTGTATTCAGTTCATATATATCATTTTCTCCCAACAATCTGAAGACAATTACTTATATCTGGACTGATGGCTGCAAACACTTCCACCAATGTTGCTATGATGGGATCACCCATTGTCAAACCCCATGCTGAAAAATCGGAGAAGTTCAAAGGAGACAACTTCAAGAGATGGCAACAGAAGATGATCTTCTACCTCACCACACTGAATCTTGCTCACATTTTAAAGGAAGATTGCCCAGTTACCTCACCAGAAGTTGTAACTCCTGAAACGGAAGCCGTGAAGCAAGCATGGATGCACTCAGACTTCCTATGCTGCAATTATATACTTAGTGGTCTTGAGGACACTTTGTATAATGTCTATTGCAATGCCTACAGTACGTCAAAATTATTGTGGGATGCATTAGACAAGAAGTACAAGCTGGAAGATGATGGTACTAAGAAATTCCTTGTAGGAAAATTCTTAGATTACAAGATGATTGATACCAAGTTGGTAGTCAATCAGATGGAAGAACTGCAAATTATCATCAGTGATTTGCAAAGTGAAGGATTGGACAACAGTGAGCCATTCCAAGTTGCTGTAGTGATTGAGAAGTTGTCTCCTTCCTGGAAGGACTTCAAATGTTATCTTAAGTACAAGTGAAAGGAGTTATCCATGGAGAACCTTGCAGTGAAACTCCGTATAGAAGAGGATAACAAAAAGGGAGATAAAACTCCACTGGAAGTTGAAGCTAAAGCTCATGTTGCTGAAGCTTCAAGACATAAACTCAAGAAACATAATTTCAAGAAGAAAACTGTGAATCATGGGTCAAGGAATGATGCTAGCAAGTGCATTCAAGGAAATTGTTGGGTTTGTGGTAAGAGTGGCTATACCGCTGCAATGTGGCTTCAGGCACCAAAGGTTGGTGGATTGATACTGGTGCTACTAGACACATTTGTAAGGACAAGTCATTGTTCGTTACATATGAGAAGCTAGATGGCAGCGATAAGTTGTACATGAGAAATGCTTCAACTGCCTCTGTGGAAGGCAAAGGGAAGGTCTTACTGAAATGGACTTCCGGAAAAATACTTACCCTCAATGATGTGTGGCATGGGCCAAAGATTCGAACGAATCTAGTGTCAGGAACTCTACTTAATAAACATGGGTTCAAATTTATATTTGAGTCAAATAAATTTTTTCTGACAAATGGCATATGTATGTGGGAAAAAGCTATTTGAATGATAGAATGTTCAAATTGAATGTACTGGCACAAATGCCAAAGAATAATAATAATACCAACTTTTCTGCTTATATTGTTGAGTTGTGTGATGTGTGACATTCTAGATTGGGGCATGTCAATTATCGTTTTTTAAATAGAATGGTAAGTTTAGGACTATTATTGATAAAAGACACAAATGTGAAGTTTGTGTTGAATCAAAATTTACTAGAAAATCATTTTCATTTGTGGAAAGAAGTAATGAGTTACTTGATTTAATCCACAGTGATGTATGTGACATGAAAAGTACTCCCACAAGATGTGGTAAGAGATATTTTGTCACATTCATTGATGATTGTAGTAAATATTGCTATATGTATTTATTACATAGTAAAAATGAGACCTTTAATGTTTTTAAAACATATAAGGCAGAAGTTGAAAATCAACTTGAGAAGAAAATTAAGGTGCTTAGATCAGATAGAGGTGGTGAATATGAATCATCATCACTTTATGATTTTTGTGAAGTTAATGGTATAATCCATCAAACTACTGCGCCTTATACACCACAACAAAATGGTGTAGCTGAAAGAAAGAATCGAACTTTAAAAGACATGGTTAATTGCATGTTAAATAGTTCAGGTTTACCTCATAATTTGTGGGGGGAAGCTTTGCTTACAACAAATTTTATACTAAATAGAATTCCACATAAGAAGACTAATAAGTCACCTTATGAAGTGTGGAATGAAAAGTTACCCTCATATAAAATGTTGAAAGTGTGGAGGTGTTTGGCAAAGGTACAAGTTCCTTTACCAAAAAGGACGAAACTTGGACCTAAGACAATTGATTGTGTCTTTATAGGCTATGCAATGCATAGTGCTGCTTATAGATTCATGGTGATTAAATCAGAAGTATTTGATATTAATATCAATATCATCATGGAATCTATTGAAGCTGAATTCTTTGAGGATATATTTCTTTTAAATGAGGAAAGACACAAAATTATTGGTGCTAAAAGAATTAATGAGGCTAGCTCTTCGAAAGGTCAAGACGATCAGAATACTGAGTTTGAACCTAGAAGAAGCAAAAGAACTAAGAAAAGCTACTTTTTTTGGACCTGATTTCATAACCTATATGATTGAAGGTGAGCCTCAAACTTTTCAAGAAGCTGTATCATTTCCTGATGCACTTTATTGGAAGGAAGCTATAAATAGTGAGCTAGAATCCATTTTACAGAACAATACCTGGGTATTGGTTGATTTACCTCCTAGAAGTAAACCAATTGAGAGTAAATGTATTTTTAAGAGAAAGCTAAAGGCCGACGACACTATTGATAAGTATAAAGCCCGCTTAGTAGCTAATGGTTTTTGCCAAAAGGAAGGGCTAGATTTCTTTGATACATATTCTCTAGTGACGAGGATTACATCTATAAGGATGTTAATTGCAATAGCGGCTTTACAAAATTTGGGAATACACCAAATGGATGTAAAAACTGCATTCTTAAATGGAGATTTAGATGAATAAATTTATATGAAACAACCTGAAGGGTTTGTTGTTAAAGGACTTGAAGACAAAGTTTGTAAACTTATCAAGTCTCTTTATGGGTTGAAACAAGCACCCAAACAATGACATGAAAAATTTGATCACACTATGTTATCAAGTGGATTTAAGATAAATGAGTGTGATAAATGTGTCTATGTTAAAACCATAGATCAAGAGTATGCCATTGTTTGCTTGTATGTGGATGATATGTTAATAATAGGCACAAATAGAAGTGTCATTGATTCCACTAAAAAGATGTTGAAATCCAACTTTGATATGAAAGACCTTGGTTTTGCTGATGTTATCCTTGGAATTCGAATAACAAGAAATTCAAGTGGATACATACTTTCTCAATCTCACTATATAGAGAAAGTGCTGAAAAAATTTGATCATTTTGAGAGTAAGCCGGCTGTTACTCCATTTGATCCAAATTGTAAGTTGAAGAAAAACAATGATGAAGGTGTGTATTGCCTATTCAGTAGGAAGGTTAGTAAGATATATCAGCAATCCAGAGTATGATCATTGGAATGCTTTAGTTAGAGTTCTAAGGTACTTGAAGTACACTCTAGACTATGGATTGCATTATACAAGGTATCCACATGTATTGGAAGGATTTAGTGATGCTAATTGGATTTCTGATAGCATGGAGACTAAATCAACCAGTGGGTATACTTTTACCTTAGGTGGAGAAGTTGTATCATGGAAATCTTCAAAACAGACGTGTATAACACGTTCTACTATGGAATCAGAGTTTATAGCTCTTGATAAGGCAGGAGAAGAAGCTGAATGACTTTGAAATTTCTTGAAGATATTCAATTGTGGCCAAAGCCCATAAGTGCAATATGTATTTATTGTGAAAATTTAGCGGCTTCTATGAGAGCCAAGAATAATGTCTATAATGGCAAGTCACGACATATTAGACGCAGACATAATACAATAAGGCAATTGCTCTCTAATGGAATAATTTCCATTAATTATGTGAAATCTAAAGAGAATATTGCAGATCTTTTGACGAAAGGATTGACAAGAGAGCAAGTTGCATATACATCGAAGGAAATGGGGCTAAAGCCTATGAAATGAGTTATCTGGTGGTAACCTAACCTAGTTGACTGGAGATCCCAAGATCTAGGTTCAATAGGCAAACTAGATGGAAAATTCATAGTTGACACACTAAGAAACTTATAGTTTCTTCCCATTTCTATGATGTTGTAGAGTGTGTGGTCTGTTGATGTTAAGGTCATATTGATATCTTGTTTTATAAGAGGAGTAATGATAGAATACTCTTAATCAATATTACCTATGTGAGAGTAGAAGTGGGGTCGCTTCTATGAGAACCTTTCAAATGGCTTATGTTCCCTAAAACTCTCATGAATTTAGGATTTTGTCCAGGACCAAAATGGACACAAACATATAGAACTCAAAGACACAAGATGAGTTGTGTGTGATATCTATTGTCTCAATTCACCAATAAGAAGGATAGTTCCAGAGCTTGGTCTCACTATTTCTTCGGTAAATTTGATGGATATTCACTAAGGAAGGTTCAAGTCCAGAAGACACCTCTCCTGATGCATAACTTGCCTGTTTGCTCTCAACAGTTTTGTTTGATTTTTCTTACTTTCTTTCATGTGGGGGATTGTTGGATATTTATAGTTAAAGAAAAAGTGAGATGCTGATGAATATTTGGAACATAAAAATTTGAATTTAATTGTATCATTGTTGGAAACTTCAAATTGGATTGAAACCATCCAACTAAGATGAAGTTTTATGTACAAATTTAACATGTATGAAAGTTAAATTTGTAGTTTCTTTAATTTGAATGAGTTATATGTGATTTTTGTCAAGTAACAACTAAAATGAGTTAAATTTGAGAAATGTTTTAATTTTTGTATTTATTTGATTTTATTTTGCATTTTGGAAAGTTACTAAGTTGCTAGCCTATAAAGAACAACTTGTTTCTTCATTTGTAGCATCCCACTTCAAATTGAAGAATTCTTTCATTTATTTATATCTTTCTTTCTTTTCATCTTGTGTCAAGTTGAGAGCAAGTATCCAAGAGTTCTGCCAGATACGAGTAGTTCGAGGTTGCAGTTCTATCAGAGCGAGTCGTTGTATCTTGCTGAGACGATCGCTGTAGTCTGCTTGCATCCGGTGCAGAACGAATAATTGTCTTCAGGACCACGCTTATCAGAAGCGTGTCTCGACTACATTTTGAGTCTCCAAAGGTTTTGAGGTTCTTTTACGTCTTTAGTTATTATCATATCTAAGCCTTGTTACACTGTTAAGTGTATTGTTTCTAGTTGAGTTGTAATAAGTTTGCTAATGTATTCAGTTCATATATACCATTTCCCCCCAATATATAGTGGCTTCAAAACTACTAATAAAAATATTGTAATTTTAAATAAGTTCGCAAGTTTAAAAACAACATCCTCACACTAACAAGTACAACGTGGTTTAAAAATAACAAATAGATGATCACAATCTTCTTTTAGTTTTTTTTTTAAAAAAAAAATAAATAAAAGTTCGCATGTTGAACTTGCAATATTTTCTTAGAAATGTTCAAACTTTAACGACCAATTCTAATTTTGCTCAACGTAATTGCTTTAAATTTAAGAGAAATTTTTAAAAATAAAAAAAAGAGAAATTATTTATATAACATAGCAAATTTTTTAGATGATTGGAATAGACGCGGATAAAAGTTTTAAGTCTATCATTAATAAAAATGTTCTATTTCTTTCTTTTTTTTTCCTATATTTTAATAGTTATGCAATTAAAAATATTTGCACACGTACAATTAATACATTTATTATTACGTTTGTTTTTTTCTGTTTTTTGTTTTAATTTTTTGCACAAATTTACTTTATAATTTGGAAAAAAACTACTTTTAATTGAGGAAAAAAAAACCACTTTTAAACTAAAAGTGATTTTTTTCCTAATTGTATGTGTGCAAAATTTTAAAAAAATAACAATTGTATTAACTAATTTCATAACTATTAAAATGTAAGTAGAAAAAAAAAAGAAAAAGAAAAAAAGGATTTATAAAAGATAAACATTTATATTAAAAAATTGGTTAGTTAGAGTAAGCAAAAAGTGTCAAATTTAGAGCAAAATTAGAATGGGTTGTTAAATTTAGAACAAAATAAAAATTGATTTTGGAAAAAAATTTAGAGCAAAACTAAGGAAAAATCATGAATTAATTTTATTTTCTAAAAGTTCAACTTACTATTTATTTTTTTTTTTATTTTTTTTTTTTAAAAGAAGTCCGGTCAAAATGATGTTTTTATCTAAATAACAACTATGTAAGAAAATTTTAGAAAATAAAATATTTAGGTACAACTGCTACGTCCATCTTCGTAACACCTTTCCACTCACAAAAAAATATTGTGACATGGTACATCCATCTTAGTGACATGGTATTCAATTTCTGTCGATATCCCGATATTTCCATCTTTTCATTATTGTGACATCAACATGAAAGTTAATCTACATTTTTATTATATCGTAAAAATACTATGAAATATAACAAAATAAATAACAAAATATCACTAATGTAAATATCATATAAATAATTAACCAATTAACTTAAAAGAAGTAAAATGTTTTTTTACTAATTGAAATATTTTTTAAAATTCTTCTGTTATTATAATTTTTTTTTAGAAATATCCAAAATATTTCTACTGATATTTTTATAAAATCAAGATATCGGTATTTCGATGGACATGCATTTTAAACTTCGGGTGTAGATGCATAATTTTCTTTCAGAAGCTTCGCTGAAAAAAAAAAAAAAAAAGATTATTTAGAAGCGTTAGGAAAAAATCAGCGCAGGCAGCAGAGACCAGGTCAGGTTCAAATTTAAATATTTAAACATTCTCCGTAGAAGAAAGAACGGACTCCGTAATTGAACGCGCCAAATCAAAAATAATTATTCAACCTCTCCTTCGCCATTGACTTCATTTCCCCCATTGGTGGTTTCCTTTCTTCTTCAACTTCCTCCCCTTCATTTCTCTCCCCCATTTCAGCTCCAATCGCTTCTTCTGTTTCCTGAATCATGGCGCAGAAGTCTTTGATTTACAGTTTCGTTGCTCGAGGAACGGTGATTCTCGCTGAGTACTCCGATTTCTCTGGTAATTTCACTAACATCGCTTTTCAGTGCCTCCAGCGACTTCCTGCTTCTAATAACAGGTTCACTTACACCTGCGATGGCCATACCTTCAATTACCTTCTCAACAATGGATTCAGTATGTCTCCTTCACTGTTTATCTCTATACTTTTTGCTCTAGATTGTATTTGTTTCACCGATTGCTATGTTGATGCCTACAAATTGAGGATTGAGCGGTTATTCTTTTGAAGATTTGGTCGTTTATATGTTTAATAGCAGAGGAAGCTGAGTCAACTAACAATAACCTCTGATTTCATTCTATGATCGTAATGAATACAGAAGACTCTGTTTACAGAGCTTAATGTATGAAAACCAACGTATAATGACTACAATTCTTAGGAACAAATTAGCTCCTCATAATTTGTAGGCAGTTTCTGGTGTGTAATTTGTCCTGATTCTATTGAAATGTCTTCGTTTTGGCTATGGGTACAAGAAGATGTCGTCAGTTTTGTGTTCTTTAGTTTTTATGAGCCTGAAGAAGTTTGTGAACGTGTTGTCCGTTAGTTAAATATTGTCATGTGTTGTTTGGTTGTGAACGAGGACTCTTGATAGTTGATCTCATAATATTGGACGATTTTCTTTTTGAGTTTAACAATTGCAGGCTGGAGACTAACATGGACTATGGGAATTGTGTTCGTGTTGGGATAAACACTATAACTTTATGACCAATAATCCCATGTTGTGTGAACCGTATAGGAGCTTAATCAACTTGAAACAGTAATAATAAACAAGTATGAAACAAAGCAAATTTTTACGTGAAAAAACTTCCTCAAAATGAGGAGTAAAATAACCAAAGACCGAAATAAAAATTTCCACAACAATCAATAATGAGCTACAATGAATTCTCTCTTATCACAACCAGAGGCATACAATAGATATCTTTAATTGGCAACTAACTACGGGTCATTATTGTAGTTTGATTGTAGATAGCTTCAAAAGAAATTTTCTGTTAAGATTGAAGATCCTCGTGTCTGGACATTTTGACAAAATTTTATCACCATCGGACCACAAATTGCCCTCCAAAAGTGCTGAATGTACTTTCTTTCGATTTTTCTCTCACTGCCGTCACTTTCTAAGTCTCTCGGTCAGTGTGTCTTTGACCGGCTGCTGTGATGCTTTAATATAAATACATAGTGGCCCACGTAGTAGGTCTTTATTGGGCTTTCACTTAAGGCGAAAAAATTCATTAAATTGGTACCTTTATTCACTGAGATATATGATTGACCATGATTTTTGGACTGGATTAGAGTAACAGACAAAAACAAATAGATTTATAGTATGATTATTGGTTTTGAATATTAATGCTTTGAATGACATTCCTAAATTTAGATCCCATTCAATGTCTCTTTGTATTATGTAAAAGATTTATTAGCTATAGTTGGTTCGGTTAAACCGTGTTGTGCAGTTGGAGTTATTAGACAATATGGAGTTTCATTTCAAAATTAATTGTCAATAAAAGGAGTAGTCCAACTATCTTATTAAGAGTGTGAGGCTTCTTAGTTTTTCCAATGTGAGATTCTTAACGAGAGTTAATACTGTGTAGTTCTATCCTATTTGTGTAAAAAAATTTGTTAGTCACAATTGTTCTACAATTATATAGTACAGGTTTTAACGTTACCCTTTCTTGTTTGGTGCTACAGCGTATTGTGTAGTTGCAGTTGAGGCTGCAGGAAGACAAGTTCCAATGGCGTGTCTTGAGCGAATAAAGGAAGACTTTGACAAGAGATATGGTGGAGGAAAAGCTACAGTTGCTGTTGCCAAGAGTCTGAACAAGGACTTTGGGTAACACATCATCATGATCACTTTTGCTTATTTTAGATGTGCTTTTGGTTTATAATGGAAATTAAAGTTACATGATGACTTGGTGAACAATAATAATGTTATATATGTTGCAGACCTAAAATGAAGAATCATATGCAATACTGTGTAGATCATCCTGAAGAAAGCAGTAAACTCATGCAAGTGAAGGCTCAGGTTTCTGAAGTAAAAGCGGTAATGATAGAGAACATTGACAAGGTAAAAAGGGAACTAGAGATTCTGATCAGTTTATGCAGTGTATACTTCTATGTGATACAAGTTTCTAGTGGATCGTTTCATTTGTTACAGGTTATGGAACGAGGTACTAAGATCGAGGACTTGGTAGATAAAACCGAGACTCTTCGTTCACAGGTTGGTCTCTTCAAAAATTTACATACGGTTGAAGTTAAAATTAAATGCGAAGGCACATTTGCCCATGGTTCTAAATATTTCCTAAATTCTACCGGGTAGTTTTCACACTTTTTATTTATTTATTTATTTATAATTATTATAGACAAAAAAAAAATATCAAACTATTTATCGATATAAAAAATTTTTACGGTCTATCGGCTCAAGCGATAGAATTCTATCGCTGATAGACAGTAAAAAAATTTCTATATTTGTAAATAGTTTGACTCATTTTTCTATATTTGAAAACAATTTTTTTTAATTTAATTTTAAGAAATATTTCAATTCTTAATCAAATTCATAAGTTTCAAAAAGGAAAAATTTCACAAATAGAAAAAATGTCAAACTATTTACAGAGAATAGCAAAAAAAATACTTATAGACATTGATAGACTTCTATCATTTCTATCACTGATAGACTTCTATCAATGTCTATCATAACTATTTAAAAATTTTGCTATTTTGTGTAAATAGTTTGCCTTATTTTTCTATTTTTAAAACTTTCCCTTTCAAAAACTGCTTTCTTAATTTTTAAATTTTGGCTTGGTTTTGAAAACATTGGTAGAAAGTGGATATATAACCAAACAAAGAAATTTATACGTCGAAGTTAGTGTTTATAACTCTCATTTTCAAAAATCAAAAATTAAAAATCAATGTTACCAAATGGAGTCTTAATAGTTTAGGCCTCGTTTGATAACCATTTTATTTTTTATTTTTTATTTTTTATATTTGAAAATTCAGCCTATTTCTTCTAAATTTCTTACTATGGTTTTCATTTTTTTTTTAAATTTTAAAAATAAAAGAGTCGAATTTTTAGTTAAATTCTAAAAACAAAAAAGGTTTTTAAAAACAAACTGCTGATCTTATACCTCAAACAAAAACAAGTTTTTTTTAAAAGAAATATACATAATTCATCTTGAATTTTAAGTTTCTTTTTTCTTTTCACAACTACTATGAGTATTTCAACCTAATAAAGTGTATACTTTTTTTTCTTTTTTAATACTGCTAAGCTATATTTATATTGGCTCTATTTCTTTAGATTTAGCTTTTGAGTGGTTGTCATGTCATTTTTATCATCATAAAAGGTGGAAGAACTAACTGTTTGAATTAATGTTAGGCTCAAGATTTCCAGAGGAATGGAAATCAAATAAAGAAGAAGATGTGGTACCAAAATATGAAGATAAAATTGGTAGTGTTGGCTATCATCATTATCTTGGTTTTGATCATCGTTTTGTCTGTTTGCCGTGGTTTTAACTGCTAAAACCTCCTGTGACAGCATTTGTGATCATGCTCTAATATTCAAAATTATTGTCCCAAATGCCATGAGCAAGCTGCCTTTTCTGGTCTTCTATTTGTTTATGGCTAAGGGCTTCTGTCTTTTCAGGTGCATTGTATGTATAGTATATAGTTGCTTCGGATTTATGATGGCTTCGTGTTTGTGGATTAAAGTATAGCTACAAAATTTGTAAGAATAGATTTCATAATTTCGATGATGATCAATCATTTATTATATCAGATTTAAAACATAGTGAGTCAATAATTAACAAGAGTTGATAAGAAGATGAGATCTCAAATTTTATGTCATTTGTAAATTTTAGATGGTGCATCATAATATTTTAAGATTATTGATTAGATGTGGGATGGGATTTTGGTATTAAAGGAAAGTAGTTTGATTTAAAAAAAAATCCAACCAAACTAAAAAGTCTAAAGTTGAAAA
Source organism: Lagenaria siceraria (assembly GCA_002890555.2). Classification (NCBI taxonomy): domain Eukaryota; kingdom Viridiplantae; phylum Streptophyta; class Magnoliopsida; order Cucurbitales; family Cucurbitaceae; genus Lagenaria; species Lagenaria siceraria. The sequence goes on from CM016488.1 coordinate 17,872,916, forward strand.
TATCGATAAAGATGGATATTTGTAAAATATGATATTCGAAACAATATGTATATTCTTTTTTATCATTTGTTTCATTATTGAAGGCGAGATGAGATGACCAATTACTATAAATGAGCTTTAGGAAAAAATAAATAAATGACAACTTTTTTTTAATGAAAGAGAAAATATTTTCTTACTGAATATTTCAAAACAACAAAATTTAGGTTTGAGAATCACATTTTATTTAGCATTTTTTTCCCCAACAAGTCTATTATATTCCATCGTTTTAATGAGCACTTCTAAAAAAAAAGTTGTTTTCTATTTTGACTCACAAGGCTAAGTCGTAACTCCAAAAGAGTCTTTTACTCTACCTATCTCAACTGAACTAAATTCAAACATACTATCATCGCTAATAGAAAAATTGCTTAACTTATCAATTCAATTAAAGAAAATAAAAAGGGTATGGCGAGAAACTTATTAAAAGTAGTTTCTAATTTATCAAGTTGTTTTAATGAAAAGCTTCATTCAATTTTTAAAGATTATAAAGATTGAAATTTGAACTCCAAAGTAAAAAGAGATATGAAAAGGTTACGGTTAAAAATAACATTCAAAGTTTTTCACCTTTTACAAATAGTATTTTTTTGGTCAATTATTTTAATTACTCGTCTCGATGCATCTTTGTCAAGATCGATATTCAAACCAAAATAAAATCTTTAACTTTTTAATAGCACATTCAAATCACCAACTTTTTCGATAGAATCTTGTCCAAGATGACAACCAGGATTGAACAAAAATTAAGAGAAAAAGAAGTAGAAGTTTTGGCCAATTGTTCTTGCATTTTTGTATGGTATAAAAAACAAGAGGAGAGAGCAATGCATTTCTCTTCACCCTTTTTCCCTCTCTATTCGTGGTGTTTTAACATTTTTTTTTTTGAATCATGGTGATATTGTGAGTATATTAGAAGGCAATTGAGAATCTGAGATAGTTGACCTGTGATGGTTAGGTGTCAAGATGAAAATATCGTTATCAATGTAAATATAGTAATTCAAATTTATGGATATATCGACAAATATTTAAACATCGACAGATATTTCGAAAAAAAATCATGGATATCATGAAAAATTATAAAATATTATGAATTTTTTAGTGAAATTTCAAAACAAACTTATTTAAATAATAAATTATGACTTTAAGTATATAAATCAATAATTAGAAGCCAAATATGATTGATAATTGAATAATAAATAATAGTGAAGACCGAAAAATAATTATGAACTGAATATTTTATTAATAAAGTCTATGTCATACAAATAGAATGTCAAATACATGATTCAATTGTAAAAAGATGACCTAGGAGGTACTAGCCTTACATAAGTATAATCTATTTGATATGCTCCTAAGTCATTATATGTTCAAATTTTCTTACATAATTGGAAGTATGTCGATATATCCATAAATTCAAGTTACCGATATTTACATCGATAACGATATTTCCATCCTTGCATCCATGAGTATCAACCTTAACCTCAATGTTACCAATAGAAGGATATCTTGAATCAAACCATGTTCTATAAAAAAAAATATTAGAAGTTCTAGATTAAAAAATTGTGTATTTTCAATATATTATAAAAATTAAAATCAAATTTCAATACAAAAAAGTTGAAAAAAATAAAGAGAAAAAAAACAGACAAAAGGTAGAGAGAGGATTGAGATTATCGACTAAAGACATAAAACAAATAATAACAAAATATAAATTATACCATATGAAAAATGAAAAAAAGTATATAGTGAGAGAATTAAAAAAAATAGATAAACGAGAAGATGATGGTTGTGAATAATAATAATTATATAAATTATAAAGCTATAAATTATGAAAATAGAAAATAGAAGTTATATAATAATTAATTAAAAAAAAAGGTAGAACCTGAAAAAGGAAAAGTATTGAGAGAATTTAAGAAAAAAAAATAAAGAAAAGAGATGTAGACTTGTAGAGAAGATAATTAGATAAAGAAACAAAAATGTTAAATAAAACCACGCACTCACGATTTTTGGCAATGCAATATACCAGCAGTGCAACCACTCTACATTGTGAACTAAAGGAAACTAAATGATATATATCTTCTATAAATGCTAAAAAATAATAATAAAGAAAGCAAAATATGCGAAATATCAAAATATTGCTGTTATTTTCGATTTTTTGTCGATTTTTGGTAAAAACAATGTTACCCCTTGATTTCTCTATCAATACCTCAATTTTGACGATATTTCGACTATATTTCGGTAAAATATCGAGATTTTTTCATCCTTATTAAGTGTATGATGTTGGATATTCATGCAATAGTCAATTATCCTTTTGGAAGGAGAGGTAGTTTTTTATTGAAAATTTTTATAGAAAAAATGTCAACCTATTTACAGAAAATAGTAAAAAAAAAAAAAAAAAATACTTATAGACATTGATAGACTTATATCAGCATCTATCAGTTACTTCTATCATTTCTATATAGACAGCGTCTATTACAACTATCTGAAAAATTTACTATTTTATGTAAATAGTTTCTTTTATTTTTTTATTTTAAAAAAAATTCCCTTTTTTATCTTCTAATTTTTTGTCCCCAAATTTGGTTTCTACTGATTCACAGTAGATTTTCTTATTTTAAATTTGAAAAAAAAAATCCTCACATTTACTTTAAAAAATAAGGAAAAAAAAGAAAAAAAAAACTCAAAAACTTCAAAATCTCACCTAGAAAATAAAAAGGATAAAATATTGAAAATTGTAAATGTGTTTGGTTTAACTTTTCAAGTGTTCAATTTTCAAAACAAGTCATTTTAGAAAAAATTGTAGTGTTTGGATAGCTTTTAAAACAATTTCATAGTGTATTTTAAATAGTTATATCAAAAGAGTTTAAATAATAATAATTTTTTAAAAATATATTTTTTTCTCTAATCTATCCATACGGTATGGTGGTCGAGATTTTTACTAAACATAGAATTAGTAGTTCAAACAAGTCACTAAATTTTGTTTTGATCTTCATATGGATTCAAATCGAGATAATACTAGGATGAGTCATTAAAATAACTGTAAAAAAAGGAAGCCATTATAAGTGCTTTTCGAACAATTACAATTATTATGTATTTTTTTTAGGTAAGTGTTGGGAAAAGACATTATTCTGAGGCGGTTAACTGATTCCTGGTTCCAAATGACGCCACGTGTTACTTCCAGGGCCAAACGGTCTCTGGGTTCTCATTCCTCAATGCATATTTTGCCAATTAGCAACCACCACCGCTTACATTACATCAGAAAGTCAATTTCAGTCCTTCTCTCCCTTCCTTCTCCCAATTATTCTCTACTCCAACCAAACACTTCATCTCTCTGTAACTGCAGCAGCAGAAGAAGAAGGTGTTTCCGCCATGGATGCAGCAGCACCACAGCTCGTCTCCTGTGGAATCGAGACAATTCGTCACCGAACTCTACCATCGCGCCTTCCGTTTCCGAAAACGACCGTCAGAACTCGCAAGCGCGCCGGTAAGGTTCTTGCTGTTGCGACTGAGCCGAAACCAACGAATTCTTCTCCAAAGAAATCCGTCAATGGATCAGCCAGGTCTCCTAAAGCTGTCAACGGAGTTTCCACTGTAATTACTCGCCCATCGCCCTTTATTTAAATTGAATTGAACTGCCGTTTTTTTTTTTTTTTTCCTTTATAGACCTGGTTTATGATTATTCGATTCTTTTGTTTTAGGTCGGATTGAGGATTTTGAATGACGTAAATGTAAAACTAGAGTGGTAGGTGAATTTTCATATCTAACATGGACTTTGAATTTTTGCTGAAAAAATAGAATACTGACTACTGAGCTTGAACAATTAACAAAATGTGCTAGCGTGCATACTTGTCTGCAGCTTGGTGGTTTAGAACTCCAAGAAATTTAGACTATCTTTTCTTTGTCTTCAATTTCGCTTCGTCTGAATTCATTGTCGAGAGAACGTTTCAAATCTTTATAGGCGAGCTAGTCCGTAGTCTTGCTGTACTTTTATTTTCTAGCATCCACGTTGAGATATAATAGGTTGTGCCGTTAGATACCAAATATTTTGTTTTCATCCTCCAACTTTGAATCAATGAAATATTATTTAGCTTTTAACCAGAATCTTCATTGTGTGTTTGATTATTGGTTATGTTCGCTTATTGATGTACCTCTAATTTTATTAAATATGCTTCAAGTCCTATATTTTTAGTGGCGCTCTTCACTGATATTAGAAATGACAGAAAATTGGAGATGTTTCAAAGGAAATTAAAAGAGTCAGAGCGCAGATGGAAGAAAATGAAGAGTTGGCAATACTCATGAGAGGACTACGGGGACAGAATTTAAAAGATTCCCTTTTTGCAGAGGATAATGTTGAGCTCCGTCTTGTTGAGGTATAAGTGCGTGATTAACATACAATTTTTTTTAATCTCTCAATAGTGTGATATAGTTTGTCTTTTCTGGTCAACTCATCACCTAAAATCCAGCTTTGAAACATGGAAGTGAGATACATTCGATTAGTTGTTCAGATGCAAAGTGAGTAAAACCAATTTCAGAACGAACTTTACCATTCTTGAAAAATTCACTTAGGAAAATGTAAAATCTGTTGTTCTGAACTATGTTACATTTTAAGATTATGGTAATTTTGTTCATCATGTTAGCATTGATTTTTTTTTTGTCAACAATAACATTGGAAGATTGTGGATGTGAATTAATTAATTATCATTGATGTTTTGTTTGGTCTAAATAGAGGGGCTAAACACCTTTTCATGGATGATTATAATATGAAAAATTAAACTGGTGTGGCATGGAACTTATATAATTCTCTTTGACAAAGCTTTAGCAAGCACATTTTTCTAGGTGTCCCCCCCCCCCCCCCCCCCCTTTTTGGTTGATTTATGTATATATTTAAATTATTATACTTTAGGTAGATGAGAGCAGTGAGTTCTTGCCTTTGGCTTATGATCCTGCAAGCATATCTGCATATTGGGGGAAAAGACCACGTGCTGTAGCAACTCGAATCGTTCAGTTGCTTTCTGTTGCTGGAGGCTTTCTCTCACATATTGCCTGGGATATCATAAACAAGAAAATTAAGGAGGTACATCTTCATTCCTCTTTTCCTATTTTGTAATGCTACATTCAGATTTGGGCAATCATGTATGGTATGCAAACATTGGGAAACTTCAGAAATTAGAATTTGGAGTTTTCCATTGAGTAGTAGTATTTTGGGAGCTTGAATATGGTCTTTTTGAATGCGTGATGGGACATGGGAGTGCCTGATTGTAATTGGTTGTGGATTATATCATACTTGTGGGAAGCATTTTAAAAAGAACATTGACTATCATGACCAGCGGTGAAGTTTGAGAGTAATCACATGGCCTCTTGGTTCTCTCTGAATGTTTAATATGAGTGGTTGAGTAATGATTGATTATGGTATGCTTATTTTGAACAACAACTTTTATTGAGAAAAAATGAAAGATGATTATGGTATGATTATTAATGATCGATTTGGAGGGAAATGAAGAATATGATTTTTAGAGGAGTGGAGAGATATGTGGGTGTGCTTTGGTCCCTTGCTCTCATGCCTCTCTTGGGGTTTCTGTTTGTAAAGACTTCTGTTATTATCCCTTGGTTATTATTTTGCTTTAACTGAGGTCCCTTTTTACAGCAGTTGGACTCCTCATGAGTTACTTCTTTTTTTAATTTTTTTTTTTAAATTTTAATTTTCTCGTGTATTCCTTCTTTTTTCCCCCTCAATGAAAGCTTGACATTTTATCAAAAAAAGAATTAAAATAAAAAAAAGTTATGTGAAATTTGCTTATATTATTGAATAATTAACTTAAACAGAATACAATGGAATAGAAAATAAATAGACTTCAATAGGTCCAACAAAGGAAAATAGCAGAAAAGGAAAATATAATTAAGCCATAATTTTCTTTAACACCCTCCCTCAAACTCAAGTCTAGGTGGTAGACTTGAGTTTGTGAAGCGCGAAGAGAAACCGATGGCGGAAACTGAAGAAAACTTTCTAACCAAATCACGACATATCTGGGCTGGAAACATAGACCACGAAAAACTTCTGGGCCGGAAACAGAGATCCACAAAGAACTTCTGGGTTGGAGACAGATACCCACAAAGAACTTTTGGATCGGAAACAGAGACCCACGAAAAATTTCTAAACTAGAAATAGAGATCTGAAACAGAACCCACAAACAGCCGATCTGAAAACGGGACAGAGATCCACAAACGCAGATCTAAAAACATAATAGAGACATGGATGGATGAACAAGACAGGAGTTAGGATGAAGGAGACGAGACTTCGTGGATCTGCCTCCATCGACCTGTCGTTAACGGAGGCAGAGATCGGAAAGTGTAAATCCCTAGGACTTATGGCTCTAATACCATGTGAACTTTGTATATATTATTGAATAATTAACTTAAACAAAATACAATGGAATAGAAAATAAATAGACTTCAATAGACCCAACAAAAGAAAATAACAGAAAAGAAAAATACAAGAAAGGAAAATATAATTAAGCCATAATTTTCTTTACAAGTTATTAGAGGATAATATAATTGAGGGTAAAAAAGATAAGTAGCAGCTTTCCTAGTTTCAACGTTGTTTTGATCTGCATATCCTATACAACGTTTAATGTTACAAATTTCAGAACGATCTCTACCGTTCTTGAAATTCTGTCCAAAACTGTTGGTAATTGATTAAACTACTTGGTATCAACTAGTTTCACCTTCAAATCATCGCTAAAATTGGTATATTTCAGTAGGACGCAAGTGGAGCTTTCCTATTCTGAATTAGTTTATGATGTACCCATGGTTGATAGAAATGCACTATACACAGTATACACCATATATATTGTTTCTTATCAGTTGAAGTGCTTTACGATTCTAAATGTTGTTTCAAATAAAAATAGTCTATTGGCTGTTTTCATTTCATGAACCACTTGTATTGTGTCTTGGCATGGAATAATATCATGAAATTTGTAGTTTTTTGGATACCTAAATAGAATCTTGAATTTTGCTAGTATTGAAAGGGGTGGGAAACTCAGGTATCGTTAAAACTATTTATTCATTGGTATTTTTTGTGTGTTATTTATAGAACTCAGTAATTATTCATAAGAGCAGAGCAGTGCATACACTGTGGAAGATTTGATTGCTCCCCATACTCTCTAACTCCTTGATCATCCACCAAAAGGCTACATCTCCCTATGCAGCCATGTCCTATGTAGACTGCTTACCTACTCACAACATTCCATGTTTGCATCAGGACTAATTAGTCACATAGTTTTACGCCCAAATTCTCATCGAACAGCTCACTTGCTCCCTTTCACCCTTTGCCTACAGTGTAATTACCTATAGCTGATGTAAAATAACTGAGTAAAACTTTGAATCTTATGATACACTGTCAATAGGAAGAAAATACACATTTTAATTGATTATTTAATAACCATGAATATACCACTTATATTTCTCTTTATTTCATCATACCAGTAACCTCTCTTTTCCCGTGTTTCCATTTGTGAAAATTTTTATTTCAGAATGAAGTTGAAAGAGCCATTGAATTAAGGGAGATCGTGACCTCATTGGGTCCAGCATATATTAAGCTAGGACAAGCTCTGAGCATTCGACCAGATATACTGTCACCTGTTGCAATGACTGAGCTGCAAAAGCTTTGTGATAAGGTAAGGTTAGCGTTTTATATATAAAGATGGTGTGGTTTAGATTATCTGAATTCCTTTGTCAGAAGTAAGCCCTGCGAATTGGAAGTGATGACAAACATAATTAGAAACATGCAGCTAATCCTTTGTAGTTGATGATAGACCAAGTGAACATTGTTTTTCTTATTCCCATTGTTGATGCTAGAAACTCTTCGAGAGATCTTTTTAAGATAAGTCTGCTACTTTCCCTATCTTTTGGAATTGTGTACAACTCACTGCATCTTGGTGGTGTTAAAGCTATAGCAAATTCTTCTTAATTACCCCTTTCTACAATCCTTCTCAGTTGGGTAGCGTTGTAGTAAGTAGTTCTCTTTGGGCAATGCATTGTATTTGACTATAAATTTGGACTTAGCTAATACAACATTGTAGGGGAATAATGGGGTGTGAAGTTCTTATATTGAACCTTCCAAGTCAAAGCTCGCATGCATAGCTCATGCTATTGGAATTTGGAAACAAGAGTTATTATTTGAAAAACTTCTAGATTGCTGCATCCTTTCTATGTTCTTGGTGAAATGTATTCTATGTCCATGTTCTGGACATCTTTTTGTTTTTAGTTCTTGTAATGAACATCTGGCTTTAGTCTTCCTGTGTTGTTTTATGTTAATTAACTTGATCCATGTTAAAAAAAATATTTACTTGAAGCCTAATTACCATGATATCTTTCTGAAATTGAGATATTAATTCTTAGGACATTAAATTTGTCCTAAATTCTTGGTAAGCCAAGGCTACTAGATAGCTAGTTTTTAGTTTGATATCATTCTGCCAACTGACTGTATGTGTATAGCTGTCCAGATATTTCTATTCTAGTTTAGTTCTTATCTGGATGTGAATAGAGATTTTACTGTTAATGTTCCATTGTCAGTTATCATTAAGTTAGAATGACACCTATTTAGTTACTGTCTGATCTCTTTTCCTTTTCGATCTGAAGGTTCCTTCATTTCCCGATGATGTTGCGATGGCTCTCATTGAAGAGGAACTTGGTCAACCATGGCAGAACATCTATTCTGAACTTTCTCCTTCCCCGATTGCTGCTGGTACGGACATTTACTAGCACGGAGTTTTCTTTATATTATGAGATAATGTTCACTTCTGTTTCTTTTTCCCCAAAAATATGGCAGCTTCTTTAGGACAGGTATATAAGGGTCGTTTAAAAGAAAATGGAGATCTGGTGGCTGTTAAAGTTCAGAGGCCTTTCGTTCTAGAGACTGTGACTGTTGATTTGTTTATCATACGAAATTTGGGCTTGGTTCTTCGGAGGTTTCCTCAGGTACTCTTTTCAACGAGAATGAAGGGGAAATAATTTAGTAATCTCTTAGGTCTAAAAGACGGAAATAATTTTGATTATGCAATTCTTGCTTCTGATTTCTCTTCTTTTCAGATCTCTCTAGATGTGGTTGGCTTGGTAGATGAATGGGCAGCTCGCTTTTTTGAGGAGCTAGATTATGTGAATGAGGGTGAAAATGGAACACGCTTTGCTGAGATGATGAGGAAGGATCTTCCACAGGTAAACCTAGCGGCTTGTTCAATTTGAGGCATAAATATACAAAATATATATATATATTTTGGTACAATTGGGGTAGGGAAATTCAAACCACAGACCTCATGGTTATTAACACACTTGTATGCAAATTGAGCTATGCTCAGTTTGGCGCATAAATATACAGTATTGATATATCATATTCTATTACGTTAGTAATTTCTAGACCGTGCATCATAATATTTTAAGATGGTGATATAACATATTCAGTGTTATTTCTCTAATTATTTACTTATGCTTTAGTATTGATGATTAGGTCTTCTCATGCTTTTAGGTGGTTGTTCCAAAAACATACCAAAAATATACTTCAAGGAAGGTTCTCACAACAGGATGGATAGATGGAGAGAAGCTGTCCCAAAGCACGGAAAATGATGTCGGGGAACTTGTGAATGTGGGAGTCATATGCTACCTAAAGCAGGTAATTTTCTAGGTCAATCAGTTTGTGCATGCCAATATTACATTTCTTTATTCATGCTCAAGTTTTGAAATATCGATGTCGTGGAAATATCGAGGTCCCGATTTTATGGAAATATCGATGGAAATTTTGAGAAAAATTATGGAAATTTATAAAAATTGTCATAATTAATTAATTAAACTTTGATTGTGGCTTAATTAAATTATAACTGACCATTTTTAATCACAATTTCTATTAAGTAAGACAATATTTAGATGTCTATTGTAAATTTCTGAGTAATTGTTGATACAAGAGCAGAAATTTAAAAAAGAAATGAAAAAATAATTACAAAATAATAAAAAGTTTATGAATATTTTGAGATAAAATGATGTGAAAATTATGAATGTTTTGGATGGTAAAAGAAAAAAACTCACATCAATTCAATTTTAAAGTGAATGATGTGAAAATTTAATGAAAAAAGTTTGATTGAGCTTAAAAATAAATATAGGTTATTTTTTGTGGTTTTTTTAAATTCAATTTCTTTATAAATGAGAGTTTTGGGTCGAACTCATGGAAATGTGGTGCCAAATTGAGAATTCTGAAGTTTCAAATCGATACATATCTATCCTCACAAGGGACTAATTTTTTCTTTTACTAGTAACCTTCTTGGCATCCAGTCTTTTATAATTGATGACATAGTGTAGCCTCTGCCAGGATAATCTAAGTATGATCAAGTGTCTCTCTAGTAACACCAGTATATTTGTGTACTGTGCCTCCTGGCTTTATGCCAATTTAGTTTGGACTTCGTTCCTTTTCCTTTACGTATATCTAGTTACCATCTATATTAAAAATAGAAATGAGGATAGAGGAAGAAGACTTGGTACACTGGCAGGTGTCAGATTTATGTCTCGGTAAAATATCCTGGCATACTTGGTAGTAGTTACAGTGATTAGAATTGTGGAACCTTGGAATGTTTCTGTTATATATACGAAGGTTTTGTACTACTTGGAAAATGTTTTGCTAATGTGTGCCAGAATATAATGCTGCAGTTAGACTTTTCTTGTTTACATCTTTCGAGTTTTCTAACTAAACACATTTTCTTATAGTTACTTGACACTGGATTCTTCCATGCTGACCCTCATCCTGGGAATTTGATCCGCACTCCAGATGGAAAGTTAGCCATACTTGACTTCGGTAACAAACTAAAGCACTCAAGACTTATATAAAACATATATAAAGTTCATTATATATATATTTTCCTTCCATTCAACCACAACTTAGATATCTCAACATGGTTTTATGGACCTCTTTTGAGTACAAAACATATCTAATAACTAGTTTCTTTATCCCGAACATCCTCATGATTTAATAGTGACTTGATTTGATTCTTGTTTTCTGTTACAGGTTTAGTCACAAAGTTAACTGATGATCAGAAGTATGGAATGATTGAAGCAATTGCACATCTCATTCATCGAGATTATTCGGCTATAGTCAAAGACTTTGTTAAGCTTGGCTTTATCCCAGAGGGTGTTAATTTGGAACCAATCTTGCCAGTCCTAGCTAAGGTTTTCGATCAGGCTCTTGAAGGTGGAGGTGCAAAGAACATCAACTTCCAGGAGCTGGCTGCAGATTTAGCTCAGATAACATTTGACTATCCATTTCGGATACCTCCATATTTTGCTCTTATAATTAGGGCCATTGGGGTTCTAGAAGGAATAGCTTTAGTGGGAAACTCTGATTTTGCCATTGTCGATGAGGCATATCCTTATATTGCGCAGGTATAGTTCTTTTTTCCTTTTCTTTTCTTCTGATTAATTAGATATCTGCCATTCTTTTCCCTACAGAAATAAATGTGTGCTCATGGCAGTGGCTGTATTCCTTTGTGGTAGATCTATTAGATGATTTTTAGTTGTGCAACACTAACATCGATTACAAGGATAGTGTTGTTTGTTTCATGGTATGCTTTCGTTGTTTCGCTGAAAATAGTGAAGCTTAAAGGATAATTGCATGTTTTTCTTGCAAATGATGTATGCTAAACCTCAACTTTAAATGTCAATTAGCATTTTTCTATCCCTACAGTGAACTAAGAGTCGGATCTACAGTTCATAGTTAATCAAGTTCAACAATTTTAGTTTTGATACCCCTGCACTTGGAAAAATAGTGGATTTTCATGGATGGTGCAATAAACTTGTATGTCAAAATACAGTAGTTTTTTAAGACACTCTTTTGGTCCTTTGGTTGTTATCAAATTGGATTATAGGCTCATCCATGAAAACTAGAAACATGTTTTTAACCACCATTATTAACCACTTGTTCCTAGCCAAAAATTTATGGCAAGGCGTCAACTGAACTCTTTAACTTAATACATTTGGGTCTCTTTCTCCTTTCTTTCAGAGACTTCTGACTGATGAGTCCCCAAGGTTAAGGAATGCCTTGCGATACACAATCTATGGGAAGTCCGGAGTATTTGATGCAGAGAGATTCATTGATGTTATGCAAGCCTTTGAGAACTTCATAACTGCTGCTAAAAGTGGGGGTGGAGAGGATCTTAATGGAGATATGGCCGAGCTCGGTGGTCTGGAAACCGGAACAGCATCTCCCTTTCCTCAATTTCTTCCCGCTCCCCACGAATTCCAGCAAAAGCAACCAATTGAAACAAGGGCTTCCTTAGCCTTTCTGCTGTCTGATAGAGGGAACTTTTTTCGAGAGTTTCTTCTTGATGAGGTAAACTCAAGAACTTTGGTCAGTTAGTGTATGGACATACTACCTTTTTGGGTCCCAGAAATGCAAAGCCTGAAGTGCATTTTTCTATATAACGTTTTAAGTCTTACAAGTAAACTGACAGCCTATGAGCGTCAGAAATTTCTTGCTTTATGTCACTTTCCTCTTTTGAAGTTTGAACAAGCAATATGCCAATTTGTTTCTTGATAATGATGGTGTTCTCTGTTGTACTATGCAGATTGTGAAGGGCATTGATGCAATCACAAGGGAGCAGTTAGTACGCTTAATGTCAATCTTTGGACTTAGAAATCCTACACCAATTTTTAACATGGTTCCTTCCATTGGACCATTCAAGCCTGTTGCATTTCTACCCTCGATAACAGAAGAAGACAGAGTCATACTGAATAATGTTCAAAAGATTCTCGAGTTCTTAACAGCAGGAAGTTCAATCTCAACAACATCTAAAGAGGTACTTGAAAGCTCAGTCGAAAGTAAATAACATATAATTATGGAGTTTTATCTTCTTTTAGCCAAATATATCCTTATTGTTTTCCTTTTTCATCTCTGTGGGTACAAACAGGGTGTGGATGTTGTTCGAGTTATTCAAGAGCTTCTTCCAGTTTTGCCAGGCATCTCCGCCACAGTTCTTCCTGAGGTGCTCAGTCGATTATCTTCCCGGGTAATCGCCCGGTTAATTCGCGATACAATGTTATGAGGAATTTGCACAATTCTACCTCTACACATCACGTGATTTTAGCACACATATAATAGATATATATGTTGCCTAACCTGATCATCTTTCAGGCATTTCCAATGCTTAAATGCTCTGAAAATTTTTCTTTCTTTTTTATCTTATATTTTTTGTACAGCATTCACCAACACGCAATGTAAAGTTGGCAGTTCTTTCGAATGCCAAATACTTTATATAATGAAAGAAAAAATTATTTTGACAGAGGGACTGTGTTTACTTTATATAATGAAAGAAAAAATTATTTTGACAGAGGGACTGTGTTTACTGCTGATGCTACCTTAATCTTGCTACCTTTTACGTCTAAGATTTTCTTTAGAATGCGTTGTTTTGATGCTTCTGATTATCAATTATATAATATATCCTCCCAGTCTTATGACCCTTTGAACTTATTTGAAGGTTAAGTTTTTACAGGTTTCAATGCAAGTAATGTGGCAATAATTGAATCAAATTAAGATTGGAAGGGCAGACGAACAGGAAGAGACAAATCAAACTAAGCGTCAAATTACATGAATGAGTTTCTAAAGAATAGATTAAAGATTGTAGAATGGAATCAGTTTTAAGTAAGTATATCTATCTTGCAGGAAACAAATTTTCTTGTCGTGCCACTTTTTTCATGACCTACGAAGTAGAAATTCATTTAATCATTGTGCATGTTTGGGAGTGATTTTGAAAATGTTAAAATCACTCTAAAACACACATTTAATCACTCAAAATCAACTCAATATTTAATTTTATACTTTTAAACACATTTTTTATACTATTAAAATTGATTTTAAATTATTAAAAGTATTTTTTGAGTGATTTTGAAATTGACAAAAGTAATTTTAATTATATTTTTAAATCATTTCTAAACATGAAACATGCCGTAAGAAGTTAGAATTGTTCTTATCCAGGAGAGATGGAAACTAGGCAGCTCATGGACTCACTCAGTATGCAAGAAGAGAAAAATTCTACTTTATATAAGCTTGAAAATTACCCCCGAGGTTAGATATGACTTTTACAAAGGTTAATTTATAAAAACTACTTATGAACTTTGTTTTTTTGTTTAAAAAATATTTTTAGAAGTAGAAATTTAAGAATTTTGGACGAAAATTTAGACTTAAGATGATGTGGCGTTGACTTATAATAGAAATTTAGTTGTCACACCCTTCTAAGTCACCCCTACATTGTTCTCGGTCTCAATTATCATTTAATATTTCTAAGAATTTCTAATAGTTTTGCAAGCTTTATGTAAGGTCATGGGTTCATAGCTTCTTCTCCATATGGCTAGAAGACTATCACTCCAGGTTACAGATACTTTTAGAAAAGAGAATTTCACCTTTTTTTTTAATAAAATAAAATAAAATAAATCAGTTATTAAATATTTTTTATAAAACTGTAAAGCTTTGATACTTTTAAAATTATGTTTGATCCAGAGATTCGGTAAAATACAGATGGTTCCACAAGGACAGTTCAGTTTATTCAAATTTTTTAATTCTCGAAAGCCTTAATCCATGGAAGTTGGAAAATCCACAAACACAGTTCAATCTTTATGCAGTCATCATATACATTTATCTACTAAAAACATGCATGTGAAGAAAGCAAAACCAAAACACAGCAGGAGAGTGAAAGGAAAAAGAAGACCAAATGCTGATCTTGCCATTTGAAACGAACAGGAAGAAACAATCAATTACATCACCAAATAAAATAGGCACCTAAAAGATAGATTAAAAAAAAAAAAAAAAAAAGAGAGAGAGAGAGAGGACCATTTCTCTTGTTTTCAGCCTTTCACCATACTAATAATGAGTGCTCCTTCTCTAAAGCAAAAGCAAAAACAACTTGATAGTGGGGAGGCATAATCATGATTGTGCTTCCTCCTTCTTTGTGTTTAAAAAAAACACATATAGGTATGATACCATATTAGATAATAGGGAGCCCTATCTCAAAATTAATTTATAACGAGAGAAATAGTTCATATATCTTATTAATATTGCGAGGTCTTTTATTTTTTCAACGTAAAATCTTCAAGGGACTTTCTTTATGAGATTTTTGTACGTATGACCCAAATTTGATTTCGCTAATTTCAAATGACCTGAATTCTAAAAGAAATGAAAACTAATGTTTTGCTTACATCACAAAGCAATGACCAACATTAAATTGCCAATTCGCGAACGCAAGTCTCACTCACTGTAAATTGATGAGTCTCCAAGTGCGATTTCACATTTGAGAAAAGTCATAAGTCTTTTAGCACTAATTTTTATATTTACAAATGCTCCTTTATAGAAAATGTGATGCACCATGAAATAGTGTTTGGATCTCAGCAATTTGCGATGGTTGATAGATATGATCCGTAATTTTGAATGGGCTTTAAGGAAAATTTAACATTGGTCGATGCTTTGTGACAAAATTAGTTTTCATTGTTTTCGGAATTGGGTCATTTGAACATAGTTGTAAATGGGTCATTAAAAAAAAAACTTTTTTCCAAGTGCAGAGCAAAATGTAATCATTATGATCACAAAAACTCCCCATTACTTTGTGTGGCAAATACCCAAATGTTCAGCATGCCACCTGTTTGATCAAAAGCCTTTCAACTCTTTACTTTCTTCTTCTTGTTGTTCATCTCTGTTTGGTGTGATGGTTTCAAGGGATTGGAGAAGTGAAGAGAGGCGTTTGTTTGTTGTTTGTTGTTGTTGTTAGCACTCCTGGCGGCGTCGGCGGCGCGGAGCAGGTGCACCGCCGTAGTGTGCTCTTGCTATGCACCTTCAGGAAGAAGCTTTAACAACAAAGGAGGGGAAGGAAGCAAAACTAACACACCTATTACAGAAAACAGAGATGAACTACAACATGGTTATGCAAATGGGTCTAATTGCATTCCTTTAGAATTCCCAAATCTCAAGAGCAATTTAAAGAAGAAGACAAAGGACGACGACAACAATTCCTCCACTGAAACAAGGAAAGTCAACTGGCCTGATGCCCATGGCAAAGATATTGCTCATATCCAAGAGTTTGAACCAAGGTAATCCTAATTTCTTTCTAATCATTAACCATGAATTCGACATTTCTGGTATAGCACCCTCAACTTTGAAAAGACAATTAATAGAAGTTTGAAAAATTATTACAAAATTTTGTTATGAAAAATCATGTCAAATACATTTTGGTTCAATTTTTTAAGTCAATCTATCAAATTATTCAATCATTTTCTCATTCAATTAATATTAATATTAATTTCTATGGTTTAAGCTGGTAAGTTTGTGGTTGTGTAACAGTGTGTCAGGAGATGGGGAGCTTGAGGGAGTAAGAAACTCTTGTGTTTGCACAATTCAGTAAAACAAGAAATAGAGATCTCATGCAAGTTGCTACCATAATTGAAGTGTCTCATCATTATAACCATTTTTCAAATAGGCTTTACTTCTTGGAATAGCTAATGCAAAGGCAATTTGTAATACATTTTCCCTCTTCCTGCCCTCTTGATTTGCTTCAAACAATATTATGCCATCATCCTAAGAAGTAAAATATTTTGTATTATTTTTTTTGTAAAAAATTATTATGAGAAATTAATGCTATAAGCTTCATTCAAGTATGCTATTTAAGACTATGAAAGGTATCATACTCAAATTATCGAAAGATTTGAATCTACGACTTCAAAAAATGTAGTAAAAGTCAATTACCGCCAAGCTATACATGTTTATTTTAGTTTTGCTCTATCTAAATCTGTAAGGATTGTTTTCAAAAATGAAAAAAAAAAATATTAAACTATTTATAAATATAATTTTTTTTTACTATCGATAGACGGTCTAATCTTTTAATCAAATACCAAATGTTAATTTAGTATTCCTAAGAAAAAAAAAGCCTTAAATTATTCATAAATGAATGAAAAAATAAATTATTTATAATTGAAAAATTATTTACAAAATTACAATATAGCAGTTACGCATATACTTCTAAATTCTAATTGTGATTAATGTTATTATTATTTGACAAAATTTTGTTATGGTTATCAAAACAATAATAGATAACTATTCAATTTCAATCTAAAATATATGAATAAATATATATTGGAAACAAGCTCGTATCTAATTTTAGAATAATGTTTGAAGAAGAAATGAGCTACATCAAGAACATGTCACTACTTGGTGCTTACATTTTTATTTTTTTCATAAGGTTAGTATATAATAAAATGAGTATAGTTCAGCTAACATATAATATGTGTTAGCGATTAAGTAGTCTGTAATTCAAATTCCCAACCATATATATAACTAACCTGTGATGAGAATAACTACAAAGATTATAACTAATTATCAATGATAAATAGTTATAAATATGTACCTCCACATCAAATTTTGAATCCGCAAATAATCTAAAAAGTTATAAACAAAAAAAATATAGAAAATTCTAAAAGAATTAAAACAAAACCTTTTCTGAATTTTTTACATTGACATATTCTAAAAGAATTAAAAAATATAGAAAATTATATATTTTCTATAAATACATTGAAAAGGTGACAAGTGGCGTGCTGTCTCCTCCATCTCCCTTTTGACTGGCTGCACCCATTTATTATTATTATTATTTAAATAGTTTACTTTTTTCAGCCAACCAAAACGCGACACGTGGCACCAGTGGTCATAATTTCTTCTCCTTCCTATTTGAATCCCGAAAATTACATGAAAAAATGGGAGAAAATTCAGCAAAAAAACCGAAACATTTTGAAAGCTTCTTCTACCATTTTTTTTTAGTATTCTTGAGCTTCCAATTTGTATTTTTCATAGTCATTTGAGGAATTTATTTTGTAAGAATTTTTTTTTTTAACAAAGTCTTGAGCTTAGATTTGTATATTTAAAGTGAGTATTTTCTCTTTATTCTTAGACTTTCAATCCATTATATAGGTTGCTCTTAATTTCGAAAAAGAGCGGTTACAACAGTTTGATCCTAATTTGTAGAAAAGATTAAGTTTGCTCTTAAACTCACAAAAAGAGCAATGTAACGGTTGAGCTATAATTTCTAGAAAGAGTTGGTAAGATTTCTATTCGCATACCCAATAGGAGCTTGGAGAGTGGAGTAGGCTGGTTGTGCCTAACCACTATAAAATCGTGGTGTCAATTTTGTATCCCTCTCCTAATTTATTTTTATTATTATATTTTGTTGCATGAAGTTAATTGCAATATTTATTATTCAAATCAATTGTTCATATTTATTTGTTTCAATTGATAGTTCTTAAATTTTTACATACATTATCAATCTTGTTATTAGAATCAAATAGAGTACTTTAAAATTGTTGGTTTTAATTTTGATTCTTTTGAATGGAATTAATTTGCATAAAATTCTTATTTAAATTACTTGTTAGCAAAAAAATTGTTAATTTGCTTCTTTAAGATTGTCATACAGATCCTACATTTATTCGTTGACCATCATTAATAGACTTTTATTATTATAGATAGATTTAATAATAATAGGAGTATTTTAGTGATAGAAGTCTATCAAATCCAAAACTTTTGAGTACGAAATTATAACAAAGTATACCATTCAAATATATAAACCAACATACTCAATTCAAAATGCAACTAAAACTGACAAACCAATAGCCCATTTAATTATATGGGCCCATGAATTGGGCCTCTAAATAGGCTTACTACGAAGGATAACAGTTTCAACAGTGAGCCCAGGCCCAAACCCAAACAACACTCCCCATTCGAGTCCTTCCCCAGTAGTCTTCAACCCATTTTGGATCGACTTCTTCCTCATCTCATCCAAAATAAACAACACGCACGCGCTCGACATGTTTCCATACTCCTTAAGCACGTGCCTCGACGCCCGCAACTTCTCAGGCCCAAGGCCCAATTCCATTTCAATCTGGTCCAAAATCGCCGGCCCACCAGGATGCGCGATCCAGAAAATCGAGTTCCAATCAGTAGAAAGGCCCAAAGGCTCAAAAGCCTCTAGAAGAATCCCCCGTATGTTGTTGGACACAAGCCCAGGAACATCCTTGAGAAGGTGAAATGTAAGCCCAACTTCACGTAAATGCCCATCAATGGCCCCATCGCTATGGGGCAAAATGGTTTGGGCCGCAGAGATTATTTCGAAAATGGGCCTTTCAAGCCCAGGAATTGGATCTGAGCCCACAATGATTGCAGAGGCCCCATCGCCGAATAGGGCCTGGCCCACGAGGCTGTCGAGATGGGAATCGCTCGGCCCACGGAAAGTGACGGCGGTGATCTCGGAGCAGACGGCGAGGACACGGGCGGAGCGGTTGTTTTCGGCGAGGTCTTTGAGGAGGCGGAGGACGGTGGCGCCGGCGAAGCAGCCCTGTTGGTAGATCATGAAGCGCTTGACGGAGGGACGGAGGCCGAGGAGGTTGGTGATGCGGTAATCGGCGCCGGGCATGTCGATGCCGCTGCTGGTGCAGAAGATTAAGTGGGTAATGTCGGCGGTGGGGCGGCCCCATTGCCGGAGGGCGTTGACGGCGGCTTGTTTTCCGAGCTTTGGAACTTCAACCACCGCAATGTCTTGTCTAGTGTCAAGAGAAGGAGCTTCGTAGGCACAAATTTCTGGGTTTTCTTTTAGAATCTCTTCCGTTAACAGCATATACCGCTTCTCGATTTTTGACTTTTCACCTATTTTTGTGTGGATCAGTCAAGAAGTTTTTAAATTACAACTCTAATCCCTAAATTTTTAAGTTATTGTCAAATAAGTCCCTAAATATGCACGTGAAGCTTTTTTTTCTTTTCTTTTCTTTTTTTTTTAAATTTAAATAAGCGTATAAACTTTTCATTTTGTGTTTTTAGGTATTTTGAAGTCTCAATTTGATGTGATAAGCCATTGATCTATCTAACATTATTTAAAATTTACTAAAAAACGATCTATAAAACATAAAAGTCAATTTCATGTCTCATAATTTGATTGTTTTTAAATAATATTGAACATACAAAGAACTCTATTAGATAGAAGATTGAAAGTTCAAAAATTTATTTGACATTTTTAAAGTTTAGAATTATTAGACTAAAGTTAAGCAATTTATATATCACTTTTGCATGTATATATAAATAAATTGGACAATTGAGACTATACGGACTAAAATTAAATAATCTTCAAAGTATAAAAACTAAAATGATATTCTAACCTAACAAAATAATAACTTTATTTCGACGGTAATTTCAAGTGGAGTAGGATTGAATGTAGCATGATAATATGTTTATGTAGCTAAAGCATGTGTTTAACATGTGAAATTAAATTTTAAGGTCATAAACAAAATTATAAATATCAATGGTATATTAGTTAAGCTTTCAAACTTGATAATTAACCAGCAAAAGTAAGAGAGAGAGAGAGAATGAAGAGGATTATATGCTTACACATGCGTTTGAATTTCTGTTTGAGCTCAGTTTTATGCTCATTATTTGTGATGCGAAAATAGAAATCTGGATATTTGCTTTGTTCAATACAATTAGATGGAACTGCAGTTCCTATGGCCAATATACTAGCAACTCCCTCTGCCTTTTGAGCCTTAAAAATCTCGTCCACCGCCGACATCTTCTTTGCTGCTTCGACTGCTCCGGCGAGTGGTGCTGCTGCAGAGCAGAGTGATATGGGGGGGGAGAGGGAGTTTGGTGTGGGATTTATACTTGTAACGTAAGGCATTTTGGTAGATTTGGTTGGCACGTGCATCCCACGTGACTTTTACATGTGTTTTTGTGTCTTGAAAGTTTGTTATTCTATGGTTGGTAAAGGGAGGGAAATAGGCCAATTATATCCAAAATTGTAATTTGTGTAAAAGGGTGTGACCTTTAAATATGATGATTAATAGGCAAACATAGAACTTGGATGAATTTTTTTTTCAAGAAAAAGGATCAAAATAAATGCTAATTAATGTGTTTTATTTTTCTGGTAAGATTTTCTTTCTATATTAACTAATGAAGTTGTTCCTTCTAAGATCTAATAAATTGTGGTTACAATGTGAAATAATTATAATTTTTTTTAAAGTTATCTTACTATCTATGGCCCTTCTTAATAATTGTTCACTTAGTTTTAAGAAAATGTGTTTATTTTCTCTTAATTTCTTTACAAACATTAAATTAACAACACAAAAACAAGATTTTACAAATTACTTTTCTTAATTTTAAAATTCTAAAATGATGACAGAATAAAAAATAAATAAATTTTCAAAAATTAAAAAACATAAAACTAAATAATTTTCATTTTTCAAATAATTATGTGACATCAAAGGAAAAAAAAAAAAAAAAGAGCTATGATGATGTGGTGACCACTTGCAATCCAAATTTCAAAATACCAAAATTACTTTTATGTAAAATTAAAATGAATTAACCATCTAGCCAACATGGCCCCTTATCCTATAAACAATTTGACCAAGAACTGGTTATCAAAGAAAAGCCATATATTTTCTCAATTTTATTGGGCCTAGTGACCAAGCTAAAATAGTTATACATATCACACATATATGTCCCTCCATCATTAAGATAAATCAACATACATATGATCAGGTTCTCAAAGAACAATAAAAACCTACTACCATCTTATTGGAAGAAATAAAAGATTATTTGTATACTGTAGCACGTTCCAGTCTTCTCTATAGAACATCCTTGGACAATAGATTGTGGTTGTCAACCTTTCGAGCATTGCATAACTCGTCAGCCACATCGCCCCTCTCGAAAACAGCTGCTGCACCCATTCCCGTCCCTGCATTTGAGTTGATACAATATCTTGTCAGTCTCAGCAAGCCAAAATCAATGACTGTATTTAACTACAAAAACATGTAAAGTACCTATGCACATTGAAATAACTCCAAACCGACAGTCTTTGCCACGACGCTTCATTTCGTGCAACAGAGTAGCGACACAACGGGCACCTGTAGAAATAAACCAAACAAATTGACAAAAACAAAGATGAAGCTTAAGCTATTGATAGACATCCCAAAATATTGTTGTTCATCAGAGTTGTTGAATTTGCTAGTCCATTGCAATATGTTCGGTTTCAGATCCGCGTGAAAGGCAGTCAAAGCCAAATGTTCGTAAGTAGGATATACATACATACATGTGTGTGTGTGTGTATATATATATATATAGTTGTAGTTGTAAATCCATGCACGGCCAATGAAATGAAGAGAGATTTTACCAACTAGAAAAAACATTCTCCACTATAATAGAACCCCCATTTCAATCATTAGTGGATGAGTGCAAAAGTAATATGTATTCCTGTTTGCAAATCGTTCTATAAATTACTTGGCTATTAAAGAAGTACCTGTTGCACCCAATGGATGCCCAATGGCCATTGCACCTCCATTAACGTTAACCTTCTCTGGGTCAAGTTCCAACTTATTACGGCAGTACACAAATTGTGATGCAAATGCCTGCAGAGCAGTTCATTAACAAGGTTGATGAGTATTCAATTGTGTAAAATCCAAAAAAAAAACCCTCTCACGATATAATACCTCGTTTATTTCAAAGAGGTCAATATCATTAAGCTCAAGACCGGCAGCCTTCACTGCAGCTGGGATAGCAACAGCTGGACCAACGCCCATGATGGCCGGATCCACACCAACAGCAGCAAAAGTCCTAGATTGGTAAAGGAAATGAAACTTTATGAGCACGGTAAGGACTTGGCTGCAATCATAATATAGAAGTAGAAATGCAAGGACCTCTTGTACAAGTAAATACAACTTTACATCCAAGAAAATGAACTAGTAAGTACTTGTTTCTCTTGGAACAAAAGCAGGTAAGTTCTCAAAGAAAATCAACATGTAAATATGGCACACTAAAGTAAAGGGGAACCAGACATCCTAAAACGCATAGACACTGAGGGTACGATGAGAGACATACAAAACTCCCTACTGAAGCCCAAATGAGGTTGATGACAAAAGAAATGCAAAGACAACATGTTCTGTCTCTATAATTTCCAAAAGACATGTCCATACCTAAAGACACCAAGAATGGGTAGTCCCTTTTTCATTGCAACACTTCTCTTCATGAGGAGTACAGCCCCAGCACCATCACTCACTTGACTAGCATTGCCTACAGTAGCTCAGGCAACAAAATATCAATTTAGCTTGTCAAACAAAATTAAATGACACATTATTTATATTGCTATCTGACAGAAGTAGAACAATACCTGCAGTGGTGCTTCCATCTTTCTTAAATACAGGCTTCAGCTTTGCTAGATCTGCCAATGAGGCATTGGGCCGAATTCCATCATCAACAGAGATTGTAACAGATTTCTCTTCACCAGTTTTAGGATCGACGATCTGTTTGAATTTAACAAATACCAGGGCCCAAAAGGATAAATCAAATGCCTTTCTATAAGTGCATGCATGAAAAATGATGCCAAAACCACAATAATGTTTGAAATACCTTGGTGCTCACAGGGATAATCTCATCTTTAAATCTACCAGAAGCAGTAGCAGCAGCCGCCTTTCTGTGAGACTCAACCTAACCACCGAAATAAGAAAATTATTAGAGAAGGCCACTAAAGAACACTAAAAACAGAATTTAGAACTTTTAACATACTGCAGCCTGATCTTGTTGCTCTCTAGTGACACCAAAACGATGAGCAACATTTTCAGAGGTTATGCCCATGGGAAGCAGGCAATTTTGAGCTTGTTCGAACACCTTTACCTAGCATGATTAAAGAGAAATTGTAGCCACCAAAATGCAAAAATAAACAATAGTCTTAATTTCAAAGACAAATTAGTCATTCTGAAAGAACAATAAATTTGGAGAAGGGTAGGCAAACAAGGGTTCGGTATATATACTTTTGGATTGACTGATCCTTCCCATGCCATTGGATTGACAGTCATAGATTCCAAACCAGCACCGATACCTGGAAAAACAATTGCATAAATGTTAAGTTCTTGATGTCATTCAACAAAAAGATTGCTACCAACAAAAAGATTCATAAAGGATTTCAAACAATATTTTTGAAGGGGAAAGGACAATTGCTACTAGTTACAACAGTAGTACGTCAATTTCTTACCAATATCATAAAACCCTGCTCTGATAGCAGCAGCTACATCTGCAACAGCCTGCAATCCAGATGAGCATTGCCTATTAACAGTTCTCACCGGCACAGTTTCTGCACAACAAAAAAACATATCCATCAACAGATGAAAATCCAAATATCAATTGCTTTGTAAGCTATAATAGGCAAGATGACTTACCAGGGAAACCAGCATAAAATGCAGCCATCCTGCATTCACTCGCTCTTTGGGACCCTGGTGCCAGAACACTACCGACAACAATGTCCCCAACTTCACTTGGGTTGAGATTGGTTTTCTCAATCAATGCCTACATAAAACCACCATAGGAAAAGTACTATAAACTAAAAGTGATAAGGCAATCAAAAAGTGTAAATAAGAAAATTTCTCTTTAAGAAGAAAAACAAGTTGTATTTACATTTTTGACAGTAAATCAGTCTACAAACTTCAAAGACCAAGAAACAAACCTTCAAAACAGGTGCAAGAAGATCATCAGGGTGAGTGTCTTTGAAGCCACCACGTTTTGATTTGCAAAGTGCAGTTCGATATGCTCTATTGAAAATGAAAGAGCACAAATACAGAATTGAATTAAGTAGATATTTCAATATTGGTATTTACAAAAGGGATAGTATTATTACTAATAATAATTAGCAAAAATCAATGAACCGGCGAGAGGGAAGCAGGCAACTTACGCAACAATCACTACGTCATCCCCAAAAACCGAAGACCTCTGATATGCAGCACTATCCCCAGCTAAACATGCCGATGCCTAGTTTTATTAAAGAAAAACTCCATTAAAATCGTGATTCAACCTTTTAAAAGGATGAAATTACAGATCTAAAAGGCAATAAT
Organism: Lagenaria siceraria; assembly: GCA_002890555.2. Taxonomy (NCBI): domain Eukaryota; kingdom Viridiplantae; phylum Streptophyta; class Magnoliopsida; order Cucurbitales; family Cucurbitaceae; genus Lagenaria; species Lagenaria siceraria. The sequence continues at coordinate 17,897,852 of CM016488.1, forward strand.
TCTTAAATATACTTTTTCACCTCGAATTACATCATTCCAGACCATCGGCACATAATTACCATAATTCCAATCGATCCAATTCTAATTCTACTTTAATTTCAAATCATAGTTACAAATCCGTAAAGAAAAGTACCAAACCCGACCTCAACCATATTACCAAATCGATAAACCAGAGAAAAAAGTAAATACAAAACGAAGAAAAGGAGTTGAGAAATTGAGAGTGGATGATCATACCGATAAGGGTGAATCATGAGTGGGAACGGAAGAAGATGGCCGGAGATGGTGCAGCAAAACCTTCTGCCTGTTGATTGCCTTCTCCATTTTCCTTCGCTTTTTTGCTTCTGCCTCTGCTCTGGTTTTTCACCTCCGACGACGCGATCGAGAAGAAGAAAAATCAAGATTGATAATCTATTATTTATTTCCTGTACAGTCTTTATATATATTTAGAAGTTTTTTTTATCCATATCCCTTTTCAAAAAGGGAAAATAGAAACATTATCTATAATCTATTATACGCGAAAAAAAATATAAATATATTAATTTAAGTTAATTTGTAGTTAAAGGGGTATTCACATACACAAGGATATTTTAAATATGTTTATTAATTCTCATTATAAATTGATACATAGTATTGAATTGTATAAATTAATTGTCCCAATATAAAAAGTAAGTTATTTATTCTTTAACAATTATACTAAGATTATACTAAGAGTAAGAATTTTTACATTTATGAATTTGAAAAATACCATGATTTTATAAATATTTTATTTTCTTGTAAATACAAAAGATCGTATTATTTAATATATATTCGTGTTTTAAAAATAACTTAATTTTATTATAGGGTAAACAGAATTGTTTTTTTGCTTTCTTTTTCGAAGAGATATATATGATAATTTGTTAGAAATGGAAAAATGGATGAAATAATTTGAAATAATGTAATTCGAAGTCAGGAAGGAGACGAGATCGTATACATCGGCCATGGACGAAGGATTATGTACTCCTTCTCTTTCCCTCACACTTGGTCAACGCACGTGTATCTCAAATTACTTTTTTATGGTTAAATTACCAATTTATCCCTCTAATTTTTAGATTTTGTGTCAACTTTTAATTTTGTGTTTAATATTTTTTTTTTAATTTTTAATTTTATATCTACGCTTCAATAAAATTGAATTTCCATGACATAAGAATGAAGCTAGGATTGGAAAGGAACAAAAAAAAAAAATATGTTATAAATAAAAAAATATATATTTTTTGAATTTCAGATTTTTTGTCACAGTTTTTAATGTCACAAATTTAGGAAACTCATTAGTTGTCATTAAATAAATTTAATTATTTATTAAATATCTATTGTTTAATAAAATATTATTATTTTCTAAAATATATTCTTTTTAAATTTTATCTATCTTTTTTTTACACATTTTTTTAATTTATTGGATATAAAATTAAAACGGTAATGTTCTACTAGATACAAAATTTATATTTATGTTTAATATATTTGTCATTTAAAAAATGATGAATCTGTTAGTAAATAAGATATAAATTTAATAATTAAATAACTTATTTGACATTTTGATAGTTTAATAATTTATTAGACAACAAATAAAACACTTATAGATGTATTACAGATAATTATAAAAATTCAAAAACTCAACTTGTAATTTGACATTTTTTTAAAATATATAATACAGAAGAATATAAAAATTATGGCAAATATCAATTTATCCACATAGACTTTAGAAGTTGTATCAATTTAAACCCTAAACTAATAATCGTATCAATTTAAACCCCAAACTAATAATTGTATCTATTTAAACCCTGAACTTTTATAAGTATATCAATTTAAACTATGAACTTTCATAATTATATCGATTTAAACCCTTCATTATGTTTTATTTGGATACACTTGCAAGTTTAGGGTTTAAATTGATATATTTATGAAAGTTCAGAATTTAAATTGATACAGGATTTAAATGTTTAAATTGATTTAATTCTAAAAGTTCAAGATTTAAATTAATACAACATCAAAGTTTAGGAGTATAAATTAATATTTTCTCTAAAAAATTAACACCTCATTATTGGTTGATTACAAGGGCATTTTTGAACTTTCAATATAGGGAGTTACATTCTCAATTTTATAACATTATTGTAAATAGACATAAAAAAACCTATTAGGGTTCTTTTTAATGAGGCGAAAGCAAGGACACTAAGAAAATCAAATTAATTCATAAATTATTGTTTAACGAAGAAAAACATATAACATATTTCTTTTAAAATTTATTATTCTACGAGTTTTCTTGACACTCAAATGTTGTAAGTTCAAGTGAGGTAGGTTGTTCCATAAGATTAGTCGAGATGCGCGTAAGCTGTAATGACCCGAGTTCAGGAGGGGACATGAATGAACCGAGATCACATCCAAATGAGAGGGATCATGAGGATATGAAAGCATGGTTAAGAAAGGCTTAAAAGAATTGAAAGTTACTACGTATACCAACAAGGTCCACCTTCCTTTTTAGTGGTTTAATCATAAGAACTCCACAGTTAAACGTGCTTAGCTTGGAGCAATCTTATATGATTTGTGGGGACAACTTTCACTCTTAGAAGCATTCATGACAGGCTAGGATGACGTAGCCGGGTCGCCGGGGATGCAGGGGAATGCCGGGGCTATTAGTTGACGAATCCGGATTTCGAATCCTGAGCCTAGTTCGTACATAAACTAAATCAAACACTCACGAATATCACAAAAAAATCACCTTAAATACGTTTCTTGCTTCGATTTCGTTCTAAATGACCTACAGTGTTACATGAATAGTGTTTGTACCATAAAATTGGTCAAAAAGATGTTTAAATTTTTCTTATTATAAATAGGGGAACATTTTAAGCCTTCTCCACATTTTTTCTTTTCTTTCGTAAATTTATTATTCCATACACTATTTGTATTAGAATGTACGAACTGACTCTAAATTGTAATAATTGTTGCAATAGAATCATTTGCTATTCTTTAATTATAGTTTGATGTTGCAATTACATCAAAATCCCATGAAGTGTGTTACAATTGTAGATAGTTATAAAAGTATGATTTAATTACAATTCGCATAAAATAAAAAAATAAATACAAATTGCTTAATTTAAAAAAACTGTTCGAAATAAAGTTTGGAGATGCATATATTAGCCTTCACAATCTTTACTCATAATTTCATCTCCATTGTTTACAAAAGTCAAAATAATCAATATAATTAACATAAAAATTACAATTTTGTAAAGGTTAAAGGCCCACTATATCCTCGATGCAATAAATTACATTTTTCTTAAATTATTCAAATATTTATTTTATTTAATTTTAAAACATATATTTTCTTCAAATTCAACTCAGGAAGGTATTTTTAACGTAAAGAAATATGTGCATACACTTAGTGTTCAACTAGTTTATATAAAAGACAATTTGACGTAATTGAATCTTTGATCTCAAAATCGATAGTAATAATTTATGCCAATTGAGTAATGTTTATTTGGCTAAGTTATATAATGGTAAATCTTAAAATAAAACGTTTAAAAGTAAAATTAAAACAAATGATTTATGAAACAATCTTCCAAACATAATTCTAAATTGTCTCTTTCAAATTCTGAAGTAGATGACAAAGGCCTAAACTAAAAATAATTATAAATTGCTTTAGGCCCGTTTAAATTCAGAAAAATTGGTTTTTTTTAAAAAAAATCATTTTTATTTAATTTTTTTTTACAAAAATAATTTAAAATATATATTTTAAGTGGTTGTAAAACATTCTATTTTTTTAAATAATTTATTTTTTCGATTAAATATTTAAAAGTATATTTCAAACAATCATTAATCCAAGGGCATTAATGTCAAAAAAATTCCATTCAAATTGTGGAGTAGATGACAATAACACATGAAGATGCGTGCACGGATTGGATAGTTAAGAGGGATATTATGGCAATCTTACCTTGTTAGCTTCTAACTTATTTATTTATTTTAGTTTATTTGGTATTTTAGCTTTTTAGGATAACTAGTTTTTATCACGTGCAAGGCACGTTACATTTCAATTTTATTTATGAAATATTAAATTAAAACTTAAGTGTGTATTAGATATTATAGTTGCTTAAATTTTTAAAAATATTAAAATATTTATAAAATCGTAATAAGTTATTTTTAAAAGTTGTGTTGTAAAATTGAGGAGCAAAACAGGTACCATGACAATATGAATATTGGAGAAATATAATATAATAATAAAATATATATAAAATAACTAAAATAACTAAAAAAAATAACTTCAAATTTCTCCACTATCTCTCAAAGTTTTTAAATTTTCACCCATGTGAGTGTGTCTCTTAAAACCCATAAAATATCACTTGAACACTAATAGTGTATTATCTTTTTGAGACAGATAGATAATGCATGGGTAAATAAAGGTATGACACATGGCCAATGGACCCTAAGTATGGACATCTAATTTACATTTATTTTATGACATTTGTAATAGCCATATCAATTTTTTTTATTTAGATTTATTTTAATATAGCTGTTAGTTTTTTTTAGTATAATAGTTAAGCTTACTAAAAGTATACCATTTCTTGTATTTTTAATTTCTATTTAAGAAAATAAATTGAAACTTATTCTAAATTACACCTCATCTTAAATATTGTTATTCATAACTAATTTTATTGTGAAAGATATTTTAAAAAAAAATTAATAACAATATAATTTAAAGAAACACAAAAGGTTAGTCTAATTATTAGTTTAAGTATGTTTTTAAAATTTTAAGCTATAGACATTGAGTTTGAAAATTTAAATAGCTAATCCTTGAATTAAAATAAAGTAGTTATAAATTGACTTTGTTATATTTGAGTTAAGGCAAGTTTGGGAGTGATTATAAAATCGTTAAAATCATTTTTGTCATTTTTTAAATCACTAAAAAAACACACTTTAATCACTCAAAATTAATTTGATTTTCAATTTTACACTTTTAAATGTAATTTTCAATCATCAAAATTAGTTTTGAAGGATTAAAAACATATTTCACAGAGATTTTAAAAATTAAAAACATAATTTTAGCCATTTAAAATCACTCACAAACATGCCCTTAATAATATGGTAATAAATGAAACTTTGATGAAACTTTTGCTACAATAACCTTTCTTTGACGTTGTTTACATTTTAGTTAATAGATGAATAAATGAAACTTTGATGAATAATTAATTGATTTCCTTTCATTCAATTATTCCTTTATCTTTACTTAGTCTATTAATAACCGAACGTATTTTTCTTTCTCCTTACCTAGTCTATTAAAGATAATTAATAATATCATAGAATATAAAAGTTTTCATAACCACTATTATTATTATTGTAAAATATGACGAAACTAAATACATTTATAAGAGAGTACTCATTATTAAAAAAACAAAACAAAACAAAAAGAGAGAGTATCTATGAATTTAAAATATACTCACAATCATCTTCAATTGAAATTATTCATCTTCCAACTCCTTTATTTGCCATAAGTCTCTTCAATTGAAATTATTCATCTTCCAACTCCTTTATTTGCCATAAGTCTTTTCTTAAACTATGAAGTATCAACATTGCATAAAAAAAGAAAAAAAAATATTAAATAAACAATCTAACAAAAATTATAAAGTAATTCAATACAATGAAAGAAAAAAAAGAAAAGGAAAACAACAAACCTATGCAAAGGAGAAGACTGAATGTTTGTAAAGAAAAAAGTTGAAGAGAATTCTTTATATAGTTATAGGAGGTTAAAAACTACAAAACCTTTGAAATTTCACCATAAAATAAATATAGTTTTTTTAGTACAACCATTATATATAGTTAAAGACTCATAAATTTTGTAGATTAAATGATAGGATATGGAAGATCATATTTTTCAAATTTTAGCCTCTTTATCTTTCAAATACTTGTATGGACATGTACTAAAAAAAAAATACTTATAATTGATGTAGGTTACACATTTGTAGAAATAGTGGGTTGCTTTTAATTACTTCAAATTAATTCGCTTTAGGGGCCTTTTGTTTCACGGGCATCCTAGATTTCCATGGAGTGAGCATCTAGATTACCGTGTTTGCTTTGGGTATTGTAAAATACCTTGACATCTGGAGATTCTCGCACATCCTAGGATGTCCTTACTGAGGGCATCCCATTTTACATTTTTGTCCTTTTTTTCAATTTTACATATATATATTAAATGAGTTCAATGACCATTTAAAATTATTTTTCCAATTTCGAGACTAAAGTGTATCTTTTGAAACTTCATAATTAAATATCAAATTCAAACTTTAGGATCAAAAGTGCATTTTGCAAAAAAAAAAAAAAAAAAAGTATTATGATGTTGTGATCAATCATATTAAATCTATATAAACTTTTTTTTGGACAAGTATACCTTTGTATATTTTAATAATGTCTAAATTAATCTTAAACCTCACATATCTACTAATTAAAAATAATTTAAAATGCATATTAAAAATCACACACTCACGTATCACAACTTAAGATATTAAATACATTTGTTCAAGTTTTTTTTGAAAAAAAAACTAATTAAGACCCACTAAAGATATTAAATCTCATCTACTCTCATGAAATAACTTCTATTTTTTTAATTTCCTCAAGCTTTTGATCTTCTTTTTTGAAAATATTCACAAGCAAGAGGGATCAGTAGGTGCACCGGGACATCTCAACTATGTTGACACCCCCCTAGCACCCTCATCACGCCCCAAGACCAAAAGATTGCATTCAACGAAAAAGGAGTACAGAGCGAGCTAGAGAAAAGCTCGAGAGTTCACTACATAAGGGGAGCAACAGAAGAATTAAAGAAAAGTCTCCCAATTGAGAGAGATGCTAGCGATATCGTAGTTACAAAAGATTTCTGCTTTATAGCACCAGGAGGATGTGATATTTAGAATATCCTCCCACAGCTGTCTCATTGATTTGCCACTACCGTGAAATGTTTTATCGTTCCTTTCCAACCAGAGACTCCACAATGTGGCAGCAATCAGGTTGCTAAGCAGGATACTCCTTTGAGATGTAGGCTTTAAGCAAATGAAGCGGTTGAGTACATCCTCCAAGGTAATCGGGAAGTTGACAGCAGCATCGATATGATGATAAAAGGCCTTCCAAATTTGCTTCGAGAAAACACAGGTTATGAAGAGATGCTTAGTAGTTTCACTGTGCTTCTTACATAGAGTGCACCAGTTCGGGCTTAGGGACATGTTTGGATGGCGAGATTGACATTTCTCCATAGTGTTGATACCCCTATGTAGAAGAGTCCATATAAAGAATTTGCATTTTTTGGAAATGAGAGTCTTCCATATGGAACCAATGTTCAACGAGAGGACTTGCTCTATGGAATCAGCAAAATTATCTTTTAGAGATCTCACAGTGAATATACCATTAGTGGAAAGAGACCACACAATCAGATCAGGGTTCACAACATTAGATGGAGATTGCCAACTGCTCGAAAGGGTGTTCCAATTATGAGATTCTCTATCAAGAAGCAGCCTTCTGAAGGGGGGGGGGGGGACCATACCTGTAGATCAGCATTCCACGCATCCTTAACAGATATCAGAGTGTTGCTAGATAAGTTAAAGAATCTAGGATGGGCGTCTTTCAACTTTATCCCCTGATTCCATCAATGATGTCAAAACAGGGTATTGCCACCATTAGTGATTTTCCACTGAATCTTACTGCAAATCACATCTTTTAGTTTAGCAATATTGAACCAGGGAGCTTTGGCACTGACAAACTTACATTTGCTAGGCACACCACCAGCATCTTCAGGATCATATTTACTATCAATCAGAGATCTCCACAGCTGATCAGGTTCATTTAAGTAACGCCATATCCATTTGCCAAGAAGAGCCTCATTGGAGAGTCTGATTTTATCAATACCAAGCCCACCTTTTTCCTTAGATCTAGTGATAAGATCCCATCTCACAAGATGTGAACCCCCCGATTCTTCAGCACCTTCCCAAAGAAAATTTCGCATCTTTTTCTCAATCAGCTTGCTGATAAATACAAGGGCTTTGAAAAGGGAGAGATAATATGTGGGAAGACTGCTAAGAACCGCCTGAATTAAGGTAAGTCTACCCCCTTTAGAGATGTATGAGTATTTCCATGATGAGAATTTCTGGTCAATACGTTCAATAATAGGATTCCAGAAGGCAGTGGACTTTGGATTTTCTCTAAGAGGCATACCAAGGTAATCGATAGGAAGTCTGGTATACTGGCATTCCCAAATAGAAGAGATGAAGGAGGTAGAGACTTCGTCAACATTGATGCCAGCAATCGAGGATTTCATCATATTGATATTGAGGCCAGAAGCATTTTCAAAAGACCTTATAATGAGTCAGAGGTTTTTCAGATAATTATCATTGTCAACCGAAAAAGTAAGATGTCGTCAGCAAAGAGGAGGTGTGATATATGTGTAGAATTATTTTCAGATGTAAAACCTCTAATGATACCTTTACTTTGAGCATCCTCGATCAAGCTAGAAAGATAATCCATAGCAATGACGAATAGAAACGGGGAGAGGGGATCCCCTTGGCGAATACCTCTGGTAGCTTGAATGTAGCCTCTTTGCCTCCCATTGATAAGGATAGAGTATCCCACAGTAGAAATACATCCATATATCCAGCGAATCCATTTTTCACTAAAGCCTTTCTGTCGAAGCACAGTAATAAGAAAACTCCAGTTGAGCTTATCAAATGCTTTTTCGACATCAAGCTTAATGATATAACCCATCTGCTTGCGACATTTCCATCAATCAACAACCTCATTAGCAATAAGAATCGGATAAAAAATTTGTCTACCTTTAACAAAGGCAGATTGATTGCGAGATATGGTAGTAGGCAGCACTTGTTTTAGACACTCAGCAAGAACCTTAGCCAAGATTTTGTAAACACTGGTAGTTAAACTGATCGGCCTAAAATCTGATACCTTCTGAGGGACAGCTTTCTTGGGAATAAGGGCAATGTAAGTGGCGTTCATAGCTTTATTGATAATGCTGTTCTGAAAAAAGTTTTGGAACAAATTCATAATATCAACTTTAAAGATGTTCCAAAACTTTTTAAAGAATTCAATGGTAAATCCATCTGGGCCAGGAGTTTTGTCATTACCCAGCATCTTAAGACAAGTATGGATTTCATGTTCACCAAAGGGTCTGATGAGAATATTTGATTGAGCATTGTTAATAGCTCTCCATTGCAAGTTGCTAATAATCCATTGATCCCCTTCCTCGTTGGTGTAAATGGCCTTGTAATAATCAATAAAGGCTTGTTCTATCCCATCGTCAATGAAAAAAGATTGACCATCAGCATTCTGTATTTCTGCAATAAAATTAAATCTTCTATGAGCAAGGCATAACTTGTGAAAGTATGCAGTATTTTTATCTCCCTCTTTGAGCCATTGTATTTTGCAAATTTGCTTCCATTTCCTAGCTTCGAGGAGGGAAATTTGTTGCAAATCCGCTTTAAGAGTAAGGCGTCTATGTGCATCAATTTCAGTGATTTCGTGGGCCTCCTCTTTAAGATCAATGGCCTCAATTTCATGTTCTATTCCCTGCGTTTTTTTAAGGTCTTTCTGAAAAACCTGTGAATTCCAAGATCGACAGTGTTTGGCTAAGGCTTTGAGAGTCTTCATCATAGCAAAACCAGGGTAACCAACTCTGGTAGTGATCTACCACGTATTTTGGATAGAACGCGCCAATTCTTTACTACTAAGCCAACGATTATCAAATTTGAAAGGACATGGCCCCCATTTTAAAGAATTTGACTCCAAAAGCAAAGGGAAGTGATCAGAGGTAATACGAGCCGGGCGCGGGACTTGATGAGAGCATAATTTCGCCTCTCATTGAGCAGTGTATAGGAATCTATCCAATTTGGACATAGATGGATTGTTTCGAAGGTTTGTCCAAGAGAAAGCACCATTAATTTGGGTAGGCTCTAATAGTCCAGCATTGCTTATAAAAGCATTAAATTTCCTCATACATATTCTGGATGGCCGCGCTGATGTAGTCTCATGAGACCAACGGTAAACATTGAAATCACCAGCAAGGATCCAATGCGATCCACAGAGTGATTGCACTGCTATTAATTCTTCCCAAAAATCGAATCTCAAACACCTGCGAGCAGGACCATAGATGCCAGTGATCCACCAGAAATAGTTATCTGTCCTTTTAATTTGAACTGATATAGAAACATTCCCTTCATAGACTTCTACAGCAAAATGGTTTAGTGAGTCCCATAACATTAGAATCCCACCAGAGGAATTGTGGGCATTCACTACAGCCTAGTCAATACTAATCGAACTCCAAAGGGACTTGACCAAAGCGCGATTAACTGAGGTAAGTTTAGTTTCAGTCAGAATGACAAAGTCAGGAGCATTTGTGGTGATGACTCATTTGATTAAGACACGTTTCTGGGCAGTGCCAATGCCTCTAACATTCCAGGTGAGAATCTTCATTTAGGAGCAGAGTGTCACGGTCGTACTCTTCTAACCGTGCGGCACCATGATTTTCTCTTGATCATGGCCAGCCTAAAGGCTATCTCTAGCCAAATACATTCTTTTTCACGAGTCATCCTACTCTGTCGGACCTTTAGGCGAGGTTCTTCCTTCCTCAACCGAGTGTTTTCAACTTGACACTTGCAACTTTGTTTTCTCTCGGCCATGTACGTCGCCCCACGTACATTTCAACCAATTCCTTCATCTTAGTTCTCGCAATATCGGCTATCCCATTTCTCCTCAGAGTCGGGACCTTACCGGGATGAGTCCAACCCCAAACTAGGGTCAGAACTAGCTTCCAAGGCTTACCGGGTACAACCGAGTGATTTCCGCTGCCTACTAGCTCATAACTAGCTTAACGGGATCACGGAGTGTCTCCGGGGTGATTCCTGCCGCACTTTGGGCTAAGGAATATCAAACTAGCCAACCGGGATGAGTATTGACGCCTACCGGCCCAATACTAGCTTTCTATCACTTACCGGGTGCCCACCGGTACTTTAGGATGTCATCCCGAACCTTAGGATGGCACCAAGCTTCCTTTCGCATAAGGGCACGCTTATCGAGAACCGACCCTCGGGTCACTTGTATTAACCAGGACCAACCAGACATCCACCAACTCGACATAATCTCAGCATGACGACACTTGCGACCATACCGCGTCGTTTTGAGAATACCGTGCCGGAACCCGGGCATCAGCAGCAACCTCTAGCTCACCCGAGAAGGCGCAATGTCGGCACACCCGTGCCACCCGACACTGTCCTTGAGTTACTCCTCCTCACAGGAAGATGTCCGAGACACTCGTCCCACGACACTCGCCCACGCCACGGCACACTCATGTGTCATGGGGTGGCTCACTTAGGCACCATGGCCCAGGGGTGGTGGAGAGCCAACACCATGCCTCCCCCTATAGTACATTCTGAACAATTTTTACCATGGCACCAATGCACGCTCATAGCGCTACCTCGTCACACGTTTTTGGTAGAGCGCCCGTTCGAACTCCGATTGACACGAAATTCGACGTGCTTCCATATTCCATCAATATGGGACTAACTCCAGAGCCGCTCGTCCAAATTCGCGACGAAACTCCTTTTCCTGAGGATACGGCCCGGGGCCCCATCTGGCCCCCCATGGGCTTGACGCTGACACTACTCATGGCACTGATGCTTGTCTTCTTGCTTGATGCTCAACCTTGCATGCTTGCCCACTTATCTTGGTGTGTTGGATGATGCATCGTCCTCCTCGATCGCATCATGGCACTTCCCTTTCCCGGCCCTTTAGTTGGCCTGACAGACGACACTTTTCATGTGTCGTCGTGCTTGCTTCGACACGTCGACGTGCTTACTTCTTGCGTGTCGACGTGCTTGCTTGTGCTTTGCTCGCTTCGTGGGAGTCTCAACCCACTCTCTTATAGTAGGGTTGAGACATTCTCCCCCACTTAAACTGTCATCGTCCTCGATGACACACCTAAGGATGCAATCTATTTTAGAATTGCAACACAGAGCACCCCTGTATTTTATTACTGTTGTTGATTTCCATAGAAGTCTTTATCGATGGGATAGGAATGATGCAGTAATTGTGCTCTTTTAACCAAGAGTTTAATTGGGATTTAAAGCCTTTATCCTTGTCCTCCATAGTATCCTTGGCTTCAATATCAACATCCACTTCTGGCTCGACTTCTTCCTCTGCCTCTTGAAATAGACTTTCAAGGTTATTTTCAATGCCCAATCCTGTTGAGTCCGTATCAAATCTTTCTTCCTCCAGATTCATCTCAGATGGTGATTTTTCTGGACTAGATATAGCCAATTCAGCAGAATGGCCACATTCAGACATATCGATGTAAATATCATCAATTTCCCTGTAGATTATTGACTGAATTTTGGGCTCAGTATTGGTACTGTGGGTTTCACTTTTATATAGTGATTTGGACTTTGTGACTGTTGTTCTTGCTGCTCCAGTTGAGGTCTCAATCGTCTCATGGGCTTCCTTTTGCGTTCTTTTCTTTTCAGTTGAAGAGTCTTGGGCCCTTTTGTTAGGGCCCATTAAAGAGAGAGAAACAGTTGGCGCAATAGATCCATTATAAAGGATTATGTGATTTTTGGGAGATGGAAAAGTTACCTTTTTTCTCTTTTGTTTTTTCTGCGTCCACGCTTTTTTTAGGGTATTTGCAGAGGTTAGGTCTTAATCTTCCAAATCACTTTGTACAGGCATTTTCCCTTTTCTCTGTCTCTCTTACCGATCTAGATAGTATTCCTCGTGATTGTCGTCTTCTGAAATGGCAGGTTTAGCAATGCCTTCTTGGAAACAGAAGGCTTCAGAAGTTTGGTCAGAGTTGTCAAATCGAACAGCCGCGTCCCTAGTGAAGGTACCGTAAACGTTTGGATGCCGGCCGGTAAGCCATCTGCCGTTCGCCGGAGCCACAGTTTGAACTATGAATTTTTCGCCCTCTTCAGTACTAATTTTAAAATTTGCAAGGATGAAACCACAATAGTTCTCCTTTATCTTGAGTTTAGCTTCAATCAGATCAAATTTCCTCCAAGTGCTGAAGTCAATGTCTGTGACACCTCCACACGCCTTTCCAATCTGCTCGAAAGTATGTAGATTCCACGCATGGAGAGGTATGCCTCGGAATTTCAACCACCCCCCATAGCTTGGAACAAATTTAGGAATGGGGTGTAAATTTGCTGACCATTTTTCAAATTTAACCATAAATTTACTAACAGTGACCCATCCCTTATTCAGGCAGAGTAATCGAGCTTGTTCAGGGTCTCTTATAGTGAGAACAACTTTGTCTGCGTGAAAAGGATGAAAACAGTCAATATCCTCATTAGATTCACGGAGTGCTTCAATAATCCGAGACCAGTCATCGTGGAAACATCTTCTAGAGAGTATTATTATTTTCTCCCAGTTGAAGTGATCTTCGAAGTCATTTTTATATGTCCATCTTGTATTGTTTGTTGTTGGATCGACATTTAGAGTAGAACTTGATTCGTTTGAATCAATCTCCTCTAATGAGCCGTCACTGGAAGTAAGCACTGTAGCATAGGTTGTTTTCTTTTCAACTATTATGTTTTTACTCTTTGCTTCTCTGTGGGTAGCTTTCTGAGCTGTGTTGATTTTTTGGTCTCGGAAGGTTAGCATATTATGGAATGCCATCCAGCCCTTCTTTTCTTCTCCTCCTGGTATCATTATGCAACATTTTCTTCCTCGATCGTCTAAACGGTATATTTCAGCAATATATCCTTTGCGATTAGAGGTTTTTTCGATCCAGAGGAAGTAAGAGTCATAACGCTTTTCTTGGAAAAAACGATTGGTTCTTGGCGTTTTGAGCAGAGTGGTGAAGGATGCCCGGAGCCATTCTATTGAATCTGGGTATAGAGTCATGGAAAAAGATTTGTGATGTCCAATTTCTGAAAGACATATATGCTTTCCCCCCAATCTTTTGTCCCAATCAATCCGAAATTCTTTTTTCTCAGAGAATATAGAACGGGGGAGATGATAAGAGCTTGCCATCAAGTCAATCCAAGCTTTTGATCTTCTTAAGGTTTATGAGTACGCATATCTTATTTTAAATATTATTTTTTTGAGATTAAAACAAAAGAAATTATTATATATTATCAAAATTTCCAATATATAATATTTTAATGTATAATTAACATGTGAAATTAATAATTAGTATAAAAAATTTGAAAAGTTGGAATATGAAAAGGTAGAATATTAAAAGATTGGTTTAATTGATGTAAATTAATTCTAAGATTAAAGGCTTTACATTTAATCATGTTTATGAATGGAATTTCGTGTAACCAACATTCTTAATCAACTTCTAGCTACAACTATATAAAGAGCTAATCCGTACTCATTTTCTACCGAACCTTGAATTTTTTTCTTCTTAATTTCTCTCTTTTTTATATCTCAATTTATTGTCGCAAAGTTCCAAATTATTTGTATGAATGCAAATTTAGTACATGTAAAACACGAAAAAGGAAAAAAAGATGCTTCAACAAAATATTCTCCATTATAGGTATCAACTTATCTTATAGATTTTTAAGTTATTTTAAAATAATATATATTTTTTTTGATTTTGTTCTTGTTCTTAAGGTTTATGTATGTTGCAATTCTTTCAAATTAACATTTAGAAAATTTTCAGCTTTATCGTTGTGATAGGATTGTTAATTCTTTTTCTCATATAAAAATGTAAAGCTATAATCTCTAATATTTTTTGGCATTCCAAAATCAATAATTTTTTACATATATATTAAGGATTTTTTATTGTTATTATACAACAACTTTTCTCCTTTTAGTTTGCTTTTCTTAATCTCTTAATTTCTCTTTTTAAATTTATAATCACATTGTTGACATATAATACAATGTCGTAGCATGTATTTAGTTTCTTAACATAGAGGAATTAAAAATTTGTGTTGTGTGCAATTGGATGACATACAATCTTGTAAGGTGCTTTAATCTATAAACATGAATGAAAGATAAATCCAGAAAAATTGTAACATATGTATTAATTCTTTTTTTTTTTATATGTTTTAAATTTTTGTTTTATGTTAATATTGTTTTTTTAAAAAAATGTTAATATTGTTGTTAGTTGTGTTTATAGTTTTTTCATACAATTTTAATTAATTTTTTAATCTCATCGATATAAATGGATTATTATTTCTTTTTATGTTCATTTTAATTTTAAAATTTAAAATTAAACTTTTAAAAGGTTAATTAAATAGTTTTTTAGTTTAATAAAGAGTGTTTTAATGTTTTTTTAATAAAGTGTTTTTAAAATAATAGATCATATTTATTTTAACAAAAACAAGAAAAAATAAAAAAATATCTAAATGTATAAAAACAAGTCATAGAATAGCTAATAATAATAATTTATATCTATTATAAATATTAGAAAATAGATGCCCCAATTGCTTAGTGTCCTTAAAAGATCAATGTCATTCTTTCATCCACCCAAGTGTCAATCTTTAATTATCCCATGTGTCTAATGCCAAAGCACCCTTAGTGTCCATAAAATGCTACATCCTAATTGTCCATTGTCTATAAATAGTGGCTTATTATGGATATTGTAAACACATACATTGGTGAAAAATTCAAAAAATTTGGAGATAGTGGAAATTTTTAGAGAAGTTCTTTATTTAAGTTATTTTATATTTTTATTATTTTATTATATATATATTATTATATTATATTTCTCCAATATTTGTATTGTTGTGGTGCCCGTTTTTCTCCTCGTTTTTACAACACGTTATCAGCACGAGCTCTTGTCGTTTTCTCCGCTGAAGGTAAGTCCTAGAGGTAGGTCGTTTTTATGTTTATTATAATTAAATATTATTTTGTATGTCTAGTATATATATTAAATTTCTAACATAAATATAATGTTTTTATGATAGTGTTACCATGACAAATCTTACAAAATTAGAATTCGCAGCCCTTGACATTAATGGCAATAATTATTTGTCAGGGGTGCTCGATGCTGAAATTCACCTGGATGCTATGAACTTGGGAGAAACAATTAAGGAAGGAAATACGACATCCAGTCAGGAGAAGGCAAAAGCCATGATTTTCCTTCGTCATCATCTCCACGAGGGATTAAAAATGGAATATTTAACAGTAAAAGATCCTCGTATCTTGTGGAAGAATTTGAAAGAAAGATATGATCATCAGAAAACGGTTATTCTGCCTAAAGCTCGTTATGAATGGATGCATTTGAGGCTCCAAGATTTCAAATCAGTAAGTGATTACAACTCCGCATTATTTAAGATCAGTTCAAAATTGTTGTTATGCGGAGAGAAAATTACTGATGCGGATATGTTAGAGAAGACATTTTCAACTTTTCATGTCTCAAATATGCTCCTGCAGCAGCAATATCGAGAGAAAGGTTTTAAAAAATATTCTGAATTAATTTCATGTCTTCTCGCGGCTGAACAAAATAACGAGTTATTGATGAAGAACCACGAATCTCGACCAACCGGAGCAACACCATTCCCTGAAGCGAATACTGTGAATTTTAATCGTGATCGAGGTCGAGGTCGTGGTCGAGGTCGTGACCATGGCAGAGGAAGAAATAATTATTATTTTCGTGGTGGTCGTTCTAGTCATCCAAATTTCAAAAGAACCACACAAAATGATGATCATAAAGGAAAAGCTCCACAAGATAAGAATTCAAAAGGTGATGAACATAAATGCTTCCGATGCGGAATGACTGGGCATTGGTCACGTGTTTGTCGTACATCGAAACACCTGGTTGATCTTTATCAAGCATTTTTAAAGGAAAAAGGGAAGAATGTGGAAGCAAATTTTGCATGCCAGGATAATGATATATTTGACCCATCCCATATGACAAATTTGGATGTGGCAGACTTCCTTGAATCTCCTGAAGAGAAGATTGGCACAATTGATGAAACGTCAAGTGTTTCTTTTGATTTTGAAAATATTTAGAATTAATGTTGTTTGTTTTTCTATCTTTTATGTTTCCTTTAGCTAAGGTTAAATTTCATATTTCAAGCTTTCCCTCTTATTGTAATTATTTTTGTTTAAATGAAGAATTATGGACAGTTTTCATACGTTGAGTGACTCAAAAATGAAGAATGAAGATATATATCTGGCAGACTGTGCAACTACACATACAATACTTAAGAGTAGAACATATTTTTCCAAACTAACAATGCTGAAAGCAAAAATCAATACAATATCAGGTTCTGCAAACCTAATTGAAGGATTTGGAAAAGCAAATATTATTTTACCTAGAGGAACAAAATTTATAATTGACTGTTCTCTAGTCAATAAAAAAGAAATCTACTAAGTTTTAAAGATATACGTTGCAATGGTTATCATATTGAGACGGATAGAAAGAATGAGATAGAATATCTTTACATTATATCTACTGTCTCATATGAAAAACGTATACTGGAAAAGTTGCCCGCTTTATCTTCTGGATTATATTATACTCATAAACGAGTAATTGAAACATATACAACAATGAACCTTAAGTTCATGAATCCAGATATATTTGCTATTTGGCACGACAGATTAGGTCATCCAGGATCTATAATGATGAGAAGAATTATTGAGAATTCACATGGACATCCATTGAAGAGCCAGAAGATTCTTCAATCTAATGAATTGTCATGTGATGCTTGCTCTCAAGGCAAATTAATAATTAGACCATCACCAGCTAAAGTGGGGACTGAATCACCTACATTTTTAGAACGAATTCATGGTGATATATGTGGACCTATTAACCCACCTAGTGGACCATTTAAATATTTTATGGTATTAATAGACGCATCCAGTAGATGGTCGCACGTATGCTTATTATCAAGTCGAAACCTTGCATTTGCAAGATTACTTGCTCAGATAATTAAGTTAAGAGCACAATTTCCTGATTATTCAATTAAGACCATTCGTCTTGATAATGCTGGTGAATTTACATCCCAAGCTTTTGATAATTATTGTATGTCAATTGGGATAAATGTTGAACATCCTGTAGCTCATGTTCATACACAAAATGGTTTAGCAGAATCATGTATAAAACGTTTGCAATTAATTGCTAGACCATTGCTTATGAGAGCTAAACTACCTACATCTGTATGGGGTCATGCTATTTTGCATGCAGCGTCACTTGTACGCATTAGACCAGTAGCTTATCATAAGTACTCGCCATTACAATTAGCTTATGGTCAAGAGCCAAATATTTCCCATCTAAGAATTTTTGGATGTGCAGTATATGTTCCAATTGCTCCACCACAACGTACTAAGATGGGTCCTCAAAGGAGGTTAGGAATATATGTTGGATATGATTCCCCATCAATTATTAAATATCTTGAACCCCTGACGGGTGATGTATTTACTGCAAGATTTGCTGATTTTCATTTTAATGAGACAAATTTTCTAATATTAGGGGGAGAAATTAAGAAGTTGGAAAAATAAATTACATGGAATGCATCTTTATTGTCTCATTTAGATCCTCGTACAGATCAGTGTAAACTTGAAGTTCAGAAAATAATTCATTTGCAAAATATAGCAAATCAGTTACCAGATGCATTTATAGATGCAAAGAAAGTAACTAAATCACATATACCAGCAGTAAATGTCCCATCAAAAATTGATATCCCAACGCAGCAAGTTGTCACTAATGAGTCTGGAACACGCCAGAAGCGTGGTAGACCAACAGGTTCTAAAGATAAAAATCTCCGAAAAAGAAAAATAGTCAATAGCCAAAAAGACTTGGTTGAGAATGTAAACACTCATGAAGAAATCATTGACATGACTAGTGAAGAAGGTGAAATACCTAAAGATAATAATGAGATTTCAATAAACTATGTCATGACAGGAAAAAGATGGAACCGAAATAATGTAGTTATTGACAACATTTTTGCATATAATGTTGCTCTTGATATTATATCTGAAAATGAAGATTCTGAACCAAAATCTGTTGAAGAATGTCGACATAGAAAAGATTGGCTTAAGTGGAAAGAAGCAATTGAAGTAGAATTAAACTCACTTTCAAAACGTCAGGTTTTTGGACCAGTAGTCCAAACACCAGAAGATGTCAAACCTGTGGGATACAAATGGGTATTTGTGAGAAAAAGAAATGAAAAAATTGAGGTCGTAAGATATAAAGCAAGACTAGTTGCACAAGGATTTTCACAAAGACCTGGTATTGATTATGAGGAGACATATTCTCCAGTGGTGGATGCAATTACACTAAGATTTTTCATTAGTCTAACTGTATATGAAAATCTAGATATGCATCTTATGGATGTAGTCACGGCATACTTATATGGATCTCTTGATAATGATATTTATATGAGAATCCCAGAAGGATTTAAAATACCTGAAGCATATAAATCAAGTTCCCGAGAATTATATTCAATAAAGTTACAGAGATCATTATATGGATTAAAACAATCCGGACGAATGTGGTATAATCGTCTAAGTGGATATTTGTTGAAAGAAGGATATCAAAATAATCCAATATGTCCGTGTGTTTTTATAAAGAAATCACAGTCAGGGTTTGCTATTATAACTGTATATGTTGACGACTTAAATATAATTGGAACTCCTGAAGAGCTTTCAAAGACAATAGAATATCTTAAGAAAGAATTTGAGATGAAAGATCTTGGAAAAACAAAATTTTGCCTTGGCTTGCAAATTGAGCATTTAGCAGATGAGATATTTGTTCATCA
Source organism: Lagenaria siceraria (assembly GCA_002890555.2). Classification (NCBI taxonomy): domain Eukaryota; kingdom Viridiplantae; phylum Streptophyta; class Magnoliopsida; order Cucurbitales; family Cucurbitaceae; genus Lagenaria; species Lagenaria siceraria. The sequence continues at coordinate 17,917,564 of CM016488.1, forward strand.
GTCAACTTATACAGAGAAAATTTTGAAAAGATTCTATATGGATAAAGCACATCCATTAAACATTCCAATGGAAGTTCGTTCACTAGATGTAAAGAAAGACATATTTCGACCTCGAGATGATAATGAAGAACTTCTTGGTCCTGAAGTACCATATCTTAGTGCAATTGGTGCACTTATGTATCTTGCTAATAATACAAGACCAGATATTGCATTTTCGGTAAATTTATTAGCTAGGTATAGTTCTTCTCCAACAAAAAGACATTGGAATGGAATTAAACATATACTTCGTTATCTCCAAGGAACGATCGATATGGGTTTGTTTTATTCAAATAAATCAAATTTTGATTTAGTTGGTTATGCAGATTCTAGATATTTATTTGATCCACACAAAGCGAGATCTCAAACAGGTTATCTATTCACATGTGGAGGAACTACTATATCATGGCGATCTACTTCCTCAAATCATGCCGAAATTCTTGCAATGAGGCTAGCAGAGAATATGTATGGCTAAGATCAATGTCTCAACACATTCGTGAAACATGTGGCTTGTCTTCTAGTAAAAGTCTTCCGACAATATTATACAAAGACAACACAGCATGTATAGCCCAAATCAAAGGAGGATATATTAAAGGAGATAGAACAAAACATATTTCACCCAAGCTTTTCTATACTCATGATCTTGAAGAAAATGGCGATATCTATGTACAACAAATTTGTTCGAAGGATAACTTGGCGGACTTATTTACAAAATCATTACCAACCACAAATTTTGAAAAATTGGTACACGACATTGGAATGCGGCGACTCAAATATCTTAAGTGAGGTTTCCATGAGAGGGAGCAAAATGTTGTATTTTATAAGAGTATAAATTATATGAAATATGTACTCTTTTTTCTTCACTAGGATTTTTTTTTCCCATTGGGTTTTTCCTAGTAAGGTTTTAACGAGGCATATTTCATATATATATTGGGCATCTAAGGGGGAGTATTATAAATATTAGAAAATAGATGCCCCAATTGCTTAGTGTCCTTAAAAGATCAATGTCATTCTTTCATCCACCCAAGTGTCAATCTTTAATTATCCCATGTGTCTAATGCCAAAGCACCCTTAGTGTCCATAAAATGCTACATCCTAATTGTCCATTGTCTATAAATAGTGGCTTATTTATGGATATTGTAAACACACACATTCGTGAAAAATCCAAAAAAATTGGAGATAGTGGAAATTTTTAGAGAAGTTCTTTATTTAAGTTATTTTATGTTTTTATTATTTTATTATATATATTATTATTATATTATATTTCTCCAATATTTGTATTGTTGTGGTGCCCGTTTTTCTCCTCGTTTTTACAACAATATCTTAATTATCAATCATTAATTTTAATTTTATATTAGCTTTTTTTAGAAAATAATTTTATGTTAGATAAACATTACAATAATCAAGTCCAAAATGACACACCGTGCACGCGGCAAAAACTAAAGTTAATTTTTTCGATATTTGTACGTAATATTTTATTATTAATAATAATTCTACCTTTAATTTTATATTTTAAGAATTATACTAATTTTAACAATATATTATTATTATTATCGCCGTCTCGTCGTCAAAAGTAAATTTAAAAAAATCATGTTCAATGCACTTAATGACATTTTTTTTCTTTAGAAATACTAAATTTAATTTTAACCAAAGCAAGCATAGTTCAATTGGTGTTCAAGTGTACAAATGGCTACAAGATATGTGGTTTGAATCTCCCTATCTCTAATTTTTGTACTAATATATATATATATATATATATATATATATATATATATAAAAGATGAATATTTGAAATTTTTACACACATTCTTTTTCTTGCATTTTTTTAATTTCAAATTAGATTTTTTAAGATAAATTTCAGAAGTCTATACTCCATTTTTTTCTTATAATAAAATATGAGATAGATGGTAAAGTTGATTGACAATTTGGAGTAAAAATTGAATTCTTACCTAAAATCTTTTTTTTTTTTTTTTTTAGATAAAATGTAAATTTTGTCCTAAGATTTAAGTTCGGTGTCTATTTAGTCTGGTAGTCTCTTTAGTATATATGAGTTGTGATGCATCACAAAGCCCCAAAATTTAAAGGAGTTTATACATGGAAGACCCAATTTCTACCCATTTTTTACACAAATGACTAAATCTTCTCTTTTCTACATATATGTACAATTGGGCTACTATTTTCCATGAATGTCAAGCCCAAATTACAAACCAACTCCTAATTTGCTTTTTTTAAACTAATATTAAAAAGAAAATAAAAATAAAATAAGAATATGAAGGACACAAATCACACGCGCTAAGTTTTCTTTCCAAAATGGTCTTGAACATCACCATTTACTTTAAAAAATACCAAAAAAGAAAATCTATGAAATCAAATGAGGCTGTCGAACTTGGAAACCCTAGAACGTGGAAGACGGCGGTGAAGTCTGGTCTTTTCAGGAAATTGGTTCTCCTCGTGCTGTCAATTTCAACGATTTCAAACAGCAGCCACTAGTTTTTTCGGCAGACAATTTCAATGATTTCAATAATTTAAAAAGACGGACACTGATGCACTCTATTGTACATTTTTAAAACTTGATTAATATATTATATTAAATATTTTACAATTTCAAATGAAGGTATATTCACACTTCTATTGCATTTTTCCATGAATTTAGTTAATAATTTGATAAAAAAAACTTATGCTTTCATAAGTTTTCCATGGATTTCGTTGATGATTTTCTTCATTGATGTATTCATGATTTGATATCTTACTATTGTATATATTGAAAAAAAAATGGGCAATAAATGAAAGGGATATGATTACTTTATATTTAGTAATATGAAATAGAGTTAATGCATTAAATATAATTTTAATCTAATCAATCTTAAATCGAAATGGACAAAAAAACATAATATCAAATGTTAAATAAATGCCAACTCGTGCATACAAAAAGTGAAACTTACAATTAATAATTGTGAAAATAAATGATAAGAGATTATTGGCAAAAAGGATAAATTGGTCCAAAAAAAAAACTACAAAATCCTATAAATGAATGGGGAATTCTTATCAATAGAAAAAATATGAAACTATTTACAAATATAACAAAAAAAAAAAAAAACAACTTTGTGATTTTTAAAATTGGGACCACCATTTTATTCTTTCATAATATCCAAACTACCCTTTTTTATTTCAAGTTAGTGCGCTTTTCATGTTTTTTTCTCACCGATTTCTTCTAAATTATCAATGATATAAAACGCACGGAAGAAAATTGATTTCAAGAGGCCGTACGATTTCCAGATATCGATGTTCTTCTTCTTCTTCCTCTTCTTCCTCTTCCCCAATTGGAATTTATCTCCGAAGCTATGCACTTGATAGGTATGCAGATGATGTTTTCAAGTACCATGTTCTTCTTCTTTTTAGGGCTTGAATTTACTCTATCTATGTCGCCTCTATAATTGTTACTTTTCTCTTATTGTTCTTGAATTTTAATGTAGTAAATTTCCTTGGTAGATGTGGTAGACTGGTGATTATAACAAAAGATTGAAAAGTATTCAAGTTGTGACATTCATTTCACAAGTCTAGAGGATATAAAGTATGTCAGGTTTGATTGAAAGGAAACAAACTAAAGGAAAGTGAATTTTTAATTGGTATTTCTCACAAATTGGAGGGGGTACTAATCGAAATGACGTTGTTGGCAAAGTTGGGGGTGTCATTTCTCAAGGAGTTTATTCAGTTGCCACGCCATTTCATCCCTTCGGTAGGGCAATCGATATAATCGTTGTTCAGCAGCAAGATGAGACTTTATTATTATTCATGATCGGTTTAGCTTCTTCTTCTTCTTCAATTGACAATTCTCTACTTCTTTTTAGTTTCTACATCTTTTTATTCTTCAATTGTGACAATTTTATAAGTGATAGATAGTGATAGAAATCTATCATTGTCAATCATATCTTCTTATTTTTTTTTTTTAGTTTTTTCTTCTTTTTCTTCTTCAACTAATTGGATTTTAATTTGAGCTCAAATTCAATTGATTGTAATTTAACACTACAGAATGTGATAGACAGAGATAGAACTCTATTTTTGTCTATCACTGATAGACGAAGATAAAAATATATATGCGTTTATCTACTGATAGACAGTGATAGAGTTCTATTTCTGTCTATCTGATAGACACAATGATAGGTTTCTATCCATGTCTATTACATCTGTAATAGACATGATAGAAATCTATAATGTATGTCTATATACTGATTGTAATTTAACTATATCGAAATGTGGCTAATTGTGATTCAAATGGTCTATTGGAATGTGGCTAATTGGAATTCAAACAAGATAGATTGTGATAAAGTTCTAGATAGACAGTGATAGAACTTTCTCTGTCTAGAACTTTCTCTGTCTTATTACAGTGATAAATAGAGATAGAGTTCTATCACTATCTATCATTTTGGAATTTGCTTATTGTGTGTGTTATTTTCATTGTTTTATAATTTTCTTGTTGTGTGAGTTTTCTTTTCATATTGTTTTCTCTTATAGACACAGATAGACTACTATCATGGTCTATCAGAGATAGATAGTGATAGATTTTTATCAGTATATATCTTTGATAGACATTGATTTTTCTTATACACAATTGTTGATACTGATTACATTTCTCATTAAATACAAGGTAATCGATGGAGATAGATGGAGATAAACAATTTATAGTGAAGCTAGACTTGGGATCTTGTAGTTGACGAGTATGGGATTTTAAGGAAATTTTGTGTACACATGCATTTGTTGTTATTTGAATGCTTAATTTGAATAGTTATTCTTGTGTGTCTGAGTATTATTATTCACGAACATTGTCAGTAACATATACAGGGTGTGTTCGACCTATTGGAGCTAATTTAGATTGGAGGGCTGAAGATGACATTATAAAAGCATTACCTCCTATTGTGAAACATCAAGCTGGAAGACCTAGAAACAAAGGATTCTATCTATAGGTAAATTTAAAAGTTCATCAAAATGTAGTTGTCGTAATCCCAAAGGTCACAATAGTAGGACTTACAAACATGTACCAATTAATCAATGATGTAATTATTATATTTGTGACTTTTTTTTACATGTATTGACAAATGGATTGATATTAAAGTTTATGAAAGTTATTTTTTTATTTATTCTGTTTTTGAGTTGTAAACTAATGGAATAGTAACTTCATTTTTTAATGGGACCAGAGGAAGCACAACAAACTAATAGATAGACACTAATAGATGTCTATTTATGTCTATTTGCTGATAGTTGTCTATTGTTGATAGCTCATGATAGTTGTCTATCACTGTCTATAGTCAATTTCCATCAACTATCAACTATCACTGTCTATAGAGTTTCATCATAGGCTGAATTTTGAAAATTTCCCAACTTTAAGTAACTTGTGTCTCGTTGAATAACACACGACCATTGCACTGATTTTAAAGTTTTCAATATGGATTAAAATGCACATTGAAGTTTTCAATGGATTAAAATGTAGCAGATATCAACATTCTATCAGCAACTATATACAAGCCATGAGTATGTGAACTTTTATCACTGTAATAGACAATGATAGATATCTATCTGTGTCTATCTACTGATTGTAGTCTACCGTTGTCTATCAGTAGATAACGACAGATAGAAAACTATCAATGTTTATTACTGAGTATATAGATCGCGATATACACTCCTGAAAAACACACAACCATTGAAGTTTTAATGGGTTAAAACCTTCTATTAGCAACTATGTACAAGCAATGTTGTAGGTGAACTTATATCACTGAGGCAACTTTTGTGTTAATCTACAGTTGGTATAAGATCAAAATCATCTTGTGTTTCAAGTTGTTGTGTTTGATCTCAGCTTCCAGTAATTATGTTTGAATCTCAACTTCATGCAATAAAACAATTTATTAATTGTTTTTTTTATCTAAGATAGACACTGATAGTAATCTATCAGCTATCAGTGTCTATCAACGATAAATACTGATAGACTTGACAAATCAAATACAAAGATAATGACAAAATCAAACACAAAGATAATGACAATGATAAACAGTCTATCACTATTTATCAATATAAAAAGTCATAGACAAACATTTTCTTCCCTTTCCTTGTCTAGTATATCATTTTCGACTTCAATTTATAAGAAAAAGCAATTTTCCTTCCCATTCTATCAATGTCATCATTTTCTTCCAAGATTTGAAGGTTACAAGAGGGAGCTTTATTTTTTTTCCAAAATTTTTTCATGCTCTTTTTTATTCTATTTTTCTTGTTGTTGTGGAAGATTTTTGAATTGAAGTCTATTCTTTAGGACTTCCATAATTGTTTTTAACAGTCTTATAATTTCTTGTTGGCCTTGTTTCAAGCAACTATATATTTATCCGTATCTATCATAATTAGACACAGATAGACAATAGTAATCTATCAATGCCTATCCCAAAGATAGTGTTCTATCACTTTGTCTATTACTTAGCCTTCGATTATCTATCATTGTCATTCTAAGATAGACAATTATAGAACACAATCACAGTATACCAAAGATAGACATGACTCTATCACTTAGGCTTCAATTGTCTATATTGTCATTGTTTATCATTGTTTATCGTTGATAGACAATGATAGAATAACATTATATATGAGCAACTATGTATCAGCAATAACATTATATAACAAGCAACTATCAGTATCTATCATAATTAGATGGATTAGTTGCAAGAATATTATTTAACAAGATAGCAATTGATAAACATTACAATTGATTTTGGAATTCAATTAGCAGTGAAGATCACAATGGTATAGTTATCTATCATTGTCTATCAATAATAGACATTGATAGAATACTATCAATGTGTATCACTAATAGTTTATCTATCACTGCCTTGATAGAGCACAACTATGTATAAACAAAAGATATCTATAAGTGATAGAACACTATCACTGTCTATCACAAGTTTAGGATTATACATTTGTTTTTACTTTGCTTGATGATTCATCTTTGATCATTTTTCATCTTTTTTTCTTTTTTTTTTCTTTTTTTTTTTTACCATATGTTCATAAAAATTAGGTTTAATAACTATAATCAAACAACATAGGCTTCAATATGATTAAAATTATTAGTAATTATCTTGATGCATAGTCACTGATAGTAGTCCATTAGAGAGAAAGAAATGAGAACAATAGACGAAGTGACAAAAAAGAAAAAGCAGCAACATCGAAAGAAGAAGAAGATGAAGTAAGCAGCAGCAACAATGGAAAAAGAAGAAGAAGAAGCGCAAGCAGCAGCGGAAAAAAAAGAAGAATGTTAAAATATCTTACCGATAGAAGTTTGTTAAACTCAACTGACTCTCACTCTTCTTTTGTCATCTGCTTGGTTAAAATTTAACTTGAGTAAGTTAGTTTTTAATCTATAAATAGGAGTCTTGTATAGAGTTCTTATTCATTCTGTAATAATTTTACCTCACTCTTGAATTGTGAATAAAATCAGCAACCCCTCTTTCATAGTGGATGTAGGCTCAATTGCCGAACCACTCTAAATTCTATTTTGTCTTTATTCTTCTTCCTCTGGGTTCACCCTCTCTTCTTTCATTCTTATTATCAAGCTTTTTGTTTCTCTGTTATTCTTTCTTCTATTGTTTTCTCTCTGTCTTGGGTTTCTTAGTTGGAAAATTTGGTTTCAAGACTTTCTTGCAATTTGTATGTGTCTCCTGTCAAAATAGAGGACTATTTGTTAGTATCAAGTGTCATTTAAATCCTTCTACACGTGGTGCTAATCATAACAAAGAAGATAACAATTAATAAAACTGATGTTGGTTGGGGAAGAAAATGAAAAGGTGCGCAGGGAGGAAAATGAAAAAGCGCGCAATTTTTATTTTGTTTCAGTCAGGCGATTAATCGGTGGTCTGGGATTTAAAATTAATTGGATTATTGGGCTTGGGTCGCATGGACTTTCTTGGTATTTCACCTGATTTGTAGCTGGGCTATCCAAATTTGTCAAGTTTTGCTATAGTGTGTAAATATTTTCAGCCCTATTTCTATATTTGAAAATGCCCCTAAATGAATTGATTTAAAATTTTGGCTATTCATGAAAATAAGTTTGTGATGAAGCTTATTTGCCAAAATCTTCCAAATTTAAAGTTGTTTAACCCCTCAAAGACAAAAAAAAAAAAAAAAAAAAAAAAAAAAAAAAAAAAACTTATGGTTGTCATGCATGTCTCGAGAACAAACCAAACTTTTCTCTATTCATCGGTTCTTCACCTCTTAATTTCTCTCTCCTCTTCAACTAAGAAATATTCTCCAAATTCCTCATTTGGTCAATTCCTATGGCTAAATTAAACATTAGACCTTTTAATTTTCTTCTTTATTAGCTTAGAAGTTCAATGTAATCAATTATCCCTAAAAAAACCATCAAATTTACGGGATTTAACGACCAAAAAAAGAAGCTTATTTATCTTCATTCTAATTTCAATCTTTCTTCCATTATACTAGACTCAATTAGTAATCTGTGATAAAACCATCTAAAAGTCAACAAAAAAAGATTTATTTCCACCACTACTGTCTACTTCTATTTATTGTATTGAAGTTTGAATTTGGAGATAGTGGGAATTTGAAAATTGTTTATTCTTCAATTCGGTAGTCTTGAAGGTAAATGCTTTTGAAAGATATACTAACATGCATGCATAGTAGAATGGATCAAGATGTTGGGAAAAACCTCTCACTTCTACCACAGGAATATGGAAACACAAGAATTAACGTGGAAAACTCCCAACTTGGAGAAAAGCCACGAACCAAGAAAAATCCACTATGTGAAAAATTGTTACAATCACACAGAATAATTCTCTCTCCCGATCCCAATTACAAGAGTACTCTCTCAAAGCTTTTATACTACTCACACCTTTTTCCTACTCTCAAACTAGAGAATACAAAAGGAATTTAATTAGAGTTAGCACACTAAACTTAGAGTGTTTCTAAGTGGGACGACTTGAAACTAGAGGCATATGCTCTTTTATAGGCTTGGAGTTCATCCCCATTCTTCAACTTAACCGATTTGGGACAACTGCACTTCTAATATTTTGCCAAAAATCCAACAAATTCCACCTTGGCAAGATATTTGAAGAATCCACAGCTTCTGCAACATCCATTGTCTTCACAGACAATCATAATTCTCAACTCAGAGAACTATAACCTACTCCACCATAAAAAGTAGAACACTTGGAATACCACCTTCCAAGATTTACCTTTTTCGTCACATGCCGATAAACCTTGCTGATATTTATGGTGCAACTTCCACCTACTTGGCTTACCTGGAAGTTCTTCAGCCATCAACATAACTTCCACCACACACCTTGCATAACCGCCAAGTCAATGCCCGTGTGCAAACTTGTGGAATCGCTAACATCACATCCTCTATCATGGTAAAGCGAACATACCACGAGGATGAATATTGCCTTGCTTCAATGGAAGTCATTTTTCATGACGACGAAGACAACGTTAACTCATAGCTTTTTGGCGAACCTGCTCTGTTAGGACAATCCTTTTTCATGTGTCCAGTCTGTCCACATTCCCAGCAAACCTTTCTCTGCACGAACTCTTTCTTCTTCTTCCACTTGCTAGCTACCAGTATTGAATCATCTTGTTAAGTACGCCCTTCACTATTCAATCTTCTTTCCTCAGACAAAAGTTTACTGGTAACCTCAGCAAAATCTAAAGTTTCCTTCCCGTACATCAAGATTGGCTACATGTGTTCATAAGAAGAAGGAAGTGACCAGATGAGTTAGAATGCCTTATCTTCATCTTCTATCTTCACTCCTATCACCTCTAGCTCAGAAACGATGCCATTGAGAATACCCAGATGATCTGAGATTTTTGTACCTTCCACCATTCGCAGAGTGTGAAGCTGCTCCTTCAGGTACAACCGGTTTGAGATGCTCTTTGCCTGATACATTGCTTCAAGCTTCTCCCAAAGCTCTTTGGCTATTGAAATTTCATGTACATTTGCAAGAAAAATGTTTTGCCAGATTTAGCCTGATTGCACTTGTAGCTCTCAAATCCATTTCCTCCCAATCTTCATCGCTCATGTTGGACTTCTTAGAACCTTTACTGGGACCACCGCTGGACTCTCCTGGACTACCATCACCGCTTAACTCTTTAGAAGCACCACTGTCTGGTCTTCCCTTCAAGGCCTTGTGTAACCCAACTTGTATCAACACATCCTTGACTTGCACTTGCCACAAGCCGAAGTTGATCCTTCCATCAAATTTCTCCACATCAAACTTTACTAAACTCATAAAGCTTGACATATTTACTTCTCTTCCTAACAAAACAGCAAATAGTGAACAACTCACACTATTCACAAATATCGCAACCCGTTTCAAGAATTCTTTTCTGATGTGGAAGCTCAGACAAAGCTGCAACCACAGAGCAGACTCCTTGTTGGAAAAAACCTCCCACTTCTACCGCAGGAATAAGCAAAAAATAACAGAGAAAATTAAAAGAAAGCAATAAATATGGAAACACAAGAATTAACGTGGAAAACTCCCAACTTGGAGAAAAACCACAGACCAAGAAAAATCCACTATGTGAAAATTTGTTACAATCACACAGAATAATTCTCTCTCTCGATCCCAATTACAAGAGTACTCTCTCAAAGCTTTTATACTACTCACACCTTTTTCCCACTCTCAAACTAGAGAATACAAAAGGAATTTAATTAGAGTTAGCACACTAAGCTTAGAGTGTTTCTAACTGGGACGACTTGAAACTAGAGGCATAGGCTCCTTTTATAGGCTTGGAGTCCATCCCCATTCTTCAACTTAACCGATGTGGGACAACTGCACTTCTAATGTTTTGCAAAAAAACCCAACACAAATTGCACTCTAACTAGCTCAATTTTAAGGATTAAACATGCATAAAATTGGGAGAAAATAGAGTTTTGAGAACAACAATCTTTGTAACTCAAAATTCTCCCTTGATTCTTGATAATCTTGATCACAAACGGTTTGTAGACCACCACAAGAGTTTTCTCTACTTTTCTCTGGTCTTAGAATGGATGGTGGGATCTAAATTTGTGATGAAATTGAGGGAGATTTGGAGTTTGAGAGAGGCTTGTTCTTAGATGTTTTAAAACTAAAGTAATACTTAATTCAACCAAAACATCAACCCCAATCTCAACAACTAACCTTCTTATTTATAGATGGTTAACATGCAAAAAGAGTTAACACAAATTTGACAACAAATTTGAAGCAAAATGAGTGAGATTAGTGTCAATTAGAAGAAGAAACACTCAAGCTTCTATTTTACCAAGTGAGTTTCTCCAACTTTTCAAAAATTCAATTTTAAAATGATTTTCCAAATTCAATTTTAAAATTGAAATTTTCAATTTTGCATTTTTTAAAAAACTAATTTAAAAATAAAATAAAATTAATAATTTTATATAAATTTAATTTTAAATAATTAAATAATATTAATTTAATATCAAATATTAAAATAATATTATATTCACACCAATCCCGACTTTTTTGAAAAACTTATTTTTTGGAATATGAATTCCTATTCATATTTTTAATATTTAAATCACATGTAAATATTTTCAACTCTTTTTATCGTTTAATTCAAAATTAAACGATTAAACATTTAAAGTATCAAATATAAATAATGTTTACTCCCCAATTTGATTTTGAACGATTCAAAATCTTTCACCACACTATTCTAAGGTTTAGTCCATTATGAGCTAGCAGAAGAACCTAATGGACCTACACATCAAGATTAACTGGCCAAACTCTATAACCTAGTTAACCAACATTCATTATATAATGGGACGCTCCATTAAAGCCCGTAGCTGCACTATCCTCAGAGTAGATATATTTCTATCCACTTTATATAACCATAATTAGTAAGTTGACCCTACACAAGTTGTTTGTAATTACAGCTGGGTCAAAATTACTATTTTACCTCTACAACTACATCTTGTTCCTTAAGTCCCACTGATCCTCTAATGAACAATTGGTTTATGGTCCAACCACTAAACCGAGTCCCTCTCGGGCCAATGAGAAGGTGGGCACCTTGTTCAAATCTCGGAGTCAGCACTTAAGAGAACAACATATCTACTATCCCTAGAAGCAGGTAGGAGTGAGTTTCGTCTTGCGGGACTATGTCCCTAGCGATCTACCCGGTCTTACCCCTGAAATGGGAGGCTTATTGAGACGGCAAACTCGGGCCACTCTCACTCATGCAGATCTAAGGATAATTTCGAATAAACAGGAATTCATAGTTATATCAGGATTAAGATCGAGTTACCTAGATCATCTAATTAAAATAGTCATTGTTTAATAGTAAACGACGTTACAAAGTAACAGTGACTATTTCGTGGTCCGGTCTTTATGCAAACTCATTTCGTAGGACGTCCCCACTCGTATGACTCCACATGAACAATCTAGGATCACATCGTTTGTATCTAATACAAAGTGGACCGCATCCATTGTGTTCCCAAGACAAGGTACCCAACCCTATCTCTGTACTATAGACCATTTTGGCTATTTTTACTCGAACTTGGTTTACTCGAACTTGATCCACTTTTATTTCTCAACATATAGTTCAAGTATTCATTCTGAATAGTCATAGGTTCTTAGTTTATTGGATTTAGAGTTACTTAATTGCATAATTCACTTTATTTAATAACAACTTTACTTAATAAACCTCAATAACATATTATATAAATAAGTTCATTATTTGCAAACTACGAGTTTTAGGACATGCAACCCAACACATTTTTTTAAAAAAAATTGTTGGTAGATTTACGGGATTGCTTTTTATTTTTTAGTATTGAAATTTATTAATATCTTCATATTTTTGTTTGTGTGATGATTTTTTAATTTTTAGTTAGTGTTTTTAATTGGGAGGAAAATGGATGGCTAAGACTCTTGAAGTTTTTGAATCTTGATTGATTGATGACTAATGTTTTAGACAATTATTTTCCAGGTTCTTTCTATAATTTTATTTTTCATTCTTTCACTTAGTTTATTTTTTTAAGAATTTGATCATGGGTCCTGGAATTAGAAAACATGATTTCGGATCTGAAACACGTAATAAAAAAAAAAAAAAGACTGGTAAAGTAAACTCAATCTCAAAGAGGAGCTTGTGATAACTTTTTTCGTGAAGGAATCACGCACTCCTATTGAAAGTAATAATGTTGTTCATGTTGATGATGAAAATATTTTTAGTGAAAATTTTGATAATTTGAATGACGATAATGCTGATAACTGTGTTAATTTGGATGAAAATGTGTTTGTTGACAATGAGAATCCTTCTAGTGATGTGCTTGTTGAAGGAGAAATTTTGGACCAATCACACATTGCCACGTCATTTCTCAAATTAATGACGAAATTAGAAACAATTAAATTTGGGACTAATTAAAAGTTACATGTGTCCTAAATTGAAAAATTGAAACACAAAATTGGCAAATCTCGATGTTGCATGTGTTTTCATCGTCACGGTTGAATCAAAATAATTATTTTTGGTTTAATTATTTATTAATGTTTGGGCTTAAATTTAATGAAGTCCAAAAAATAGACTTAATTTGGCCCAAAGGCCCAAATCCAATTAGTTGGGCCCAATGGGCCAGGTCCATCGACCAATCAAGCCCAAGCCCACGAAAGCCCACATGAGAACTCTATAAATAGAGAAGTTCTCTTCATTTAGAGGGGAGGTTGGAAGCATTTGGCAACGAAAGGCTGAAGACTTGAAGATGTACGCTCTGAAGATTTCAAGATTTCGAAACTCTGATCAACCTCAAGATTACAACCTTCTGAAGATTGAAGACTTTGAAGACTTGGAAGATTAAACTTCCTTGAATTCCAGAAGATTGAAGTTCTCAAGCTCACAAGTTCTGAAGATTGAAGCCCTTAAGTTCCAAAGAACTGAAGATCAAAGCTCTCAAGATCTGAAGACTAAAGCTCCCAAGCTCACAAGTTCTGAAGATTAAAGCCCTCAAGTTCCAAAGAATTAAAGATCAAAGCTCTCAAAATCTGAAGACCGAAGATCCCAAGCTCACAAGTTCTGAAGATCAAAGCCCTCAAGTTCCAAAAAACTGAAGATCAAAGCTCTCAAGATCTTAAGACCGAAGCTCCCAAGCTCACAAGTTCTGATGATTAAAACTCATAAGTTCCAAAGAACTGAAGATCAAAGTTCTGAACCTCTAAAGTTCTAAAGACCTGAAGACTGAAGACTTAGGAGGCTAAAACTCCTGAAAGCTCTTAAAGCCAGAAACAAGCCAGAGGCCGATCCAAGTTGATCAACAAGTCATAGGCCAATCTAAGTCGATCATCAAGCCCAAAGGCCGATCATCCAAAAAGATCATCAAGCCTAAAAGCCGATCCTCCAAGAAGATCATCAAGCCCAAAGGCCGATCATTCAAGAAAATCAACAAGCCCAAGAAGCAAAGTTTATTTTTTTGAGAGAAAGAATCAAAGGATTATGTATTAGAGATTGTACTCACTACACTATATTTAAATTAATACAAATATAAAGTTCAAATTCCACGAATCAAATTTCTTCAGAAATCTCGTATGAACAGTACTCATTCATAATACTAATCCTATTAGTGATAATCACACTAACCAGGTTGAGAATAATCATATTTTAAATGTTGAAAATGATATTGATGCTGCAAATATGCCGAATATATTTGATCCTAAAACTTGGAGTGATCTTAGTGCCAATATGATTGATCTCTTAGTAGCTAAAGGCCCTAAAAGAGATTTGTCTATAGAGAAAGACCCTAAAAATAAATTGTAAAGTGTTTTTCTTCTACATTATATACGTGAGTATTACAAAATGGGAAAAATGTGATAGAGAGTGACTTGTTTCTTCAAAAAAGCTCGATTGAATTTTTTATTTTTGTTGTAAATTTTTTAGCGAAGGGTTTGGTAAGGGAAAATTAGCCGCAAATGGTTTTAATGATTGGACATATGCTCGTACAAGGCTCAAGGAACATGGGAATAGTATAAAATATTTTGAGATTACTAGTCAAAGACACGTGCAATGAACGTGGTTTAAAATCTTTAGAACATAAATTCTTAAATAAATATTTTTTGTTAAATTTAAATAATAACTATCTAACACGAAATTTAAAAGTAGTGCAAGAGATTGATAACCAAAATTTTATATATGTTTTATTTAGTTAATGTATAATGAATATAAAATGTGTTGGATGCAGCTAAAAATGATTGGAGCATAATTATTTCATAAAGTGAAATACACAAGGTTGAACAAATATAATTTTCGTAAGTATTAGACACGATGTTTAAAAATAATTAAAGAATAAATTGAAGTGAGATATTTTCATTTATAATTTTAAATGGTTTTGAGTAAAATAAAATTATCAATAACTTTAATAGTAGTATATACTTAAGATTATTTTTAATATGAAACATGTCATATCTACTAAAACATTGTGGAATTATAATTAATTCAACTTAAATAAGCTAAATAAGCAAAATAATAGTGAAATATAGTTTTAATATTCATTAGAATGAATTAGTTAATTATTGTACTTTTAAATAAGACATTAGTAAATAATTATTTCATAAAAAAACAAAACAAAATAGAATTATTCATATGTATAATCTTGTTTATGTTAGAAAAAAAAAATTGAATCTACATCAAATATTATCAAATAAGTTATCAATGATTTTTTAAAAGAAAAAACTCAAAATAGTTTTTTTTTCTAATTATATTTATATGTGTTTTCAAACAAGTAATTAATAAACAATTATATCTTCTTAAAATTTAAAAAACAAAACAAAAAGGAATTGACCAATCCTGATTTATTTTAATTTGTTTTTAACTTCCATAAAGTTTAACGTTTAGCATAATTAAAATTATTATTGTCATATGAGAAAAAAATTAATAATAAAATCTGTTAACCTTTAATTTTGGAGAAAAATCTTAAAATAGTTTTTTGAGTTACATTTACCTGCTTCTCCAAATAAGTTATCAATATCTCGTTTCTATAGAAAAAAGTTACATGTTCATAAAATCTAACCATATATTTTTATCCAATAAAATAAAATTCTAAATTCTCTTATCGAGAACAAAAAAATTTCATTTTCATTTAAAAGACATTGAGCTCTCTAATAAAATGAAGTTAGGGAAAAAAACAACAAAATAAATGTTTTTATTATGTGAAATAGTGCATGAAAGAGAAATATGTAGTTATTGTGTGAAGGAATTTGCATTTGTCAAAAGATGTGTATAAATAATTTTAAATTTCAATGTACTAATTATTTAGTAATAAAAATTAAAAAGAGAAAAAAAAAATAAAGGGATATTAGAATAAAATAGAATTGTTGAAAGATCTAATAGGAAAAAGAGAATGTAAAATTAAATGAAGAAAAAACCAATAAAAGGTAAAAAAAATATATATGAAAGGATATGAGGACAAAATAGGATTGGTTGAAAATTTTAATGGCCAAAAGATGTAAAATTAAATAAAAAAAAATTAAAAATGAAAAGGATGAATGGTACGTGAGATCACATGAAGGGGTGTGAGTGAGGGTAAAATGATATTTATTGAAAAAGTTAGGGGCAAAGAGGGAAGTTAAAAATTTTCCCCTCTTAACCCCTTTCAATATAGTATAAATAAATGGTAACTTGGTATGGCCAAGAGAATGAGATTATTAACAAAGTGGCATAGAACTTGCGATATAAAAAATTAAAAATTAAAAAGAAAAAAAAAAATAAAAATAGAGGGTAAGACAAAAACATTATGGTTATTCTTTTCAAAACTTGAAAAGGAAAAAAAAAAAATCATCTAGACTATAAATAAAAAGTGTTGAATGAAAAATTTTGGCCAATCAAATTTTACCAGGTTATTACAACAAAAGTTTAATTAAATTTAGGACCAATTAAAAATTATGGGTCCCTAAATTAAAATTTGGAGACAAATAAACAGCAAACTAAAACATGTCGCATGTCTCTTTTCTGGTCATCTAATCACAATGATAGGCTTATCAAATTCAACGGTGATTAAGCTTGGACAACGATCAATTTGGCTAAACGCTCGATTGGGCCTAAAATTATAAATTTGATCAAGCTAGTAATTAAAGTCGCTCGGGTTGGAGTCCAACCCAATTCAAGTCCATGGTAGAAATTTGGGCCTAAGCCCAAACTCAATTTTTGGACCCAAAAGTAACTGGGCCCAATTTCATGTAAGACCCAATAAAACTCTATAAATAGAGGTCTTACCCCTTCATTTGAAGGGAAGATTGGAAGCTCTGAAACTTTGAAGATCGAATCTCGCAAGTTCTGAAGAACTGAAGACCAAAACTCTCAAGTTCTGAAGATCGAAGCTCTCAAGCTCTAAAGTTCTTAAGCCAGAAGCTCTCAAATTCTCAAGTTTTGAATTCTAAAACTCTCAAACTCTGAAGTATTAAAGACCAAAGCTCTCAATCTTTGAAGAATTGAACATCGAAGCTCTCAAGCTCTAAAGATCTAGAGACGGAAGATTTAAGAAACTAAAACTTCTCTCAAGTTACATTCCTAAAGACTTCGAAACTAAAGCTCCAAGAAAATTTTGGAAGACTTAAACTTCATGTAACCTTCGAGAGAAAACATCAAAGGAACATATAGCATCAAAAAAGCATATACTAGAGACCATATCTACCATATATACCAAAATCAAATACAAATATGAAGTTCATTCAACAAATTAAATTTCTCTATAAATCTCGCTGAAAAATAAGATTAAGAAATTATTAAAAACCAAAAGCATATTTTTTTTGGGGAATTTTTAAAAGTAGAAAAATAAGGAAAACTTTTTACATAAAATAGTAAAATTTTTAGATAGTTGTGATAGGGTCTACCAGTAATAGAAATGATAGAAGTCTATCACTGATAGATGCTCATAGAAGTCTATCAATATCTATCCGTGTTTTTTTTTTTTTACTATTTTCTGTAAATTGTTTGACATTTTTTCTATATGTGAAAATTTCCTTATTTTTTCTAGTCGAACAACATATAAAGTTGAGAGATTCAAACCCTCGCTCATTAGATTGAAAGTAGATGCCTAAATTAGTTGAGGATTCAAGTTGGCAAAATTTCTCTTATTTAGTTCATTAATTTGGTAAAAAATTTATTTATCATAGTCTCCTCTTTCTCCCCCGCCAACCATGGTAGTGAGCACCTCCACCTTGCTTTCTCCATTTTTTTTTGCATTCTCCTTTCCTTTCGTTTTATTCCTTATTCTTCTCTTTACCCTTTCCTTTTATTTTCTCCCATTCTATGAGAGGAGGAAGAAAGAAAGAGGAGGGAGATGAGAAAAAAAAAGAGTGAAAAAAAAATATTAAAACTATTTTTTCTTTTAAGCTTTTAAAAAATATATTGTTTTAATTAAAAAAAAATATGTTAGCTTCGGTTAGCTAAAATTAGTAGAAAACTAATGACAAATACTAAATTACTACCAAACTCAAAATTTATAAGTTGAAATATCAAGTTTAAAAACTAATAAACTAAAATGCTACCAAACCTTGCAAGATTTGAGGTTCGATCTCCACCCCACATATTGTAAAAAAAAATGTCATCAAACCAAAACTTCAAGAGATCAAAGTGTAATTTTCTATATATATATATATATATATATGACATCATCTTAACTTTACAACTAAACTTAGGTTATAGTTTAAATTTTTAATTTTTTTAATATAAAGTTTGGTTTTATGAGCATTAATATAAAATACTTGTATGTTGATTGGGTTGTACGTGTTTGTTCTTTCTTTTTTTTTTTTTTTTTTTTAAGACATAACATTACTATGTTAATGTTGTTAATTGTTAATCGAAAAATTTGAGAAGATGCAGTTATTTCTTGGTACCATTGTTGTCTTTTTGTAAGCTTCATAATAATGTTTTAAAAAAATAGATAAATTATTTAATAAAACCGTCATTATGTGGTTGATAGTTTTTTATCATTTAAATGTAGAGAGAGTAATATACTTTAAATAATTTATATTTAGTAATTATTAAAGAGCATATATATATATATATATATATATATATATATATATATATATATTATTGAATTCACATCTAACAAATAATCATATTATCCTAGTCTAAGTGCTACACTACATTTTGGTTCTTTAATGAAGCCCACTTTTGGCGAACAAGTAAGCTTTTTTAATCTTTATTTTCCTTTTTCTGGCTTGTTGTTGCAACTCGTGAACATCCTTAAAAATTATTCATTTTGTGCTCAATCTTTTATGTATATACTATCTTATAGTATTAATATATAGCCCGTAAACTATAATAGAATATTGGATTTAAATTTTAAAATATTACCTTTATAACTAAATTACAAATTTAGTCCATAAACTTTTAAATTTATGTCTATTTAGCCCTTAAACTAACATTACATTTGCATATCAAAGATGTCAAAGCAAGTTTAGCTAAAAGATAAATGATACACCTTTATTTCTATAATTATAATTATAATGTTTAAAAATTTAAACATATATATTGAGTGAAGAAAGGGACTATTTTCCACTAGCAATGTCAAATAGTTATAATATTTCAAATCATTTGGAAATATGATTACATGAATAATATCCTGTTATAATGTTAGGTGATCAAAATGGCATTTAATCGAAACTTAAAAAAGTTAATTAATATTAGATATTTTATGTTGAATGTGTTTTATCCAATTCTAGAAGCCTTTCTGCCACTATGATTGTGAAGCCTATGTGTCAGTTTATTAGACCACTCTTAATTATATATCATTTGACTTTATTTTAGTGGTCTTTCTCCTATGGGTGCTTGGATAAATTATATAAATAAAAGAGCACACTCAAAAAGTTTGACATTTAAAACAATATTTTAAACTGTTTCCCAATTTTTTTTCATTAAAAAGTATTTTTATCTTTTTTTTTTCATTAAAAAGTATTTTTATCCATAGATATTTTAGAAAGCTCAAAAAGATTCTTTTGCACTTTTAGTACTCTAATAATTTGATATTAAAAACTATTTAAGCTTATATATTTATATATAGGTAAAAGGTAATGTATAGGCATTGTTTTTTTTTTTTCTTCTAAAAAAATATAAAGTTGAACTTTAAAGGGGAAAACTTCATGGTACTTTGGATGATCTATTTTTGAGCTCTATATAATGTTAAAAATATTTAAAGATAAGAGGTATACAATAATTTATAAACAAAGGATTTTATTGTCATGAAAAAAAAAATTGAGCCATTATGCTCAAAATGACAAATATCGATTTTTTTTTTAATTACAATATGGATAGAAGAATTGAATTATAGACAACCTCTTGGTCACTAACAAATTCACATACCAATTGAGTTATGCTCGTTTTGTCGTAATATCATATTATATTCATGAATATATTTAAAATATCATTTGTTCCTAACAACAAAATGATAATCTTGTAAAATATTTAAAATCCTATTTGATGTTATTTTATAAATTAAAAAAAAAAAATAGGAGGCAATGGTTGTTTCAAGGAAAACCTTTAAAAATAGAAAAATAAGATAAACTATTTACACAAAATAACAAAATTTTTAGAAAGTTGTGATAGACACTGATAGAAGTCTATCAAGGTCTATTAGTAATAGAAATGATAGAAGTGTATCGCTAATAGAAGTCTATTCATGTCTACCAGTATTTTTTTTGCTATTTTCTGTAAATAGTTTGATATTTTTTTATCAGTAAAAATTTTCCTTGTTTTTTCAATGAGTATAAAATATTTATCTCTAAATACCCTCATACGAATGAATAATACCAATCATGCTCTTTTAAAAATAAAAATAAAAAATAAAAAAAAATCATGGTACTGGAGTTTTATTTACGGTCCTAGAGAAGTTGTAGGTAAAAGTTTGATTAACCTAACTCAAATAATAAATACGTTGAATTAGGTTGAAGTAAACTGAATGCGTTTATGGGAATTAAGTCAGTTCATAGATTTTTTGAAAACTTTTCAGGTTTAACAAAAACAAATATGATCAACTTATTAACTAATTACAAAAAAGAGTAAGGACTTAATCCCTTAATCCCTTAATCCTTTAAACTCAAATTAAATATCTCATAGTTAAATCGATTAAGATTTATCAACTAACGAAAATTGTCTATGCACAACTCGAACATCCTAACAATATTTAAATAAAAGAAGTTGCTTAGTGACCGAGATTGAAAAACAAAGACTAATTATACAAAACCGAAACTCATGTGTTTGAGAACCCTAAATATAAATTTTTTCGTTTTTCACTCGTTGATACAAATTTTGGGATAAAGGAAATGTACTTGACCCTCACATGACATCATTAATTGAATTTGTAATTCAGGGAAAAGAGAATCTGCAAAACAAAGAAAATAGACTCCGATGCCTAAGTCAGTAAGAGCATTATAGAATAAGGAGAAGAAAAAGTTAGAAGTTCTTCCATCAGAATTGTAGAATAGAGAAGAAGTCAGAAATTTTCGATACCTCATATGGAGCCATAATAGTCTATATTTATAGAGGATTTGATCTAGAGTTTATCTTAATCCTATGAGATTTAACTCTCCTAGAATTAGGATATTAGGGTTTTTTAATTCCATGCAAGCTAGATTAAATCTTATCTTATTTTATCTTATTTTATTTTACCTTTATCTTGATTTTTGGTTTTATTATGCTCGATCAAAATTTACCCATAACATCACTTTAACATTTTTGTATTATTAATTAGGTAAAGATTTCAACATGAAAATCAATATGGAGCACAAAATGAGAACACAAACATATAATTTAACACATTACTTTTTCCGTCATTTTGGATCTGTCCATCCAGTTGTCCCTCTTCAATCACTCAAAACATTTATCAACATTTGTTCAAAGCAAATAGAAATTCACATGAAAAAAGCAAAAAAAAAGTTAAAAGGAAATGAGGGACACAATCCTTATTTGCCCACCACACCAACACCATACAAAAATTCAGGTAAAATAATAGAACAAATTTTAAAAAGAGGTCGAATTGTCCCATGTTTTTGTACAATATGATGTCACAAATTCCCATCAATGTCCCCCCCCCCCCCCCCCCCCCCCCCCCCCCATTTCCAAAAATGTACAAAAAAAAAAAAAAAAAAAAAGAAGAATATATTAATATTATCTCACCATTATTGGTGGTTTTTGTGTTATCTTTTTCTTTTTCCCCATTCAGCCTCAAGTGAAAGTCCCACAACACACACTTCTTTCATTCTCATCTGTTTATAATGTCGATTCTTTTCCAAAATGGCTTTACTTTTTCATGTCTAAAGATCCCTTTTTTGTTTCACACCTATAATAATGTGGTGCAACCCATTGTTACTGGTCAAAACAACTCATTCATACCACAAAAATCACTATAAAACACGTGTAATTTCTTAATCTACATCCAACGGTTATTATGTGTATAGCAACTTCATTGAATAATTTTTCATTTGCTAGAGAAGAGTGTCTCTAGGTTTGTGGACTTGAGGCCTGTGTGCTACAAAGAGAGAGTGACAAGTATGACTTGGAGTAACTTGTATAAACGTCAAACGACAATCATCACAGCTTTCAATACATAATGGAAAAAATCACTTCTTACCGATACTGTAAGACACACAATCTTCATCGTATTTTTGCTCAACTCGACATAGTTATTCATATCTAACTTGAGCACTAGATGTATCGGGCATATGCACCAAACCAAATTAATTAACTCAACATAGTTCAATCATATTTTTGCATTTGGTAGAGGAAAAAATACTGTAAATAAGTATCGTTGATCTAATTATTGACAATAAGAATTATTAAGTTTATATATTTACTTGACGTCTATATTAGGTTTGCAAAATTAAAATATATTTATCTGTTATCATCCCAAATCTTAAATGTAGATATGTTAAAAAAATCATTTGAAAAAAAAAAAAAAGTAAAAGAAGCAAAATTAGCTTTCTTAGAAGAACTTGAAAAATTAATAACAAAAGGGTGTTATCTCAAAATTTATGAGTAGCTATAGATTCATATGAAAAATATATATAAAAACATATGTACAAGACTATGAGTGCAAACATAAAAAATTGACACAAAGTGATGAGCTCAAATGCCACTAAATACTATTAATTAAGTGAATGTGAATGGTAATTTAAATTGGTTTAGACATTATATATTTGACCTACAAATTATATGTTTAATTTTCTACACCCTCTCATCATTGACTAAAAAACAATTTAAAAAATGAAGAATTAAAATATATGATCCAAAGTCTTTTTATAATCAATATAATATTTCTTAAACTATCAAACGATTATTTTTTCATTGCTTTAATTTTTTATAAATCAACACGGTATGCAAATTGAAATAATTTATCAAATGCATCTAAATTTTTTCTTATTTCAACTACAAATTATGGTAGGAATACGAATTTCTAACCTAATTAAATCGTTCATACAATCTTAACCAGTTTAAATTATGTTTGTTATAGGTTGAGGTTTGAATACTCTTTATCCCTTACTAATATTTTTTATAGAAAGTGATAATTAAATATTACATAATCTTTTTATATTTTTTATAAACAAAAAAATAAACGTGTCTCATGAGTCATGAGTTACTTTACTACTATTTATAGTATAAAAGCACATCGTTAACACCACATTTTTTTTTTTTTTTTGTAGTTCATTCCACACAACTTCTTTGACCCTTTGTCATAATTTTATTATGAAATTATATTTTATAAAATATCTGACCTTTGACATCAAATCTTTTTCTTTTTCTTTTTCTTTTTCTTTTTTTAAAAAAATACATAAAATCTTATAACTTTTGCGTATTTAAAAAATAGGAAAAGGTCGATGCGTTGTTAAAAAAAAAAAAAAAAAAAAAAAAAGGTCGATGCGTTGTATCATGTATGGGAACACAGATATATTTTATTTCAAAGGTGGCATTAAAACATATTTTATTAGGTAAAAAAAATGCTAAAAACTTTCCAACTAAAAAACGATGCTTTAAAACTTCATTTGAAATATAGAAAAATAAGCTAAAATATTTACAAATATAAAAAAATTATTGTATCAAAGATAGACCACTGAGTGATAGACTGAGATAGACTTATATCGCTCAGTGAATTGTAATATATTGTAATTTATTGTGATCTATAGTTGATAGACAGTAAAATTTTTCTATATTTGTAAATAATTTAATATTTTGTTTATTTATAATAATTTCCTTTTGTTTTATAGTTTTTAGTGTGTCAAAATTAAGTTTATATACATTCATTCCACCTCTAAATTTTTTGTATATATTTTTTATCAATATTTTAAAAACCAAGCCCAAATTTAAAAATTAAAAAAATAATTTTTTAAAAACTTATTTTTGTTTTTAAAATTTGACTAAGAATAAAATTATAGTAAGATGAAATCAATGTAAAAAACTGAGAGAAAATAAGTTTGATTTTTAAAAATAAAAAACGAAATACAATCAGGTTAAAGATCTATTTGCTATGTGGCTATCTACTTAATACTACTTCTACTATGTGGCTATCTATTTTGTACTATAGAACAAACTATAAGCTACACGTTTAAGAACCATTTAATTTTTAAAAATTAAATTCAGTTGGAAGAATTAGTTGGTTGTTAAAATAGATAATGAAATAAATAATCAATAAATAGAAGAAAAAACAAAATAAAAAATCAAATAGTTATCTATGAAAAGGTAGTCCCTAAAATTTTGTTTTTACTTTTTCTAAATTTAATTAGAAATTTCTTTAAAAGAAATATAATTGAAAAATTAGAAAAAAAAACACACCGACATTAATTCGTTAAATTAAGAGAGAGACACACTAACATTAAAGAGAAATTCCAATTTTTTTTTTTTTTTTTTTTTTTTTGCATCGGTCAAATATTGAAAATATCAAGAGACCCACATTATTCATTCTTAATAAAATAGATAGACAAGATAGACTATTCCTTTCATTACCTGTCAAAATTCCATATATCTCAGTTTAATTATATAGCTTCACTTCATTAGATATTATAAGATATATCTACAATACATACATCTCAAAAACCACACTAATTATTACAAAAACCAACTCAACGAAAATAAAAAAGTAAAATAATCTACAAAGTCATTAATTTCCACAAATCAACCAGAAAAAGAACAAAAAAATCTACTTCGGAGCTTGCCCCTTCAACTCTTCTTCACTAACAAATGTGCCGTGAAATCCGTACGGAACCCTCGCCGGCAGCCTCACCGCCGCCACTTCCTCCATTTCTGCCGCCTTCACCACCACCACCTCTGACCTCTCCCGCTTCTCGTCCCTCACGAATCCTACAATAAACCCTCCGTCCTCATTCTCATGATCACCGCCGCAATTCCCATTTTCCGACACGTAAAATGGTTCACCGCCGTAACGACCGTCACCATATAGAAACTTCTTCACCTTCCCGGTTTCCAAATCCACCTTCGCAATGCCGGAACATTTAGGCCACGGCTCCGCTATCGCCATATAAACGAACCGGGTTCTCCGCCCAACCAATCCCCGGTTCACTTGACCCGCTTCTAAATTCAACCCTGAACCGAACACCCGCCTGGTCACTTTCCGGTTCCTCACATCCATCCGGATTTCCGTCAGCTCGATTTTTAACGGCTGATCCCGGTCGTTGAAAATCGAATCAGGCGGGTTCATACACGACCCGACTACGACGATGGTTTTCTCGTCGTTGTCACCGGTTTCCTCCCATGCATTCCACAAATGGAAGCAAAAACAATTTGGTACCTCAATCCAAACCATTCCCTTTTCGTCAACTTCGGATTTCGGCAAAATGCCAAACCGGGAAGTTTTCTTCGGGTCAAACACGACCGGTGATCCACCCCGAACCATTTCGGATAACTTGAAAACCACCTGATGATCTGGTATCACGACGTGGTTTTCCGTTATCGCGAAATCGTGAATCATCGTCGGTTCACGAAGGGTGATGTCCACGTCACGAGATTTTTTCCCGAACCGGTCGAACCGTAAGTATTTCAAATACGGTTTTTTAATCATGTTGTAACTCAAACCGTGAAGATCGCCCGAAATGGGGTCCACTTTAGGATGAGCAATCATGGGACAGTTAATCTGTCCGTTGAAGTTGAACCGTCCGATCGTTTCAAGATCTCCATCGTCCTTGATTTTAACGTGATACGGAAGATCATCTTCGGATAAAGCTAATAATCGACCGTTGAAATAAACCAGACCGGCGTTGGCGACACCTGTCCCTTTCGAGCCGTCGATTAACCCGATCCCAGCACGAGCTAAAAAGATTGCAAGCCGAGCCAGTCCTTGGTGACCATGAAGCTCGCCGATCGGCTTGGGAAAAACCGATCGGCCTAAAGCGGCTTCCTGCTGGAGCCGGCTTGTACGAGTGAACCGGCAGCTGTAACTAGCTTTGTTACCGCAGTGAAATGCAACGGCATGGATCATTCCATCACCGTCAAACAAGTGGTGCCCACCTATGGGTGCATGCATGGGATTAGCGCCGTTTCGTAAATAAACGCCACGTAAGCATGCAGGTAAATTTCCGATGATTTCAAGGTCGTGGCGGACGGGGCATTCGGAAACCGGAGAGAAATTACCCGAAATTTGAACCGCCGGGTCGACCGTTTTCGGCAATTTATCAACGATCAGCGACGACTCGACGGCGTCCAGTAGCGACGCCGCCAAATTCTGAAATGGGTTGAGCCGACGCAGCGGCAGCGACACCGTTTTTGGTGGCGCTGGTGGAGGGATTAATTTGAGCTTCCTAATTGGAGGGGTTTCAATGGTGGAGGAGCTCCGGCAAAGTGACAGCGGCAGTGGTGATTGTAAACAGATTTGCATGACTTTAATTTGTCTATTCTATGAAGAAGAAGAGGGAAAAATGGTGAGTTGAAGGTGGATTTGGAGTTTGGAATTTATATAAGCAACGAAAATGCAGTTTGAAGGTTTGAAGGAGGCACGTGGAAAAATTGACACGTGGGAGATCAAGATGGGGATGATAATTGGGGCACATAGAGTGTTTGAGCACTACTCGCTGCTGGCATTATTTTTGTGCAACTCACTTTAATTATATCTAAAATATATTTTCAATAAAAGAAACTTTCACGTGACTAATTGTGATAAGACACTTAATAAATTGTATATAGATAAAGACGAAAAATTTTCTAGTACTACAAAAGTATTATTAGAAAATTATCTTTATAAATATTTGTAGACCTTACATTTATATTAATAAACTCTAACTTATTTTTAAAAATATGTTGACGTAGTACATGATAAATGAAACTCTCGTAGTATATATAAGAAATTTTTCTAAGATAGGTATACAACATAAGATTGTACTTAAATATTTTTTTTTGGAAAAAAAAGTAATGTGATGTAATATAATGTCACTTCATAATTTTTATGGTTGAATTAATAAATTATATATATATATATTTCTTTTGAAATTAAGGTCAGCCATTCCTTTGGGAGAATTATTGGAATCGTATTTTTTATCACATGCTGAATTTCACGGTTATATATAAAAGTAGCATTTTTAGGTTGAAAAATTGATGAAATAATTTTGATTGAAATATGTTATTGGACACGTGTATATAATGAAATTAGAAAGTAAATAGAAACTCCATTAGTAATACATAAAAAAGAATCTTATTAAGTTCATCATTAGCTTAGGAGAAACATAGTTACTTACCACATTGGAACTCTTTATCGAAGAAATAGAGTGAGAAAGTGTAATGATAGCTTCAAACTACTAAATATTTTCTAGAACATTGTGACATACAGTTTGTGCTTTTTTTAAGTGTAAAGATTATTTGTCATTTCTATATATCTACGGTGCACAGTAAAAAATTGAAAATGGATTCGATATCGATTGCAACTAATTGAACTGATGTTAATAGGGTTTGTTTATGAAAAGATGCAAATCGATATCGATTTTGTTATTTTACTAGTGGTCGATCAATCAATCCATCCAAACAATGAAACTGATTAACCACTGCATTTTGCTGGACTATTTTATTGTCTAACTAACCATGCTATTTTTTTCCTATGACTATTATTTTGTTTTCAAATCATTAAAGTGTCATCTGATATTTCTTTTTTTTTTTTTTTTGGTAATCTAGTAGGGTTCAGAATGATTATAGAATGAAGAAAAAGTTATTGAAGACCTCGAAGACTTATTAAATTTGGCAATTTGATATTTGTAACTTGATATGGATTTTTATTTTGAATAACTCGAAAAAAATCTCTCAAACGTAATGAATGGTTTTTTTTCCTTACTTATGTTATCCATGGGACCATATATTTTTTTCTTACTTGATGTAATCACAAAATTGTAATGTTTTTGTTATTAAAACTTAAAGAGTTAAAAAAATATACTAAAAGAATAAATTGAAAAGAAAAATTGAAAAAGTATTTACAAAACACTTTAATTAAATATTTGAATTAGATAAAAAGAAAATAAAAGCTACTATCGATTGAAAAAAATTTATACATTGATAGTTATTTCTTACTATCAAAATAGTCAGAATATAATCTTTAGATATCTAGCATGGTAGATATTTAAAAATAGAGATGTTTAACATCTTTTAGATAACTATTTAGTTTGTCAATAAAATTTGTAAAGTTGTCTAGGAATATAGTCACACATTTCTTTTGCATGATTTCTGAATGAGAATGTGATATATATTATTCTAACTACTCTTCTATTAAATAATTTATATATAAATTTAATATCATTAAATTTTATATGACATTTTAGTATCATATTTGAATATTTTATTGTCATGAATTCCCTTTATATTATTTTTACAAAAAAAAAATGTTAAACAAGTCATTTGTATATTTTTTTTTTTTTTTTTTTTTAACTTTTTGTAAAAAGAGATGGCGTTAAATACTAATTTCGATTTAGACTTGAAATACTTGATATTGTTTTAAAAGAAGACAATATAGAATAAAAATAAAATTGGTTAATATATCGTTTTGGTCTCTTAGTTTGAAGTTTGTTCAAATTTAATTTATATACTTTTAATTGTCCAATTTTAATCTTTGTACTTTCAATAAATCTTAAATTTAGTCCTTTAAAGTTAATTTTTACTTCAACTGAGATAATAATAATAATTTTCATGCAAGAAAATACAATATGTAAATATGTTTACAAAATTTATAATAAAAATATTAATAAATAACAAAAAAAAATTAAATCAACAATAAATTAGTAGTGGTGACTAGATAGATTTATCGAAAATGTAAGATCTAAAATTAGACCATTAAAAATACATAAACTAAAATTAATAAACTTTAAAGTATAAGGGACTAAGATGGTATTTTAACTAACTAAATAAAATTTCACATTTAGATTTTAACAGAAAAAGAAGTTAGTTATATACCATAAAAATTCAAATAGAGTTTACTGTATAGGTAAATGGAAACATATAAATGTAGTTAATTGCATAGAGTTGTTTATAACGACTGAATAAATATATATATATATATATATATATATATATATATATATTTATTTATTTATTTTAATTATATAAATATACAAGATAAAAGAAGAGCAAAAATGGTAAATATACATGTTGTTTACATGAAACTCTTGCAACCCTCATGTTTCATAACGACATTCAAAACACTTGAAATACTCTTCAAAAAGACATTCTAGAATGTCCATACATCTGATCTTTCATTGCTGCAAAGCAAAAGGAGTAATATAGATGCTAATTCTATAAAAAATTTGAATTCTCACAAAATAAATACTTCCGAATTACAAATTTAACTTTTATATAAAACAAATACTATGGGGGTGTTTGGGTCACCAACTTCAAGTTAAGCTGGTTGAGTGGGCTAATTTACGTTTCGGGTACCAATTATAATAGTTGGTATTTCCAACCATTATAACTTACAATTAACTACAGTATTACTATTTCAAATTCCTCTTTATAGTGTTAACTATTTCCTAGTCATTTTCTCTTTCTCTATTTGTCACTATACTTAATATTTCCTACTCAGACTAAAAATAGTTTGCGCTCCAAACAAATACTATTATAATTCACAAACTATAATAACCAATTCAGCGTTTCAAACTGTTTGATATGTTGGAAAAGGTATTTCTAACCCACTGATAACATTCTTTAAAAAGACTATAAGCATTTGATCAGATAATCAATAGAATTGCTTTAGAAATCATTTAACCTTTAAATACACACTTTATTTCTGTCAACTCACAAATCCATGATGAACATTTGAATTTGGAATATGAGACAAATAAGGCATCTTACAAACCCCCCACTTGATTTGGAATATTCCATGAAAGTAGACCTTCAACTAACAAAGAGTTGAGATAATTTAGATAATTTATATAGTTGATGAAGGGGGAAGTATATATATATATATATATATAATTTGAATGCATATACACATTATAATATGAATAATATATATATAGTTGATGAATGAAGATTCCCTCCAAATTGGTAGGTCTTGGTAATTGAGGTGAAATGAATCAACATTGTTTTTAGCCTGCAAAAGCTGTGGAAATAAAACAAAAAGAGAGAGGTTCAAGTACCAACAACACTTAATAAGTTTTGTAGTTTCTAAAGATCTTAATCAAAATGAAAGGGGAGGATGCCACAGCTTTGGAAAATGAGTGTCAGCCTTCTGTAAAATGTTCCTAAATATCTCATCTATCATTAAATAATATACACTTCCTAATTTTGATTGCGAATTAACAGCCCATTGGTTTTCTACGTTAACTATTTGTTTTTTTGTCTTCATTCTTCAACATTTGTGGGATAGATCCTAGCTACAGTTTTAAGATAAAATAATATTCTTATTATTCTTATTATAATTTTTTAATTCATAAATGTTCGGGTTCATAACCATTTCAATTGTTATTTTTGGTTTTCAAAAATTGTGTGTTTTTTTCACAATTTTATATATATATATATGAGTTTCATCTTCTTTTAAGTTATATTTAAATTTTTAGTCAATTTTTAAAATCTAATTTGTTTGATTCTCAAAATATTATGAATTTTGAAATAGATAATAAAATAAAGACACTTGTTATGGACAAAATTATTCATGACTTATGGGAGAACCTAAGTGAGCTTAAAGAACTAAGTGGGACCCATGAAGTGAGTGAGCTAAAGAGCATCTGAGAACTCATGGGAGAGCCTAAGTGAGCATAAAGAAAGCTTAGTAGGACCTATGAAATGAGGTGAGCTAAAGAGCCTCAGAGAACCCACAGGAGAGCCTAAGCGAGCTTAAAGAAAGTTTAGTAGGACCCATAAAGTGAGGTGAGCTAAAGAGCCTAAGAGAACCCATGAGAGAGCCTAAAGCGAGCTCAGAGATAGCTCAGTGGGATCCATGAGACAAGCATAATGAAACTCAAGAGAACCCATGGGAGCGCTTAAGCGAACTTAGAAATAGCTCAGTGAGACCCATGAGGCAAGCATAGTGGAGCTCAAGAGAGACCCATGGGAGAGCCTAAGCGAGCTTAGAGATAGCTCAATGGGACCTACGAAGCAATATGAGTTGAGCTGGAGAGTCTAGGAGGGGGCTTAAGAAGACCCATGGGAGAGCCTATGTGAGCTTAGAGATAGCTCAGTAGGACCTATGAGGCAAGTTCAGTGAAGCTAAGCCTAGGAGAGAGCTCAAGAAGACCCACGGGAGAGCCCAAGAGAGTCTAGAAAGAGCTTAATGGGACCCGTGAGGTAAGCTTAATGTAGCTTAGAGGAGCATAAGCCTAAAAGAAGGCTTAGGAGAGTCAAACTCAAGTCTAAAAGAGTTCAGCTTAAGAGAGCTCAGAGAAGCCTAAGCCTACAAGAGAGCTTAGGAGTCGAACTCAAACTTAGAAGAGCTCAGCTCAAGAGAGCCCCAAAGAGCTTAGAAAGAACTTGGTGGGACCTGTGAGGTAAGCTAAGCAAGCTCAGATGAGCCTAAGCGTACAAGAGAGCTAAGGAGAGTTGAGCTCAAGCCTAAAAGAGTTCAACTCAGGAGAGCTTAGAGGAGTCTAAGCTTACAAGAGAGCTTAGAATAGTTTAGCTCAGGAGAGCTTAAGAGAAGTCTAAGCTAAGCAAAAAGCTTAGGAGAGACAATTATGGCTGAAACCGTCCATATTCATAACGAGCAAGCCTTTAGGTGATGCATTAGTTGCACCAATAATGATGTAACTGCTTGAGCAATCAACTCAGTGGTTTCAAGGATTAAACAAGGGCATTATAACCCTCGACGACAGTTACATTCTACTATCCTATAAAAACAATCAAGACCATTGGTCAAAGAGACGCTCGAAATTATGTTGAAAATACCCTATTATTTCTTTACTGTCTAGTTACTCATAAACACAAGATTGACTTAAGCGTTGGAGTGTGTGTGGCTAGACACCACACCGGTGTTCATTTTTTTCTGTCCTAAGGCACTCGGACGAATCTCTCCCAAAGAAAACAAATTTACGGTTGATCCATTTTTTGGAATCAACAACACTCATAAGTGGAAGTAATATTTATAGACTTAATTTTTAAAAATGTCAAATATTAGCCTATCAAGCGTTACCTAAATAATTTATCAAATTTTTTTTGTCAAATAAATTATCACTCATGCTAATAGCAAAAACTAAATTTAGTTGATGAACTTTTATGTCTAAGCTTTTGAACTTTCAATTTTTTTTCTAATAAATTTTTTCATATATTCAATGTTTTTGGAAACTAATAAGTCTATTATAAATAAAATTGAATTTTGTGTCTAATAAAATATTAAACTTTAATTTATGTTGAATAGATCATGAATTTGTAGACAACGTTTAATATATCAAAATTAAAAGCTTATGGATTTATTAAACATAAAATTAAAAGTTGTTCAGTATGGGTCAGTTTATGTGCATAATTTTTAGGTAGATGGCTATTATGAATTGAATCTATAACTTCTTAGATATTTATTAAAATTATATTTTTTTTTTACGACTAAGTCGATTCATGAGGGTTAAGAGTCACTTGTTGTTATTAGCGTTGAAGGAAGTGATGACACAATGAATACATAAGCGCCGAATTTTGATATTTCAATTCTCAATAACCCCCAAAATAGTGGCATGTAAAAAGAGAGTGGGACCCATTCGTTCCATATCTGTCCACGTTGAACCCCACATAGGACCCACGTGGGCAGCTCGGGCAGTTCAAGTTAGGGCAGCCCTTTGACCCAAAGAAATTAATCCCTGCCCCAACTTCCCGTCTTTTTGACTTCTGTCTGGTCAGGTGGGGGTCACGAGGGTTTGCAGCTATTCGAATCCAACACGTGCCAATAATGCCAATTCTCTTCCCACGTGTCACTCTCCACACCCTCCCTCCCACGTGCACTTCCATACCCCCACATTCCCTCATTCCCAAACATTTTTATTCTTTTTAATTGTTTCAAAAATCTTTTTCTCCTGTGGGCCCCACTAACAAACAAGCTTTGTTGTACTTAAAAAAAAAAAAAAAAAAAAAAAAAAAAACCTTTGTTGTTTTGTTCTAGTTTCTCGTCGGTATTAACGTTATCAATTTTGGTTGTTTTATTACGTCATCATTAGGAAAAATAAATCAAATTCTTTTTTTTGTGTGTGTGCGCGTGTCTTCCTCTCTCTTTCACCACGTGTCTACTTAATCCTTCCTCAATTTTCATCCATTTGTTTTGCTTTTTTAATAATAATAAAAAATTTGTTATTTGTGATTGAATGATCGTGGGTTGTTGCTGACCGTTGGTAGGTTATGTTAAGTATCGAGGTTTGATTTCAAAGTTAATTGGTTGGGCCAGGACACTGAAACGGCCCAATCTTGAGTAATGGGCTTTGTCTCTGGGCTTTTTGTGGACATTTCAAGGCTTCGGTGTTTACTCAATGTGGGCCACATGAAGTACGGCCCAAATATCCGTTTGGGAATGTGGGCGATTAAATTTTCGAGTTATATAAAGTAAAATTGTAAATTAATAATTGTATTTAATCAAAATCATAAACTGGTAAGATTTTATTAAAATTTTATTTTAAAGTCGTTAATGCATCATTTTCAAACGTATATAAAATCTTTTCAAACACAAGAGCTGATGTATAATAGAGACATGGTGGAAAATTTCCATCAAAATCTTGAGAGATTTTGAGATTTCAATGGCTTCAAAATGTCCACGGGAGAAATTATAAAAAAAAATTCGACAGTTTAGAAAATTTTGAATTTTTTTTTTTAATTAGCTATGTTAGCTCAATTCAAGGTTTCAGTTTGATGATCCTCATCACACACAATTGTATAGTTTCACACGCCAATGTCATTTTTTACAAACGATGAAGCTTTTTTAATGTGCTACTTTTTCTAATTTCTAACTTTTCTCAATTTTATCTTTATTTTCAATTCATAACTTTCATTTCTAAAGAAATTAAATTTGGAAAAATCACAAGAAAGAAATTTATATATATTTCAATTTTGTGGTGAAATGATGTGAGTTTTTTTTTTCTTTTCCTATTCAAAACTTTTATTTTCACACCATTTCACCTTACAATATTCTTAAACCTTATATTATTTTGTAATTATTTTTTTATTTCTTTTTAAAATTCTTGCAGTCGCATTGACTTTTACATAGACATTTACAATATACATCTAAATGTTGTCTTACTCTATAGAAATGATGGCTAAAAATGGTCAAAGTCTAAAATAAGCCACAATCAAAGTATAATATTAACTAATTATAACAATTTTCGTGAATTTCCATAAAAATTTTCGAAATTTCTATCAATATTTCCAACCTTGAATAGAGATAAATGTTGACATCAAATGAGTAGTAGTTGTTTTTTTTTTTTCATCTAAGTAGTTTTTCATCTTCTTATCTAATTCTATTTTTCTCTATTTAAGTATATTTTTGGTTCTATGATTTCTATTTAAGTACCCTTATTCGTTTAAAATTTATATTATCAATAACTTTTACTGATATTTTAAAACTACTATTGGAGTAAATTTTTTTAAGATTTTGGACATGAATTGCTCAAACAATATGTTGCAGTGACCTACAATGGTGTGGGGTTCCAAATTTTTTTTAAGGTCAATACCACACTATTCCAAGACTCAATTTCCATTCTAAATTTTTAAAAAATTCTACTTTAAAGATAGTTTTAAAACATTTATGAAAGGGTCAAGGAAAGTATTCTAAGTTTTGAAATAATATATAGTAGTATTTTTGGGGAAAAAAAATTCAAGAGTATATTTTATAATTTAACCAAAACTTTATAAACTTGTATAAATTGTTTGGGTCAATATATATAGGTAATATACTAGGTATAAGAATAATTTTTGCCAATCACAAATCTACCACATCGTCATACAACGTAATACATATCATCAAATTAATAAAACCACATAAAATTAAAAAAAATTAAATGATGTTAATAACAGGTCTATATTATAATTATATTGAATTTAATCCAATCAACTTACACCCTAGTTCATTAAAATCTGTGTAGAGATCATTCATTTTTTTTTTTTTTTTTTTTTTTGAGGAACAAAAGAAAGAACTTAAAAAATGGCTAATGCTTGAATAATTGCGATTAATATAATAAGGAGAGAAATTTAATTTGTGTTTGTCTCACTAGTGATTTTCATGTGGATCATTATTGAGCATTGACAATGGAAATTGACTAAAATTAATGTGTTTTCAATTGCAGCTGCATGCAGTTTCATTATTAAGGTGAGCTGAATTTAATGAACACACACAGCCCCTTTACTCATAATTGCACTTTAAAATCTTAAGTTTCAAGTAAATAAAGTTTAGTTGTTAGTGTGGACTTCATTTTTAGCTCCAAAGTCAAATGCTCTCTCTAGTTATTAATAATGTTATAATTTAATGGATCATATTTTACCATTAATTTATAATTTTGATTATATGAATAGTTTCTAGGTTAAATGGTAAATTTTATCTTATATGTGGGTTATAATTTAAAATTTTAAATAAAGATTTAGAAAGTTAATCCAAACATATTCTCAATCTCTATAGTTAGGATTTATTTTTAATTTTGCCTATTTGAGTTAGTTTCAATTTGATTAGTTCTTATAATTTTTAAAATTTAGATCCTAATTCCTATTATTTAGTTAACCTATACAAATTATCCCTACATTACCATATTGGCTGACTTTTTTTAACCTATTTTTGCACGACAATTTCCATTTGGGTAGTAGCATTAGCTAAGTATGATAAGGTTTAGTGCTAAGTATAAATAAGTCAATAGTTAAGTGAGTAAAATACGATATATTTATAGAATTTGTAAGATTTAGCCAAACTATAGAAATCAAATAGAAATTATTTTTAAGATCACATGATTCAAAATGAAACGAAAATTAAACTATAAATTTAAAAACCAAGTGTATAACTTAATTTTAGAGTTGTTTTCAAATATAGAAAAATGAGTCGATAGAAGAGTCATCACTGACAGACAGTGAAATTTTTCTATATTGATAAATAGTTTTATATTTTTTCCATTTATAATAATTTTTCTTAATTTTATGTGCACTTCGTAATATATATATATATATATAGCGCTTCAACTTTCAATCACAACTATTTTCAAAATTAGCATGGATGGATATATAAATATAGAGAGTCAAGTTTCCTATTTTCGAAGTATTGGTTTGCAAACTTCTCAAATTAATGATGTCGTTTAACACTAATTTTTCAAAATAAAAACGTATAATTTGTAATTAATAATCTTATCTTATTAATTGAATTTGTATAACCATAGTATTAAATTTTCATAGATATGTCGAAATTTTCATCGATATTTCCACATTTCTATAGGTTCGATATCGATATGAGGGGTGAATCGATATTTTCATTATATCGTAAAAAAATCCACAAAACACGATCAAAATGTCACTAATATAAATATAATATAAATAATAGACTTGTTTACTTATTTGAAAATAATAAAATGTTTATTAACTTATTTAAATTTAATTTTTAAATTTTTTGTTTTTATAATTTTTCCATAAATATCCATCGAAATCGATATTTTATTGATATTTCTATCGAAATTTTGGTAAAATTAAGACCTCGATATTTCTATCCACATTGATATTTTAAACCTTGTATATAATAAATATGTGTAGTTATGACATGATTTTGCCTTTAGTGGGAACATATTTAATTAGAGATGAGATTAGAAAAAAGGAAGGGAAAAATTAGAGAATAATATATTAATAGTGAGTGAGAAGTAGATCAGATGGTATATATAAAGAAAGAAAATGGGAATACATTGAAAAATGAAAAGGTTATAAGAAAGAAGAATAATATTAGAAAAATATAAGTAAGAAACTAGAGGGATGAGAAGGAATTAGTATAAGATTTAGGGTTTAAAGTAAATAAAGGAATAGTTTTGACTTTTTTTTTTTTTTTTTTATAAAAAATATATACATCAAACTTACTTGTCAATTTTTATTTTTAATAAAAAACTTACTTGTTAAGTTATAATTTATAAGGCAAACTTACTTATCATATAAAAAAAAATAAATTTAAACTTAACTCAATAAATTAAGTACCAATTTTAAAAGTGGAAGATTTTAACTTCTACGCTACAATTATTAAACTAAAAAAAAAGATCATATAACTATTGTAGAGTGGAGATCCATGGACAAAGCACCAAGCAAATTGACCTATTGTCGGTGGGGTATATAGAAAAAAGATGAAGCTCGTTTGATTTGTGATCTAAAAATTTATTTTTGGAAATAAAAAAGAAGTGTAGAAAATGAAAACAAATTTCTTATTTTCACTATATTGAAAAGATGTATAGTTCCAATTGTTTAAAAAAAATAATAAATTTGATTTCAAAATTTTAAAAATTGTATTTGGTTGTAAATTTGAAATGCAGAGAAAGTTCGACATTTGTTCGTTTAAACCTATTTTTTAATACTAAAATAATTTAAAATAATTAATTTTGAGGTGTAATTTATTTGATGAAAGCGTCTCTGATTGTTTTTTTTTTCTTTTTGAAGAGGTTGTATCTCATGTTTTCTAAATTTTTTACACAAAATTAGAAAACAATGGAAATAACATCTTATTGTTTTCTAAAATAGATCATTTTTTTAAATAGATTTTGAAAATAAGTGTACCAAACTTATTTTTATTTTTATTGCTTTCATTTATTTCTTTTATTTTCAAATCATAATAACAAAAACGGATCTCGAACCAAATGAGCCTTAAAGTTCCTTTAAAGAAATGAGTACAAACTCTATGAATTAACATTTGGATAGCAAATTTGACATCTTAGTGTGAGAGAATATGAATGTTTAGCCTATGAATTTAATCGATTTTTTTTTATTAATACAATATGTGAGGTGGGAAGATCAATACTCTAATCTTGAGGTTGATAATACATGTTTAATGTCAGTTGAATTATGCTCGTTTTGATGAGAAGATTGAGTTTAGAACACTTATGGTTAAGGTATATATATTGACTGAGTTTAAAACACTTATGATTAAGGTACATATTTATGAAGTACTGAACTTAAAAATAATGTGTGAAAACAAAGAATGAAGCTTGAAGCCTTGAAAGACGGAGGTTTGAAGCAATGTTAAGCTCCTATAAATGTTCTAACAAGAGATTAGTCCATCTACACTTAAGTTAACTCAAAATAAGTCAACATGAGTACAGTTCAACGAGCATGAATTTGTACTATTAATCTCAAGGTTTGAAATTCGATCCTTTACCTAAAAAAGTTAACTCAAAATAAATTAATATAAATTGGCATAATTGAATGGAGTATAGATGAACTATGTTCTAGGATTAAGACAAGGTTAATTAATCAAATCAATTATTTTTAAATCAATATACTTTTATCACATGCATTATTATCGCTAATAAATATAGAGATTAAGAAAAGTTAAATCAAAATATTATTTATAATTATCAGCGAAAGAAAACAAGAATATTCTTTCCGTTATGTTAATTCCGTTGCTACAGTGGGACCCACTTGATGCCACGAGGTCATTTTCTCGCTAAGAAATCGTATAATTTAGATTTTAGTTAACGACTCCGACAACGATATGAAAGTTCCGTTACTCGAAATTGTGTTTTTAGCTCGTGGCTCTACAATAATTTCAGAAATACGTTTTTGCCTTTTAAATATATATTTTTTTAATAAGAGTTAAAAATATGGTTAAATTACAAATGATCTTGGGTGTATATATGGTTAGTCAAACTTTTAAAATGATAAATTTAGTCTCTAAACTTTTAAAATTTTAAAATTTACGGTTCTATTTATAATATTAAATTTATATCGACAATCAATATCTCAACATTTTTATAAGTTTGACATCAATATAAGTAATGAAATGATATTTCCGTTATTTTGTAAAAAAATCTATGAAACATAAAAAATAAACAACAAAATGTTAATAACGTGAGTATAATATAAATTATGAGCATTTTGATTTGTTAAAAAAAAGTAGAATATTAATTTACTAAATGTACTAAAAAAAACGTTAATTTACTAGTTTAAATATATTTTTTTTAATTTTTTAATTTTATAATTTTTTTCAAAAATATTTATTGAAAATGACATCAAAATTTTATGATATTTTTATTTGCATTTTTGTAAAATTGAGATCTTAACATTTTAGTCGACATCGATATTTTAAACTTTGGTTTTACTGGACTCAAAATTAAAAATTAAGAATTACATTAGACATAATTTTCTAAATGTACTAAATAAAGGTTGATTTACTAGTTTAAATATATTTTCTTAATTTTTTAATTTTTTAATTTTTTCAAAAATATTTATCGACAATGACATCAACGTCTTATGATAGGGCTATTTTTAAAAATAGAAAAATAAGGAAAACTATTTACACAAAATAGCAAAATTTTTAGATAGTGTCGATAGATGCTGATAGAAGTCTATCAATGTCTATCAGTATTTTTTTTTTGCTATTTTCTGTAAATAGTTTGACATTTTTTATATATATGAAAATTTCCTTTTATGATATTTCTATCTGCATTTTTTTTTGTAATATTGAGACCTTAACATTTTTGTCGACATCGATATTTTAAACTTTAATTTAATGCACTCAAAATTAAAAATTACATTAGACATAATTTTCTAAATACATGGACTAATCTCTCATGGATTAGAAAGAATAGGAGATCAGATATAATTTTTGCTAACTAAATTTTAGAGACCGAATTACTATTTTTATTAGAAGTTCAGAGGTAAAAGTAATTGTTTTTCCTATTAAGTATTTAGCTTGCGGGAAAATGGTTAAAATATCAATTTAGGGGCTGTTTGGAATACTAGGTTTATTATTATTAGTTAGTGATTATTAAAAGTTGTGGGTTATATAATAGTCTGTATTTGAAGTGCATACTATTTTAGTATGGATTACAAATGAGGAGAGGTGATGATTACAAAATTGTAAATACTGTACACAATGAGGGTTTTCAAATATTTTACTGTAATTAGGTGTAGGTTTATAATAATTGGAAAGTTAAACTATTATAATGGAAAACTCGAACATTGGGTGGGTTATAGTAGCTCACTTTATTCAAGGAAAAGTTGGAGGCCCAAATGCCCCTTAGTTAATTATACTTTGAAACTTATTATATTTTAGTCCATATATTTGAGAATGTCCAAATTTAATTATAGTACACTCAATAAATTTGAAAAATAGTTCATACTTGTTAGTTTATTATTAACTTTTTTTTCTTTATATATATATAAAAAGTCTCTTTTAGTCTTCTATTCATAAATTTTGGAAACCTATTCAATGTTAGGATTAATGTGACCTATGAATTTTGTATATTATATTCTTGAATAATAACTTAATTAGAATACAAAGAATTACAAAATAAATAGACACCAATAAACCCAACAAAGGAAAGAAACAGAAAAGGAAAAACTAGATAAGGAAAAGATACAGGAAAATAATAATGGGAAGAATCCCTAATCAACTTCAACATGACCAATATAATGTCCCACGTTCGCTAGATAAGATGATGATCATAGGTATTTAAGTGCGGACAACTATCTCCCTTGGTATGAGGCATTTTGAGATGAAACCAAAAGCAAATTCAAGAGGGTTTGATGGATTTATGCCCAAAATAGACAAATATCATACCACTATAGAGATATGTTAGAGAGTTTGTTGTCCCTTTTGTATGAGAAAAGGAGGGTTTATTGTCCTTAACATTCACATTGTATTCTTTACTTGCACATAAATTTTTATTATTCAACCAATTTTGATAAAAAGTTAAGTTCAAAAAAAAAAAAAAAAAAAAAACCTAATTTTAAGATGGATTGAAAGTAAATAAATTATTCGAACATTTAAATATTCATAGAAATATACCAAAAATGATATTCTAACTAACTTATATTATTTAACTTCTTTAATATAAACCATCGTGATAGTGAGAACATAAAAAAAAAACGATCAAATGGCTCAAGGGTCATGGGTTTAATCCATGATGGTCACCTACCTAAGATTTAATATCATAAATGTTGTAGGGTTAGGCGGTTGTCCTGTAAGATTAGTCGACACTCATAGATATCAAAAAGAGGAAAAAAAATAAAAAAATAAAAACTTCTTTGGTATATACTTAAATGTAGATGCATGACTTCCCCAACTCACAAGCCAAGAAATATACAAAGTAAAGAATAAAATTATACTAATATAAAATACTTATGATATATTTAAAGTCGAAAATTTTAAATTTTAATTAGAAAAAAAAAATAGTTCTCAATGTAGTTATACGATAAAAACTCATTTGTTTTGTTTTTGAGTTCTTATATGATAAAAGTACTTGTCTATTGGTATGTAAGAATTATTTCTTCATGTTTTTGCTTTTTCATGTCTTTGAAGAGATAGTTTAGGTTATAATTTTATCTAAAATGGAAAAAGGAAATATTTAAAAAAAATATCATATGATTAGATTATTTTATGAGTAATCATTATGTAGTATGAAAATACACACACAAAGTAAATATATATTTCCTTTTGGTACAACTTACAATGCATTATTTCTCTTAATTAAAAGTGTTTGGTAGGGAGTGAGAGACAAACATGCTTAAAAAATCAATTCAAAACTTGCTATAATTTTTAATACCTAACTTAATTTTTCTAACCAAACCATGAGTACATAACTAATACTTAGCTCTAAATGTTACCAAATGTTTGTATCAAAACAGACAATAAGTAGCATTTTTTAATTCACAACAAGATTTATGTATCTAACCTAAAGAAAAAAAATTACAAAAATAAAAATTGCATCTAACAACTATAACAACATATATATTTACATATATCTCACATGCCATCTTACCACCAAAAAACAAAAAAAAAAAAAATTTATCGTGTAAAGAAAAATTTAAACTTTCTCAAAGAGCGTAAACTCTACAAGTTTGGAGGTGATTTTGGAAGAGTTAAAATCACATTTTGTTATAAAATTATGCTTTTTAATATTTAAAATCACTTTTAGTGGTATAAAAAGTGTGATTAAAGTGTAAAATCAAATATTAAAGGCATGTTTGAGAGTGATTTTAAAATCGTTAAAATCACTTTTGTTATTTTTAAAATCGTTAAAAGACATACTTTAATCATTCAAAATTAATTTAATTTTTAATTTTACACTTTTAAATGCAATTTTCAATCATCAAAATTAGTTTTGAAGGATTAAAAACATATTTCACGGTAATTTTAAAAATGACAAATTGATTTTGAATGATTAAAAAGACATGTTCTAGAAGTGATTTTAAACATAATAAAATTGATTTTTAACTATTTCAAAATCACTCCAACAAATATGACTTTATTCTATTTTGATACCTAAACTTTCAAAATATCAATTTATTTTCTTAACTTTTAAATAAATTTTCATTTCGGTCTCTACACACGCCGATGGACCATGCATCCAATACTCATTTCAACTAACCTAATATGGCTTCAATACATACACACACCAACACGACTATACACATATTTTGAAAGTCGTGTCACAAAATAATGTAGATGTTTGAAATTATTATTTTTGATCTAGAGTTCAAAAATTAAATTTGAACATAGAGGTGAATTGGGAGGTGAAAAAAAAGGTGGAATATATTGTCATATGGAGAGAGTAAAATTGAATATATCTTTTGGAAGGGTTTGAATTTCTTTAATTATTCAACTAGGTTAAAATGAAAAACATTATAACAAAATGTGCTACCCCAAAACTTTATTGTTACTTTTTGGCTTGAAATTAAAGAAAGCACCTTCCAATCAAATTGTTGAACAAAGAGAGATGAGTTTGACTTGAATTAGAATTGATTGAGAAAACAAATTGATTAATTAAATATTAAAAGATGGGTTAATTGAAAGAGTAAGTTTTTCTTCTTTTTTTTTTTTTTTTTTTATAATTAGCTCCGGCGAAGTTTCACGGTGGCCAACGGTGGCCCACGGTGGTCCAATAATTAAAGGAAACTTGTTGAGGACATAAGGTGTTTGGCTTTTGGTCAAAGGGAAGTAAAAAGTAATGGTTGAGTAATTTTTCCTCTTTTTTTTTCACTTTTTTCCGGCAAAAGAAACTTGTGGAGAGAGAGATGGAAATTTAGACTTGCACACCCGCCAAAATTTCGGTAACTAAACGTTTTCCCTACATAATGCATCTTTTTCCCCTTTTTTTTTCATTTTTCTAAATCGTCTCGATCAAAATGAGTTTAGTTAAATGATAATGGAGGGAAAATCACGATCTCTCGAGAAAAAATTATTTAAATAGATTTTGACAGTATAATTTGAATCTATATCAAATAGTTATTT
Organism: Lagenaria siceraria; assembly: GCA_002890555.2. Taxonomy (NCBI): domain Eukaryota; kingdom Viridiplantae; phylum Streptophyta; class Magnoliopsida; order Cucurbitales; family Cucurbitaceae; genus Lagenaria; species Lagenaria siceraria. The sequence continues at coordinate 17,961,389 of CM016488.1, forward strand.
GTAGTAGACATATATTTTGAACTCAAATTCAATGATTGTTAAGGACAATATTTTCTCTTTAAACATATTGCTCAAGAAGTTATTGAAGATAGTTAGTAGGTAAAATATAGTTAACCAACGATAATTGTACATCTGTACATCTACAGATACACGAGAAAAAGATTTTAGAAAAATAATAATTGTAACTATATATGACAATTATGAGAGTGACAAACAAAAATTAATAATTATGACGAGGTATTTAACTCTTGTAAGTTGGAGTTGAAACTTAGAGAGGGTATTTGTTGAAATTGTAGAAGTGAATTCAAATTAATTTTTTTTTTCTTTTAGGGGTAAGTTTTTAAATTTATAGAAATGTAATAAATTATTGGCCTTGAAATAATAATGCATTGAAAGAAATTATCACTTTTTTTCTTTTTAATAACTTAAAAGACACATTGTCACTTGAATAACTTAAGATGTGGTAAGGCACAGACAAAAAGTGAAAAAAGAGATCATTAAGCATACTATTAATGTCTTATAAGGGGGCAAATCAAGGAATTAGGTAATAAAAATGTTTTGCTCAAATTAATTATGTTTGTTTATTAACAACATTATCTTTTCTTAATTTTTCTACTTTCTAAAAACATTTTTAAATTACCTTATATAGCCCAATTGTACTGTGAACAAGTCCATCATTAAACACTATTTAAATGTTTATTAAATTTTGGTACTTATTGAAAAATAGAAATTACAAAATATAAAAAGCTAAATTATAAGTTTGATGCTTAAAGTAATTTGATAGGTTATGTCATTCTTTAATTTTAAATGAAGTGTCCAGTAAAAGTACGTCACTCTAGTTTTAGTAGGTCTTTGATTTTTTTTTTCTCAAAATAAAATTTCAAAACTTAAAATTTTATTAGGTCATTAAATTTTTAATTTCGTATTTTAAAAGATCTTCCACTCATATGATGCTTTTTAAAGTTAATAAAAACTTATTTCCTGCACATAATTCTAAAAAAATTATATAAAAAAACATAATTTATAACCAATTAAAATATCAAGATTCATAGACATTCGAACGTTTATGAAATTTCTAGTATTTTTAATATATATTATTGCATCGAAAGATTTCCTTTGTATGTCAGTTCTTTTGAGCAAACTCTTGAACTACCATCTTCATTCTTATATAGGATTTTGTTAACGTTGACAAACAAAAGTTAGAATTTGCACGATTTCTCACAAAATTAATTAAGATGAGCGTAAATTTTCTCGAATACTCGTCTTAATTATAATAATTATAATTGAAATTTTCGTAAGGAAAAAAAAAATTGATGTTGAGAAGTAGACATCTCAATATTGTCTGTCCCCAACATTCTCCAATCGATCTCCCGTTGCTTCTGCACCAAGGCATTAAAAAAACAAAATAAATAATAAATAAAATTGATTTGACAGTTTTCTGTGGGCCCCGCTTTCAAGTAACCCAACCAATGAAAAACGAGAGACAGTTAAAAAAAAGTAGATTGAAAATAGAGGCCACAATCTGCTGCAGCTATGGCACACGTGTGTTGCAAACTTTGGGCCGTCCGATTAGATGACCCACAAATGGATCTCTTTGGAAACGAAAAAAGTCAACGGGGAAAATGTAGAGAGGTGGGACCCAGGGCAATCAAATGGTCCGAGAAATGTAGCGGATGATGATGTTGGGTGGAGCTTTTTGTAGAGGATGATGAGGGTAAAATTGTAAATAAAGGTAGAGAGAAATAGTGTTGGTTATTGGGGTTTATAAGGGAGGCGTGAGAATATTGTTATGATGGGAGGCACTTGGTTGTTGCATGGGAACATTATCGTGCCCACGAATTTTATTTTATTTTATTTTATTTAAAACTATGTAAAATAATCATTTTGATTTGAGGTAAAAAATCTTCCAAATAAAATGATAATTTTTATTATTTGACGTTTTAGACTTTGTAGCTTATAATTTTTTTACGTCTCCAATTAATTTATTGACCTACATATGTAAGAAATTTTAATAAATCTTAACAATAATAATTTTCATGATAAAAACTATATCATTATAAATTTTAAAATACGACATGGGATAAATCATTACATATTAAAGTTCAAGAACTAAATTGTTACAAAATTTAAAGATAAAGATTGAATTATTATTTTCAGGAAAGTTTATAGACTCAAAGTATTGTTTTTTTTTTTTTTTTTTTGAATTGCGTATTGATTCTTGAATTTTTAAAAGATATTTTGTTATCGGTGATTTATGGTTTGGTTTACGAATAATGTGGCAAATATGTGTATTAATTGGGAGTCAATCTAGTTGTTTTGCTAAAGTGATTTTAGAGGTGGAGTATACCGAATTAATTGGTTGAGGTAGACGCTATAAGTTTGATTAAAAGGACAAACGCTTGGACGCCTACTTCTACATACAGTTGAACATTAAAGGAAGCACACATATAGGTAAAATGTAGTACTTAATTATAAGCTTATTTTAGAAAAAAAAAAATCAAAACAAAAAATTAAAATCCACCATTTTTTATTTTGAAATTTCTACTTCTTTCTATTACTATTTCATTAAAAAAAATTAGTTTTAATTATGAAAACATCCCTAAAGTAAATAATAAAATAAAAAAAACAATTGGTTAAAATAGTGTTTATAAAATTAATTTTCAAATATTTGAATCTTTGATGTGAAATGTTGTTCAACTAAAAAAATATGTAAAAGAACTTTTTTTAAATCATATTTTCGTTTATTATCGATGTGGAATCATGTTTTCTTTGAAAAAAAATATATATTTTACGCACTGCAAGTTTTATTTTATATGCACGCGAAATAATATCTATTCTTTTTAAATTATAAAATATGTAAAAACTTGCAATATGTAAAACATTTCCTGAATAATTTGTGCCTAAAAAGAACAAATAACTTTTTTTTTTTCCTTTTTCTGTGAGGAATTAAAGGTTGCCAACTATTTTTACCCACTTTTTATTATTATTATTCTTTAAGCAAATATCAATTCATATCCCTAAATTTTAGAAATTATGTCAATTTCCATCCTAAACTAGTAATTGTAACAATTTAATCCCTGAACTTTGGAGGTTTTATCAATTTAAACAGAAACTAATAATTGTATCAATTTAAACTCCAAACTTTCATAAATATATCAATTTAAACTCTAAACTTTCATAAGTATATCAATTTAAACTTTGAACTTTCATAAGTGTATCCAAATAAAACAAGTTTGAGGTTTAAATTGATACAACTTCTAAAGTGTAGGATTTAAATTGATACAATTATTAGTGTACGGTATAAATTTATAAACCCCCAAAATTTAGGGGTATGAATTGATATTTACCCTTATTCTGGTTAGTTCTCGTTGAGAAGTATTGATTTCATATAAACACATATGTGGATAAATTTTTAAGTCAGATTTAAATTGATTTTTTAAGTGTTTAAAAAATATTTTAAAAACTTATAAACTCAATTCAAATAGAGCAACCATAATTTAGCATTCTTCTAATAATTATTTTGTTTTAAATGTTTTTTTAAATAATAATTCATGTTTGAATACATATTCAAGTAGCTAAATTTCAAAATGTTCTTATTAAAATCTTTGCTAACTTTTTTAAAATTAAAATTGTTCTCATCTTTATCCACAACTACAAGTTTTATTAAACACATGAACCATTAATTAGCCATTGATCACAAATTAACAATGATTACTATTTGCAATATTGTCAAAATCTATTCATTCCAAAATGCCAAATATATAATAAATAAATAACGCTTAGCTAATGGACAAAACACTTATAATGGAACTCAACTAATTTCTCTATTATTTAAAGTTTTAGTCATGAAAGAAATCAATTTTCAAATTAATTTGTCTATAATTAAAAAATAGAGAGAGAGAGAGAGAGAAAAGAGAGAAATATTTTCAATGTTATTACAAAAGCAATTCATTTGAATTCCTTGAATAATTAGCTGGAAATTAATTGCTAAACTATGTTGAAATGCAGCCTAATTAGAAAATTAATATCACGCTTTTTAATTCGAATTGACCTAATTTGTATATTTTATTTTATGTTTTAGAGAGATTGAAAAAGATCTCTGCAACATTGAACTCTTTATTTAACTATATAGTAAAATAAATAATTAAATGTTTGAAAAAAAAAACTAAAGATTCATATGAGAAGTTGAAAATAATTTAGAAGACAGCCAAACAAGAGAATTTTCTTTTTATCTATATAGAAAAAAAAAAAAAAAAAAAAAAAAAAAAAAAAACCATTGAATTTTAACATAAAAATTAAATATATTAAATTAAAATGTCGTTTGTACCAAAAATTTACCGGGTGAACAATTATTTTGCAGGTTGAGTATTTTAGAACTGGTTTTATTTTAGCTTCTATATTTTTAAAATTTCAAATTTTAGATTATATACTTTTAATAAATCTTAAATACGGTTAAATTAAAATTTTAGTCCTTATAATTAGACAATGTTAAGATATAGTTTCTATAATTTTAAAAGTTAGAATTTAATCTAAATGGTTTGATAATGTCTCATAAATAGTGTCTATGGTTTAATAAAATTCTCATACATAGGGACTAAATTCTAATTATAAAAAGACAAAGGGTTTGTTTGATTGACGGGAGAAAAAAATGTTTTTCAATAAAATCATTTTTTATTTAAACTCTTTTGATAAAAACAGTTTAAAATACACTTTGAAAGTTTTAAAATCTATTTTGAATAGTTGATAAACACTTCAATTTTTTTTTAAATAACTTATTGACTAAATTATAAGAAATGCCCATGAACTATGCAATTTGTGTCAAAAATACTCCTGAACTTTCAAAAGTTTCAAAAATACCCTTAAACTTTCAAAAAGAGTTCAAAAATACCCCTACCTTTAGTTTTGGATGAAAACCGTTAAAGTTTTGTTTCAAAAATACCCTTGAACTTTTTAAAAAGTTTCAAAAATACCCTTAGCTAAAAAAAATTCAAAAATATCTTTGTTGTAAGTATATGAATACAAACCATTAATATCTCGTTTCAAAAACAACTTTAAAATTTTAAAAAAAAATTATAATTGCTCCTAACATTAATATAGTGATCAATTTGTTCGAAGTTTTATTAAATTTAAAAATAATGAATTTTAAAACAAATTATATATGTATCTCATTTTTTTCATATAGATACTCTTATTTTCTCTTAATTTTCCAATTCTTAACTTACACCAATTTTCTCACCAACCAAAATTTTAAGTTAAAACATAAGATCTCATAAAATCTCACAAAATTCTAAAATAAAAAATCTCCCCTTAAACATACCAAAACGAAAAAAAAAAAAAAAAAGTGTTAGTAGTTGAGTGTGTATTAATAACTAAATATTTTTTTTTATTTGACTATTTATCCTTTTGATATGTTTAAGAGAAGATTTTGATTTTAGAATTTTGTGAGATTTTATGTTTTAACTTAAAAAATTGGTTGGTGAGAAAATTGGTGTAAGCTGAAAATTGAAAAATTAAGTAGAAAATGAGAGTATCTATATGAAAAAAATGGGGATATTTTTATAATTTGTTTTAAAGTTCATTCTTTTCGAACGTAAGAAAACTTCAAACAAATTGATCGCCTTAATGTTATAAGAAATTTTAAACATTTTTTTTTAATTTTAAAGTTATTTTTGGAACGAAATATTAACATTTATGTTCATAAACTTACGGTGAAGGTATTTTTTAACTTTTTTTTAGTTAAAGGTATTTTTGAAACTTTTGAAAAGTTCAGGCATATTTTTGAAACAAAACTTTAACGGTTTTCATCCAAAACTAACGGCAGGGTATTTTTTTTAACTCTTTTTGAAAGTTTAGTGGTATTTTTGAAACTTTTGAAAGTTCAGGGATATTTTTTACACAAATTGCATAGTTCAAGAGCATTTTTATAATTTAACCTAACTTATTTTCAAAATTAAACATTTGAAAAGTCAAATCAAACACACCCTAAGATTTTAACTTTCTCCAAGTTACTAGTTAAATTCTTGAAAGTACTTCTTAGCGTACTTTATTGTTAATTTTCTTAAAAAAAGAAAAAGTAAATAAACATATGTTGACATTCTCTATAAATTTTGAAATATATTCTCAATATAGTGTTTTTTTTTCAAACAAAAATTATTATTATTATTATTATTATTTAACCTATTCCGATAAAAATTATGATATAATGACTATATTTAAGGTTTAATTGAAGGTGGAGACCTAATTTAAAATTTAAATTTGTAAGGACAAAATAGAATAAAACTTTACGTACAAAGATGAAATAGAATAAAATTTTAATCGATCTTAACAATTTAATATAATTAGATTTTTGTTCCTTCTTTTATTATCTATAATTTCTTTGACATGGCTTGTACTTTTCTCAAATTTTTAATTTTACTATCGCATAAATTTAAGAATGAGCTTTTGGAAATCTAATATATTACCTTATCTTTCTTTCTTCTTCTTCTTCTTCTTTTTTTTTTTTTTTTTTTTTTTTTTTTTTGTAATTTCCTAAAAAATTAAAAAAAAAAAAAATCTACGTCAATCCTTGTAAAGGTATGATAGAATAGAAGAGGAGAAATAGAAACTAATAAATAGAGAGGATAACGAAAATAGAATATTTAAGAATGTCATTTTCATCCATCCTTGTCTCAAATTTTGAACTATTTGATAGATTCGTTCAATAAAAAAAATAATAATAATATTAATTTGTTTATGTAAGATTTGACATCTCAAAATATTTAGAATGTATATTTTTTTAATCCTTGTGTTTTTAAGAAGGTGTATATTTGTTTTTTTTTTTTTTAATGTACCTTTTTAGAAGCAAGTTTAAAATGTCTCAAATAATTTTTTTTAATTATTATAAATTATAAAAATAATAATTATCTCTTCTCTATAAATTTATTTTTTAAATATATAATTGTTTAAAATAATAATTATAAAATTTTAGCAACTTTTTAAATCTATTCTTAAGAATTTGGTATTAAAAAGCATCTTTTATAAACTTAGAAACTAAATGCAGTTATTCTATAAAATTTATGGACTAAAAAAGTATCTTTTGAAAATTCAAGACCGAACACGCATCTTCTCTTCAAAACTTAGACAAAAAAATTGTAGCTTTCCAAATAAGAATTATATATTTAAACACTATTGTAATTTTTAGAAGTTATATGATTTATTTAATTTAAATTGTATTATTAAAAATAGGTTAAATTATAAAAAATACTCCTAAACTATGTACTTTGTGTCAAAAATACTCCTAAACTTTCAAAAGTTTCAAAAATACCTTTAAACTTTCAAAAAAAAAGTTCAAAAATACCCTTGCCGTTAGTTTTGGATGGAAACCGTTAAAGTTTTGTTTCAAAAATACCCCTGAACTTTTCAAAAAATTTAAAAATACCCTTAACTCAAAAAAAAAAAGTTCAAAAATATATTTTTATGAACAGAAACCGTTAATACCTTGTTGCAAAAATAACTTTAAAATAAATTCAAAAAGTTCCAAATTGCTCCTAACATTAATATGGTGATTAATTTGTTTGAAGTTTTCTTAAGTTAGAAAAGAATGAACTTTAAAATAAATTATAAAGATATCCTTTTTTTTCTTCATATAGATACTCTTATTTTCCTCTTAATTTTCCAACTATCAGCTTACACCAATTTTCTCACTAACCAAAATTTTAAGTTAAAACATAAAATTCCATAAAATCTCACAAAATTTTAAAATCAAAATCTCCCCTTAAACATACCAAAATGATAAATAGTGAAATTAAAAAAAAATGTATTTGGTTATTAACGCACACTCCACTACTAACATTTTTTTTAATCGTTTTGGTATGTTTAAGGGGAGATTTTGATTTTAGAATTTTATGAGATTTTATGGAAATCTATGTTTTAACTTAAAATTTTGGTTGGTGAAAAAATTGGTGTAAGTTAAGAATTAGAAAATTATGAGAAAATAAGAATATCTATATGAAAAAGTTGATGATATCTATATAATTTGTTTTAAAATTCATTATTTTCAAACTTAAGAAAATTTCAAACAAATTAATAACTATATTAACGTTAGGAGCAATTATAAACTTTATTTTAAAGAATTTTTAAGTTATTTTGCAATGAGATATTAACGGTTTGTATTCATATACTTACGGTGAAAGTATTTTTTTAAACTTTTTTTTAGTTAAGGGTATTTTTGAAACTTTTGAAAAGTTCAGGGGTATTTTTGAAACAAAACTTTAACGGTTTCCATCCAAAACTAACGACAAGGGTATTTTCGAACTCTTTTTGAAAGTTTAAGGGCATTTTTGAAACTTTTAAAAGTTTAGGGGTATTTTTGACACAAAGTGCATAATTTAGGAGCATTTTTTATAATTTAGCCTTAAAAATATGAAGAAAATATTAAAAATATTGCACTTTATCAACTTAAGTTTATAGCACGGTAAAGGTTAACACAATCAGATAGTGTAAAATTAAATAAGATTAAATAAACAATTTATAATATCGCAATAACTCATCAGTACAAGCTTTTGAATTTATAATAATATTTGAAACTCAATCCTTACATTTTCCTTTTAAACTTTCATAATAATATGTTTTTTTTACATAATTCAAAGGTTTAATGTTATAACTTATAAGACATAAAACTTAAAAAATGTTGGTGTAAAAATCTTAGCCTAAAATAAAACTCGTAAAAATATTAACTGGACAATTGAAATCAACGGGAAATTTTAGAAGCATTCCAAAAAATAAAAATCAAAACGAAATAAGTATATGACAATTTCCCTATAGTTTTTTCTTCTTAAATCATAAGTTTAGTGTTCAATTTGTATCTATTTAATTCTTGAATATTACAGGGCAAATAAAAAGGTCTTTAATCTTTTGAATATTTGTCTATTTGGTTCATGAATTTTAAAAAGTGTCTAATAAATTTAGAAACTTTCAATTTTATATTCGACAAGTCCATGAAACTTTAATTTTATGTTTATTAAGTTATTGACCTAAAAAGTGTAATTTTATATTTAATATATCAATTAATTCTTAAATTTTGTTTGAATATGTCATAAAATTATTAGACATCAAATTGAAAATTCAAGTATCTATTAGATATTTTTAAGGTTGACAAATTTTATAGGCATGAAACTAAAATTTTTGAGATATTTTAAATATCAACTTAAAATTATAAAAACCATTTTCGTTGTTTTTAAAATTACTGTGAAACATGTTTTTAATTATACATAACTAATTTTAATGATAGGAAAATTATATTTACAAATATAAAATAAAATATTAAATTAATTTTGAGTGATTAAAGTATACTTCAGAATAATTTTGAATATGATAAAAATAATTTTAACAACTCCAAAATCATTTCCAAATATATTTTTATAATTGAACATTTGTTGTGTTGGGGTTTAAATGAATGATTAAGCTTAAAAAACACTCACCTTTTCCACTATCATAGCCAGATTTTAGGAATGAGAAATTTAGAATGAACCTACAATAAAAACAAAAAACAAAAAAAAGGAAAAAAGATAAGTTAACAGGCTGTAACCAAATGTTCCAGACCCACCAAGCTGAGTGGCCAATCAAGAGCCGTGATTGGTGCCTGTGACTATGATTCACACGTCCAAGCAACCCCCAAATTTAATTAAATAATTAAATTACTTTATTATATATATTTACTGACCGCAAAATCAGCTGAAAACCGTGACATCGGTCTCCGGCGACCCTGTTCCGTACCTTCCATTCCACGTCTTCCATTACCTCCTGTCCGACGTGGCAACACGTAAAAATAATCTCTCTAGTTAAAATTATATATATATATATATTGGACAGTTTCTAAATATAGAAAAATGAGTCAAATTATTTATAAATATAAAAAAACGAGTCAAACTATTTATAAATATATAAATTTTTTTTAGATAGTGAAAATTTTCTATATTTGTAAATGGTGTTTTTCTGTTTAGGGTAGTTTCTCTATTTTTTTCATCTTGATCTTGATATTATAGATTTAGTTTCTATTTCGTCATTATTGAGTTATTTTAGTTTAGTATCAACTTTCAAAATGTTTTAATTTTATTTTTAAAATTTGAGTTTTGTTTCAATTTGGTCTCTAAATTTTAAGATTTTTTTTAACCTTGATTTTTAATTAAATACTCACTTCTAGTCATTGCATTGATGCCGATTAATTATTTTAAAATAATTATTAAGTGGAATTTTAAATTTTATTATAATAATGATAAAAAATAGTGAGACTTTGTTAATTATTTTAATTTAATTAATAGACATTATCACGAAAAGTGAGTATTTAGTGAAAATCAGAGTTAAAAGTGTAAATCTTGAAACTTAGGGACCAAATTAAAATAAATTAAAACTCAAATATCAAGAGTATAATCGTAACATTTTGAAACCTAGAAGCTAAATTGAAACAAAACTAAAATCTTAAAAACTAAATGCGTATCATTTAAAAATTAGGGACTAAAGTATTTTTTTTTTTTAAAAAAATAGTTTATACTCTTAAACTTTAAAGTTGCATTTATTGTATTAAATTTTGATTGACACTCCTTATTTTCATTAACATTTTTTTACATATCATGAGCTTGACATTAAGTTATTAACACAAGGGTAACTTCAACAGTAAAAAATATTTATTTATAAATTTACATATATGTTTTGTTTGTTTGTTTTTGTTTTTTTTTTTTTTTTTTTTGCTCTTAACATTTTTTTTCCATTGACGTTTTATCGATTATTCTATAAAATTGAGATATCGACATTTATGTTGACATGAACATTTTAAGTATTGGTTGTATCAATTAAAATCTCAAATAGATAATGGTTAGTTTTCCATAGATTTGGACAATTGTTCATTTGTTCTTCTTCTATTTTTCTCCACTTATTAAGAAATAATTACATGACATTTTTCTTTGGTTGCTAATTTAATGAAATTTTTGGAGGATAATAATTTTATATAGGTGATTTTGAACCAAATTTAGATGGAATCAAATAAAAATAGCTACAAATAATCTAAATTGATACAATTAATGAATTAATATTTTAATTAAAATAACTCAAAAATTCATTGTATAAATGTATATGGTCTAAAGTCAAAAATATAATTAAGGTGTTGGACGGTAACTTGAATATTACAGTCACGGTAAATAACGAATTTGTTATTTTCCGTTAAGGTAGGTTAGTTGAAACTTGTAAAGCTGAATATAGGGGCTTGTAAAGCGTCAAAGACTCAAAACAATAAAAAGAATAGAAAACAAAAAAGTAAAAAAAGAACTTTGAATTTCATATTTCCATTTGGAAAAGACTGATTTATTCCGATATCTTCCCATAAGGCATAAATTATATAGCTGAAGTAAACAGAGGGTTAAATTAGTCTTTTCGCTGTTTATCATGTCAATTCATTGAAATTTTACTTCTGGTTAAAATTTTGAAATTATGTTTATTAGATCTTTATTGACTAAAAGTTTTATAATAAACCATTTTAATTTTTTTTATTTCATAAGTTCTTATACTGTTATTGTGGTCAAAATTTGACTGTTTCTTTTGAGATTATACATTTAAATTTTCACTCCCTCATTGTTATTCTTAAAAAGAAAGATGTTTATATTTTAACTTTGTTAACGCAACAATTAATTATATCACCAAGATATTAAAATAATAATAATAATTATTATTATTATATCACCAAACCTCCACACCTATCACATCTGTGTTTTTTTTTTTTATGATTTTAAAGAATTTTGCAAAGAGTATTTTTTAAACCAGAAAAAAACTATTAAACAAAAAGTTTAGAATTTAAAAATTTATTAGAAATATTGTAAAATACAAATGTGGTTAGACATAATTTCAAAAAGTTGAAAGAGTAGTCAAAAGTGAGCTTAGCTCAACATCTTCATAGTAAAAAAAATTGAAAATGAATTGATTTTTTTTTTAAAAAAAAAAATTTACAAGTCTAATTAGACACTGTAGACCAAATTTGTAACTCAATTTTATTAAACGAAAAAAAAAGGTCAAAGTTTTCCCGATTTCACTCACATTTTTTGACTATATAAATATGTTTTTATATACATATAATATTTTAAAAAATAGATAAAAGAAGAACATAAAATAAGACGCTACACTAGACTAAAGGGATATATATAAAAATATTAAAATACAATTTTGGTCTATATAATTGAAACATTTTTTAATTTTTAGTTAAATTTTAAATTATTTTTTTATTGAAATTGGTTAAATAATAATAATCGAGTTAAAATACCATTTTAGTTACCATATTATGAAGTTTGTTCAATTTTAATTCTTATACTCTCACTTGTCCAATTTTAATCTCAATACTTTTAAAAAATCTTCAATTTAGTCCCTCAAAATAGATTCTTACTAAAATCGATTAAATAATAATAATTACTATCATGTAAGAAAATAAAAGGACTGTTTTCAAATATAGAAAAATGAACAAAACTATTTATAAATATAAAAAAAATTTACTATCTATCAACGATGTCTGATAGACATTAATTTTTTTCTATATTGTAAATAATTTGATTTTTTTTTTGTTTATAGTAATTTCTCAAAATAAAATATGTGAATATGTTTTCAAATTTAGAGTAAAAAATCTAAAAATAATATTTAAAAAATCAACAATTAAATAGTCCAGACTAAATAGGATTAAAATTAGACAATTAAAAATATAGAGATTAAAATTGATCAAAATAATATTTTAAATCAATAGTTTTTAGAAAAGAGAATATATATCACTAATAATAAAAAATTATTAATAAATTTAAGATTTATTGAAAATAGAAAGGTGATACATGACATATTTATTTATTTATTTAGGAGAAAATGACTAAGTTAAGATGGTATTTTAGCATATATATATAACGTTGAAGTTAGTTGACGGCGTTAACGTCGGTTGAACGAATGTTTGGGATTTGTTCTCGTCGTCAATATTATCTTCATTTTTTTTTCCGTTGATGGTTTGTCTATAAAAGGTCCGTTTTGTCCAAAGCTTTCACTGACATCACCACTGCTCGTTTTCCTCTGTTCTTCTTCTTCTTTTTCCTTTTTTCTCTCTATATTTCTTCTTCTTCATAATCTCTCTCTCTCTCTATTTCGCTCTGGTTTTTCTTAAGAGTTTTGAAGAGAGAGAGAGAGATATCAGAAATGGCGGCACTTAGTAAATGGCCTTCTCTGTCTCTGTTTGCCCTCGCATTGGTGTTCTTCGTAACAATCGCTCTGGTTCGCAAAGAAGAGACCTCTGAAATTAGGTAAGTTTTCCCATCCCCTTCCTCTGTTTCCCTAATTATCTCCAACGCGACGTGTTTGATTTGGTGAATTTCTGGTTACGAGTAGTAAATGCAAGCTTCGTATAGTATGAATTCTTTTCGATTTGGAGAATCTTGAATGTTCAATGTGGAATTGTGGATGTATGATTTAGTGTTTTTTTCATCAATGTAGCAATATAGAAATGAAATATAGAAGTAAAAACTACGCTCCAGTGCTTTAATGGCGTTCTTCAGTCCAATATTCTTTTAGGAAAAGAAATGAGGAATAACCAGAGAATCTCTGAATTCAAAACGAACTGTAGTGGCTATGTTTTTTATTCCTCTTTTTTTTTTTTTTTTTTTTTTTTTTTTTTTTTTTTTTTAACAGGACTGTGTTAGCGGCGGAGTTTCAGAGCTCTAGCAACTCATCAATGGCGACTAGGTCAGTGTTCGTTTCATTAACTCGAGTAAATGAAAAGAGGCGAAAATCTGTACCGAACGAAACAATCTCGGCCGTGCATTTAACCCATCTTGCTAATCACAACCGTTGGATTCTCCTCGGATCCGTGGGGTGTGATGATCCAACTGTAGCTAACGATCTCAACCGTTGAGATCCGGATCCTTGATCTGGACCGTTTGTTCTGTTAACAGTTACTCCCCTTCGGATTCCTTCGCTGCAGTGAAATAAACACCACAACGCTGCTAGTTTATTTCCGTAATTACCCCGACAAACTCCTCTTAATTTCCCCAGATTGCTCGATAAAATACCGGGGTATTTCAGTCATATCATCCCAAGAATAAAAGGACAATTTTATTTTTTTTTTCTTTTCGTGTTCGTTTTTCATTTTCCCCCTCTCGTGCCGACCAATCGTTTCGCCTCTCTAAATTCTCTCTCTAAACAAAAGCGCTTTTTTCAAACGGTTTTCTTCTTTGTGACGGAACGACAGTACGGTAAGGTGCGTGAGAGATCTCATCCGCACCCACCTTGAGCGTCGAGCCATCAACTTCTTCATTTCATTTTCATTCCTCACGCGCTCTCTGATATCTCACGCGCTGCTAAAACTGAGAAACCTGTTCAGTGTTTTCTACTTATTTAAGTTTAAACACTTCTAATATGATTGATTATTATGTTAAGAGAATCAAAAGATAAGATCTAGATGGGTTTGTCACTTAATTGAGTGATTCTTTTTTCAGGGTGGAGAATGATGATGTGGAGCAAGAACTCAACAATGAACATGCTGTGGATAATCCTGACGAGATTGCTGCTTCTGTTGAGATGTGGGGCTTTTTCTTTCATTGCTTCTATATTCGAATTTATGATTTTTTATCTGGGTTATCATTACATGCTTAATTCTTGTTTTAGGAAGTCGTTATTAGAGAAATTACTTTTGTGAAATTTGGGTCGAATTGGATTTTGGTCTCGTTGTAATGAAAGAGAGCACGTTGCGGATGTAGGTTTGTTTTTGTCTGTATCGTGAATTCATAGGATGAGTATTTCTAGACGTTATAATGCAAGTGTCTTCATGGTCAAAATGCCAGCATGGTTTTGTCTTGTTCTGTTTGTGTAGTATGGCATTTTCTTGTAGCCGTTGGGATGAAAAATTAACACTACTGGACTCCCCTGTCATTAGATTCCCGACAAACCCTGTTTTTTTTCTCGAGATTTGTACTTCTATCCTGTGTTTTTACTACAATTTCAAGTAGAGAGTTCATATGAAGGTCCTTTCGGATATGGCAGGAGTATCCGTAATAGCACTGAAAGAAGGAAGTTGGGATTCTTCTCCTGTGGAACAGGCAATCCCATTGATGACTGCTGGCGTTGTGACTCCAATTGGCACCGCAACCGTAAGCGTCTTGCGGAATGTGGCATCGGGTTTGGTCGAAATGCTATTGGTGGACGTGACGGTCGTTTCTATGTCGTAACTGATTCAAGTGACAATGATCCAGTGAACCCGAAGCCAGGGACTCTTCGTCATGCTGTCATTCAAGAGAAACCTCTTTGGATTGTGTTCAAGAGGGACATGGTGATTCAATTGAAACAGGAACTCATCATGAACAGTTTTAAGACAATTGATGCTCGAGGGGTAAATGTACACATTGCTAATGGTGCTTGCATCACAATCCAGTTTGTGGCTAACATAATTATCCATGGTCTTCACATCCATGATTGCAAGCCCACAGGGAATGCCATGGTGAGAAGCTCTACAACTCATTTTGGGTGGAGAACCATGGCTGATGGAGATGCCATTTCCATCTTTGGGTCAAGCCATATATGGATTGACCACAATTCACTCTCTAATTGTGCTGATGGACTTGTTGATGCTGTCATGGGCTCAACTGCAATCACAATCTCTAACAATCACTTCACTCACCACAATGAGGTACACTTCTTATTGCATTTCTTATATGAAGTTAAGTTGAAAAGACAAACTTATCTTATAAAATTTCATCTTATATATGGTAACAGGTGATGCTTCTAGGCCACAGTGATTCCTACACAAAGGACAAGCAAATGCAAGTCACCATTGCTTATAACCATTTTGGAGAGGGACTCATTCAAAGAATGCCAAGGTAAAATGTAAATAGGTATCTATGGTTTGAATTGTGTTGAGTTTGTTTTGTTTACTAAGATTTAACCTCAAATCAATTTCAATAATGTATAGATGTAGGCATGGTTATTTCCATGTGGTGAACAATGACTACACTCACTGGGAGATGTATGCCATTGGTGGGAGTGCAAACCCCACCATCAATAGTCAAGGCA
The DNA here is from genome assembly GCA_002890555.2 of Lagenaria siceraria. NCBI lineage: Eukaryota > Viridiplantae > Streptophyta > Magnoliopsida > Cucurbitales > Cucurbitaceae > Lagenaria > Lagenaria siceraria. The sequence goes on from CM016488.1 coordinate 17,977,442, forward strand.
ACAGATATGCTGCTCCAACCAACCCTTTCGCCAAAGAGGTACACTCTTCCCCAACTCATCTCAAGCTTAGATTTAGATTCCGAAATTCGTTACTGAATCAGGTTGATACAATACGATGCAGGTGACGAAGCGAGTTGAAACAGCAGAGAGCGAATGGAAGGGATGGAATTGGAGATCAGAAGGAGATATGTTGCTGAATGGTGCTTATTTCACTCCATCAGGTGCTGGAGCTTCAGCAAGCTATGCCAGAGCCTCCAGCTTAGGAGCTAAATCTGCTTCCATGGTTGGCTCCATCACTTCTTCTGCAGGTTCGCTCCCTTGCCGCCGAGGCCATCCTTGCTAAGACTTGTCCTCCATCATTTTAACTTCAAACACCAAATGTTAAAAAGCCATAGACAAAAGAAGCCTTTCCTCTTTCTGTTTGATTTTCAAAAAACTTCCATGATTTCTCATCCATCATCTCCCTTGTCCCTTCATTCAAATAGCCATTTAACAAGTACACATTGTTTTCTTCTTCTTCCAAACTTGTTTTTAAAACCTTCATTCCACCATTGTTGTTCAATCTGTTGGTTGCTCAACCTCGGCCTGCTTCAGCTGAAAAGAAAATGCCATTTTAGGGGCAGGTGCAGAAGCGTTGTCCTTCTTTTACTTCTTCTTTTTTTTTGTGTCTGTTTTTTTTTTTACCATATTTTCATCATCAAGTTAACCCATCTTTCCATCTCTGCCACAGTCATTTTGTGATGCAATATTGTTGGTCATTACACTATGTTTTACTCTGGGTTTTGTAATTTTTTTCCCCTTTTGAGTCCATGAGAGAGACAGATTAAAGAATATTATAAAAGTTAAAAAGGAAAGTAGTGATGTTGTTATTGTTTTTGTCACTTTTCTTGGCCTTCTGAATTTTCTCTCTCTTTTGCTTAGTGGGTAGTGTTAAGTTTTGGTTACAGTTGGTTTGTTTATAACACATTATTATGGCCTCTCAAATTGTTTGTGATCTGCCAGCATTTTTATTATAGCATGTGCTTTGTGGGGCCTAAATTCTCATGTGTGGATATGCCATATTTATCAAATATCTCACCCAACTTCCCATAATGCCCTTTTCCTCCCTAAATTCATTCTTCTTCATACCCATATTATTCATTAAAAGTTCTACTTATAGTCAATAAGATTAGTAAAAAGAACTAATGATTAAAGCTATAGAAATTCAAAATTAACTTCATAATTCAAAATGTTGCTAAAACTGAGCATAATTCAAAATGTTACTTGTCAACTTTCAACTCATTCAAATTATGCTCTTTATTAATATTTTATTCTACTTATTTTTCACGAAAAAGGTCTATTTTTAATCGATGTCATTATTATTTAGTTAAAATATCATTTTAGTTCTTGTACTTTGAATTTTGTTTTATTTTGGTCTTTGAACTTGTGCTTGTTTGATTTTTTCCAATGCAATTTCAATCCTTCTTAAATTTAGTATTTCAAAATTAATTATTATTAATAATAATAGATTTCATGCAACAAAAGAGATTGTTTAGGTATATTTTCACAATTTATAATGAAAATGTTTATAAAGAAAAAAATATCAACAAAAAAGAAACTAAGTGTAGGAATATTTTAAGATTTATTAAAACTACAAAAATTAAAATAGAACAAAATCTAAAGTATAGAAATCAAAATCTAATTTCAACCTTATTTTTTCTTATCAAGCAACAAGCAAGCATCGTTCAATGGTTAAGAATTTTCTTGTACGTTGAAAATTTGAATCTCAACATTTGTAGTTCTTAAAAAAAAATAAAAAAAATCTAATGTTATATTTTTAAAAAGAAAATTAAAGTCATAAGACCATAACATTTGAAAGCGTCAACATCAATTTAGTAACAAAAGTAAACAGTTAGATGAAAATAGTTTTTGGACATTGAAAAGGTTTAAAAAGTATTTTTCATTCACTAGTTAGAGGACACTATGAACACGGTAAAAATTTTTTACAACATAAACTTTTTAAAAAATAATATGAGAACAAAATTTGGTAAAAGGAAAAATGAAAATGTAGAATTAAACGAAAAAAAATAAGAAAAAAAGCATAAATGTACATTCAAGACATGGATGGGTGTGACTACGAGGACAAAATAGTCATTATTAAAAAAAATTAAGAGCAAAGAATAAAGTTAAAAATTATCTCCTCATATCTTATTTAATATAGTATAGATGTAGATATAGATTAACCATAGGAAATAGGGAGACCTATATAAACTATTATAATTGAATTTGTCTAAATATAATTTTATTTTAAAAATGAGAAATGTTTTTTTAATATGAATTCGAAACAACCAAAAGGCAATGGTGGCAGCAGAAGAAAGCTTTAATGAAAGAACTACAATGTCACGTGTTTGGTAATAGAAAGATAATGCTTTGACACGTGAGATATGCTTCCTTCTGAAGTTTTGTCTTCCCCTTTTCTTCCTTTTATATATATATATGACTTTTAACAATTTGGAAATTAATCGATATGATAATGAAGGTAAAATGGTAGGTGTAATCGACTTGTAAAAATTGATATTATTGTGTAACTCCAAATTTGTTTCTAACTCATGATTTTGTAAAGTTTTAAGAACCAAGAAAACACGTCATTATGAAAACATACTAAACCAATATATATATATATTTCCACTAGTACAGTAGGAATAAGTAGAAAAATAGTAGAGAAATTAAAAGAAAATAATAAAACTAACAACACAAGAATTAACGTGAAAAAACTCCAAACCGAAGAAAGAACTACGGACTAGAAAAATTCTACTATGTGAAAAATTATTACAATCACATAGAATAATTCTCTTTCCAAATCCTAATTATAAGAGCGCTCTTTCAAAACTTTTATACTACTCACACCCTTCAATCCCACTCTCAAACTAGAGAAAACAAAAGAGAACTTAACTAAAGTTAACATATCTAAGTTTAAAGTGTTTTTAACTGGGATAATTTGAAACAAAAAGCATAGGTTAGTGCTTGAAGCCCATGACTTCTAAATTTTTTCTAAAAACTCAACAAATTCCATCTTGGTAAGATATTTGAAGAATCTGCAGTTTCTGCAATATCAATTGTCTTCATCAACAATCATAATTCTCCACTCAGAAAACTATAACCTACTTCACCATAAAGATTAGACCACTTGGAATACCACCTTCTAAGATATTCCTTTTTCGTCACGATAAACCTTGCTGAAATTTATGGTGCAACTTCTACTTACTTAGCTCACCTGGAAGTTCTTCAGCCATCGATACCACTTTCACCACACACCTTGCATAATTGCCAAGTCAATGTCCATGTGTAAACTTGTAGAATCGCTAACATCACATCCTCTTTGGTAAAACAAACATACCATAAGGATGAATTTTGTCTTCTTAAGAGGAAGTCACCCCTGATGAAAAAGACAACGTTAGCATTCGATTCAAAGCCCTTTGACAAACATGCTCTGTTTTTCATGTGCTTAGACTGTCTTCAATCCTAGCAACCTATCTTCTACTTGAAGACTCTCTTCTTTGAACTTTTACTGGAATCACTCTAGAACTGTATTAGAACGCTATCATCGATAACTTGCACTTGAGACTTGTGTAACTTAGATTATATTAACACACATCCCGGACTTGCACTTTTCACAAGTCGAAGTACATCATTCCATCAAATTTCTCCACATCAAACTTTACTTGACTCATAACGCTTGAAATATTTGCTTCGCTCCTAGAAAATCTGCAAAGGGTGAACAACCCACACTATTCACAATGTTGCAACTCATTTTAAAAATTCTTTTTTGATGTGAAAGTTCAGACAATGCTGCAACCACAGAGCATGCTAAAAAATTTAAGAAACTATGGACCTAAAACTCTGATACCAGAATAAGTAGAAAATAACTAGAAACACAAGAATTAATGTGGAAAAACTTCAAACCGGAGAAAAAAACCACGAATCAAAAAAAATTTACTAGGTGAAAAATTATTACAATTGTACAAAATAATTCTCTCTTGATCCCAATTATAGGATCACCCTTTCAAAGTTTTTATATTACTCACACCCTTTTATCTTATTCTCAAACTAGAGAATATAAAAGAGAATTTAACGAGTTAGCACACTTAAACTTAGAGTGTTTCTAGTTGAGACAATTTGAAACCAAACGCATAGTCTTCTTTTATAGTTCTTGAAGCCCATAAATTTCTTAAACTTTTAAAATGTAAGACAACTGTACTTCTAATATTTTGCCAATACTTAACATATATATTCAGACTTCTTAATTTCATATATAACATATTCAACTTATCAAAACGGCGGATGAAACATTCCAAATCATAAGAAACTTGAGAATCAAGAGAAGATAATATATAAAAAAAAAAAAAAAAAGAAAGAAAAAGCCTAACAAAAAAAAATAAATAATATACCAAAAAAAAAAAAAAAAAAAGTCACATACCATATCACCTTTTTATTTAACGCAACTTGTCGATTTTCCGCACAACCATTTTAGAGAATGACTTGGAAAATAAAAAAAAGTTAACTGAAATATTGAATTGGATAGAAGATATAAATTAGTTAAAAATATTTAAACCATGTCTTTCTTTTAAAAAAAAAAATATATTTTTTCATGTACAACATGAGCATAGATCAACTGACATTAAGATTATACAATCAACCTCAAGTCAGAAGTTCAATTAGAAAAAAAAAAAAGAAAAAAATGCAATATTTAACAAGGTTAAATTATAAATTTGGTCTCTATAGTTCGAAGAAAATTAGAATTTTGTCTTTATGATTTTAAAAGTTAGAATTTAGCAAATTCTCATAAATAGTTCCTATCGTATTTATGAAGCTTTTATCAAATAATAAAAACTAAATTCTAATTATAAACTTTAAAGATTAAATTTTAGCTTTTTAAATTATAGGAATTAAATTTGGGAGGATATGTTGTAAGAAAAAAAGAAAAAAGAGGAAGGAAGGGAGATGATAAATGGGCCAACTGAAGCCCACTACGGCGTGGAAGAGATTGAACACCTATTAGATTTTGACATTCTCAGTCCGTATTTAAGTCCCACGGCCTTTTCTTATGGGCCTGTAGTCTTTTGAATGGGCTGCTTTTTTAGACATCAGCACAAGATTTGGGCTCTTAGGCCCAAACGTTTCATAAAGATATGTGATTACATCATGCAGAATAATAATTTATAATTAGTATCTAGTTATTCATACGCAGATGATTATCATAAGAAATTTCTAACCTATCATAAAATTTCCTTTCTGAAAAATCCGTACTTTTACAAACTCAAAAAACAAACGATATTCTAAGATTTATCCTTGTGGCAAATGTGCTTTTTATGCGTACCTCTATAAGATGATACACACTAGCTAACAGTCTATCTAGTGCTACATCATAAGCACAATCAATTATTATTCCAAGAAAAAGGATTTTTGATTGACAATAATTTTTATGTTTTTGTTCATGGTAAATGTCAAATATTCAATCCAACGACCCACATTTGGAATTTGTCATAGTTTAACAAATTTAGACTATATCTGTAGGGACAAATTTATAAATTTTCTTAGACAACCGTAAGATTTTACATTCTAAATAATATATATAAAATATGATTTGATGTTTTTTTATATAATTTTTTAGTATAACAAGGGTGAGAATTCAAACTACAAATATGTTGGTCACGGGTCAATTAGAAAATGAGGGTGGTTTTAAGAAAAAATTGGTAAAAAGGGGTGATTTTAAAATTATTTAGGAAAATAGGATAGTTTTTTTGTCTTTTAGTGAAAGCTTTCTTGAAAGTTGAAATGAGACCCCCATAATGAAGGAAATGATAATTATTGTAATTTTTTTTAACAAATTCATCTTCTTTAACTTTTTAAAGAAACATAATACCATTTTTTTTATAATTATTATCTTATTGAATTTAATTTATTTGTAAAATAATAAACTATTATCTATGGATAAAGATAATACCACTACTTTTTTTTTAACATCATATTGTAGTTTTATTTTACTAAATTTGTGAACTAGGTAATATTTAAAAATAAAACTACAATATGATATACTAAAAAAAATTATTACATAGATAAGTAAAATTCTAAAATATTGCTACGTGGAAATATCAAAAGTTGTAATTTTTTCTAATATATTACTAATCCTTCCAAGTAAAATTAGTGGATAGTTATATTTTTCGAAAAAATACCTTTTGGTTTCTTAGATTTGAATTTAGTTTCTATTTGGTTTCTATGTTTCAAAATCTAACACTTTTGTCCGTGAGAGTTCAATAATGCTCAATTTTAGTCATTCAGATAACAGAACTGTTAGTGGCCGTTTAGTTTAAGGATTTATAAAATTAAGCATGACAATCTTATATAATTGTAATAGATTAATTAATTAAACAATGGACATCATTCAATTCATTGATAAAAAATAATTAAGAATCAATAATAATCTTAATTATAAATATTTGAAAAATTGAGTAATTTATAATTGAAATTAACCAATTAATGTATTTAATGAACATCATATTAATTATAATATATTATTTAATCATTTTTATAATTAATTAAGTTCAACCCTAGTAATTTTAATATTAATTAAATAATATAAGAAAATATATTTTAATAAACAATAGATTATATAAAAAGTGAAACAAACAAATAAAAATATGATATGTTAATAAAGAATACTAATTTTTTTTAATAAATATGATATATTAATAATGAATGAAGTAATAAAAATTAATCATAATAAATAATTAATTGATTATAAAATAATCTATAATTATTATATGTTCATAATGAAGGATAAAATTAAAATTAATCTCAATCAATATCTCTTGTTGATCTTTTGGGTTTTGACAATTCTAATATTTGCGTGAGTGAGGAGGAAGAAGAACAAGAACAAGAACAAGGACAAATTTAAAAGTTTTAAAAAATTCAAAAGTTGATTTGTCAATATTTGCCATATTTGCAAACATTTTAAAGAAGTGCTATATGTTTAGATTTTTTTTCCTTGCTTTTGCTATCTATTACAATTTTTGTGCTTTAAAATAAAATTACAATATGATGTAAGATTAAAAAAAAAATAGTGGTATTATCTTAATTTATATTTAATAATTTATTATTTTACAAATAAAATGATTAAATATGTAATATTTTTTAAATTAAATTTAATCTTGCTAAAAAAATGAAAGAAAATTATATGATATAATAAAATAACAATTATAAAAAAAAAGTGATATTATATTGGGGTCTTTAAACAAATAGAAAAATAACAAAATTAATTACACATATAGAAAAAAAAAGTGGGAAATACAAAAGCATGTAGTTCACTTTTTTCCTATATGTGTAATTAGTTTTGTTTTTTTTTCTATACACAACAATTTCCCTATTATATTTCCTTAAACAAAAATAAAGTAAATTAATTTGTAAAAAAAATAAAAGAAATCAAAATAATTGTCATTTCCTTCATTACGTGGGTCTCATTCCAACTTTCAAAAAGAGTTTTCACTAAAAGACAAAAAAACTACCATATTTTCCTAAATAATTTTAAAACCACTCCTTTTTACCAATTTTTTCTTAAAACTACCTATATTTCCTAATTAACCCATTGGTCACTAATACATACTACATACTTATTTATACAGATGAGTTAGAACTCACATGCATTACATGTTTGTTAATGCTTTAAAAAATATTTGTTAGTGTCAATCTAGTATAACTCAACTAGCTTAGCCATATATCTAGCTCGAAGTGAGTGCTCGAAATTTCCACACTCACGTATTAAACTCAATATTATATAAAGAAGTTTAAGTATAGTTAAAAAGAAATGTAAATATAGTTTTTAAATTTTTAGATTTTATTTTTAGGAATTTTTTGTTTGGAGAAGACAATGCGCAATATAGTATACTACTAAAATAAAATGAAAAATAACAAAGAATATGACTATATAGTAAATACCAAATAGTTGGTATTATGAATACTTAATTAAAACTAGCTAGTTTTATATAAACCTACAAGTAAACCATTTTTATTATATATATCGACATAGCATATAGATGAGCAACAGACAAAATTATATATATATATATATATAGTGAAAATAATTATTGGATAACTAAATGATAATTAAATAGATGAGCAACAGACAAAATTATAAGCTACTTCAAATATTGAAAACTCAAAATAATTTTCCATTTTTAAATGGCCCATTTGTTATAAAATTAAAATGATTGTCATTGTTTTAGATATAATCATTGATTTTTTTTAATAAGAAATTGTGAAATGTATGATTAAGTATATTAAGATGATTCTTTTAGTCTTAAAATGAAAATATAATACTTATCCTCTATATCATTTTATTTTATTCTTTAATTTGAATATTTATTTAACTTTAAGGAAACCAAAAAAAAAAAAAAAAAAAAAAAAAGCCAAAAACAAAAATGTATTAAATGGAACACCATGTTTTGTTTTTCAATTTTAATTTCGATTTAATTTATTTTTTATTTGAATATTTATTTAACTTTAAGGAAACTAAACGGCTCTTTCAAATATAGAAAAATGAATCAAACTATGTATAAATATAGAAATTGTTTTACTGTCTATCAGCAATAGACTGCAATAGAATTCTATCGTTTGAGCGATAGATAACGATAGAAGTCTATCGCTCCAGCGACATAATTCTATCGCGATCTATCGCTGATAGAAAGTGAAATTTTTCTATATTTGTAAATAGTTTGATATTTTTTCTGTTTATAGTAATTTCTAGAAACTAAAATAACAAAAAGAAAAACTAAAATCCATTTTATGAAACACCATGTTTTTTTTTATTTAATTTAATAAACCAAAACTAAGATAAATAATTAAAATAGATGAAAGTGAAATAAAGTTTATTGACCACACAAAAAACTAATGTCACACAATGCATAAACATACCCACAAACAATCAGACGGACAATAAAACAAACTTAGAGAGATAATGCACAGAGTTTATTAACCCAGTTTGGCGATATACCACCTACATATAGGGGGGCAATGTGCCCAGGAAAAATAAATTCACTAATATGAAAAGTTAAGCTTTTACAACGTTGTACTTATTGTAAAGTAATGACAATTACATGACACACGTATAGCTTAATTTGATTAATCACCTAGGCTCTCCCTAGGTGTTAGACTCCTTGTCAATGGAACTTAGGCTCCCCTCAGTATGTGAGTATTAGTGATGTATAACTTAGACTCCCCCTAAGTGTGACTCAAGTGCATTATCTTTCTTTGAGGAACTTAGGCTCCCCCTAAGTTTGAATTATCACTTCTCAACTGAAGTTACCTTAGGATCCCTCTAAGGATGAGAATCCCTTCTCAATTGACGTAACCTTAAGCTCACCCTAAGGATAAAAGTTGCTTCTCAATTGATTGCAAAATACTCCAAGAACAACAATAAAACAGGCTGTTGAATACAAAATAATTATTTTTGATTCACGTACACACCGAGTTTTGTTCTTCTATCGAAAACAATAATTCTTCTCAAATCACATAAAAAGAACGACAACCCTAATAGGAGGTCTTTTTGCCCATACAAAGCATAGCGGAAGAAGGAAACAATCCTCATACAAAATTGGCAGATGATAAAAAAGAAAGCTAACAAGAGAAAATAACACAAAATGTTTCAAATAAGGAAAGAAATATTGTACAGAAACAACATCATGTGAGACAACCTCTGAAACAACATTTGAGACATCTACCAAATAAGCTTAAACAAATATAAGCCACAGAAAGTAAATAGATGATAGTAAAATGAAGAGAAAAAGATTCTTCCTATAGAGCCTTTTACGTTTTATCTATAGTATACATATTAGATGATGCTTGATTTATGTAATAATAAACATAATAAGGTTGAGAAAGATAGACATCATCTCGACCCTTCTTTCTTTTGAAGTTGGAAGTTCAATTTTTTAACACTACATTTGTTGAACTAAAAGAACAACATTCAGGAAGACTAAAAGAACAACATTTAGGGAGAGGACAAGACATCATTAGTTAAATGTTAGATTTCTTTTTAATGTTAGAAATAGAAAAATCACATTTTAATACATTTGAGGGAAATTACTGTAAACAGAAAAAATATCAAATTATTTACAAATATAGAAAAATTTCACTATCTATCAACGATAGACTTTTATCGCTTGAGCGATAGAATTCTATCACGATCTATCACTGATAGATAGTGAAATTTTTCTATATTTATAAATAGTTTGACTCATTTTTTTAAATTTAAAAACAACCCTATTAAATATGCATAAGTTAGATTTTAGTACTTTATATAAATATTTGAATAATCCATTTTAAATTTGGAAAAAAGTAACCATGTGGTTTATTTTTATCCATGATGATTAAAATTTTCATGTTTCTATTTGAATAATCCATTGTTGTGTATTGGCAATCAGTCATGAGATTATTATTATTATTGTTATTATTGTTATTATTACAGTCCTATTTCAGCTTCTACAAAATAGCCTTGAAACAAATTATAATAAATTATAAATTAAGGTAACAAAACCTAAGCTAAAAAAATACACACAAAAAAGGGGAAAAAAAGAAAAGAAAAAGAAAAAGACGAGTGTGTAAAGAGCAAATGGGTGGGGTTAGTAAGAGGATAGAGGCAGAAAAGAACGTGTGAAGATTCTAGAGGAAAAGCCTTCTGCAACGTCACTAAACCCTTAATTTTGGGGGGAGGGTCCCCCTAACTGCGCCGTTTTGACTTTTTTTTTTTTCCCTTTTTTTTTTTTTAAATTTATTAATAATAATGATATTATTATTTATTATTATAAAATTCTTTTTTCTTCAACTTTTTCATTTTTGGCTTCTCCTTATATCAATTTGTTAAAGAAATATAGTTAATCCAACACTCGTGCCAATTTTTAAACCTTCATAATGAAGATCAGAATCTTATATTTTTCTCTCCATATCAAATATTTTCTTTTTAACTTTATAGATTTATAGAGTGAATAACATTTTTATTAAATCATAAAATATTTGACAAATATAACAAAAATAACGATAAAATATTATTAATCTTGACTTAATATTAATAACAAAATATTTAAACCTATTTAAAAAGGCTGAGAAATGCATTATTTAGTAATTTGAATATGTATTTTTTTTCAAACATAATTTTGGACATACTGGTAATTTATTGAAAAATATAAATATACATCGAATATACAAGATTTTTTTTTGGTGTGTTTACAAATATACTGAAAAATGTAAATATATATTGCATATATTGCTCGGAATATAAGATGATATATTATACAAATTATCTTGTTTATGCACTTTTCAAATATATCTTGGTTTATTTCTAGAAAATTAAAATTTTAATAGAATATATTGGACTGTATATATCAAATATACATTATTTTGAAAAGTTCATAACGTGAGAAACTTTTCTTACATACGTGTTTTGATATTAATATTTGTAACGTCTTAGGATTCGGATCAAGATTTGGAATCCGAATTCAGTATCTGATAGGCTCGACATTCCCTTGCATCCCTGTTTCTAAGAGTTAAGACTATCCCAAAACCAACACAGGTTGTTTCAACATGTTTTATCCTCACTCACATTCTTCCTAAGAAAATTTTCAGGAGATCACCCAATATAGGATTGCTCCAAGCTAAGCACGCTTAATTTTGCTTTGGAGTTCCTATGATTGAGCCATCGAAAAGGAAGGTGCACATTATTGGTATAGGTAGTAACTTTCAATTCTTTTAAGTCTTTCTTACTCATACGATCGTTCTCATTCAGATGTGATATCGGTTCATTCATATCTCTTTCTTAAACTCGGAGAGTTACAATATTATTATATATATATATATATATATATATATATATATGAAATAATATATATATATATATATATTTTGGTGTAAAATAATAGTCTATTAGGCTATTTAGATAAAAAAAAGAAGAAGGAAATTTTAGATAATCGTATAATTCAACCTATTTAATTAAGTTATATTTAGAGAAAGCCCTTCAATCAAATTGTTAAAAAAATATATAATTAATCAACGCTGGAGTCCATTTTTAAACCTTCATATGAAGATCAGAATTTTATATTTTTGTCTACATATCAAAATTTTCTTCAACATTATAATATTTATTATAATAGGTTGGATATCAAATATGGAGAGTGATTCAATATTTCTATTATATCATAAAAAATTTGATAAAATATAACCGAAATATCAATAAAATATTATTAATCTCAACCTAATATTAATAATAAAAAATATAAACCTATTTAAAAGGGCTGAGAAATGTCTTATTAGGCCCATTTAGTTTTTAATTTTTGAAAATTAAACATATTTTTTCCAAATTTTTTACAGTGATTTACATCTTACTTAAGTACCAGAGTTGTATTCTTAGCAAAATTTCAAAAACAAAAATAACTTTTTTTTAGTCTTCAAAAATTGGCTTTGTTTTTAAAAATAATGATAAAAAGTAGATAATTATGCGAGAAATTTAGAGGTGAAATGAGTATTTATAAACTTAATTTTAGAAATAAAAAATAAAAAATCAAATAATTACCAAACTAACATGAATTTAAATATGTAATTTTTTTTCAAACATAATTATGGGCATGGACAATTTAGATTAATATACATGCCATATTTCTCTGCTTTTCTTTTATTTTTTTTATTGACACATATATAAATACAAAAGCATTCATCATATAATATCAAATATATTAATATATTTATTGGTGAATTGTTTTTCTTTCCGACCAACTAAACTCACTAACTCTTGTCCATGGCTCACTGTCTTGTGTTTGTTTTTATACTCACTCAATTTATATCATTATATTCGATTATTCTTATAATTTTTTTTCTAAGAGATACGTAAGATGGGATTTAAGGCTTCTTGTTCCTCTATGCAATATTCGACTTCAAGAGAAGTACATGAATGAATAAATATCACATTCGAATGAGAAAAATCTTTAAAAATATGAAAATATAGTTAACAAATAGTTTAAAAAAAATTAATAACTACTACTTATTCAAATAAGATATATCTTTCTTTTCGGTGACTCAATCATAAATTTTTTTAAAGTTAAGTATGTTTGGTTTGAAACAATCCTATATTAAGTGACATCTTGAACTTTTTTTTAGGAAGCATGTGAATAAGAAAATAACATACCAAAAGAGGTTGATAAAAAAAAGACAAAAAAGAAGAAAAAAACTAAAAATTGTAATAGTAAGTCTTCAAACAAAGAGAATCACATGATATATGCCTTGGTTGCACTTTATAAAGTATATTTGAGTCCAACTCTTCCTTTACTTTTGTCACATTAATGATTAATGTTTTAAAATCCAACCTAATTTTACATTTTTTTTAAAAAAATTAACATGACTTGTTAGACTATCGTTTCATTAAAATAAAAAATCTAATCATATAATTTATCTCTTCCACGGAGCCATAAATAATTTTAAAATAAGATTTCATTACTCTCCACTAATGACAAAATTCCAAGTTTTCAAAAGTATAAGAATAAAATTAAAATTAAGATTATAAGATAAGATAGAAGTATATAAGACACCTTAAAAATACATTTTCAAAAAAAAAAAAAAAAAAAAAAAGACACCTTAAAATAATAATAAAGAATAAAAGAGATTATGGGCTCATAATGAACTTTCAAACCCATATATTAAATTATGGTAATTGATTTTTTTTTCCTTTTGAAATTGAAATAGAAATAATTTTGTTAAAGATGATTCTCTTGGTCACGTGCTTGGCCTCAAAATCTGGGATGTGTTCTTCTTGTTGTCCAAAGCTACCACCACTACTCATAATTTATTAACAAATTAATTAAAAATCCTCTCTTTCTTTCAAACATTTTTTTTTTCTTTTTGGCCATTTGCTTTTTCTTCTTTTGATATTGTTTAATATTGTAGCCCATATAGAGGAAATGATTCTTTCCCTTAATATAAGTCTTTTTATTTATTTAATTTAATTTTTTTTTTTTTTAAAAAAAAATCTCTTTTGGCTCTTGGGGGAGTTTTTAAAAATCACATGATTGCCACCCTCTACTCTCTTTTTATTTCCCTTTTTCTAGTAATATAATGTTCATAGTTTGGAGGATTTGGGTTGATATGTTAATGAAGATGAGTGGATTTGTGTTTTGTTCAAGAAATTTAGTACACATACACACATATATATAGGTTAAGTATCATTTTTTACAGTTTGAATATAATTTTAAGTGAATGTCTCTCTTTTTAGATTTTTTTTTTTTTTTTTTATTAGGATCTTCTTACTCTTAGTAATGAATAATATAGTATTTATAAGTATGAATAAGAATGAATGGAATGCACTGATTTAATCATTAAATCAGTATATGTTTGGTTAAAAATAATTTAATGTGTGAATGTAACTTTATAATTAAGGTTTATCTTGAGAATTACTCTAGGAATGTGAGCATAACTTTTCTATATTAGTTTTTTCCTTTCATTAGATTATACCCTTAATAATATATGTATTAACTTGACAATTTACACCCTTACATGTGTTAATGAGAATGAATGGATACATCATCCATTGATATGTTGGTTTCATGAAATTTAATTAAATTATGTGTAACTTTTAAAGATTATGATCATATTTTATCTTTTGAATTGTAGCTATTCTAGGGAATGTGATTATATATTTAAAGGAGAATCTTTTTTACATTAGTTTTTTTTTCCTATTAGTTTTCTACTCTTCTAGTAATATGATGTTAACTTAGGAGAAACCCTACCATATCTTACCTTTTCCACTCTAACTGATTTAGTCAATGACACTTGAATCGCCCTGCAGTAACAGAATAACGACGGATTAGTCAATATGAGCATAGTTTTACGATAATTGATATGTACTTTTTTCATTGAGAGGGATCCAAAGTTCAAAATTTTCATACTTCCACATTTGTTGTACTAAAAAAACTGAGGAGATGAATAAACACTTGGATTACCTTTCACTCCAACTGAAGTTTTCGATACTCTAAAGAAAATACACTCAACTAAGGTATCTGATCCCGATGGTTTTCCAGCTCTTTCATACCAAAAGTACTCAATGCTTCGGGAGTGTTGCCATATGGTTTTAAATTCAACAACGACGATATTTTCTTTATCTCAAAGTCGCAAAGACCAAGCACCGTGAACTATGGTCGACCCATTAAATTTATGCAATGTGTTCTTGATAATTGATTGCTAAGGTAGTTGTACATAGGCTAAAACTTTAAAAGATCATGATTTGTTTATATTTTGAATCGTATTTACTTGGCCATTTAAACATCAATATAGCGAAGTGTGTTTCTATGCAAATGAGAATGAACAGATCATACACCCTATCAACTTTTGTTTCAAGAAACTTTTTATATAATTATTATTAGATTATGATTATTATTAGATTAATTTTTTGAGTTCTATTCTTCTTGATGATACATGTGCATAATTTAAAGAGTGATTGCCATCTTTAAATTTTGGTTCAATTTTTTTTATTATTTATAATTTATAATAGTCTTGAAAAAAAAATATTTACATTGAAATAATGACAATCTGTCATTTTTTTATAAACATTTGTTTGAATTTCGAACGTTAGGAATAGATGTATAATGTCTATAACCCAATCAAGTTATATGCATAGATTGTCTCTTTCTTATTAAACATTGGGTTGCCAATCATTTCTTAATTCACTAATAATATATTTATTTTTTGTAATATCAATTTTTAAAAGAATTATGATCATTTCTTTTTAAGAGAAATTTTCGAAAATAGGTTATAGATTATTAGAGATTCATTATCAAATCGAATTCTAAATTATTTATTAAACTCATAAAACTATTAATTATAGATAGAGTTAATTTTTTTTTAATTTAATCCACAAAGTGTCAATATCTTACCACATGACATATAATATAGTACTTATAATAGAGTTAGAAAGGAAGATATATATATATATATATATCTTGGGAAAAACCCAATTGAATGTAATAATGTTAATATGAGTCATCCCAAAATGGATGCTGGCAATGACTCACATATTACAATATAATATTTTATTTAAACTAGCAAATTAAAATAAAGTACATATTAAATAAAGAAAGAAAGGCAAGACCAAGACCTTAGTATATTATAAATAATAGAGATTCCTCCAAAAGTCTTAATTCTTCTAAGACTTCAACACATAAATAAACAAAGTATTGGATTAAATGTAAAAAAAAAAAAAAAAAAACCCCTTCGAATAAAACATTATGCTAGATCTAGTGGGTGACAAATGCATATGAAGCTTATCTATTCCCAATGTTCTCCTGTGCCTTATTACTATTATTATTATAATTTTCTTTCTAATTTTTGAAATGTTAAATACATCGTTTTAAATTACTGGTGTGTGACAATAAAATTATTATGCTTAATATATACTTCTGCATTTTGTATATTTTTAAAATCGAACTATTAAATATTAAAAATGACTTCAGACTGTGTTTAAATTTGTAAAATCTATATATCATACCCTTTCTTTTTTATTTGTCTTATAAATTGAATTATTATCTATGGCATATAAGCGTAACTTTTACTTGCTAGAGTATAATCAAATATAATTAGGATGTTTCAATGCTCCCACACCTATATGTTTAACTAAAGAAAAAAATATATTTGGATTCATAAATTCTATGTTGGTTGAATATTTCAAGAAAATAGTGAAAATCCCAATAAAACATAAATATTGTTGGAAGTAATTAGTAAATGAAGTTTGTACACATGTCGAGTAAGTTATCCTTATTAATTGTTAATGTTCATATCATCAACATTTTTTTCAAAAAAATTTCAGTCTTTTTAAAATGATTAAAATATTATTTTGTTCATTCTACTTTAAAATTTGTTCAATTTTAGTTTCTGTGCTTTCAATAAATCTTAAATTTAGTCATTATTACTTGTTTATTGTTTATTTTTTCAAAAACTTTTAGTTATCTATTAGAATTTTCACTATAAATTTTGCAAACATATTCCCATATTATATTTTCTTACATGAAAATTATTGTTAATATTTAGCCAATTTTGATAAAAATTAATTCAAAAAGACTAAATTTAGGATTTATTGAAAATATAAAGACTATAATTGAACATTTAAAAATAAAAGGACTAAAGTTGAACAAACTTTAAAGTATAAAGACTAAAATGGTATATATTTTAGGTTTTAAAATTCATGGATGTCTTGTCAATCATTTTTTAAAGGAAAAAAAAAGGAAAAAAACAAAAAAAAAAAAGATTAAAGTACTAGTTTAGTCACTAAAATTTTGTGTTTATTTGATCTCTAAACTTTTAAAATTACAAATTTAATCCTTCAACTTTGATTTTTTTTAATTCACACAAAAAGTGAAGATTTACGATATCTCATTCGACATCAAATTTAAATTTCTATCAATTAATTTTTAAAAATTTCAATTATTTCAGGGAGCCTATTAGACAAGAGATTAAAGTTTAAAAATTTATTAAACACTTTTAAAAATTTAGGGACTATATAGACAAAAATCTAATAATTTAAAAACTAAACTTATAATTTAACCAAGAAAATAAAGAGAAAGAACAAGATGTTTTTCTCATTGAAGTTGTTCCTTTGATATTCATATACCAATCATGAATATATAGTTTCAGGCGACATGAACGTGGTTCAACGATTAATTAAATGAAAATTTTCTACTAGGCCTAAATTAAAATTTAACTCAGTAAGCTTAAGAGAATTGAAGAACCAACTTAATTTAACGAATTTTTCATATATATATTTTTATTTTTTTAATTAATACTTCAACATTCTCCTTCACAAATGAAGTTAATTGATATTAAATAATTTATGAATATTAGACATTTTAAAATTTAAATTACTTGCTGAACTCAAAAGCTTAAGGGTTAAATCTTTTTACCAATACTTTTAACACAATTTACCCGCCCCTCTTTATACCGCAACATTAAAAATCAGCATATGGTTTCAGGATTAAAATTTTTTCAAGATTAAAATTTAAGGCTGTTCTAAAGAATAATTTATTCTAAAAAAAAAAAAAAAAAGTCAATAAAACAAGTATTGACCATCCATGCACATGACATTAATTTAAAAATGAAGCAGAAAAATTACTTTGCTTGATTACCAATCTACACCATATGTTTATTGTGGAAATATATGTACTAAATATGATGTTTTGTTACCTTAGTGGGTTTCTTTCAAAGTAAGGTAAGATGATTATTGACACAACACATTATTTCACTTTATGGTTTTTTTTTTTTTTTTTTTTTTCGATTTATTAATGTTAGTAAAAGCTAAAAGGACTCCTAGATAGCTAAAAAGCTGGTCAATTTAGGATTAAGGAAAGTCATTAAAATGTGCTCAGACCTGGTTGGTCTGATCTAGACATGTCTGAATCTTATGATTAAATCACCATTTTTTTTCAACTGTTTGGTAATTGACAAATTAATCCCCATTTATTCCTACTCTAATATCCAAGATAATTTGTTAAATATAACATGACACCTATATATTATTAAATTTCAAAAAATAAATTTATAGATTATTTTTCTGATTTTTGGTACGTTTAAATGAATATATAAGGAATTTACTACCATACTGTTGTTCATTTAATGCTATAATTTTAAATTGGGGGTAAGGCTTTATTCTTTTATAATTTATTACTATTTCATTCATGCTATATTGTTCGTCGGTAAGGTTTAGGGTTTTGATTACAACCACACATATTATTATATTGGTTTTTATCTATTTATTTATTTATCTTATCTTATTATTATTTTTTTTTAATTATAGTGACTTTTTTCCTTTGTATTTGTGTGTTATTTTTGTGCTAAGAGTTTTCTAGGTACATGTATATGTTTTGGTTTATTTCTTCTTTTATCTTTGCCATCTATTGCTGTGTTTCTCAACACATACAAAGAGTTAACAATAATCAATGTTGATAATAATCATATTTTAAAAATAATTTTAGGGATATATATAGTTTTTTTTTTTTTTTTTTTTTTTTTTTTTTTTTGATTATTTTCAAATATAGAAAGATGAGTGAAACTAATTACAAATATAGAAAAATTTTACTGTCTATTAATGATAGACAACAATAGAAGTTTATCACTCAAGTGATAGAAGTCTATCGCAGCCTACCATTGATAGACAATGAAATTTTTCTATATTTACAAATAGTTTGATATTTTTTCTGTTCATAGTAATTTTCCCTTTTTTCTCCACCAAATAAGAAATAAAAAGTAAAATAAAAAATTGTGAATTTGAATATAAAAAAAGGGTTGTTTTCAAATATAAAAAATGAGCTAAAATATTTACAAATATAGAAAAATTTCACTGTCTATCAGCGATAGACCGCAATAGATTTCTATCACTGAGCAATAGGAGTCTTTCGCGGTTTATCGCTGATAGGTAGTGAAATTTTTCTATATTTGTAAATAGTTTGATATTTTTCCCATTTACAATAATTTTTCTTAATTCAAATTAAATAATAATTAATTAATTAATTGATTGATTTTTAATTAAATATCTCATATTTAATTAAATGTATATTTTTTTTAGAAAATAATTAAATGTACATTTGAATCATATTCAAATGCACGCCTCTCTCATAACCTATAGTCTTTAATAGGAATCTAATTCATATTATTTTAATATGAATCTAATTCATATTAATTATTATTTAAATCTTATTCAAATACAATAAATCTCTTTTTATATAGTTTAATTTTGAATCTCATTCAAAATTAACTTTATAATGTATATGTATACATTATATTAATTGTATCACCTACCATTAATATTATTCCCTATATTAATTTAAACAATTCAAATTCTCTCAAAACTTTAATTATCCTTGTTACTCCGTTGTGAGCTAGCAGGGGAACCTAATAGACCTACAGATTAAAAGTTCCAATGATTCGAGATTAATTAATTAAACTCTTAGTTTAATTAAATTAACCAACATTCATTAACTATGGGTCACTCCACTAAAGACTCATAGCTGCACTCTTCGTACTGTAGAACATGTTGTGTCCATGAATTTTACCATTACAAGTAAGTTGATCATTCACGAGTATTTTGTAGAGTTGCACTCTTCGCACTGTAGAATATGTCATACTATAATATATATATGACTCTTTGCCTTAAGTATTTTGTAGCCATGGCTAGCTTCACAATGTGTGATACATATGACATAAGTTGAAATGGGATTGATCTTCTTTAATCAATCATTTGCAAATTCCCTTTTTAGGGCAAAGTAGAAGGGCACTCTATTTCCCAAGCCTAGCTATAGTTTGTATAGGAAAAATGGGATTGGGAGCCCACCTTTGTCCTTGCATCATCCTACCCTTCAATTATTTGAAACTCAAGTTTCTCTCTACTATGAATGGAGAAAAAAGGGCTTTGCTCTCTTACTCATTTTTTTTAACTAAAAAGGACATTGGAAATGAAATGACATTCATTTTTGTTTTTCTTTTCTGTCTTTTAGCTAACAAAAACAAGAAATAATGGCCAAGTAAATATAGAGAAGAAAAACAAGTCCAATCCAAACTAAAAAAAAAAAAAAACCTTTTTAACCTCTTGAGAAACAACCCCCTTGGTGGGGCAACCAAAATTAGTTCTCTAGTTTTTTTTTTTTTTCTTTTCTTTTTTTTTTTCTTTTCTTTTCTTCTTCTTCTGTTGGTCTAGTGGTAGTAGAAATATCTAAAAAAAAAAAGCCAAAGGGTTAAGGGGTTGTGGGATCGATCCATGGTGACCACCTACCTAGGATTTAATATCCTACGGGTAAGTTGACACCCCGCCTGTTACAGGGTCAGGTGGGTTGTTCCGTCAGATTAGTCAAGGTGCGCGTAAACTGGTCTAGACACTCACAGATATCAAAAAAAAAAAAAAAATAGTCCCTCTAATGTTACTATCATCTTGTATTAAAATATAGCCAAACAAAATGATCAAAACCTAAGTTTGGTTTTCTATATATCTCCATATTGGTATGATATTATTAATCTTGACATAAATATCATATTTAGTAGGAATTAAAAATTTGTGGTTTTCTTAAACCCCATTTTCTTTTACAAGTTACTAAAGGATAGAATGATCAGTTGGTACATCAAGATATCTCAACTATATTGGCACATCTATAACACTCTTATCATACATCAAGCTAAAAGTAGATGTATTATCACAAAAGGAATAACAAGGGAAGCTTGAAGAAAACTTAATGTCGAGAAGTATAGACAAATGAGAGACTAGAGGAAAACCTTCCAATTTAGTAGTTCTTGAACCTTTTTAAAGTAGATACATAAATAGTTAATAGTTATCTCTGAGCTTTAAAAATTTCTAATAATTAAGTCCCAACTTTCAACAATGCTTAATAAGTCTTTAGACTTAAAAACTATATGATAGGTTTTTGAAAAACTCTCAATTTCGTGTTTAAATTAATTCTTAATTTCGTAATTTTGTAACCTATAGGTCCTTCTAATATATGAGACATTTGTAAATTAAGTTTAAAAGAGTTACTATACACCAACATATATTAATTTTTTTTTATAAATTAAAAAATTTATTATATACAATATCGGAAACTTAATTACATATGTAGATTTTTTTTTTAAAGTTCAACAACTCATTAAGTATGCAAAATCTTGAAATTTACTTAACCTAAATTTTTTTAATATGTATGAACATATATTACTTATAAGTGACGTATGTCAACAAAATCAATAGGATTACGATTTATTGTTTCTTCTTATAAATGTACAATATATTGTTCTTCTTCCATCGTCACATATTTTATTTCCTTTTAAGTAATATTTAGATGTGTCCAAAATGAGATGCACTCACTTTTAATTATACATACCTTCTCATCACTCATAGTAAAAAAGAATTAAAAATATTTAAAAAAAAAAAAAATTTATGATTGAAAAAATTGGTGGAGTGCACAAAAATAAGTAATGCCCGAGATGTACTTAAGTATTTTTCTTTCATTTTTATAAAATCGAAAATTCAAATTTCCACTCCCATCATATTATTTTAGTAAAAAAAAAAAAAAAAAAGAAGTATAGTTAGAATGAATAGGGTTTTTTAGGTGCATGGATTTGTAAATCTTTTATCTTTTATAGGCTGTCTCTGTTCTCGCTTTTCTTTACCATTTTTTTCTCTGAAATTCTGATGAAGTTTAAACAGATAAAATGTATTGGGAACCAACTGTTACGTTAAAGAAGAGTTTTTATTTTTATTTATTATTATTTTTTTAAATTTTAAAATAAAATAATAATAATTAAAAAAAAAAAAAAAGAAGCTTTGTGTTGATGTTTGTCATGTGGGTTCTGCAGAGGCCGCGTGAACTAATCTACCAAACCATATTTTATAATATTTATTTATAAGTTTTTAAAAATATAATTATGAAAGTTTTTGTGCACAAAATTTTCAGAAATGGAAGAATTATTTAATGCAAAAGAAGTAAGTTTGTAAGGTAAAAGGGTTTATGATTTGTTTATTTTGGTACTTTTTTGATTAATATTAGAGAGGGTGGTGGCTGATGCTGCAGCTTCTCCGATCTCAAGACATTGGACTTTTAAATAATTTCTCCTTTTATTATTAATTAACTCTCTCTCTCTCTCTACTCTTAATTATCTTTTGGTCCTTTTGGTGCTTTCTTTTCTTTCCCATTATTCTGTTTTTTTTTTCTTCCTATTTTGAAATTGTGCTAAATATTTGTTTTGGACTTATAATTTGGCTTGTTTTGACCTTCATCATTATTTGTTTGATTGAAAAAAAAAGAAAATATAGTACATAAAAGATGAAAGGTACTTTTGTTCTATGAGATTTTATAAAAATTTAATTCTTTAATTATAGTGTGTAACATATTAGTTTCAATATTTTAAATTTTGTTTTTATCATATGAAAAGTATTATTAGAATTTAATGAGATCTTTTACCAATATCTATCGATAAATTCATTAGAAGCGAATGTGTTTGCAAACAACAAAAATTGAGTTTTATATAATAAAAATTGACACTTAATTTTGATGAGAATTAATATACTAGAGATTAAATTAAAATATGTTTGAATTTTTTTTTTTTTGGTGGGTTTACTTTGTATGGCAATATAATTGTTTTCTTCTGTTTTTTAATGAATTTTTTAGAAACAAATCCTAGGTATTTGTACAGTGTTCTTGTTTGAGCTTGAGTCCATGGCAAGGAAGAGCAAACACTCTCAAAAACTCACACTCCCAGAAGGAGAGAGAGAAGAAAGAACCATAAACACTCACACAGAGATAGAGAGATAGAGTTTTCAAACCCCAAAATTATGCAAACCCAAGAAGAAAAGTTTGGAATTTGAGGCAAATGTCCATCCAATTCTTCTTCTTCTTCTTCCCCTTCTCTCTCTTCTTTCTCATTTTCTTCACTCATTCTTCTTTTTCTGCTACAAACCATGAAGCTTCAATTCTCTTCTCATGGCTTCACTCTTCCAATACTCTTTCTTCCCCTGTTTTTTCCAATTGGAATCTCCTTGACTCATCCCCTTGTAATTGGACCTTCATTTCTTGTTCTCCTCAAGGTTTTGTCACTGAAATCAACATCATTTCAATCCCTCTTCACCTCCCTTTTCCTTCAAACCTCTCCTCTTTTCACTCCCTTCAAAGACTTGTCATTTCTGATGCTAATCTCACAGGTCCCGTTCCTTCTGACATTGGTGACTGCTCTGAGCTTACTCTCATTGACCTCAGCTCCAATACACTTGTTGGAACAATCCCAACAACCATTGGAAAGCTCCAGAAGCTTGAGGATTTGGTCTTGAACTCCAATCAGTTGACTGGGAAATTCCCACTTGAGCTCACTAATTGTAGAGCACTCAAGAATTTGCTTTTGTTTGATAATAGATTGAGTGGAGGAATCCCTTCTGAAGTGGGGAAAATGGGGAATCTTGAGATTCTTAGAGCTGGTGGAAACAGAGATATCATTGGAGAAATCCCAGAGGAGATTGGGAATTGCAGAAATTTGAGCATTTTGGGGCTGGCTGACACTAGAGTTTCAGGCTCTTTGCCTAACTCTATAGGCAGACTTCAAAAGCTTCAAACTTTGTCCATTTACACTACTATGATCTCCGGCGAAATTCCGCCGGAGTTAGGTAACTGTTCTGAGCTTGTTAACTTGTTTCTTTATGAAAATAGTCTATCTGGTTCTATACCAAAGGAGATTGGTAAGTTGCAGAAGCTTGAGCAATTGTTTCTATGGCAGAATGAGTTGATTGGGACAATCCCACCTGAAATTGGTGATTGTGTTAATTTAAAAAAGATTGATATTTCTTTGAATTTTCTTTCTGGGGCTATTCCTTTGACATTAGGGGGACTTTCTTTGCTTGAGGAGTTTATGATTAGTAGCAATAACGTTTCGGGGTCGATTCCTTCAAATCTTTCGAATGCTACGAATCTTTTGCAGTTGCAGCTTGATAGTAATGAGATTTCTGGTTTGATCCCACCTGAGTTGGGGATGTTATGGAAGTTGAATGTGTTCTTTGCTTGGCAGAATCAGCTTGAAGGAAGCATTCCTTCGAGTTTGTCGAATTGTTCGAATCTTCAAGCTCTTGATTTGTCTCATAATTCGTTAACAGGCAGTGTTCCTCCTGGTTTGTTTCACCTCCAAAACTTGACAAAGCTTCTTTTGATTTCCAATGATATCTCTGGAACATTGCCACCTGATGTTGGTAACTGCACTTCTCTTATCCGAATGAGGCTCGGGAACAATCGGATTGCAGGGGAGATTCCCAACTCGATCGGAGCTCTACGAAGCTTGGATTTCCTTGATTTGTCAGGAAACCATCTTTCAGGGTCCTTGCCTGCTGAGATTGGGAATTGTAGAGCCTTGGAAATGATTGATATAAGCAACAATGGACTGAAAGGTCCATTGCCAGAGTCACTTTCTTCTCTTTCTCAGCTCCAAGTTTTGGATGTCTCATCTAACCAATTTGATGGTGAGATTCCAGCTAGTTTGGGACAGCTTCTTTCTTTGAATAAGCTCATTCTTGCAAGAAACACTTTCTCAGGAACAATTCCTACATCCCTCAAACTTTGTTCAAGTCTCCAACTACTTGATCTCAGTAGCAATCAGCTGACCGGGAACTTACCGATCGAGTTAGGTTTGATTGAATCGCTCGAGATTGCTCTCAACCTTAGTTGTAATGGGTTCACTGGTACATTGCCTTCTCAAATGTCTGGACTCACTAAGCTTTCTGTTCTAGACCTTTCACATAACAGGATTGAGGGTGATTTGAGACCGTTTGCCGGGCTCGATAATCTCGTCCTGCTTAACATTTCTTTCAATAACTTTACTGGTTATCTTCCAGACAACAAACTTTTCAGACAACTATCACCAACCGACTTGGCAGGCAACAGCGGTCTCTGTTCTTCGATTCGTGATTCATGTTTCTCGACAGATTTAGGTGGTGAAGGACTTTCGAAAGATGGGGATGATGCAAGGAGATCAAGAAAGCTAAAGCTAGCAATTGCATTGCTCATTGTTCTGACAGTTGTGATGACAGTAATGGGGGTGATCGCGGTGATTCGAGCTCGGACGATGATTCGAGATGAGGATTCAGAGCTGGGAGAGACATGGCCTTGGCAATTCACCCCATTCCAAAAGCTGAATTTCTCTGTTGAGGAAGTGTTGAGGCGTCTTGTGGATAGTAATGTGATCGGAAAAGGGTGTTCGGGGATGGTTTATCGAGCCGAAATGGATAATGGAGAAGTGATTGCAGTGAAGAAGCTGTGGCCAACAATGATGGCAACAGACAATAGCTACAATGACGACAAATGTGGAGTACGTGATTCGTTTTCGGCAGAAGTTAAAACTCTAGGCTCGATACGTCACAAGAACATTGTGAGGTTCTTGGGCTGTTGTTCAAATCGGAATACGAGACTGCTAATGTACGATTATATGCCGAATGGTAGTTTGGGAAGTCTTCTACATGAGACAAATGGCAATGCCTTGGAATGGGATCTAAGGTACCAAATCTTATTAGGTGCAGCACAAGGCCTTGCCTATTTACACCATGATTGTGTCCCTCCAATTGTTCATAGAGACATTAAGGCCAACAACATTCTTATCGGTCTCGAATTTGAGGCCTATATCGCTGATTTCGGCCTCGCTAAGCTTATCGACAATGGAGATTTCGGCAGGTCATCCAATACCGTCGCAGGCTCTTATGGTTACATTGCTCCTGGTAAGCTTTTTCTTTCAAATCACTAAAAAAATTTCGCCTTTTATAGCGAGAACGAGTTCGATATATGAGATGAATAAATTTTAGAAGATAGTGAGATTGTGTTTTGATCCTCATCCCCTGCTGTCTCAATCTTAATTAGCCTACATTGTTACAAATCCTTCCTAATCTAGTTTTCCATTTTTGTCTATTTCAGAATACGGCTATATGATGAAGATAACCGAGAAGAGCGACGTATACAGCTACGGTATTGTGGTAATCGAAGTCTTAACAGGAAAACAACCGATCGACCCGACGATACCCGAGGGACTACACATTGTAGATTGGGTGAGAAGAAATAGAGGGAATGAAGTCCTTGACCAAAGCTTGCAATCAAGACCAGAGACAGAAATAGAGGAGATGATGCAAGTTTTAGGCATAGCGTTATTATGCGTAAACTCGTCACCGGACGAGCGACCAACGATGAAAGACGTGGAGGCAATGCTGAAAGAAATAAAACATGAAAGGGAAGAGTATGCAAAAGTTGATGTGCTGCTGAAAGCTAGCTCCTCTCCTGCCAATGGTGGGGAATTAGAGAACAACAAAAGCTCAAATAATAATAATAATGTTAATGGAGTTGGAATTGCAACATCATCTTCAAAGATGTCAACAAGAAGCTTGCTGCCAAGAAGTACTAATACAAGCTTCTCTGCTTCCTCATTGCTCTATTCATCATCATCCTCTAATGGCAGAAAGTGTTGAATTTTTTGTAAAAATAGATTGATTGATGCTTAAGCCAAATGTGGGAAGTTTGTTTATTTGTTATAAGCTTCTTCATTATCAACAAAAAAAAAAAAAAAAAAAAAAAAAATGCCTTTCTTTCAATGATGTAAAAAACGAAGACAAAGGATTTAATATTTCATAACTTCAAAACTAATGTAGACCAAGTTGTTGTGATGCTACCACTTTATTCAATAATGAAGGAACTATTTGAGTGTCTCTTTTTTTCATAAATTTTTTAGACAGTTTGTTGTCCTCATCATTTACTGTGTTATTCACATTTGTGTTAATCTTTCACTGTTTAATTTTTCATTTTGCTTGTTAATTATTTTTTTTATATAAATTATTTAATATGAAAGGTTGTTTTCAAATATAGCAAAATGAGCTAACTTATTTACAAATATAACAAAATTTTACTGTCTATCAATGATAGACAATGATAGATACTGATAGACATATATCAGTATCTATCACTGATAGATGATAGTAGTTTGCCAGTGTCTATCAAAAAATATTTCTAACAGTTTTGTCATTTAAAACAATCACCCTAACATAAATATAATGCAAGTGTGATTAGACAAATAAACTTAAGGGTCTATTATGGAAAAAAAAGAGAACTATATGAAATTGATATGAAATATGTCATAAAATTCACCCACCTTTAAAAATTGAACCTAATTTTTATAACATTATCTTCGAGTAGGTTTGGAACGACTTTTAAGAGTTCAAAAAGATATTTTTAGGCACTTAAAAATCATTTCAAACAGACTCTCATTTTAAGTTTGATGATATAACTTTTCTTTTCTTTTAGGTGCAAGAAGCATAAACTCTCCATTTGAAAATCATCCAGCTGGTTTTGTTTTTTCTAGTTTGGTTAGCTCATTTGTAAAAAATAATAATAAACAAAATAAAAGTTAATAGGCTTATTACACTTTTCTATTATGACTACCTTGTTAAGACTTCCCTCAAATCACTAGCATATAAAAGACTTAAAAACACCGATTTGAACCATATAAGAATTAATTACTATTCCAAAGATCGATGAAACGTTCTTCTACCTCTCAGTTATTGAACTAAAAAAAAATAGTAAAAAAAATAAAAAAATTTGAAAATGAAGACGATGATTTAACAAAAAGTGAAATAAAAAATGTACAAACTATGCATTTTAAACTATAAATATTAATAACAAAATACTTCCATAAAAATATCAATTACTATGGATTAAATTAAAAAAGGTTAAATACGAACATAACTCAATTGATATGAACTTATACTATTAATCTCGAGGTTCGAGATTCAAATTCCCACTCCACATATTGTCTCTAAAAAATGTCCAAACCCTTTTTGATAGACATTCAAAAGATTACCCATCTTTTGATAATTTATTTGTTTTCTGTAAATCTTTCTTATATATTTTTTAATATAATCTTATAAATGTGACAGAATTAAATCTTCCCCTAGACTTAAGTTAAGTTGACTTTGCTTTATTTTCCTCTTTTTAAAACTCAACACTATCTATTAAACAATTTTTTTAAAAAAAAATAAAAAATAAAAAAGTATACAATAACTAAAAATTCCCTTTAAGAAAAATTCAAAGTGGAATAATTTCTGAAAGAATCTCCTCTTCACTGGAAAGCGGAATATGAAGTATCAACTTTAATCTGAATTTCAGACATGTTCTAAAAAATTTCAAAAATCTGTCAAATCTCATATTCATAATTATTACACAAACAAAAACAATAGGAAATCTTCAAACATAACAACAACAAATGCCATCATCAAAATCCAACAACCTCATACATTCTACTCATAAGAAAATTTCCAAAAAGGACTCCACACTCATTTTTAAAACTATATTGATGTAGTAAAATTAGTATAGAAATTTTTTGTATGAATGTCGAATCCAATAACCCATATATTTCTTTTTTCATTTTTTTGTGATACAAAATTTGAAAAAGTGAAAAAAAAAACAATGGGAAAGCTAAATTAGTATATGACTTACAGGTTCTTCTTCTATATCAAGTTTAAAATGTCATCATTCACAAAAACATCGAGTTCTCAATTTTACAAAAATATCAATAAAATGTTGATTTAGTTATAAACACAAAAAATTCAAGAAAATAATTAGAATAGTGAATAGAAATCTTACAATTTTTAAACCAGTTAAAATGTCTATTAATTTATATTATATTGATATTAGCGATATTTTGTTGCAGGTTGGTTAGACTTTTTAGTAATATAATGAAAATGTCTATTCACGTCTTGTATCAATATAGAATCTATTCATAAGATTGTTTTCAAATATAGAAAAATAACTCAAACTATTTACAAATATGGAAATTTTTTACTATCTATCGCTGATAGACAGTGAAATTTTTCTATATTTATAAATAGTTTGATATTTTTTCTGTCTAGAGTAATTTCTCCCATTTCCATTCATAAGCAACAATATTAATAAAAATACTGAGATTAAGAAATATAAATTTGGCACTTTTTAAATAAATTAAAATGTTATAAGTAGTTAAATTTTTACGATGTAATGAAAATGTACCTCTTATATCAATTTTGAATCTATGGATACGTGAAAATTTCAATGGAAAATTAATACTCGACTTTTATGATTTATTTATCCATTTATTTTTTGTTTGTTTGCTTTCTTCCATCGATTTCTGTGCTTTTTTTTTTTTTTTAAAAAAAAAATGTAGAAGCTTTTGATGTTTCATAAAAGTAGTATACTTTAAGTTAGGAAATTTAGGGTTTTTAAGAAATTAAATGGGGAAGATGCTCCCAATAATCTAATGGGCAAATGAGAGAACTCCAATAATTCTCTAACATTTCATTCTCTCTTTCCTTCCTTCCTAAAAACCCTTCAAATTTTCCAATTACATTATTTGTTTCCTTTCACTTTTACTCTTTATAATTTTTCCAATTTTATCAAAGTTATGAGGTTTAATTTTCAATGACATGTCTCATTTTGATTCGTTGAGTGTTTAGTAAAATAATATTTAGTTAAATTACAAATCTTTGTCTTTATATGATTGTGCACAAGTTTCAATTTGATTTCTATAGTTTTAAAACTTTCTTTTATCTTTGTAATTTTGGTTTAGCTTTAATTTACTATCTATAGTTTGATATTGGATTGGATTCTATAATTTCAAAGGTTTCAATTCAGTCCCTATAGTTTAATCCAATTTCATAAAAAGGTTCGTGGTCATCATTTTTATCATTTTTTTTTGCAAATTTTATTTAGAGAAATCGTGGAAACATTAAAAAAATGAGAAATGTTGAGTACATATTTAAAAAATTATTCTCCATGAGAGATGGGGTTTGTAGGAAATAAATCCTAAGATAGTAAAGGTGTTTGGTTTAACTTTTCAAGTGTTTAATTTTGAAAATAAGTCATTTTAGAAAAATTCAAGTGTTTGACAACTCTTCAAAATAGCTTTTGAAATGCTTTTAAAGTGTATTTTAAACTTTTTTTTTTCAAAAGTATTTAAATAAAAATAAATTTGTTGAATAATATTTTTTTTCTTTAGTCAATCTAAACACGCCCTAAATCTCTCACCAACCATTATCTACCATAGATTGTTTTTAGAGATTTTTGTTCCTAAACTATTTTTTGAAGTACCGTTTGACAACAATTATGTTCTGTTTTAAGTTTACTCTTCTAGTCAATCTCTTTGTTGTTTTTTTTTGGGTAATAGGGGCGACAAATATAGATTTGTGTAATTGCAATAGTTGTTCATATATTGGAGTTCCTTTTTGGTGGATCGTGATTTTTCTCCAATTCAAAATTTTTGTGTTTTTTTGTTTATTATTTCATTTTAATTAAAGGGTAGTTGAAAATATAACAATCAAGTCCAAAAGATTTAGGTATATAGCACAATGCAAAATAATTTGCAGATATAACAAAATTTAGATCTTGCTTTTGAAATCTATCAACGATAAACCATATCACTGGTAGGAGTCTATCAGTTAGACCAAATCACTAGTATGAGTCTATCAGCCATATAGTCTTATCACTAATAGATTTTGCTATATAAGTATTTGCAATTCTTTAAAATATTATTCTACACTTAATTATTATCCTTAGAAGTTAACCCAATACAATTACCCTTTAATTCATGCATTTTTTTTTAAAGTGAGAAAATTTTGAAAGTTGGATGGTAAAATACACAATTTTGGTCACTTGAATTTAATTATCGAACTGTCCTATCCAACTTGGTGGCATCCATAAATAAGAGTTTCAAGTGTGATTATATATGAAACAATCAAATTATAATCTTAGTTTGAGAGTTCGAAGTAAATAAAAATGAGCAAATGTATGTTTGAACATCAACAAAACTACAAAAAAAAAAAAAAAAAAAAATCTTTATAGAAAAACTACAAATTGTTTTTTGTATTTCATTTCCAAAACAGTTAGTGAATGCCCAAAATATGGAAATCCAAAACTTTCCTTTCACTTTTGGTATTGAATGAAGGACTTATTTGTTCTTTTCTCTATGTGCATTAATTTACATACATTAATGTTTAAGTTGGCATCCCAACCATTCAATGACACATTTTTTTAGAAAATAACTTCTTTCTTTCTAAACATCTTAAAGACCGTTATTAAATCATCGATTGACCCAAAAGCTTAAGTTGATGAGTAAAATAATATATCATCTAATAACAATTACCCACTCTAACTAGTATATAATTTTGCATTGTCTTTGAGAATTTTGTTCTTCCAATTCTCTAATGAAAATCGAAAAACGATACATATCATAAAGAGATCATTTAAAAGTTTTATTCTTAAATTTTCGAATGCATGTATTTGGAGATTAATTTAACTTTTTCATCGTTGTAGTAAAAAAAAAACAAACGTAAACCAATTTGACATGATCTAATTGTCAACATAGTTTAGATATCTTGACACATACACTTGGCTAAAAAAAGACATTCACCTAATTAACTCCATTTCAAACAAAGTTATTCTACCTTGTTTTAAAGTAGGTCCATGAAGATCTAATTTAACCAATATTACCCTTTTCTATCAAGTAACTAACTATGCTAAACACAATGATTCAAATGACGTAATTGAGGGCGTATTTGATTTAACTTTTTATGTATTTAATTTTGAAAATAAATCATGCTCTAAAAGTCCATATTTTAAATCATTTTTAAGAAATAGTTTAAATAAAAAATAATTTTTCTGAAAAATAATTTTTTCTCTAATCAATTCAAATAGATTCTAAATCTATATAGTACCAATAATCCTACGAATGTTGATCATATATATAATTTAGTTGGTACACATTTAAATTAAATTAAATAAGAAGTAGGCTATAGTTTTTTTTTTTCTCTTATTGATGGAAGAAGAAAAGAAAAGAAAAGGCATGTGAATTTAGGGTTTCTTATCGATGAAATCCTTGATAATTTCAGTAGTGTTCTTTGCAGTTCCCCATGCTCCTGTAACAATGTCCTTTGCTTTCTCTGTTATGTTTTCTGCTGTATCAGATACTTTTTCTGTCACTTCCTTTGTCATTTTTGATACCTGAAAAATCACATTTATATATCATACCTCCAATCAATAACTTCTAAATTTGTTGTTCCAAAATGTCAAATCCAACTAAAACAAACAAACAACTAAATGGATAAGTCACGTATCATCGTCTCTTGAACCTACCTTTTTTTTTTTTTTTTTTTTTGTTAGTTTGTTATTATTAATTTTTAATTATTGAGTATGTATTTAAATTTGTTGGCTCTGATACCATATCTTATAAGCATAAAATTACATCTCTCAAAACTAATTAGCCAAAGAAGATTAACCTAGGTATTTTATAAGGATTATGAGACCTCTTAATAATAATAATCATTATTTGAGAGGTAAAATTTAGTAATTTGATCCTTTTGAAACCATTTTAAAAATCAAACATTATTAATTCAAAAATACTTTTACAAGTGAGATAAAACAACAAAAGAATTTAGGACGCATATTTGAAAAGGATTAGAATCACTTTTGTCATTTTCAAAATCACTTCAAAAATGTTTTTAATCATTCAAATTAAGTTTAAATAGTATAAAAATTGTGTTTAAAAGTGTCAAATTAAAAAATAAATTGATTTTCGATGACAAAATAAGCTTTTAAAGGATGACAAAAATGATTTTAAACATTTAGAAATTAGTCTCAAATATGTACACACATCCTAAATCACTTGTTCAAAAATCACTTTTCAAATTATATAAAATTCATTGATATTTCAATTTAAATAGAATCAAATAATAGAACTGAAAAAGGATATTAAATTAATCTTGAATTAATTGGGCTTACGGATTTGGCGGTGGAAGCTACAGTGTCCCTAAGGAATTCACTTGTTTCTCTTACTTCTCTTGCACATTCCTTCACTGCTTCTGCTGCTTCTTTAGTCTTTATATACATGCATCCAATGTTTCTTCATCCTTCTTTGACTGCCATTTCCATACATTTAAAAAAAAATTTAGAAAATTATTATAAATGAAAAACAAATTCAAACAGTTTATAAATATAGAAAAATTGAGCAAATCTGTCGCTAATAGACAGTAAATTTTTTCTATATTTATAAATATTTAAGCTCATTTTTCTATATTTGAAAACAACTCTTAAATTTTCCTTATAAATTACTCAACTTTCATAACATTTAAACATTTCTATATACATCTTTTTATTTAATCAAACTACATAAGAATGAGAATAGAGAAGAAAGAAAGATCAATCAATCTAATTGTAGTTGAGTAGATAAAACATTTACGAGCATTTGAAATTCAACCTAAGGAAAGAATCACTATAGCCATAAAAAGAAGGCATCACAATAAGAAATTCATTATAACCCACAAAATCAAAATACAAATGAAAATAAAATTTAAAGATGATTTTCACTAATAATATTGATTACAAATCTAAAACCAGAATTTGATTTATGAAAATAATAGTAAAGAAGAAGAAGAAAAAATATGGATAAGTAAACTGACTTTTGAAAGTGTAGGATAAGAGGAGATGAAGGCAGCAAAGAAAAATTATTATTATTATTGGCCTTTGTTATTTGGAATGTAAACAAATTAGAAAGCTTTGCTGTGTGTTTCAAAGTTGATATTCTTCTGCTTTCCTTCTTCAAACACAAAAAAGAAGTTATTGTTATAAAACAAGAGAATAAAGAATAAAGTAGGGAGAAGAGAAAGTAGAGACCGAATGTATTCTCTGTTCAATTGTATATCTCAAAAGGTCCCAATAACCACTATTTATAGAGTTTACAAGAGATGAAAAAGTAAATCTATGGGGAAGATAATAGGAGAAGATCTTTGGAAATAATATTTGGGGATATATAATCTATGGACATCTATATCTAATTCAAATATTGATAACACTCTCCCTTAGATGTTCATAGTGTATAGAATATATGCATCATTAAAACCTTACTAGGAAAAATCCAATGGGACAAAAACCTAGTGAAGGAAAAAGAGTACATTATTCGTATACTTTAGTAACTGCCTCGTTAAAAACCTTACTAGGAACACTCAGTGGGACAAAACCATAGTCAAGGGAAAAAGAGTGCAGCACATCTACTCCCCCTCATGAAAACATCACTTGATATTCCTGGTTGTCACATACAAAAGTTGTGTTAACTCCTTAAATGTTGTTGCAGATAACACCTTCGTCAATAAATCTCCCAAGTCGTCTTTTGAATAAATTAGTTGAGTAGTGATGTCGGTACTTTATGCTTTATCATCTTCATATAAGGATACTATTGACTTGCTTCGTACATCATTAAGGATTATAACATGATTTAAAGTAGTTGTTATTATCTGCTTCATAAGCTGTCATAATATAAGAATTCTTCTCTCTGTACTAAGTAACCAGTTTAAGATCTAGTTCTTATGAGTTAGATAAGTAACCTACATCTTCACAATAAAATAGAACACAATTAGATTTATGAGAATAAAATAAATCAATGTAAACTAATTCTCAAATAAAAACATAACATACGTTTAACTCTATTCTAATATATTTCTTTCAAGAGATATTATAATTATGCTACGACAGGTAGCGTATAAACTAGTAAAGATATAAGTGCACTTATTTATCAAAATTATGGTTCTTCGGGACCTAAAGTTTTTCATTATCTTTCTGATATCAGATATTATAACTTTTTTACACTAAGTGAATGAACCATGGTAGGAGTGTTCAATGGTGAAACTAGTTCATATAAGATCTTATATGTATAAATTGATGCAATTCCCTTTACTTTATGCTTTATTTGCAAGCTAAGGAAAAACTTATCATCTCAATTTATTTCTTAAGAAACTCTATTTGCCTTTAAAATCTATTCAGGAGTTCATGCTCAAATAAATAATATATAGTAAATCTCTGGTTGTGATTTCTTTAATCCTTCTGGGATATAATTATTAAGAGATTCATATAAATGTATAATGACTACATCTATAAGATATATGTTAAGTTTTTCATACACAACTAAATTAGATATCTCATGGTATTGTATCGACCATAGGAGAATATGTCTTCTTATAATCAATACCATTTTTTTGCGAGAATTATTGTGGAACTTGTCTCGTGTTATATAATATGACCTCATTCTATTTGTTTTTCTTACACATATTCACTTGTATCCCACATATTTGACATTCTCTAATGTTTGAACTACTAGTTCTCACGATTTGAAAAATAAGTTTATTTCTATTGGATTGTTTCTTTCCACATAAGTCAATCATTTCTATGTCGCGACATTTTTCAATATATATCTGAGTATACTCATTTTCATAAATAATATAGTGAGCAACATTATATGCAAAAATGTTGTCAAGTTATTTAAGTATGATTCCATCTTTTTCTTGTCATGCATATTTTATCGAAATCTCTTTGTCATCCTCTCTTACGTCAAGATTCTTATGAGTACTCATATTCAGGATTTCTTTTGGAATATCCATATTCTTAACTGAGTCATTTTGATCATTGACTGCCTTTTTTCTGAGGATCTTTATCTTTGGAACCCATGTGTCTATCATGCTTCAGGCGTGTTGAATACTCATTAGTATTGACAACTTGTTGCATTGGGATATTAATTTTAGATGGTGCATTTGAAACCATTACATATAACCTAGTCACTTTCTTGCAACAGTAAATGTTGTTCTATAAATGCATCTAGCATTTGATTTGCAATATTTTGCAAATGAATTATCTTTTGAACTTCTAGTTCAAATTGATCTATATGATATCGAAATGAGACAATACTTATACATTTCATTCAATTTATTTTTCCAACTTCTTAATTCCTCCCCCTAATGTTGGAAAATTTGTCTCATTAATGACAACTAGCAAATTGTGTAGCAAATATATCACCCATTAGGGATCCAAAGATTGATGTGAAATCAATTGCAACATAGATTCATAACCTCTTTTGAGGACTCATTTTAATTGCTCCATCATCATAATTGTTGTTGTGGAACAATTTAAACATTTATTACACATTTGCACACATGAAATATATTTGGCTTTTGGCCATAAGCTCATAAGTTTATACATTGGCTTAGAGCATACATAATAACATGATCTCATACAGATTTAGAAGCATTGCTATTTGAACATAAGCTATAGGTTGTTCAACACTTCTCCCAATCAATTATCAAATGTTTGGGATGCAAACTCACTATATGTGTAGTTTTAATAGAATAATTACTCTTTCTTTACTAATATTATTCTGACCATAATTATTAAATATTGCAACATTCACTTCAAGAAATGATATTAAATTATTTGGTCATAGAACATATGCTCAAATATTTTATTCAACCTCAAAATATATTAGATAAATATTCATCACAATGTTTCAAACTTTCTTTCTCAAATTGCTAATGCAAGAGCATAATATATGCTTATTAATTTATAAGCATTTATTAATTTAAAATATGTGCAACTATAGGTGCAACGCAAAAACAATGAGCACTAATTGATTTGTGCAACTTTAGGTGTATTAAATCAAAATTAACTTTAGGAAGAGTAATTAACTATTATACAAAACTATCATACTTTGCCATGAAAGAATTCAATCAAATATATATAATCACTATATATAAAATTTTTAAGTTTACAAAATCCACATGAGAGTAATTTAAATATTCAACAATCCAATAAATTTCAATATTAGCATGAAAAATAAAATTTGACTAATTCAACTCATGGAACTAGTGTTTCCTAATTACGATCAGCTTAAATAACTCAGCCTAACCCTGTTCCCTTATAGTCAATTTTTATTTCTAATTCATTAATCTTTTAATTAAAAATTAATTAATAGATTAATGAATCTAAGTGAATTATTAATATTATTAAAACAAATCCACCTTAAGAAATAATCTTTAATATCTTAAATCTTAAAGATTTTAAAATAAAATTAAAGATAATCTTGAATATTTATTCTCATATTTGAAAGATAGAATATAATAATTATCAAAAGACAATCTTAACAAATAAAAGATAATATTAATAGGAGAGAATCTTATCTTTATTTAATAAAAACTTAAATTTTATCAACAAATATGCAATCCAATTAGGGAAACAAATATCCTAATTTAATTTTTCACATATAACAATTATATTCAAAGATATAGAAAATATAAACTAATTAGCAAAATATCTCAATCAAATCTTTCAAAGATAAGAGTTATATTTAAAAATAAGGGTAAATAATATTATGTTGGGATAGAACTGTAATATTCTAAACATAATAGTTATAATGAAAAAAATTTAAAACATATATCAAATGCATAACTAAAATTAAATAGCAAAATTGACTAAACATATTTGGTAGCTTTAAGAAATTGAAAGAGAATTTGAATTACAATAGTTTAAATTTAAGATATTATATCTTTATCTATTTTACACATTCCAAAAATTAGGTTTCTAAAAACCCTAGATTTTAGCAATTGGTTTGAAAAGTTGGCCAACAAAAACTCTTTTAGCTACTCAAGCACCAATTTATGCATATATATATATACTTCAAATAAAATTCAAGTTGACCATATATACTTATCCAACATAAATATGTCAAGTTGATATGCATGCACCCAAAATTTTAACAATGAATGTCAATCATAATAACACAATTTGACATCAAAAGATTGCTTCTTCATTAACTTCAAACTAAATTCGGTTGCAAATTTGCAATTAAATGATTTTCATCTGTTAATCAAACCGCAAATCCAATACAATTTAATCAAATCAAATCTATAACTAATGTTAAATATACCATAGCAATCAATTTGCAAACACATAAATCACACACACATATATATGATATTAAAATAGACTTACCTTCTTTGAACTTTAGTTTTAAATACCTAAAAAATATGTAGTCTTTAGCGTTCATGGTGTTCCAATTAATCGACTCAAATCTCCAATCCAATCTCTAAATGGTAGAGATTTGTGTTGATAATGTGTTGTAAAACAAGAGAATAAAGAACAAAGTAGGGAGAAGAGAAAGTAGGAAGTGAATGTATTCTATGTTCAATTGCGTATCCAAAGATACCAATGATCACTATTTGTAGAGTTTAGAAGATATAGAAAAGATAAAATATATGGAGAAGATAATGGGGAAGATATTTGGAAATAATATTTATGGATATATAATCTATGGACATCTATATCTAATTTAAATATTTATAATATTTTTAAATTAGATGGACAATTTGTTTTAGTGCAAATCAAGTTAAAGAGATGAAGATTGAATTTTCAATTTTTAAGTTGAAAGACCATGTTAATTACCGTTGATCTAAGCTCACTTTGAGAATGCATTAACTTTCTTTATAATTATCAAAATACCAATTATTATATATACATGGACTATCTTCAACTATGAATTTCTTTGTTATTTCTTTTCTAACTATGTTTCAAAATTGATGTTAAGCTTTGATTTTTTTTTTTTTTGAAGAGAGCAATAAGGACGTGAACTGTGATATATCTTTTTGTTTCTCCTCTGTATCAAGGAAGAGTTGGATGTTTAATTTGTTTTGGAATGTTTGTTTGATTAATGTTATATTTTGTTAAAAAAAAAAATGTAAAAAAACAACCACTAGTTTTAAAAATAAAACAACAATAATATTGAAAAATGTGAGACCTTAATTATTGACTCTGTGAAAATTGAAATTTTAGATAAAAAGAAACCTTCACTTTCATTCGACTATTCCAAAAGAAAAGAAACTTGAATATATCTTGAAATTCATGGA
The DNA here is from genome assembly GCA_002890555.2 of Lagenaria siceraria. NCBI lineage: Eukaryota > Viridiplantae > Streptophyta > Magnoliopsida > Cucurbitales > Cucurbitaceae > Lagenaria > Lagenaria siceraria. The sequence goes on from CM016488.1 coordinate 18,016,728, forward strand.
ATGTCAACCGTTGAAAATGCAATTATTTTAAATTATTCTCAAACTCGTTGCAGTAATATTGTAATGGAAAATGATTAGCACAACTACAACAACTCCAGGAAAATAAGCTAAAACTTTTTTTTGCCAAAATATTGATGGAAAATCTGTATCTACATTCCCCAATGTGCCTTGTTTATCAAAATCCTAATCAAATATTTAATTAAATTATAGACAAATTACTATAAACAAAAAAAAAAAAAAATCAAACTATTTATAAATATAGAAAATTTTCACTGTCTATCAGCGATAGAATTATATTGCGGTCTATCTCTGATAGATAATAATTTTTTTTTTATATTTATAAATAATTTGGTTCATTTTTCTATATTTAAAAACAACCTTAAATTATATACATCTTTAATTGATATACTATTAATTTAGTATCGGAGAAAAGTTTAACCCCAAATTTATTTTCTATGGCTTTGCTTTATCCAACTTGTTTGTTTGACAAAAATGATCTTCATTTTTATTAATTGATTGAATAAGTACTCTAATTTTCACAAGTTAATCTGCCACAAATTTATCCTTTAATTAATCATGTGTAAATTTAAAATTGTTGAATAATATTTGAGAAAAGTTTAAAATATTGTTTTATGAAAATGTCTATGAAAAATTTATAAAATGTCAATCTCGATATATATTACTTAAAAATTTATATAAATAAAAACTTCAAATAAATTATTTAAATGAATACATAGATATTTTCTGTTTTTAAAACAAATTAAAACATGTTTATATTACAAATAACATAAATTAATTAGATGCACATGCTTAGTGTCTTAGTGTCAATTGGTCATGTGTCAATCATATAATTACCCATGTATTATCCATGTGTCTCAAAATAACCCACTATTAGTGTCCATGTAATCCACCTCCTACTTGACAAATTGCCTATAAATAGTGGCATTTTGTGGATTTTATGAGAAACACACATTGGTGAAAAATCCAAAAAATTTGGAGATAGTGGAGAATATTGGAGAGTTCTTTTATTTAAGTTATTTTATATTTTTATTATTATATATATATATATTATTATATTATATTATTATATTATATTTCTCCAATATTTGTATTTTCGTGGTGCCTGTTTTTCTTCTCAATTTTACAACAGTTTATTATTTATATTTTATACATATTAGTGACATTTTGTATTTTATTTTAAGTTTTATGTTTTATGATTTTTTTTTACGATTTAATAAAGATATTGATTCATCTTTTATATATCCATGTAGAATTCATAAAAAGTGAAAAATGCCAACTTGTCGTACACCTTACTATTCTTATTTATTTCTTTTTTTTGGAGCAAAAAAAAATCTTAATTCATAATAATAATAAAATATTAAGATCAATTTTCAAGAACATCACTAAGAGAATAGATCATAACAAAAACACATAATTACCCACATAGTTCTCTTTTAGTAGATGTCTTATATTAGATTTTATACCTCTATAGTTTTTTTTTTTCTCTCCCTATGATGTGTGTGTATATATATATAATGAATGAAATAGATATTAAAAAATTATCCAAAATAACTATCTCAAGTTTTCACATTAAATAGCACGATTTCTGAAAACTCGTTAAATCAGTTTATCTCGAGCCTTCTCGACCGAGATCGTCCTCGAGATTGAATTTGATACGTTAAAAATTCAAATGATGCAGTCGTGTGAAAGGACAACTGATTGAAAAAACCCTTCATCTAAACGAAAAACAATCTAGCTCCTCACTTCGCTTGAGTTCTCCCTCCACGTACTTTGAAATTTTGTTCATTTCCACAGTTATTTGCATGCTTAAGCTTCGTTATTGTAGAGGTATTCCACTATTTCTTTCGTTTAGTTGAAGATTTTAGTTTTAAATTAATGTTCGTTAGGGTTTTAGAGGTTATCTGAGATATCTGATAAATTTGAGTTGTAGATTTTCAGTTTTTCAATATTTCGGCTTTTTTTGTGTATCTTGTTTGTATTCGTTGTTTTTATGGATACTGTTGAATGAGAAATTTCGGCCAACCAAATTTTGTCACGTCATCACAATGAAAGCCCGAGCCCAAGTGGAAATTATAAATTGGATCGGGCTGAGTAATTAAAATCGTTCGGGTCCAAAGTCCAATACAATTCAATCTCATTGTAAAATTCTGGGCCAAAGAAGATATTGGGCCCAAGCCCATGTAGAGACCCATGAAAATCCTCTATAAATAGGGGCCTTAGCCCTTCATTTTTAGAGGTTGGAAGCATTTGGCAACGAAGTACTAAGACTTGAAAACTGAAGCTCTAAAGATTTCAAGACTCTAAAGCTTTGGTCGACCTTAAGATAGAAGACTAAAGCTCTAATCGATCTCAAGTTTTCAATTTCTTGAAGATGGGAATAATTGAATGTTGAAGCTCTCAAGTTCCAAAGAACTGAAGATCAAAGCTCAAGATCTGAAGGCCGAAGCTCCCAAGCTCACAAGTTATGAAGATTGAAGCTCTCAAGTTCCAAAGAACTGAAGATCAAAGCTCTCAAGATCTGAAGGCTAAAGCTCCCAAGCTCACAAGTTCTGAAGATTGAAACTCTCAAGTTCCAAAGAACTGAAGATCAAAGTTCTCAACCTCTAAAGTTCTAAAGGCCTGAAGACTGAAGACTTAGGAGGCTAAAACTCCTGAAAGCTCTTAAAGTCAGAAACAAGCCAGAGGCAGATCTAAGCTGATCAACGAGCTATAGGCCGATCTAAGTTGATCATCAAGCCCAAAGGCCGATCATCCAAGAAGATCATCAAGCCTAAAGTTCGATCCTCCAAGAAGATCATCAAGCCCAAAGGCTGATCCTTCAAGGAGATCATCAAGCCCAAAGGCCGATCATTAAAGAAGATCAACAAGCCCGAGAAGCAAAGTTTATTTTTTGAGAGAAAGCATCAAAGGATTATGTATTAGAGATTGTACTCACTATACTATACTTACACTAGTACAAATATAAAATTTAAATTCCATGGATTAAATTTCTTCGAAAATCTCGTCGAACAGATACTTCATCCGATCTCACTTGGAATCTATTTGAATCTCAGCCAAAATTGGATGAAGTGTGCCCAAGAGTCATTGAGTGTCTTGAGATTTAGCTGACTGTTGAGTTTTTAGGGCCACTATGTATTCATCTTGGGTATATGTGGCCCGAGATTGGCCCCTAGATTTTATACAGAATGACACAAAAACTCTAATCTCGTGACACGTGGGTGTAAATGGCCAGGGTTCTTCATACCTAGGACACGATCTCGGCTGAGTTTTACCCCGAGTTTAAGGTAGTTTCCTAGATAATGTTTATTTTTACGGTTGTTTTGTCTAATTGATTGTTGACTTCAACTTTTAATTTGTGGTCTGTGTTACAGATGGCATTGGTACCAAAATCCGTACTTCCAACTATTTTTCGACAAATTTGACTTGTTGTTCTCATTTGGCGAAAATAGTCTCTAATATTAAGAAGAAGTTAACACCTAGGTAGTTATACATATTTAGGCAAACTATTTTTTGCCATTTTTTGGATGTAAAGTTAGTTTTTAATGGGCCTTTGTGCCACTATATTCTTTTGAGGGAGTTACAGAAGGATAGGGAAGATGCAATTAGCTTTAAATTAGTTGGGAAGAAGGTGTCTTTTGGGCGGGAGGAGTTTGATATAGTGACGGGTTTGAGATATAGGCCCAGGCGTGTAGTTGAGTTTGATCAGGATATAGCTCTTAGGCTTAGGAAGTTGTACTTGGGCGATAGGACTAATATGAATGAGACCGAGTTGGATAAGGATTATTCGGACTATATGAGTTCGAAAGTGATGAGGATGCGGTGAGGTTGGTCATATTCTATTTCATCGAGTTTGTTGGAGTTTTGGTTGTTGGCTTTATATAATTTTCTCTAGGGCAGTGGTTCTGCAGATGTCTCAAATAAAGTCTTAACATCTGTTCTATCATCATAAACTTTTCCTGCAGAATACTTTCTTTATCTGCAAATATTCGGCGGAGACTTTCAGCCTGATACTTTCCTTTATCATTCGTCAACCTTCTTATTCTTTGTTGGGGTTTGTTTCTTTTCTTGAATTCAATTTATAAAGGAATGTTGGCTGACCTTTTAGGGCAAGCCGAATATTGTTTTCTCTGCGCAAGGGATTTATTTTTGAACGACTACTTTTACTCAAGATTGTGTTATGGCTCTTTAATAACTTTTCGCTCTGCAAGTTTTTCATCGTTGAAGTGCAACACTCTGAAGTTTCTCACAGACTTAGGGGAAGCCTAAGTCATATCTGCTGGAGAATGGATTCTCAGTCTTAAGAGGAACCTGCGACTCAGCTTTGGAGAAGGAAGTTTTCCACCTTAGTGAGATCCTAAGGTTCATCGGTGAAAGAAGTTCACTGACGTGAGGAAAGATACATCGTGAGAGGAGTCTCACACACTGTCGGGTATCGAATTATTAGAAACTAATATTAACATACTTAGGGGGAGCCTAAGTTCACTTGAGAGGGAGTCTCACATCTAGGGGAGTCTAGGTGATCAGAGAGTTAAGCTCTACGTGAGCCACTGTAGTGTTGTGAATTACAGATAAGTACTACGTTGTAAACTGCTTAACTTTTTAGTGGATTATCTTTCCTAGGCACACTGCCCCCCAGACGTAGATGTTATATCACTGAACTGGGTTACCAATTTGTGTGTCTTTACTTGCTCTTCTGTCATTCGTATTTTTGTTGTTACAGTGTTGTTAGTGTTTTGGGTGTGACATCCATATATCGGGTGAAGAGTCATTCTATCGTTTTTTTCAATTGGTATCAGAGCAGGTCACCTTTATCTCAAGTGCCTCGATCATGAAAGAATTAAAGAAAGAGGCTCTATCACTCGTCCCCCTATTCTTGATGGAACAAACTATTCTTACTAGAAAGCTTGAATGACTTCTTTTCTAAAGTCAATTGATAGCTCAACTTAAAGGACTATTGTTTCTGGGTGGGCTCCTCCTCCCACCAAAATTGAAGACGGAGAGGAGGTTTCTGGGTGGTCAAAGGTTGGCACTGTCTTGGATTCCATCTATATTGGAAAGAATATCGGTCATTCCAATCTTCATTCAATTTGTGACAATCAAAAGAACTAGGGCCATTCTTTGAGCTTTGCTTCGAAGTCAATGCTTTAACCTCCTGCAAAAACTCAAAAGAGAAAGTAGGCAAACTTGGTTGAAGCTCACCTGTTAGAAAACAAACTCTCTTTTGTTTAAAAATTCTTGAATGCTTTGTTTTGTAAACAAGAACCCTATGTAATCTCACAAATTTTCAAGTATTCTTGGCTTTTTTCTCATTTTTATCTATAGACCGTGTATTCTTCACATGTTTTTCTCCATCATATATTTCTATTGTTTTTATCTCGGTTTTATGCCTTTTGTTTTTCAACTCACACACATCAAGTTTTACTTCTATTGGAAGTGATGATACAAGAGTAGGATCACATTTTACTTTGGCCTCTAATGGACTAGCGATGTTATCCCGGATCACATTTTACTTTGGCCTCTAATGGACTAGCGATGTTATCCCAAAGTATTATAGTTTCAAATTCTCTACCATCTACTTTCTCTATCCCACCACTACTAACACATGCTTCTCCAGAAATAAATGGTTCAACAATAGTAGTAAGATTACAACCATGTAATTCCTTGCTACAAGGCAAAACATCATGATCATGTGTAGGTGCAACATAAGCAAACTTTTCTTTACTACTATCCACCTTCTCAAAATGCTTGCATATGGTAGGTATATTTTTTTTTTCCACTAATGTGTTGATATTAAAACTAGACTTAGATTTAGTGTACCTTGATGATCTTCTTTGGAGTTGTTTTTCTATTTTGATGGCAGCATGCACCATTTCTTCCAAATCTGCACAAGGTCGAATTTCTTCTCGATCAACAAGCATATTAGCGATCTCCTCATTAAGTCCTTTGTAGAATCTATCCATGACAATTTCTTCATCATCTTTATACAGGTTGATATTCTCAAGTAACAAAAACATCTCTTCATAGTATTTTTCCACACTTTTGATCTCTTGTCTCAAAGTTTTCAATTTGCGAAAAGACTTAGGAACAAAATGTTTCCTTATAAGAATCTTAACCTCTTTCCAAAAAGGCGTTCCTTGATTTTTACTCCTCCTTTTTGATAACATATTATTCCACCATGTTAGGGCATAATCTTAAAATGTAGAAGTAATAAGTTTTACCTTTCCCTTTTCACTATAATGGTAGTGATCAAATATGGTATCAATTTCTTCCACCCAAAGTATATACTCCTTTGGATCTGAAATACTTCCAAAGAAGAATGGAAGCTTATTTCGGTCAAAATGATGGTCATTTCTTGATGCTCTTATTTGTGTGAACATGACTGCAAAAAGATGTTAGCATAAAGAAAATTGGACCTCACAATCGCGACCTCACATATTTCACTCAAAAGATGAATAGTCACTCGTGTTTGCACTCAATATGTAGCACTCCCTCACAAATATAAACTCTCTCAATAGAGTGATAGCCAAGATTTTGCAATCATGATCAGAGAAGCAAGCTAGAAACAAAATCAAGCAAATATTGATTGCAAAGTGTCAACTCTAGCAAAGAACCAGTAGCATTTCACAAAAAATAAAAACTAAAAATCAAGAATCTAATATTCAAGATTCGACAAACTAGACAAGAAAACAAGAAAAACAAGATATTTAGGTTCAATAATTCAAGATTCAAGATTCAAAGAGTTATGCAAGATAAACAAGAAAATGACAAACAACTAGACAAATCAATGGAAAAAGAAAAACAAGAATTAGGAATTAGACATACTACTTTTACCCAAAACCCTAATTTAAATTATAAGAAATTTCAAAGTTTGATTTGAATAAGCAATGCACTTTTGAAGCAACTAATTTTTCTTATAAATTTTAGCAGCTTAAAACTCATGGAAATTGAGCTACCTGTTTGACGTACGTATTTTTTTTCCTCAATTTCGAATTGCAGAACCCAAGTTCGAATTTTTTTTAAAAAATTTGATGTGCTTGCTTGATGTACATGTTTGACATGCCTGCTTATTTTTTTTTCCAATTTCGAATCGCATAACCCGTTTTCTAATTTTTTTTTTCTAAAAAAAAATTAACGTGCTTGCTTGACGTACCTGTGTAATTTTTTTTTTTTTCAATTTTGAATTCACAGACTCCCAAACTTCGAATTTTTGTTTTTTTCTTTTTTTCAAAACAACAACACAACAAGAACCCTAATCAATAAATAGACTAAAAAAAATCAAACAATTGAATAAAACATATACCCAATCTAGAGCCTAGGCTCTGATACCCAATGATATGAAAAACCTAGCAATTTGAAAATTAGGAACCCAATTGTTGAACCCCTAACAACAAATTCCAAAACCCCCAAATCAATTGATGTCAATCCAAAGAAAAAGACTAGAATTGAATTATCTTTTGATCGAAGACCAAGAGATAAGGAGAACTAGTTTTGTACTAGAAGTTTGAACACTCTACAGGCAAGATGATCAGATTTACCTGAATGTTCTTGGCATGCAACCCCGATTCAAGAATTGCAAAGTGGCGGGTGATGAAACTTTGTTATCTACTAGAGAATTCTCATTCAAGAAAACCTTAAAGTTCTACAAACATCAAAACTGTTCTGTTTTTCAATAACCTAAAGGCAAGACTTTAAATATCTAAAATAACCCTACTTAAAATGACATTAACAAGGATAAATTTAGAAATAATTAAATTACATCAAAAGTATTAAATAATAATTTGATGCCTTGGGCGGTTCATATCAGTAACGGAGCACTCCTACCTATGAATTGACCTAGGAGTTGAATTAGTCAAACTTTTATTATAACATAATGTGATTAGTCTATTAAAGAGTTTAATAAACTTGGATGTTTCACATTATGTCAATTATCCAAACATAAGAGTTATGTTTGGGTAAACAGATTTAAAACTTAGATAAATGATTTGGCATAAGTTTGTCTAAGTAATGAAATCCCTATTTCAAAATGCTTAGTGGGAGAATAGATGTCACACCCCCTCCCAGATTACTTACCTACCCTAGGAAGGAATGTGAAGATAGCAAATGTCAACCCTTTTGTGACATCTACTATTTATCTGTACCTGTTTTTCTCATAACTCATCTCATGCATTTACAAGTCTTATTATATAAACGTAACAAACGACTACAATCAGACACCACCCTTCACTCATTACAACAAGTTTATGTCTACATGCCAAGCACATACAAAAGTCTAAGAAGACTCGATCTACATGAATGCTAACTGCAGTGGCAGACTCTGGCTTTAGTAGGCACCCGGAACGCTGTCGTTACCAGGAGGGGGAAAAACATAAAACATGGAAAGCATGAGCTAAAGCCCAGTGAGTGGTAATTTAATAGAAAAACAAGTTTTCTCTTTCGCAAACATCAGTGAATTTATCAAAATATTTAGATAAATCATTGGAAAAAGTATATAAGATTCAATAATAGCTCCACTCACACTTATTCAAACAATGGCATAATCATATTTCATATAAATCACATTATAAAACCTTCATGAACTACCATATAATTCACACCAAGTTTGTACCTAAATATCCACTACCACCACGATATATTCCAAATATGCGGCCTAGCATAACTCACACACGTTCTATTAACACAGTAGAACATGCAGCCGTACTCAACTCACATATGTTTTATTAACACCGTAGAACATGCGGCCATACTCAACTCACACACATTCAGAACAACCAGTAGTGATAAATAATAACACCAATAGTAAGATCATACGTGCACGTAGACTGGTCCCGAAGGCATATCATGGCTCCAAGCCACCAACATATCACATCACAACCATGTGGCACTACGGAAACACTTTCACGTAGCCCACAGGAAAATCACATAACCACGAGTACAAAACTCTGTAATTTGGTACCATTTTCATAAATCATTCAAAACCTCAAAACCACCATCAACAGATTTATTTACAACCATAAATCATAGAAAGCAATATCAGGTTCTATGTTACATTTAGTATCTCAAATTCGTCTAAAATCATAAGTATTCAGAAATCGTTATTTAAAACATTTCTGAAATCAAAGTCAAGTAAAACAGATCATGCCAACACATTTCACAAACCATAGCATACTTATATACTTTTCATATGATCAAATACTAAAAATAAACCACTCACAATTAACTAGGCTTCTCCTCGAATTTCCTGTTCCTTGGTTTCCTGATTATCCTGAAATTAAACCCAAAATTCCAGCTTCCTGTCCGGTTGCCACCTCCTACTTGCAGTCCACTGACTAATTTGCACCCCCTTTCTGATCAAATGGAAGGATTTGATAAGCACAAATCTAATTTTATCCAAAAAGTCTCAAAATTTTAACTTTTCCTCAATCTCTCGGGTCTACCTTATTTCTTGTCTTCTTCTTCCTAACTTCAGATCAAACTAGGCTTAGCAAGTCCACAAAATCACAAATTTACCCTTGGAACCTCAAAAATCTCCAAAATTCACCAATTTACCTAAATGTTGACTTTTTAGTTTGAAATTGACTTTTGACTTTTGACCTTTGACCTTTGACCGTTGACTTCGACTTTGACTTGTCCAGAGCATGGCTACTTCACCTTATTATGTCCTATACAAGCTCCATTAGGTTCGTTATGCCCAAATTTATACCCCGGACCCTTACCTTCTTTTTCTTAAGTATAGAAAACATCGGTCACAATCTTTTTTAATTTTTAACTATATCTCTTAACAACAGTTCCAAATCAACTTAATCTTGAGTCCTCGAGTTCAATCTCAAACTATAAGTTTCCTTATACCTTCAAGATAGAGTAAAAGAAAAGAGGGCTTACATCATTTAAGACAAATGACTGAAGTGATAAACAATATTGCAGATTAAATTTAAGCAACATTTGAATGATATAAACAATTTCGTTATTGTTGTTAATTTTGCAACAAGATTAATTTGTATTTAATAATTTAAATTTTTTTTATAATTTAATAAGTGTTATATATTTTTTATTTTATATTATTAAATTATATTTAAACTATAAAATAAGAGAAAAAGTATGGTAAAAAAAAACTAGAAATAAAAAATTGTTATATTTTTTTCTTGTTTTTGTTTCTTCTTTTCTAAAAAAAAAATAAGAAACGAAAATAATTATGAAATATAAACTTGCTTGTTGTTTTGGGGCGTTAATGACCGCAAGATCTATAAATTGTAAAAAAAAAAATACAAGATCTAAATTTGAAAAATTGTTGGTTTTTTCTATTATACCGTCAATCGAGGAAAATCTCTCTGCCACATTGTGCAATATTTTCCAATAATTTCAACCAAAATGATATAAATGAATAAATATGTATTTTGCTCTTTCAAATAAAATTACAAATCTTAATATTGTGATTTATGGCTATATTATTGATATACTAACCAAGTTTAAAATGTCCATGTCAGTTCACAACTTTTGTCTATATCGATGGATATTTATAGAAAAAATATAAAAAATTGAAAACAATTCAAATGAAGTAAATAAATATTCTAGTCTTTTTAAACAAGTTAAAATATTTATCGTTTAAATTATATTCACATTAGTGGTATTTTGATTTATTTTTTTACATACTATGATTTTTTTTCGATATAATGGAGATGTCGATGTCAAATTCACAAAAATGCAAAAGATATATCGAAATGTCAATATGTCAAAAAAAAAAAAAAAAAAAACACACACAGACAAATAACATATCAAAATATTAATTTATTTATTAATATGAAAATGGAAGTTTCCAGTTTGTGGATGTATCGATTTTTTACATTCATTTAGCCAACCACGTATAGCAATAATCGTACTTTTTAGTACCATAGTTGAACATACAGATACCTTGTTCACCCACAATCCACAAACAAAGAGTTTCATTGCAACGATTTCTATCTCTTGAATCCTTGTAAATATCGAAGTAATGTGTCCAACCAGGCCATTGAAAGGTACAGTAAAACAATGTTGTACCAAAAAAGTTTGGCCGAAAAGTGAAGGCATAGCTGACCAAATGTGACAACTGGTGGACTCCCAAGTCATCATCGCCAGATTTGCAGTGAACGGTGAGTTGATTATTCTGACCTTTTAGAGCATTTGTTATGTTGACTGTAACTGGTGGGGATTGGAAGGGTTTTCCTTCGATGGTGAAGCTAGCCAAAAACATTGATATCAAAAGACATAGTGCAAATGTTGAAAATGAACCCATTTTGTTCACTACACGAAGAAAGATCCCGATAGCTTTGAAAAGCCATTAAGATGGGTCTTTTATAAGCTTTTACGCAAAGTTGTAACATCTCATTAGCATTTGGAAAACGTCCTAAAGAGTCTTGCTTTTAATAGCATATAGTTTTTTTTTTTGTTGTTGTTGTTTTGTTGTTTTTCTTTTAATAGCACTTAGTAATCGTTACAATTTTTTTTTTTTTTTTTTTTTTTTTTTTTTTTTTTTTTTTTTTTTTTTTTTTTTTTTTTTTTTTTAGCGTTTTGTAACTGCTTTAAAGACGAATTTTTAATATGATCTTTGTTAAAATCTTAAGATATAATTTTTAAAAATCAATGAAAATATTTTTATAGTAATAATATCGGGTTTTTATTTGTATATTATGCCATTTATAAAGCTATTGATTAATTGCCATATTTGCTTTGGAGATTTAAAATTAGTAAGACGAGGTTTCAATGTTTTGTATTCTTGCCATAAATGACGATATTTATGGATCTGGCCGTTTGGTAACATATTCTCATTTATTGTTAATTGTTTCCCCTTTTCAATTCTTTTTTTTTTTTAAACTAAAGGAAAATAGTTTTTTAATTTTAATTTTTTAAAATTTGACTAAGAATTTGAATATTGTTGGCTTAAGGAAGATGAAACCATTGTAAAGAAAAGCATAACTTTAGAAGATTAAAATAAAAAAAAATCAAATGGATATTAGAATTAGGCTTTGATTACTATCGATTTTCAATATTTCTATTTGGAATGCAATGCCAAAGTCCCACTTGGATTAGATAAGAGGATGGTCATGGATATGCAATATTATGATGCATTTTAGGTGAAACAAAAAATAAAGACATGAAGAGTTATTTCCAAGAAAGATTTACACGTAAGATCCATTTCAACCTATATATTTCACAGATAGCCTTCAAATTTAAATTATTCCATTGAAGGAATTAATATAGATTTTGGGACCATTATGACCTTGTAGTATTTTTTTTTTCCTTAATTAATTTTTGAAATTGATATTAAATATTTACGATTATTTATTTATTATTTTCTTTAATTAATTTTCGAAATTCACATTTAATATGGTAAAAGTCATACCATTTAGTGTTATTTATATGGCTTTAATGTGATTTTGTTTCCTTATTTGCCGGGTTTATTTGTCTTCAATTTCATCCCAATTTATTAAAATTTTCGGCGTGCAAAATCTTCCGAGCATTTTCATTCTACCAACTTTAAGTTTTTAACGTACGAATTGCACGTTTCGTTTAGCCAGCAACTGTAAAATTTTTTGTAAACTTGCATCATTTCATTCGACCTACACACCTTCGATTTTAGTATTTTTAGTTCATTGATCTGGTATATTTTTCAGGCTTGATTTTAGTTGCTTATTTATATTTATTTATTTGTTTATCTTTTCTTGCTAAAGTTTAAAATGATTGTTCTTTAATAGTTCTTCATTTTGTTATAGAAAAATTTTAATAGATAGAAAACATGTCAAACTATTTAAAGAAATTAACAAAAAAAAAAAAAAAAACTAGTAGGCATTTAATAGACTTCTATCAGCATCTATTAGTAATACACTTCTATCATTTTTATCACTGATAGACTTCTATCAACATCTATCACAACTATATATATTATCTTTAGATTTTTAGCATATTTTGTATAATATTTTGGCTATATAGAAAGAAAAGATTTTTAGCACATTTTGTGTACCTACACAATGAGACAAAAAAGTGTATAAGTTTATACAATTTATTATTAGTATTAAAACTGTATGTTCGACAGTATATATATCATGTTAGATATTTTAGCATAATTTCGTATTCATAATTTACAATAATGCAAACTGAAAATTAACACAAATAGCCCATACATATAGTAAGCTAACATAATATATTGGTTTGTTCAATGAAATTGAATAGTATATGTAACTTTTATTCATTGTTATTAATGTACACTTGAATATAATTCATATAATTTACATTAAATCTTACGTCAGAAGATAGGTTAATGACATCATTCTTGCTACTTTTTGTCTTGGATATTATCTTACTTGTAGACCCCAGAAATTTTTTGCCTCTTCTACTTTCTTTTTCTTTTTCAGTGGTAATTTGACACGTACCATGATTCTATAAAAAGATTGAAAATGACTAAATCAAACTTTTTCAACTATATACAAATTTAAACATAACTTTATAAACAGATTAGTAAATCATGTAAATAACTCAAATTATGTACTATAAACCAAAATATATATTCGAAGTATTTAATACCTTCCGATGCATATACAAATATTCTGATGATTATACGCATCTAATTGTTAGTATATATATAGATCAAACTTTAGTAATCACAACAAAAAAAAAATGAATCGATACTTATTGAGTTTAGTAAGCATTATATGACAAATATATATGTCAAAAAAATTCATTCAATATCAACTTTCTTCTAGAAGCAAGAACCCCAAACATTTACTTCTACCAATAAATGTTTAGTAAACTTAACTTTTGTTTTGTACTCTAAACAAAAGTATTCGAAGTATTTAATATCTACCAACGTATATTCAAACATTCTGATGATTATATGCAACAAGGCTTAAACTTAATATATAAAGCAGTATTTATTTATATATAAATGTAAGTATATATATACCAAACTTTAGTATATATAAACTGGTGCTTAAGGAATCAAAATAAATAAATATGCACTTATATACATATACACGCTGGTATATACTTCTCATATTAGTTTATCAAATAAATTCAACTTATATTCCAAGCACAATAGACACTAAATAGGTGTTTATTCAAAAATTCAGTATGTTGTTTATTTTATATCAACCGTTGTTTATTCCGAAAATTATAATACATAAGGTTCGACTTCAAACTTCAGTTCAACGTACTAGAAAGAATTTCTTCTAGCTTCTTGCATCATACTCATATACACTCTTCAAGCGTTTGCAAAAAATAGATATACAGTCTATAAGCTTCTTCAATAAACACATGTGAGGTGGGACAAAATAAGCTTTATTTCATGCATATACAAAGTTATAAGCTTTATGCATTCTCAGTTTTTGCCTAATATATCAATATACATATAAACCCTAACCAATACAATTTCAATTCCAACAAGATTCACTTAATAAGGAACAAATAAAATTTGTCTCATACGTACAACTATTGTCTTCTTATTCTAGAACCCCGAATAGAGGAGTGCTACTTATTTTTCGGTGAGGTGCAGACGAGAGTACAATTGAAATTAGTTTCCTGATTTTTCCTTCCTTTAATGAAGAATACTGGTATGTTTTCTTTTTCCAAATTTAAAATGCATTAAATGGGTAATTTATTTCCTTGTTGAGTGGGTAATTTCCTTGTTTTTTTAAAAGCAGTGGATATTTTCCTTGTTGAGTGGGCATTAAATGAGTAATTTGATTACGGTATGTTTATTTTCTTTTTCTTTTCTTTTCTAATTGGTACAAGGATTAAAATGTAAAAGGCCACCAACTTTTATTGAAATAAAAAGCCCATTAGGCTTTTTCTAAAAAATATGGGATAAAGTAGACATAATTGTAATATTGGGTTATTACCAAGGCCTTCTAGGTAGAAAGCCCTATTGGCAAAATATACAATATCATATTATTGTGGAGATATTTGAAGGTCTGTTGTCTCAACAAGTGATATCAAAGTCATACCCTTGACTTAGATGTCAAGCCTCAATGACGTAGTCAAAGTTAGTCATAGTGCTCAACCACTTTTATTAAAATTAAAAACCTATTTCTAATACATCTATGATGACTATTCAATTTCCTTAAAAAATGGGCTGTTCTTTTTCATTTTTTTAAAAAAAGAAAACTATTCAATGTAAATCTCAATCTTATACAAATAAATAAAAAAAGTTAAATAATCATATAAAGAAGATTGTCTTCATTTGTCCTCTTATACAAATGAATAAAAAAAAATCAAATAATAATATAAAGAAGATTGTTTTCATCTGGCCTCCTTCTCTTAATTTATGGCTACACTTGTTTATATATATATATATATATAAGATTAGAAATTTAGTTAACAACAACAAAAGGGTAGTTTAAAGGTGTAAAAAGAAAAAGTAAAAAGTAAACAAATATAGGGGATTGGTACACCACAAATATAAGAAAATTTGGAGAAAATGTCTACATATAAAGGTACAAAAAGAAGAAACCAGAGAGAGACCTTTAACACAATTCTATCGAGTTGCAAGAACAAAAACATGTTGTTAACCAAATAAAAAAGGATAAATGCAGAGGACTGGTGTAGATATCTTAAACAGAATAGAAAGGAAAGAAAAGGTATCAAGCTGCAAAAAGAAAAAAAACTATAACGAAAAATAAAAATAAGAAAGAGAAAGAAGAAAGAAAAGAAAAAAAAGCTTCGAAAAAAAGAAAGAAAGAAAGAAAAGAAATCGAGATGCTATAATTTTTTTTAAAAGGAAACTATTGGGATAACAAGGATCATTGGGTGCACCCGAACATCTCAACTAGGTTGACATACAATCTTAGCTCTCTCTCATCATCTCTCATTCCAATCGTAAGGGTTGGAGCATAATTTAGTCGAAAAAATTTAGATTCAAAATTTAATTCGATTTAATCTTAAATCAAATCTCAAAATTATTATATAAAATGAGATGACTTTTTTTTTAAAAAAAAAATTAACATGAATTATAAATAAAATGTGATTTAATTTTTTTTCTTGTAACGCTAATTAGAGATCAAATGTGTTTTTTTTAATCTACTATCATTTAATATGGATGGTAGGTTTCTAGATAATCTTTGGAGATTTGCTTATTTTCTATTTTTAATAAGGCAGTTTTTGGTGACATGTTCGATTGTCATAAATAATGTCTTAACATCTGCCTCTGACAAGTCGTAATTGTGGAAGAATATTTTTTTCTTTCCTAATTTGGAATTTATACGTGTAACATTTTTATTTCCCAAACTGAAAAATCTTAGCAGAAGTTTATTGTGGATATTTTCCTCTTATGGTGAAGCATATTTTGTAGAAAATGAAAATATTTGGTATAGAAACTCTTTCCTTATCTGAACTCAGATATTAAAAGAAGAAGTTGTGCTCTTCTTAGGGTTGCCGCAATTGTTTATTTTCGAGAGAGTTCTATGTAATAAGTGGTCGATGCTATACTTCATCGTTTTGATCTGTGCTTGCTGTATTTTTTGTTGTGCAAGTTTCTCAGTCGTCGATCTCAAAACCGTGAAGATAATCACTGTCTTAGGGGGAGCCTAAGGCATTACTTCAGAGAAGGACTTCTCTATCTTAGGGGGATCTAAGATTGATAGTAAAGGGAGTTCATTGAGTTACGAGGAAGATAATCAAGCTGAGAGGAGTCTCACACACTGTCGGAAGTCGATGTGTTTATTACTAATATTACCACATTTAGGGAGAGTCTAAGTTCTATTGAGAGAGAGTCGCACATCTAAGGGGAGCCTAGATGTGTAGTATGTTAAGCTTTGCAAGAGTCACTGTTGAAGTTGTTACTCTACAGATAAGTATTTTGTTGTAAATGTTTAACTATTTAAATATTAGTAGATTATCTTGTTGGGATTGTTACCCTAAATCCCATGGACTTTCGTAATTGTCGTAAACTTTATACACAAACTTTGAAGGTTCAAATCTCATTCTCCACCTTAAATATTTCTTTAATTTTTTTTCATATATAGATATTTGAACATTGTGCCGATAAAGATTTGATGATATCTAATGTCAATGTTGACGATGAAGAGTTATTTATATATATATATTTAAGTAAATACACAACAAATGAGTGCGAGAGTTTGACATATAAAAATGGGTTTATTTATTTTGGTAGAGAGGGAAAAAGTTATGCAGATGAGCCACATTTTCTATCTTTCTTTCTCTCCCTTTCTTCTATATTAGGGAGAAAATCTGATATGGACATTGTCAACAAATCAAAGAATACGAACTAAGACTTAGTTTAGATTGCCGTAACCTTTTAAAATAATTGAGTAACTTTTAAACGGCTAGGAATTAAGATACTAGATTTTTAGAAAAACTAAAATCAAACAAATTTAAATGTGATTATTAATAAATAATTTATTTTACCAATTAGATTAGTTGGTTAAAGATTTTCTCAAGGTAAAATTATTGAAAGGACAAATGAAAAGACAAGATGCTTAATTTCATAACAAAAATGTTAAAAGTGAGCATAATTTAACAATAATTGACATGTATTCTTGAAGTTGGAGTTTAAATTACTATACCCTATTTATTGTACTAAAAAGAAAAAAAAAAAGGAACAATTTTCATAATGAACATTTTAAATTGTTGTCTTACCCTATATGATCAATAATTGGAATGCCTTTACGTGAAATGTTCGTACTATGACCATTCCTTATATGACATTTTCCAAAAGAAAATGACTTACAGTTTAGGCTATGATCAATGATTTTAATATTAGTGTTAATGATAATGTCAGTGTGTCTAATATTATGAAAATGTTGATAAAATGAAAATGGATGAATATTTTTGGAAAACTTAAGTATAAAAAATATATAACAGCCAAAATAATGATAAATCAAATGACATATGGCATGTTTTAGGAACCATGGGATATCTATACTTCCAATCGTCCAACTATTATTGTATTAAAAAAAAATACATAAAAATATTTTCTCTTTTTTAAAAGTTTATTTTCTATAACTTATTATTATTATTATTATTATTATTATTATTATTATTATAATTATTGTTATGGTTATTATTTTGAGTTCAATGTAGACTTGAATCTCTAACTTTGAAGGTAATAACATATATTTTATGTTAGCTGAGCTATCACTTTGACTTAAATTTTTTTATTATTAATTAGAGTAATACTTGAGTGCAGTCCCTTCAATACAAAGAAAAGAAATATTTAAAAAATTGTTTGCCACATGAGATTATTATTGAACTCGATATTGAGAATGCATTTGATAAGGTGAATTGGAAGTTTTTTTTATCCATCATTAGGCTCAAAGGTTTTTATGAGAAATGTATTGGGTGGGTACACGCATGTATCTCCTATGTGAGTTATTTCACTATTTTAAATGGCAAGCCTATAGACTTTATTCAGGCTACTAGATTTATTAAGCCAGGTGACTTCCTCTCACCTTTCTTATTGGTCATTGTTATGGATTGAATGAGGTGTAAAATAAGATATAATTTTAAATATTTTTTAAAAAATATTTTCAATTCATTATTTAAAATCTGGCCACGTTTTCTAAATGAGTGTTGTGAGGGTGCTAACACCTTCCCCATAGATAAACGACTATTGAATTCAACTCTAGTTTTTGGTAGACCAATTTTTATTAAAAGATTGTTTACTTTATTTCGTGTCCAATCACACTGTAAAAAAGATTAGTGACAACTTCTTTTTTTTTCCTTTTAAATTAATCCTTTTCCAAGACGTCGGTTGACCTGCGTCGTCTCGAGCACGTGGCAACACTTAGTGCACCAAATAGTAGTTAAATCAATAATTTCCCCCCAAAAAAGAGTTTGATTCTTAGAAATATATCTTTGAATATTTTTTTGTTGTGCTCAATCCATATACACCCTAAAATTGTTCCGATGAGATTGTTATTAAATGCATGATTGACTCTTTTCATCGAAAGATATAAGAATTGATATCTTAAATCAACCAAGGAGGATGGTAGTGGAGCTTTTGAGGCCAAATTGTATCTGATGTGCATAGATTTTGTGTCATTGCAAGGAAAATAATTTGTTTTTGCATAAGACGGATCAACAAGGGTATGACATGATTCAAAATATAGGACTAGAGCTTCTTTAGAGAGGGGCTTCGTCAGTCCAATTGTTATACCTAAACAAGGGTATTACTTCCATTTACAACTTTTTCCCTTTTATATGATTCAAAACCTCGTCCCTTAATTTGATGATGTAGAACCAATGAGCTCTGATGCTACTGTAATTGCTTTTGCTTGATTTATCTTTTTATCTACTGAGTTATGTTGGTTTACATGCATATATTATTTTTAGCAAAAAAAAACACTCTTTATTTATGTTTCTCTTGAGGATCATAATCTTAATGTTTGTGAAATATTTTAATATAGATCTCAATTTTCTAAGTAATTAAGGGAGGAAAATATTAATGTCAATAATAGACAGCGATAAAAATGAGTACCGCTCAACGCTAGTAAATTTACAGTTTCTCTTTAAAGTTAAAGATTCAAATTTCATTCTCCTCATCAGTACTAAAAGAATCATGAAAACTATTTCAATTTATTAAAATAAATGTTGGAATTCTTAAATAAATTATATAACTTTATCATTGCATTGGTATTGTCTAGATCCATAGATGTTTGCACACTGCGCCGAAAAAGATTGATGATATTTAAATGTGATTTATTCACGATGAATAGTTTTTTTTTTTTTTTTTTTTTTTTTTTTAAGTACAAATGGTTATGATAATTTGAAATATAAAATGGGTTCGTTTTCTTTGGTAGAGAGGAAAGAAGATATTAAATTACATCATTTGTTTATATATACTTTAAAAAACTTTAATTTACTTGAGGAGACTTTAAATATTTTTCTCTATCTCGATCATTCAACAGTATGTTTTATATACTTTTCAAAGCGATTTAAAAAAAAAAAAAAAACAAAAGGAGTAAAATAAAGAGAAAACGTGTTGGGATTCGGTTAGGTCCGTCTGTCCTAACCCTCACAGCTAAAACTCATATTTATAATTTTAAACTGGCATCCGACGTTAATAGAATATCGCATGCGATCAGACTTCGGAGCGCCGCGGCGCCAGGGCACTTCTTCACGTCCTATCTCTCGGAAAAAAGCTTCGAGCCAGCACTTAGGGAACGCCACTGCGCCATAGCTTCGGGGGCATTTTGGTCATTTTAACTCTCTCTTTCCCGTTGGATACAATTTATCTCTCCTTTTTTACTCCATTTCAGCTCTAATGTCTGGTTCTACCTCTCAATTGCTTGAAACCTACAAAATAATCATATAAACATATAAAATCAAGTAACGACCTTGAATTAAGTGGAGCAAGATTGTAACGACCCAACTACTGACACCTCCTAACAGGGCATTACTACACCCATATGCTTAGGTTATAAACAGACCCTTCGCAAAAGAAAAAAAACATGGAACCAATACTTTAAAAGGAAAAGTAACAAATAAATACATCAATAAATAAATGAATAGTTTCGTAATCAATTTCAACTCACCGAAAGCTAAATCCTTGTTCGGGATACCCCTATCAAAATACTGGAATAATGAAATAACAGGCAAAACCACGAAAACATCCCAAAGGCTGGTCTTTCTCGGCCCGTTTAAAACATGGAACATGAAAAAAAAAAAAAACGCGGAAGCTTCTAACTAGTCCCCTTTGGCCCGGTCATGGATTCTTCTTGTCACCCGCCTGTCAACCTGCCCGCCTCGTCACCATGTCTAACAGCTTGAAGGCACGCCGTCAAAATTGAAAGGTGAGCCTGATGACTCACGGTATCATAACATGGAGGTGAATCCGTCGGTCCACACATGTTTAGTGGCTTGATGGCACACCGTCAAACGGAGAATTGAACCTGTCGATTCACAGTACAAGCAACTAACTTGGAATTCAGACATACATACACATACACATAATCATAGAGTCTAAGTAGATATTCATACTCATAGAGCAATCTAGGCATGCATGCTAAATTTTAGGGATAATCACAGTGTAGCAATGATAAAGTTAGCATAACGGCTGAGGTCTGGCTTGAAGGCCAGCCCAACAATAGAATCACTTATCTCAATACTACGCTCCCAAGTCAGTAAACAATCACGCATATCCCTTGACCAAAATTCAATCCTAACACATAATCCAAATTTTACAATTAATAACTAAAAGTTACTGTCCAAACCAACTTAAATTCCAGTAATCCCAACACTTAAAAGACCCCGCGTTCTAGCCCAAACGCTTTGAGCTTTAAAACCAAACCAACAATGACCACCACCTTTAAGTCTTTGTCCTAGAACAAATGGTTCATACCAAAACCAAAATCAATGAGCATTCGCCAAGAACCCAAAATAAGAGAATAGTCTTACCCCGAACCCACCAACGAACGCTGCCGAAACCTCCCAGAATACTGATGGCGCAGCTGCACGGACCGCCTCAATGGCAGCGGCTTAAATCGGCCGTCCGACGCGTGGTAGCACTAAGAGCAGTTGGACGACTGATCTGCTCCGACTACGGGCTGACGCGGTGGCGGGAGGTCAACTGACCGCAGGAAACGGCGACTGGACGAACCCCCAGCGTGCGGCGGTGCGAAGAAGCTACTCGGCGCTGGTCTTGCGACAGAGCGAATCAGCATCGATCTTTCGGCGGAGCGAATCAAACGTCCAGCACGTGGCAGAGCGAACGACGCTGGCGGCGACCTGCTGAGAGACGAGCTTGAACGGCTGGGGAGAGGCTGAGCGGCGTTCACGAGGAAGAAGAAGAAAAAGAAAAGATTTTTCTTTTTTTTGCATGCATAACGAGGTCTCATAAGTGTATATATATTTTTAATTTCTCTTAACCCTAAATATCCACAATTTTATATATATATATATATATATATATATATATATAATTATACTTCCTTCTCTTTCTCCTCAAAACTCCAAAATAAAAACAAATTCAAAATCCAAACTTAAATCTTAGATCCTCGAACAACAACCAGTGCTAAATCAGATAGTTAAATTAATAACACTTGAAAATTTGGAACGTTACAAAAATAGTACATTTACGATGCTATCAGTGGTTATTTATATTTTTAAAATGAAGTTGATTTTTTTTCTTATTATTTTTTTTAAAAAGAAAAAAATGAGTTGATCATTTTAAAACATACTTAAAGAAACAAGTGATATATATCTCTACTATATTAAAAGGGGCTATGTAGGGAGAATTTTTACATGTCTCTTTTACCCTTACATTTCTCATAAATTTCCATATTGTCCTTTGTCAAGTGGTTGTGATTTTTCGAGTGTAGGTGTATGTTTTGGAGGTGACTTTTCTAATATTTAGTCTACAAAATAAATTTATATATTGGCTATGTAGGAAGAATCTTTACATGCCTCTTTTGCCCTTAACATTTTTTTCATAAATTTTCATATTGCACTTTGTCGAGTGGTTGTGATTTTTTGAGTGTAGGTGTCCGTTTGAAAGATAGTAGAGGTGTTTTTTCTAATTTTTACTTTACAAAATATATTTATATATTTAAAAAATAAAGTCTTAGGTCGAATAAGTACAATTGATGTTGACGGGACATGACTCTTTAAGATAGGATGTAATAAATTACAATTGTATGCATCTGTTCGAGGTAGAGGTGGTCACATACATGGAATTAGTGCATTGAATATTCTTCCAATAATGTAAATGTGAAATCACGTATAAAAGAAAAACAAAATAAATACTTACATTTGCATTCTTAAAAAATAATTTCATGAGATCCATAGTTTAAAGAAAATACAAATTTAAAAAATTAGAGGATTTAATTAAATGAAAGTAAGAATTAATACAATGAAACAATGCATGCTTTCGTGTGACTTCAGAATACATATATAATAACATTACAATAAAAATTATTGCATTATAAATATTACAACACTGGAATATTAATATTTTAATTCGATAATTTAATTACTAGAACAATTTTTCTCTCTTTGTTTTAGATTGAAGTTTTTTTTAAAAAAAAAAAATTATAATATGAGAATATTAAAATAAAAATGGTTATATTATCTAACTTTTAAAAGTTGATAGTAACTAAAACAAAATTGTATAATATCTATAGGAAAATTTTCACAGATAAAAAAAATGTCAAACTATTTATAAAAAATAGCAAAAAAAAACGGATAAACATTGATAGACTTCTATCAGCATCTATCAGTGATAGACTTCTATCATTTTTATCACTGATAGACCAATAGACTTCTATCATAGTTTTTCTTATTTTTTTATTTTTAAAAATTCTCCATATTTATATGCTAAAAAATTATTATTTTTAAAAAATAATTAGAACTACACGATTTCACATTCATAGCACGTGTTTCTTGACTAGTACTCTTAAAAAAACACAACTTGATAGTTGATTTCGTAAAATGTGACGGAGAATCACTCAAAATCAATTAGAACTAATTTGTTAATTGTAGAAACCAATAATGTAATCAAGCAAAATTTTAACTAAAACCCCTCTTAAGAAAATGTAATATAATGAATCAACACTTTAGGTTTCAATTAAAGACTCCACTTTTGTCTAAAACGTTTGAAAAAAAAACAATTTTTTATTAAAAAAAAACAGTTAAACTAAAATGTATGCCCTAACTCCACCTTAATCCTTATATATCAAAAACCAGAAATATAGAAATAGCAATAAACCCTAAAGAAACAGAAAATTATGCAAAACAATTTAAAAAAAAAAAAAAAAAAAGATTCTACTTTGCCCTCAAATCTAAGAAATTAAAGCATACCACAAACAAAGACCCACACACATTCACAATAGAAAAATCTCACGGAGACACATTGATGTGTTTTTCCATAATATAAGGTAACTCTCAAGGAAATGGCACAAATCCGCCACCGACGCCGCCAACTCCGCCTCCGAAGCCACCGTGACCGAAGCCAATGCCACCACCAATTCCGCCGTACTTGCCGATTACGCCAACCCCACCAAGATGTGGATACAACCCTCCAATGTAGCCACCCATCCCTGCAAAACCTCCAACCCCACCAAAGATGTTCTTTTGGTCGACGACACCGCCGCTGCTCGGCGGATATGCCACGGGTGCCGCTGCTTGTTCTAGGGTTTGGTACTCTTCCCTACTGCCACCGCCTGTGTTAAGAACATGTTAACAAACTGAACATTTGATTTTATTTTGTAGAATGAGATTATCTGCTTTTAGATATGGAACATGATGAGAATTCTATAGATGTATCAACCTAGTGGAGATATCCGTGCATCTCCGAATTCCACTCTCCTCTAGTATATTGTTAAAAAAAAAAAAAAGTAGGAGATAGTGTGTAATGTCCTTGTTCGTCTTGCATAAAATAAATAAAGTATTTGTCTTTATCTCACCAATTTGAGTATAATTCAGTCGATAAAATATTAGTTATATCGTCTCAAAGGTTAATGATTTAGTTCTCACTTTGCAATTGTTAGAACGAAAAATAATTATCTATGACTTTGCATGTGCCCGAATTAATATTATTGTTTCGCAATTCATATTTGATAACTAGTTGTTCCATTATGTTAATTTCTAAGCTCACAATTGAAATGAGTTGGTGCCAAAACTTTTACTCTCTTAAAAAAAAAAAAAAAAAAAAAAAAAAAAAAAAATCTACGGCATATTTGTATGTGATAATTTGATATTCTAAAAAAACAAATGTTAAAGAATAATTACAAAGTATTAAGGCTTCACTACATTTGATAACCATTTAATTTTTTGTTATTAATTTTTAGTATTTTAAAATTAAATTTATAAACACTACTTCCACCTATATATTATTTTTTTTGTTTTATTTTCAAAATTCAAACAAAAATTTTGAAATTTTAAAAGAAGAATAATTTTCAAAAACTTGTTTTTGTTTTCAGAATTTGATTGAGAATTCAAGTGTTTTTTTAAAAAAAAATATATGAAATTCAAAAGAAAGATAAATATTAAGAAAAAACAAGAATAAAACTAAAAAATATAAAACTAAAAACAAAATCGTTGTCATCAAACACAAACATAAATATATGATAATCGATGAGATTAAGTTTTTAGGTTTTGTGATAGTTTAACGATTACCTGGAACGTTGCGCCCACCCGCATTCACGACTAGGAAAACAAACGCAACGACAACGATGAAAATTTTCGCCATTTCCCTCGCTCTCAACTCTTTAAACTTGTTGAAGTCATCTGAAGTTTTCATGCATGGGGATGGGATTTTATAGAGCAACTTGAGAGGGAAGAGACAGTTGAGAGTAATAAATAAAAGGGAGTTGTTGTAGTAATTAGTAAATGCCTTATTTTGCCACACATTTATATCTCTAACACAGCAAAACCTCGAACAGAGAAATTTCTTTAAATTTGGATTCTCAGAGTTAGTTGAGAACAATGAGAAAGAATTTAAATAAGAGACATAATTTATGTACAAAATACAAATTGTTAGCCATATGCAATGTGTTGCAATGCATGCAGTTCTGTGAACACACTATTTTTTATGGGGATCAGTAAGGGCAGTGGGGCACGTGATGTTCACGTGACTTTCATCATCTTTTTGCTATCAATTCAATTGAGGTTGGCAAGATCAAAGCATCCCTTGATCAATGAAGCTTTTATATATATATACACTCATCCAACACAATAATGAATGAAAAGCACCAAGATTTCTTACCTAGCGTTTATGTTAAAGTTGTTTGGCCTTTCCATGAAACCCTAGTGGCAAGAACTAAGCTCTGAGGATTAGATAAATGTAGCGTCTCATCTCACAACCAACAATTGGCTATTGGGGCAATAGTTCATGTATTTTTTTAAAGATTATATGACATCGATCTCCTCATCTTTTTAATGTATGTAGGATTCTCAATATACCCCTCAAGATGGTGACTCTTTGAGTTTACTACTCTTGAATTGGATATATATATAGCCAAATACCCATTTGAGTTTCTGGACTATGATATCATATTAGAAAACGTGGTTATGATACCATAGTTGTTGGAATGCCTTGAATCTGTTATCTGGAGCTTCGAACGACCTAGTACAGAGATCTTGAACGACCCAAGTTAAATTCGTATTTGATGTTGTTTAATTATGTATGGTTATTTACGATTATGACCCTAAAGTTTAGAGAAGTGCACTATATAAAATCTCTAAACCTAAAGACACCAATCGGTTGTGTAATTTGTACATTCTCTCTAATAAAATTGTTCTCCCTCTGTCCCGTGGACGTAGCTAACATATTGTTAGTGAACCATATAAATTTATGTGTCGATTCTCCATTCTTTTACGTTTCTTTTTCTGCATTCCTTATTTTTCGATTTTGTAACAATAGTTAATGAAATTATTTATTAGTTAAGTTCTATAAGTGAGAGTATTAATTAAGTGTGCCTCACGCGAAAAAGAAGCCATTAGGAGTGGTGCACAGATCACGACTAGTAGATTATATGCTTGGACTAAGAAGGATAGACATAGTGTTAGAGTTTGTGTGTTGGCTATATATTTGTTTAAGATTCTGGGTGTTGTTCTGCAGTTGTTTCAGCCATTGTCTCAGAAGTTGTCTCACAGAATGTCATATATCTGTTGTCAAATCTTGCAGAATTATTTTTTCCTTATCTGAAAATTTTGCAAAGTTATTTTATTCTGGATCATTTCCTTACTGGGGCTGTGCATAGTTTATGGGTGCACTTTTTCCATATTTTCGTTGTGCTATTTAAAGAGAAGTTTGTGGTTTGCTAGGGTCGACCGATTATGCATTTTTGTGAGCAAACTACAATCCTGTGTCCTTCAACGGAGTGTTCTTGATTATATGAATGGTTTTCTTGTGCAACCAGTTTGATATGTGTTGATTGCTTTCTTATTCATTCAACTGATTGTGTTTTAGAGGGAGACTATGACTATGACGCTAAGAAGGGATTCTCCACCTTAGTGAATACCAAGGTACTAGTCAGAGAGAATGAGTTCTCATACTTAGGGGAACCTAAGTGTAACAAGTGAAAGGCATTCACAATAAGGAGGAAAGATAACTATATAGTGAGAGGGAGTCTCACACACTTAGGGGATCCTAAGTGTCTCCATGAATACAAGAAACTTAGGGGGAGCCTAAGTCTTCAACGAGAGGGAGTCTCATCTCTAAGGGGAGCCTAATAGATCTTACAAGTTAGGCTTGACATAAGTCACTATAATAGTCAGTAGATTACATATAAGTACTACTGTTGTAATTGCTTAACTTTGCATATTAGTGGATTATCTTTCTTAGACACTCTGCACCCCAGACGTAGGTGGTTAATCACCGAACTGGGTTACCAATCTCTGTGTGTTAATCCTTGTCTCTCTGCTTTCTGTTTTTGTTGTTGTATCTATTTGTGTCAAGAAGTTCTTTGAAACAACTATATTCTGTGTGATACCCCTTCCTAAAATTTCACGTAGGACTTAATACAAATAGTTCATAGATAGATAAAGATGAGTGTGTACATATATATTTGTAATTCAATAATATGTGAGGGTGGAATTTTTGAACCTTCAAAGAAAAGATGCGCAACAAATATCAGTTATTGGGATGGTTTTCTACTGGCCTCAGGATATGATCAGGGTTCTAAGAATGTGTCAACCTAATTGAAATATTCGAGTACACATCCGGATCTCTCTATCCTTTAGTTTCTTTGCTAAAAAAAGTTATTGGGATGGGAGTATTGCTCTAGCTGCTTTTTGGTTCACAAAATCCCCCTTGTTCATGATTTACTTTGAAAATGACATCACTTGAAATTGGCATGCTTTTATGTAACAAATATTAAATTTATATTTTTTAATATCTTTTTCTTAAAAAATATAATATGTGAGGATGAGAGATTTAAATTTCTAACATTTTGGTCGTGAAAGATATCTATATACTTTAAGTTGTCAAATTATACTTAGGTATGATGACTACACATTGAAAATATTTAATGCCATGAAAATACACATTTAGTACCTCAAACTAAAAAATAAAATTCAATAACAATTGAGAAGTTACACAGAAGTCAATATATCTAATAAAATTTACAAAATTTAGGTTTCTAACAATTTTTCAAAATACTAGCCTCAGCTTGAATGCTCTCGGTTTGGAGGAATTTCAAATCATGATTTTAATAATGAAATTCCGTTGATTGTGTTATCACAAGCAAGAGTGATCAAATCTTTTTTTTTTTTTTTTTTTTTTTACCTAAAACAATAAATTTTATTGAGACGGTTGAATTTGGCAAGATTTCGTACCATTTATAGGATAATTACTCATTTAAACTTTCCAAATACAAAAATGTAAACGCATTCATTTCAAATGTTTTGCTTCCAATAAACGAATTTAAGGCTAAATTATACAAAATATTCATAAACTTTATATTTTATATAAAAAATATCCTTAAACTTTCAAAAAATTCAAAAATATCCTTAAATTTAAAAAAAAAGTTCAAAAATACTCTTACCGTTAGTTTTGGATTGAAATCGTTATTGTTTTGTTTAAAAAATATAGCTGAATTTTCAAAAGTTTCATAAATACCCTTAAATTAATTTTTTTTTTTTAAATATCCTTATTAACGTATATGAACACAAATTGTTAGTATTCTTTTTAAAAAATGTCCTTGAATTTTCAAAAGTTGCATTAGTACTTTTTACCTTAAAAAAAGTATAAAAGTACTCTTGCCATTAGAATAGTGATCAGTTTGTTTATAATTTTCTTGACTTCGAAAAGAACCAATTTCAAAATAAATTATATAGATATACATCTTTCTTTTTTAATAAATATACCCTGATTTTTCCCCCGTTTATCTAATTCTTACACCAATTTTTCACCACAAAATATAGACCAAAACTTCAAAGTTAAAGCATAAAATCCCACAAAATCTCTCACAAAATTCCAAAATAACAATCTCCCCTTAAAACTTACTAAAACGTTAATTAGCAAAATACAATTTAAAAATAGTGTATTTGGGTATTAACACACACTCAACTATAATAATCTCATTAAAACATTTAGGTCCTAATTAAGTTCTCCTTAGTGCTTCTATTATTCACTTTTTTTTGTTATAATCTATATACCTTAACTCAAGAGAGCAAATTTTTTATATGAGGTAAACGAATATCAAACCGTTAACAAACAGGAGAATAAGAGAGGAAAAATTTGAGAAAATAAAGGAAATGGAAGAGGGAAGTGATGAGGTGTAAATAAACACGAAGAACATTTTTTTACTTTTTTTAAGGTAAAGGTACTAATGCAAAGTTTAAAGTTATTTTTACAAGGTATTAACTATTTATGTTCATATATTAACAACAATAAGAATACTTTTGAACTTTTCTTTAATTCTAAAGGTATTTTTAAAATTTTTGAAAGTTCAAGAGTATTTTTTAAACAAAACACTAAAAGCTTGAATCCAAAACTAATAATAAGAATATTTTTTTAACTCTTTTTGAAAGTTTAAGAATAATTTTGAAACTTGAAAGTTCAAGAATAATTCTTTTGACACAAAGTACAAAATTCAAGGACAATCATTTTTTATATTTCAAATTTCAAGATTTAAAATGATTTCTCGAATTATTTTGGTTTCAAATATGGTATGAAAAATCATTATTTTTAGTATCACATTTAAAAGTATAAAATTAAAAATTAAATTAAATTAATTTTAAACGTAAAAATAATTTTAACTATTTCAAAATGACTTACCAACATTCCATAATTGGATCAAAATGGGTTCAAAATATCACTTACCAACTCCATCCATAAAATATTGTGTATTTTATGCATAGAAGGATTTCAAGTAAGGCTAAAGTCACTCAACTTTTTTTTTTTTTTTTTTTACAACATTTGTATAATTCCTCAACTAGCATTTAGCATATTCCCTTGAGTCTGGACCGTTTGTATCTCTCACCATGTTGAACTCAAAAAGATAATGATAACAACAACATAAAAGCTTTTATATATATATATATATATATATACTTTTTTAAAAAAATCTACTAATGATCTTTTTTTTTTTTTTTCCAAACACTTCGGGTGATTTAACAAGAATCTAATAATTTTAGAAACAAATAACAATCGAACCTAAAGTATTTATAAATATAACACAATGTAAAATAATTTGTAAATATAGCAAAATTTAAATTCAACTTTCAGAGTCTATCAGTAATAGACTATATCGCTAAGAGAAGTCTATCAATGATAGGCCAAATCCCTAATAGGAGTCTACCCGCGATAGAGTCTATCATTGATAGATTTTGCTATATTTACAATTATTTTAAAATGTAGCTATATACTTGTTATTAGCCCTAAAAGTGTTATCTATTGCAATTACCCATAATTTTATATCTTTATTTTTATCTTTATTTTTAGGGTTTAAATACTTCATTTCCAACCCTTAACGTTTGTCAAAAAGGATGGTAATAATAAAGTAAAACAAAAAAAAAATGTATAAATGCTTTTAGAAATTAAAGGAAACAAATCTCCAAAATCACTAAGGCCTCAGCTGTGAAAATATTATAACATCAATAACCTTGTATAATGTTCAAGATTTATGGGAATAACTAATTACCCTATCTTTTCCCTATATATATCTTCCATTTCAATATCTTTGAATTGCATTATTCTCAAAGAAATCAGCAAAAATGGCCCATCTTTCTGTTTCTTCCACAGCTAAAAGATTCATTCTTTTGATACTTACTATTTTCCTCTTCGCTTCTCTCGGTACGTTTCGTTTGGTAATAATTTTGTTTACAATTCTTTTCGAAAAGTTATTTTTGAACGCTACAACAACATAAATATTTGAAAAATTACTTTAATTTTGGTTGCAAGATTTGAAACTCAAATCCGTCGATCGAGACAAATTTCTTTATTATTGTTTTTTTTTTTGAGGTAGAATAAGTATATGTTTTGAAATGAGGATAGATGGTTGAATAATATTTTGAATTGAAATAATGTTGTGTTAATATATGGCAGGAATAATGGCTGATTATGATTGTCTAATGAATTGTGATGATGTGCAAGTTTGTGATGAATTCTGCAGAAGAGCTGGGTATTTTGGAGGAATGTGTTCTTCTCCACTCCTACTTTGTTGCTGCAAAAAGCCATGAAATAATATAGTAATGCTTCTCTATTTCAACCCGACCACACAACTTAGATTTCAATATGAAACTACTTTAATTTAATTCTCTCTTCTTCCTTTTGCCTATGAATAAAGATGGGTTTTACACATTTTATATTGATTACTTGGGTTTTTTTTTTCTTTTTTCTTTTTTGGGTGAACAACAACGTGTAGAGTAGAAGAATTATCGTCAATGTTTTAATTAATGTCAAGTCTTTAACTAATATTATTCGACTTATTCCAAAAAAGGAAAAAGAAAAACCACTTTCTCAGCAATCAAATAGATTTTAGACCACCAACATGTTATCTAAACGGGCATGAACATATACTATCAACTTCAAAGTTCGAGATTCGATTTTCCATTCCACAATAATAAAAATAATAATAATTTAAACCATTCAAAATTCCAAGAAATAAATTAACCCGCGAAAGGACAAGATCTCTCTAAATTTTGAAATATCTAAAATTAGGGCTTATTGGTTAGTTTTTAGAGTTTGGATTCGACCGTTACAATTAGAGGTGCTAAAAAAACTAGATACTTAAAAAACCAGATCAACCCAATTTGATTGGATTGAGTTCCCATAAATGAAAACTTTATGGGTTAGGTTGATTGTTCACCTAAAATAACCCTTAACTTATTATTAATTTTAAAAATTATTTTTTTTACTTCCAATACAATTATATACATATATTTATTTTAATTTTACTTTATTTCATGATTTTTTTAGATTATTTATCCTTACAAAACTATAAAGATTTTTTTTTCATAATATAAATTGAAATTGATTCGTTAATTTTAATTCAATAATACATGAAATAATTAAATAACTTCGTTTACATATTCACGTTTTACTTCTTTTAGAAACAAAAATTTTAATAAGAGAATTTTACATGGAAAATTCTTTGTCCACAATATATTTAAAAAATGTTTTAGATTTTGAATTATTTTGTTAAGAACTTTTAGCTTTAATTTTGAACTAATTTAACTTTTTGCACAATTATTTCAAAATTAAAAAAATTAATTAATTATTTTTAACATTATTTTCCAATCTTAACTTTGTTCTTGTCATCTATTAATTTCAGTTGATAGAAATTTAAAGTAAGCAGTGGTGAATCCACTAAGGGGCAACGGGGTGCCTCCATTTTATTTTTATTTTTAAAACTTTAAAGAAAAAAACTTAAATTTTTTGTCTAAATTTAAAGAATAAAAATACATTTGAAATAGACCTTAACTTAATATTAACATAATTACGTATTAAAGACAAATCTGTTTGTGATTTGAATCTCCCACTTTTATTATATATTAAAAAAAACTAAATAATTTAGGCTAAAAATAGATTTTTATGTTTTTATTTAAGCTTTTTATCCTTGTTACCTTACCTAATAAATAAGATTTTCATTTCTTTAAAAAATTCAAATTTATCTATGAGATAAAAAGAAGTTAAAGTATAAATTTAATTTTAATCTTTGTAATCTTGGAACTCATTCTCTTTTAATTGATATACTTTCACACATTCAAATTTAATTTGTGTATTTTAAATAATTTTTTTAATTGGTTTTCATTATAATGTGAAGATACCTTTATACAGAACTAGATAAATAATAATAAATGTCTATGCTTTCAAAATTTTAAAGTGAAAGGTAACAAAGACTAAATTTATTTTGGAAAGTTAACTATGGAATACAATAGAGACCTAATTATAAAACTATTAAAATTTTAAGATTTATATTTAAACATTTGAAAAGTATGTTGACTAAAATAGAATAAGTCTCGAAGAACAAAGATGAAAATGATATTTAAACCTAAAACAGTATGAAATGAGTTTTTGATACAAATAAGGGTGGGTGATTCAAACCAGAAATATCTTGGTCACTAACACATTCGTGTGTCAATTGAGATATGCTCGCTTAATTGACAATATTATATGATTTCAATATTATATCGATGTATGTGAAATTATATTTATATGTACTTGTGTCTCTACATAAAATCTTGGATTCGCCACTAAGTATAGAATATTTCAAATGAATGTTTTATCTATTTTAGGAGATTTCAACTTTTTTTTATATTGCTAGCTGAAAATCGATCACCCCTCCATTGAGATGCTAGTATACTGGTAATATACTGAAAAATGAAAATTTAGATCACATATACCCTGGTTTATTTTTGGTGTGTTTACAAATATACTAGAAAATGTATACATACATCTCATATATTGTTTGGAATATAAAAGATATATTGTACAAATTGTCAGTTCATGCACTTATCAAATATACTCTGGTTTATTTCTAGAAAATTCAAATATATGTCGATATATTATTTTGTATATATCAAATATACTTTATTTTCTCCTTCGAAGCTTCTTGCCGATTTTTGCTTTCGTCTATGAGAGGAACAATTTTTGGATTTTTTGAGAAACTTTCCTTACTTGTATAGGTTTTGAAGAGAAGACCGTTTTGGGAAGTTCATAACCGCAAGAAACTTCTCTTACGTGCGTCTTTTAGTGTTGTTGTTGTTGTTGTTGTTGCTATTATTATTATTATTATATATATATTTAAAAAATTGAATGGTAAGGAGGGCTAGAAAAGTCAATTGGGTCAAACTTTCATGTAAAACAATAGTATATCAGGCTATTCAGGTAAAAAATAGGAGAGTTTAGATAATTGTATAATTGGACCTATTTATTTAAACTATATGTGTATAAAACCCTTGTCGCAACGTCATTGCGACGCGGAGCGGCCAATGTCCTTCCCTATGGGGTCTCTTTCGAGCTGAAAGATTTGGAGTCGTCACCAATCATTTTAGGGTGTGATTGGTCACCCATTTTGAAATGAAATAAAATAAAAAAACGGTCTACTTTTCCAAAGATAGGTTTAGGGGTCGTTAAGTGTAGGGAAGGTATTAGCACCCTACAACACCCCGTTTGAAAACATTTTATTTTGTTATCCAAAATTGTAATGAAAATTAATAAAAAGAAACTTGATAAAAATTGACTAAATAATTCTCAGGTGGAGATGTTCCCTTACGGTCAACTT
Organism: Lagenaria siceraria; assembly: GCA_002890555.2. Lineage (NCBI taxonomy): Eukaryota > Viridiplantae > Streptophyta > Magnoliopsida > Cucurbitales > Cucurbitaceae > Lagenaria > Lagenaria siceraria. The sequence continues at coordinate 18,050,900 of CM016488.1, forward strand.
AAGTACCTCAGCCTAGATAGAATTATTATCTTAGCCAATTATTTTATAAAAATTTGATATAGTTTAAATAAAGCAAATTTCATTATAACTTTAAGAATAAAGTATAATAGCATTGTGTGAGCGACAATGATTGTCAATTTGTATTTGGATTATTTATGAAATATTTTCCTCCAGAGCAAAACTTGACTCCATCATGGGATTTATGAAAAATCTAAGAATGTTTGAAATTCATTTGAAATTTGAAATTCACATTAAGCTAGAGTTTATTTTAAGTTGCACAGTTGACTTGAACTTTGTTTAAATATTCAATGCATGAAAAAAAAAAATTTGAATAAATTTCCCAAATTAAATCAAAGATAGGAATTACTTGAAAACTTTATTAGCTAATGAAATTAAAATTTATGTTGCCAATGCAAATGTAGATGTAGTAAGACGATTGTATTTAAAGTTTGAAATTCAAGAAATTTGAAATGGTATTAAGACATTTTAATCTTAGGAAAAAAAAGTAAAGCAGGTTTATTTAAGAGTAATAAAAGCTTTGATTAAATGCTTTAAAGAAATTTTAAATTTCAATCCATTAAGACTACAAAATCATGAAAATCTCATGTTTAAGATAAATAAATAAATAAATAAGATCCACAACTTAGAATTATATAATGCATTGAGGAATCCAATGGTTAGTAAGATAATATATATATATATATATATATATATATATATATATATATATATATATATATATAAAAGGAGAATAAAATAAATATTTTTTTAAAAAAAATGGAATAGATTGAAATTCTTTTGAAAACATCTTTAAAAATAAACAAATAAATCATGCATATTTTGTAAAGGTAGAAATTTGTTGAAATAGAGAGAAGAGAGAAATTTGTTGAAATAGAGGGAAGAGAAAATAATGTTAAATATATATATAATAATAATAATAATAATAATAATAATAATAAATAAATAAATAAATAAAACAAATAGGGTGGAAATGGAAAGTGGGAGAAAACAAATAATAATATAAAAGTACGTGGAGTCCACTATTTTTGTTAAATAAAATAATATTAATAAATAATATAAAAATACGTGGGGCCCACTATATTATTAAATAAATAAAACAAATAAAATGGCATGGGGCCCACACCTTTATTAAGCGTTCTTCTTTCCTCTTTCTTCTTTTTCCTCACGGATTTCTTCCTCTCTTCTTCCACCTTCTCTATTCTCTTCTCCTTCCTTTCAATCTATTTATTTCTCTTTTCTTTCTTTCATTTTAATTTACTCTTCTCCTTCACTTTCACTCTTTTCTTCTCACATTTTTCTCAATCTTTCTTCAATCCTTTCTTCTTTTTTTTTTCTCTGCCTTTTGTTACTTCTCATTCACTACCTTCTTCTCATTCCCCTTTTCCCTTCTCATTCACTCCATTTATAGGGATTAGACTTTTCAAAAGTAGTTTAACGGTAAAATAAATTGGTTGAGAAATAGAGGGAGAAGAAGACCGTTGGAGAGGGATTTTGGCTTTTTTTTTTTTTAAAAAAAATAGATTTATAAAATTAATTTAAAACAAATCATTTTTTTAAAATCATTTTTTAAAAAACTCAATTAAATTTATTAAAAAAAAACCTTTTTTAAAAAAAAAATATTTATTTTATTCCCCTTTTATTTATTTTTTTAAAATTCAATTAAAACCCAATTTTCATAAAATTTCAAAATTCGATTAAAAATATCAAAAAAGAATAAAATTAAACAAATTAAAAATAAGCTGGACCAAATGCGGTGTCTACAACCCTTTAAATAATAACCCGAGTAACTTGAACCAATCCAATCCAAATGATTATCTTGGTTGGGTTGGGTTGGGTAGTTCATTATTATTTAATAAGGGTTGTTTGGGTTGAAGAAATATTCAACGCGAAAAATTTAGATTAGGTCTAAAAAGTGCTTCAACTGAAGAACACCCGTTGTTGGAGTTTCAAAAAATAAGTAGGCTTTTTTTCTGAACATAAATTATATTATTTCTTTACATTTTTAATAGCTCATTTTTAAATGTAAAAAATCTCTAAGGTCGGTTAGATAATGATTTCATTTTTTATTTTTTGTTTTTCAAATTTATATTTGTTTACTCTAACAAGATGAATAGACCAAAGGGTCGATTCAACACTACAAAATCAACAAAGTTATGTGTACTCTGTTCTAACCCTTAAATCAAGTACACATCTTTAGCGGTGATGTGTTAGAGTATTTAAGTTTTGAATGTTTAATATAATAGCATTTTATATTATGTTAATTTATTTTAGGTTAATTTCTCATATATATAAAAGTTTATTGGGCCTCTAGTATTTAAACATATTTTCTATTGTAATGTATTGAGATTGAAACCCTAATAATCAAAACCTCTATTTTCTATCTCTCTATTTCTCTCTACTACTTAAGATGATGGATCATATTTTTTTTAGGAGGCTTTATACAAGAAAAGAAAATTTACAAGTGAATCAAAATATTCATAAATGAATAATCAAATGATAAATTTCATACATCACAATCCTCTTGAAAACCAAGGATTGTTATTACTTAATTTTCTTCTTTTAGTGATGATGGCTCTCTTCAAATTTTTTATAATAGTTTTCTATTTAAATTTCAATTTAAATATAAGATAAGAATGATAGAAATTAAATATATAAAAGTAATTCAAATATGAAAATTAAAATATGTTATCGAGGTGAATCTCCAAATTTTGTACTTATAGACGCTATCATTAGACCCAAGAGAGTGTTTTTTTAGTTCAAAATTAACATTATAGTGCTGGCTACGATGCTATTTTTTCAAAAAAAAAAAAAAAAATCAATATAGAGTTTAGATATCCTTCCAATATATCTTTTTTAAATTTGACATATTTATTTAAAGTAATTTCACACATTTAGAGGAGAACTAAAACCCAAAAACAATATTGATTCCGCCAAAGAAGAAAAAATAAAAAAAATTGAGCATATTTATATACAGAATTTTTTTAAAAAAATTAAAAATGACACGAGCATAGAATGTATATTTACTTACTTAAATATGTTTTTAATTTTCTTTTAAATTTTTCATAAATTATCTATCAACATTGATATTTCCATCGACATTTTTTTTTTTTTTGTAAAATCGAAACTTCGACATTTCTATTAACATCAATATCTTAAACCTTCCTTACAAATGTTTTCAGATATAGGAAAAAGAAATTTCTAAATAACCACGATGGAAATGGAAATATAATATTAATAACCTTCTATAATCTTTAAGATTTCTGTGATTCAGCAGCCCTAGCCATTTTCCTAATTGTATATTATTCCATTTCAACATCTTTATCTATTGCAGTATTCTAAAAAACAAACACTAAAAATGGCTGGTGGATATGCATCTTCAATTTCTCTTAGATTGGTTATCTTCATCTTTGTTATCTTCCTCTTTTCTTCCCTTGGTATAATGTCTTTTCAACTTTCAACCTTTGTTATTATAGTCTGTCTATGGTTTAATTTTTCTCAATAAACTATAGGTTTTGTGTAGCGTCATTTGATAACTAATTTAATTTTTCTTTTTTGAAAAGTAAGTTTATATACACTACTTTCTACTCATGTTTTCAAAAACTAAACCAAAATTTAAAACTAAAAAAAAAAAAATTGTTTTTGTTTTTTAGAATTTGTTTTGAGAAATGTAAAACCCAATTATAATAAGAAAGTTTGTCGGAAACAATCATAAATTTCAAAATTAAAAAACTAAAAATAAAAAATTGAGGTCTTTAACTTTTGGAATTTGGTTGATACTTGAAAAATGTTATATATATATTTATATAAATTGAAATGTTTTTTAGAAATGAGAAATAAGAAAAGCAAACACTTTTATTCTCAAAATCTAGATAAATAAATAGAAACGTTATCAAATCGGGCTTAAGTGAATGGAATGAAACGTATTGTGTTGTTGATTGTAGGAATGGGTGGATATGAGTGCAGAAGCAAGTGTGAAGATCAGCCAAATTGTGATGAGTTCTGCAAAAGACTTGGCTATTTGGGAGGCAAATGTTTAGCTCCACTCTTTCAATTTTGTTGCTGCCTAAAGTGATGAAATTAAAAATACAAATAAAAATAAAAATAAATTGATTGTTTCTCTTCTGAAACAACCATGGCTTTTGGATTCTTTCAAATATGAAGTTTTCTTTAATCTCTTCCCCCTTTAATTCTCTTAGAAAATTTATCACAGCCTTTGTAAAACAGCTAGCTGTTTTCTATCTTGTGATAATAATATGGAATTCAAATCTATTAGATGAAATATAATTAAATTTGTCTTCATTCATAAACTTAAGTTTTTGGATCTAATCGGCGATTTAACATGGTATCAAAGTAGGTAGTCCAGGGAAATCCCAATTAATATTGATTTCTACTTGATTAAATTTGCCTTGACCCTAAAATTAAGTTTTTGGGTCAATCGACGACTTAAGAAAATCACTTCTACATTTAGATTTTTGTTTTGTGCAAATAAATACTAGGAAGGATTTGAACTTTTGACTTCAAAAGAAAATAATGAATCATGTCTTAAATACACTCGTGATTTAGGTTTCTACATTTGAGATCAATCTGTTTTTATCAATAATATTACAAAAAAAAGTTTTAAATTAACTAACAACTTAAGGGTACTATAAGGTAATATCCATAAATTTTTCAAATTTTAAAATGTTTCTTTTTCATAAATATTTATTAGAAAAATTATTATAAATAGAAAAAATATCAAACTATTTACAAATATAGAAAAATTTCAATGTTTATCGTTGATAGACAATTAAATTTTTCTATATTTGTAAATAATTTGGCTCATTTTTTTATATTTAAAAACATCCCTATATATATTTAGGTAATAATTTTGTGGTGTATTAATTAATTATGTTAGGTTTAAATTAGATAAATATTGTGAATTTATCATGTGTTAAGATATGTAAAACTTGGATTCTTTAACTCTTGATTTAAGAAAGTTGGAAGTAAATTATACTATTTGGTAGCTCTCAATTGTAAACCCGAGAAAGTTGGGATAAAGTACTGTCAAACTTCTTTTAGAAAGAAAAAAAAAAGCCAAAATCACAATAATATGAAGGGGTCTTTTCACAAATAGAAAAAAACAAAAGTAATTACACATATAGAAAAAAAAAGGAAATACAAAAGCATGGGTTGCACTTTTTTCTATATGTGTAATTACTTTTGTTTTTTTTTATACACAACAATTTCTCTCATATGAATTAAATTACTGTTCCATAAATTTTAATTTTAAACATAAAAATTTTAGGAAAATTTTCACAGATAGAAGAAATGTCAAACTATTTACAGAAAATAGCAAAAAAAATACTGATAGACATTGATAAACTTCTATCAGCATCTATCAGTAATAGACTTCTATAATTTCTATCACTGGTCGACTCTGATAGACATCTATCAGCGTCTATCACACACTACAAAAAAAGACCTTTTGCCGACGCTAAAAAGCATCGGGATAGCCCTCCTAAGCGTCGGGAAAACTTCTTGCCGACGCATTTTAAGCGTCGGCAAAAACCGTCGGGATAGTCTCATCGGGATACCTTATCCCGACGTTTTTTTTGCTAGCATCGGCATAGATAGGCTATGCCGACGCCAGTTAAATGAAGGTGGTCGAGCTGGTTTTGCCGACGCCAAATATGGTGTGTCGGCAAAACTCATCTACGCCGACGCCAGAAGTAGGCGTCGGCAGTGAGATTTTCCGACGCCATACGTATGGCGTCGGGATAGGTTGTTTTAATGTATTAAAATTTTGGCCATGCTTTTGCATACAACGTCGGGATAGATTGTTTTTGCTAACGCTTGTGAAGCGTCGGCATTGACTTTATTTTTTTTTAAAAAAAATTCAATTCATTTTTTTAAATAGTTTATTTCTCTTAGCTTCAATTGTAGCTGAATATCTTGATAAATAGATAAATTTGTATAAATCAAAATATTTAAAAGGAAAAAACAACCAAATTTCATTTAGATACTTATAAATATTCTTACAACTTATATTGTTCCAAAACAAAATAAACATATATTAACTAAAAAAACAAAACACATGAGTCTTGATAAAAAAACACACTAAGTTTAACAAACATAGCGTTGACATAATTAAAAATACTTGAGTCTTGTTCGGCTGCGAATTAGTCATGAACATAACATTGATCCTGTAAAAAAAAAATAATACAAACAAAGTTTAAATTATAATCAACACACCTAAAATTAAATTTCTCAGCTTATATATATATATATATATAAACACATTCATTTATTCAAAACAACAAAAACAACACAAAAATCATTAACTCAAAACTCTTAACTCACATTCAAAACAATATCACAAAAATCATTAGCTAACATTTCTATACACATATTCAAAACAACAAAAACAATACAAACATCCAACACTCACAATTCTCAATTCAACATTCAAAACAATAATATCAACACAACAATTATCTACTCACATTTTGTTAACACATATGCAAAACCACGGTAACAACACAAAAATTCTTAACTTAGAAACCTCAACTCACATTTAAGACAATAACATCACAAAACTCATTAATTAATGTTTCTTTAACACATATTCAAAACAACAAAAAATCTATTAACTCGTGTTTCTTTAACACATTCAAAACACATAATAACACAAAAATCTCCGACACTCACAATTCTCAACTCAACATTCAAAACAACAACAAGAAAATTATTAACTCACAACGTCAACCCAAATTCAAAACAACAACACATCTCACCTCTACATTAAAAAAAAATCCTCACCTTATATTCAGAATAACAACATTATTCTAGCTCCCACATTCAAAACCATAACAAAAACAAATAACATTTTATTGCATCATACAAATAATGTCAGTTGTTACCACAACTGCAGGATAGCAACATAATTCTCAAAACTAACTCTTTTCTATCTACTGTTTTATTAAAAAAAAACAAAACTTTTTACTTCATACCTATTTTGGCATTCCTCCTTGCGAGTTCATAAATTACTTGATCAAATCTTTCAAGTCTTCTATCTCTGTTTGTTGTTCTTCAATTCTTGAATCCTGTTGTTCAAGTCGTTCTTTTAAAATCCTCAATGATATACTTTTCATTCACCTCTTGATTTACAAAATTTAAAAGCCTATAAAAAGTGTACAAAAAGTTAGACTTAACTTATGAGTTAGGATATTTAACTTATATTTTAACATTGAGATAATTTTGACTTGTATTAGGTTCTTTCAAGGCATGTATTGAAAAAGTTGTATAATCTAAACTAAAACCAAACATATCTATATAATTTTTTTGAAAACATCGAGCTTCAAACAAACTAAACTATAAGCAAATGTAAACCAAATATCTCAAATAAAGAAACAAAACTGAGAATACCTAAGTTTAACGCAAATAAACTCATTCCCCTTTTTTGTTTATAAAAGTTTTAACAACCTAAATTTGGAGTTTTGAACAACCCAAGTTTGATCTCAATCCAACAATTAAAGTTAAATCTTAATTAAAATGTAATACAAATAAACTAAACAAACAAACGCAAATGCTAAATTTAAAACAAATAAACTTAAACAAACAAACCCAAATTCTAAACTAAAGAGCTATATACTTTGTTTGAACAGCTCAAAACAAACTAAACCATTACAATCAAATTATTTTAAAACAAGCAAATAAATATCACTCCCCTCTTTTAGATCAAAGATTGTAAATTTAAACTAAATAAGCTCATTCCCCTCTTTTAGATCAAAGATTGTAAATTTAAACCAAATAAGCTCATTCCCCTCTTTTAAATCAAACATTGTTAATTTAAAGCAAATAAACATTGTAAAGTTAGAACCTAAGTTTGCCTCATTAATCCTCAACACACCATTTAACAATCAAGTATAATTCCCTCAATCTTACAAGCAAGGTTTTCTCTCAATCCAGACTAAGTAAAGGAGGAGATAAAGTTTTCTCTTATTTTTTATAACTTTTACATTCATGGCTTCAAAAAATTTCAAGCAAAAATTAACCAAAAAACTAAATTTGAACTAACTAAACCTAATCTCCTCCTTTACTTAGAAATTTGACATAACATAGTTTAAGAAATTTCAAGTAAAAAAACATAAATTAATATTAAAAGGAAAAAAATAAGTTGAGAAAAATCTTACTGGCATGAGGAGGAGGCGAGCGGCGGCGAAGAAGAGGTGAACATGCTGAAGGGCGGCGACCGACGGCGAAAGAAAGAGAGGGATGGAAGAGACCGACCGGCAGAGTCGAAGATCTGGAGGGGGGCGCAGCTGCTGTGAGAGATAGATCAGAAAAAATGAGGGAAAAAGATTTTAGGGCTTTTTAATCGGGTCTTTCCGGACGCCACTAAAAAGCATCGGGAAAGACCCCCTATCGCGACGCCATAGTTGGGCGTCAGGATAGGGACGCTATGTCGACGCCAACATACAAAGGCGTCGGCGTAGCCCTACTCTATCCCGACGCCTATGTTGAGGCGTCGGGATAGGTACTCGCTCCCGACGCCTCATAACTGTAGCGTCGGGATAACCCATCTATACCGACGCCCCATTGTTGCGTCAGCATAGAGGTCCTATATCGACGCCTAAAGCGGCGTCGGCAATATTAGCGTCGGCGGAAACCTTTTTTCTTGTAGTGACAACTATCTAAAAATTTTGCTATTTTGTGTAAATAATTTCCCTTATTTTTCTAATTTTAAAAATTTTCCAAAATTTTAGTCCATTCGAATATAGTTTATTGAATAAACACCAATGAGTAAATCTCAAAAGTCAATGGTTCAAACTCCCATCTCCCAAATTAAATTATTAAATAACAAGAATGTGAGAATTTTCTGACCAAATGAAATTTAAAAAACAAAATTGTTAGCAAGGCAACATTTTTCTTTTGGGAAACCAATATCAAAAGCTCTTACTGAAAAAATAGAAAAGTTCCCTAACATTGACATTTTGTTTTTTTTTTTTTTTTATTTGTTTTTGTTTTTAAATATTATTTTAGTTGTATTTTCTAGACCATACTCAAGCACCAAGTCTTTCCCTCCCCACATTATAAATGTAGGTTGTATCAACTGTTAATCATCCCATCAGAACAGTTGAACACATTAATTTTTAAAGGAAATTCACATATTGTCTTTATTACCGTTATTATTAGAAAAAATTTTACCGATAAAAAAAATGTAAATAGTAAATTTTTACAGATAAAAAAAATGTCAAATTATTTACAGAAAGTAGTAAAAAAAACACTGATAGATATTGATAGACCTCTATCAAATTCTATCATTTCTAATCTTGATAGACGACATTGATAGACTTTTATCAGTATCTATCAGTGATTCACAACTATCTAAAAGTTTTATAAATAGTTTCCCTTATTTTTCTATTTTAAAAAAATTTCCTTACTATTATCATTATTTTTATTAATTTTCACTACTATAAATATTGGATGAAGTGAAATGAAGTTTCAATTTTGGACGCATATCTTGCTCTCTCTTTCTCTGTTTATTTATTTATTTTTTTAAAATCAATTGTGTTCTTATCGTCATAGAAACAAAGATACAAAGATGGATGAGCAAGCTAATTTGGTGAGAGACGAATTGCAAAGACTTGACAATCATATTGCGTTAGCGGAAACTTGGATGAATACAAATCTGATCTGGGAGCATGATGAGGGTACTAAGGATGTGTCAATCTAGTTGAGATATACCGGTGCACCTACTGATCCCTCCTTCTCCCGTATTTTATTAAAATAAAAATATTTCCCTAGCGGAAACAAGAGTTTTACATTATTTTCAACGAAAAATATCCCCTTCGACTTTGTGAGTTTGCATTCACCTCAGGTAAGCTGTGAAAAGTAAAAATATTAATGGTGAATTTGTGCGTTTTTACCCATATATTAATTTTAATTTTATAAAAGCTAGGCTATAATTTTGTCACTCAGGCCCTATTTGTCAAGTTTTGAGATGGGTTTCTACAAGGATATAAATTTCTTTCTTTGTTTCATGGATGTGTCTACTTTTTTCAAAACGTACGCATGTAATTATTATTAAAAAATATCTCATGAAACTATGGGATTGTTTTCTTGCAAAGGGAACTAAAGGGAACTATGGGATTGTGAAGAGAGAAATTGAAATTATCCTGAATTAATTTTTAGTTTAGATTAATTTTGATTACTTTTAGTTATTAGGTCAAAACTCATTTGGAGTCCCTGAACTTTTATAAATTAAATAATAATTTAATTCATGTACTAATTTAGTCCCTAAACTTTTATTAGTGTTGAGATTTAATGAAATTTCTTGCCTAAATAAATGGATAAACTAATTAGAAGCTCAATATTTTATAAAATACAAAGTCTACATCATAAAATAATAAAAATTGATATCTAATTTTGCTGAATTTTTCTACATTAGGGACTAAGTTATTACAAATTTTAAAGTACAATGTCTAAATTGTTATATACTAATATTTAATGACTAAATGGTTACAAAATTAAAAGTATAAGAGCTAAATCAAGTTTAGAGACTAAATTGTTAATTTCATGAAAGTTCAAAGATCAAAAATGTTTTTAAAAATATAGTTATTATTTATAAGCAACTAAACAAATAGCTAAATTAGAATTGGGGTTTTGAAAAAGGGCTAAATGACTTTTTGTTCGTACACATAGCTAATGAGCTAAATGCAGAATGGAAATATTTTTGTAATTCACCATATATTAATTTGATTTATAATTGGTCACTAAGTATTCAAAAAGATTAATTTAAAAGAATATATATTAAAGTGTCAACATATTTTAACTACTCACATCATCATTTCATTAAACTCACTAACAGTCAATTGGTTTATAATATTGTTATAAGGAAATAACAAATAATTGTTCTCATTCTTTCCTTCTTCTCTTATAATTTTATTTTATATATAAAACCATTTTCTTGCAATTGTTTTCCTTACGTTAGTTTTATTATTTTTCTCTGAGCATTTGATTTGTGATTAATTAGGTTATTTAAAATAGGAAAATTACTATAAAAAAATATCAAACTATTTATTACGGTTTATCGTGGTAGATAGTGAAATTTTCTATATTTATAAATAATTTGGCTGATTTTTCTATATTTAAAAACAATTCTAAAATATTGATATTTTTTTTTATCAAATATAATTCTTTTTTTCAAAAATAAATAAATGAAAATACAAAGTTAATGATAAATATATATTTTATTTATGTATATTTTATCTGTATAAAAAAAATGAAAAAACTCAATCAGTCATCAAAATTTATTTTGAACTTTTAAAACATAAAACAGAAATTTCATTATTAGGCCCCCGGTTGGTAACTATTTCATTTTTTATTTTTATTTTTGAAAATTAAGCATATTTCCTCTCCATAAGTACAATGGTTGAATTCTTAGTCAAATTTCAAATTCCAAAAACAAAAATTTAAAAGCTATTTTTTTTAGTTTTCAAAATTTGGCTTGATTTTTTAAACCATTGGTAAAAAAAATAGATAACAAATGAAGAATTTGGAGGTGGAAATAGTCTTTATAAGCTTAATTTTCAAAAACACAAAAACAACAAATAAAATAGTTACTAACGAGACCTAAAATATTCTATTTTTTCATTAACAAAAAATAAAAGCAATTACCAAACATGTGTTTCGTTTTTTCTTTTTGAAAACATAAAACCAAATTTGTAACCAAATAATATTGTGTCTTTCTTTAAACAAAAAAATTAAAATTAAAAACAAAAAATTAATATTTCATTTGATAATCATTTGATTTTTTATTTCTGATTTTCTGTTAATCATTTTTCAGTTTTTTAAATAAAAGAAACCATACATGTATGATTATTGTTTTTTTATTTTTTATATTTTATTTTTTAAAACAAAAAGCAAAAACATTGGTAATTGTTATTAGTTTCCTAGTTTTCTAAAAACTTAAGACAAAAAAACATGTTTTTTCTTTTTAATAATAAACAAGAGGGAAGGAATCAAGGAGTGCACCAGGACATCTCAACTAGGTTGACACCTCTTTAGCACCCTCATCATATTCCCACACCAAAAGTGATGCATTCAATGAACAAAGATGTACATGGAGCGATGAAGGTCAAAAAGGTACAAAAAAAAGGGAGGCGAGAGGAAAGCCTTCCAATTAAGAGATATACAAGATACATCATAATTTTTAAAAAGGTTTGATCGGGTGCTCCATTGTGCATCAAAGTATTAGACATCCTCCCATGAGTGATTAGAAGGTTTTTCAACATCATGGAACGTTCTTCTATTGTGCTCCAGCCAAATACACCAAAGGCAGGCTCCGATCGTGTTACTCCATAGCAGCTTCTTTTTTGTGGTCGGTTGAATGCGTTTTAGAACATATAACATATCGTTCAGAGTATTGGGAAGATAATGAACTATTGCCGAATTAAGATGGTACCAAAGCTGCTGAGAGTAGTTACAGTTGGTCAATAAGTACTCAGTCGATTCACCATGATTTCTACACCTAATGCACCAATTCGGGCTGAGCAACATATTTGGGGATCGGGTTTGGCATTTATCCATGGTGTTAAGGCCTTATGGATAAGTGTCCAAATGAAAATTTTGCGCTCTTTTAGGAGGAGTGTCTTCCAAATATGTTCAACATCCACCAATTGGGTCAAGAGGGCAGGTTCGATAAGAATATTTTTCATGTACTTGACACTAAAAATATCATTTTAAGTTTGAGACCACTTGAAATAATCCTCACCAACATCTTGATTAGGTGGGGGCCAGCCACTAGTGATTTGTATTCATTGATCAAATTCGGGGGTAGCAAACTTCTACGGAATTTGGGCTTCCATAAATTTTGTTCATTATCCCAAGCATCATAGATGGTGATCTGTTCCTACTCAAACAAAGCAAAAAATATGGAGAATAAAGAACAAAGGAGTCCATTCGAGTACCAATGGTGTAGCCAGAAATATGTGGTTCTCCCATTTCGGACAACTCGATGAGTTTTGGCCATCATGATTTCTCTAAATTTTGATATATGGAACCAAGGAGCCTTTGAGCTTTTATGCTTGCAAAAATTAGGAATAGCATTAGGGAAGATGAGATCATATTTAGCATCAATAAGTCTCTTCCACAGACTCTCGAGCTCTTTAATGTATCGCCAGATCCATTTGCAAAGAAGCACATCATTTGTGGTTTTGATTTTATCAATACCCAACCCTCCCTTATCTTTAGATAAAGTAATGTAGTCACATCGAACAAGGTGAGATCCACCAGACTTATCATAAGTCCTTCCCAAAGAAAATCACGCATGTGCTTTTTAATAATTTTACAAACCGATGTAGGTGCCTTAAACACATACAGATAATAAGTGGGTAGATTGACCAATACCGCTTGAAGCAATGTTAATCTGCCTCCTTTAGATATATAAGAACACTTCCATGAGACAATTTTTTGAGCCTCCTTTAGATAATAAATGGGATATGTGCAGGCTGCTCTTGCTGTCAATGTAGCCTTTAGTAAGATTCTTTTTTTGAGCCTCCTCAATTAAGTAAGAGAGATAATCCATAGCAATGACAAATAAAAAGGGTGAGAGAGGATCCCGTGTCTAATAGTAGAGATGGAGATGGAGATGCAGACATAAATCCAACCAATCCACCTATCATTAAATCCTTTGAGCCTCAACATCAACAAAAGGAAATTCCAGCTGATTTTATCAAATGCCTTCTCAATATCTAATTTGATAATATATCCTTTAGTGTTGCTATGTCTCCAGTGATCAGTGATTTTTCACCCATGAACGAAGAAGGCTTGATTATGAGATATTATATGTGGAAGAACCTTTCTAAGTCGTTCAGAAAAGACTTTAGAAAGAATTTTATAGATACTGGCGGTGAGATTTATAAGTCTATAATTTGAAACTTTTTGGGGAGCAAGCTTTTTCGGAATCAACAATGCTCGTTCAACAGTGCTCTTTTGATAAAAATCTTGGAACATATTCATCAACTCGAGCTTGAATATGTTCTAGAACTTTTTAAATAAATATGTTCCGGAACTTTTTAAAAAATTCTATTGTGAAGCCATCTTTGATAAGTATGTTTTTATTTTCTATTTTTTAAAAAGGGTACTCCTATTGTACTAAAAGAAAAAATTGAGATGAAGCAAAATCAATAATAAAGAAATGAACAAAAACTTACATCTTTATTTGCATTTTTGCATTGGGTATTTGGAGGAGAGCCACTGAATGATCACATTTCTGCTTCGCAATCTCCATACTTTTCATGGGTAAATCAGATTCCTGTTTAAGACATTCATCCACTTCCTTTTTACTCAATTCATCCACATCCTGTTTAATACACTTGGCCCAATGAAAAAGAAGATAATAGAATCACTACTAACAACTTTTATTATATGAAAATCTTAACCGACTAATCTATTTAGTAAAATATATTATTTATTATTAATCACTTTTTAAATTTGTTTGCTTTTTTAACGGTTTAAAAGTTACGGCAATTATTTTAAAAGGTTATGGCAATTTTATTTGTTGACTATGTCCATATCGATTTTCTCCCTAATATAATAAAGGAAGGGAGAGAAAAAGAAAAAAGAAAAAAAAAAAAAAAAAAAAAAAAAAAAGGAAAGAAAACGTGGCTCATGTGCATAACTTTATTTTTAGAAAAAGAAAATCACTTTGCAAGGTATATCAAATATTGCTCTTGGATTAGAATTAAGGTACATCATATCTAAATTGAATTAAAAAATGATATATTAACCATTAAAGACAGAAAATTATTTAAAGTCTTTGTCAAGTAAAATAAAACTTTTCGAGTATATAGAATTTAATATCTTTTTTCCTATCTATAGAAAAAATGTAACCATTTTTATATTTCAAATTTTCGTACCCAGTTTTTGTGTACTTAAAAAACAAAAAACTATTTCCATCATCAACATTGATATTAGATATCGTCAATCATTTTAATTTGATCGGCAATGTGTACAAATATCTATAAAAAAAAAGGATTAAACAAATATTGAATTAATGAATCTAGATAATTCTAATGATAAAGTTGTATAATTTATTTAAGAATAGTAATATCTTTTTTTAATAAATTGGAATAATTTTCATAATATTTTTAGTTAGTAGATGCCTACAGTTTAGCTAAGCTAATTTTTGTGAGAAATTAGAATGTATGACTATATTTATTCCTCTTTAAAGTTAAAATTTGAAAATTTAGAAATTTATTAGTCATAATTTTCAAAACTAATGAATTTAAGCTTGTAATTTAACTTGAATGTAATTTTAAATACATTGATATATGATATCTAGATTAAATAATACTAATTAGAAAATTATAAGGGGCAAATTATTTACAAGTTGTAGCAAAATTTTGAATTACCCAACTAAGCCTACTGAAATACCAAAAAAACCTAGCCAACATGCAAAAGTCAGGCACAATTCTGACCCAAAACACGTAACCCACGATTAATCGGCAAACAATGACCCGCGATTTTTTCCCTCCAATACACACTGCACACGTGAAAACGGTTCCAATTCCTCTTCATTTACATTATTGCAATTTCAAAAAATCATTGTATCCTCCTCCTCAGACATCTTGTCAGACTTCTTCTTCTTTTCAAACATCTTCTTCTTTTCCTCCTTCTCCTTAGACTTCTTCTGCTCAAACTTCTTCTTTTCCTCCTCCTTTGTCTATCAATGATACCAACGTATGGACATATAACAATGTATATGAAATTGAGAACTACTTGTGGAAGAATGAAGGGTGGAAATAAGTCTTTAAGGGGAGGATTTGATTGAAGTGCTGCAGAGGGCTAATGGATGGAAACCAGTCTTGAGTTGACTCAATTTATTTTTTTTAAAGTTTGAGTACTTTTCTTCAAAGTTTGTTTGAGATTAAAGGGGTTTTGTGAGGTTCTATCGATGTATATGTTGAATGAATTTAAAACAATATCTATTAGTGTCTATCAGTATATCAATAGGTATATCAATGCCTATCTCTTATAGACCATGATAGAAATCCATCATGATAGACAGTGATAGTAGTCTATCAGTGTCTATCACTGATACAATGATAATACTCTATAGTTTCTATCACTCATTCCATAAAAAATATCAACAAAAAAAAAAAAAACAAACAAAAAGAAGTCTTGAGTTGAACTTTTGCAAATATAGAAAATTGGCTAAACTATTTACAAAATATACCTAGTGATAGATATTGTTAGTTGCTTATCATTGTCTATCTACTGATAGACAGTGATAGACTACTATCATTGTCTATCAGTGCTAGACAGTGATAATGTTCTATCAAGGTAGATAGTGATAGACAACTATATATCACTAGAACTTTAACATTTATGGAACAACTTTAACATCAATGCAATTCTTACGGGTGTATGTCATAGTCTATATACCTAGTGATAGACACTGATAGTTGTCTATCTGTGTCTATCTACTGATAGACATAGATAGACATTTATTAGTGTCTATCACAATGATAGAAGTTCACCTATCCCTTTCTTGTAGATAATTGTTGATAGAAGGTTGATATCTATTACATTTTAATCCATTGAAAACTTTAACATCAATGCAATGGCTGTGTATTGTTTAGGGGTGTATATCATAGTCCATATACACAATGATAAACAATGATAAACAACTATCTTTGTCTATCTACTGATAGATAGTGATAGACTAAAATCATTTATTCAGTGAATCCGGATAAAACATTGACTAAATAGGGTGCATTCACATGAGAAGGCTTCCTAGACATTGATAGTTGTTTATATGCGTCTATCTACTGATAGACAATAATAGACAACTATCATTACTTATCACTGGAACTTTAGCATTAATGGAACATTCGTATGGTGTATATTATTATTGTTCCCTGGCCCATTGGCAGGCCAAAGCTACCCAAGTGATTGATCTCCCTCAAGCAAGTGATAAAGTTGAATTCCAATCAGTTGAATTTGAGCGACATCCATTACTGATAGAAAGTGATAGACTTCTATCAATATTTATCTATAAAGAGATAGACGTCTAACATTGTCTATCAGTGATATAAGTGTCCCTGTTCAACTAATTCATTCAATCAAAAGTAATTGAAAAGTGATCTTGAAGAACATGATAAACAAAGAATCTAAATTTCATAATATTATAATCAAATTGATTGAAGAAAAAGGATAAGCTAAGAAGAAGAAGAAGATTGTTATATTACTGTTATCATTAATACACAGAGATAGAGTTCTATCTCTATCTATCATTGATAGAGATAAGAGTTCTATCACTTACAAACCTAAAACAAGATAGAATTCAAATGCGAATTCATAATCTATAGTAGAACATTTATCACTATCTATAGTTATATTTGTGAAAGAGCTCTATCACAATCTATCCTTGATAAATAGTGATAGAGTTCTATCACATTTTATCGCTGATAGACATAGTGATATAGTTCTATCACAGTTTGTCGCTAATAAACTGTGATAAAGTTCTATCACTGTTTGTCGCTGATAGACTGTGATAGAGTTATATCACTGTCTACCATCGATAGACACTGATAAACTCTATCAATCTATAAGTGATAGAGTTGAATTCTAATTTGAAGTTCGACTTGAATTTTGATCAGTCAAATTCTGATCGAATTGAATTCCGACAAGTTGAATTTGAGCTAAGACAGTTGAATTCTGATCAATTGAAAAAGAAGATTGATTGAAGAAGAAGAAGAAGGATATTGAAAAAGAAAATCAACATGAAGAAGAATAAGAAGAAGAAGAAATGGAATAGGTGTTCACAAATTAAACTTTGTTCAATTAAAGAAGAAAATGAGAAATGAGGAGAAGGAGAAGAAAAATAAGAAGGAGAAGAAAAAGAAAAGGAAAGAAGAAGCAGCGGCAAGAAAATAAGAAGAAGAGTAGAAGTTTTAAGATGCAGATCGATGAATCTCAGAAAACCAAGTTGCCAATCGTTATTGATAAACCCTCGTGAAGAAGAAATTGCTACGGATGAAATAGAATCGTGAAGAAGAAATCGCCGTGCGAAAATTCAAATAAAAAAGGTAGTTTGGGAATTTTCAAAAAATCAAAAGTCATTCACCGTGTTTGCTTTTTTTTTTTTTTTTTTTGCTATATTTTGTAAATAGTTTCAATTTTTTGGCACTTATGAAAATTTCCCAAATTATAATAAACTTTTATAGAATTATTTACCTAAATATATAAGAACAAAATGAAACCTAGTTTTATAAAATAAAACCAAGTTTTTCCTTCCATCAATCTTCATAAAAATAATTTACTAAAATTTCAAAAATATGTGTATATAAATATACATATATGTGAGAAAAAAAATGAAATTAAGGGCCGGTTTGGATTAACTAGAAAAAA
Organism: Lagenaria siceraria; assembly: GCA_002890555.2. Lineage (NCBI taxonomy): Eukaryota > Viridiplantae > Streptophyta > Magnoliopsida > Cucurbitales > Cucurbitaceae > Lagenaria > Lagenaria siceraria. Next base: position 18,069,317 of record CM016488.1, read on the forward strand.
AAATATTTTTAAAAAAAAATCATTTTTATTTAAACTCTTTTAATAAAATCTAGTTAAAAACACCTCAAAATTAGCTATTTTGAATGGTTGTCAAACACATTAATTTTTTTTTAAAATGACTTATTTTCAAAATTAAATACTTGAAAAGTTAATTAAACATACTAAGTTTTCGTAATTTTTTACAAGTGTACTAAATATTAAAATTTTACATGTATATTTTGAAAAATTTAAAATATGAAATATGTTTTAATAATTAATGAAATATTTTCATTAATTAATGAGCCACTTTTTTTTTTTTTTGGTGTACTTTTTGTGTTGGTTCATATTCTCTATCATAGATCAACGTGTTTTAGGTAGGCTTGATGATGAGTTGTTGTTTCATCTTCTATCCCATTTTTAATTGAATTTTTCATGTAAAAATATCTTTTTAATTATTGGCTTCTACTTCTTACTCTCCTTCATCTCCCTTTTCTTTTGGCGATAGTGTAATCTAAAGAAAGGTTTGTATTTTTCTTTTTCATGTTTTACTTCCCTAACTTTTTTTTTTTTATTTTTTTATTTGGTTTATTCATGCATTTTCTTTTTGGGTTCCAGTTTTCTTTTCCATTCTTTTATCCCCTCCACCTCTCCTTCTTCGTGCATTTTTTTTTCCTCCAGTTTTTTTCATGCATGATCGTTTTTTTTTTTAATTTTGTTTTCATTCAATAGGTTTTCCAGTTATTTTTCCTCAGTATTGAAATGGGTTAATGATAGATCTTATGGTTATTTTTAGGTTATATGGCATTCTAGAAATACAGTGTGTGACAGAAATATATCTAGTTGTTTATATAATATGTGTTTTTCTTTTCATTTTTATCATTTATTTTAGATATTAAAATAAAATTTTATTAGTAAAATTTGGGTTTATATACCGTTTGCATTTTTTTGTTTGTTAATTATGTTTGTATACGGAAGTATGTATATATATATATTATATGAGATATTAAATAACCATTATGTATATATATATTTGATTTATTTCATTTTGTAGGTAACATTACTGCTCCTATTTTATATGACGGTCATTTCCACGAGAGGGATAATTTCATTAATTAGAAAGTAGCTAACATAGGTTTGCATCATCAAACGTCCTTAACTAAGTTTCAACAATTAATAGTTGATAAGATAGACAGTGTAGGCAATAGTGATAACGTTGAGATTTTTGCGTGCATTGGATCAAAGAATTTTATGAAGAAGGATTTGAAACTTACCGAAGATAATGATGTTAGATGGTTGTTCCGCCTAATATCCAATGGGATTGAAAAATATTGCTAATTGATTATTCTTTATTCAAATAACCTATCATTAGTTTTGGACAATATATATCCCAATGAAACAATGAGCAATATTCATGATGATGAAGGTTTTTATTACGAAACGATTGATTTGGCAAAGATTACCCATAATTTTCAAGTTAAGATTGATAACATGTTTCCATCGAAAGATGTGTTATTGAATACTATGCAGGCTATTGCAATTAGAGATAACTTTCAATTCCAAACCCTTAAATCAAATAAGCAAGTATTGGTACTAAGTTGTCTTATTGATGAAGGTAAATGGTCTCTTTGCGCTCGTTCAATTGGAGACGATGGAAATTCTATGTGGATAATAAAAATGTTCGATCATGAGCATTCATGCTCTTTAGATATTGTGTTTACTGGTCATAGACAAGCATCATTTTCTATTATTAAAGAGTGCATCAATAAGAAGATTAGCATTGATGGTAGTCATTTGATCCCTCTTAAAGCTATAGTAAATTATATTCGGATTGAGCATGGATACGACATAAGTTATCAAAAAGCTTGGCGTACTCGAGAAGCTGCTATGAATGAAATTCAAAGTTCTCCTAAAGAATCTTCCAAGATGATTCCAACATTTGCCTACCAATTATCTATGAGGAACCCAAGTATAGTTTTAATATATTATATCGTTGTTTTGATATATTTCATGGTTTATCATATCACTCAAATAGTGTATTTGGTTTGATTTGAATCTACGCTCTGTAGATTTTATTACTGACTATAAGCTTGATGAGCATGAACATTTTTTTTATTTTTCTTCATGGCATTATTTGCATGTACTTCTGGTTGGAAACATTGTCATCTTGTTATATCGGTTGATGGTACGATCATTGGCATCTGAGATGCAAACGATTAAAAGGGTCCCACCATACTTGTTCTTCAAAATAGTACCATTAACTGATATAATATGATGACAATGTTTCCAACATAAATACATGCAGATAATGTCATGGAGAAAAAAAAATGTCCATGCTCATCAAGCTTATAGTTAGTAATAAAACCTACAGAACGTAGACTCACATCAAACCAAATACACCATATGATTCATACTATATGATAAACGATGGAATATATCAAAACAAAGATTGTATATTTAAATTATACATGGATTTCTCATAGATAATTGGTAGGCAAATGATGGATCATCTTGGAAGATTCTTCAGGAAACCTCGAATTTCATTCACAGCAGCTTCTCGAGTATGCCAAGTTTTTTGGTAACTTATGTCCAATCCATGGTCAATCCGAATATAATTCACTATAACTTTAGGAGAGATCAAATGACTACTATCAATGTTAATCTTCTTTTTGATGCACTCTTTAATAACAGAAAATGATGTTTGTCTATGACTAGTAAACACAATATCTAAAGAGCATGAATATTCAAGATCAAATCTTTGTATTATATCCATGTAGAATTTCCATCATCTCCAATTGAATGAGTGCAAAGAGACCATTTACATCTATCAACAAGACAACTAATACCAATACTTGCTTATTTGATTTAATGGTTAGGAATTGAAAGTTATCTCTAATTGTAAAAACTCGCATAGTATTTAACAACACATCTTTTGATGAAAACATGTCATCAATCTTAACTTGAAAATTAGGAGTAATCTTTGCCCAATCAACGATTTTGTAATAAAGACCTTCATCATCATGAATATTGCTCATTATTTCACTGGGATATATATTATCCAAAACTAATGATAGGTTATTTGAATAAAGAACAATCAATGAGCAATATTTTTCAACCTCACTAGATATTAGGCAGAACAACCATCTAACATCATTATCTTCGATAAGTTTCAAATCCTTGTTTGTAAAATCCTTTGATCCAATGCACACAAAAATCTCAACATTATTAGAATTGCCTACACTGCCTATCTTATCAACTATTATTAATTGTTGAAACTCAGCGAAGGACATTTAATGATGCAAACCTATTTCAGCTACTTTTTAATTAATGAAATTATCCTTCTCATTGAAACGACCGTCATATAAAATAGGAACAGTAATATTACCTACAAAATGAAATAAATCATATATACATACTGGTTTTAAATATCTCATATACCATATATAACTTGGTATACAAATAGAATTAACAACAAAATAAATATATACCTCATTATACAAACATAAACAACAACAAGTCAAAACACAAACGGTATATATATGCAAAATAGATTTTAAATAGCTAATAAATCATATATACCTCATAATACAAACAAAATTAACAAACAAAAAAAATGCAAATGGTATATAAACCCAAATTTTACTAACAAAAATTTATTTCAATATCTAAAATAAAAGATAAAAATGATAAAAATGAAAACAAAACACATATTATATAAACAACTAAATATTTGTGTCACATACTGTACTTCTATAATGCCATGTAACCTAAAAATAACCATAACAGTAACCTAAAAATAACCATGACATCTATCACTAACCATTTCAGTACTTAGAAAGAACGCTCAAAAAACCTAATGAATCTGAAAAAAGAAATGAAAAAACGAAGGAATGAAAACATAATAATAAAAAAATAACAATAATGCATGAAAAAAAAAGGAGAAGGAAAGGGGGGAGGGAATAAAAGAATGGAAAAGAAACTAGAACCCCAACAAGAAAACGAAATGAAAAAGGAGAATGGGTGAAGAAAATGAATAACGAAAAGGACAAAAAAAACAAAAAAACAAAAAAAAAAAAAAAACAAAAAACAAAGGAATAATTAGGGAAGAAGAACATGAAAAAAAATATATATATACACAAACCTTTCTTTAGATTACACTATCGCCAAAAAGGAGGAGATGAAGAAGAGTAAGAAGTAGAAGTCAATAATTAAAAAGATATTTTTACATAAAAAAATCCAATTAAAAGTAGATTAGAAGATGAAACAATAACTCATCATTAAGCCGACCTAAAATACGTTGATCTATGATAGAGAATATGAACCAACACAAAAAGTACACAAAAAAAAGTGGCTCATTAATGAAAAATGATATTTACAAAAAAAAAAAAAAAAAAAAAAAAAAAAAAAAAAAAAGTTGGCTGGAAAATGGAAATAAAAATAATAAGAAAAAAAAGGTAAATTTTGTCCAAAATTAGCATTCTTGAAAATTTTCAAATTTAATAAATATTTTAAAAATATATGGCTTATAAATGATTTTTTTTATGTAAAAGTCTTTTTAAGTCATCCTTGCCTTTATTTTCCTGTGACAGTCATCTAGAAGGAAGTTAATTGCCAATTTTCAATGTGTTAGGAAGCTGTGAGGAATATATCGTTTCCTCTTCTTTTCTTCTCTGGTTCGAGGGTATAAAAAGATAGGAGTTGATATTGAAATTTAATTTAGGAAAAATTTGGTTTAGATATTTTGGAGATTTGGAATTTTGGAAAGGATTTTGAATTTGTTATGCTCGAGAACTTTAAGGTTCACTACTTATGCCTGTGTATTCTTATGAGATCGCTAATTATGCTTAATTGACATAAAACATACACTCTCGATCATGAAATTAGAAGTTCGAACACCATATTTTAAATGGTTTGTACTAATTTTGTTTTTTTAAAAAAAAGATAAATAGTAAATGAGAACTTCTTATCAAACCAGCCCATAATTGTTGTCATTTATGGCAAGAATTACATTACATTGAATCATCATCCTTGTTTATCAGCTTTTAATCTTACCATATTGGTATATTTAAGAGGTAACCACATAATTGGCTATATTTAAATGTGCAATTTGAAATATAGCCACCAGATTTTTTTCTTTGAAAAATAAAAGGAAAAAAATCGTGGGAACGAAGGAAGGAGGAAAGTATGAGAAAGAAAATATTTATTAATTTTAAATTTTAAATTTTTTTTTTTTTTAAAAAAAATACGAATTAATGGATTAGGGACCTTTTAAATCTATCTTTAAAAACTAAGGGACTAAATCGGTCGAATCGAAACCTTGAAGACTAAATGCACCCATTCCTAAAATTTCAGAGAATAAAAAAGGTATTTCTTCCTTAATAAAAATTACCTAATTTTGTAAAATATAAAATATGTGTGTTCAAAGAAAAAGTATATATTCACCCAACAACATAAAAAATCAAGAACACCCTATATGCTTCATTAATCATCTATTTTTCATTATTGAAGTAATTGCAATTAATAGTACTTTTAGGGATAATAATAAGTATATAGTACTATTTTTTAAAAAAATTGTAAATATAGCAAAAAGTCTATCAATAATAGACTATGGGTGTGTTTGGAATACATTTTCAAATGTTTAATTTAAAAAATAAGTCATTTTGAAAAAAAAAATTAGAGTGTTTGGCAACTATCCAAAATAGATTTTTGAAGTGTATTTTAAACAATTTTTATCAAAATAGTTTAAATAAAAATGAGTTTTTTGAAAAACACTTATTTCTCAAGTCAATTCAAACGAACTCTATATCGGTGATAGACTTCGACCACTTATCATATGGGACTCCTACCAATGATATGGTCTATCTCTGATAGCTCACATAACTGGATTTAAATTTTACTATATTTACAATATTTTTGCATTGTGCTATATTTGCTAATATTTTGGACTTGATTGCTATATGTGCCAATGTCCCTTATCGAAATGGGTGACTTTGTGTTTTGGTCTTCACCTGCTAGTGTTTTATATTCCAATTTTTTTACATTATATACATGAGATCACCTAACATGTACAACACTAGAGAGTTACTAAAATCTTCGTCAACTAATATTAATAGATAGAATTTTCTTTTTATTTTTGCCACACAAATACCTTATATTAAAACTAGTTAAAGTTTTGTTTTAGACTTAGCAACATAAAATACCCTATTTTTTTTTAAAAAAAAAAAGAAAAATCCTTAAATATATGAGTCCTTATTGCCTTAAATCTCTCCGCATTCCAACTAAAGTTTCAGTTCGAAAGAAATAAATATACCTTATTCTCTTATGATTTGGAAAATTTTCACATATAGATAAAATTTTAAACTATTTACACAAAAAAAATATTGATAGACATTGATAGACTTCTATCAGCATCTATCAGTGATAGAGTTCTATCAGCGTCTATCACAACTATCTAGAATTTTTTTTATTTTATGTAAATAATTTTCCTTATTTTTCTATTTTTAAAAACTCTCCTATTTTGATTGTATTATACTAAACTTATGTTAGGTTATGAGATCCAACTAAATTATTAATTTTGGTGATGTTTTTTTTTATTTATCATCATTTAATTAAAATATAAATAAAATTAACATTAATTGCAGTACTTTTCACATTCTCATACTCTTAAGTACTTTTTCCGCATATACATTTATAAATATAGATGAGGAATATGAAAAGGCTTCTTTACTCTGATTTTCTCGTAGTCTGTGGAATGTCTTAATTCTTGTTTTTGGTTTTTTTTCAAAAAAAAAAAAAACAAAAAACAAAAAAAATGTTATGAATTTATATTTAGTAGTAAATTTAATAATAATTTTAATAATTGTCGAATAATATGAAAAAATTACTACATGCTTGCATAGATCGAAGTCATTCCAAGTATTCTTTCTCTTTCTTTCACTCAAATATCATAAGTTGGTTGAAGTTGAATGTTGATGCCACTCCCAGTTGCGTTCGGAGTAATAGTAGCTCATAACGATAATAGGATGGCGGTGGTAATAATAATAATATAGTGATGAGTCTATCTGACTAGAATTTTTCCTTCCATAAGTATAGAAAACAAAGGTTAATAAATAAAAAATTTGTAACTCTGTCACATATAAAGATAACTCAATTCTTTTTTTAATTATAATTTATAACTAAACCATTTCACACATTCCCAGTTATAGATAGATCTTTAAATAATTTTTTACTCATATATATATATAAAACTCTTCCATATTCAAACACACATTATATATAAAATAGTTTTTTTTTTTTTTAAGAAAAAAAAACTTCAAATAAAAGCCTTTCAAATTTTCTTTCTCAATTAAACATTCGCATCCTCAAGCGTGTTGGAATTATTATAAGGATCATATATGAACTTTTAACTATAATAATTAATAATCGAATTAAAGGAGTGTAATAATTAAATAATTTTTACGAATATATTAAAGAATATATTAAAATCTATGATTTAAATGTATTTATAGAATTAACAAAGATATTTAGTGTAACCAGTTTTATCTATTTATTTTTAAAAAATTGAAATGATACGTAGTATTTATAATAAGTTTTAAAAGTATAATCAGAAAAACTCTCAAATTAAAGTGTAAGAAAATTAAAAAAAAAATTGTATAAAACAAGGGAAAAAAAACCCTTTTGAGTTTCCAATATTTTATCTCCTTCATTTCTTAATCATTCTTTTAATACATGTGCGTAATAGTTTTTCCATATGAAATTTGAGGTTAGACCAACGTAACTAAACTTATTCGGATCTCGTACTCTAAAAATGTTTAAATCAATTACTAAAATTTCATGTCAGGAAGGGCACAAATGTATATAGAATTAGAAGTTTAGCCCATAAACTTCTAGATTTGTGTTTAATAAATTTCTTAGATATCGTATTAAAAAAAGTTCATAAAATATCATCTAACAGGTCTCTTACACATTTGAGAATGTTAAAACTTAAAATTATATTAGATATTAAATTGAAAAGAAAAAAACCATTCAATCAATTTTTATAAAAAACCAAAAATATTTGTATATCTAAGTTTAAAAATACTTTGGTAAGATTTAAATCCTTGACCTTGAGCCAACTACAAAGATTTCGTGCCTTTTAAGGGTGCTATGCCACTTTTCAGTTATAAGTATACAATTGAATGGCTGATATATTTAGTATAATTACAATTTTTTAATATTTAATAAAAATCAATATACAAATAGGTAAAACGTTACTAGTTGAGGAGGGCAGGTGCCTTTTGACTCCTTCATAGATCCCCTTGCTACTAACAACTTTAATTATATGAAAATCTTAACCGACTATCTATTTGGTAAAATAAATTATTTATTATCAATCACTTTTAAATTTATTAGATTTTAGTTTTTCTAAAAATCTACTTTCTTCTAACCATTTAAAAGTTACGATAATCCAAACTATTTTCTCCCTAATATAAAGAAAGGGAGAGACAGAAAGATACAAAACGTGGCTCATCTGCATAACTTTTATTTTTAGCCACAAAAAAATCCCTAATTTGGGATTTACTAAAATTATTTTTTAAAATTATTGATATGCGTGAGTGTCCGAGCCAGTGGCCACCATAGATTTTGAACCCACAACCCTTAGCCCTTTAGCTGATGTTCCCACTACCACTAGGTCAAATTAATATATTCTTTAAAACTCGGAGACTAAAAAGACAGTTTTATCTATTTTATTATATCATCCATTCAATTCAAATCTTTTTACCTTTAAAAAAAATCAAAACTTTTTAATTATATATATATATATATTTTTTTTTTTTTGCGTGATTTAATTTATATATTTGAATGTATGTTTCATCCATAAAATCTATAATGGTTTAAATTTGTATACGGCTAACATCAAAATCAAAACCCAACAAAATTCAATACTATTTTTCTTCTCCACCCCCAACAAAATTGGAGAAAGAAAAGGAGGAGATAATGGAAGAGAAAATTTTCTAATGAAAATTCTATATACTTTCAAATACAAAGTATTTGTGTGCATTTTGGATTTCAAGTATTATTTATCTTGCATTTTTTACTTTGAAAAATATAATTTAAGTATTTCCCTTTTTGACTTACTCTTTACTGAATGGTTTGAAATTTTAGGAATTATTAATGCGATTTATAATAAATGGTATTTTAGTCATCAATTACCAATATTGAAAGTTTGATCCAATTATCCAACAATGGTTGAACTAAAAAAAGAAGTGCTCAAAGCCTAAGAATTTTAAACTCTAGAAAATATAAAAGATAGATAAACCTAATTTGTTTTGCTATTGTTATTTTAATTCAAGTAAACTTTTTCAAAATTTATTTGGAACTTTTTTAAATAAAAAATATGTCTAAGCCCAGGTTCAAATTAGAGACCTCTAGTGTGTGAGACTAGCATGATAACCAACTACACCACCTAGACTTCTATGTTAAATTAAATCTAAAATCTTTAAGATTCATTAAAATTTTAAAAATATAATGTTTTGAAACACTTTGGAAGATTATAATTTTAAAAATTTCGTATTTGATCATATTCAAATAAAAAAAAAATTAATAGAGGTTGATTAGTTGAGGAATTTTCACTTTTTACCATTGATGAAATGGGTAAATATATTATAAAGGTACATAGTGGCCACCATTAGTTTTTGCAGCTGATTTGCTTCATATTTCACCAATTGGGGTTAGTGAAAAAAAGAGAAAAAGGTTGGTTTGGATCTCATTAATTAGCCTCCAAATCAAATTTGTTTTGTTGTCAAAGTGCAATTATTTGTCATCTCCTTAAATCATTAAAGCACTCATCCTTTTGAAGCTTTAATTTGATGGAAACTTTTACTGAAAATTATTTTTAAAATGATAAAATATATGTGACAAAATGTTCAAGTTTGGCAATCATGATCATGTTGACGTGGCTTGCACTATGTTCTAAAGGGCTCCACACTAGAGAGTTGTTTGGAAGTTTGAATTAATGCTGCCAATGGTTATTAGATAAATGAATTTGTGATTAATAAAAATTAATACATAGGTTGTGATGAGCTTACAAAATTTGGATTTATATAAATTAATATTTGGATTTATATATTTGTACAAAAAAAAAAAAGTAGTTTTGACTTTTTCACGATAAATTATAAACAAATTCAATTGATAAGTCACTTCTATCTTAAATAAAGTTTAAATTCTACCATAATTTTTAAATTTTGATATTTGTATAGGAACTTTTTAAAATAGAAAAATCAGGAAAATTATTTACACAAAAGTAAATTTTTTAGATAGTTGTGATAGACGCGGATAAAAGTCCATCAGGGTCTATCAGTGATAGAAATGACAGACGTATAAATGTTGATAGAAGTCTGTTAATGTCTATCCATGTTTTTTTTTTCTATTTTATGTAAATAATTTGACATTTTTTCTATTTGTAAAATTTTTCTATTTATTTTGTAATTTTAATGTCTAAACTTGTGTACTTTTATTTTAGATTTATGTATAAAAAAAGAATTATTAAAGACATCGACTTGTTTTCTAATTAATTAATTGTACATTTGATAGAACTAGATTCATATGATCAAATACTTCAAAAAGAGTATTAGAAACTAAAATACAACCTTTTTAAAATTTTAGAGATTTCAAAACATAAACGTTTTGAAATAAACAAAGCTTTTCGGATTTTGTTTTCTTTTTAAGTTTAACATTAATTAGTAGAGGATTTTGAACTTTTGATATTATCGAAAACATAATAGGCTATAAAGGAGAAACTTATTTTTTCCTTTTAGTTCATGATCATAGGAATATTTTAGGTAATTTTACATTTAAATCATTAAATAAAATTTTTCTCCTTTAAATTTTCATTCGCGTTAAAAAGGGAAAAAAATATTTAAAAAAATTACATTCTATCTCTAATATAATTCATGTCAGAAAAAAATTGAAAAAAAATGTCTCTAAGTTATCTAAAAATTAACTCATTCACATTAAATGATAGTATATATTTTTTTAAAAATAACATTTTATCTTTAATTCGCGTTAAAAAAAATTTCCTTTCAAAAAAATATTTGAAATGGGGATGGAGAGATGATGAGAGTGCAAAGATTGTGTGTCAACCTACTTGAGATGTTCGAATGAGCCTCCTAATCTTTGTTATTCCAATAGTTTCCCTTAAAAAAAACATTTCTATGGTATCTCGATTTCTTTTCATCCTTTTTTGAGAAACTTTATTTCTTCTTTCTTCTTTCTTCTTTCTTTTTCTTATTTTTATATTTCGTTATAGTTTCTTTTTTTTGTTTTTGCAGCTCAATGATTTTTCTTTCATTTCTATTATGTTTAAGATATCTACACCTGTCATCTGTGTTTATCTTTTTTATTTTGTTAACAACATTTTTTCTTTCTACAACTCGATAGAACTCTTTTTTTATTTTTTTAATTTCATTAATGACTATGTTTTCTTCTTTTTGTACCTATGGGTAGACAGTTTCTCCAAAAAAAAAAAAAATTATATTTGTGGTGCACCAATCCCCTATATTTGTTTAGTTTTTACTTTTTTTTTACACCTTTAAACTACTCTTTTTGGTGTTGCTAACTAACTTTCTAATCTTATATATATTAACGAGTGTAGCCATAAACTACGGGAAGGAGAAGGAGGACAAATTAAGACAATCTTCTTTATATTCATTTGTACGAGATTGAGATTGAGATTTAGATTGAATAGTCCTTTTTTTAAAAAAGAAAAAGAACAGTCTATTATAAATGTAATATATAAATGTAGATATCTATAACTTATATAGGTTAGAAAATATCATAAAACTCTCATTGAATTTGATGTTGTAACATACCCCCCATTGAATTCAATCTTGTAACATACACCATCCCATGTCCTATAAATAGTGGTATATAGTGCCTTTGTAATACACACCACAATTGAGTTCAATTACCATCTCTACTTTCTTATTTCTCTCTACTTTACTACTTTTGTTCTTCTTTTGTTCATTGTTTGTTCTTATTTTATAACACGTTATCAGCACGACTCTACCACTTTCATTTGCAAAAGGTAGGTTAATTTTGTTTTTATTTTTGTTTTGTGTTATGAACGTTCTATGTATACAGTATATGTATCAAATACATCATATATACACTGTATATGGTTTAAACGTTGACATGTTATTTTATGCAATATCGACATATTACTTTTACAAAGTTATTATTCGATTCATATAATATCATGATTAAATTTATCTTATTCTTTAGTTTATGTTTTATCTTATTATTCATGTATGAGAATAATATATTATGTATAATATGATTGTTCATTCCCTATAAGATTTTTCATCCTTTTATTTTTCCTAAACTTATACTTATTTGTGTCATTCATAGCATTGATCTAAATGATTATACCATTTTTATCTAAACATGTTGTTAATCATTTTATATATATATTTGAGCATGTTGTAAAATTAATATATATATTGCAATTTGTTTATTTGAATTATCATTAATATGTGGATAAAATATGCACATCTAAATTCTCATTACTTGATAATTTAATTAAAAAGATTGATATATTGCTATGTATTATGATATGTATTATACCTTTAATTGATCATAGGCATGTATATTTTAAATCACTATGCATTAACTTTGTTACATTTTATATTATGTACAATATGGTTTATTATTATTATTATTATTTTATATATAAACATCATATTTATAATACATATATATGTTGAGCATGTAATTTATATTGATTAAAAAAAAACATAATACAACATGTAATAATTATCTATATTGTTTAAAATGCATATTTGATATGTTTATTAAATTTCTAATATAAGTACATTTCTTTGCTATAGTTTACCATGACAAGTCTTACCAAATTAGAGTTTTTAGCTCTTGATATCAATGGTAACAATTATTTATCATGGGTACTTGATGCTGAAATTCATTTGGATGCCATGAATCTTGGAGAAACAATTAAAGAAGGAAATACGACTTCTAGTCAAGATAAGGCGAAAGCCATGATTTTCCTTTGACATCATCTTCATGAGGGGCTAAAGATTGAATATCTTACAGTAAAAGATCCCTATGTTCTATGGCAAAGTTTAAAGGAAAGGTATGATCATCAAAAAACAGTAAATCTTCCTAAAGCTTGCTATGATTGGATGCACCTAAGGTTGCAAGATTTTAAATCAGTAAGTGATTATAATTTCGCATTATTTAAAATTAGTTCAAAATGGTTGTTATGCGGAGAAAAAATTATTGATGAAGATATGTTAGAGAAAACATTTTCTACATTTCATGTCTCGAATATGCTCCTGCAGCAGCAATATCGAGAAAGAGATTTTAAAAAGTATTCTGAACTTATATCATGTCTTCTTGTGGCTGAACAAAATAATGAGCTACTAATGAAAAACCATGAGTCTCGACCAACTGGAGCAACACCATTCCCTGAAGCGAATGCTATAATTTCAAATAATCATGGTCGAGGTCAAGGTCGTGGTCGTGGTCGTGGTCGAGGTCGTGACCGCAGTAAAGGAAGAAATAACTATTCTTTTCGTGGCAATAATCATTCAGATTTCAAGAAAACCACAAATATTGATGATCATAGAAGAAAAACTTCACAAAATAAGAGCTCTAAAAGTGTTGAAAATCAATGCTTCCGATGTGGTATGAGGGGGCATTGGTCTAGTACCTGTCGTACGTCCAAACACTTAGTTAATCTCTATCAAGCCTCATTGAAGGAGAATGGGAAAAATGTGGAAGCAAACTTTGCATATCAAGATGATGTATTTGACCCTTCCAACATGACGCATTTGGATGTTGCTGACTTCTTTGAGTCTCCTGAAGAGAAAATTGATGCTATTGAAGGAATAGCAAATACTTGCTTTAATTATGATAATGTCCAAAAGTAATCTTGTTTTAGTTTCCTTATCTTCTACATTTGCAAGTTAATTTTGAATATTTGTATTAGTCTTGTCTTTAACTTTTAGACTTATTGTAATCGTTTTTTTTAATGAAGAATCATGGACATTTCTCATATTTTGGCTGACTCAAAGATGAATAATGAAGACTTATGTTTGGCAGATAGTGCAACTACGCATACAATACTTAAAAATAGAAAATATTTTTCTAAATTGACAATGCTTGAAGCAAATGTCAATACAATATCAAGTTCTGCAAACTTGATTGAAGGTTTTGGAAAAGCAAACTTTATTTTACCTAGAGGAACAAAATTCACAATTAATAATGCTTTGTTCTCTAGTAAATTGAAAAGAAATCTGTTGAGTTTCAAAGATATACGTCAAAATGGTTATCATGTTGAAACTAATAATAAAAATAATATAGAATATCTCTATATTACATCTATTGTTTCACATGGAAAGCATATATTGGAAACACTGCCGGTTTTTTCTTTTGGATTATATTATACACATATACGAATAATTGAAACATATGCAACAATGTACCTGAAGTTCATGAATCCAAATATATTCATCGTTTGGCATGATCGATTGGGTCATCCGGGATCAATAATGATGAGAAGAACTATTGAGAATTCTCATGGACATCCATTAAAGAACCAGAAGATTCTTCAATCTAATGAATTATCATGTGCTGCTTGCTCTCAAGGAAAATTAATAATTAGACCATCACCAGCTAAAGTGGGAATTGAGTCACCTACATTTTTAGAACGAATTCATGGTGACATATGTGGACCTATTAATCTACCAATTGGACCATTTAGATATTTCATGGTTTTAATTGACGCATCAAGTAGATGGTCACATGTGTGTTTCTTATCAAGTTGAAACCTTGCATTTGCAAGATTACTTGCTCAAATAATCAAATTAAGGGCACAGTTCCCTGATTATACAATCAAAAGCATTCGACTTGATAATGCTGGTGAATTTACATCCCAAGCATTTAATAATTATTGTATGTCAATTAGGATAAGTATTGAACATCCTGTAGCTCATGTTCATACACAAAATGGATTAGCAGAATCATTCATCAAACGTTTACAATTAATTGCTAGACCATTACTTATGAGAGCAAAACTTCCAATATCTGTATGGGGTCATGCTATTTTGCATGCAGCGTCACTTATACGCATAAGACCGACATCTTATCATAAGTACTCCCCAGTGCAATTAGCTTATGGTCAAGAGCCAAATATTTCTCATTTGCGAATTTTTGGTTATGCAGTATATGTTCTAATTGCCCCACCACAACGTACTAAAATGGGACCTCAAAGGAGATTAGGAATATATGTCGGATTTGATTCTCCATCAATTATTAGATATCTTGAACCCCTGACGGGTGATGTATTTACTGCACGATTTGCTGATTGTCATTTTAATGAGACAACTTTTCCAACATTAGGGGGAGGAATTAAGAAGTTGGAAAATGAAATTGCCTGGAACGCATCATTATTGTCTCATTTAGACCCTCGTATAGATCAATGCAAACTGGAAGTTCGAAAAATAATTCATTTACAAAACATAGCAAACAAAATGCCAGATGCTTTTACAGATGTTAAGAAAGTGACTAAGTCATATATTCCAGCTGCAAATGCTCCATCTAGAATTGAAATTCCAACTCAGCAAGTTGTTACAACTAATGAGTCAATGGTACGCTAGAAGCGTGGTAGACCAATAGGTTCAAAAGATAAAAATCCTCGAAAAAGAAAAGTAATCAATAGTCAAAATGACTCAATTGAAAATGAGAAGATTAAAAAAGAATCTCCAGACATGACTATTGATAAAAATGTCGAAGAGACTCGAGTATATGAAGATAACAGTGAGATCTCGATAAATTATGTAATGACAGGAAAAATATGGAATAGAACTGATGTAGTTATAGACAACATTTTCGCTTATACTGTTGCTCATGATATTATACATGAAAATGAGGATTCTGAACCTAGATCTGTTGAAGAATGTCGCCATAGAAAAGATTGGCTTAAGTGGAAAGAAGCTATCCAAGAAGAACTAAACACACTCTCAAAACGTGAAGTTTTTGGACCTGTAGTCCATACACCTGAAGGTGTAAAACCTGTGGGATACAAATGGGTATTTGTACGTAAAAGAAATGAAAATAATGAGGTCACGAGATACAAAGCACAATTGGTTGCACAAGGATTTTCTCAAAGACTAGGCATCGATTATGAGGAAACATATTCACCTGTGGTGGACGCTATTACATTAAGATATTTAATTAGTCTGACTGTATATGAAAAGCTTAACATGCATCTTATGGATGTAGTCACAGCATATCTATATGGATCTCTGGAAAATGAAATCTATATGAAAATCCCTGAATGGATTTAAGATACCTGAATCATATAATTCAAAATATAGAGAATTATATTCAATCAAATTACAGAGATCATTATATGGATTAAAACAATCCGGACGAATGTGGTACAATCGTCTAAGTGAATATTTTATTGAAAGAAGGTTATCAAAATAATCCAATTTGTCCATGTGTGTTTATTAAGAAATCACAATCAGGATTTGCTATTATAGCTTTATATGTTGATGATTTAAATATAATTGGAACTCCTGAAGAGCTTTCAAAGGCAATAAACTATCTCAAAAAAGAATTTGAGATGAAAAATCTTGGCAAAACAAAATTTTGCCTTGGCTTGCAAATTGAACATTTAGCTGATGGAATTTTTATTCATCAAACGACATATACAGAAAAGATTTTAAAAAAGTTTTACATGGACAAAGCACACCCATTGAACATTCCAATGGTAGTTCGATCACTAGACGTGAAAAAGGATATCTTTCGACCTCGAGAAGATAATGAAGAACTACTTGGTCCTGAAGTACCATATCTTAGTGCAATAGGTGCACTAATGTATCTTGCTAACAACACAAGACTAGATATAGCATTCTCAGTGAATTTATTAGCAAGATACAGTTCTTCTCCAACAAAAAGACATTGGAACGGAGTTAAGCATGTACTCCGTTATCTTCGAGGAGCGGTTGATATGGGTTTGTTTTATTCAAACAAATCAAATTTTTATCTAGTTGGTTATGCAGATGCTGGATATTTATCTGATCCACACAAAACTAGATCTCAAACAGGTTATCTGTTTACATGTGGAGGAACTGCTATATCTTGGTGGTCTGTAAAGCAGACCATTATAGCCACTTCCTCAAATCATGCAGAAATTCTTGCAATTCATGAAGCTAGTAGAGAATGTGTATGGTTGAGGTCAATGACTCATCACATTCGAGGAACATGTGGCTTGTCTTCTGGAAATTTTTTACCAACAATATTATATGAAGACAATACAACATGTATAACCCAAATCAAAGGAGGGTATATAAAAGGAGATAGAACAAAACATATCTCACCAAAACTCTTCTACACGCATGACCTCGAAGAAAATGGCGACATCAGTGTTCAACAAATTTCCTCAAAAGACAACTTGGCAGACTTATTTACAAAGGCATTACCCACATCGACATTTGAAAAGTTGGTGCACAACATTGGAATGCGACGACTCCGAAAACTCAAGTATATTCATGAGGGGAATAGAATTACTGCACTCTTTTCCCTTGGCTATGCTTTTTCCATAGGGTTTTTTTGTTCTAGGTTTTTAATGAGGCAATCATGGAAGTATATAAAATAATGTATTCTTTTTCCTTCACTAGGATTTTTTTCCATTGGGTTTTTTCCTAGTAAGGTTTTAACTAGGCATTTATTTTATATAATATGGATATCTAAGGGGGAGTATTATAAATGTAATATATAAATGTAGATATCCATAACCTATATAGGTTACAAAATATCATAAAACTCCCATTGAATTTGATGTTGTAACATACCCCCATTGAATTCAATCTTGTAACATACACCATCTCATGTCTTATAAATAGTGGTATATGGTGCCTTTATAATACACACCACAATTGAGTTCAATTACTATCTCTATTTTCTTATTTCTCTCTACTTTACTACTTTTGTTCTTCCTTTGTTCATTGTTTGTTCTTATTTTATAATACAGTCTAATTTTTTAAGGAAATTGAATAGTAGTTATAGATATATTAGAAATAGATTTTAAATTCTAATAAAACTGGTTTTTAATTTTAACAAAAGTGGCTCACTTCTATTTTATAGTTTTCTTAATAGTTAAAGACAGAAAATTATTTAAAGTCCGGTCAAGTAAAATAAGCTTTTCGAATATAGAAAATTTAATATTTTTTTTCTCTCTATTAAAAAAATGAACCTCGAAGTCAGAAGTTCAATTTCTCCACCTTAAATATTGTGAAAAAATATATTAAACAAATATTTAATTAATGAATCTAGATATATAATACTAACCGAAAACTTCAATTTTCATATTAATAATAAATCAATATTCTTGATATGTTATTTGTGTGTTTTTTTTGTTTTTTTGTTTTTTTTACTTGTGGCATATTTTCATACACATTTCTGCATTGTCATGGATTGGATCAATAATTCCATTATATTGTAAAAAAATAATCAAAATATCACATATATAAATGTAATATGAATATTAAATATTTTAATTGTTTAAAAGGAATAGAAAGATTATTTACTAATTTTATTTTTTAAATTAATTATTTTTAGTTTAATTAATTATTAATGTTTGAGCTAGAATTCAATTGAATCGACTTAATTTGGTCCAAAGACCCAAATCCAATTAGTTGGGCCCAAGGGCCAGGTCCATGGACCAGTCAAGCTTAAGCCCACAGAGTGCGTATGAAAACTCAATAAATAAAGGAGCTCTTCTTCATTTGAGGGGTTCAGAAAATTTACACTCATAGAGCCTAGAGAGAATTCTTTCTACAATCAGAAGACTCCCCAATTCATGAGACTGAATGAGAGAATCGGAGGATCAAGTACTAGAGATCAAACCACATCCGCATCAAATTTACACAAACACAAGTTCAACTTCACGAAATACGTTTGTCCAAGTTACCTTTGAAGAACACAACTTTCTTCAATTTTTCTTCTTCCAACAAACAAATCTCCACAACACAAACGAGACACCTCCAGAAAGTCTTCCTGACTATTTTCTTGGCAAGAATCGGCTTGTCGGAGCCTCCTTTTGGAGAAGAAAGGGATATATGACAAAGAACTTCTCCCCCTCCTCCTACTCAACAAATCATTCTCTTCTCTCCCTAATTAACTATTCTCTCTCTCCCAACCTATAGAATTCCTCTCTCCCTCTCAATTCTGAGTATAAATATCTCCTCATTTTCTCCCCTTCATATCCACATCTCCTCCTTTGCTCTTTTATATGTTTACAAGTCCTAACAACAAGTTAAGAGGCGACAAAGAAATCATAGCTCTAGCAAAAGTTGTTTTGAAAATCTTCAATTTTCTATTAGATTAAATGGATGATCAAGAAGAATGGTAGTGGAAGACAAATAAAGCAGAAAAAATCTCTTCAAGTTGAAGATTTCCTTTCTTCTTGCAAATTTTAAGCTTGTGTTTTGTGGATCAAGAAAAAATATCTAAAATGACTTAGAGGAGATTTTTTGTTTTAGAAAAATAGAACGAAACTCTCTTTGAATTTAATTAGCGAAAAATTAAAAATATAATTGTTTTCTTTTTTATATTTATAGGAAATTTGTTTTATTATTATCATTTTATTATATTTGTTTTTTTTTCTATATATTTATCTCTCTCTCAATATTAGCTTCAACATTTCACCTTTCTCTATCTTGAAATACTACATCTCACTTCTTCAAAAGAAATAAGAACTTTACTACTAAAATACTTATTCTAAAAAATATATAAAAACACAATTAAATTAATGTCTTTTCTACTTATTCTTATTGATATTCTTTGTTGTTTTTATACTTTTCTTTATTTTCATTTTATTTTTTTGAGCTTTAACTTCTCAATTAGTATAGTAGATCACTAATAATTTCAATTTTTAAAGTAGTGTTGTTTAGTAATCTTCAACTTTATGAGAGGTAAAAAGCTAATATATATTTAAAAATTAAACTTAAAAACAAGTCATCCTTGAATCTCCATAATAAAAAATTTCACAAAAAAAAATCTTATTCTATTTCACCGAAAATTTAATTTAATTTAATAATTAATTCACCAATGAGTCATTTCTTATTCACATTCAAATTAATTTAATACCCCTATATTTTAAAATATATAATTACTAGTCATATAAAAATAAATTTACTTTTTTGTTAAGTTAAAATTATGTAATAATAATTATTTTTAATCATACATAGTTTTAAAAATATATACTATGAAGTTTAATTTTGAAAAGGAAAAAAACACATGCAATACCTATGAAAATAAGGGAAAATATAAATTATAAATGTGGAATGTTTTTTTTTAGAAGATTTGAACTCATCTTGTAAATAAAACCTAAATTATGCTTAATTTTTTTTTTTAACAAAGTACTGACTAAATAAAAAAATGGAGAAAAACTTCACACACACTCACATACCCACATCAACAATAACAATATCCATCTTTTTCTTTTTCTTCTTTTTCTTTTTCTTTTTTATAAAGAAACACTAATAATATTTTTAAGTTGTAAATGCATTTTTAAATTATTAAAAAAAACATTAAAACATCTTTGTTTATAAGTTACATAACAATAAAGATAATATTGTTCGCACGAGGTTTCCGGAGAAACTTGTTTCGTGGAGATGAACTTGTGTTTATGTAGATTTGATGCTGATGTGGTTTAATTTCTAGTACTTGATGCTCTGATTCTCTCTCAACTGTACACGTGCGCTTGATGTAGGGAAGCGGAGCGCGTGGATGTATGTGAAGTTGGAGTCTTGGAGGAACGTATGTGTTCCAAGCAACTTCAGTCTTCAAGTGTGGTTCAACTTCAGGAGTTAGGGAGTCTTCTAATTGTAGGGAGAATTCTCTCTAGGCCCTCTGAGTGTAAAATTTTCTGAACCTTGCACATGCGCTTGATGTATGGAAGCGGAGCGCGTGGATGTACGTGAAGTTGGAGTTTTGGAAGAATATATGTGTTCCAAGCAACCTCAGTCTTTAGTATGGTTCAGCTTCAGGAGTTAGGGAGTCTTCTGATTGTAGGGAGAATTCTCTCTAGGCTCTCTGAATGTAAATTTTCTGAACCCTGCGCGTGGATGTATGTGAAGTTGGGGTTTTGGAGGAACGTACGTGAAGTTGGGGTCTTGGAGGAACGTATGTGAAGTTGGGGTCTTGGAGGAACGTATGTAAAGTTGGGGTCTTGGAGGAATGTATGTGAAATTGGGGTCCGGTCTTGGAGGAATGTATGTGAAATTGGGGTCTTGGAGGAACGTGTTCCAAGCAACTTCACGTGTGACTTCAGGAGTTAGGAGTCTTCTGATTGTAGGGAGAATTCTCTCTAGGCTCTCTGAGTATAAAATTTCTGAACCTTATAAATGAAGAGAACTTCTCTATTTATAGAGTTCTCAGGTGGGCTTTATGGGCTTGGGCTTGATTGGTTCATGGGCTTGGTCCATTGGGCCCAACTAATTGGATTTGGGCTTTTGGGCCATTTGGGCCAAATTAAGTCTATTTTTGAACTTAATTAAATTTTAGCTCAAACATTAATAATTAATTGAACCAAAAAATAATTAATTTGATCCAACGATGACGGAAACACGTGGCGCCATCGGGATTGCCAATTTTCGTCTTCAATTTCAATTTAGAACACATGTAACATTTAATTAGTCCCAAATTTAATTATTTTATAATTTCACCATTAATTTGGTAAATGACGTGGCAATTTGTGATTGGTCCAAAATTGCTCCTTCAACAAATATCTTTTTAATTTTTTTATTAAAAGAAAACTAATTAAATTTTTAAAAACCTTATCACATTTATTAATTTTTTTGTATTCTTAAATACAATTATGATCATGGATTAATGAAGGAAAAAATAAAATGGTAGAATATGAACCATTTTTTCTTGCATATATTAGATAATAATAATCTTTATTGTTTAAAGAAGTAACATATAACACAAATGAAAATTAAAATATCCTATTCGTTTCTTTTACTAAAAAATACTAATTTAAAAAAAAAACTTTACACACCCAATATTTAATTAAAATAATTTAATGAGCATTTTTAGTGCTTAAATACTTTATAATTATTGATGAATAAATAAAAGATAAAATTGTTGAATGTAAACAATTTTTCGTTGTATTTATTTTAGAGAAATTAATATACTTCATGAAATTTAAAAGACTTTGGAAAGTTTTATAACTCTTAATTTCTTACCACTATTAAAAAAGTTTTTTTTTTTCATGTATTCGATTACAAATACATAGATTTTCTATGATTTTAAGGTCTTCCTCATTGTGCTATTATTACTTTTTAATTATTTTATTAATGGATGTTTTTTTTTTATGAGCAAAGGCGGCAAATGCATCAACAAAAATCATGTCCAACGCACATATAGAAGACTAGTATATATAAAAGTACGGATGTTGGAAGAAACTTTTTTGGACAATATTAACCTTCCTTTTTTATTTAATACCGAAATTTAACCTTTCATTTATTTAATAGACCATGACAAATCCTTTCATTTTTTTTTTCTTTTTCATTTACCATTTTATTTTTGTTTATATATATAAAGTCTGATCTTAACATCAAAATTATATATAAATACATTTTTAAAAATTTATTCTCTTATCATTTTTCTCTCTATAATTATGCCTATTTTTTGTGGATATATTTGTGTGTATTGTTTAATGTGTAAAAACTTTAAAATTATAATAATTAAATAATTATTACATATAATTTAAATGTATTTGTAAAATTACAAAATAATAAGAAAGTGAAATGTCAAAAGTTTTATCGAGTTATTTTAAAAAAAATTCAAAGGCCACGTGCAAGGCACATTTTAAAAGACTAGTTATATGAAAATTGTGATTTTAGTTTGAAAATATTGCCAACCTCATTAACTCGACTAAAAAGTCAATGTTTGAATCTCCTACTTTTACTCGTTAAACTTGAAAAAAAAGTGTTAAAACATTTATTAAAAAAAAAAAAAGTAAAAGTTAATTCTAAAATTTATTTGAAACTATTTTAAATAAAAAATTTGTCTTAGTTCATATTCAATATAAAGATCTCTAGTTTGTGAGACTAGTGTGATAACCAACTACAACTACATTATTCATACCATGATAATATTGAATTTAATCTGAAACTTTTAATATTGACCAAAATTTTAAGAATGTTTTTTTTATTGGAAGAAAATTTCAAGAACGTTTTGAAACACTAGGAAGATTATAGTTTTCAAATAAATGAGTAGGCCCTTATTCTTTTTATAGCCACCTATTTTTGTCCGGGCTTACTTAAAATACTTAATTATTAAGTTTAATTTTGTCTTAATTTCTCTAATTTTGATTTTGTATTTATCCACCTTTATTTTGAAAGCAAAAAACTTATTTTACTGTTTGGTTAGAGTAACTAGATTGGATACTTAACATAACTAATTTGGTTAGAAAATTTACAAAAAAAAAAAAAGTACGCTTTTCAATTAGGTTTATTTTCAAAAAGAAATTTATACCATTTTGAGTGTGAGCTACATTTGGCATTTGTTTTCAAAATTTAAAATTTAGCCCATTTTTTTTTTTGGCAAATAGGGAAGTTTTGTTGGCTTTAAGGCCATCTTCTTCTTCAGCTTCAGGGAGAGATAGAGAATACACAGAAAAAAACCCTAAAAACAAACACATAGAGAGGGGGAGAGAACAGAGAATAACCCTATAGCAAAAAAAAAAAAAAAAAAAAAAAAAAAAAAAACCAGAGAACAAAGCCTAGAAAGCTCTTTTATCCTTACAAACAAAGTTTTACAAAAATCAACCAATCCCTTCCAAAAAAATCCGAAAATCCACAACATAAAAAGGCCTAACTTAGTTGGAGGTTGCTTTGGTAGGGATTTTCTCCCCAGGATTCACACCTCATACAACGAGTGAGGCTCAACCTTTAACCTTCTTCTTCTCTTTTGGAGATCTAAAAAAAAATAGAGAGAAAGAAAATGTTATAAGGGAAATTTTTTTTATTATTTCTTCCCGTTTTATGCTTATTATCATGTGATATTTATCTATTTCTACATGCATTTGTTTTAGATCTATACTTTGTCTATTTCGTCTATTTTATTCTTTTTCACTTTTTTTTTTATGTTCATCTTCACTTTCATCCTACATCCTCTTTGAGTTCTTTTTTTTTAAGTAAACCATGTGTTTTTTTTTAAAAAAAGAAACAGAGTTGAGAAAAAATAAAGAAGTAGAATAACATACCTTCCAAATGTTGTGGTTGCCGTAAAAAAAAAAGTATAGTTTT
The DNA here is from genome assembly GCA_002890555.2 of Lagenaria siceraria. Classification (NCBI taxonomy): domain Eukaryota; kingdom Viridiplantae; phylum Streptophyta; class Magnoliopsida; order Cucurbitales; family Cucurbitaceae; genus Lagenaria; species Lagenaria siceraria. The sequence goes on from CM016488.1 coordinate 18,093,613, forward strand.
TCTTAAAGAAAAGAGAAGAAGAAGTTGAAGAAAAGAAATAAAAAAGAAGGAGGTTGAAGTTGAAGAGAAAGAGGGAGGAAAAGAGAAATGTTGAAGAGAAAGAGGAAGAATGGTTTAAAATAGGAAAAGAAAGAGGTTTATAGTTTTTTTTTAAGTTTTTTTTTTTTTTTTTAGAAGTTTAAAAAAACGTTTAAAAAAATATTATTATTATTGTTTATTATTATTTAAAGAAAAAGAAAAGAAAGAAAGAGATGGGATGTGTGCCATCCCATCATTTTTTAATTTAAAATTTATTTTATTTTATTGATGTGTTGCAAATTTTTTTTTATTATTATTAATTTATATATATATAATCTTTTTTATTTATTTTGATTTATTAATTTTTCTTTTACTATTTTGTTACTATCTTTCTTATTTAATTTTAAATCATTATTACATTATATGTCTTATTTAGTATCTTCTAATTTATTTCTTTTAGACAATTTATTTTGTTATTTTACTTAATATATTCATATGCTTTCAATTTAGCTTATGTTTGTTAATTTTGTTTGTTCGTCTTTTAAATTCATTTTTTAAAATTAAAACCCGACGACGGAATTTAGAAAATTTGGAAGTCCGATTTTCTAAAATTCTTAAGGTGAGAAGTCGATTGTCTGGGAGTCCGAGGTCGATCTCCAATATGTTTTTATTAAATTTTTAATGTGTCATTTTATGTTTATTTAATATTATACTTCTTAAATTATACTTGTTTATTTAATATTCACATTTAAGTTGATTTTAATTTCTAGTTAACATTTCTTTTAAGTTTTTTTTTTTTTTTAAAATCATTTATTATTAAAACTCTGTTAAAGACATTTAAAATATATATTTTTGTAAAATACATTTTTTTGAACCTTTAAAAAATTAATATATTATTTCTAAAGATTTCCTAATTAACTTTTCTAAAAACTTGTTTTTTAGACTGTTTCCTTAAAAAATTTGCTAAGACGGAATCTAGGAAATTTGGGAGTCCAATTTCCTAGAATTCTTGAGGTGAGGGATCACACCTTTGAGAGTCCGAGATTTGATTCCAAGAAAAAATGAATTTAATTAATGTTTTAAAAATTTATTAAAAGGCTATTCCTATGACGGATTTTGAGAAATTGAAATAATTTCTCACATTCTTGAGGTGAGGATTTTTTTTTTAATTCTAGCATAGCCTAATTGATGGAAATTTTTTCACTTATTTTATGGGATCATTACCTCAAATATTGGAGTAATGAGGGGTAAAATAAGACATTTGTCTAAAAAAAATTTCTCCCAAATGATTTTATTTAAAGAATAATTTTTAATTCAAGATAAAAATGAATTGACCACCGTTTTACTTAACGGGTGTTGTGGGGTGCTAACACCTTTCCCATACACTAATGACTCCCGAACTAAACTCTAGTTTTTGCAGACCATTTTTATTGATTTTTACTTAAAATTTGTTTGCATTATTTCAGTGTCAAATCACACCGTAAAAAAGAATGGTGGCGACTCCTTTTTTATTTTCTTTTAAAATTAACAATTTTTAAGGACGTCGACCGTTCCACGTTGTCTCGGGCACGTGGCGACACTTTTTATATAATAAAAATTGACAAAACTAAAATATTATTCGCAACCAAAAAATAATTTTAATAGGTAGATCACCTTTGAGGAGTTTTCACTTTATACCATTTGATCAAATTGATAATATATTATACATCTACATAGTGGCCACCATTAGTTTTTGCAGCTGTTTTGCTTCATATCTCATCAATTGGCAATTGGGGTTAGTGAGAAAGAGAGAGAGAGAAAAAAGTTGTTTGGATTCATTAGCCTCCATATCAACTTTGTTTAATTTGTTGTCAAAGTGCAATTATTTTCCATCTCCTTAAATCTTTTTGAAGCTTTGATGGCAATTTCTAATGAAAATTATTTTTAAAATGATAAAATATATGTGAAAAATGTTTAAGTTTGGCAATCATGATGTTGATGTAGCTTGCACTATGTTCTAAAGGGCTCTACACTATAGAGTTGTTTGGAAGTTTGAATTAATGCAGCTAATGGTTTAGACAGATGAATTTGTGATTAATAAAAATTAGGGTAATCGCATTGGATAACAATTTTAAGAATAATAATTGAGTGTATAGTAATATTTTTTAAAAATTGCAAATATAGCAAAATCTATCCGTGATAGACTTCTACCAACGATATAGTCCATCACTGATAGACTTCGAAAGTAAAATTTAAATTTTTCTATATTTGCAAATTCTTTTATATTGTGCTATATCTTACAACTATTTTGGATCTGATTGCTATATTTGTCATTGCTCTCAAAAATTAATATATAGGTTGTGATGAGCTTAACAAAATTTGGATACATGTATATACAATTCATGATATTTAACAAATTAATATTTGGATTTATATATTTGTACCAAAAATAGTTTTGACTTTTTTTTCTATAAACTATAAACATAAATTCAATTGATAAGTCATTTCTATTTTAAATAAAGTTTAAATTCTACTTCAGTTTTTAAATTAATTTGGATATATGCTTTTTAAGGTATCGGAAGAAAACATCTTTTCCAATGCTATTTTTAATTTCGTCGGGAGAAGATAGTTTTTCTGACATCATTTGGTTAGGCGTCGGGAAAAAAATTGGAGGAGAAAAGCTTTGCCAAAGTTGATTTTTATTGGCTAAAATCACGAATTTGGTGTGGGGAGAAGTCATTCTCACAAAAAACCAGACTTCTTCCGACGCTTAAAAAGTGTTGTCGGCAGAAGGTACTTCTCCCGACAATACTCTCTAAGTGTTGGGAGATGTCCACCCCATTTCTCTCATCGTAGGTTCTACTATTCCCGACGATGAAATATTTTTGCGTCGGGAGAAGATTTTTTCGATGAGGCTTTCTCGATGACCATGCCGACGATAAAATTACTTTTTGATCAAATACTTCACGTTAAAGAGAATTATTAAGAGCTAAAATACAACTTTTTAAAATTTTAGACACTTAATTAAGAACACAAAAAAAAATAACTAAAGCGCTTATCAAATTTTCTTTTCTTTTTAAGTTTAAGGATAAGTAGTATAGAGGGTTTGAATTTAAGTTTAAAGATAAGAAGTATAGAGGGTTTGAAGACATTATCGAAGACATATATGTTTTAACAAGTTCAGCTATAGACGAGTTCAAAAAGCTTATTAAGTTCTGAAAAAAAGTTGTTTTATCTTTATCATGAAATGATGCCTAATAGAAAGTGGTAGATATGCTTGCATGCGATCTTTTTATTTAATGTTATCTCAGGTCTATAGCTAAGGCTAGTACATAATGGATATGGTAGCATTTGCCAGTTGCATTATTGTACTTTTATTAATCTCTTAATACAAGTCTATCTTTCATATATTTTGTTAATATTAATTCATAATCTCAATATTTTAATATTGGGTATTAATACAAGATATATATATATATATATATATATTATTATGTGGTAATTCATGATTAATATACTTTTCTATTATTTTTGGAAAAAAAGTGTCCTTGATGAATATTTTACGTTTTTTTAAAAAGAAATACTTTTAATGGACAAACATAATAAAATAGAAGAAGTAGAAAAAAGTCATCCAATTAAAATAAATAACTTAAAATTAATTAGTGCATCGGTGTAAAAAAGAAAATTATTATAAACAGAAAAAATACCAAACTATTTACAAATATATAAAAATTTCATTGTTTATCAGCAATATATCGTGATAGAATTCTATCGCAATAATTTTATCGCAGTCTATCGTTGATAGATAGTAAAATTTTTCTATATTTATAAATAGTTTGACTCATTTTTTTATATTTGAAAACAGTCCAGGTAAAAAACATTTACACTTAATGTTGTAAAATAGTTTTTTTAATATATATTCTTTTACAACAATCATTAGAAAAAAATTATTATATTATTTTCATACATTTGCTTTTTCATAAAGTAACTATTCATGTATAATGATTAGTTGTTTTAACCTTTTAGGTGCTATATTTTCTTAAATTGATATATGCAAAAGAGGAGGATATAATTCAAAAAACAAACACACACAAGAATAAAGTATATCTTTTCTTTCTTTCCTTAAAATTATAGCAATGAAAAAATAATTTTAGATGATGTGAGAATTTCAATATTGCTTCAAATATTATCTAATAAAATAACGATCTATCTTAAAATTAATTGAAAATGAAAAAATATTTCATCTATCTTATAAAGAGTGTAAGATTTTTTATCGTAGTTACATCATTTTTTATCGTAGTTACATCACCCATGATGACTGTTAATGAAGCTTGGGACCCTACAAGAGATACTTGGATCATGAACTCTCGTAGACCTCTGCTTCAGAGAGAAAAAAATGTCTGGATTGAGGCCTCAAATAGGTGGCAAAAGCCAGTGGACACACAGGAAGCCGATGTGTTTATTTGGAAGCTCAATAGCGATGGCTTATTCACTGTTAAATCTCTCAAAGCGCACTTCCATGGCAGTAACTTGAACACTCCACAGATGCAGCTTGGTAACCTGTGGTCGCTATACACATCCAAAAAATGCAAATTTCTTATCTGGAGCATTATGCACAAGGGATTAAATACCATGGACAATATACAAAAGAGAAATCCCCCAATAAATATTAATCCCAATTGGTGTGTCCTCTGCAAAGCAGAGACCCTGAAGCATTTATACCTCACATGTTCTTTTACAAAATCTATGTGGTCTCAACTGCTTCAATTGAACATTGTCCACCATTTGCAGTCCATTGATAGGCTTCTTGATTTCTTTCTAAATTGTAAACTGAACAACAAAGCTGGTGTGCTGGCTACCAATTTAGTGGCTGCAACTCTTTGGTGCCTTTGGATTGAAAGGAATCGCAGGATATTTCAAAGCATTGACAAATCGCAACATCAATTATGGGAGGACATTGTGACGTTGGCTAGCCATTGGTGCAAGAAATACCCATCTTTTTGTATTTATGATGTCCCTACCATTGCTTTAAATTGGAGGGCCTTCTTATAATTTTTTCGCTGCATTTTCTTTTGGTATGAGCTACTCTCTAGCTCTCTTGTACATTCAACGTTCCTCTTTCTTATTAATATAACTTTTGGCTTTGGGATAGGATGAGGGTGCTAAGAAGGTGTCAACCTAGTTGAGATGTCCCGGTGCACCTACTGATCCCCTTCCATTCGTACCTTGTTAAAAAAAAAGATTTTTTATCGTAGTTTTCTGGTTATTTTTAATGATTCAATTTTTAAAATGATTTTAGTTTAGATAAGCAAAACTATATTACTCATGCAAATTTTCTTTTTAAAGATGTTACATTTCAAATGAAGAAAAAGAATTTTAACTCACAATACTACTTAAAGCTTTTTTCGTTTGGTCTCTATTCCAACATGTCTCTACACCAAGAATGCCCTAAAAAAAGAAAAAAGAGAAAAAAGAAGCAAAACTTGTGTCCTCGACACAATAGATGTCACCCTTTTTTCTTTGTGATTTAGCACATTCGAGGTGGGGTAGGGTGCACAGTAGTACTAGAATGTTCGAACTACTTAGAGCTATGCTTTTATCTTTCATATAAAGTGATAACAATTGATGGTTAAGTTTTTCCTTTATATTATCAAGAATAAGCAAAAAAAAAATATTAAAATTAAAAGAAATGGGGCACGAAATATTATAAGGAGTAGAAAAAATAAATTGAAAGTAGAATAAAGGATCGAGTGTATGTAGGCATATATTTACTTTGTATGTGTAATACCAAGTTTAAGAGGGTTACATGAATGAGTCGATATACATTCCAATGAGATGGATCTTTAGGATATGAAAGTATGATTAAAAAGATTTAAAAAAAAATTGAAAATTACTACCTACACTAATAAAGTGCACAATTCTTTTTGGTAGCTCAATCATAGAAACTCTAAAGTTAAGTGTACTTAACTTGGAACAATTCTATGCATAAAAGTAAGGTGCAATTACTTGGCGAAACAAACTTCTGTTATTACAAATATAACAACATCATATATGTGTCTACTTGTAAATATATAAAAATTAAAAAAATTGTGTCTATTTAGACATTAGGTAATTTTCTTTTTTCCTATATACAACATTGATATAGATATACATGTTTGTCACTAATAAAATGTTAGATTGATTGATAGACCTTTAGAACTAAGAGTAAGGCCGTGTCGAATCTTGGTCTGAATCTTAGGCCTGAGACCTTAGAGTATGCATAAAAGTAAGATGCAATTGCTTGACGAAACAAACTTTATTTTGTAAATATAACAATTGAAAAAAAAAATCGTGGCTAATTAGACATTAGGTAGACATTAGTTATGTTTAAATTTGAGTTGAGTTTTAAGTTTATGTTGAATTTAAGAATATTTTTATTGAGTTTGAAATTGATATATGGATAAGTACATTGAGTTTGAGATTGGTATATTTAGTTTGGTTTGGTATATGATATATTGATTTTGAGATTAAAGTGTGTGTGAAATTATTAATATTACTAAGTTTTATATTGAGTTTGAGATTAGTATATGGATAAATGCATAGTTATGGTTAAGTTTCATAGCAATGTTGCTATTAGTATAGGGATAAATGCACATATCTATGTTTAAGTTTTACATCAATATTGCTATTAGTATAGGGGTAATTATTTTGTATTTTGTAGGTATCTCGAGGTTTATGTTAAAGTTGCATCTCTGGACAAGCAAAATTAGGTTATAGATTTGTATTTTGTAGGTACTTCATGGTTTATATTTCGTGGATATTATGTAATGTTATTTTGATGCTCATGTTTCGTGGATAATAATACTATCTTATTTCAAGGACTTATGTTTTGTTAATATTATGTAATGTTAAGATGAATCTTACTTTTAGTCATTTATTTCACTAAATTTGTAAGATTCAAACATATGTTTCGTGGATATTATATATTTCAGAAAACTAATTAAATGTATTAGTTGTTGATTTTAGTTTATTTGACTACATTTATAAGATTCAAACAAGTTTGATATTTAGTAATAAGAAAAAAATTCATTAAAAATAAATCATTCCGGACGCCAAATTTTATTTCGTCAGGAAAAATAACATTATCATGAAATTTTGTTTGACATTTACTTGACATTATTCTAATATGTAGTCGGGATAAGTAACTTTTCCTACACCAAAATAGGTGGGTATTGGGAAAGGTAACTTTTCCCGATGCCAAAATTGCAAAATTTGGTGTCGGGATAAACAAGTTTCACACAAAACATAACCTTCTGCTGATGCTAATTGAGTGGTGTCGGCGGCAGAAGGTATTTCTCTCGGTGCTAGAAATTGGTTTCTTGTCGTTGAGAGAAGTACCTTATGCCGACGCCACTCTAGTAGCGTTAGCAAATAGTCTTCCCACTTCTTCCATTTGCGAAATCTTTTATTCTCGATGAAGAAACTTTTTGGCGTCGGGAGAAGTTTTCCGAACGAGGCTATCTCGACGACCATGCCGATGGTAAAAAAGGCGTCATAAAAGCATTTACTTTTCTCGATGATTTTTGCCGTAAAAAAAGTCAAATTTCTTGTAGTGATATATATACAAATTTGTCACTAATAAAATGTTAGATTGACAGATAGACATTTAAAACTAATTTGTTTTTCGTAATCTATTAATGATAAAAAAAATTTCTTTTTTTTTTTTTTTCTTTTTTTTTAAAAAAGATGTTTATTAATGATATACGAAATAGTGAATTGTATATATATATATATATATATATAAAAGTTGTTTTTAAATATAAAAAAATGAGCAAAAATATTTATAAATGTAGAAAATTTTTGCTGTACGATAGTAGTCTATCACGGTCTATTGCGGTCTATCGCTAATAGACACTAAAATTTTTCTATATTTGTAAATAGATTGCTATTTTTTTCACTTTTAATAATTTTCTAAATATTTAAAGTAATATTATGTTTAAGACCATAATAAAAGCTGTAGACTGTAGTGGACGTGGAGACCATAATAAAAGCTTTCCCAACAAATTACAAACAAACATAGACAGAAATTAGTTTTGTATTCACTTCTTTTCTTTTAAAATATTAAGTTTATTTCCTAATAAAAGAATTATTTACTAACAAATGTATTGTATTAAATTCTTTTAAAAAAATCTACAAAAATTTTGAAAATAGAGATAATGGTTTTCAATCTTTTTTTTTTTCCAAAAATCTACTATTATTATTTTCTAAAAAAATGAAGAACAGAGAAGTGAAACAAAGTAATTGTTTTTTGTTTTTCTTTTTTCTTTTTTCGCTTTTTCGCTTGGTTGTTTTTTTAGTACGAAAGGAATATATTTTTTTAAAAAAAAATCTAAAAATTATTATCTTTTCTATAAAAATACAATATAGGGTACCAACATTCCATATAAGGCATTTTACAATTCTGTCGTATATGGAAATATAATAATTAAAAAATAGGTAAAAAAGAATCTCATATTCTCATATTTATCTTCTTGTCTTTTTAATAGTAAATATTGAGGTTACGTTACGTTTACACTCGACCGTTTTTTTTACTGCTCAATCAGATTACGACCGTTTCTTCTATCTTAACAAAATGCATATGCATGACCATATATCAATTTTAAACAGATGTAAAGGAGACATTATATATATATATATATAATATCTTCACTTTAAGTGTATATTCTCATACCATTAGAAATAATTTATTCTTTTTTAATAGTTGAAAGTTATACCAATATGCACAATGATATTAACTTTTCAAACAAAAGCAAAAACAAAATTCCATTTCAAAAACCACTTCTTTAAAATAACCCAATATATAGCATTGTTTTTTTTGGACACTAGTTTTGAAATTTCCTCAATCTTCCATGGGTGTGATGAAATCCCTTCATTTTCATAGCACTAACTAAATTATTAAAACATAGATTATGTGGTAACGATTTAGACGTCTATGGTTTTCAATTTCTCCACCTCTTATGTGGTACTGAAAAAAAAGAGTAATACGTAGATCCATCTCTATACATCCATTTTAATAAAAAAAAAAGTTATATTTTTTTAAAAAAAGAAAAATTTTCTATTGGACAATTTGCGATTAGAAATTTGGGTAGGCTGGAATACAGCTTATGATGATGCACTTTAGATTTCACTCCATAAATACTCAAATCAAATCAAAGTAGAAAAATCCTCTCACAAATTCATCTTCCCTTTGGCATCATAAAAAATTTTCTCCACTCCCCAAATGAAGAAGAAAAAAATTCTAAGCACCATTCTCTTCCTCTTCTTCCTCTCAGCATTCTCCTTCTTCATATTCATCATACAGCCAGATAGATTATACCTACACGGCGTTGTTTTCGAGGTTCGAGTCATCAATGGCTTCAAAAACAACTCATCTTTGCCTTTGGTAATATGGTGCTCTTCAAAAGAGAGTGATTTGGGAGGGAGGGCGTTGCAAGAGCATGATGATTTCAGCTGGAAAGTGACAACAAAACTTTGGAAGAGCAACCAATTCTCTTGTACCATGAAATGGGATGCCAAAAGGAGGTCCTTTGATGCGTTTAAGGTTCCTAGGGACTTTTACCGATGTGGGATTTTCAAGAAGTGTTCTTGGTTGGTTACTGAAGATGGCTTCTATTTTAGCCCTGATGAGGTTAATTGGAAGAAGGATTTTCAGTGGTGATCAAACGCAGAGAATTTTTGTAAAGGGTTGTTTTTTTAATTTAATAATATGCAAGGTAGTAGATTCGAAGAACTTCAGATACTTGATGGATGATATATGTTTTATGTCAGTTGAATTATGTTCATGTTTCTTCTGCCCAGATTAAGATTGTCAGGAAGGTTTTATATTACATATTTCTTGTTGTTTTGATTTTAGTTTTGGTGCAAGGAAGGTTTCTTTCTTTCTAATCTTCCAAATGAAATGAAAAGATGAGCAATAAACATGAATTTACTCTATTTTGTTTTTTTAATATACGATTTTAGTCCTTAGATATATTTTATTATTATTTAAATTTCTATGACTTAATAAGTTAAATTTAAATTTAGACTTTTTTCGGTATAACAAATGTAACGAAATACAAATTAATTACTATTAAGTTGTTCATGTTGATTGAATTTTGGTTAAAGTGCGTTGAGATTTAACCGTTTATCTCTTTTAAATGGCTTAGTATTTCAACCATCATTTTTACCAACTTGATGTATGTTTACTATCATCCCATTAAATAACATCTATAGATTTGAAGAGTATAAATAAAAAATGTTGGAATGAGAACAAAAACTTATAATAATGAAGAATAAATTAGAAAAAGTGCACCAAAACAATAGGACAAACATTTATCTGATCTTTTTCTTTCTTTTATCGTACTTTAGTATATACAAAAGTTGTTTCGAATTTGAGTTTATCTACTTTAATTTGTTTATTGTTTATTGAGTTTATCAACTTTAATTTGTTTATTATTATTGAGTTTATCAAGTTTAGATCACTCTCTCTCCACCACACAAAGAAAGAAATGTGACATCGATGAAAAAGGAGGAGCACTTAGATTTCTTACTGTAAATGAACATATTATTGTAATAATAGTAATGTTCATTTATTCTTTTTAAATTTTTATTTTATTTTAATTTAATTTTTACAATTTGAATCGCAAACTTCTTAATGGTTAACACATACGTTATGAAATTTTGAATTAAATTTACGTATTTACATTTACGTTTAATGCATTGTTTAACATTTGTTTTCTTCATTTTTGTAGTGAAATTTTATGTGGTTGGCATATTGTAAATTTTTATTTTTAAGGAAGTTGGTAGTGAATTTAGAAATAAATGGTTTTATTTATTTATTTTTTATAAATAGAGTACGATAATTTGAACCTCTCTAACTTGAAAAAAATAGTATATATTAGTTACCATTAAAATAGGAGAATTTTTAAAAATAGAAAAATAAGGGAAACTATTTACACAAAATAACAAAATTTTTAGATAGTTGTGATAGACGCTGATACAAGTCTATCAGGGTCTATCAGTAATAGAAATGATAGAATTCTATCACTGATAGATACTGATAGAAGTCTATCAATGCCTATCAGTGTCTTTTTTGCTATTTTATATAAATAGTTTGATATTTTTTTTCATATGTGAAAATTTTCCATTAAAATATGCTCCTTTGACAAAAATATATTGATTTAAATTTATATAAAATGTAATAATCAGAAAATTATTTAATGAGGAATAATATGGAATGTGTGAATATGAAAAAAAAAATAAAAAAAAATAAAAAGGCTGAGAGACGTGTGCATTGGATAGAAGGCCACGTCACACACTTATATGTTGGATTGGATACCTTTTTCTCCCATTATAAATTGTTTGGAGAAATTTACCACATTGGAAAGAAACAACACAAATTAGGTAGGGTGTTAAAATTTGAATTAAATTACATGTATAGTTTCTAACTTTACACATATAAGTATCTGTGTATTATAACTCTTTGATATATTAAAAAACTGATCTATTAAATATATAATTAAATTTTAAATCTAATGAGACTCTACATTTTCAATTTTGTAGACCTAGTAAGGTCGTGATTTTTTTTTAAAAAAATATTGAATAGGTCAAGGATCTTTATTAGACATGAACTTGAAAATTCAAGAGTCTATTGGAAACAAAAGTGAAACTTTAAGTATGTATATGATATTTTCTTTAAAAAAAAAAAAAATTAGAGACTTTTAGACACATTTTAAAGTTCAAAAAACCAATAAATAAATGCAAACTTGAAAGTTTAGGACTCAAATTGTAATTCAATCTAAAAATCTTGCAATTTCTTTAATTTAAATGCTTTCACATGTAAATGTGAACCTATGACTTTAATATAAACCTTTTTTTAAAAAACAAATGTTAAAACTATTGGAAGGAATTGAAATGAAACAAATATAGATTTTAAACAATAAAAAACTAAAAAAATTATCATCAAACGAGAGCTTAGTTTTCTCTAAAAAATGATGTATCGATTTAGTATTTTTTTTTTTAAAGGATACAGAGGATCAGGGGTGCACCCGAACATCTCCACTAGGTGGACACCTTTTTAGCACTGACATCATCTCCCAATTGAATATATTGAATAAGCCCAAAGGAGACTACAAAATCGCAAAAAGGCTAGAGATAAGCCAATCTTAAGTGATTAATTGTTACAAAAAGTACTTAAATTTATAACAATAATAGAAGGGTTGTAATTTTTTAAGAGATTGCTTTTATGAGCCCAACAACCAGCTAGGGAGCAAGCATCAATCCACAAATTAATAGAGCTTCTACTAACCTTTTTGAAAGTACGGTTGTTTCGCTCAATCCATATAGTCCACAAGATAGCCGCTTGGCTGAAAGTAACAACCTTCTTTCTAGTCTTTTGCTTGTGGTTGCAAAGACCCATTATGATATCATTAATGAATCGATATTTAGTTTGATTCTTCACCGTTTTATTTGTCATCTTCCAGAGTTTAGTGGCCACTCTACAATGAATGAAAAGATGCTCCATATTTTCATCGTGGATATAGCAAAGTGGGCACCAAATTAGGATTGAGAACCATATTAGAAAGTCTCTTTTGGAGCATATCCATTGTGTTGATTTTTTTATAGGATAGAGACCAAAGGAAGAACCTACACTTTTTTGAGATTTTTGACTTCCACAAATTGTTATATATATTGGAGTCGTGTAGTGGAGTCTCAATGGAAGATTGGGAGTGTAAAGCCTAGCTTCTTGGTCGATGCTATCGTGAAGTTTCCACTAGGGTCTAGCTTCCATCTTGGTTTGTCTTGGTCTCTATTATCAGATGGAGCAATAAGAATACTTTTGATATTATTCCATTGTACCATCTCTTTGTCTTGTAGCATTCTCCGAGGTCAAAAGTCTCAATCAGATATTCTATCATTCTACATATCTTTAATAGAGCCATTCAGAATAGAAGATAAAGCATATAATCTAGGCAAGCTCTCAGCTAAAGGCCTATTTCCAGTCCACAACCCCCTTTCCAAAGAGATATTATTTCCCCACTGTTGATTCTCCAAGCTAGATTAGCTTTGAACCAATCGATCCTCTGTACAATAGATCTCCATGGGAATTTTAGGCTGCAGAACTTGCTATTTAGAGGGATTTTCCCAATAAACATGTGCTTGTATTTGACAATGATGATTCTTTTCCAAAGAGGGTTTACTTCGTTACAGAAACGCCACAACCCTTTATAGAGCAAGGCGAAATTTGTGTCTTCCAAATTGTTTATCTGCAGCCCGCCTTTGTCATTTGGGGTTGTAACAACAGAATATCTTAGAAGATGAGTGTTGTAGCTGCCATTGTCATCCTTCCACAAAAAGTTTCTCTAAATTTTCTCAATGCTGCGGTAGACAGATTTAGGGGCCCAAAAAAGATATAGCATATAGGTAGGTAGACTAGTGAGTGTGGATTGGATCAGCGTTAGTCTACTTCCTTTTGAAATGTGAGAATATTTCTAGTTGCTCAGCTTTTTGTGAATTTTCTCAATTATTTTCTCCCAAAAGAAGGAGGATTGAGGCTTGCCACCAGGAGGAGCTCCTAGTTATATGACCGGCAGATGTTGTTGGGTGATTCCCCATCTATTTGCAACCTCCTCAGCCCTTATTCTATTGACATTTATGGCAGAATAGTAGATTTTTGGAGAAAATTCAAAAGCGCCAATTGCATTGCAAAAATTTTGAATGTATTCATATCGTTATCCTCAACAAATATCAGAATATCATCAGCAAATAAAATGTGTGTAAGTTGACAACTATTGCCAAAATTAACCCCTTTAATCCGACCCTATTGTTCAAGCTTTTGTAATAGTCTACTGAGATAGTCCATAGCTATGACGAAGATGAAAGGGGAGAGGAGGTCATCTTGTCTGATGTCTCTACTTGGCTTTATATGACCTCGAGGTTTTCCATTTATGAGGATCGAGCATTGCACGCTTGTAATGCAATCTTTGATCCATTTTCTCCATCTATCTGTAAAACTTTTCTTTATCAGCATATGTATCGATTTAGTATTAGTTTCAACCGCTTATTAGATTAAGGGTGTGTTTGGATTATTTTTTTTCAAGTTTTTAATTTTTTAAAAAAAGAACAAGAAAAAAGAATAACCCTATTTTCTAGTAAGAACAAAAAATACTCTATTATTTGGGAAGAAATTCAGGCTCACTCTAGGCCACTAGCTCTTCTCAAATTACAATGCTTACTCCATTGCTGATCTAAAATGGAAAGCTTTCTTGTGTGATTTGTATGTTGCTCACATGCTTTTAATAATACAAGTATGCTATTTCTAAAAAAAAAAGAAAGTAAAAAAGTATGTTTTTTAGTGTTTAATTGAAATTTTTTTCCAAATTTTCATGATAAATGAAAATGAACCAGAATACCCGATCCTCAAACTTCCCTTCTCCATGGCTGCCTTCGCCAACCTTCCATCAACCACGGACAACCACCACATGTGATCCTAAATTTACACAATATTTCAAGAATGCTCTTACAACTATTTATTAATTTATAATTAATTAAATATAATTTAAACTTATATAACATATTTGGTTTTAGGAAAATTACTCTAAACAGAAAAAATATCAAACTATTTACAAATATAAAAAAATTTCACTGTCTATCAGTGATAGATTGCAATAGAATTCTATCGTTTTCTATCGTAAGCAAATAAATTCTATCGCGGTTTATCATTGATAGACGGTAAAATGTTTCTATATTTGTAAATAATGTGGCTCATTTTTCTATATTTGAAAACTGCCCTTTGTTTTATTAATTTTATTTTAAAAAAATTAATATAGTTTTATTATTTTATTTGTTATTTTTCTAAAACAAATAATATATATTATTTTAAGATTTTTATAAAATAAATATTAATTTAAATTTAAATTTAAATTTATTTCTTAAAAAATAAAAACAACTATAATATAATCAAAGAAAGTGAAATACATAATTGACCGTATTCATTTTAATTATAAAATAAAAATAAAGAAGAGTGTCTTATAAAACAAGAGAATAAAGAACAAATAAGGAGAAGAGAAAGTAGAGACTGATGTATTCTCTATTCAAAGTCCCAACGACCATTATTTATAGAGTTTACAAGATATGAAAAAGCTAAATATAAGGAGAAGATCAAGGGAAATATATTGGAAATAATATCTAAGGATATAAAATCTATGGACATCTATATCTAACTCAAATATTTATAACAGAGTGATATTTATGTATGTGAAAAAAAAAATGATTAAAAAAGTAAAAAAAGGATGCCCTCAACACGAGAATCCAGAAAATCAATATTTCAGGAAGGCATACAAAACTCTTGAGATGTCTTTCGTAAGAGCATCATAGAATGTCTGGGAATCTCCAGATTCTTAAATATCTTATATTACTGCAAAACAAATGTTGTAATCCAGAAATCCACTTCAGGATTTCCATGAAACAAATGACCCCTCAATGATCACTACTACCTCACCAAGCGATGACCACTCAACTGTGGTTGACCAGTCACCTACGAGTTTTTAATTCAAAACAGTTTTTTTTTTTTTTTTAAAAAAAAGAAAGTGATTAAAAGAAAATGAATATTTTTTTCCTTTATCTAGGCAATTCAAAGAGATTCTAAAGAGTTTGTTAGAGAGATGACCTACTAATTGACAAAATGAGAAAGATTAAACAGTTTCACATGACAAATATTTGATGATATTATACATCACGACCATTGACCTAGAAATAATTCTTGAAAAATCTGTGGAAACCCGACAATTTGGTGACTGTTTTGAACATAGTGGATAATGTCCATTAACTACAAAGTTACTGTTGGATCACATTCAAGGATGTATATATTCATATACATGTCACTCATGCCTCCCTCTTGGTGTTGCCTCCAATACACAAAATTGGAGAACAGAAAGAAAAATCAGAAAAGTTGGAACACTCTCTCTTATGATCTCAAATAATGTTATTCAAGGATAGAGACTAATCAAAAACACCAATTTTCTAACCAAAGCATAAGTCTCTTTTCATCTATAGTAAACTTTATTTCCATTCCGAGTTTTTCGGGTATGTGTTTTTTCGTCACTATTAAACGCAAAAGCTTAAGCCGGTCTAGAACAAAAGGGTTAACCTTTTTTTTCTTTGTTTACAATTTCACTTGAATGTTTAGATTAGAGGTCTGTGTTTGATTTGTAAGATTTATTTTTTTTTTCAAACGAAGTATATTACGAAAAAAAAACCTTTACAACTCAAGATTAAAGCATGAAGACAAAGCCAACACAAGACAATAAATAAAGGATAAAAGACAATACAAAGAACAAAAAAACTAGGTCATTGTCAATAAAGCTCAATGAGGAGATCAAAGACCTAGAGACATGTCGTTCTTTCACTACATATCTGATCAGGTAGAGCAACAAAAAAAAAAGATATTCGATCGACAAGATTTATCATAGTTAGCAATATAAAAATTTGAATGAGACCTCCATTATCATCGTGAATATATACAAAATATCAAATGATATAAATTAAATTAAGAAAATTTTCAGACATGTAAATGTAATAGGCTCAAATAAATTTAATCATTCACTGTTGTTTTGTTTTGTTTTTTTTAACAAAGTTACTAAAGAGGGATCAATAGGTGCACCGGAATATCTGAACTAGGTTAACACATCCTTAACACCCTCCACTATTGTTTTGTTTTGTTGTTATTATTATTGTTAAGAAAGGTTAATAAGCAAGAAAACATCATAAACTCTTCTTTTGCTTTTTCACTAATTTTTTCCATCTTATCCTTTGGTAATAGGGTTGAGATTTCTCTTCATCACCATTCTCCTCTTTTCATCACAATCTTATGGTTTCCCATTCACAAAACACAAAATTGTATGGTTGGGTGGCTTCAACCACATAATTAATGGTTGGGTTCTTTCAGCTCGTATGGTCTCTTTCCCACAAACAATAACATTATTTTCTAAAATAAAAAGTTTAGTTCCCATAAAATGTGTATGACACACACATTGCTTTGGTAGAGGTTTTGGAAAATCATTTCAATAAATGTAAAAATATGATTTTTTTTTTTCTTTAATGAAATGGGACATATTGGAAGACACTTCAAGAATAATTATTTTCTCCAAAATAGTACTCTTGCATATGACCAATATTTAATGAGTGCGCAGCACGAACAATACAATATATAGAATATGCTCGAGAATATTTATAAAAGATTACATGTATATACTAATTTTTATGTTTAATCTTTTGAGTTTAGCCGTGATTTAACATGCTATCAAACTACATCTCGTTCCTATATTTATGTTGGTCGTTTCTAATAATTATAAATTTTTTAGGCTCATGAGACTTCAACATTACACATACACCTAACAAATTCTTTGACTTTGTTTAGGATATAATGTTAAAGTCTTAATCTTTTTTTCTTTACTTCTACTCGTCTGAGCATAACTTAGTCAATAAAACACCAATAACTCATTTGGAATTGTGCTCCTCTCGAATCTTGAGAATGAGCTCAATCTACTCTACCATTTATCCTTAAAAAAGTGAAGCTATTCTGAAACAGAACTCAAATGAGATTATTTGGTGTCACTACACATAGTTGGAATTGACTGTCAATTTCAATCTCTGTTTGTTGTGTTGCTTTCCAAAACTTCCCCGTTTGAAGAATAATGTATATAGAATTATTAAAAGTTGCTTAGATTTGAGGGGAGGGTGAGCAATATCTTTGGTATCTCATCTTTTTTTTGCATCACATTTTTTTCCTTTTTTGCATAGTTTTTTTTCCTATTTAGTTTTTCTCCCACTAATCATTTGAGAAAACAAAAACCATTCTCATGAGTATACATATAAGCTAGTTTTTACTCCATTTTTAGTGTATAATTAGAAAAAAATAACATTTTATTGGTATATGGAAGCATTTAATTAAATGAACTCAAGGTAAAACTTATTTCTTAATGCATATAAAAAAATATATCTGCAAATTTTAAAAAATATTGACTAGATCAAAGATATCAATTAAACATAAAATTCAACCTTTAGAAATCTATTGAATATAAATGGACACAATTAAAAGTTCACGTGTCTATGTAGTACTTATAGACACTTTTATACTACAACAGAATTGTGATTTCTTGATATTGAAAAATTGTCACAAACAATATTCGTGACACTTATTTTGTGTCCTTATATCGCCTATCAAGATATGAATATTAATGACAGTTTTAAAAAATGTCATAATTGGACTTTTAATGACAACAAATAATTGTCAACAATCAACATTTACTGACAATTATAAACTGTCACTGTCAAGTTTACTATGACAAGTTATCATTGTCATCAATGAACTCAAATTGGCTATTGTTGTAGCGTTATGAGTATTGACGATGATTATAAAATGTCAAAAAAGAATATATAGTGACATTTTTTTCTTGTCAAGAACATATGAAGCGTGACACTTTATTGTCAAAAATATATAAACCATGACAGATTCTTTATGTCAACAAATATTCTATCACGACACATTTTTATTGTCACAGAATTTCATATTTATGACACCTTTATTTTGTCAGTAAAATATATGTCTTGATAGTTTAATATTATTCATTTGAACCTTGTCATTACACATGATTTCCATCATAGTCTTATTATAACAAAAAATAAGTACATACATAAATAAGAACTTTCATATATAACAATAAAGTTTATAACATTTTTACAAAGAAATTAAATATAAGGAAACTATTGAATGTCCCCAAAGGGACATATACAAACATAAACTAATAACCAAACTTGATAAAAAATTTACAAAGAAACTAAATACAACAAGGTATTGTCACAAGTAACTATATTACAACAAGTTTTTTTACTAACCAAACGTCAATCACTTGCTTGGTAGTTTCACCATTTCAGTTGGTTCTTGCAAGACTTAGTAAAAACACAACATTCTTAATTAGCATTTAAATATATCAATTAGGTTGACACATCCTTAGCACCCTCATCATGTCTCGATCTAAAAAGTTTGTACATGGAGAAGCAAGAGCCAGCTCGACGCCAAAACAAAATAAAAAAAAGAGATGCTTGAGGAAGGCCTATTATGATCTCTTAAACATGGGCATTTTCCCCTATTTTCTTAAACCCAACTTAGCGCTTCAATTTTAACTTCAAATTTTGAAAATCAAGTATATTGATAAACTTAAATTCATGTACTCCAAACAACAAAACACTTACCTTTTCCGTTTTTTTTTTTTTAAATTTTTTTTTTCAAACTTGAGTTACAAAAATTTAATTCTCTAATTTATGGATTTTAGACTTCTTCTTCTCATTAATTTGTTTTTGAAAAACCAAGTATATTGATTTAACACAGTTAGGGTGTGTATACCTATTCTTTGGAATTATTTTGGTACAATCATAATTAGACTGCATTGTAAAGCGAATGAGAACATTAAGTTTCACCAAAGAAAAAATGATTGTTGGAGTGCACGTACTTCTTGAGAAGAGATTCGTTACAAGTGAAGGGAAAGAGGAAGAGATAGGATTTTGTGTAATTAGGACTACTAAAAGAAGTATATAATTTAAATAATTAATATTATAGTTCATATTTAAAATGTGTCAAGTAAAAATATATCAAACTTGACATTTTAAGAACATCAAGTTTATTCTAAAAGGAAAGAAACTGAAAAATTTTGTGAACCTCTATTTTTTTTGGGAAAATTATCTTTTTAGTCCCTAAGTTTTGAATAATATGTGCGTTTGATTACTGAATTTTAAAAATATATCTCTTTAGTCCCCAAGTTTATAAGAATAGGTCTATTTGGTCCATGAGTTTTCAAAATATACTTTTTCAATCCTTGAGTTTTTAAAAATAGGTTTAAAAGGTCTTACAAGTATTTTTCTTTGATTTTTAAAAATAAAAATATGATATTTAAAATTAGAGAAAAATAGTTTTAGAGAGGAGATAGTTTTAAAAAATTATTCTTGTAATTTAAAATGTCATATAATTATTTAAATTAATAATAAAAAATTATTTGAGGAATTTCTTAGACTTATTTTTAAAAATTCGAGGATTAAAAAGGTACATTTTAAAACTCAGGGACCAAACGCACATATTGTTCAAAACTTAGGGACTAAAAAGACAATTTTTTCTTTTTTTTTTTTAATTTTTCTTGACTTTTTTTTCTAAAGAAAATGTTACTTGATATTTAAAAAAAAATGAAGGAATTAAATATTAATGTGTATAATGTGTAGTAGTGATTGGAAGTATTTATCGCCTCGCACCTATTCTTCACGCGAGGAAGGAACGTGGCCGTGGGTTTCCTTCGCCGAAAGGGGAAGATAAGGGGCCTAGTCGACTGCAAGAAAGAGAGAGGGACTACGCCGGTTTTCAATTGCGTTATTTTTAATTCCATTTCTTTCATAAATTAGGTTATTGGTATAGTTTTTTTTCATATTCCCAATCCTCTTCATCTAATCTAATGTCTACTTAATTTCGATTTATTTGTGTTTAGTATAGCATATGGTTATTAAATCTATTAAAATCACTTTTAAAACACACGTCCATTTCACAAAAAATGTCGAAATAGTCGAAAATCTAAAATTCTCCATTTTTTCCCGCCAAAACTGCACTTTTTTTTTTCTTACATTTAATGATTGTTATTTTCAGTTACAAATTAGTGACTCTAAATTCGAAAAACTCTGTTTTTTCAACAAAAAAAAAAAAAAAAAGCGTTATTTTAGTTTTAATAAATATTTTTTTCTCTCTCTTTATTTTTACCACTGTTTATGTATTCTTTTACAATTGCACTCTATATCTTGTTGACATTGTCAATCAAGTGGTGGACCATTCTTGGGCATTCATTGCAGATCCAAGCAAGACGGTTTGAGACTTTATATCATAACTAGAGTCATAAAAGCTACTCATTTACAACCTTTATACCCAATGTTTGTGGGAGGAGGCTATTTTATTGTAGCTTCGATTGGGTTCACTACTTCACTATTTACGACTTTAAAAGAGATACAAAGACTTGCACTAACTACAAGGTAGCTCGTTTATGCAACTGCCTCTTGTTTGCAACACTGTGAAACCTCTTATTAGTCGCCCTCCATGGAACAAGAGCACTATAAAGTAAATTTATTAGGGTTTGGTTTATCAAGGTCTGGCTTCACACATATTTTATAATAAATCACAATATAGAAGTTCTACTGAAAAAAGAAAAAAATATAAAGGAGATGAACGAATAAGGTAAGTTATTTTAATTTCGCTTGGATTCCAACTTCACTCTTCCGTACCTAACACATACATGTCTAGACATTGCGCATATAGTGAACATTCTCAGTAAGTTCCTACAAAGACCTATGAAAGTGCACTAGCAGGCGACCAAAAGTGTTTTAAGGTATGTTAGTGGCACAAAACACTTTGGTATTTTGTTTCAACCGACCACTGATCTTCAAATATCTGCATTTTTGGATGCTAATTGGATATCAAATATCGATGACCGCACGTCTGTAACGACATATTATAATAAATAAGTATTTAAATATAAATCTTTATTAGTCCTATAGCATGTTTTGAGACAAATAAGAATTTAAATTCCATTAAAAATATATAAGAAAGAAAAAGCAAGGTGTTAATTATAAACATGTTTTAAGAATCTTTACAAAGATGTTGTAAGAATAAAATTTGCGAACTTGTAGAAAAATGATGTTGCAGCACTGTTTGAGTAAAAACATGGTGGAATGACTTCATACTTTGAACCGACATATGGTCCCACCTTATCCTAACACACCGTCTGAGCATCTGAGGAGCTAAACATATCACATCACCCACTTGCTGAAAAGACGCAAAGGAGACATCGATGCTATAATATTGGTAAAATTAGAAGCTGCAATGTGGTCTTCATGATCCGAACCGACAAAGTTGTCATCATCACCATAAGATGTCACCTTATTATCTGAATACGTCAAATCAACTTGGGGCGACAGAAGTGCATGAATCTGTTAAGTCACCAATATGCTACAACATCTTCATACCTTTAACTTGCACTATCTTGTCATACTGTCAAATCAATCTGAACCAATCAAATCACCAGGAAATGGCAGAAGTCTATAAAGTTGTCTGTATATTTAGATGTTGCAAGGAGCAGGAGGAATAAATGTCACACCAGTCTGCTAAAGTCTGGAACATTGAAACTGCAGAATTCTAATTAGTTGCTTTTTGGGTCCCACATATTTCTCTATAAAAGGGTTCAAGTCTCCCACCAATCGACATCAGATATCATAGAAGGTAGAAATTTTTGTGGAAGGAGATCGTTAGGAGGGGCAACCAGAGAATCATTGGAGGGACCTTCTTTTGATAGTCAAGGCTACCGCATCACGGAGAACACAGACTATACATTTAATTTGCATTGATTTCATATCCACTACCCTTTCTTTTGTAAACTATACTTTAGCATGATTATGTGTAACTAATTTACTAGTGTAAGGCTTGAGTAGAATCTCTATGTTGTAGCAGTTTATTAGTATTAATCGAATATTTCTTTGAATCCAATGTGCATCTTTTTGTTTTAAAAGTTCTTTAACTTCAAAAGTGGTTTTCTCCATCTGGCCAATCGAGGTAAAATCGCATCACACAAACCTTTAAAAAAAGTAAGTGTGTGGAAATATTTAAAGCAGCTGATCGAGAATATAGCATTATTATATTACACTAGTTTTATAATTAGGAATGATAAAAACACTCATAACTTATAGAGAAACGGTGGTAAACGCATTAAATTAGTACATATGACCTCCAACTTAGTTCGATGTTCTAGACTGCATCGAGAGATGGGTATAGTAGGAGTTCTTGATTAAAGAACACGTTAAGATTTGAAGAATATTCTAATTAGTGTTGTAGCTATGAAAGTATAGGGAGTCTAATAGTCAGCCTACACATTTGTTAACTACATTATTTACAACCACTTTTTGGGTTCTATTACATTCTCATTCTTATCATAATTTACTTTAATTACTTTTAAAGTTGTAGCATCAGTATCATTAAAAGAAATTTGGCTTTTCACGATGGCAAAAAGAGTTGGAAAAAGTAAAAAAAGCATCGGAAAAGGCTTTCTCGACACCAATTTTACTGTTGACATGGTCGTCAGGAAAATCCTCTCCCAACGCAAAAAAGTTTCATCGTTATTAGCCCAAGCCTCCATGCCTCTAAGGTTTTGGTGGGATGCCTTCATGACATCAACCTTTATAATCAATGGCTTACCATCCACAGTACTAAAGGGTCAATCACCAATGGAGAAACTAATTAACAAGCAGTTAAATTTCTCAGATTTACGGATTTTTGGGTGTGCCTGCTATCCTTGTCTAAGGCCATATAATTCTCAGAAACTTCAATTCAGATCAGAAAGATGTGTCTATCTGGGCCCAAGCCCAATTCATAAAGGGCATAAATGTCCCACACGGTCAGGAAAAATTTTAATTTCCAGAAATGTTGAATTTGATGAGTCCTCATTTCCTTTTGCAACAGGTTTCAACAATGGGTCTGAAGCCCAAATTCGTGATGAAGGAAATTTACCACGGCCTCCCTGGGATGACCAGCCAGGCCATATACTTCAGCCCAGTCCCAACCCATCCATGCTGGGAGTCCCATATCATGGCCCACTCCACCCCTCACGGCCCAATACCTCTGCAAACCATTTACCCATAAATGATCCAACACTATAAAATCAAGCCCACACCCAACATGAAAGCCCACCTACTACCACGTGTTTCTCCTCCCCAAACATCAACAGTCCCAACCCTATCTCCCTACCCTCCTCTCCAAATCGAGAACCTAGAACTGATATTCCCTGTTCATCTCCTATCTCAGCCTCACCATCTTCCTCACCAAGCACTTCCCCTGACTCGCTCTCTCCTAACCCACCGACGACGACTGCTGGTCATCCCATGATTACTCGGGCAAAGGTCGGTATCTTTAAACCCAAAGTGTGGCTTGCATCATCTCATGAAGACCACTACTCTGCCGTTGAACCCACGCGGGTGACCGATGCTCTAGCTATACCAGTATGGAAGAATGCCATGGACTCTGAAATTCAAGCCCTTTCGACCAACAAAACCTGGGATCTGGTGTCGCTGCCCTCTGGTAAAAATGTTGTTGGGTGTCGCTGGGTCTTTCGAATTAAACGAAATTCTGATGGATCTGTCCAAAGACATAAGGCACGCTTGGTTGCCAAAGGCTTCCACCATAGTCCAGGCATTGACTTCTTTGAGACATTCAGTCCCGTTGTAAAGGCCTCTACAATTCGAGTTGTCCTTGTCCTTGTTGTCTCTTACGAATGGACCCTTCGACAGCTCGATTTTAACAATGCCTTTCTCAACGGCAACCTTGATGAAGACGTCTACATGACTCAACCTCCCGGGTATGTCGATATCTCTCTACCTAACCATGTTTGCAAATTGCGCAAGGCCATTTATGGCTTAAAATAGGCACCAGGCGCCTGGAACACTATGCTGAAGAATACTCTGATTTCTTGAGGCTTCATCAACAGTCGGACTGACACCTCCTTATTCGTCTATAAGAGCAACTCCTCCATTCTCATTCTGTTGGTGTATGTCGACGACGTCATTGTCACAGGGAATAATCTTGCCTTGATAAACCATGTTACAACGTTGGATCGGCAATTTGCCTTGAAGGACCTTGGGTCTCTCCATTACTTTTTGGGAATTCAAGTCTCTCGTGTTGACTCAGGCTTATTGCTTACACAGTCAAAATATATCGAAGATCTTTTGGAGAAATTAAATTTCTCTTCTCTCAAGCCTGCTCCAACTCCATCGACTGTTGGCAAGCATTTCTCTATCAATGATGGAACACCCCTGACTGATCCCTATGTATACAGAAGCACAATTGGTGCCCTACAGTATTTATCGAATACACGACCGGACATTGCTTACATAGTCAACCATCTCAGCCAATTTCTCAAACAACCAACAGACATTCACTAGCAAAGGGTAAAAAGGGTCCTTCGTTATCTCAATGGTACTAAACACTTAGGTCTCTTTATTTCTCCATCTGAAGGACCCACTCTTACTGCCTATTCTGATGCTGATTGGGCATCCAATGTTGACGATCGTCGATCTATTGCTGCCTATTGTATCTATGTGGGAAACACTCTGGTTTCGCGGTCTTCAAAGAAACAAACCGCTGTGGCTCACTCGAGTACTAAGTCCGAATATCGAGCTTTAGCACATACCGCTGCTGAGGTAATCTGGCTCAAACAACTATTATGTGAACTTGGTGTCTCGTCACTACCTCGACCTGTTATATGATATGATAATATTAGTGCCAATGCGCTAGCTACTAATCCAGTGTTCCACGCACGCACAAAGCACATAGAAATTGACGTGCACTTTGTTTGGGATAAGGTTCTTGATGGCACTCTTGTGGTTCGATATATTCCCTCTGCTGATCAAGTCGCCGATTGTCTTACCAAGTCTTTATCTCACTCTCAGTTTGCTTTTCTTCGATCCAAACTCGGGATAAGTTCCTTACCCGCTCGTTTGAGGGGGGATATTAAGGAAGTCACTGAGCCCAATTATTCATCAACAAAGGCCCAGCTGAATTTTTCAAAAGCCCATCAAGATTTATCAAGCAGAATCTCAATCGGTTAATTTGTTAAGAGCTTTCCAATCCTGTAATGCCATGTATTGTTAATTTGTTAATTTGTTCCCACCTTTCTTGTATATCTTTTATCTAGGATTTATCACTCTTTTTGTATAAATAGTACATCTCCATACAGTCAATATAAAGAGAAAATTTCCCAAAAAGTATCAGCTACTCTTGTCCTTATTCATAGCCTTACTGTAGAATTAATTTAATTGCTTGTCTTGGTATCAGAACCCATAAAGCCCAAACGGGTATTCAGTCCAATAAAATGAAATTGGGATCCGATCAAGAATGGTGAACCCAAAAGAGGCACCATCTTGAGGGGGCGTGTTGAGGATCCCACATTGGAAAAACTAAGGGACCTCACACTCTTAATAAGATAGATGGGCTACTCCTCTCATAGCCAATTGGTTTTGAGATGGAAGCCCATATTATTTGATACTCCCAACACAAAATTCGCGATCTTGGCCACTCTCTAACCGTCGAGATAGGCCACTAAAAACTTTTCCCCCCAATTTTTTTTCGACGCCTAACCAAATGATGTCGGGAAAACCATCTTCTTCTGACGAAATTAAAAATGGCATTGAAAAAGATATTTTTTTTCCCGATGCCTAATGATGCTTTTTTAGGCATTGGGAAAAAATTAGTCAGGAAAAAATTTTGAATTTTTTTTCCTTTTCTTTTTTTTTTTTTTTTTTAGTCTATTCAACCAACCACTACAAACCATTTTTCCACAACATTGAGTGAAGATTTATGAAATAGTTTTAAAATTATACGAGTCAAGTCACATATTGCATTAACCCAAGTATAAATTAATGCAATAGCAAGTAGTACTTAGAGTATTCTAAGATTGATTTCTCGGGGGACACGTAATGAATCAAAAAATTATGTTTAGAATACTCTAAGTACTACTTGCTATTGCATTGATTTATACTTGGATTAATGCAATATGTGACTTGACTTGTATAATTTTAGCATCATTAATCATTAGAAATTTATATAGCACCAAACATTTTCTCACACAGTACAAAATAGTTGTCAATAACTTAGTTTCTTGGTCATTAAAGAAACAAAATACAGTAGGTCAGTCGAGCATGGAGTCAGAATATAGGGCTCTCGCCCATGCTTCCTTCAAAATTATTTGGTTACAACAGCTACTCGATGAAATGGGCCTAAAATCATCTCAAATTCTAATAATGTGGTGTGACAATCTCAGTGCTAGAGCACTTACCACGAATTCGGTTTTTCATGTACGAACGAAACACATCAAAATTATAAATGTGCAGTTTGTACGTGATGAGGTGCTCAAAGGTCTCTTGATGTCCAGTATGTTCCCACAACGAATCAACTTGTCGACTTCCTCACTAAACCACTTACACATTTTCAATACTTCTGTCTTCGCTCCAAACTTGGAGTTGTTGACCTACCCCTAAGTTTGAGGGGGATATAGAGAGAGTGCTAAGCTGGAGCAGCTAAAATTTCAAAGGCTGTCAGATCAAATCATATGTGCCACGTTGGTTAGAATAACCATGTATGAGGAATGGTTCTAGATGAAATTTCTGTTAAGAATTTGTTGTGCATATTCTCATTCTCTACTCTCATGATATATTGGCCATTTGTATATTTCCTTTATAATTTCTTTTATTTATTATTCTTTTGTATTTATCCTAAATTAAGGCAACCACTTTATAAAGGCAATGCGTGCTTTTCTGAATGAAATATAGAAAATTGAGAGGTATTCTCTCCCAAATCACAGTGCTTCTTAATTATTATTTCTAGCATATTGTGTGTGAGTCTGGGCACTGGTCGACGGCTCTGCTGATAAATGTCTCAAATGCATCATTTTAAGATATATTTTTGACACTTTTCTTCGCTAAAGTTGTTACTTACATGTTATTTATCTATTAATTTGACTTAAATTGGATAAAATGATTATATATAGGTCATTTCACTAATTCTAAATTGTGTTTTTACTATTTTAGGTTGTTTTTATGAGTTTTTACGATAAATTTTGGCTGTTTTGCAGATTTTGACCATGGTGCGCATGAATCATTGGAGTGATGCGGCTGCATCAAAACTCTAACTTTTCATAAACGCGTGCAGTCATTTATTGTTGCTATTTTCTCAGTCCACAACCATTATTCAGCTCCAAAACAGCCTAATAAACGACCAGATCACCATTTTCGGCCATCATCCAACAACTTTGGGCCTATATAAGGGATTGGTAGCATCCTTCTTCAACAATGAGCAACCCTAAGAAGAGATCTCACCATTATTCCATCAAGAATTTCTTCAAGAATGATAGTTTCTTCGAACAACCTTAGGTTTAGGTCATCCCTACCTTCGAGAATATGTGTAGAGAGATGATTCATCTTTGAGAAAGGAGAATTCAATCCTAAGAAGTTCTAGAGAGTGTGAGATTGCTTCACATGAGTCATTTTTCTATATTTTCCAGCATTACTTTAGTTTACTTCTTGCACTTTTCCATCTTATTTCTTTATTCTTTGAATGTTGATATTATAATCATGACTTTTGAATTAATGGGTGGATACCATAAGATCTTATGGCTTGAGTAAATGCTAACGCATTTTGTCACTTTGACTCTTACATTTACTTTGTTGAGTTTAATGTTAATTTATCAAGTTACATTGGCCACTTAATTTAACATACTAGTAGAGTCTTAATGCTAAGAAGGCTTAGATAAAAACTAATTTCACAAAAAAAATATGGGACTAAAAGCCTAAAGATAGGATTGTCATGTATTTTTAGAGATAAGGTACACCATAAGATATAGAAATTGCATGAGAATAATCTAAGATTTAGCTAATCATAGAGATATAGGATTTAATTTAGCTACTTCGGCTCCTAAAGGAACTTGATACAAGACCGAAAAAAGACGTTTTTTTTTGTTCATGTTGAGTCACTGTCCACTTGATGCGGCCGCATAGCTCAAGACATAAGCCTCTTTTGGTTGAAACTAGATTGTAATCCCCGTTTATCAACTGTTGTTCATTGTTTTTATTCAGCAATCAAATTCATCATCACTCATTTTAATTGGTTACCATTGGTTTCATTGTTTACATTATTTTAAAAGAATCTAAATTACATTTAGTCTCACAGGATACGATACTTGCAATACTTTCAAGTTTATTGCTTATTGACAGTGTATGCTTATACTAAGACCATGTCAAATTATATATCATCCATACACACACGTTGGGTCTAAAGGTAAATGAGTAACTTTTATCTAACTCTATGATATGAACTCCCATATTGTCTTGCTTGAACATGCAAGTGTGATGAAGTCATTTTGTCTATGGAAGAAGAGAGAATTGTTACTATTGAATAATATATAATTAAATTTATCTTCACCTATTAACTTAAGTTAATTGGCAATTTAACATGTGTTCAAATTCTTGCATTGTTGTTTCCTCCCTGTGTACCCCTACTATGGATCAATTTACCCTGCAGGGTTAGCATTTGACATCCACACACAATTAATAAAAAAAAGTAATAAAATATGAAATATATGAGAAAATTAGATCAGCTATTTCATAATAAATGTTGTAATCAGTGTAAATTACTTAGCCTGATCATTCACGCAATTAATTAAAAAAAAATATTGAAAGATAAATATGTGAGAAGAAGTCTAGATTTGGGTGGATAATTAATAAATTTTGTAACGATCGAGTATCTCCACAATTTTACTAAATTATCAGAGTTAGGCTTATATTTTCTCATCCTCTATTTCTTTGTTTTGATTTGATTTGTTGAAAAATGTTGCTTTTACTTTTTAAATTTTGAAAAGAAGTATGAAAATGGGTTAGAAATAAAATAATTTGTTAGTAGATGAACCAAACATCAAAAGAAAAGAAAAATTACAAAACGGTGACACTTTATTTATTATTATTATTTTTAAATATTTGAACTGACATGTAAAAATACATAGGAATTTAAACCTGAAAGATACAGGTATAATTAATAAATTGAGTTATATATAGAGAAATTTTTACCGATAGAAAAAATGTCAAACTATTTATAAAAAATAGCAATAAAAACACTAATAGACATGGATAGACTTCTATCAACATCTATCAGTGATAGACTTCTATCATTTCTATCACTAATAGACTCTAATAGTATCTATGAGTGATAGACTTCTATCATTTATATCACTGATAAACTCTAACAAAAAAGAAAGAATGGAAAAAAAAGAATGGTAGAATTTTTCTATCTTTATTCGAAAGAGTGTAACATGAAACAACAAAATGGGTACTAAAATGTTTTTTTTTACTAAAACGAGTTAAACCGTTGATTATTTATAATATATTTCACATCATTAGTATTTTTATATACTTTTTTTTGTTGGAAAATTTTCACAAATAGAAAAAATTTCAAACTATTTACAGAAAATAAAAAAAAAAAACATTGATAGACATTGATAGACTTCCATCAGCATCTATCAGTGATAGACTTCTATCATTTCTATTACTGATAGACTTCTATCAGCGTTTATCACAACTATCTAAAAATTTTGCTATTTTGTGTAGATATTTTTCCTTGTTTTTCTATTTTTAAAAATTCCCCTTTTTTGTTTTATGATTTTTTTAACAATATAATAGAAATGTGATTCACTTCTTATGTCGATGTTAACTCTACGAAAATGTAGAAATTAAATATAAATAGAAATGTCAGATGTCAAAAAAAATAAAAAACAAACCAACAAAATATCAAAAATAATGATTTATTATTAATATGAAAGTAATCGAAGTTTCCGTTTTATGGATATATCGATTTTTTATTTTCATTTAGCCTACCAAGTATAGCACAAATCGTACTGTTTGGTGTGATAGTTGAACAAACAGATATCTTGTTCACCCACGATCCACAAACACAAAGTTTCATTACAACGAATTCTATCTCTTGAATCCTCGTATATATCAAAGTAATGTAACGAACTAGCAGGCCATTGGAAGGTACAATAAAACAAGGTTGTACCCCAATAGTTTGGTCGGAAAGTGAAGGTGTAACTAGCCGAAGGTGGTAGCTGGTGGACTCCCAAGTCATCATCTCTAGATTTGCAGTGAATAGTGAGTTGGTTCTCATTTTTTAGAGAATTTGTTATGTTGACTGTTAATGGTGGAGGCCGGAAGATTGATCCTTCGATTGTGAATAGGCTAGCAAAAAACAAAGATATCAACAAAGATAGTGAAAGTGTAGAAAATGAACTCATTTTGTCGAAATAATAAGAGAATTAAAAAGAGAGAGAGAAACAAGTATGAGAATACTTGTGCTTAGTTTGTTTCATTCTTATACTTGCTATGTAGTGTAAATGTAATGGAAGATTAAAATCTCATAAACAAGGATGATGATTCAGTGTTTTGTATTCTTGCCATAAATGACCACAATTATGAGCTGGTTTCAATATAATATGTTCTGTCTTTTTCCTTTTAAATTTTTTCTTTTTTAGTATAATTATTTGGAGTAGGAAGATTTAAACTTTTAATCTCATTGTTGAGACTAGATATCTTATACTAATTGAGCTATGAGCTATGTTTATTGAGACATTGTATTTTTTATATTATGTTTGTTGTTTTTGTTTTTGTTGCTAATGATAACAATGATGGAACAATGTTTGGTAACTATTTATTTATTTTATTTTTAAAATTACATGTTTGAAAATTATTTTCGAGTTATTGCTTTCTATAATTTTAAATGTAAAAGTATAATGTGAGAATTAGTTTTTAAAATTAAATATCTAAAACTTGTATGCAAGGTTCAAAATATCGATGTTGATGGAAATATCGAGGTCTCGATTTTATGAAAATATCGATGGAAATTTTGAAAAAATATATAGAAATTGATGGAAATTGTTATAATTAATTAATGAAACTTTGATTGTGGCTTGATTAAACTATAACTAACCATTTTTTATCACAATTTCTACAAAGTAAGACAATATTTAGATGTTTATTGTAAATATCTAAGTAACTGTTAATACGAGAGCAGAAATTTAAAAAAGAAATGAAAAATAATTACACAATAATAAAAAAATTTATGAATATTTTGAGGTAAAATGATGTGAAAATTATGAAAGTTTTGGATGGTAAAAAAAAAAACTCAGTGATGTGAAAATATAACGAAAAAAGTTTGATTGAGCTTAAAAATAAATATAGATTATTTTTGTGGTTCTTTCAAATTCAATTTCTTTATAAATGAAAGTTTTGAGTAAAAAATAAAGCTAAAACTTGAGAAAAGTTGGAAATTAAAAAAAGTAGCACATAAAAAGTGCTTAATCGTTTGTCGAAAATGACATTGGCGTGTGAAACTATAGAATTGTAGTGAGAGGACCATAAAATTGAAAATTTTGAATTGACCTAAAATAGTTAATCATAAAAAAAATGAAATTTTCTCGAAATGTCGAAATTTCGTCGAAATGAAGGGAATCAGGATATTCTCGAAATCTCGAAATTTCTCGAAATTGGGGAAAAAACGAAATTTCCCCCAATCAATATTTCGAGACCCTGATTTCGATCGAAATTTCAACTATGCTTTTATGTAATATTTATTTTCAGACATTTATTATGAATTTTGCAAGCCAATGAGGATAAAATAATATTTCACGTCTGTCTTGAAAAAAAAAATGCAATGTTAACGAGAAACGAGAAGCGTAACTTACACCCAATTAATAGTTTTTGGTTTTTCAAAATTAAGCTTATAAACCACTATTTTTTCGTAAATTTCTATATTTTGTCTTTGTCGTCTTTTTACTAATATTTCCAAAAATCAACTGAAATTTTTTGAAAGACTAATTTTGTTCTTTAAATTTTTTTTCTAGAAATTCATGTGTGCGTCCTTAACAAAGATGAAAATCATAATTGAAAAAACGGAAGGAAGCATCCATGAATTTTAAAAATAAAAAACTAGAAACGAAAGTCCCATTTAGTAACCATTAGTTTGGATTGGTTTTTGAAAATATTGTTAAAAAGTAGATAAGAAAGCAAGAAATTTAGAGGTAGAATGAGTTTTTATAGACTTAACTTTAAAAAAAAAAAAAAAAAAAAAAAAAAAAAAAAAAAAAAAAAAAAAAAAAATTAAAGCTATGTTTGGTAACCATTTGATTTTTGGTTTTTGAAAATTAAGTCTATAATCACCTCTCCGACCTCTAAATTTATTGCTTTGTTATCTACTTCTTACACATGTTTTCAAAAATAAAGTTAAAATTTGAAAACTAAAAAAAGTTTACCCCGTTTGATAACCATTTTATTTTTTGTCTTTGAAAATCTATTTTTGGTTTTTTGTTTCTAAAAAAGAAAAATTGTACATGTTTGGTAACTATTTTTGGTTTTCTGTTATTAAAAAACAAAAAACATGTTTAGTAATTGTTTTTAGTTTTCTTTTAAAAAAATTGAAAAATTAAAAGCATGTTTGATAATTAATTATATTTTTTTCTTTTTGTTTTTAAAAATTCATGATAAGTTTTGATGATTGTTTTAGCTTCATATTTTTTTTATAAAAATAATTTTGAACTTCTTTTATAATATTTTTCTATTTGGTATACATAATTATAAAATTATATATTTATTTTTAACTTGCTTACAAATTTCATATTTGATAAAAGAATATCAATATTTTAGATGTATTAGTTAATCACAAATAAAATGAATAAAAATAACAAAAAGAAAACTACAAGAGAATAAAGAAACAATTAAAATAATTAATCTGACCCTACAAACTAACAATATTTCCTTGTAACAATTTTGTTCTCTCTACAATGTGTAAATGTATATAAGAATGATACTGATAAAATACAATAAAATAGTTTCATTTTTGTAAGAGAAGATTATAGAAGAATAAGAAAATATTGAAGACAATTAATGTAAACTCAATAATTTACGTTATTTCGACAATTTTGTGAAAAATATTTTGAACATTATTTTTTTTATTTAATCTCATATAAAAAGGTATAAATCTTTATTCTATCATAAAATAGAAAAGAAATAACAATTTTGTGAAAAATATTTTGAACATTATTTTTTTTATTTAATCTCATATAAAAAAGCATAAATCTTTATTCTATCATAAAATAGAAAAGAAACAAAAATAAAAAAATATTGGACATTTATGAGATTTAAACCCAAAACCTATTCTAGTATAGGCATAGGTAATGACCATTGGGCCACACCACATATTTAATAAGGGTAAGGACAATATGTTAGGGATTGAACCTTTGACCAGAAAGTTGAGGACAAATATCCTTACCATTGGAGCAAAAGGCACGCGCATGTTTTCTAAAAACGAAAACCATTTTTAAAAGAAGTCTTTTTTTCCCATTTTAAAATTTCTTAACCTTTTTAGAAACGTTTTTAAAATTTAAAAAAAAAAAAATAGAAAACTCAATTGATTACCAAATATACCCGCTTTCTAAAAATAAAAAACACAAAAAACGAATTGGTTATGATCAAACGCCCCCTAAAAAAGTAGTTTTTCAAAACTTGTTTTTGTTTTTTAAATTTAGCTAAGAATTCAACAATTATACTTAAGAAATATGTAAATCATTGTAAGAAATTGAGATGAAATAGACTTAACTTTCAAAATTGCTATAAACAGAAAAAATATCAAATTATTTACAAATATAGAAAAATTTCATTGTCTCTCAGCGATAGACCGCGATAGAATTCTATTGCGATCTATCTCTGATAGACAATAATTTCTTTTATATTTCTAAATAGTTTAGCTCATTTTTCTATATTTAAAAATAACCCTAGCTAATAATTTATTATTTATTTACTATTTATAATTAATCTTTAATGGCATATATTGTAAATTAGTAAATTGAAAATAGATAAAAGTGTCCAAAAAAAAGTTTTTCTAACCTTTCCACTTTTTAATATATTATAGATTATAAATCTGTGTGGGGTAAGATAATAACTATTTAAATATTTTTGCTTGAAAAATGTTAAACAAGGAAATGTAGTACGAACATACCATATCAAAGTTGTTTTAGTTATTCTTTTCTAAGGTTATTTTAGATTAAAATATACCATATAAAGACCTTTCACATTAAGAGATTAATTTTATTTGGTTTTTTTTACCAAAGTGAGCATAGATCAATTTACATACGAAATATGATAGTGACTTGCTCAGACGTTTGTGGTTTAAATCCTCTACCTCTATTGTACTAAAAAATATTATTTAATTTTTTAAACTCAACCATTTGAAAGGTTTGGGAATTGAACCTAACGTTGGGATGGTTTAATAATACTTTCATCATTTGAGTTATGTTCGGATTGATAATAAGATAACAATGAAATGTAAAGGAACCAGGAACAATTACTAAACATAGTTTCATTTTTTTATTTTTTTTTCTTTGGAATAAAAAATGAAAACAAGAAACAAGTTACCAACCGGGTTCATAATAAACCTTTGATTTATTATTATTATTTTTTAGAATAATGAACCTTTAAATTGTTATCTTACCATATATAATAAATTGTGAAATGCCTTTATATGGTGTATCTATATTCGTACTACGTACCCTTTCCTTATATGTCATTTCCAAAAAAAAGATATTTAAATTATTATCTTACCATATGTGACCAATTGCAAAATCCCTCTTATATGATAGGTGGGTATATATTATTATCCTTTCCTTATATATAGAATATATTTTCGAACGAAACTACATTTTAGGTAAGGTTATTATGAATTACAGCATGAAGATTATTATTATTAGTGATTAATTAAATTTGCTGAAAATAGATTTTTTTTTTTTTTTTTTAATTTTGAGGAACTGAAAATAGACTTTAGATAAGAAAAACTAAACTTTAAATATTCATCGGTAAGTGAACTAAAAATTGAAAAGAAAAGAAGAATGTTTACCTGCCCATTTATAGTGAAAGAAAGTAAGATTTTGGTGAATATTTGAAACATAAAAAAAATTGAATTTAATTGTGTAGATTAAATTCATTGTTGGAAACTTTAAATTGGATTGAAACCATCAAATTAAGATGATGTTTCATGTACAAATTTAACATGTATGAAAGTTAAATTTGTAGTTTTTTCAATTTGAATGAGTTATGTGTGATTTTGTCAAGTAACAACTAAATTAAGTTAAATTTGATAAATGTTTCAATTTTTGTATTTATTTGATTTTATTTTGTATTTAGGAGAGTTACTAAGTTGCTAGCTTATAAATAGCAATTTGTTTCTTCATTTGTAGCATCCCAATTCAAATTGAAGAATTATTTCCTTTTTTTTCTATCTTTCTTTCTTTTCATCTTGTGTTAAGTTGAGAGCAAGTATGCAAGAGTTTTGCCAGATCCGAGTAGTTCGAGGTTGCAGTTCTACCGAAGTTAGTCGTTGTATCTTGTTGAGAAGATCGCTGTAGTCTGCTTGCATCCGGTGCAGAGCGAATAATTGTCTTCAAGACAGCGCTTATCATAAGCGTGCCTCGACTATGTTTTGAATCTATAAAGGTTTTGAGGTTTTTGTTATTTCAATTCATAAGCCTTATTACACATCTTATTGGTTGAATATCATGAATTGAGTGTACTGTTTCTAGTTGAGTTGTAATTAGTTTACTAATGTATTCAATTCATATATACAATTTCTCCGACATCATTAGTTAAAATTTTAAAATATTTTTATTTTCTTTAACGGATAATCGAGAAAATCTCTCTATCACATTGTGCAACCAACATCTTCCAATAGTTTCGACCAAATTGGAAGAAATTAAATTAGGAATAAGTTTACAAATCTTAATATAATCATGTATGTTATCAATGTTTAAAATGTAAATGTTAACTAAAATGCCGAGGTTTTATATTTTTTGAAAATGTCGATGAAAATATATCAATAAAAATGATATGGATAGATATTTTTAAAAAATAAAATAAAAAATAAAATGAAAAATAAATTTAGTAAATAAATATTTTACCGTTTCAACGACCAACATGCCAAAATAGACTCTCATTGTGAAGCTTTATGCTCCACAAATTAAAATTTCCAGACAACTATGATTCAATTTAATTTCTCCATAGCCATATGTTGATCCTTTGGTTCAAAACCAACAATCA
Source organism: Lagenaria siceraria (assembly GCA_002890555.2). Lineage (NCBI taxonomy): Eukaryota > Viridiplantae > Streptophyta > Magnoliopsida > Cucurbitales > Cucurbitaceae > Lagenaria > Lagenaria siceraria. The sequence goes on from CM016488.1 coordinate 18,130,378, forward strand.
AACCTTCAAGAATAATCATCGTAGAAATTTGTAAATTTGGAAAGATATTATTACCATTTCTAGCCTTTGGTCCTCTCTATCAAAGTTTTTTTTTTTCTTTTTTTCTTTTAAACAAATTACAATTCTTTCTCAAATGCTCTAAATTTTAGAGTTTTCATGTCAATTCTACTGCTATGGTATATGTTCATCACAAACATTGTACTCTTTTAAACAAATTTATATATTTAATTTTTAATAAAATACTTAATCAGTTAGAACCAAACTCTTTATAAGTATAAAAAAATTTAATTGTCTGCTTGTTAAAAGATATCTTTTTTATAATAATTTTTCTATTAATTATATTATATTTAAATTAGTGATTAACTTTTTTTTTTTTTTTTTTTTTTTTTTTTTTTTTTTTTTTTGTATGTTTTATGTATCTTTTTATGATATAATTGAAATCTCTTGTGTTCATATGGAAATATGAAAATATCGAGAGAAATTATGTGGACACGACGACCAAGAAAAAACACACACAATCATCCTATCATAAATACTGATTTATTATTAATATCAAAATCGAATTTTCCACTTTTTGGATATATCGATTTTTTTATATTTATTTAGGCAACCACATATAACAAATGTCATACGCATTGGTGTTATAGTTGAACAGACAAAGACCTTCTTCACCCACAATCCACAAACACAGAGTATCATTACAACGTTTTCTATCTCTTAAATCCTTATAGATATCAAAGTAATGTAACCAGCCAGGCCATTGGAATGTACAATAAAACAAGGTTGTACCCCAAAAGTTTGGTCGAAAAGTGAAAGCGTAGCTGCCCAAATGTGAGAGCTGGTGGAATCCCAAGTCATCATCGCCAGATTTGCAGTGAACAGTGAGTTGATTATTCTGACCTTTTAGAACATTTGTTATGTTGACTGTAACTGGTGGGGATTGGAAGGGTTTTCCTTCGATAGTGAAAAGGGTAGCAAAAAACAACGATATCAACAGAGATAGTGCAAACATTGAAAACGAACCCATTTTGTAGAAAATAAGAAGAGAAAGAGAGACCTTAAACCCTATTTGAGAATACTTGTGCTTGGTTTGTTTCACTTTTATACTTGCCATAGAGTGCAATTGTAACATAAGATTTCAAGTTCATAAACAAGGATAAGAATTCAATGTTTTAAATCCTTTGCCGTAAATGATGGCAATTATGGGGCTCTGTTTGGTAATATATATATATTTGGTAATATATATATATATTTTAACCTCTAACCTCACTTTAAAAGTGTATCATGTTAATTGAGTTATGCTTAAGGGATTAACTTTTCAAATGTAATTTTGAAAAAAATTGATGTATTTGACAATCGTTTAAAATAACTTTTGAAATGTATTTTAACTGGATTTTATCAAAAAAGTTGTAATAAAAATGAATTTTTTTTAAAATATTTTTTCCACTAGTAAATCCAAATATATCCTAATTGATTGGCATTTATTACTTATTTTTTATATATATTTATAATGATAAAAGTAATAGAACAAATATTTTGTATTCTTGCCATAAATGATGGCAATTATGGACCTTCTGGTAATATGTTCTTATTTATTGTTTATCGTTTCTCATGTTTTGTTTCTTCTTGTTTCTGTTTATTTTTTTAATGATAAAAAACAATAGATAATTGTTTGGTAAAATCTTACATTTTTTTAATCCACATGAAACACTAAAAATGGATACCAAACATGTATCAATATTTTTTTTCCAATAAAATGTTAATAAACAAGAAACAATGATCTTAAAAAAAGGAAGGAAGAAGGAAGAAGGAAGAAGGAAGAAAGACAAAAAAGGAAAAGATAGATGGACCAAAGCTTCGTTTAGGATTGATGTAGTTTTAAATTAATTGCTAGGAACTTTACTTTTGAAAAAATTAGTTGTGCAATGAAGTAAATTAGTATTTTGTAAATTTAAGTTTGAAACCTAAAAAAAAAGATCTTAGTGTGTGGTAAATAAATATTAAATCATTTTTTCTTGTTATAATAGTTAAAATAGATCTATTACTAAAATTTTTATTTTTTTATATATAATTTTAAATAATTGTATAGAAATGATATATTTTGTTTACTCTAACATAATTTTTAAATATTAAGGAAAATAGCTAACTTTATTTTTTTAAAAAAATAAAATCAATATGGTACAATTTTTTTTTTTTGGATGCATTCAAAATTATGAAAGTCATAAGATATAGATTTGATTAGCTGAGAAAGAAATAAATATATGAAATAAATCTTAATTTTAAAGAATAAAATTAAAAACTAATTTAAAATTGTATCAGCTTTTAGGAGAATCCAAAAGTGAGTAGAAAATTGATTTTTAAAACATGCGAAATGAATATATTTTTAAAAGTCATTTTAAAAGATTTAATCTCAATTTATTTTACCAAACACAAAGAAAATGGTTAAGGTTTGCATTTAATCACTTTTATCGGTTACCAAGAGCAACCCCCAACGCACACTAAACATAAATTTCATTTTTTTTCTTTTGAATTAAAAAGAATTTACCAATTAGGTCGGGTCGATAATAAGCCTTTAATTTATTTATTTTTTTTTTTTTTCAGAATAATGAACCTTTTAAATGCCATTTCCAAATAAATATATTTAAATTATTATCTTAATTGTATATGAAGACTATAAAATGCCTTTTGAAATTCAAAATTAACTAAATCCATTGTTTTCTTTTTAACTCCCAATAAATAAATGAGACACCTATAATGTGATATCTTTTTTATAGAATCTAGCTTAAGACAATACGAGCATAACTTAACTGGCATATGAGTCTATTATAGACAGCAAGGTCTGTGATTCGAATTTCTCTACCTTTTTTATACTAAAAAAAACAACTAGTTTGATACTACATGCATTACACATGTTTTATAAGTTTAAAATTTAAAATATAACTTAATTACAAAAGTTTTAATATATAATTTATGTATAGTTTAAATTAAATTGATTGAAGAGAATAACTTTGAATTAAATTTTAGTTTATAGATAAATAATTAATTAATTATCATTGTAAATTAACCATTACTACGATATATTATATTATTAAAATACCATAAATAAAACATGGGCTTTTTACACTACGCTATATTATAGAGTTGGGGTAGGCACGAAACATTATTTGACCAATTAAAAGGCCTCGACACCCTTCGTCCTCAGCCAAATTGGTGCTATTACTGGAAAACCAAGAAATTTCTTGGTCTAAAAGCTTAGTTCTTTGCTTGCTAACTTGTTTTCTTTTGGTGCATGATCGATTCTCCTGAAGGATTTAGACTGTTGTATTTTGCATAAATATATCGGGAAGAGAGAAGGCTTAGAAGAGAAGCAAGGGCACGAGTTGCGCCAACTGATCAAATATATTATGGACGTCCTAGAGGAGGGGATGATTTTGTTTCCCAATCTCAATATTTCAAGGTAGTAAAAGAAAAGTCGAGAATGAGTCAAGAATCTCAAAGAGCCTCTGAAGAAGAAAGTGTTAGACGTGTCAATGTATCAAGAGACAAAACTCATAGCAAACAATCTAATCAATTTCAGTTGTCTGTTGGAAGTGTTGCACTAAGTGCATCTGAAAAAGAGGATGTTGAGAAGGTGCATAAATAAAGTTTAGAGGTAATTGTATTTGTTGTAACCTTTAAATTCTAAGTTCACTTGTGTTTAACCAAGTGTCACATTTATTCTTTTAAATTTGTTAAGGGAACACCATGCCACTTGGCTATAGGATCTATAGATAACATTGTTGCAGTAGCCATAATATTTGATGATGACGTTCAACATCTAACTGCTAAAGTACTGATAGACATTGTCATGGGAGAAGATATACCAATACTAATTCTTCTGAAGGAAAAAATAGAGACTTTAAATCAAGTGATGGGTAACTTTGTAACATGACCTCGTCAACTTGTAAATATGACTGACGAAAAACAAGTACGTTCTTTTTTCACTCTATGAGTTTTGTTATTTATTTATTTATTATTATTTTTGTTTTGTACTTTGAATTTGTAACTTTGGTTATGGTAGGAGAATTCAACTATTACGACTGTTGGGTATTAGATACTAATTGTAGTTTGTGGAGGGACAAGTGGTTGTCCATATATTATAGAAGTGCTTGGATATTACTGCTTGTAGCTTTTTGAGGGGTGGGCGGTCCCATAGGTAATATAAAGAAGTGTTGAAACTTGACGAGTTTTGAGTAAAATATGCAAGTTGGAAGAAGTGTGTATAGTTTCTTTGTTTATGGGTATTAGGTGTAAGTATTCATGGAAGTACTAATTGTTGTTTGTGAAGGGACAAATGATTATCAATATTATGGAAGTGTTTGGTATTTCTGATTGTAGTTTTGGAAGGGAGGGTGAATATGATGTTTTTAATTGCAATTATTCTATAGAAGTGTGTATATTATTTTATGTCTATTATTATATCTTAGGTTTGGTTCTATGCATTTATAGGTGGAAGAGAAATATTGTTGGCTTGCCATGACAAAACAACAAAAATGCATATATTGTAGCAGGCACGCGTTACAGCAAATAATTTTTTTATATTTTTTAATAAAATACAATGACGAACATTTCCTGACACAAAACGTGACAATTTAATGTCGGTTTTAACTCTTTGACCGACATTAAAAATGGATTCGACTTTTTATAAAATGAGGCACTAAAAAATATCAAAAAAATTATTTAAAAAAATTGGTAAATAACTGACATTGAAGATGGAGTGCAATGTCGGTTTTTAACTGACATTGAATATGGTATACAGTGTTGGTTTTCAAACGACATTGAAGATAATTGACATTGAAATTTTGGTCATTTATAATGTTGGTTTTAAACCGACATAAAAGACAACGGACATCGAAGGCCTTTTAAAACACGATCTTCGATGTCGGTTGCCAACTGACATTGTACCTATGTAATGTCGGTTTTAAACGACATTAAAATCCAGTTTTGTACTAGTGGTAAATACAAAACTAGAGGTTTATGGACTAAACTTATAACCTAATATACATTCATGCTCTTCTTCATTTGAAATTCTGGATAAAGTTTTTTTTTTAATTATAATATGATACAAAATGCCTTTATATGGTATATTTTAATTTAAAACGACCTTGAAAAGAATAATTGAAACAACGAATGTATGGTATATGTCCATACTACCATTCCCTTCTTTAACAATTTTCAAGTGAAAATTAATATTCAAATAATAATTATCTTACCATATATACATATATATGCCCAATTGTTAAATAAGAAAAAGAAAATTAAGCCCCACTTGCCACAACATATATATAGCTCAACTTGCCTATTGTATGTGTACTTTAAAAAAATTATTTAATAATTATTTCATTTTTAGTTTTCTAGTTTTAAAATTTCCACTTATTTCCTTTCAAATTTTTAATTATGATTTTCATCTTTATTAAAGAAATATACATAAATTCCTAGCCAAATTATAATAAACAAAACTAGTCTTAGATCTTTTTTTTTTTTTTTTTAATTTTTAAAACTTTGTTTGATTTTAAAAGGACAACAAAATATAGAAACTTAATTATAGTTATTAACCAGTGCCTAAGTTTGTTGTTTCTTATTTTACATTGTCACTTTTTTTCCAACATAAATGAAAATTTATTTTATATTCATTGGCTTGCAAAATTTGTAATAAATATCTAAAAATAAATATTACTTCAAAGTTTTAAATAGAAAAATTATTTTAAATGACAAAACTGCTAAAAATATTTACAAATATAGCAAAATTTCACTGTTCATGTGCGATAGACTGCAATAGACTACTATCTGTGTCGCGATAGATTGCAGATAGACACAAATAGTAGTCTATCGCAGTCTATCGCAGATAAACAGTGAAATTTTGCTATATTTATAAATATTTTAGTTCATTTTTCCATATTTGAAATCAACCTTTTTAAATATTTAATTTTAAAAACTGTCTTATATTATACTATTGCATTTTTAATTTAAAATTCTACCGAACAAATTTTCAAACATGTGCTTTTTTAGTAAAAAAAAAAGGGGGGTTACTAAACATTGTTCTATTATTATTATCATTAATTAATAACAAAAACAAAAACAAAAATAAGAAATAGAACACGAAAAATGATGTCAACATAAGCACGGTTTAATTGGCATAAAACATACAATCTTAACTGTGAAATTAGAAGTTTGAATCATCATCATCCTTGTTTTTCGACTTTTAATTGTAATTTTACATCACATTTACACTCTCTAGCTAGTATAAAAGTGAAACAAACCAAGCATAAATGTTCTAGTACTTGTTTCTCTTTACCTTTTTTTCTTAATATTTTGACAAAATGGAGTCGTTTTGATACTGTTGTCTTTCGCTAGCCTATTCACCATTGAAGGATCAGTTTTCCAAAACTCACCGGTAACGGTCAACATAACAAATGCTCTAAAAGGTCAGAATAATCAACTCACTGTTCACTGCAAATCTGGCGATGATGACTTAGGTGTCCACCAGTTGCCACTTTTGGATAGTTACGCCTTCACTTTTGGACCAAATTTCTGGGGTACAACCTTGTTTTATTGTACCTTCCAATGGCCTGGTTGGTTACATTACTTCGATATCTATGAGGATTCAAGTGATAGATTGAGTTGCAATAGAACTTTGTGTTTGTGGATTGTGAGTGAACAAGGTATCTGCATTTACAACTATCACACCAAGATGGTTGGCTAAATAAATATAAAAAATCGATGGATCCATAAATTGGAAACTTCGACAATTTTCATATCAACAATAAATCAATGTTTTAATATTTTGTTTGTGTGTGTATTTTTTTCTTTTTAACAGGTTAACCTTTCCATCTATATTTCTATATTTTTCCAAGCTCGACATTTTATATTTCTATATTTTTCCAAGCTCGACATTGACGTGAGAGGTGAATCGACATTTATATTATATCGTAAAAAAATTCATAAAATACAGAAAATAAATATAAAAATATCACTCATGTGAATATATATAATATAAATAATAAATAGTTTAACATGTTTTACTCACAAACATTTTTAGTACTTGTTTAAAAAAGGGCAAATTTTTTGGAGAAAAATTCAATGGTAGGAGAATTACATGAAAGCTATACAATTTAGACCAATTAAGGAAGAATTGTAATTCTTAAATGTGTGATTGTTACTTTCCAACTAAAGAATCCAACATATGGCTATGGAGAAATTAAACTGAATGATAGATCTCTTAAAATTTTGATTTGTGGAATATATATAATTTTTTATTTTTATATTTTTTTTTCAAAAATATTTATCGATATTGAAATTTTATCGATATTTCTATTGACATTTTTGTAAAATTGAAATCTCAACATTCTGCTCAACATCAACATTTTAAATCTAGCTAATATATATATAGTCATAAATTATAACGTTAGTATTTGTAAACGTATTTAACATAACAAAATACTTATTTATTAATTGCTTTCACTTTGGTCCAAATTATTGAAAGATGTTGCACAATGTACCCGAGAGATTTCTACAGTTAAATGTATAAGAGAGAGAGAGAAAAAAAAAAAAAAAAAAAAAACAGAATTTCAAATTTTGTAAGTAGTGGTTGTTATTAGAGGGCATACAGATTCTCTAAGCACATTCAACTTTTATCAAGAGCATGTCACATAGTGGTCTTCTCCCTTTTATGTGAGTTAAAATGTTTATGACTTTTTTTTTTATGATAAAGTTAATTTTGTATTGAATTTATTTTTCATTGAGTTTAATAAGTAAATAATTTAATTAATATAAAACAAAGTAATTTAAGAAATAATATCTACGTATTACTTCTTCTTTTTATTTATTTTTTTTTAAAAAAAAAAACATACATACAGTGGCAGATTTAGAAATTTTGTTTATGGGGGCTTTACGATTCAGTAAAAATAATTTATAAGTGAGTAGTTCTAAAAATTCATAAATTTTTACTGACTTTCGTACATCAAATTGTACATCACAATTTCTCCATTTAGATTTCAAATTAAATCTACAATAACATTATAACGACAATAAATCAAGAAGAAATTGACAACATAACAACAATATCGTAACTTAAACAACCCAATAAGTAGAGTTTAAGATGTTTACTTAAGATCCATAAATTATTTAAAAAATTAATAAAATAAATATAAAATAAAGAAATTAAAATAAAAAATAAGAGTGATTTGAAATAGGAAAACCAAGTGCATATAAATAGAATACCAGATTTAAAAAGAAGAAGAAAAATAAATCATAAACTAGGAGAAGAAGTTGAAGAAGAAGTCAAGAAGAAGTTGAAGAAGAAATTTAAAAAAACTAAAACAAAAAGCATGATCGATTTGAAATATTAAAACTAAATGCATATAAGTAAAATAGCAAACTTAATTAAAAAGAAGAAGAACAATAAATAAATAAATAAAAACCTACCTCATAGACTAGGAGAAGAAGTTGAAGAAGAAATTAAAAAGTTAAAGGTTTATTGAAGTTGAAATGACTTCCTTCTTAATTTCCAAATGTATTTGGTGGGATTCTCTAACTTATGCATGGAATTTGATTGCTATGTGATTATCATTTGATTACCATCTGATTACCTTCTATTTTTTTTATCAATTAGTTAGTCATTTCTGATAGTCATTTGATTGACTTCTGATTGTCATCTAATTATCTTTTTTTGTCAATTAGTCAGCAGTTTCATTGCCATCTGCCCTTTGATTACCTTTTACTCTTTGACACATAGTTACTTTTTATTCTGTGATACATAGTTGTTAATGATAGTGTCCCGACTAATCTCACGGGACAACTCACCCGACCCTACACAGACCCCTTAGCCCTTTGGCTTTCTTTTTTTTTTTTTTATGTTTCCACTACCACTAGGCTAATCCATAAACGATACTGATTGCAATTTGATTTTTGTCTGAATACTATCTGATTGTTGTCTAACTACTTATTATCAATGATGCCTATTGCTATTTGATCGCGATCTAATTTTTGTTTGATGTTGATTCTTAATGATATTGATTGCTATTTGACAATTATTGTTATCTGATTGCTATTTGATACTGCTTATTATCTTATTGTTAGCTTATATTGATTGTTAATGATATTGATTTTTATCTTCTAATTGCTATTTCATATTGATGGTAATCTAATGGCCAATGATATTGATTGTTATCGAATAGCTGTATGATTACTATCTGATACTAAAATTGATTATAATTATATCAGTTTAATGATATACAAAATATGAATATATCGTAGCGTTGATAAATTATTCAAGAAGCATAACATAATCAACATAAAAAAAGAACAAAATCAACATCAGTAACATGTTTGCATTCCAATGAACTCAAAACTTCACATGAAAAAATAGAGATAGAGCTTATGAGGGCAACCATTTCCAAGGGAATCAAATTTCTTCTCAACAAAAGGCCAAGTCGACACGTCGTAAAGAGGGTATGACACATCGACCTCCCATTTCCCCTGAAAATTATCACACCCACTATCAATAACTTCCCTATACTTTTTGATATAGAAGAGTTGGTAATAGAAGAAACAAGACAACGCAAAAAATTGTACAGCCACCCATTTTGATAAAGGGAACTACCTCAATCACGTTTGAGAACTCCTCCCCTAAGGTGAACCCCCACAACAGTAATAAGAATAACCCCTAAACCCTAAACCCTAATTGCTATTGATTGTTAATGATATTGATTTTTATCTTCTAATTGCTATTTCATATTGATGGTAATCTAATGGCCAATGATATTGATTGTTATCGAATAGCTGTATGATTACTATCTGATACTAAAATTGGTTATAATTATATCAGTTTAATGATATACAAAATATGAATATATCGTAGCGTTGATAAATTATTCAAGAAGCATAACATAATCAACATAAAAAAAGAACAAAATCAACATCAGTAACATGTTTGCATTCCAATGAACTCAAAACTTCACATGAAAAAATAGAGATAGAGCTTATGAGGGCAACCATTTCCAAGGGAATCAAATTTCTTCTCAACAAAAGGCCAAGTCGACACGTCGTAAAGAGGGTATGACACATCGACCTCCCATTTCCCCTGAAAATTATCACACCCACTATCAATAACTTCCCTATACTTTTTGATATAGAAGAGTTGGTAATAGAAGAAACAAGACAACGCAAAAAATTGTACAGCCACCCATTTTGATAAAGGGAACTACCTCAATCACGTTTGAGAACTCCTCCCCTAAGGTGAACCCCCACAACAGTAATAAGAATAACCCCGATTAACGAATTAATAATAACCCCAAGAAAGCTAAACAGATTTGGCTTGGAAGATTGATCAAAGATCAAGAAGAAATGAGAACTTGTTCCTAACTTCAAGATTTCGAACTCTTCACAATCTAATTGATCAAACTAGATTGAAAGTTCTAAACATGCATTCTAAACACAAGAATACAAAGAAAGCATAAAAGCTTGAGAGATTTACTCTATGAAAAATTCATTCAAATTCAAAGTCTTGTCTCCAAAATGTTGGAATTACAATCCTATTTAAACTAATTGAAAAGGCACTATGAAAGGACACAACCTTTCACCAAATTGTCTAAATTCATCTACACCCTTTCAACTACCCTCATAAATATACAAACATGAAATTAAATTGCATACATGGAAAATTAAATATGTGAATGAATTTGGATTTTTAGATTCATTATGACTCTTGGATGAAAAGATGTATCTAGAAGCTTAAATGGTTGCGACTTTTCATCATGGGTTGTAAACTTAGCTTGGAAGTAAACATTTAATCTCTCTTGAAATCTTTTAGCTCTAGCTCTTGTCATTGGTCCTTGTGGCATAATGATTGTCTCATGATTGGGTTGACTTGGAAAGTTCTCCCATTGATTTTAAACATGAGGTTCATTTGAGCTAGGCTGAGCTTGTTGAGCTTCATTTTCCTCTTCATTCAAGTTGGTTTGAGCATGTTGAGCCTTATTTTTTTCTTGGTTGGCTAGCTCCTTATCACATTTTAATTTGTGATTATTATTATTTTTTTAACTTCTTCTCTAGCCACCTATTTTTGTCCTATTTATTTTTCTCCCATTGTATGCTAATTTTGATTTGGAAAATAATAAGTAAATAATTAAATAAAAGATTTATTTTAATAATTAATCTTTTAAGAGAAAAATATTAGTAATAATAATAATAATAAAAAAAATTCCTTTTAATGATTAAGGTAACATTATATGTAGGAGAGATTTTTTTTTCTCTTTAATAGAAGAATATTTTATTTAGGGAATTTTTGTATTTAAAATTGTTTTAAAAAAAATAATCTCATTAATCAATATTTTATTTTTTTCCTTTTAAAACTAGTTGATTGAATTTTTTTCCTAATTAAAGATGTTCTTGGTTGGCTATAAATTTGTTGGTTTTAGTTTTCAAAAGGGGAGGAGAGGGGTTTTGATGAAGAAACCCTAGATCTAGTACGAAAAAAGAGAAAATACAAAAGAAAATAAGAGAGTTTCTTTTCAAAAAAAAAAATCCATACAACATAAGGTTTAGTTTTCGTGGAGGTTGCACTTGGTAGGGCATTTGGTCCCGAGGATCCGCACCTCAAACAACAAACGACCTTTATGTTCCGGGTTCCGAACCTTCATCTTCTTCGTTTGGAGCACCTACAAGTAGTAAAAGAGGAAAAGAGGTATACACAACATGTTCCCTCATCACTCATTTTTTTGTTTTTTTATATAAATTTCGTTTATGCTTTAGATCTATCATTTTTGTATTTCTTTTGATTTCTTTTTGTTCATGTTCATCTTTTTTTTTTTAATTCTCTACTGTCTAAAAAATAAAAGAGACGAAAGTTAAGAAGTGAGATTATCATACCTTCGAATGATTTGCTCTTACTATGTTTATAAAAAAAATGGCTACGATTTGAATTGCTAAAAAAAATAGAAGGAAAGTTTGATTAGAAAACTAGAAGGAAAAAAAAAAAAAGAAAAATAAAGAAGAAGCAAGGGAAGAGAAAGAGAGAGAAAAAAAGAAAAGAAAAGAGAACATTTTGAAAAAAAAAAAAAAAAAGGTTTTAAGTGATTTAATTTGTGGAAAACCAAGAGAAAGTTTAATTTTTTTTTTATTCATCCTTTTAGAAGTGTGTTGAAAAAAGGGTAAGATATTGTCCCATCACTTTATTTATTTACTTATTGATTTGTTTATTTATCTATTGCTATTATTATGATTCTTAATATTCTTAATATTATTATTATTATTGTTGTTGTTATTATCATTAAATAAAAAAAAGGGAAAAAGATGGGATGGGCTGTCACCCATCCCATCACTGTTTTATTATTTTATTTTTTTAAAGTTGTTTTTATTTTACATAATAGTAATATCCATAAGTGATTTAAAAAAAAACTTTATTTTTTTTTATCATCATTATTATTATTGTTATTATTTTATATCATTATAAACATTTTTTTTATGTTGTTATCGTTATTACCATTTATTGTGATTATACTAATTTTATTTTAGCAACTCTATGGGTACCTTTTAACTATCTATTGCTATTTTCAACTTGTGTATTTCTATATTTCTTGTATATTTTACACTTTACTTTACTTAATAATGTTTTATTGGTGTCAATAATTTTTTTTAAATCCTTTTTGTAACTCTATTTTTTTTAATCTTTTAAAATTTTCTTACAATCCTTTGTATTTCTTTTTAACCTTTTAAAAAAAATAATTTATTATTTTATAAGGTTTCCTAATCAATTTTTTTTAATAACCTACCGTTTTCTTAAAAAAAAATCCCACGATGGAATCTAGAAATATCTGGGAGTCCGTTTTTCTAGATTCTTGAGGTGAGGGATCATATCTTTGGGAGTCCGAGATATTGATCCCAAGAAAAAATGAATTTAATTAATGTTTTTTAAAATTTTATTAAAAGGCTATTCCTACGACAGATTTTGAGAAATTGAAATAATTTCTCACATTCTTGAGGTGGGGAATTTTTCCTCAAATTTTAATATAGTCAAATTGATGGAAGATTTTTCACTTATTTTATGGGATCATTACTTCAATATTGGAGTAATGAGTGGTAAAATAAGACATTCGTTTTAAAAAAAATTCTTCCCAAATGATTTCATTTAAAGAATAATTTTTTATTCGAGATAAAAATGAATTTGGCCACCGTTTTACGTAACGGGTGTTGTGGGGTGCTAACACCTTCCCCATACACAAATGACTCCCGACCTCAACTCTAGTTTTCGCAGACTATTTTTATTGATTTTTACTTAAAATTGTTTACTTTATTTCGGTGTCCAATCACACCGTAAAAAAGATTGGTGGCGACTCCTTTTATTTTCTTTTTTTAATTAACCCTTTTTGAGGACATCGGCTGCTCCGCGTCGTATCGGACACGTGGCGGCATCTTCTTTATAAAGAACACACCCATTTTCTAAATCCTACCATGACATACAACAAATGCCTAATTTCTCATCTAAACAAATGGATTAGAACACCTTTCACAATTCATAGACAATTAGAGAATAACAGTACAACAATGCGATCTAATTTCTCATCTATGATGTTAATTACTAAGAATTCAAACAGAAAATAATATGTAGGGACTCAAATCTCGAAGTAAGAACTTCATCAAACAGAAAATAATATGTAGGGACTCAAATTGAATTGGGATAGGAATGAAACAATTGCATCAAAGGCTTGATGAATTCATCCCACGAAGCCATGTAGACCATGTCTCTGCAGTAGAAGTGAAAGGGATGGAGAGGTTGGGAATTTTAGCGAGCATGCGAAAGAGAGGGAAAAGATGATAGAGGTGAAAGGAAACGTGAGAAAAAAAGTTGAGGTCGAAATTGTGTTTTAGTCTCTAAACTTTTAAAAAGTATTTATTTTAGTCCATACTATTAAAATTATGTTAATTCTTCAATAGAAATATGAGGGAGCTTGTATTTTTGGATGACTCGGCTCTATACGTATTGAGCAAGATGAATGTGAAGTAAAATGCCAACAACCAACATGCCCGACCAAAATTTTGAACTAAGAATGTCTTTTAAATTCTGCTTTGCCACCTTATTCAAAATTGAATCTCTAGATTTTTAGCGTAGGAAACTTATTTGGTGGCCTAGTCATTTAAAAATACAAGTCACCTAGCCATTTTGTTAAAAAGTTGACAAAATCTTAATATAACAAGGACTAAAATAAGCACTTTTTAATAGTTCAGGGACAAACAAATAATTTTCAAAAATTTAGGGACCAAAATAAAACAATATTCAAAATTAAGGGACTAAAATGGACATTTTTAAAAGTTTAGGGACCAAAATAGAACATTATTCAAAGTTCAGGGACCAAAATAAGAGTTAAACTTTAAAAAAATTACCATAACTGCAAATTGTAAAAGATTGCTGACATGCCTTTAATATTGAATTCCTAATTTGCCACCCATTACAATTTTCATCTTTCTCCCGCTCCTTTTCATTTTCCACTTCTTCAACGTCTTCGTACTTGTATGTTCTTCAATCTCTAACAGTGATCGACTTCATCGAATTTGCAATCATCATTGGTGATTAGACATTGGAAGTATTTGTGAGAGGCATTTTGGTGTTGTTAAGGCACTCTTGATTTATATGTAATTTTGCACCGTCTAAAATTTGTTATTAAGAACGTGTTTGGTTTAACTTTTAAGGTGTTTAAATTTAAAAATAATTAATTTTGGAAAAAAATTGTAGTGTTTGACAACCACTCAAAATAGCTTTTGAAAGACATTCTAAATATATTTTAAACTGTTTCTTTTATCAAAAGAGTTTAAATAAAAATAATTTTTTTTAAAAAATAATTTTTTTAAAAAATGAGTTTTTTAGTCAATCCAAACAAGTCTTTACTGTCTGTGTTGTTGAGATTATCCACTTCAAAGCAAAAATTTTCATTCAAGTGTTGATTGGGAAAATGCACAATGTGCAAATCGATTATCCATATTTTTTCAAATCCTGACCATGAACACACCTTCTTGTATTACTCATATTTAGTGGCGGATCCAGAAATTCAAGTGAGAGGAGACACAAATGTGTATAATGTTTAACCGTTTAGCTCGTTGATTTATAGTCTTGTGTTTATAAATAATTGATAAACTTAAAAAATGTCTGACAGATCTCTTAATTTTTATTTTTGGTGTTTAATAGATTCTTAAAATATTAATTTCGCATCTATTACATCTCTTACATGTTAGATTGTTAAAAAATTAAATGTTATATTAGACATTACATTTAATTTATGCTTAATAGGTATGATTAGACATCTTTTTAAAATTAGTGTATTAATTAGCTATAAAAATTTTAAATTTAAGGTTCAAATAGACACAATTTTGTTGTCTTATAAAACAATTACTTTTTAAACCTTTTTAGTATTTACGAGATCTATTAGAAATAAATTGGGTGTAATTTATAGATTTTTTATTAGATATTTTTAAGAGACGTAGAATCAAAATTGAAAGTTTATGAATTTATTAGTCACAGTTTTCAAATTTTAGAGACTAAACTTATGATTTAAACTTCATATAAATGTAATTTTAAATTGATTGTTTATATGTTGTTTTTATTAAGGAACACTAATTACAAAATCCTTATAGAATTGACCTTCATAGAATTATTCACCTAGATTCATAAGAAAAAAAATCATTCAATCAATTTTTGTAATATAATTTTATAAATATCTAAATATATACTATATATATAAGAAAAATTAAAATAAAATTAGGTTTGAGTTATGTATTAAAAGGAAAAAAAATTAACATTATATGTATTAAAAGGAAAATAATTAAATAAATGAGTTGTTTTCAAATTTAGAAAAATGAGTCAAACTATTTGATAAAATAAAATTTTTCTATATTTGTAAATAATTTAATATTTTTTCTGTTTATAGTAATTTTCCTAAATAAATTTAGGGAATACATGGTTGGAACCTTGGTCTGATAGATGAAAGCGTGCCTCCAACCGCTGCAACATCAAAGTTGTTTTGATACTTTGTGGCAAACGTTTACATTTAATATATAAATAATTACATTTTTTTTATATTTAATGAAAAACAATATATACAAATATAAAACGTCACCCGTTGAAGGGGGCACGTGCCCCCTGGTCCCTTCATAGATCTGCTCCTGCTCATATTAAATTTATTTAATGGATTTGGTCATTTATATTAACTATTGTACCGACAGAATACCAAAGAAGACTCAGTTGAGAATATCTGGAAGGTTTTGGTAATTTAAATTTTCACCGTCAATATTTTTCAAAAGTTGGTTGCACACAATCAATGTAATATTTTCATTATTCTCATATGATATGATCTATCTCATTAATAAACTAATATTCAAAACACAATCACAGATAGACTTATGTCAATATATATTTAGTTAAATATTAAAGGCTATTAGTGATATAGTAATATTACTCTTTGATATCAGTCTATCATTGATAAGTTCATATTATTATTATTGTATTAAATATAGTCTCTCACTGATTGACTGAGATTGAAACTTATCACTAACAGACTGATATCAATATCATTGAGTTACATCGTGATTTTTTTGGGGCAATTTGAAATAATTATGGAACGACTTTCTACAATTGTTACTAGTGAAGTGACAATTTGAAATAATTATGGAACGGCCTTCTACAATTGTAACATAAATGTATTACATCCAATTATTAAACGTCAAACATGAAAGCCTTGAAAACAAATGATACTATCAATTGGTGAAAAGAGAGGCTATAATTTATCCATGGTAGGAAGCAAATCACTAATAAACTTCATTCACATCACAAGGTTATCGATTATATGAAGTCATAGATTATTACGAATTATAGTTCACTTCAATCACAACAACATATACTCTATCTCTTCCATCACTGTTAGATCACTTCAATCAAATATTTTTCTTGTTCTTTCTCCTTTTTTTTTCACTTTCTTCATCCAATTTTGGTTTCCCCAACTTTTTGATTGATTACTCAACAACCTACTTAACAACCTACTTAAAGTAATTTGATGTAATCTTTTTTTCCAAAGCAATCATAAGAACCACAAAAAATTAATTTTCAATAAAATAAACTCGAATGGTAGCTAAACTATTTATGATTAAAGTTTATAAGTAATAGAACTCTATCGATGATAACGCTCTATAAGTGATAGCCTCTAATATCATTAAATGATATCATTGAAGTCTATCAATGATATCTAGTGATATAACTTAGGTTCATATCTGATCGACCAAATGTGTATGGATGATGAAAATGTAATTTAAAGTGGTCTAGTGCAAGCATACGGTGTCAATTAGTAATAAACTTGGTGGTATTCCAAGTATCGTATCCCATGAGACTAGATGTTATTCAATTTTTCTTTAAACAATACTAACAATGCAAACCGGTGGTAACTTAGTGAGTAATAGAGGAAATTTAGTGTTGTGCAAAGTGTTAAAATAAACAATAGATGACAATAGGGATTATAGCAGTCAAGTTTCAACCGACAAGCTTTTTGCCTTGAGCTATGTGGTCGCATCACGTCAACAGTGACCCAAGATGGAAAGAAAACTTCTCCTATTTGGTCTTGTTACAAGTTTCCTTAGAAGCCTAAGCGTAGCTAGTCCTATATATTTCTATGGTTAACTAAATTTTAGATCATTTCATGCAATTTCTAAGTCCTATGGTATACCTTATGTCTAAGTTACTTGACAACCTAAGTCTAGGCTTTAGTCCCACATTCCTTTGTGAAATCTGTTTTTATCTTAACCTTCTCAGTATTAAGACTTCACTAACTTATTAAATTAAGTGGCCCTTTCAACTTAACACAATAATAATAAACTCAATAAAGGAAATATAAAAGTCAAAGCAACATGATGAATTAGCATTGGCTCAAACCATAAGGTCAAAGCAACATGATGAATCAGCATTGGCTCAAACCTTCATTCTTGAAGAATTTCTAAATGAAAACTTGTAAGATCTCTTCTTAAGAGTGGAAGATTATAATGATCTAAGAACCTTCCAACCCTTTATATAGACTGAGGTTGGTGAAGGATGGTCGAGATCTATGTTCCAAATGACCTAAGGCAGTTTCAAAGCTAAAGAATGGTTGAAGACCTAGAAACAAGCAAGTTTAAACGACTAAGAACGATACATAAAATTTGGATTTTCAATGCGGGCACATCGACCCTTCGATGTAGGCGCATTAGTACTCATTTCTGCAAAATAATTAAAAACTTCTGTAAAAGCTTATGAAACTGGTCCAAAACAGTTGAAACTAGCTTGAAGTAGTTCAAGGACATGTGTTTACTCATTTTACTATTTTTATGTCATTTTGGGGTCAAAATATCATATGAAGTTCTTCTATTACTAAGGAAAAGTAACCAAATATATAGTAAAATTATGCACTTTTTGACATTTATCAATATCACTGTTATCTATGTATCACTTATATGTATCGTTGATATTAGTTATTGAACTTAGGTAGCAATTGGTGATATCGGTGATTCGGAGATATTGGTGATAGAAAACTTTGGTGGATATCAGTGATATCCATGTATCTATGATATCACTCATATTAATACTATTAGTGATATCCATGTATCAATGATAGAACTTAGGTTGATATCAATCATATTTGTGTATCAATAATATCAATTATATAACTTAGGTAGATATAAGTGATATCCATGTATTAGTAATAGAACTTAGGTAGATATCAATAATATATGTGTATTGATGATATCATTTATATAACTTAGGTAGATATTAGTGATATTTATGTATCAATCATATCAGTGATATCAATGATAAAAGTTAGGTTGATATCAATGATAGATTGCTATCATTGAAAGATGCTATCAGTGGTAGACTATCAATGATAACATCTATTAATAATAACAATATATCATTGGTAGACTTCAAAAATTTGGGAATTTCATGCCCCCATTAATTTTTTTGTGCATTCAATGGGCTCTTTGGACATTATCTAATGAGTTGAAGGTAAATTTTGTTATATTTACGATTAACTTTAAGTTTTGCTATTTTGCAATATTTTAGCCTCATCATGCTATGTATGTAAGGAGCATTGAACTTAATTCGGATTAAGTTAGTTAGATGTAATTATTGTTTGGAGTTAAATATTGCACTTGTAAATATAAGCCATCAGTGGTAATCTAAAAAAATGAGCCCCATTTGATCATATTTGTTGTTTACCAGCATTCTATAATTGTAATGAAATGTGGGCCCCACTATGAAATCTATAATCAACAAATGTAATTCGATTGCAGAGGAGAGGGTCATGAATCCACTTACGTTCCGTTGTTACGTGGGACCTGATACGTGCAAGCGCACGCATCAAGTAATAATATAATTAAAACGGTCTTGGCCGAGTATCGTCCTTAGGGAATCAGAATGATTAATCTTTTAGCTATTCAGAGATCGTTCCAATTTTATTTAGGGGACCAAATCATAATGACACTTGAGATAAGCTAAACTAAGAAAGCAAATAAAAGTGATCAATATATGGAAATTATCAACAAAGAGCGTCTTCAAGAATAGATTTCATCAAATGTATTATTAAACACAATTGCTTGATTCTTGAAGTAATTAACACAATACCTAGATCTAGAAGTATTTTATCTGGATTGAATCTTTCAAAACAACATTTTCTTTTGCTTAAACCCTAATTACTAATTGCTTGAAATTAGATGATTAAGCAAAATATTGAGAACTTTCATTAACAATTTCTACTATTATCTAACTACTTCCTGTGATTTCAAATGATAGTTTGGCATGCATGATCTAATCAACAACTCACTCATTCAAGCAATATTCTAAATCATGGAATCATTCAAACATTGATCAAACAGTCAAAAGCATTAAGAACGATCATGCTAGAAAGCATAAATGTAAATTAATATTCAACAAGCAAAGTGTTCAACAATTTAAACCTAAGAGTTCATGTATCCCTAACACTATGAGAAATTTAGCTTCATATGGTTTCCATAGACAAAATCCACATTAGAACAACAAATTAATACAACAAATATCTACAACAAATAAATCAAGAATAAAGAAAGGGAAGAGAAGTTATCCGGCATCCAAGCTCGTCTCTAGGATGGATTTGACCTTCCAATGATCCTTGAACCTTTCGTCATCATGGAATCTCCATATTTTGCTCTAAACTCTCTCTAGGTCTCAAATACTCTAAATTCTGATGATAAAATTACTTTTTAAAAATTACAATTTTTCAAATTTGGAAAGGCAACATCGATGCGCTCCCATAAAGCGTCGTGACGCTCTAAGAAATTTGTCGTACCATAGCACTGTGCTCTCATGAGTGTGGCTACGCTCCTTCCAACATCGCTGCATTCTTAGAGAGCTTCACTACACTTAGCCCATTGCCAAAATAGCTCTCAAGTCTGGAGCGTAAAGGGGCAGCGTAGTTGCGCTTTTGCTCTACGCTCCCCCTTTTTGGCTTAGTTTGGTTCTTTTAACTTCTACAACTTATTTTCCTCATCAATACCCGAAAACCACTAGCAAAAAAAATTAAATCTAATAAAAATATCTCTAAATAAGAGACAAATAACGCACAATTTAGGTGCTCTTCAGGACGCACACCCTATTTTTTACTAATTTTCCATCATTCACCATTTTTATTTAGGTACCATGTTTTAATTAATTAAGAGATATGAAAAGGGCATTGTGGTAATTAATCTATATTTTATTACAATTCCCTAAGAAAGTAAACAACGGCAATGGATTTTTTAGTACAATTGAATCAGTTTATAGTAAACACAATCAAAGAAATCTAATTCCTTTTGAGATTGAGACCTATTATGAATGATACATGAATGTAAACCCATTATGACTGTGACAATTTTGACTATAGAGTAGTAAATGTGAAACGAAGCGATGTTTATTTCATTGTAAACGTAATTGATATGGTGTTATTGTAAGTGTACAGGTCCAGTTATAATATATTTCAAACGGCTTGAAAAGTCGAGTATCGTTCTGTAACGCCCCACGTTATAAAATTAAGGCTAATTTTAGATTAAATTACGCCATTAAATATATTTCAACCCATTAATTTTAAATTAATGGGACTCATCAAGTGTCTATTCTAATTTGGAGAATTAGAATTTCAATAATCCTTAACTTCTAAATGAAATTTCTTAAATTTTTGGAAGAATGAGTTTTTAATTAAGATATTTAATTAAGAGATTTTGGAGTTTTTTTTATACTAGAAAATTTCTTCAAATCTTTTAATCCTTCAATTTTGGTGCATTTTGGAATTTAAAGGTGTGTCCTTTTTAATTTGACTAAATAGTTTTATAAAGTAATTTTTTTTTGGGAAAAGGGTAAAACAAATTGAACCCTAGCCCCTTGTTGGTGAAAAAAGAGTAGGCGAAACCCCCCTCTTTGCGTTTTGCTTTCGTCCATCTTGTTGGTAAAAAAGGTTGAAAAAAATAAGAGTTTTTAAAACAAAAGAAAAAATAATTTTTTTTGAAAAAGTGAGAATCCCACATTGCTTAGTTTAGCATTGGGATCTCACTTTATTTACCATTCTCTTTAGTGATGGGCTTGGGTTCCAAGGGGTACCATGTCTTGGAAATGGTGAGGAGATAGGCAATGGTGGGCTTGGTGGCTTCTCCTCGCCACATCGATCGCGTGGTCTTTGCGTCTTGTTTTATCTTGGGGACGACGTGGCATTCAGTCCATTCAGGTGTTGATCACGACACACCTTTTTTCCTCCTTCACTCCGACGACTTCCCATGCATGCAGTGGAGTCCATTCAGTCCTACCAGGTGTTGATCACCTTACCTTGAATGCATAGGGCACAAGGTTTCCGACACACCTTTTTTCCTCCTTCACTCCGACAACTTCTCCTCCTTCACTCCAACAACTTCCCCTGCATGCAGTGGTAGACGACACACCTTTTTTCCTCCTTCACTCCGACGACTTCCCCTGCATGCAGTGGTAGAGGATCTGAACGAAGGTAACTCCGGTAGCATCTGACGACAGTAGCGGTGGCGGTGACGAGCGTCTAGCAACCCTCACGCATGATAGTAGCAAACTGAGATAACCCACACGTTTTAGACAAGTTTCAGCGACAATCCACGCAGTTTAAGCACCCTATAGAAGCGTTGTCCCCTGTTCGGTGAGTTTTGACACTTCGGTGAGTTTTGACACTTACCCAATCCTTTTCGACGTTAGATTTGATATACCCATTGCTCAGCGACTCTAAATATATAGGATTCGATGCATTTGGACACCAATCAACAAGTTAGACTCATTTTGGGTAAGATTAGTAATTTTGATACTCTAAATTCCTTGTTGAACTAGATTAAGATTCTTTAGATTTGTCCCTAATGCTTGGAATCCCATATTTTTAGATTCATAATAGTTTTAGAACCATTCGAACATTTTTCAGCAAGGAGCTAAGCCTGTTTTGGTGAGTTTCAACCTTTGTAACTAGATTTAGATCCTCTCGACTTTGATTTGGATGATGTAATTTAGTTTAAAATTTGTGGGTATTCTCTATTTATAGTTTGGACCCGTTTCGAAGTGTTCAGATTAGGGTTCAAGGTTGTTGTAGGTAACATTATTCATTTTGAACACTAAAATGTACCTAAATTGTATGTTATTTACTCTTAATTTAGGGATGCTTTTATTAGATTTAATGTTGTTTGCTAGTGGTTTTCAGATATTAATAAGAAAAATAAGTTGTAGAATTAAGAAAACCAAATCGAGCCAAAATCGGGCGATAAAGTCAAAATTCACAAAAACAGGGCAGCGAGAGCACTGCCCCTTTACGCTGAAGACCCGAGAGCACCATTTGTGCACATCATTAAGAGCGTTGTGCTCAACGCAGCGTAGCGTCACGTTGTGGCAGAGACCTTCAAGTGTCATTGCGCTCAACGCAGCAGTGTTACACTGTGTTTAAGATTTTTAGAGCATCATTGTGCTATAGCATAGTGCAGCAACGCTACCTTTCCTTATTTGAAAAATTTTGCATTTTTGAAAAGTTTTTAGGTTGCAAGTTTGTGAAATTCTATAAATTAGGAGGTATTCAGCAGCTCTAAGCATGAAATATTAGAGCCTAAAAGTGTGAAATTGCTACGAAATTGAGAGGAAAGGTATTAGAGAATCGTTGGAGGCCATTCGAGATTCCAAGGCACTGACCAAGTGGAGATCAAAGAAATTCAACACCGAGAAGCAATTTGAGAGTTTTTCTTCCTAAATAAATATGTATTTTGTTATGCTAAATACATTTATGGGTTTTTCATGTATTAATAAGCAATTCGATAGCATGCTCAATTATGGTTTTTTCCTTCTCTGTAATTTTGTGTTCTTAATCGAAATTAATGGCAAAGGCGATCAATCGCTTCCGCTGGGATTCGATCCCTTCATGTGCAGATGTCGTTCGATATGGACCCTAGGTCCAAACATGGTATCACTATTTCTGCATCGAGAAAGTTTCGAACTTTTAAAACCACGTTAATTAACTCAGAAGTACATACTTCCAATTTACTTGCCAACAAATTAGAAATGGCTAGTTTAGACAAATTAATACTCATTCCATATAACACGGGATAAGTAAGTGATAATTTACGTTGCTTTTATTATTTTTAATTTCTATTGAATGCATAATAATATTAAAATGTTGCTTATTATAATTATCACTAGATATTGATTGCTATCAACCTTCAAGAAAACTGTGTTTGAATTTAACATATATTTGAATGTAAAAAAATTGTTCTCTTACCTTTTACAAAGATGAAATGTGCAATTAAAATTTTCTTTAAAGCATTTTATAGCATTTTACCAAGTGCTATAAAAGGCATACTTTGCTGTAGCATTTAACTAATTGATAAAATTTGCAAAAATAAGTAAACTAAAACTAAAACCAAATTCTATAAAAAGTAAAATGTTTTCAAAATGTTATAAAAAGTAAAAAGTTTTCAAAAAGCTATAAAAAGCCTCAAATTTTTTTATAGCATGAGTTGTTAGTATTTTGCATAAAACGCTATAAAATATGTGTGATAGAATTTTTCGAAGCAATCATAGTGAACAAGGCCTAAATCTTTCTTTCTCTTATTATTTCAATAAAAATGGGTTCATTTTCAACCCTTGTATTATCCTTATTAATATCATTGTCTTTCACTGCGCTATTTACCACCGAAGGAAAACTCAGCTTCAAATCTCCACCAATTACATGACAAAAGGAGGAGACCTTTGAAGAGAGAAAGAACAAAGTACAAAATAAATTGCTTTTACTTCTACAATTTCTTTCACAACTTACTTTTGGCAAGGGTTACAATATCACTATATATAGTCTCACAAGGTGTCTCTCTAAATTTCTTTAATAAAAGCAAAATTAAAGAGATTACAATAATTAAGATAGAATTTGGAAAGTTGCAGTAATTCTTGACCTTTCATTACTCAAACTGCCATAACTTTTTCTAGAAAACTCCAAACGTCCTGAAACTTGAACCATTAGAAAGTACACATTCGGGGCATCAAAATCCATAGGTCATACATTTAATTTGGATATCGTTTGACCTTTCAAATACCTGCTGAAAAACTCCCAAAGAACTGATTATCTTGAGTTTAATACTCAACATTACAGTCACCATAACAAATGCTCTAGAAAATAATAATTGGCTCACTGTTCACTGCAAATCTGGTGATGATAACTTGGGAGTCCACCAACTCCGACCTTTTGCTAGTTACAAATTCACATTTCGACCAAATTTTTGGGGTACAACCTTATTTTATTGTACCTTCCAATGGCCTGGTTCGTTACATTACTTCGATATCTACAAGGATTCAAGAGATAGAATGCATTGCAATAAAACTAAGTGTTTCTGGAATGTAGGTGAACGAGGTATCTGTATGTTTGACTATCGCACCAAAAAGCACGATACTTGCTATAAGTGGTTGGCTAAACAAATATAAAGAATTGATACATCCATAAATTAGAAATTTTATTTTCTGATATTAATAATTAATAAATCAATATTTTAATCTACGGTTTGTGTGTATTTATTTTTCTTTTTGACATGTCGACATTTCCATTCATATTTTCATATTTCTTTGAGTTCGACGTCGACATGAGAGATGACTCAACATTTTTTATATATTAAAAAAATAATTATCAAAATGTGACTAATATTAGGGAAATTACTATAAACAGAAAAAATATCAAACTATTTACAAATATAGAAAAATCGCTTGAGCGATAGAATTCTATCGCGGTCTATCACTGATAGACTAAAATTTTTCTATATTTGTAAATAGTTTGGCTCATTTTTCTATTTTTGAAAAGAGCCCCTAATATTAATATACTTTAAATATTTTTAAATTTTTTGTCTTTATTATTTTTCAAGAAATATCCATCGATATAAATATTTATATAAAATTGAGACTTCAACATTTTGACCGACATTGACATATTAAACCTTACTAGTATACCGATAAGGTAGTCATAAGTTACATAACATTAAGATTCATAAACTATTTGAAAGAGCAAAATACTTATTTATTTAATTCTCACTTTGGTCAAAATTATTCAAAGATTATGCACAATGTGGTAGGGAAGAAAAACAACCAATAGTATTTCGATTTTTATCTGGTAGGCTTTTTCACAATTTATTTACGAAAAATGATTATAAATAGAAAAAATATCAAACTATTTATAAATATAGAAAAACTTTACTGTCCGATAGACCGCGATAGAATTCAATTGCTTGAGCGATAGATTTGTATCACTGTCTATCACTCAAGCGATAAAATTCTATCGTGGTCTATCACTGATAGACAGTAAAATTTTTCTATATTTGTAAATAGTTTTACTCATTTTTCTATATTTGAAAACAACCCTTTATTTACTAGTTATTCAAGGACATACAAATTTTTTAATATGCATCAAAATATTAATTAAGAGGTAATCACATTGTAGTTGTCTCATTTATTTATTTTTTCCAAATAAAAAGAAATTAATCGAAACCTCGTCCCAAAAGTATAGACAAAATCTATGCTATACGTAAAAGGAGCATAGTAAAAGGTAATCACATTGTAGTTGTCTCATTTATTTATTTTTTCCAAATAAAAAGAAATTAATCGAAACCTTGTCCCAAAAGTATAGACAAAATCTATGCTATACGTAAAAGGAGCATAGTAAGAAGTAATCACATTGTAGTTGTCTCATTTATTTATTTTTTCTAAATAAAAAGAAATTAATCGAAACCTTGTCCCAAAAGTATAGACAAAATCTATGCTATACGTAAAAGGAGCATAGTTGGAAGGATTTTTATATTTCTATTTTGCCCTCATTTTTAAATATATATCAATTGTACGATTAATTTTAATTTAGTTTTTGATCAGATATAAATTATATCACAATAATTAAATACTGGGGTGATTCATATTTTATTATTTTGATATCATGTTTATAATTTTTAAATATGACCTTATGCTGAAGATGAATAGTCAACTTTTGTTCTGTGTTATGAGTTTTTCCATCCATTTTTTTAGATGTATTCAAAAGCGAGCATAGCTCTTCATTGACATAGTATATGTATCAACCAAGATATCTATGATTCGAATTTGTCAATCCCTATTGTACTAAAAATAATAAAGATGGGTTATTTTGTTATTACCTCAATCAACAAAGCCTATGGATCAATCAAGATATCTATGATTCGAATTTGCTAATCCCTATTGTACTAAAAATAATAAAGATGGGTTATTTTGTTATTACCTCAATCAACAAAGCCTATATATCAATCAAGATATCTATGATTCGAATTTGCTAATCCCTATTGTTCTAAAAATAATAAAGATGGGTTATTTTATTATTACCTCAATCAACAAAGCCTATGTATCAATCAAGATATCTATGATTCGAATTTGCTAATCTCTATTGTACTAAAAAATAATAAAGATGGGTTATTTTGTTATTATCTCAATCAACAAAGCATTAGAAGGGTTTCTTTAGAAAGTGAATACTTCATTATAAAAGAACATATGTAAGAAACATACAAACAAATGGAACAATTACAACAAGCATAGAAATTGAGAGTTGTCGCCACGTGTCCAAAAAACCATACGAAGTGGCCAACGTCCTCGAAAGGGTTACATTTAAAAAATAAAAAAATGGGGCTCCACCAATCTTTTTCATGTGTGATTGGACAACAAATAAATTAAAAATATTAACAAAAAAATAAAAATGGTCTCTGAAAACTACAGTTGAGCTCGAAAGTCATTTGTGTATGGGGAAGATGTTAAGTAGCTAACAACACTTATTTAAAATATGGTGGCTAAATTTTAAATCTTGAATTGAAAGTATTCTTTAAAAAAATAATAATGTCTTATTTTAGCTCTTATTTCTCCAATATTTAGAGTAATGATCTCATAAATTAGGTAAAAAAAGTTTCATCAACTAGGTCATATTAGAATTCTAGGAAAATTCTTCACCTCAACAATATGAGAAAATATTACAATTTTCCAAATTTCTCATAAGATTGTCTTTCAATAATAAAGGAAATTTTTTTTTAAAAAAAGTATTTTAATTAAATTCATTTTATCTTGAGTTCTAATCATGAACTTTCAAAGATTATGACCTCTCATCTCAAGAATTCAAGAGAATCGGACATCCAAATATTTCTAGATTTCGTCGTAGGAATTTTTTAAGGGAAAATGGTCTTAAAAACCAAATCATTAGAAAAACGGATTAGAGAACT
Source organism: Lagenaria siceraria (assembly GCA_002890555.2). Classification (NCBI taxonomy): domain Eukaryota; kingdom Viridiplantae; phylum Streptophyta; class Magnoliopsida; order Cucurbitales; family Cucurbitaceae; genus Lagenaria; species Lagenaria siceraria. Next base: position 18,158,176 of record CM016488.1, read on the forward strand.
TTTTTTTAAAGTAAAACTTAGTTTTAAATAATTCAAAAACACAAAAAGTGCAGTTTAAAAGACTTTGTAAATAACTTTTTATTATTAAAAAAAGGTTAAATTTTATTTAAAAACTCTAGAGAAATGTTAAATTAGAAATCAAAATCAATTAATGAGAACATTATATAATAAAAAATAAAAAAAGAAGCATAATAATAGATTAAAAAAAATAAGAGAGCATATTAAAAATTTAATAAAATCATATTGGAGATCGATCTCAGACTCTCAAAGAATTGAATTCTCACCTAAAAAATTTTCGAAAATCGGACTCCCAATTTTTTTTTTTCAAAAATCATATATCAAATAGAGAGGGAAACGTCCCATCAACAATGAGAAGCACCATACATTCACTGCTCAACAAGCTATACCATCATCCACTGAATTTTAATATCACCGAATATACAAAACTCGATCCCCCTGTGATCTCCCATGGACAAGATATATATCCTCCACTACAGATTTTACTGGAGTTAACACATCATCCTCTCCTACAATAAATGAATAGTCGTCACATTGTCTAACTCTATCACCAAAGGTACATGCACAGCTGAAAAAACTTCTCGTAAACCAGTCGCTATAGCACAAACCTCGACAAACAACACATCTAAATGTCTCTAAATAGCCTTCCCACCAACCCTAATAATCGCGGCCCTATGATCCCAGAGCACCCAAACAAAGTCACCTCTACACATCGCTGCATCCCAAGCACAAATGTCCTCACATAGCACCCTTCCACCCATTGAAATTTTGCTCCATTAGCTAGACTACCCTTGATAGCACCCAAAATGTGCTATCTTAGTGTATCTGGTCTAGCTTGATTATGAAGTTTAATGTGTTTATATGTCCACATTTGTAGGTTCTCGAGCAAACCATGCATTTCGGAGTACTAGGTGCAGTTTGAGGTTAATTTGGAGCAATTAGGAGCGTTTCTGGGCATCTGCAGCTTCAACAAAGATGAATGACCAAAATGCCCCTAGGCTGGCACCGCGACGCCATTTTTAGAAGAACCTCATGAGGAAAGGTCGCAGCATTATAAACTTTGACGTGCGCAAGGGATGGGCTTGCAGCGCGGCTACAACTTTGGTAAAGCGTCGCGACACTGTCCCCTAGCATTGCGGCACCATTGCTTTTTCTATAAATTCTTCTTTTCAATTTCTAGATTAGAGAAGAGGAAAAAACTGCCAAAAACTACCAAGGAAGCTTGATCCCACAATCTTCCAAGAACTGGATCAGCTGCTGGAAAAACGCCTTGAGTGTCGCGACGCCCAGAAGAGCATAGAGACGCTCTTGGCCTCGCTGCCGCAGAGTAGCGTTGTGCTCCAAGCAACGTCGCGACATTGCGGCTACTATGCAAGAGCGTAATGCACAGCGTCGCGACTCTGTGCATTACGCTCCAGCACAGATGTTGTCTCTGTTTCTACAACCAACCCGAACTTGCTCCAAAAGTACCAAACACTTCAACAACTTTTCAAACTCAAGCGACACAGACTTAAAGACTCGATAGCAGTATTTAAACTCCAAAACATCGGGCCCTTACAACTTTAATCACATTATAGCAGTAAATCTAAGTGTCAAAACTCGAAATTATCCAATTGCAAACCAACATTCAAAATGCTTGAAAACACCCATCTTTTCTTTGTTTTTTCAATTCAAATTGAAAATTAAAACCACGATTTGGCTCTGATACCAATTGAAGGAATTGAATTTCCAGCAGAAGCAATTTATCGCATTGTGATTTTAATTACTCAATTATGAATTTTAACATAACAGAGAAAACAAAAAGGGAACAGGATAAACATCAGGTTGTTAAGAAGTAAAAGAAAACCTTACAGGAAGAGTAAAGAACTTACCCTCATGAAATTCCTTCTTCACGTAGTAATTTCCTTTGGGATCACAAACGTTTTACGAACAAGAACAACAACACCACCAGTGAAAACTTACTATTCTCAAGGTTATCAAGTCTTGGATACGTGGATTCCAATGTACTTCGTAAGGAAAACTTTGTGGAAGAGAATCACCGAAAATTCCTGCCGGATAAGTTTCTCTGTAAAGAAAAAATTTATCTTCTTTCGTTCCACTTTTTGTGAGAGAGTGGGAGGGAGTTCCATAACTCTCTCTCCACTACGTGAAGATAACTCCCTCAAGTGAGTTATCTAATTAATTTATGTTAATTATTAAATAAAACCAATAATTAGAATTAAATTAATTAATATAAATATATTAAATCTAATTATATATATATACATATATATACATATATATATAAATTAATTAACAATTAACTAATATTTCTCATATAACCTATAGTTTAATATGAATCTAATTCATATAATTAATATTTGAATCTCATTCAAATATTTTTCTCTCACATATTATAAAGTTAAATTTTTGCAAAAAATAACTTTATATTATAATGTATCATTATACATTATTTAATTGTATCTTATACAATTAATATTCTTAACTTAATTTGAACAATTCAAATTAAACCAAGACAGTTGACCGTCATCTTAACCTATATGAGCCAGTAAGTGGACCTTAACCTATCAACATTTATTAACTATCGGTCACCCCACTAAAGACCGACGACTACACTCTTCTTACTGTAAATATATTTTTATGTCTACGGATATAATCAATCAACAACAAGTCGACCCTTCACAAATTGCTCGTAACAACAATTAGGTCAAATTACCGTTTTACTCTCGTGTTACCTTTAACTCCTTAAGCACCACGGATCCCTCCAATGAACAATTTAGTCATAGTACAACTATGAGCTAGACCCCTCTCTAGTCATGAAAGGGTGAGGCGTCTCATTGTTCAAGACCCAGGATCAGCTCTTAAGGGAGCAATTCATAAGATGTGAGTTCCTTCTTGTACAGTTGAGTTTCCAGCTGCTTGCTTGAAAAAATTCCCAAAGTAAGCTTATTGGGTCGACAAACCTGGCCACTCTCACCCATACAAATCAAAGGAGTCCTTACACAGACAAGAGTTCAGAACCAACTCAGGATTAAGGTCGAGTTATCTATGCACATCCTAGTGTAATGTAAGTCTCATTAAGCAACAATGTTAATACGGGAGACTAATCATTTCGCAGTCAGATCTTATAGATGTCTCACATATATAGGATACCCCCACTCACATATCTCCACATGAACATTTAGGATCTAAATGTTTGTAATACTTTAGAACACTTGTAAGAATCACAAAGTGGGTCGTATCCATAGTGTTACCATAATAAGGTATCCAGCCTTATCCATCTACTACAGACCGTTTAGGTTATTATATAAAGATGATCCACTTGTATATCTCTATATTCGTGTTTAAGTTACTACTAATGACCTAGGATCAGGCCAGTGTCGCAACGCTGCCTTTCCTTTTCCATTTAGGAGAAGATTTTTTTAAAAAAAGTTTCTATAAATTGGGAGGTTCTCAGTAGCCTTAATCATTAGATTTTGGAGTATTGGAGGCTCAGAGAGAGAGTTTAGAGTAAATTATGACGATTCCATGATGTCGAAAGGTTCGAGCATCGTTGGAAGGCCAAATCCATCCTAGAGACGAGCTTGGAAGTCGGATAACTTCTCTTCCCTTTCTCTATTCTTGGTCTATTTGCTGTTTTTTGTTATTCTAATGTGAATTTTGTCTATGGAAGCCATGTTAGACTAAATTTCTCATAGTTTTGGGGTAGATGAATTCTTAGGTTTAAATTGTTGAAACCTTGCTTTTTGAATGTTGTTTTCTAGCATGACCGTTCTTAAAGCTTTTGAATGTTTGATAAATATTTCAATGATTTCATGATTTAGAATCTTGCTTGAACAAGTGAGTTTTAGATTCGATCATGCATAGGCTATCGTTTGAAATCACAGAAAGTAGTTGGATAACGATAGAGATTGTTAACGAAGGGTTTCAATGTTTTGCTTAATCCTCTAGTTTCAAGTGATTAGTAATTAGGGCTTAAGTAAAAGAAAATGTTGTTTTCAAAAGATTCAATACGGATAAAAGACTTCAAGATCTAGGTGTTGTGTTAATTAGTTCAAGAATCAAGCAATTGTGTTTAATAACATCTTTGATGTAAACTATTCCCTAAAGCATCTGTTAGTTGATAATTTCCATATCTCGATCAATTTTATTTGCTTTCTTAGATTAGTTTATCCTAAGTGTCATTACGATTCAGTCCCCTAAATAAAATTGGAACGATCTCTAAATAGCTAAAAGATTAATCAATCTGATTCCCTGAGGATGGTACTCGGCCAAGGCCGTTTTAACTATATTATTACTCGACACGTACACTTGCGATGTATCAAGTTTTTGGAGTCCTTGCTGAGGAATTGCTTTCGATTTCTTGTTTTAATATTTAGGAGATTTGACTAATCTTAATTTAGGGTGTATAATAGTTTATTATTGTTTTTTTTTTTTTAGTATTTAATTTTGTTCTTGATTTTTTTCCTTGGTTGATTTATTGTGGTGTATTTTTGGAATTCACTAATTATATGTGGCCATATGGGGAGTTTCAACCAACCCTAGGTCCATCACTACCACCACCACTCTTATGAGTATGAGTGCTATAATCCAACCCTTTTACAGGAGAAACCTTTCCTAGAAGATTTGCTACAAGAGTATATCCTAGAAGGTAAAGTGAAGAGGTTTATTAGAGAAGATGGAGATAGGTTGGCTAGGGTAGAAGCTCAAGTGGTAGAGAACGAGGCCGCCCTAAACCGCATATGCAATCAACTTAGTCTGATAGTTGATGCCATTAAGACCTTGAGTGAGGATAATTCTTCTAATGCCACTAGGGTAGGGAGCCCTAGGATTGTATACCATGATGATGAGGATGAGTTAGAGGGAGGTGAGTCACTTGAAGATGAGGTTTGTGAGCCTAAGAGAGGAATTGAGCCTAATTTATATGAGGCAACCCAAGAGATTAAGGTTGAGGTAGAAGAACCTAGCATACCATCTCAAGAGAGTTTTTTTCATTTATGAGCCTTCTCTCCTTTATGAGCCTTGTCAATAATACTCAACCAAGGATTCAGTTTGTGAGATTATGGATAATTTGTGCTTAATGTTGAGGAAGATATTCAAAAGATAAAGTTTGGGGTTGAAAAGTCAAATTCTTTATCCCCAGAAAATCTTCCTATTCTTAAACATTCTTTCCTTAGTTATCATGAACCTTGCAAATATTTTTCTGATTTTGAGTCTTTTTCTTTTAGGTTTCCATATATGAAAAATAACAAAAATAATTTTCTAAATTCAAGTGCTCACAAGAAGAGGGTAAGCCTGCAAGAGTTTGTAGGTTATGTTGATTCAAGCAAGAAGGGCCCTGAAAAATGGGAGAATTTTTATATACCTTGATAAAGAATCTCCCTTGTCGTCTAGCTTTGAAGACGTTAAATTTAGAGCTTTTTGGGAGGCAATCCAAATTTTACTTGCTTTATTGTTATTTCATTTATTTTCTTTCTTGTATTTTTTTTTTCTTCTTTAGTAAGTTGGCTTCCATGACATTCTTAATATGTTTCTAGTCTCTCTTTTAGAATCTCATAAGCAACACAAAGTACTCATTTTGCCTCCTGTTCGGTGGACTCCCACACGCTCCCAGGCTTGTATCGCTCTCTTTAGTGACTGTGCTCTTCTTTTTCATGCATTGAGGACAATGCATAATTTTAAGTTTGGGGTGGGAGGCATCTTTCATACTTTTGTTTGATTTTATCCTGCTATGCATCCTAAGTTGGTTTTAATGAATTCTTTGTGCATGTTAATGTGAGTTAAAATTTTGAAGAAATTTTTTTAATTTTGATCTTTAAATGCTAATGGGAATAGTTCGTGTTTGTGTGTTTTGATGTTGATTGGCTATGATGAGATTCAAATATGCATGATGTACATTTATTGTGGAAATAGGATAGCATTATTTTGAGCTATGATCTATTTAAGTCCCTCTTTGAATCTCTCATATTTTGAGCACGTAGCCACTTTGATTTAGAAACTTTAACTTAGAAAAGGATTAAGTTGAGTGTATTTGGTTGTCACCTCGAAAGGCCCCACTGGTTAAAGAGTTGAAATGCAAGATCATTTTTAATGTTAGACTAAGAGGAAAGAAAAGATTATTTTGCCTTTGAAAAGTAAAGAAAAGAAAAACTGTACACTTAAAGTATGAGTTTACATGAATATCTCTTTGCAACTTTAAATTGATTAAATTTGTAATGTATATGCATGGATGGGGGTAAAAAGAGTTGTCTTTACTGTGATCAGTTAGGAAGCCTGCGAATTGACTAGGTTCGAGTCCATACAGTGAATGTGTGAAATGCCCATAGGTAAAAGAATGCAAGTTTAAAAGGGCCCGTTGAACTTAAGGCATCTTAGTGGACATATTACTTTCTTGAAGTGTATGAATTCTTGATCATTGGTGCATAAGCTAGAGTAGGGGGAAAACTTGAGAAGCTCTCTTAAGTCCTACTTTGAGTTCTTCTTTATTTAAAGGAGGCTTGCACACACACACATGGAAAATGATTAGATTTGGCCTTGACTGTTCATAATAATATGAGATATGTTTAAATGTTTCTCTTTGAGTTCCTAATATGTAATTCTCTGAGGCATGAGTTAACAACACACTTATTTTGAATTCTCTATGGTTTAGTTTTATGTTTGCTTCAGACTAGCAAATCTCTAAGTTTGGAGTGGTGAAACGCACCTAAATTGTGCATTTATCACTCTTTATTTAGAAGTATTTTTGGTAGATTTAATGTGTTTGCTAGTGGATTTCATGTTATAATTAAAAAAATTGAGTTTCTGAAGCAATGGAATCAAACTGAGTCAAAACCGGATAAGAATAGCTCAAAAACCCTAAAAAAAATATGGAAGCGTAGAGCAAGAGCGTCGCTACGCTGCCCCTTTACTCTCAAGACGCGAGATTACCTAATAGGTGTTTTCCAATTAACTCACATTAATCAACATTTTCCTTCTTTTCTTAGCATCTTAATTTTACCTATTGGCCTTTTTACTTGATCATAACAAATTGAAAGGCAATAAAAAGTTTAGGGCTTACAAGTTACTACCTCCTTATTGAAATTTCGTCCTCGAAATTCCGCGATTAAGCTCAAGCAAACAACTGGGGAAAGTTAGTTTTCATTTGCTCTTCACTTTTCCACGTGGCTTCTTCAATTTCATGGTTACTCCACAAGACTTTCACCAAGGGTATCACCTTATTTCTCAGCACTTGCTCTTTCCTGTCTAGAATCTGTATTGGTATCTCCTCGTAGGATAAGTTTTCCTTCAACTGCAATGGTTGTTCTTGGAGTACATGGGATGGATCAGCATGAAACACAACATGAATCTTGGATAACTCCCCTGGTAATTCTAGCTTATAAGCTATCGATCCAACTCGTGCTAGAATCCTATAAGGCCCGATATATCTTGGACTCAATTTTCCTTTTCTCCAAAACCGTACTACCCCTTTCCAGGGTGATAGTCTCAAGAATACTTGATCTCCAACTTCAAACTCTAAGTCTCTACGATGTTTGTCTGCATAACTCTTCTGTCTATCTCGAGCTATCTTCAGGTTTTCTCTGATTAACCTTACATTATCTGACGTCACCTGGACTAGTTCAGGGCCACACAGTTTCCTTTCCCCTACTTCAATCCAGCATAAAGGGATTCTACATCGTCTTCCATATAAAGCCTCATAAGGTGTCATACCAATGCTCGAATGGTAATTGTTGTTATAAGCAAATTCTATTAAAGATAACTTATCATTCCAACTACCTTTAAATTGTAGTACACAAGTTCTTAACATATCTTCCAATGTCTGAATAGTACGTTCTGACTGTCCATCTGTCTGCGGATGGAAAGCTGTACTAAAATGCAACTTAGTACCTAAGGCTTCCTGTAAACTTGGCCAGAACTTAGAAGTAAACTTTGGATCTCTGTCTGAAACTATAGATACAGGTGCTCCGTACTGACTCACAACCCTGTCAACATACAACTTAGCTAGCTTATCAAGGGTAAAAGTTTCCTTGATTGGTAAGAATCGTGTTGTTTTTGTGAGTCTATCCACTATTACCCAAATGCCATCATGACCACTAGAAGTTCAAGGTAAGCCAAATAAGAAATTCATCATCACATGCTCCCACTTCCATTCAGGTACAAGTAATGGATTCAACAGTCCTCCTGGCCTTTGACGTTCAGGCTTAACCTGCTAACAAATCAAACATCTATTTACATAATCTGCAATCTCACGTTTCATACCTGACCACCAATAATGTTCTTTCAATGTTCTATACATCTTTGTGCTTCCAGGATGCATGGCATAAGCAGAACTGTGGGCTTCTTCCAGAATAGCATCCTTCAGTGTGCACTCATTTGGAACACATAACATGTTCCCCTTCATTAAGGCTCCATCATCTCTGAATACAAAATCTGAACGTTTTTGGAGTTTCACCTCTTCAGCTACCCTTTTAAGCTCACGATCTTCATGTTTCTTCTTAACAATCTCTTCTTCCAAAGTAGGCTTTACCTGAAACCGAGCTATTAAACAACCTGTTGGCCCTGTAGTTATCTCTGTTCTGGAGTTCTTCAATTCTTCTAACAGAGATATTCTGACTGCATTCGTTTATCTGGTCTTGATTTCCTGCTCAAAGCATCCGCCACTACATTAGCTTTTCCTGGATGATATTCAATGGTACAATCATATAATTAGTTCCATCCATCTGCTTTGTCTCAAGTTCAACTCTTTTTTATCAAAGATGTACTTCAAACTTTTATGATCGGTATAAATATGACACTTCTCTCCAAATAGGTAATGTCTCCAAATTTTCAGGGCTAAGATAACTGTAGCTAACTCTAGATCATGAGTAGGATAGTTATGCTCATGTTTCTTCAATTGTCTCGAGGCATAAGCTATTACCTTACCATCCTGCATCAACACACATCCTAACCCTTGATGTGAAGCATCACAATAAACTTCAAACTCTTTCCCTGAAGTAGGTAATGCAAGTACCGGTGCTGATACAAGTCTTTCTTTCAACTCCTGAAAACTCAGCTCACACCTGTCTGTCCATTCAAACTTTGTAGCCTTCTTGGTTAACTCTGTTAATGGCAATGCTATTTTAGAGAATCCCTCAACAAATCTTCTGTAGTATCCTGCTAAACCAAGAAAACTACGGACTTCAGATACTGATGTGGGTTGTTCCCATCTAACCACTGCCTCAGTCTTCTGAGGATCCACTCTAACTCCCTCGGCTGATACAACATGACCAAGAAACACTACTTGATCAAGCCAGAAATCACACTTACTGAACTTAGCATACAACTTCTTTTCTCGAAGTGTTTGCATTACAATTCTGAGATGTTCAGCATGTTTTTCCTTATTTCCTAAATACACCAAGATATCATCTATGAATACAATCACAAACTGATCCAGGTAGGGATGAAACACTCGATTCATCAAGTCCATAAATGCGGCAGGAGCATTAGTTAATCCAAATGACATAACTAGGAATTCATAATGCCCATACCTGGTTCTAAAAGCAATCTTAGGGACATCTGATTCCCTAACTTTCAACTGATGATATCCTAAACGTAAATCAATGTTAGAGAAAACTGAAGCACCTTTCAACTAATCAAATAAATCATCTATACGAGGTAAAGGGTATTTGTTACGTATTATTACCTTATTAAGTTGACGATAATCGATACATAGTCTCATTGTGTCATCTTTCTTTTTAACAAATAGAACTGGTGCTCCCCAAGGCAAAACACTAGGTCGAACATAGCCCTTATCTACCAGTTCCTGTAGCTGTATCTTTAGTTCCTTCAATTCGTTCGGTGCCATACTATAGGGTGCCTGAGATATAGGAGCTGTTCCTGGAACCAGATCTATCGTAAACTCTACCTCCCTATCAGGTGGTAACCCTGAAAATTCCTCAGGAAACACATCTAGAAACTCTTGTACCACTGGAACATCTTCAGGTCCTTTCTTCCTAACCTGAGTATCAACTACATAAGCCAGATATGCTGCACAACCTTTAGTCAACAACTTTCTGACCTTAATAGATGATATCAAACGTGTAGACACCGCTTTCCTATCACCTTAAATACAACTTCAGCCGTCTCTAATTTTCTAAAGACTACCTCCTTATTGTAACAATCCATAATAGCATGATATTTAGTCAGAAAATCCATACACATGATCACATCAAACTCATGAACTTCTAACAGGATTAAATCAATCAACATACACACATTACCCAATTTTACTTCACAATTTTTACATACAGAATCAGCTATTAACACATCCCCTATAGGTGTACTAACTATTAAATTATCATTCAAAGATTCTAAGTTCACATTTAACATTTCAGTATGTCTAACAGATAAAAAGGAATGTGTAGCGCCAGAATCAATCAATACGTACATAGGCAAATCACAAATTAACATTGTACCTGTGATCACGTCAGGTGTATCCCCATCTTCCTTCTGTGTCATAGTACAAACTCTACCTTGCTGTTTAGACCCGCTTGGCCCTTTGGCCTTGGCACCACTAATGCCTTCACCTGTATTCCCTCCTGATTTCAACTGACTCCCTACTTGAGACACAATTCTTTGATCCCTTCTATCTGTTACAGTTTGAGGACAATCTCTCTTGAAATTCCCAGCTTGGCCACAATTATAAGGAGAACTAACCTAAGGAGAATTATTCTTTTCAGGACGAATAAAGTTGGGAGAAGCTTACAAGCCGTTGTGAGCTAGTCGACTACAAACCGTGAGTGACAAAATGTTTTCAACAAAGATTTCTAAATTCTTGAATTAAGCAAGATGCTTTATGTATTAATGAGCAATGTTTTATCTAAGTATGATGTGTTGTGATTCATGAACTTTATATGTATGATTTGCAAGACGTTCTATGTGTCTCATTTCTTGAATATGTTTGATAAGATTTTGACCGTTGAACACGGTTTAGTTAAATGATAAATACCCTATGTAACGACACCTAAGGACATTGAGACGGTATCGAGATAAATGAGTAACGATACCTAAGGACATTGAGACGGTATTGAGATGAAAATGTAACGATACCTAAGGACATGGAGACGGTATCGAGATGAATATATGGAGATACCTAAGGACATTGAGACGGTATCGAGATAGTTGGGATCCTGATATATGAGGACTTCGGTGACGTATCAGGACAACCCTAAATAAATGTATAGGTATAGTTAATATATATATATATATATATATATATATATATATATTAGCCCTGAATGTATGCATGAATGTAATGAAATTACGACGTTGAGAGTGTTGAGTCTGCTCCACCTCAACTAAGGATTTAAGAATACTATGTTTAAATGAGAACGATGTTTATGAGTTATGTTTTCAGTTGAATAAGCGATGGTAAACTAAGTTTTGAGATGGAAAGTGTTTATATACCTATGTTATGAGATGTTTTATATAAAGAATTTCATTTATGCTAGGCGAGCATGTTTTAGTGGAAATGTTTTACGTCCTGTCACTCACTAGACGTATGTCTAACGTTTTCTTTTAAATGTTTCTTTACTCCCCAGGTAGCGATCGGTATCCAGGAGCTTGACCTACCTCGCAAAGTCCTTGCTGCGGATCCTCTTTTAGTTGTAATTATTAGATTTTTGTGTTGACTGGCATATTAAGAGAGAGGGAAACATTGAAATTAGAAAAGTAGTGTTGTATAAATGATAGTGTAACCTCTATTTGAATGTATTTAAGTGATGTTTATGTATATAAATGATGTATGTAGCTCATGCTCTTTTTCCAGGTCTAAGAGGGTGATCTGGGGTGAAGGTGTGACATGGGGCCACTTACATTTAAATGTTGAAAATCGTTTCTTAGAATGTGAGGGGATTGGAGGGAAAAAGTTAAAAGGAGGTTAGTGAATGAGGTGCTTAGGTAATAAAACTCGGATATTGTTGTATTAATGGAAACTAAAAGTTTTGTCGTGAAAGGATCACAAGTATTTAGAAAAGCAGGCGGGTGGGATGGGAGGTTTTAGACCTGATTGGCTCTTTAGGTGGGATTTTGATATTATGATGTACTAGATCTTGTTTAGCCAGGGAGGTGGTTAGGGGCAACTTTTCTTTATTGATTTCTTTTCTGGAGCCAAGGCGAAGAGTTCTGGGTTTGGGGGGCTTATAGCCCTGCAACCTAGGATGAGGGAAGCCTTTTCGGAGGAGTTAGGGGACTTTTATGGTTTTTGTGGTTCTAGATGTTGTGTGGTTGGGGACTTCAATGTTATTCGCTCCCCTGAGGAAAATGTCTCTAGAGGTAGAGTTACTAGTTCCATGAGTGCATTCAATAATTTCATTGGAGATAGTCGTTTTTTGACCCTCCTCCCTTTGTTAAATAAAAATTTTACTTGGGTTAATTATAGAGTTGCTATGAGAATTGATCGATTCTTAGTCTTCAAAACTTGGATTGATAGATTTGGCTGTCCAAGGTAATTAGAGGGTCCTAGAATTACTTTGGACCACGGGGCCTATCATTCTAACTTCGGAAGCTTAGAGTTGGGGGTCGAGTCCTTTTTGCTTTGAAAATATGTGGCTGGAACACCCTTCATTTAAGGTCAATATATCTTCTTGGTGGAATACTCCTTTCCAAGGGAAGTGAGAAGGCTACCGTTTTACGAGAAAGTTGAAAGCTCCGAAAGGCGCGCTGAAATCTTGGAATAGAGAAGTTTTTGGAGATGTTATAACTAGAAAGACAGAGATTTTTATCAGAATTGAGGAGATTGACGCCTTAGAGGTTGAGGGTCATGTGGATAGCACCTTGAAGGGGGAGAGGGAGGTCTTTAAAGAGGAGCTTGCTAAAGTTATTAGAAAAGAGAATATCGCTTGGGGCCAAAAGGCTAAGGTCAAATGGGCCAAGGAAGGGGACTGCAACACCACCTTCTTCCATAAAGTGGCTAGTGTGGCAGAAGGAATAAGAATCATATTGGCCCTTTGATTTTGGAAAATGGGGAGTGTACTAGAAATGATGAAGAGGTTATGGAGAAGGTCCTTTCAGCTTTTTCCAGGTATAACCGGGTCGTTAGGTCTAAGTCCTTTGTGCATGGTATAGATTGGAGCCTCATCTCGCCAATGGAGGATGAGGAGTTGGTCGTCCCTTTTACTTTGGATGAAATTAGGAGGACGATCTTTGGTTGTCACAGAAGATAATTGGGATTTGATGGTTATTTTATGGCTTTTTCTCAAGATAATTGGGATTTGATTAAGGTTGAGTTAGAAGGAGTCTTTAAAGAGTTTTTTCAGAGGGGCATCTTCAATCGTTCTATAGTGGAAACTTTTGTCTGTCTGATTCCAAAAATGGAGATGGGTGAAGGATTTTAGACCCATTAGTCTTATCACAAGTGTCTATAAGATTCTAGCTAAGGTCCTTTGAAAAGCACTTAAAAAATGCTTTATTTGCTCTTAATTTAGGGACGTTTTTATTAGATTTGATGTTGTTTGCTAATGGTTTTTAGAAAATTATGAAGAACATAAGTTTTAGCAGCCAAAAGAACCAAATGAAGTAATAATCAAATGAAAAAGTGAAGAAAAAGTGCAAATTCCTAATGTAGGCCAGCGCCTAGGCACTAGGTGGTGCTGCCCTTGCACTATCAACCCGAGAGCACCTTTTTTGGGCACTAAAACAGCGGCTAGACGCTATATCAAAGCGCTCATGTGCTAAGTGGCGCTTGCCTTGGCGCTAAGGACTCAAGAGCATGATTTTCAGGCATCTAGAGAAGCGCAAGTGCTATAAGGGAGCACCTAGGCCTAGATGGCGCTCTAATAGACGCTACGATTTCTAGGGTAAAGCACCTAGGCGCCAGACTTTCCAAAAGTGAATTTTCTACATTTAAGGAAAGTCCCTGGACTGCAAGTTTGGGAAATTCTATAAATCGAGAGATGTTAAGCAACCCTAATCAAGAAATAGGAGAGGAAATAGAGTGAGTTTGCTACATAAAAGAGAGAAGAGTGTTTTTGGAGGTCATTCGAGTTCCCGAGATGTCGATCAAAGGAGTCTTGTCGGTTTCCACTCATCAAAAGGGCACTTCGACAGTAGAATTTTCTTTAATCTTTCTTTCTTTTACTCTTTATACATGAAGAAATTGTTTGTCAATATGTTTTCTAGAACTATGAGTGGCTAAACTCTTTAGTTTTAGAGTATTGAGGAATTATTTATGAAGTTGTGCTAATGTTGTATACTTTTCATGAATTGTTGTAAATAATATGTTTTTCATTGTTATTGTGTTTAATTCTTCATTGATTGGCCTTCAATGCATGTTAGGTTAGATATTCAATTTGATGGATTACATGTTGACAGAGCTCCTCCAAGGCATCGTTTAATTCTCCAAAGGAGCCACGATAAAAAAAAAATTATAATGCCAAACTACAACCTATACTACGATGACGTAGCACAAGTGGCAAGTCCAGGTCGATCCACAGGAAAGTACGTAAATAATGTTGTGTTAAGCTAATTATCTAATTAAAGCGTAAAATGGGAGATTTGGTGTGAAATAGATAAAAGCATGCAAGAAAAAAAAAGTGAAAGGGTAAATGTAACCTAAGATTGGGTTTATCTAGTTTCGATAACAAGAAGAATCTTATGCAATTTCAATCATCGATTTCATTAATTAGACAAACATTTGATTTATGCGTGCACAACAACTTTCTTGACTCGACCGAACTAGCCTCTACAAAGGCGGACAACTAATTATGAACGAACCAAGAAAGCATCCTATCTAGTAATTAAAGCTTCAAAGCAAAGCCTAATTACCCTACATGTCTTTAAGTCCTACTGGGATCAAAGTAGCCATATAGAATTAAGAATATGTGCAATAAGCTTTAGGATTCTATTGTGTGGTTAATGAATGGAAAGCCCTAACTTAATTAACCAAGTTTTCCTTTGAATCTAGGTTAAGCATGCATCCTTTAGATCCTAGATAGCCTATAAATCTAAGCATACACATTTAGTCGTTGCTACTTAGGTGATTTTAAGCTTAATTGCAAGCGCAACCTAAAATCGATTAGCAAAAGAGGTACATTCAAGGGGAGGGACGTCAATCCATTCAAAAACATACATCTAAATGAAACAAGATTCAAGGAAGACATGAAATCAAAATATATTCAGTTCCATTAACAGAAATCTCAAGAAATATACACAAGTCTTGCTCCCAAAACTAAATAAATTTACATACCTCTACAATCCATAAACAAAATGTAGAGGAGAGAGCTCCAATCCATAGCTACAACCCAAAATAAAAGCAAAATCTAAGCTAAAAATGTGAAAAACTAAGCAAAACCGAGTTGGGGACTGGTTTCTCCCATTTTCTCCACACGCCTTACCCTAAAAATGAAGAAGAATATATATAGAAACAGGCGAGAGTGTGGCGCTGGCTTTCCCAGCCGCAGCGTAGCGACGTTGTAACACACCGTAGCTACGTTGCCTGAACTTTTCCTGCGCGCACGCTACTTCCTTGGAACGTAGAGCCTAGTGACGCTGGCCTCAGGGTCATTTTGGTCATTTTGCATCTTTGAAGCTCTGGGTGTCCGATTTCACTTCCATAGCTCCAAATCAATCTCGAACGGCCCGTAACACTCCGAGGTGCATAAATTGCTCAAATTCCTATAAAAATAGACATTTGATTATATAAAATATAACAAGCCAAGCTAGATTAAAAATATAAAAATAGCTCTTTCCGAGAGCTATCATGGGTTTAATCGAACTTATAGCAATGAATCATTACTAATCTCTCATGAAAATAGTTAGATTAATAATAAAAGTTTCTAAAGACTAAACCAAATTAACCTAATGCCATGTGATTTAATTTGGTTTCAAGAAATTAGTAATCAATTAAGTTGCATGAGAAAATATTATTTTTATAGAAAATAATCCAGACTTAAGTTTCTAGACTTAGGCATATGATTTGCAATTAATTCCATAAAACCCTAGAACGTTGCATCATGGATTGAATAAGGAATCAATACCCTATAACATCTTTTTACTCTTGATTTTTCAACTTTGCTTTGCTTTCTTTATTGCTTTCAAAATTCACATCACAAAAACTCGATTTCGATTCCTCAAATAAAATTGACTCAACTCTAGAATAGCTAGGTAATCAAACTATAATTGGATCCTTAGTGGAATGCTACTCGGTCTTGACTGTTTCATATACTATTACTTGATGCATGCACTTGCGCTCCATATCATCTTTGCAAATTGTCGTAGAAAAGTGCTCCACTCGACTATTACAGAGTCTCAAGATGCTTTCGTAGCCGATAGGCAGATTCTTGACTAGACTCTCATAGCCAATGAAGTCATTAAGGATTATAGAGCTAATAAGAATGAGGGTGTTATCTTCAAACTTGACTTTGAAAAGGCATATGACATTGATTGGGACTTTTTGGATAAGGTGATGGAGAAGAAAGGCTTTGGGCACAAATGGAAAATGTGGATGTGAGGTTGTGTTAGAAACGTGAACTACTTTATCCATATTAATGGAACCCCCAAGGGATGGATTCAGGCTTCTATAGGCTTAAGACAAAGGGACCCTTTTTCCTCCTTGTTTTTAATTGTTCTGGATGTCTTAAGTCACCTTATCTCTAGGGATGGAGGGAAATCTCAATGATCCTTTTAGGGTTGGTTCTGAGAAGGTTGTCTTGTCTCACCACCAGTTTGCTGATGATACAGTGTTGTTTTGTTCTGGTAATGAGGACTTTTTTTTTTATCCTTAATCATATAGTGGAGTTTTTTTAAGAGATGTTTCGGCTTAAAATTAATAGGAGTAAGTGTCAAATCTTGGGTATTAATTGTGATCGGGAAAAGCTTGGTAGGTGGGCAAGTGTGATTGGCTGCGAGGTTGGGTACTTTCCTTCTCGTTATCTTAGCCTCCCTTTAGGTAACCTGAGGGCTTTGTCTTTTTGGGATCCCATTTCTAAGAAGATTCGTAAAAGGCTTGCCTCTTGGAAAAAATGATATTTTCTAAGGCTGGCAGACTTACTCTGATCAGATCTACGCTGAGTGGTATTCCCGCTTATTATCTGTCCCTGTTTAGGGCTCCCAGCTTAGTCTGCAAAAACCTGGAGAAGTACATGAGAGACTTTCTATGGGAAGGGGTGGATGAAGGCAAGGGTTCTCATCTAGTTAGTTGGGAGGTTGTAGGGCGTCCTGTGAATTAGGGTGGGCTAGAGATTGGCAATTTAAGGCTTCATAACAAAACTCTCTTGGCTAAGTGGCTTAGGCGTTTTACCGTTGAGCCCAAATTCTTGTGGCATAGGATCATTGTGAGCAAACATGGTACTCGTCCCTTTGATTGGGTGGCGAAGGGGGTTAAAGGCACACATCGAAACCCTTGAAAAGGTATTGTGATTAAGTTTCCTTCGTTCTCCCATTTGGTTCGTTGCATTGTGGGGGACGGTCCGGATACATGTTTTTGGGTAGATCAATGGGTTAGGGATAGTGCCCTTTGTTCTGCATTCCCTCATCTTAATCATTTGTTTTCCTTTAAAAATTATCTAGTCTCTGATTTTTGGTTTGGTTAGGGAGCTCTATGTCCTTTTCTTTTAGTTTTCATCGTCATTTATCCAATAGGGAGACGACGGAGGTTGTCTCTCTCTTCTTTCCTTGTTGGAAGAGTACAATTTTAGGGTAGGGAGAAGGAATGTTCGTGTCTGGAAGTCTAACTCTGTTGATGGCTTTTCTTGTAAATCTTCTTTTAGAATGTTGTTGGATCCCTCTCCTGATAGTGAGCCGGTCTTTGGTATGGTCTGGAGGATTAAGATACCAAAGAAAATTAAGTTCTTTATTTGGCAAGTTTTTCTTTTTTGTGTGAATGCCATGGATAGGCTTTTGTTAGGAAGATGAACCTGTTAATGGGTCCTTTTTGTCATATTCTCTGTCGAAAGGCAGAGGAAAACCTGGATCATCTTCTTTGGGGATGTAGGTTTTCAAGGTCTATGTTGAGTTGCTTTTTGCAGGAGTTTGATGTTTAGATTGCTAGCCAGAGAGATATTAGTGCGATGATTAATTAGGGAGTTCCTTCTTCATTCGCCTTTTAGAGAGAAAGATCGTTTGTTGTGGTTTGCTAGGGTGTGTGCTATATTGTGGGACATTTTTGGAGAAAGAAACAACAGGGTGTTTAGAGGTTTGGATAAGGACCCTAGTGAGGTTTCATGGGTGGCTTTGGGATTCTGTTTCGAAGTTGTTTTTATAATTATCCCCTAGGTAACATCTTACTTAGTTGGAAACTCTTTCTCTAGGGGAGTTTCTTTTGTTGTGGCTTTGTTTTTTGTATGTTCTTGTATTCTTTCATTTTTTTTTTCTCAATGAAAGTTATTGATTCTATCCAAAAAAAAATTTTTGCTATACAATCATATAAATTTCACATTTATATTTTGTTATAATGTATAAAATTTTGTTATCTTAGGTAGCTTTTTTTAAAGTTCAATATAGGCTGGGGGATTTGAACTTCAAATCTTTTTATCGAAGGTACACATTTATATCAATTGAATTATGCTCACTTTGGCTAATATATATTTCTAGGCCAAAGTACATGTTGTAAAACATTAGAAATAATAATGTACTACATTAATTATTCATGATCCTTAATCATATATTTCTTTTTTGGGGGACCTTGGATTATTAATAATAATCCTATTCATCTTTTTTATTAGCTAACTCAATTAATTAATCACCCAACAACATATGTTTGGCAACATCGTCCTTATTCCACAGTAAACAAAAATCACGATGTTTCAAGCAAGCCCCTTTTTCTGTTATGTTCCAAAAACAGTATGGTTTGCACACCTTTATGTCTCTTTTAAATACATAGATGTCAAAGTAATGGAAGGCACTAGACCATTTGAAGCTGCAAAAAAACAACGTCGTACCCCCAGAAATTGGGACGAAATCGGAAGCTGAAGCTGTCCAAATGACAAAGATCATGGTAACCAAGATCATCATCTCTGGACTTGCAATGAAGGGTTACCACCTTGTTGTCGGATCAAGCATTTTTTATCATCATCGTGACCTTGTCATAAATTAGACTCGTGTGTCCTCACCACCGCCACCGTCGATGCTGGACGAGAGGAGGAATATCAGGAAACATTAAGCAACGGCAACGAAGACCAAAATCATCTTTGTGTTAAGCCAATGTGAGGACAGTTGCCAAAGGTGTTGTTGATTTGAGGGTTTATATAGTAGAGGAGAGAAGAGAAAAGTATGACCTTAAAAGAGTTTTAATTTGAAGGATTAAATTTTCTACTTGCATTACAATTTAGTCTCAAAACTTTTAAACTGGTTTGTCTTGTGCTTTTAATGTCAACTGTTTACCTCTATTGTTTGAATATATATTTTTTTTAACAATTTATTAGAGGAAAGTGGGATCAAGGGGTGCACCGAGACATCTCAATTAGGCTGACACCTCTTTAGCACCCTCATCATACCCCGATGCCAATAATGATATATTCATTCAAAAAGATAGATATATACAAAGAGGTAGAGGATAGTTCATGTATATCAAGAGAGAATCTTATTCAAATCAATTAAAACTTGTCAATACAAGAAGACAATCTCTCTATTTATAGAGAATTGAAAAGCAAACTAATCATAATTCTAGTAAATTAAAGAAACTAATTCTAATCCTAATAAATCAAATAAACTAATTCTAATCCTAATTAATTAAAAAAAACTAATCCTAATCCTAATAAGTCGAAGAAACTAATCATAATCCAAAAAAGGAACCAATGGGCTACAAAAAAAAGCTCCTCATTCAAAACAATAGTAGAAACATCATAATTACAAAAAATAGATGATAATTTGGTACTCCATCCCGAAATGGCTTTGATTTCTATCAACACCTTGGAAAGTTTCCTATTCCGCTCGAATTGTTCGAATGTTCAATATAATAGAGTAGGGAAGAAAATTATATGCTTTAAAATATGAGTTTTTGGTTGATGAAATTTTATTTTAATTGTAATTTTAGTAGTCTCAAAATAAAGAAGGTTTTTCAATTTTCAAACTCAACATTTTTTTTGTCACGCGTATGAGATAATTATATATAAATATAGCTTTTTGAAGCCACCTAAAGAGATTATTTGAATGAAACCGTCAAAATGTACGGTTGCACATTAACAACCATTTGATAAAAATTCAAAAAATAAATATCGCTAGTAACTCATTGAATAATATATATATATATATATATATATATAGCAAAATGGTATATGTGTAATTTCTTATATAAATCCAACTCTGTAAACCTACTAGCTATATTGTGACGTTCTCCGCCAATAATATCTCTAGTTACATATTATGAGCTAGGTGCCTAAATAAAAAATAAAGTTTTTTTTTTTTGGTTGAAATTATTAGGAAATAAAATTAATTGACAAGAACTAAAATAACCTTAATTTCGATGTAAATTTTGGGATTATGAGAGAACCACTTGAAAGCTTCAAAGATTGCAATCAAATATTTGGTTCAAAGACTCAAGTAAGTAAAATGAGCATGCATGAAATTTTAGGGATTAAAAGAGGATTTAAAAGGTAACATTTAAAGAAGATGAAAGGAGTTTTCTTTAAAAAGGAAATAATAATATAATACTATAAATATTTTTGTTGAAAATAGTTATTAGTCTTTACCAGTTGCTCACTCATAATTCTCTATTAAAAATAGTTTGTAAAAAAAAATAATAAAAATATTTTAAAAATAGAAAAATGAGAAAAAAAAATATTTACACAAAATAGCAAAATGTTTAAATAGTTGTGTTAGACGCTGATAGAATCAGGGTCTATCATTGATAGAAATGATAGAAGTCTATCAGAGTCTATCAGTGATAAAAATGATATAAATCTATCACTGATAGAAGTCTATCAATATCTATCAGTATTTTTTTTTTTTTTTTTTTTTGCTATTTTCTATAAATATTTTGACATTTTTTCTATCTATTAAAATTTCTTTAAAAACAATGATAGATCTCCAATGTAAAACACAATATTAAGAAAATTATTGTTTATAAACAAGCTCAATTCATAAAATACAAAATGGATATAGCCAACACGAGCATAAATTCATAACCTAGTTGTGACGACATCTACTTCTTTTTTTATATCAAATTTGAGGTTGGATAATAAAGTCTATTTCTTTCTTTGATGTCGAATTTATGTGCAAGCAAACTCAAATATAAAAATTACATATTAGAAATCTCATCCATATGGTGTGAAATTGAAGTATATAACAACCACGAAACTTTTGCCATGGTTGAAACGTAGATGGGTGGATGCAAAACCCTTACTTCATTAATTTGAAATTTTTATGATCCTTTTGTTTAAATGAAGTATTTTTTAATCCAACATAACTCAATAGATAAAAGACATTTCATATCGAGTCATCAAATAGTCCATCTTACTCCAGAAATTTAACTAAGAAGTCAAAAACTTACTTTAATGGATATGAAAATTATAATAAATAAATGACTAGAAAAAACAAGAACAATTTTTTATTAAATTTGAAATTCTAATCAAATGCGAGCTTAAAGGTATGGGGTGTTGATGTACAATTTCCATTAGCAGTTTTACATTTGTCATATTAAAATGTCAAATTGGAGCACTTTGAGACTAATCCATAACAAATATATTTTTTATTAATTAATTACATTTGGTTAATATAATCAGTACATTATTCTTCTTAAGTACCAATGGTCTATCTTTCAGATTTAACTTTGGTGTTCGATAACCAATTGACTTATGATTTTTTTTTTTTTTTTTCAATTGTGTTTGTTTTCATTCAGACTTTTTTACAATGATTTTTTTTCTTTTTCAAGTACAGATATGAATTCTGATCCAAAATCTAAAAATAAAACTACCTTTTTTTAAAAAAAAAATTGACAATATGTGAAGTGGGCATTAAAAAAAACAAAAATAAAAAAACAACAATATGTAGAGTGAGAAATCGATCAAGCTAAGCTAAGCTCGTATTGTCAACTTTTTTTTTTTTTTTAATTTTTAACATATGTCTTAAATTTTGAAACTACTCCTAAAATGTAGATAATAAAATAAAGAAATAAGTAGTTGTATATATAAACTTTTAAACAAAAAAAACTAATGCTCCGTTTTATAACCATCTCGTTTTTTGTTTTTGTTTTTTAAAATTAAGCCTATAGACACTACTTCCACTTTCAAATTTATTCCTTCGTTATTTATTTTTTACTAATGGTTTAAAAAACCAAGCTAAAATTTAAAAACTAAAAAAAAGTAGCTTTTAAAAACTTATTTTTGTTTTTGAAATTTAACAAAGAATTCAACAATTGTACTTAAGAAAGATGCAAATTAATGTAGGAAATAGGAAGGAAATAGGCTTAATTTTCAAAAACAAAAACAAAAAACAAAATGATTACCAAACAAGACCTAAAAGTCTCATTTGATAACAATTTCATTTTAAATTTTCTGTTTTGAAAATGTATGCTTGTTTTCTCCCAATTTTAAAGTCGTCTTTCTCAAAATAAGTTTTTTAAAACTGCTTTTTAAAACTTGATTTGATTTTTCAAAACACAGTAAAAAGGTAAATAACAAAACATAGAAGTTTTAGGTGGGAGCAATGTTCATAAACATAATTTACATAAACTAAAAACAAAATAGTTATGAAAAAAAAAAAAAAAAAAAAAAAAAAAACAAACACAAATCAAATGGAATCATATTTATTTTAAACAAGTTGATCAAGTTGATGTAATAAAATGTTATAAAAAAGATAGATGGGTTAAACTCAAAAAGTAAAGTATCCAAATATTCCATCAGTAAATCTATAGAATCCAACAAGTACTTAAACTGACATGTGAGATATAAGAATAGCCTAACTAATGAACATTAATGGGTATAAAGAATATTCCAAAGCATTTGAATCCTTCCCTTTAAATTAATGTGTTTCATAATAGCTTTACTTATTGACTCATAGACTAAGTTAGAATGAAGAATCCAAATTTATATCCTCCACCTTCAAATGTCTTCAAAAAGGACAGAGGAAGACATATTTTACACTAAAAAAGGCCTAATTTCACTCATTTGTAATTGTACACTATGGCTTCTTTTTCATCATCATTAGAGACCCTTTATTGAATAGATACCCTTTTTAACCACTAAAATAAACCTATCAGAATTGATTAACAAAACAGATGGCTGCAGATTATTATATCAATCATATATGCAAACTATACAAAGAAGACTTTATTGAATCCTAAAAAACAAATGCAAAATCTAAGCAATAGTTGGGTAACATAAGCATTACCCCATATACTATAAACTTTGGAAAGACTACATGCTATATATGTATATATATATTCTCTATGGGGGAAAATATACAAATTATCACTTTTTATGTTAAAAAAATGCATGAACTATTCAGTTATCTGAAAACGAAGATTGCCCACCTGAAATTTCACGAGGTCGCGTCGTCGTTAGGAGCTAGATTATAAGTTAAAGCTGGAATATGATCTTCTTCAGGCTCGGTAGATTCTAAAAGCAAAGTTACAACTTCCCGCATCGATGGTCGATGAAAAGGAGACAGACTTGTGCACATTAAAGCAATTTTAAGGACTGTCAGCATGTGATTGACCGTGGCTTGATCTTGAAGATTCAGCCGCTGATCTAGCATTCCAGATGACATCGAATGGTCTCGCATATAGTACTTGACCCATGTGACAAGATCGCCTCCCTGATCGAT
The DNA here is from genome assembly GCA_002890555.2 of Lagenaria siceraria. Classification (NCBI taxonomy): domain Eukaryota; kingdom Viridiplantae; phylum Streptophyta; class Magnoliopsida; order Cucurbitales; family Cucurbitaceae; genus Lagenaria; species Lagenaria siceraria. The sequence goes on from CM016488.1 coordinate 18,181,927, forward strand.
TGGCTGTACTGGAGTTTTTCCAGTAAGAAGTTCTAGTAAAACTACACCATAGCTGTATATGTCACATTTTTCTGTAACCTTCATGGTGTATGCATACTCTGCAAGAAATTATTTGAGTTAAATCTAAAGCATTTTGCTTGAAAGATCATATTAGAATGATAAATGCACATATAAATATTGCGAATTTAGAATGTCATAAGTTAAGTTTTTTTCCAACTAAAAGCCTATAACCGAACAAATGAACGAAACTACATAAAGATCTCGACTCCATGTTCCTTTAACAGGTTTTTCTTATAAAACTGAAAAACAGACAACGCAAATATGAAAAAAAGAAAAAACAAACAAACAAACATCGAGAAATTTTGAATTTCAGGAATTCTTGTTCAACAGTTATCAATGAATTAGAGATGGAAAACTGAGTTGAGTACTAAGAGTTGAAATTACCAGGTGCAATGTATCCGTACGATCCAGCAACTGCTGACATTGATTTAGACTGAGGCATGTCCATTACTTTCGCTAAACCAAAATCACCGACATGGGCCTCGAATTTATAATCGAGGAGAATGTTATTTGATTTGATATCACGATGTATGATCCTTGGTTTGCAGCCATGGTGTAGATAATCAAGTCCTTCTGCAGCTCCAATGGCGATTGTAAACCGAGTAGGCCATTCCAAGTTACATGTAGTCCCATGAAGCAACTCACCCAAACTACCCCTTTCCATGTACTCATAGAGAAGAAGATTCGAACCCTGGTGATAGCAAAAGCCATATAGTTTAACGATATTGCGATGTCTAATCTTTCCTAGTGTTGAAATCTCAGCCCGGAAGCTATTATCAATGTTGCTCCCTTCCCTGTTTGATGCTAACTTCTTGACAGCAATGGTCTGTCCAGAACGCATCACTGCCTTGTATACAGTTCCACAAGCACCTTTTCCCACCACACAGCTCTCATGAAAACTATTTGTGGCTTCAATTAGATCTTGAAAAGTAAAACCTTCCTTAGGCGGGAAATAGACGTCCGAATCCAGAGATTGTGTTTCTTTGTTTTGCACCATCTCGGATGGATGTCTCATACAATATAAGATTATCACAATTAGGACAATAGAAACTCCACCTATAGCAGCAGCAATCCCAATTATGATTCTACCTCGAGACGCATTTATGCTCTTGACAGAAGGAATAGTTGGAGTCGATGAATCTCCATTGCAGTCGCCAAGAGGTCCACCACAGAGCCCCTCATTGCCAATGAAGCTACTAGTAGGCATGTTCTGAAACAAAGGTATCGAAGGGATTGGACCGCGAAGGTCATTGTACGAGAAGTTGCAGCCCATTAAACTGGAAAGATTAGCAAAGGAACTTGGTATTTCACCAGTCAAACTATTGTTATTAAGCAGGAGATATTCCAGTAGATTCAGATTTCCAAGCTCTAGTGGTATTGTCCCAGTTAGCATATTGAAACTGAGATTCAGAGCAATTTGCAAGCTTTTTAGGGACCCCAATTCCAAAGGAATGCTACCAGAGAATGAATTGCCACCCATTTGCAATTCTGTCAAATGGGAGAGGTTTTTCAGTTCTTTGGGTATATTTCCAGAGAATTTATTTTCTGAAACTCTAAGAATTTCCAACTGTAAGAGAGATCCAATCTCTTTTGGCAAGGTATTTTCAAAGCTGTTGCCACTGAGATCAAGCCGTTGGAGAATCTTGCAGTTGACTATTTCAGGTGGAATCTGCCCGGTAAAAAGATTTGATGAAACATTGAAAGTCGCCAGCTGCCCAAGGTTTCCTATCTCCTTCGGCAAATTAGACGTGAAGAAATTGTTTGCAATATGCAGCCTTTGCAACTTTTGGCAAGTTCGAATTTCTGGAGGAAGCGGACCACTAAATCTATTCTGGTCCAAGTCGATCGCCGTAAGGTTCACCAAGTTGCACAACTCTGATGGGAAGCCGCCAGTTAACCTGTTCCCAACCAAACGAATTTGCAACAATGATTTGCAGTTCAAGATCCCGGAAGGTATATTTCCATAAAGGTTATTTGACTCCAAGTTCAAGATGATCAAGTTAGAATGACGACATAGATGCGGAGGTATTCGTCCCGTCAAGAGGTTATCTGAAAAGTCAACAACCCAAAGGGGGCTATTACGTCCAAGTCCTTGGGGAATGGTACCGCTCAAACTGTTGTCGAAAAGCTGCAATTGACTCAATGCAGGCATATACTGAAACCCAAAGGGAACAGGGCCTGTGAGGTTGTTGATTGAAAGATCAAGTTTAGACAAGCTACTGAGGCTACTAAGTTCATTTGGTATAACCCCCGTCAGCTGATTTTGAAAGAGGTACAGTAATTGGAGACCTTCTATGTTACTAAACTCTTTAGGTATCTCACCAGTCAAATAGTTCTCTGAGAAATCTACCTCTGTCGCCAGAGAAAGGTTCCCGAGCTCCCCTGGAATTGTTCCATTCAATGCGTTTCGGTATATATACATCCACTTCAAAGAGATTAAGTTCCCAAATTCCTTAGGTATGGGTCCACCAAGATTGTTCTGATACAGAGCCAGAATAGTTAGACTTGTACAATTCCCAAGCTCTTTCGGTAGAATGCCAGAAATTTGGTTCTCCCAAAGAATCAATTCAGTCAAGTTTTTAAGCATGCCGAGCTCCTTTGGTAATTCCCCTTCTAACTGATTTTGAGCAAGACCAAGTATTTCCAAGTTCTCACACTGACCTATTTCAGCCGGTAGGCTTCCTGAAATCGCATTTTGTCCTGCTCTAAATACTCTTAAGCTCTTTAGTTTGCCAAAAGAATGAGGCAACGGACCCGTGATATTGTTGGTATATGCAACTAATTCAAACAAGGATTTCAAGTTTCCAATTTCTTCAGGAAAAGAACCATGGATTCCATTATTACATATATTCAACTTTACCAAAGAAGTCAACCTTCCCAATTCAGATGGAAGTTCCCCATCAAACTTATTGTTGTTCAGAACAAGATACTCCAACTCGGTACAATCGCCAATCTCTTTCGGTATACTTCCAGTGAATCCATTGAAGGAAACATTGAGATAAGTCAGGTGGATTAAACTACCGATGCTTGAGCTTAAAGGACCCGAAAGATTCATCGAGTTCAAGTCAAGGGAATAGACGACTGGTGCCTCACCAGAAGTACAGTTTACACCAGTCCATCCACACGGCGTCTCATCACTCGAATCCCAATTTCCCAAGTGACCAAATGGATCAGAAAGACCACTTTTCAGCTCCAACAGAGAATACCCTTCTCGATTCAACCCATGTGAAATATTAAAGAGAAAAGCCAGTAGCAGCAAAACCCCAACAAGTTTCACACCTGAAACTGACCCGAATGCAAAACAATACAACATCTTAACAATCAATCATCTGTCCAACCAGAGCTACAGCATGATCTGATAACAACAACAATCCAATACCTGCAAAGGATTCAGACAAGAAACAATAGTACAATGTTGATAAAGGAAAGCCTCCAAATCAAAATCCTCCATATCACGTTAGATTCCAGAAAGAGAATGGAATTTGATGAAAAAAGAACAAAGGAATCCAAACAAGACAGCATAAAAACAGAAAATCCCCAAATTTGTTTGTAACCCAGAGAATTAAAAAGAATCCAAATATAGTTTCCCAAGAAACAAAGAAACAAACATCAAAGTGTCTTATTCATCAGGACCCAATAAAAATTTACAAGTCTAGCATCTAAAAGAGGGCCATCGGACAAGTCTTGTCACAGGAATCTATGAAAACCATATACGACAAACTGTTGAAAATCTAGAGAATTAACTGAAGCTACCAACAAAAATACATTAACATCAATAAAGAGAAATCTCAAAAACCATAGGAAAAAATAAAAGTACCTCTCAGTCTGGACTAGCGATAAAAATCACCATCAGTGGCCATAAATGACGCAATAAAAGCATCAACTCCACCACTGCCTCTGTTATAATCTGAAGATGAAAAGGTCAAAAGAAGGAACCCCATTAGCTAAAACAATCAAACAGAGGCAAAACTTTCAGCTGGTGTTTCGTTAATGGAAGGATGCTCGAATCGAGGGCAAGATTTGGAAAGAGAGTGATTGAATTTCCAACGCCTTTATTTGCGGCTTTTCCTGAACCCCAAAAGCTCATAAAATCAATACAGAGATTTGAAGTATTTTACAAAGTCACTTAAAACCCATCAAAGTATGAACTACAGAAGAAAGATATTAATGGGAATGAAGAAGAAAAGGGATAGTTTAAAAAGATGGGTTTGATTTGAAGAACTTGTTTAGGCGTATTTTTGAAGGAAAGGGTCAGATTAAACCATAAATCGTGCTTCCGTTTCATCAATCTCCATGGAGTATGATGAAGACCTCATTCTGCGGTGTCATTCATTAGCAAGCAAACTATATGACCTTTTTTTTAATCTCAAAAAAGTTGCTTTCTTTTTATACTTTTCTACGATTTTCCATTTAACTCAAAATCCTTGTTTTAAAAACTTTTAATTATATTATTTGAAGTAGGTGTTAATGCAACAATCTACACGGAAGAAAACGTACATGTTCTTCACATGACCACGTAAATTCAGAGAAAATGGGGTGTAGTACTTGTCACAACGCCTCCAATATCAGAATCACTGAAAGGCTTTAGGTTGTAGAAAGTTTTAGAATAGAATGAACTTACTTCTTCGTCCTAATGGGAAAGGTTGGCATCGACCTCAACCTTAGCCAAGACCGAGCAAGTTACTTTAAGCCTTAGCCCAAACTCCCCTCTTTACTGCTTAATTGGGTTCTTTGATATTTTTTACTCAGAGTTTCATCCTAAAGTCGATTATGTTTTGGTCTAAATCTACCCATAAAAATAGAAAATCTCCAATTTCATAAAAAAGAAGGCATGTTAATTACGGCTAAACTAAGTTCATTTTAAAATTTAAACCTATACGCCATCTAATTGAGCTAATTATTGAACTCTAGATAAAGCTTTTGTTTATATATTTCTTATCAAATCTAAATACAATGTTGTGTAACATATTATCTAGTCACATAAATTGTTTGGGATTGTATTAAACAATTTGGATAATAAATAGTTTTACACGATGTAAAAATATTTAAGAATCTGATTTTTATTTTATATTTTCAAATTCTCTCCGTTTAACATATATGTGTTTGGCAAACTATTCGGATTTTGTTTCTAAAATTTATTTCAAGATTTTATGATCCAAACAATAAAAATTCTGATAACAATGTTTCATAAATCATATTCACAAATAGATTAATAATAATTGATAGTCAACTAAATATTAGTGGATAACTACAATTATTTTTATGATTTATAAATATATAGTATCAAACACATGTTAAACAATTGTTTAAATTAGAATTTAATTTCTGAATTTGCTATCAAACACATATTTAAAATCATGAAATACAACTCTATTTTGATTGAATCTCCAATTTTTAAATTCTCTATCAAACATGTGTAAGTTTAAATCCATCATCTCTAATTTACAAATGTAATAGTCCAATTTAAAAAAATGTTTGACCAATAACATGACATTTGGAAAATATTATTTCAATGAGTTAGGAACTTTTTTTTTTAGTTTTATATAGTCACCTACTCAAACTAGAAAATCCAACCCCTCTATCAAATTAAATAATATCAATCTCTATGTTTTTGTAATTATACCTTATCATTAGTTTTTTTTTTATTTAAGATAGACAAACATTTATAACAAATTCTCAATTTTTAAAAGTTAACAGATTGATTAGATTTAAAATTAAATTTTTATATTTCATTTAGATTTACTTTTAATTGTGTGCTAAAAAAGTTTGTGAATTTTATAAGATATAGAATTGGAACTTATTAGACACAAAATTAAACATTTAAAAATCTATTAAAAACATAATTTAAAATTTAAAAATCTCCTAAATATAAAATTGAAAATTTAGGAACCAAAGTTACAAAAACTTCAAAATTTAGGGACAAAGCTTATAATTTTATCTAATATTAAATTTTATGTAATCATTTAGGCTTCATTGAATAACTATTTTGCTTTTTATTTTTTTTATTTTGAAAATTAAGTTTATAAACACTACTTTAATTCATAAGTTTTTATGTTTTGTTATCTAAAACAAGTCAAGTTTTGAAAGTTAAAAAATCTAGTTTTTAAAATTTATTTTTCTTTTAAAATTAGTCTATAAATTCAAATATTTTTTTTAAAATAAAGAAAAACTCCATAAAAAATAGAGGGAAAACAAACCTAAATTTTATAAACGAAAAAAACGATGAGATTTTGATAGAATAATGTTGGCAAGTTGAACATCAAATTTAATCTCTTAAAAACATTATTGACCAAATTAGAATGTAAAATATACTTCAAAGAACCACCAAATTAATTATATACTTAGAATCAGTTTTCATATATATATATATATATAATATTGCGCGCCAGCTTTGCAACTTGCAATGACATTTTATTTCTATTAACAAAAAAATCTAGTGCTTAAGTATATAATATCATATTTTATAGGGACATTTTAAAATTAAAAAAATAAGGGAAACTATTTACACAAAATAGTAAAATTTTTAGATAGTTGTGATAGGTTGATAGAAGTCTATCAGAATCTATCAGCGATAGAAATAATAGAATTCTATCACTGATAGATGCTGATAGAAGTCTATCAATGTCTATCAGTATTTTTTTTGATATTTTATCTAAATAGTTTGACATTTTTTCTATTTGTGAAAATTTTCCTATTTTATATTAGCATTCAAATTTTATAGCAAAAGTTGAAACGTTTAAAATTTTCCGTTCAAAAAAAAAAAAAAAAGAAACGTTTAAAATTTTAAATAACAAAGTTTAATCGTGTGTAAATGTTAGTATTCAACTAAATTATATATATTTCTAATCGTGTGAAAAGTAGATTTATTATTTTTCTCATAAGAAAAAATTCATAAAATTTAATATTTTGATATAAATACCAAAAAATAAGATACAATTTTTTTCTGACTTCTTAGTTACTAACCCATATTTTATTTCAATTGAGCTAAATTAAACTCACTTAGCCCAATATATAAGATTTTGGTCGTACAAATATTTAATAGATCTAAAATTTAATGGAAAATGTTTCCGATAAATTTGGATCACCATAAAATTATATATAAAAAAAAAAAGATAGATTTTCACATATAGAAAAAAATGTCAAACTATTTACAGAAAATAACAAAAAAAATACTGATAGACATTGATAGAGTTCTATCAGCATCTATCAGTGATAGATTTCTATAATTTCTATCACTTATAGACCCTGATAGGCTTCTATCAGCGTCTATCACAACTATTTACAAATTTTGCTATTTTATATAAATAGTTCTATTTTTTAAAATTTTCCAAAAAAATAAGACAAAATAAATATTATTTAGCCATTAAGTTTTCTTATCTATTAGGGTTTATAACCCTAAACCCTATATTTAAAAAAAATGGTGTACCATAAATATTAGTATTATGTTAGTTAGTATAATGAAAAAATAATTGGGAGATTTTCCTTCTAATCTAATTTGGGGAATCATGTACTTGGTTATGAGAGGAAGCTTCCTTTTAATATAATGTCTCTCTTTGCTCTCTCTCATCTATGATTATAGTGACTTCTTAAACCATTATGATTTCTTCATTTTTTATTCAATAATCTACTTTTCTCTCTAATGAAAAAAAAATGGAACAGATAAGTTATCAATCAACTAAAAAACTTAAGTTGATGGATTAAGATAAATTTAATATAACACCTTCACAATTGTCTTCTTCAAATTTAAAATAGCTTTATGCTATAAATTGCATTGAAAATTTTAGAGTCGTGATAGATAGTTGAGTACCACCCAACAAATGAATCTTGAAAAGAAGGAAAAGTTGACCTAATTAAAAAAAAATCATATCCTCTAAAGACTATTCATAATTTAGAGGGGAAAAAATGGCCAATCCAAAGGGACTAAGATCCCTCCATATATTCTCCTACGATATGAGATAAGAATGTGTTATACATTAAATTTACTAATTAAAGCAAGAAAAGAGAAGATCAAATTATTAACAAAGTTCATTAGGCAATTCCAACCAATCTCACATAAATTCATTTTTCTACGCAACAACCAGCAATCTGAACATAATTCAATTGGTTAAGGCATAAGTTATCAATTTACGTCATGTGTCATCAATCGAGATGTCTAAGTACAAAATATCGAGGTCTCAATTTGATGAAAATATCGATATCGCTAGAGATTTCAAAAACTTTATGAAAATTGATGAAAATTGTTATAATTAGTTGATTAGGCTATAATTTGCTATTTTTAATTACCATTTCTATAAAATAATACAACATTTAGATGTATATTATGAATGTTGATGTGATAGCAAAAATTTAAAAAAAGAAATGGAAAGATAATTACAAAATAATATAAAGTTTAGAACTATTTTGAGGTGAAATGATGTGCAAATTTAATGGAACAAGTTTGAATGAGGTTGAAAATAAATATAGGTTTTTTTAGTGGTTTTTCCAAATTCAATTTCTTTAAAAATTAAAATTTTGGATTGAAAATAAATTTAAAAATTGAAAAAAATTGAAAATTAGAAAAAGTAACACATTGAAAAAACTTCTCTATTTGTTGGAAATGACATTGGCAGGTAAAAATATACAAACTATAAAACTAAAAAAATTTAAACTGAATTAACATCGCTAACTAAAAAATTCAATTTTTTTTCGAAATTTTAAGAAAAATAAAAAAAAAAAATTTCCCGTCTCAAAATTTCGATGAAAAATGTGGATGCACGTGGGGTGGTGGGAAAAGAGGTGTTTTTTTGTGTTGAGCAACATGAATGAATGAGAGTTGTGAGAGGAAAGGGGAAGTGACAAGAAGATTGGACCAAAAATGTGGGCCCAAAAGGATCATAGAAGTGGGCCCACAGAATTGGTGGTGGACCCACCCAAAACCCACTAATAAAGATATAATATTATTTTTTCCAAAAAATCAAAAGAAAAAAACCGACGTCAAAATCAAACGGCTCATATTTGCTTAGAGTCTAACAACTAATCATTTGCCGTTGGAACGAATATGATAGGAGGTAGAGGTAAAAAGTGCCACTGCACTCCTCTCGGACCCACTATAATTATTATTTTCAAACTTTTTTAATATATACATATATGAGGTTAGGATAACAATCCTTTTAAATTAATATTTATTGAAATTGGTTAAATAATAATAATAATAATTTTAATAATAGAAAATACAATATGTTAATTAAAATTATTAATGTTATTTTATCAGATTTGATTAAAAAAAATAGTACTCTAAACTAAACAATTATAATGCATTTAAAATTTATTAAAAGCCGTTGATATTAATAAAAGGGTTGAGGTCTCAATTTAACAAAAATATTGATAAAATATAGATAATAAAAAAGTTATAAAAAAAGTAATTGATGAAGAAAAGATATTTTTATACTTTTTAAACTAATTAACATTTTTATAATAAAAATATTAATTTATCGGACCCATAAAAATGACGATAGAAATGTTTAATAGATATAATATCATACTTAAAACTAACAATAATGATATTTTATTTATAAAAACTGTTGGAGCACATGTAAGGCCAACATGAAGCTGGTCTGAACAAATTTCCTCTCAAGATAATTTGACTTCTTCAATCCACTTACTATTTTTTTTCTTTTTTCATTATCTTGGTAGTTGGAAATCAAAAGATGATTTTTTTTTTTTTAATCAATATGTGAGAGGGAAAACTCATATCTCGAGATTTTATAGTATAAGTTCATACTAGTTGAATGAAGATCGAAGAAAATTAATAGGTAGTATGGTATTGTGAAAACCCTTTTATATTACTTTATTTATTATTTGTCATATTATTATTAATTAAGAAAAATATATAAATTTTACTGCTAAATTTATCACATGATATCGATTTTATTCTTAAATTTTAATTTTATCAAACTGGATCTTACACTTAGTTAAATACTGCAAATTTCTACTCTTGATTCAATTTTTGTTTATGCACTCACTAATTTTAATAAAAAGGCTATGTAACAATCTTCATTGTTGGAATAAACATATAGTTTAATACTAGTTTACTAAGTGAGAACAAACGTATAGTAAATACAGGTTTACTAGTTTACTATCCTCATTTTACTAGTTTTTCAATACTCAAATGTTTTAACAAACATATAGTTTATTTTGTACTGTAGTAGTGAGAACTAACATCGATCTTTAAAATAGTAATTAATCCCTTTTATTTTTATTTTTGAGTGATGTTTTTTTTTCAATAATCTATTAAATGATGCTTTGCACATATCAAAGTGATAGTTGTATAAATTCAAGATTTAAAAAAAGAAAGAAAGAAAGAAAGGCTCAAGAATGTTTGGTGTAGATAGGTTTATATTGTGTATTTTATTGGTGGCAATTTGACGGAGTGTTTGACTATTGAGAGAGAATTCATATTTATGTGTGAAAATTATCAAGTTTCCTAATAATATATATAAAAGTCAAATTTGACTCAAAGGAGTTGAAGTTCTTGATTAAGTAAATGCACAATTGGATGTAGTTGAAAATTGTTCTTTAAAAATGTTTTCTTTTTTTTGTTAAATTTATTATTTCCGGTATGAAAAGATAAACAATTCATGAGAGAGGAAGGGGTTGAGAATAAAATATGGAATTTTAATAGATTTAAAAATAGATTAAAATATCATTTCAATCCCTATAAATCTCATTAAATTTTAGTTGTTCTAATTTAAGTCTAAATTTAGCTTAGGCTATTTTTAAATATAAAAAAAAATGAGTAAAACTATTTACAAATATTGAAAAATTTTATAACCGCGATAGAATTCTATCATATCGCTTTCTATTGCTATTGCTAAACGATAGAATTCATTTGCTTGAGCGATAAAAAGTGATAAAATCACTGATAGACAGTGATATTTTTCTATATTTCTAAATAGTCTGATATTTTTTATGTTTATAGTAATTTTCCTTTAGTTTATATATGTTTTAAAAAAAATCAATCCATATTGCTAGTTTAAAACTAAACTTTTTTTAAAAATCAAAATTGATAAAATAGTAACAATAATTTTCATTCAAAAAAGGCAAATGTGAATATGTTTCAAAAATTTAAAGAGGAAAATTAATAGGATTTCTTTTTTTAAAAAAAAAGAGTTAACAATGAACTAACATTATGGACTAGTTATTAGATTTATTAAAATTATGAAACTAAATTTAAACTTTTAAAAATATACAAACTAAAATAAAACAAATTCAAAAGTACAAATTGAAATAAAGGGATTCAACCATACTGTAACAATGTTACGTACAAAGCCGTTGCGATATCAGTAACAACCAGACAGTAAAAAGATAAACAAGAATAAACGGAACACTAGGTTTGATAACCCAGTTCGGTAAAACACCACTTACGTTTGGAGGGCAGGATGCCTATGGAAAGAAACTTTTACTAATATAAGTTAAGCAATTACAACTTTGTACTTATTTATAAATCTACGGCAAAAATTACAGTGACGTTCAAATAACTCAACTTATTATACAAACACTTAGACTCTCTCTAAGTGTGAGACTCTCTCTCAACTATAATCTTTTCACAATGATGTGAAGTCCTTTTCACATAACAAACTTAGGCTTTCCCTAAGTTAGAAAATCTTTTCTTTTGTAATATAGAAACCTTAGGTTTAGCCTAAGGTCAAGAACACTCTTCTTACCGAAGTTTTCCTCAATAACGACTACTACAGAAACAATCGCAAGAACAAAGCACTACTTCTCTCGTTCGGCCGTGACAATAACTGAATTCTTCAAGAATAATAATGATGCTTAATCAAACTCGACAACCCTAGCAAAATCAACTCATGTCCCTTAAAAAGGACACGACAGAAAAAGAAACTTTCCATACAAAAACGACATGACCATAAATAAGGAAAAAATCCTTATGAATACGGAATCACAAGAGAACCCTATAAAGAAAAAATAACTCGCAGGACCAGCAACTCAAGAGATATCCTTCTAGATACATTCTGAGACAACAATCAACCCAACAAACAACAATCTCCCTTAAACAAATATAGCTAATCTCAACTCTAACACAAATATCAAAAATGATACCTTAACCTTATAAAGGCGCCATGTCTTATAGTGGCTATGCAGGTGGTTTTTTTTAAACTTCGCAAATCTTTTACTTTATCATTGTTTTAGAAATTAGATAATAACTTTACATGATAGATTTTGTATTTAAAAAAAGAAAAGAAAATGAATATTAAATAAATAATAGTACATCTCAGTTGATTTTCTTGTAGTTGTAACTGTTGAGGCTCACAAGCAGCTAAAGAAATATATTATTACTTATCTAAGAATACTTTTAAATATTTTTGTGAGCCAGTTTTTTATTTTATTTTATTTTTCCTTAATACTTTTGCCCCACGAATCAAAATTGAATGAAAATAAACACTTTTTTCAACAATCGCAAAGTGATAACAACAACACAACCTATAATAATATTTTTTAATTTTGGCATAAGCATAAACACTTAAACAACCCAAAATATCTTACATCAATGGAGATAATTATAATCACTTATATACCAAGCTATTGTTGAAGCAAGAATTTTTGAAACTAAAAAATTAACACCACCCTATAAGAATTTGGATCAACAAAGAGAAAATGCTAGAATTGGATTACCTCTTAGATCAAAAATCTAGAAGCAAGATTTAGAAATCTTGTTCTAAATTGAGTCACTCCACAATTAAACTTGATTAAGGTTAGATTGAATGTCTCACATGCATTCTATCACAAGAATTGTAAATTCAAAAGAAAAGTCTCGATATGAGATATCAAATTTCATTCATCAAAAGTCTTATCTTCTTGCAAATGAAAGGATAGAAGACATTATATAGCCTTGTAGAGATTTTAATCTATTTAATGTAAATGACCAAAAAGTCAAAATAAAACATTGAAGTTCTCTTCTCAACATTCATATTCCAACCACCATCTTATAATGCAACTCCATTAATCGCAGCCTCCATTTTTTCAACTACCATTATCAATGCATCCTCCTTAAAAGAATTCTCATTTTTCAACAATTATCTTTAATGCATCTCCATAATTACCAAGACTTAAATTTAATACTTAAAAGCTAGAAATCAATTAAAGACAACGACTGACTCTAAAATTAAAATGTTGAAAATTAATTAGAAACAACTAAAGTTTACTAATGCAACTTATAAGTCCTATCCATATCACAGTCACCCAATTACCCACATCTTTTTTAATATTGTTGAAGATTAGGCTATTCATACAAGTATGAAGCTACGACGTCACAGTTGTTTTAAGGATTTCAACTCTGAAAAAAAATTAGGGTTGGACATTTTACAAATTAAAAGTGAGTTTTGTTTTCTGTGGAGGTTTCTGCAAAGAGCATGGTTTTAGGGAGGTAGAGGGGAGTGAGAAAAGAGAAAGGAAGAGAGAAATAAAAAGATAGAAGGAAGAAGAAACAACAAAAAAATAAAAAATTATAACGCCAAATTAAAAAAAGTGATTTTTACATAAATGATCATCTTTGGCTTTATATTTCCAAAATGCTCTTAAATTTGAAAATTTTCAAGAAAGGCTTTTAATGTTATTTTTTTGACAAATTTACCTTTTTTATTTTTTTATATCCGAATTTTATATTTATTGTTTCTATTTTCAAAGTTCCCTTAATGATGGAGAGCGAAAGTAAATTTATGCTAGTAAGAGAAAATACGTTTAATATGATTTTCTTCTAATTTTCAATTGGAGAGAAAATCTTTTTAATAATTTTTTTTTTCATTTTCAATTAGAGAGAGAAAATGTATTTAATATTTTTTTATTTTCCTTCTCACGTATCAATCATTTATTTGATATTGTTTGATATTATTTAACGTTTGCTTTTTTATATTATGTGATATATTCCATCGTTTGTTTGAAGTTCTATTTATTTTCATATAATATTCCATTGTTTATTTAGTATATATGTGAAATATTTTGATATGTATGCACTTCTAATTAGGCAACGTTTATGTGTGCTTGTAATATATTCACCGAATGTCTAATATATATGTCACTCTAATGCAATTTTTATATGATGGTTTGTCGTATTTGAGTTTGTCTATTATAGTTCCTTATTTATTTTGAGTTCATTTGTATTTTGCGTTATTATCTCATATATATTATAGTTTAAATTCTATTTAGCATGGTTTATAAATCTCAAATGAACTTAATGTTCAACATATATTAGTGTATATATCATAAAACAGAAAGTCTCAATAAAAAATTTAAGATATATACCACAGTATATATCGAAAAGGATTATATACTTGCAAATATTCTAACCAATATATGGAATATACTAGTAAGATTGACTAAATTCCATTTAAGTAAATTTAACTGAAGCTCTCTAATGATTTTCAAATAAACAAAGTTATCTATCATGGTATATAAATCTCAAATGAACTTAATATTCAACATATATTAATGTATATATCATAAAACAGAAAGTATCAATAAAAAATTGAAAATACATATCATAGTATATTTCGAAAAATCACCATATATATCAAAAACAAATATATATATTTATATATCGAAAAAACATAAAAGTACATATAAATCCACGACGGCAGCGACGATTGGTAACAGGTGCGAGATCTTGGCGGCGCGCGAGTTGGAGTGAGATCGGAGAAGTTTGGTCGGAAAAAATTGAGAAAAAAAACTCACCGTCGGTCGAAACTTGAACGGCAGAAACGGCGGCCGAAACTTGAACGACGACCACAACGGAGGCCAAAACTTAACAACGACCACGACGGCGGCCGAAACTTGAACGACGAGAACAGCGAACGACGTGTTGAACGATGGGAATAGCGTCGTCAACGGTGGTTGGGCGGTCCGAGGGAGGGAGGCGGCAATCGGAAAGATGAGAGAGAGAGTCTTGAGAGAGAGTGTCTTGAGAGAGATTGAAGAAGATGGAATGGCTAGAGTTTTGAGGGAGAGATTGAAGAGATTGAAGATACACGAATTTCTAGGCTATGCATGAGAGATGATACACAAAAACCTAGGTTTGTTTATTTATTTATTTATATATATATAATGTAAGTTAGAGTTAAATTGTAAATAACCATTGATATTAGTGAAAATATTAAAGCAACAAGGCATTTTTTTGCAAAAAAAATTGGATGTTTTAGACAACAACGTAAAATGTGTCTTATGTTAAGGTTATTTATGTTGAAAACCCTTAAAAAAAAATAGTAAATAATGCTACTTCATTTAAAATTTGTCAATTCATTATGTCATATCACTTTTTCATTAGTCAACTAACAACCAAGTTAACCTCAAGGTTCGAGATCCCGATTTTATGGAAATATCGATATCGATGAAAATTTCGGTAAACTTTATGGAAATTGTTATAATTAATTAATGAAACTTTGATTGTAGCTTAATTAGACTATAATTGATCATTTTTAATCATCATTTCTATAAAGTAAGACAATATTTAGACCTATATTGTAAATATAGGTGTAAATGTCGATGCGAGAGCATGAATTTAAAAAAGAAATGAAAAAATAATTACAAAATAATATCAAATATTGGTAATTAATTGCAAAATTAAAGGAGATAAAATGTTTGTATACAAAATAATTGTGAATTGTTTATTATAAAATGTACATGTCTAATACCAAAAAGATGACCTTTGAGCATCTAATCCAGAATCTTGATAATTCGGGTAGAAACTACAATATTGCTCCCAAGTCATCCTATAATGAAAATGTTGAAAATAGTTACTTAAATGAAAATGATAGGACTCATACGGCCCACATATAGACCCTATTGGTGGATACATCTCATTGGTCGATCATCATCCTCCTTCAGATGGATAATAGTTATTCGGTGGATAAGATTTCAATGAAATTAAAAATAAATATATGTTATTTTTTTATATTTTGGTTTATTAAAATGAAAGTTTTTTATGATAAAAAAATAAAACTTACATCAATACAATTTTGAAATGAAAAGATATGAAAATTCAATGAAAAATGTTTGAATGAAGTAAAAAATAAATATATGTTATTTTTCTCAATTTTGGTTTCTTGGAAATGAAAGCTTTGGAAGGTAAAAAACTAAAAACAAACAAAACTCACGTTAATTCAATTTTGATATGAAATTATACATTGTAAAATGTGAAACTATACAATTTTTATACATTATAATCAAGAGAAGACCATAAAATTGTAAAAACTTCTATTAAGCTAAACTAAGCTAACTAGCATATCTTTAAAAAAAAAATCGAAATTTCCATCAAAATTTCGAGAAACAGGGGGAAAATCGAAATTCCCCTCTATTCGAAATATCGAGCCTGTCGAAATCTCGAAATTTCAACTGAAATTTTACACTATGGTTAACTTAGAGAATATTTAGAAGCATTTTATAAACTTCAAAAACTAAAGTGTTCCTTTTGAAACTTTAATAACCTAATAGTAATTAACCTGGACCAAAACTGCATTTTTTTTTAAAAAAAAATATATATATATATATATAAGATTAAAATACCATTTTGATCTCTCAACTTTGAAGTTTGTTCAATTTTAATATTTGTACTTTTAAATGTTTAATTTTAGTCCATATACTTTCAATAAATTTTAAATTTAGTCTCTATTGCTCGTTTATTGTTTATTTTTTTAAAAAAAATTGTTATTTATTAACATTTTCACTATAAATTTTGAAAACATATTCACATATTATATTTCCTTGCATGTAAGTTATTATTCTTTTTTAATCAATTTTGATTTAAAAAATAACTTTGAGGGACTATTTCTTGAAAGTACGTTTCCAAAATTGAACATTTGAAAGTAAAGGAACTACAATTGAACAAATCTTAAAGTATAGGGACCAAAATATAGTTTATTTAAAACCTTAAAAAAAACAACAAATATAATTTCTGGGATTCTTATCTAAAACGCTTTAAAAGTAAAACAAATGATGTGTTTGGAATGCATTTTCAAGTATTTAATTTAAAAAATAAGTCATTTTGAAAAGAAAAAAAAAATCAAGTGTTTGGCAACCACTCAAAATAGATTTTAAAAAAATGAGTTTATAAAATGAGTTTATAAAAGTGTGAGGTAAACACTTGAAATCAATTTTTAGAAAAGGATTTTTAAATGTAATGGTTAATCTCTTCTTAATTTGTATAATTTTTACAATTATCAAATTGCCCCAAAGTCATCTACCTCACACTTTCACTATGTTGTCCTGGTGTGCCAGCCCTGTGACACCTGGCTACTACCACCATCGCCTTTTGCCGGCCAACTCCGACAACCACCACTAGCCGCCACTTTTGGCAATAACTGTCGTTGCACAAATCTGGCTGCCACCTAATCTGGCCACCATCTTCGGCCACCTCTGGCAACCACCCCAAACGACCAATTCCAATGGCCTTTATTTTAAATTATTAGTTCATAGTATTTTATAGTCGTCATTTATAGTAATTTGATATTAATAAAAACAGTTTTAGTATATGACAAACTAGACAACCTTGTATATAAAAACACTTTTGGGGAAAGATTATGAAACACATGAGTGTTTTTATTTTAAACAGTTATTATCAAAAGTGTTTAAATAAAAATGAATTTTTGAAAAACATTTTTTCTAAGTCAATTTAAAGAGGCCCTAAGCCAATATTTAAAATAATAGTAATTGATAATAATAAGGTTTTTGGAAATTACTTTCTTGAATTCTTAAAAATTCCTAGAATTTGCAATCGATTTAAACATTTTTTTAAGGAAATTATATTTTATAGTAGAGGTGATAGTCGATTCGATTTTGTGGTTTTGGAGCCAACCAAGAACAACACGAATCGATCGGTTTTATAAAGAAGGAATTCAAACCGATGTTCAATACAGAACAAAACCAATGAATCGGTTTGTATTTGACTCGTTTTATTATCCGTTTGGTTCTTGGTTAGTTTTCTTTTTTCCTTCCAATTTTTATTGTTATTTTTGTTTTTGTTTTGAATGGGTCATTTTGCTATTTTTAAATTTAAAATTGTGCCTATTTCTTTTTTAATAAATTGAAATTTGACATTTTTTTTGGCATTTTTCTAAATAAAAAACATACATACATTGTAATAATTATATATACACTATAATAATTTTTTTCTAAACAACAAATAAGCATGCACCATAATAATTCAAATAATAAATGTACCTAAAATTAGAGTTTATTTTTAAGGGTACCTTCTGTTTGGTTCAGTTTTGATTGGTTTTTTCAATTAAAAATCGCTCTGAATCAATAATTATTGGTTTTCTCTAAAAACAAACTAAGAAATGTCCAATTTTCTACCAAAAAAACCAAACCAAACCAATAGTTAGTTTGGTTTGGTTTTTTTAGTTTTTTTTTTGCACTCTTATTTTATAGTGCGGACAATATTATATATTTATATGTCTTTCCTTTCTTCTTATTTATTTACTATCATTATTGTTGGATGACTTTAATATCATCTCTCTAAGTTTAGTTTTTTCGAATGCTAAGGTTATGTTTGGTAATCATTAGGCCTCGTTCGGTATCCATTTTATTTTTAGTTTTTAGTTTTTGAAAATCAAGCCTATTTCCTTTCATTTTAAAAATTAAGCTTATTTCCTTTCATTTTCTTACCATGGTTTGTATCAATCTTAAGTAGAAGAGTTGCATTTTTAGCCAAATTTCAAAAACAAAAACAAGTTTAAAAACTACTTTTTTTTCAGTTTTCAAATTTTGACTTGATTTTTTAAAACATTGGTAAAAAGCAAGAGATCTATATGTGTAATAGGTGTTTATAGACTTAATTTTCAAAAACAAAAAACGAAATGGTTACCAAACGCCAAACGGGGCCTTGGTTTTTAGTTTTTGGTTTTTGAAAATCAAGCCTACTTTCTCTCAATTTTTTACAATGTTTTACATTTTTTTTAGTAAAAAGGTTGAATTCTTAACCAAATTCCAAAAACAAAAACAAGTTTTTAATCATGTATATTCGAACAGTTGTGTCCCGCTAGCAAACATTGCAACTATTCAATTTCCTTCACTGAACGAAATCCTCAATTTCAAGAAACACATCTTATTAGCAATGATTGAACGGTAAAATATAAATTTAATAAAATTACAAGATAAAAGAAGAAAACAAAAATTATATAATCCTCAATAACCCCATAGAACTTAAAAGTATTGAAAAAATGTATTAAAAAAGTGTTAAAAACACATATGTAATGCAAGTGAAATGAAAAGTTGTAAATTAAAAAAATATAGCAATACTGAAGAACAAAACATTCAATCTTAATTAGTTTAAATGAAAACCAAAATTAAGAGAATAAACATCATACTCCACATTCTAAGATTCTTTTATTTACCACACTCTAAAATAACAAATTAAAACTTTGATAAATAAATGACATTGTAAGATAATTCTTTACCTGATGAGCGATTCTAATGAAAAAAAAAAGTTTTAGAAAAAATGAAAGGCATATTTAATCAAATGAACTTTAATTATAGGAGAATCTCTTTATAAAGAATATTTTAGGCACATCCCTATTGATAGATCGTTATATTTCACACCTCCGATTTGAATTGCACTCATATATAAATGAATAACCACCTTCGATTTAATGTATAGTTACTATAGATCGTGATGTTTCACATCTTGATTCAATGTATAACCATCTCTATTTGAACAGTTGTGTCTCTCAGTATAATTTGCAACTATTCGATGAAGGATAAAATAGGAATTTTATTAAAACTATAAAGACAAAAGAGGGAACTAAAGATTCTCCTCTATAGTATAAGAATAGGATGAAGATACACATGGATCCTATTTTATGGAAATATATAGGATGAAGACAAAAGGGAGAGTGACATCTTTCTAGAGGCAATGCAAACCATGTCACCACCTAGTGAAGGCAAAGTGGTAGGCAAAATTAGGACAAAAAAGAGAGAAGAAAAATAAGTTGGGATAAAAAGAGGAAAGAAAAAGAAGTTAGGTTTATCCAACTCTATTGTGTAAAGCACTTTTTTTTTTCATCTACCGTAAAAAAAATTAGGAAAAAAAAAAGGAAAAATTGTTGTGTATAGAAAAAAAAACAAAAGTAACTACACATATAGAAAAAAGTGCATTCCGTGCTTTTGTATTTCCCTTTTTTTTTCTATATGTGTAATTAGTTTTATTTTTTTCTATTTGTGAGAAGACTCCAAAAAAAAGTTTAATTATAGAAAATAAACTTTTCCTTCTGCTAAAAGAATATCTCTATTTTTGTCAAAAGTTGCAATATAGTCCTTGAACTTTCATAAAATTTCAAAATTATTCTGGATGTTTTACAATTTTAATTGAAAATTCAGGCATGGAATGGTGTGGCAGTGACCTAAAACTAAAATTTACATCGACACATCATTCTAGATCACAACGACGTATATTGTTCTATGTCCCAATTTTTGTTAGAGATCTTAATTGATTTCTACCTTAAAAGTAATTTTAAAACGAATATGAAATTTTACGGATAATATTAAAACTTTTGAAAAAAATAAAGACATTTTTGTATAAATTAGCCAAAAAGTTTAAAGCATAACTTCAATGAATGTTTTTTAATCTCAATAAAATAATCTTGAACAATGATAGAGAGCAACAACCAAATTTGATTGAATTTATTCTCTATTCATTTCAAGGTGGGCGTTTTAAGTCAAACCATCATAATGAAGTTTTGAGATAACTCACCTTTATTTAGGCCTAGAAGTTTTGCATTTGTGGTGATGGAGGGGATGTATATATTAATAATTAAGCATATGCTTTCTCAAATAAATAAATAAGCATATACAACTTATGTTTAAAAGTAATGGTTTGGTATATGCTTCTTTATTTTATTGAATGCAAATTATGCTTGGAATTAAGGGGTAGTTCTTTTGGTTTCTTAAAAACAAAAGTTAGTGAAACATATTAAATAACTATTTTTTAGAGTAAATTACAAAACATCACCCTCAAATAGGGTTCTAGTTGTAATTACGCCTTCAAATTTTCAATTATAAAAATTGAGCCCTCATATTGATACAAATATTAAAATTTGACACTCAAAATTGAAGAATTGTAGAAATTGGACGAAAAAATATTTAATAGTAAAAATTTAACTCTCAAACTGATACAATTGTTAAAATTAGACCCCCTATATTTGTAAACTTGTAAAAGTATTTGTAAACTTTACCATTAAATGTTTGGGGGTCTAATTTTTATGACTATGCACATTTCAATGTCTGATTTTAACATTTGTTTAAATTTAGGGGCTCAATTTTTACAATTGAAAGTTTGTGAATGTAATTGCAACACTATCATATTTGAGGGTTAATAATACTTGGGTGCATCTCTTTATGCATCCTCTTTCATCACTCACATAAAAAATAAAAAGAATTAAATATTTCAATAAAGAAATAAGAAAATTTTGTCACATGACCAATTATAATTGGATAATTTGGTGCGATGCACAAGGATGGATGTTGTCTGGGATGCACCTAAGTATTTTTCTACTTAAGGGGCAGTTTTTTTAATTTACTTTATTTTTATTATTAAATTATAAATTTGATTTCTAAACTTTTATGGTGGTACCTTTTTAATCCCTAAACCTTGAAAAAACTTTGATCGCATCCTTGAAAATTTTTATATAGTTTTCAAGATTAATATTGTTAGTTAAATGATTACACGTGGCATGTGCATTTATGAAACAAATGTTTTGTCTATTGACTTTGCATATGTAGTAAATTCACTGATGGAAGAAAACTTTGAACGATGTAACAAAATAAAATGGGAGGGTGCAACGAATAATCCACTTCTTGAAATAAAATATCTAATCACTTTTATAATTCATGTCATGATTGTTTTAATCCATCAACGCAGTGTATGCTATGGTTGAAATTTTTTTTTTTTCTTGATATCTATGAGTATCTCAAGACAGCTTCCGCACACCTCGACTAATTTTACGAAACTACCCATTTGACCCTACAACATTTGAGTGTCAAAGAAATTCGTAAAATATTAAATTCTAAATAGATGACGACTAAGCCAACCAACCACGATAGTTGCTATGATTGAAAGTTTGGGTCTTTATTGACCTAAAATGCTAAGAAGAAAGTATAGCTTTTCAAATCAAACTCCACAAAAATAGCACAAACCACAATAGGCAATGGGAATATTAAAGAATGAAAAGAAAAGGAAAAGATGGCAAAAAGTGAAGAGAGACAGAGACAGAGAGGGAAAAGAAAACATAGCATCTTGAAGAACAACACACATTTGATGGTTTTTTCTGGTGTGTGGGGTCTTTTATCTTTGGGTGGACAGTGGAAAGCCCATAAAAAAAAAAAAAAAAAAAGAAGCCACAAGCCTTATCTCTATTAGTTTGCACCAATGAATGTGGTGTGTGTTGACCAATTGGGGTGCTTTGGCTTTTATTGTCAAAATCAACCATTAAAATATTTGTTGATATATCGATATGTTTGAATCCATAAATAGGAGATTGATCGAGCGAAATTCGTCGTCCAATTTTAGATCAAATAATTTAACAGTTTCTACTAAAGTGTAGTAGTGGTAGCACGGATCGAACACAGGGAGCGCTAGAGTTTCTCAATCAAATTGTTTACCATCCGAGGGTAACCGAAGGGAGGATTTTGGAGTGGTTTGATGCAAGAAAAAATCAACTGTGTAAAAGAAAAGCACAAGGTAAAGGGTTTAAAAAAGATAATTGAGAAGAATCTAGCTTGGGTTGTGACAAATTTTCCCTATTCGAAATATTTGGTCATCGAATTCTCATTGCTGACATTAAATGTTCGCTTGTACCGAACCAATTTAATTAGAAAAGCTAATTAACTTGTCCTAAACAACTAATTAGTTCAATTTGAAAAGATGAAAAGCATGCATGTTCAATTTAGTCTAATCGCATTAAGGTCAAGAGAATGCTAGGCAAAATATTCAATAGGAAAAGCCTTGATTAAATATGGTTCAATTCTAAGTTGGTTGGAT
This sequence comes from Lagenaria siceraria, assembly GCA_002890555.2. NCBI lineage: Eukaryota > Viridiplantae > Streptophyta > Magnoliopsida > Cucurbitales > Cucurbitaceae > Lagenaria > Lagenaria siceraria. The sequence goes on from CM016488.1 coordinate 18,205,010, forward strand.
CAATATTAACCTAAATTGATTTGCAAGTCAACCTAACTTATTGCTTCTTACAAATTAACATACAACAAGTGTCACGATATGTAAATTAACTCAAAGCAATAATCGTACATTACCCAACGTACGACAAAATGATCTAAATCTAATTAAATGGAATTGAAATCGAGCAATACAATATGAAATCCAGTTCAAAATCTCACAAATACGTGAAATAAGGAAAAACCCTAGAAACCCAAGCTAGAAATCGAGTACCTTAGCCCATAATCGCCATGTCGATCAATGAGGAATTGTTTTGGTACATTAACAGACCAGAGAGATGAAGCAAATTGAGAGAAATCTGAGCTTGTTGCGGCTGGAATCGGAGATGATCCAACCCTAGACGACTAAATCACTATTTATAAAATCGAACTAGCACCGCGATATTGGCGGAAATTCACATGCGATGTCACTTCGAAGCGTCGTGGTGCTCTAAGGCAACGCCGCGGCAGCAAGGCATTTTTCAGAAATCTAGTCTCTCAGGAAAGAGCCTGTGGTGGCGCCTTAGTAGCACCGCTGCACCATGGCTTCAGGGGCATTTTGGTCATTTTGACCCTCTCTCTCCCAATTGATGCAATTTAGCTCCTTTTTGGTTCGTTTTGGCTCCATTTAAACTCTATCGCCCGATTTTACCTATCAATTGCTCAAAACCTACAAAATAATCATATAAACATGTAAAACCAAGTAACAAACTTGAATTAAGCGAAGTTAGATAGCACTTTTACGGTGCTATCAGAGATTGCTATTTTTTTAAAGGTATTGAATTACATTAAAGAGAATCTGACTTCACAACTAGAGGTCAAAGTACAAACAAAACACAATTAAATTGGTGTTTAAAGTGAAGAGTTTGTTATTATAGTTTATGGGTTATAATAGTCTGTTTTGGGGATGCAAATCATTTTAGTATTTATGATAACAGCACACTCCCACCAACTTCAAATTGAGGGTTCAAACATCTTTAGGGTGTTTGTTTCAAAGGTTGGGATTGGATGGATTAGGCATCCTAAGCCCAACCCTTGTTTGGGGCGAGGATCTAGGAAGTCTTGGCTTCCTATACATTTTCTCAAGGGTTTGAATAGTAAACACAATTCAAACACATAGGGTACCTTTATTTTTCTAATTTAATCTAGGAAGTTTGTCAGCCAACTTTCGGACACCACCTTCGGCCAACTTTAGCCATCACTTTCGGTGACCCCCCACCCGCCGGTGAACTTTTGACCACTAATTCCGCCGGCTAACCCGCGATTGCTATCGACCAACCTTGAAAAGCATTAATAAAAATACTCTTAGTATATAACAAACCAAACAAAATTGAACATAAAAAACACTTTTAAGAAAGAGTTGTCAAACACATGTGTGTTTTTACTTCAAAGAGTTTTTTATCTAAATTGTTTAAATAAAAATGAATTTCTGGAAAAACATTTTTTTTTTCTAAGTCATTCCAAACAAGTCATTAGGGTGCAATTGTATTTTTAGGTATATTTATTTAGGCTATATGAGTAGAAAGCCCTAATTTAATTTAATAACATTTTCAATTTTTTCAGTTGGTCAATTTAACTAGCTCAAGGACTTAGAATCATTTTTTAAACATAAAGGTTTAAAATGTTGGAAACAACTTAGCGGCCAAATAAAAATTAAAACTCAAAATTTATTGTTTTCTTATTCCTTAAATGTAATTTGATAAAAAAAAAAAATTATGATTTTTTAGTGATTGAATTTAATATTAAATAGCTTATTTCAATTTTAAGTTGGTGTATTATGGAAAAAAAAAATTGATCTTTTTCAAATTAGTTAAAGTGGCAAAAGTTTATGAAATTTTATTTCAAAACTTATAAAATTAAAATATAAAATTATTAAAACAATAAATTAAATGAAATTATAATTTTAGTCAAAATCATTATTTCAAAATTCAAAAAAAAAATATTCTTCTAAATTTTTTAGTTTATTTTAAACTTAACTATATTAAAATAATTAAGATGACAAATTTAAACTTATCTAAAATCTAATCACTCATTAAATATAAGGAAATATTTTACAAACTCAAGATTTATAATTCTGCACGTCATTCCCAAAGTCCCTAAGCCTGCACTCTAGACTTTTTAAATCTAGAATTGTAAATCTTGCACTCCAAACACAATTTTCTTAGACCCAAGCTACCTAAACCTCCCAGACTAACCCGTAGACTTAACATTTCTAGGTTTAAAATTACAAACTTGTGCGCCAAACACCCCCTAAAAAAGTTTAAAAAAATAACACAGACAATTCAAGAAAAGAGTTCCCAAGAGAAAGAGTTTTTTAAGTCCCCTTAATAGAAGTTCGAAACCACTCGTTTTGATTTCAAGAATTAATTGATACCATCCAAAAAAAAATACTAATAATAAGATCTATAGATTATCTAGAAAATAACAAGAATTTGAATTGTCAATTTAGATACTTTTTAAAAGTTTGTTTTCACAAGAATATCCATCAATATATCCACACTTCAGGTCAAATGAGAATGGAGAAGTCAGGCAACGACACCATCGAAGAGAGAATGATGGAGGAATGAGAAAGAAGAGAGGAAAAAAAATAACAAATTAAAATATGTAAAATTATTATAAAATATCAAACTATTTATAAATATATAAAAATTTTACTGTCTATCGCAGTTGTCGCTGATAAACAGTAAAATTTTTCTATATTTATAAATAGTTTGGTTCATTTTTCTATATTTGAAAACATCTTTGAATTGAAAAATTAAAATTATTAATTATTAATATATAAATGTCACATCCTCCTTTCGTTAGCTACAATAACGAAAAGCTAATTGCACAGACTAAATGAACATTTTTTTCAAACCTCAAAGATTAAAATGTCGAGTTCAGAAATTTTTTTGACAGAGGGTTTTATAATTCAATAAAAATAATCTAAAAAAAAGAATTTGTAGAACCTAGATCTAGAGGAGACTGGATGACAAATTTACCATTAAGCTAAGTAATGGTGTTACTTTTTTATTTGAAACACAAGTCAAAAAGTATGAGACAATATGATTAATTGATACCAAATTTTCATTATTTTTTTTTTTATTGTGAAGTGAAAAATTGAACCTCAAACTTTAAAGTTGATAGTACAAATCTATGTCAATTGAGCTATATTAGCTCATGCTACACAGACTTGAGTTAAGAATGAAATCAAATGGGTCATTACAAATTTGACAACTATGTTCTTATTAGTCATTTATATAAAACATAGTTACAAGTTACAACCTATGTTTAACATGTAGATATTGACGAAAATGTTGAGGTCTCAATTTTACAAAAATATCGATAGATATTTCTAAAAGAAATTATAAAAGCAAAATATTTAATTAAATATTTAAATTAATAAATAAGCATTTTATATAGTGACATTTTGCTGCTTTTTTATGTTTTATAAATGTTTTTATAAAATCATAGAAATGTCGATTAAACTCTCATGTTGATGCCAAACTTATGAAAGTGTGACATATTGATGAAAATGTAATATCATAGGTTATAACTTCTAAATACTTTTTAAAAGTATGATTATGTTGCAATGTAAAACTAGAGGCTCATGTACATAATAAAAATTGAAATTTTTCATATATATAAAAAAAATATCAAACTATTTCAAAAAATAGCAAAAAAAATATGAATAGACATTGATAGACTTCTATCAACATCTATCAGAGATAGACTTCTATTATTTCTATCACTGATAGACCATGATAGACTTCTATCAACGTCTGTCACAACTATCTATAAATTTTGTTATATTGTGTAAATAATTTTCATTCTTTTTTTATTTTTTAAAACCCCCTAATAAAAACGAATAGGCTATTTTAAATTTTAATTCCAAATAAAAAACAAAAACAATTTGGGCCACTCCAAATGGGCTGGGCCGGGTCTGACATTGCTGCTCTTTCTTTTAATAATATGATTAATTGATTCTCTTAAAAAAACCATTAATTGATTCACAGAAGCTTCAACACAAATAAATAAAAGAAAATTTCAACTCAATACATGAATAATAATTATTATTGGTCTTTTTCTTCTCAATTCCATGTGATCATTTATTCAATCAATAAAAGAGTGATAATTTTTCAATAGAAAAATAAATAAACAAAATAAAATAAAATCTCGACCCATTACAATATTTTTCTATTAATTTGATGAATGATATTGATCGGTCACATGAAATTGAAAGGCAAAAGACCAAAAAGGAGGCTTTCCTTTTATATATATATATACTGACTCTGACAGATTTAATCAAATTAAAAAGGAAAATCATTAATTAATTACATTAATATACATAAAAATCACACTTTGATTTCATATTCGAATACCCATTATTATCCTCAAAGCCAAATGATGAAATAAAAAAATCTCATCCTGTTCTTCAATTTTTTTCCACCCAACTTTCCCGCCTCCCAACCAGAAAATTAATTGGCAGACACTTCTGAATTTTCTTGGGAAAAACAAACCCAGAAAAGTTCAAATTTTTACATAAAAAAATATAAATATATATATATATATATATATTGTAAGGATTAAGGGAAAAAAAAACACCGCAAACCCTATTTAGAATCTCTGAAAACTATGAACAAAAACCCTAAATTTCTATGTATGTGCAAAACTTAAAGAGGCCAAAAAAAAAGTGTATAACACAATCAAACACACTAAAATGACAAAATTCTCCTACTGAATTTTTGGCATCAAACAGAGAAATTTTCCACTAATTTTAAATCTCTATCCCACATAACAAACAAATACCTAAAAGGCTAAACTAAAAAGAAGAAAGAAGAAGAAGAAGATTAATGGCGGATGAAAGAAGGGAATCAATGGCTCATCAAACTCAACCAAAAAGAAAACCCCCAAAATTCAAACTCACCCTTTATCCATTGGATTCACCACCATACCTAACTGCTTCTGTCTCCTCATTTCCATCACTTTCCGGTGAGAATTCGAGTGCAGCTCCGCCGAGAACGTCGGACTACTCGCCGGCCGGTATTCCGGCACCAAACGCCCTGATTTGTACCTCACTCCACAAGCATTACACAACGTTTTCGGTCCAAATGGACCGGCTCGCCATTGCGGCGTTTTTTCCGCTCCACAATGTAGGCACTTTCTCCCAATCGCCGCCGTCGCAGTCACCGCCGCCGCCGTCGCGGTGGTGGGTACTACTTGCTTTACATTCTTCGAACTGGGTTGCTGCTTGAACCAGAGATGGTGGCCGGAAATGTGTCGTCCACGGCGGCGCTTGCTTCGGGCCTTGCCGGGAACTTTCAGGCCGTCGCAGCAGCTCATCAGAATGCTACTACCATGGAGACTCGTTTTATTACCACTGTTGTTGGTTTCACCATGGCTGCTGATTGAAGTGCTTTCGAGAACCGAAACCGGACTATTCTGTTTCGAAACGCTCGTTAACGGCGGAGGCGGCGGCGCGTGGTGGTGGTGGTCGGAGAGAATGTCGACGAATGTCTCAACGGCCGGAAATGCATCTTCGTTTGATAGCCACTCGAGTTCTTCCTCTCCATAATCTTCTTCCTAAGGCCCAAAAAACAAACGAGTTTCTTTTCAGCAACTCGGCCTAAACTAACCGAGTCAACTCGGTTCCGTCCTTTTGTTTTGGTCCACCAATAATTATAATAACAATAATAATTAATAATTAAATTAAATTATTGCCATTTTTTTAAACATTGGTATGGAAAAGGCGTGACTGCTGGGGGGTTACTGGAAAGTGAAAAGGAAAAGGACGAATAAGCTTAGTCGTATACGTTGGAGGAATGTTGGGGGGTAGGGGTAAAAATGTCATTTCAAAGGAAGAGGAGAGTGGCCGTATCAATATTCAATATTGATTGATATTACCACTCCCTCTCTCTCGGATATTATTATTACAAGCATACAATTCTAAACCTAACGGACGACAGCTCAGAACCACATAAAAAGGACCCCATTCACGAATTACCTAAAATACCCTCCATAAGTTTCCTAATCCATCCAGTTTTCCAGGGACATTTATGTCATTTCAACTGATCCCCACCCACCCCCACCCACCCAACTCTAACTTTTTCTAAACTCGGACGAGTCAACCAGGCGAGTCAACTCAGTAATGAACCCATTTTCACAACCAAAAAAAACCCCCACCGGCGGGAAAGAATAAAAAAAGACTTACAGGCAAAACACGGCAAGAAGAAGAATCATCCGGGTGCATAGCGGCGTTCAACTCCGACGAGTCCGCCGCCGTGGTAGAAGAAGATTTAGGCTTAACGGAAAAGGGTGGAACGACGTCGTCTTCTTCATCTTCCTCACCTATATCCGAGGAGAAATCCAGAAGGTCATCCATGAAAGCCAAAGAAGACTCCATTTTTGTGTGTGTGTGTTTTTTTTCTTCTTTTTTTTTTAAGAGAGAGAAAGCCCGTTTTCTAGAGAGAGAAAGAGGTTTTGTTGTTGTGAGTCTATTATTATCGTCAACACGATGGCTTCGTGAGGGTTTTTGGGTGTAGTGGGGGGAAACGAACGAGGGGATGTAAATTTTTCCTCTTCCTTTTTTTTAAAAAAATATTAATAACAATAAATATCTTTTTTTTTAATTTAAATAACGTATAGAGAGGGGAATAATCGTATGTGGATGGGTGTAGTGTTAGGTAAAAGAGGAGGGTTTGACTTTGACTGAGAAGTGAAGAGATGAAGATCAACTGTCTTCGAAGTAGTGGGACCCTGTGTGAGTTGGCAAATACTTAGAGGAAGTACACCGTATTTAGCGTGGATCAGAGTGTGGAGATAGAAAGGGAGGGTAGGATGGTAATTAAGAGGTTTAAGTTGGGGTAAATTAGGGAGAGAAAAAAGGGTATATATGTATAATGTTTGAGATCAATCGATGGTGTGTCGAGGTCTGGGGATTGGGACGACGTTCACGATGTCGTCGTTTTACTGCATCCAATGAGATTTCTCCACGTATTTGAACCAATAAGAGAGAGACACGTTTGTGCTTCTTTTATTTATTTAATTTGGAGTTTTATTAATTGAAAAAAGGTGGGGCCCACTGAGACACACCCGCATGTGGCGGCGATGATAGTGTTTTGACTCCACGCGCTGAGTGATCAATTTTTGGTAGTACGAGCGTGGGGTCCACGCGAGGGGTAATAGTGTAAATTTAGCAGTTAGGAAATGATATAGGAATAGTAGTGTGTGCATGTGAAAGTGGGAGTGGGGAGCCTCAAAAACCCCACTACAAAAAAATGTAAATTTTGAGCCGACCATACCTTTTCTTAGATACATGCATACATACACATTTAACCATAGTTCAGCAGTTCAAATTTTCATGTACTAAAAATGATGGTTTATATTTACTAGAAAGTAAAAAATGGTTCAAATTCTCGTACTCTATATTATTGTACTAAAAATAAAAGTGTATATTCGCTTGAAAGTGAAAATTGTTCAAATTCTCTAACCATATTGTTCGAATAGAGTTTAGAAAATGACTAATAAAATTATGCACTTTCAATTTTGTGTATAATAAAAAAAAAATACAAAGTTAAAAAGATTTGAAGAGTTGATTCTTTCGTCAAAGTAAGAGTATTTCCATTTTTTCAAATAGTTAAATTAAAGTACGAATTTCCATAGTTTTAGATCTATTTCAATTTGACTATGTTGTTTTTAATTTTGAAATCTATCTCTATAGTTTTTATTTTGTTTCGATTTTGTCTCTGCAATTTAGTTCAATCTTACATCATCCCTATGTTTATCGTATTGATTGACAATTTTAATTATATGGACAACGAGTTAAGATTTTCTATTTTCCTAATTGTGTGGCGAAACTTAGTTAGGTTTAAGGTTAATTAATTATGTCAGTGAAAGATTTAAATATATCATTAATCAAGTTGTAGCTTTCACATGTAAATAAATAAGAGTGAAAGTTTTAAAACTATATAGACTAGATTGAAACTAATTTAACCTAACAAAATAACTTATACAACATACGAATCAATTGAACTTAAAAAAAAAGTATAGAATTCAAGACGGTTATTTTTTATCTTGTCTCATAATAGACTTTTAAAATAACTCATTTGGAACATTTTCATTGTAACTATTCAACTCTCAACTATTTTCAAGCGTTTTTTCTCTCTTTATTATTATTATTATTATTATTACATTTTGTAGTGCATTATTATTATATTTATTTTGAAAAGATTATTATATGATGATGTTCTAGTTCTCAATAATGTAATGTAATGAAATATATATGTATTGAAATATTTAGGTGGACATTTATTGACTTAATTAAGTCTCATGGGTTTATTAAAGTAGGTATTAGGTAGAAATGGAGACTCAAGACCAAAATTGTTGGGTTGTGGTTTTAAATATGGAAACTAAAATAAATATTTTGAACTTTTTTAATTATCAAAATCATTAAATTTGAAAAGTCAAATACTAGAAATAGATTTAAACCCCAAAAAATGCCATACAATTGATTTTATTTATTAAGATTTCAAATGAGAATCTGTTCAAATTAAATATATGTCATGGAAAAGGTAGATATTTTTTTATTTTTTTATTTTTAAAAAATAGTCCACAAATTTAGGATTTGAAACCAGATTCCTTACCAACTTTAGGTGAATCTCATTCTCTCATTCTTGATTTGGGGTGGGCCTACAATTTTCTTTTTTTTTTTTTTAGGAAAAAAAAATTTATAAATTATTTTAGTCTCCCTCTCAAAAAAAATATATATTTCAGTCTCTTTATAATACCAACAAATCATATTCTATATACAAGTTAATTTTGCAATATTTGTTAATATTTTATTATTTTATTATTTATGAAAAAATCCCATATATATATGATGTGTTTTTATTATTATAACATAAAAGGTAAATATGATGTAATGTTGATTCAAATCTAAAAAACAAAACAAAAGTACTCAAATTTATTGTAAAAATATGAAGTACCATTTTTACAAGAAAATTATATAAGATAATGATTGTCCATCTTTTTAGATAGTTTACGAGTGAAGCAAGGAACCAAAAAATTGTTATTTCTAACCTAAAAAGTTTTTATAAGACAAAAGTAACTTCTTTTTAAAAAAACTTCTTTTTCAAACATCTTTTTTACCTTTTCAGAATTTTAGTGGAGGGCCACACATAGTAAAAAATCTTGAATACTCTCAATTATGTGCTATTTTAATTGTCTTCAATTTGCTTTCATATTTTTCTTATTGAAATTTTTTTTGGTACTTCCCGTAACGATTCTTACAGGTAGTACCAAGAAATTTTATAGTAATTTTTTTTATAAAGTCAATTCCATTGTTCTACCATTACGATTTAACAAAATTTCTTACTACTTTTCGTAAGAAAAATAGATTTTAAATTAGATTTTTGGATAAAAAAAATTAAACTGACTTGAGTTTTAATTTAAAAGAGAAAAAAGAAAACTAAAAAAAATGATTTCCCGTTAAAATTGAAAAATCTCGTAAAATCCAAAATTTCCCAAATGTTATCGGAAAATTTCGTTTTTTTTTTCTTTCTAATTTAAAGATAACTTAAAATTTTAATTTAAAAGAAAAAAAAAAAGAAAACATAAAGAAGAAAACTAAAAACTAAAATAAATAAAAAACAGTATTTCATGTTAAAACTGGGGAATCTCATAAAATAAAATAAAAAGAGAGATTTCCCTTTAAAATCGGGAATTGATTTTTCGCTTTTAACGAAAAATCCCATTTTTTTTTCAAATCTATTGTTTTTTGCCAATTCCATTTTTTTATAAAAAAAAAACTTCTAATTTTTATTGAACTTAAATAAATATCAATTCCAATAAGTTTTAGTTTAATTTTTTTAACCAATTATAATTCTAATTAAAGGTAAAAAAACTTAAATTAATTCCAATAAGATTTTCTGATTTTAAACGGATTTTTTTCTTTTAGTTTTCTAATTTAAGTTTTCTTTTAAAAATCCTTACCTTAAAATCTTTTAGTACTCTCCGTAAAAAATTTATGAGCAGTACCAAGAAATTTGTTAGTAATATTTTTTTTTTTTTGGAAAATTTTCACACATAGAAAAAATGTAAAAACTATTTAAAGAAAATAGCAAAAAAAAAAAATACTGATAGACATTGATAGACTTCTATCAGCATTTATCAGTGATAAACTTCTATCATTTCTATCACTGATAGACCCTGATAGACTTCTATCAACGTCTATCACAACTATCTAAAAATTTTGCTATTTTCTGTAAATAGTTTTCTTTATTTTTCTATTTTTAAAAATTTTCTTTTAAAAAAATCGTAATGGTAAAAAAATGGAATTAACTTTATAAAAAAAATACTCTAAAATTTCTCGGTACTACCCGTGAGAATTCTCACAAGAAGTACCAAGAAATTTTACAAGAAGGAAAAATTGAAGGCAAATTGAAGGCAATTAGAAGAGCACATAATTGAGGGTATTCAAGACTTTTCACTGTGTGGAACTCTCTACTAAAATGAGCTTAGAAAAAGAAGTTTTTAATAAAGAGGTTACTTTTATCCCATAAAAAAATTTTAGGTCAGAAATAGCAATTTCTCCATGTTATATTAGGTTGCAATGTGACTCATGTGACTTTTTGACGTTAATTAAGATAGAAATATTACTTTGATTGAAAAATTACGAGATAATATTAATGAAAAAAGGATCTTGGCTTCTCCAAGATTCCTTCAAAAATCCTCGGTCTTCTGAGGTTTGCGAATAAGCTTTTTTGCTAGATTTAATCAATACTCAAGAGAGTCTCTTCTTTTTTTAGTAGAGTTGTAACAGTGTAATAAAGTGGAATTCTGGTATTATCCAAGTTGAAGTTCGGTAGTTTGGGATCGACTTGGAAGTGGGTTCTTGGTTTTCCTTTTTTGCGTTTCAAGGGGATTTCATCAATGGATTCAGACGTTCTGTTGGACGACTGGAAGAAGCTTCGTCTGTCGGAAGAAGAAAAGGAAACAAAAATAGGATTAGACCCTAATATTGATTCATTTAACCAGGGTCAACTGGATTACTGTTTGGTTGGGAAGCTGCTGTCATCACGTTTCATTGCACCAAGAATTATCAAGAACACTTTCTCTAATGCGTGGAGAACAAAACTTGGTTTTAGCATTGGAAGTCTGGGGAAGAACATTTTTCTTATTAAATTTGATTCACGCAGGGATAAAGAAATGGTTCTCAAGTTGGGCCCGGGGCTATTTGATAATTCTTTACTAATTTTAGAAGTTCCAAAGGCCAACGTCAAAATTTCACAACTAACTTTTGACAAAGCAGCATTCTGGGTTTGTCTGTTAGATATTCCTCTTGGATTCCAGAACAAAATCATGGCTAGACGGTTGGGAGATGCAATGGGTGTTTTCTTAGAAGTAGATTGTGACCAAGATAATTGCTGTTGGGGAGAAAGTTTGAGAATCAAAATTTTAGTAGATATTACCAAACCTCTCAAATGAGGCATTTGGATTGAACCAGGAGGGGAAAAAGAGAGTATCTGGATTCAAGCAAAATATGAACGTTTGCCTGATTTTTGTTATGGTTGTGGCAGAATAGGCCATTTGGCTAAGGAGTGTAAACTGGGATCCGGATAGGCTGATCAAGATTCAGATTTTTTTCAATTTGGAAGTTGGCTTAGATTTCAAGGCAGCAACTCGAGACGTAGAAGGAAGTCCCCTCCCACTAAAGTCCAGGAAGACAGTTCCCCATATGATTTTCCCTCTTTCTAGGCCGATCTTGACATTCCTAAAGGAGATCCCTCCAGAATCTTTAAACAAAATTTGTCGGAGGAAAAAACCTTATCACCAAAGTCCAAAAATGTCGTGAATTCATCCACCTCAGCTGATCCTATAGATCTTAATATAAGACCAATGGAGTATGACTCAGTTTTGAACCCCTTTATTCCACAATTAGAGAAAGGAAAGGAAGCTTTTCATCAGTCCTTTAGTAAACCTCTCCAGATTCTTGAATCTTCTATCTCTCCTGGTGGGCCTCCTGGGAAAGAATGTTGAAGAAAGATAAGCATGAGACTTGGAAGAGGAAAACAAGATCAGCTAGTACGTCAACTCCACAAGAGATTGATTCCCATAAGAGTCCAAAAAGGAAGAATGAAATGGCCCTTAACCCCTCAGTGATAAAAAGAAGAAGAGAAACATCACTTCCTACAGTTCTAACCAACATCAACAGCACATCGGCAGAGTTTGCTAGGCAACTCTGCCGAAAACAATGAAAATTATTTGTTGGAATGCTCGAGGGGTGGGGAATCCGAGAGCATTCCGGGCAGTGTCTGATCTCATTCGGATTAGGCGTCTCCAAATACTCTTTTTATCAGAAACAAAGTGTGCTGAAATAGGAATGAACAAGTTGAAGAAAATTGGCAATTTTCTTGGCTGCTTGACAGTGAATAGTGATGGTGCTAAAGGTGGTTTGTATCTCCTTTGGAAGGACGTGGTGGATTTGAAAGTAATCTCTTACTCTCAAAACCACATTGATTCTGAGGTTGTTTGGAATGACAAGAATTGGAGATTTACAGGCATTTATGGTTATCTGGAAGGGCATAAGAAGGTTTTAACATGGAGGCTCCTTCGACATCTTTACAAGGACAATGAGAACCCTTGGTTAATCGGTGGAGATTTTAATGAAATACTTAGGATTGAGGAAAAGTTAGGAGGACTACAAAGAGATAATCATTGGATGGATATTTTAGAGAAGCTGTTGATGATTGCAACCTCAAAGATTTAGACTTCAAGGGATCGATTTTTACTTGGTATAACAAAAGAGTAAATAATTGCATTTGAGAAAGGTTGGACCGTTTTCTGTGTAATATGGCCTTCGAAAATCTGTTTGGTAGTAGTGGTGTGTTGCATCTAAATTGGTCTTCCTCTGATCACCGCCCTATTGAAGTTAACCTCAAACCTTTGATCCTCCAAAAGTTCAGAAGAAGGAGATTTCCTTTCAGATTTGAGGAGAGCTGGACTGTACACTCTGAGTGTAAAGAAATTATCCAGAGAAGTGGTAGCTGGAACCATTTTGTTGATGGAAGGCTTTCTTTACAGCAGAATTTAAATTCCTATGCTGACGCTCTTGGTAATTGGGGGAAGGAATTAACAAAGATTTTAAAAACAAAATTACAAAATGTAAAAGTGCTCTCCAGGAGGCATACAACTGTTTGTCGAATGCTGATTTTAATAAAATCCATGAGATTGAGTTTGAGCTCGATAAATTATTGGAAGAAGAGGAAATCTACTGGAAACAAAGGTCTAGAGAGGAATGGCTCCGATGGGGGGGATCAAAATACCAAGTGGTTTCACAAGAGAGCAACCATGAGGAAAGCAAAAAATGAAATCAATGGCATACTTGATTTAAATGTTCAGTGGACGAATGATCCAACCTTATTGGAGAATACTTTTGTTGCCCATTTTAAAAATTTGTTCTCTACAACATCCCCAACAAAGGAAGGCAGGAACGAGATTCTGAAAAGAGTAAAACCAAGGGTAGATAGCTCAATGAATAAAGCTCTTTTAGCTCCTTTTACAAGACAGGATATGGAGAAAGCAATGTCTCAAATGTTCCCAACAAAGGCCCGTGGTCCAGATGGATTTCCAACCCTTTTCTACCAACGATATTGGGATGTGGTTGGCCCAAACATGATCAAGGACTGTTTATATATATTGAATAACAAGACAAGCATTGTACTTATACCAAAGATTAAAAATCCAGTTTCAGTAGGTGACTTTAGACCAATAAGCCTTTGCAATGTGAAGTATAAGATTGTGACAAAAACTGTGGCGAATCGACTCAAGTTTATTCTGGATAAGATCATTTCAGAAGCCCAGTCAGCTTTCATTCCAGGGAGGGCTATCTCAAATAATATAATGGTAGGGCATGAATGTTTACATTTAATTAAAAACAGGAAGTCTGGTAAGAATGGATTGGCGGCAGTCAAGCTAGATATAAGCAAGGCGTATGATCGTGTTGAATGGTCATTCCTAGAGGATGATGAGACAACTGGGGTTTGATAATCAATGGATTTCTCTTATTATGAATTGCATCACAACGGTCAATTTTTCTATTCTTATTAATGGGGAAATAAAAGGTTCCTTTGTCCCAAGTAGAGGTTTGAGACAAGGGGATCCTTTATCTCATCTTTTTCTATTAATAACTGAAGGATTGTCTTCTTTGGTGCAGGATGCAAACATCAGAGGAGATGTGAATGGTTTGGAATTTTCTCATCCAAACTCTAATGTTTCTCATTTGCTCTTCGCGGACGACAGCCTAATCTTTTGTAAAGTTGATGAGAAGAATTGTCTGAATCTCAAAAAAATTCTTAATCTATATGAAGCGGCATCTGGCGAAAGCATCAACTTTTCTAAGTCAGCTATGTTATTCTCTCCAAATGTTGGGTCAGACCATTGTGATTTCCTGAGTAGCATTCTTGGAGTTAATAAGTCTACGGATTTGGGGTTCTATTTAGGACTCCCTTCATCTTTTAGCAGGAACAAGTCGAAAGATTTTCAATATATCTTGGATAGAATTTGGGGTGTGCTCCAAGGATGGAAGAATTCCTTCTTCTCAGTTGTTGGGAAGGAAATTCTCATAAAATGTGTTGGGCAAGCATTGCCCATGCTATGAGCCTTTTCCAAATTCCAAAAAAGGTATGTAAGGAGATCACTCGGAAGTTTGCAAGATTTTGGTGGGGCACCACGGAGGATAATCGAAAAATGCATTGGAAAAATTGGGAGGATATGTGCCTTTCGAAGTCACTTGGAGGATTAAACTTCAAGGACCTCTCAGGCTTCAACCAAGCTCTTATAGCCAAACAAGTCTGGAGGCTTCTGATAAATCCTAATTCCTTGGCAGCAAGATTATTGAAAAGTTTGTACTTCCAGAATAGCACTATTTTGAAGGCAGAACCGGGACCAAATTCTTCCCTCTTATGGAGGAGCCTTTTATGGGGCAAAGAGCTTCTTATGGTTGGTTTGAGGTATCGTGTGGGTAATGGGAAGTCAATTAAAATTTTCCATGATTCGTGGATTCCAAGGGCTTCGACTTTCAAACCTATCTCTGTTAGTTCTGCTTTCTCTAAGATGTATGTTGCTGATTTAATGGATCAAGATGGGCATTGGCTTATGGAGAAATTGGAGAAATGCTTTCTAAGAATGGATGTTGATCTGATCAGGAAAATTTCCACAAATAAAAGAGTCCAAGATAGATGGATTTGGCATTTTGACAAGAAAGGATGTTACTCTGTTCGAAGTGGCTATAAGGCCTTCCTGAATGCAAAAATTAAGGAGAATCCTTCCTGTAGTAGCAGTTCATAGATGATTTGGAAGAAACTCTGGAGTCTCAGAGTGCCAAGTAAAATAAGATTTTTCTTGTGGAGAGCTGTTAATGACAAAATTAATGGATTGATTTTTATTTTAGTTAGGTTTATCATCGGTTTAGTTCTCAATTTTCTGCACTTTTTTTTTTTTTTGCTCTTTTTAAATTAAATTGGGCTTAATTCTCTTTTTTAGAGCTTGAAATTGGATTTTTTATATATATATATATATTTTTCTAAATAACAAACATACATGACCAAAATAACTAAAATACTAAAAGAGATTTAAGGTTAGAGTTTATTTTTAAATGTATATATACACTTTGTTTTGATTGGATTTTTCAATAAAAACTCGATGTGAACCACTAATTTTTAGTTTTCTCCAAATACAAACAAAGATGTCCAATTTAATACTAAAAAACCAAACCATATTAAACCAGTGGATTGATTAGTTTTGTTTAGTTTTTCAGTTTTTTTTCTTTTTGGTTTTATATTACTTCTATCTATATATATTAACATTGTCAAATTGAGTTTAACTCAATGATAATTTGCATGATCTTCCTCCCTAAATGTTAAAGGTTAGAGCCCCCATCCCCGCAACTGTTGTAGTCAAAAATGAAAAGAAAAAAAAAACTATATATACTATCATTATACTCCAAGTTTAGTTCTTCACTTTATATGTAGGACTCACAGACCATGAATGTGTGTTATTAGGTGTGTACATCGATCGAGCGGGGTCGTTTTTTTGAAAAAAAACTGACCCCGCCCAATTATGGTTGGTTTTTTCAGAGTGACTCGCAACATTCTCGCATGTTGTGTCAGTTTTGTCAGGTTAGTCGATATAATTGTATATATACAATGAATAATGAAATTGTGAAAATTATGTTTTTCTTTTTAAATTTAACTTATATATATAAAAGAACTAAAGTTATTGAAAGTTAAAAGTTAAACAAAAACATGAAATAGAAAAAAAAGGTATATGTATACATAAGTCAGTCGATCGATTCGAGATTGGTTCAAGACTGCCAACTGACCAGTTATTGATTTGCAATTTTTGCATGCATCTGATACATGGCCCTCCTCCAACCAATTGATGTTAGTTCGATCGATTTTGTTCAGTCGGTTCGATTTTTCGATCTGCCATGCACACCTGTAAGTGTAACATGTTGGTTTCATTTTTAAGTGTTAAAAAAGAAAAACTAGAAACAAAGAGTTTCAAAGTATAAAAAAAAAAAAAGGAAAAAAATTGATAATTAGAGATAACATCCACCAAAATCTTTAAAATTTATAGGTTTGTAAGGAAATAAGATCTATTTTAATACCTCATCAAATTTGATGGGCTATAAAAGAAAATAAAAATATTGAGGAAGTAATCCATTTCAAATATATCTAGAAGATCGAGAGTCACACATCATTCAAGGTTTAAATATATCGTATGTCATAATCACACGTAATTTCAATTCTGGTTTCAAATTTTAGAAAACTAAACATTTTTATAGAACAAACGGGCATTAAATGTATTTTTTTTTATAGATTGTTTATGATTTATAAATCAATAAATAATTAAAGGCTCCTTTCATTATCATTATATTTATCATTATGGTAGTTATTAAAGAAATACAACTAAAATATAGAAAGTTAAATATTTATCCCCTTACAATAGACAAAAATAAATTGTTTTATATAAAGTAAAATGATCCTTTCTATTATTGTATCCATTATTATGGTTTTATTTGTATGGAAGATAATGCATCCTATCCCTTACCCTACATGTGTACTTTCTCTATCTCTAGCCATTAGAGTTTTTTAATGTTTTCTTTTATATAAATTGGTTATGTGAAGATGGACCATTGTCACACTTAAATAATTTTTTCTTTTTTTTAAAAAAAAAAAAAAAGAAAAGAAAACCTAATAATACTAACTAAAATAATTGGACAAAATTTGATAACAGAAGCAAAATCTTTTTCATTGTGTGGGTAGAGATGTTTATCGAGTGGGGCAGGGCAGGGATGACTTTCCCACTTCCCGTTCCCATTCTCCATTTCATTTTCCGTTCCTGTCAAATTCCCTATGAGAATCGAGCGGAGAATTCGTGGAGATCGGATTCTCGCGGGAAATTTTTTTCCATTTAAAAATCAATTAAAATTAATCACTATTATGGAAAAGTTTAAATTAAACGGTTAACTTTTATATTATTTTTTACACTAATTCAAACATAGTCATTATTTTGACCATTAACAAATAAATCTTGAAAATTAAATATAATATTTATAGAATAAAAATAAATAACAAAACATTAAATTACTATGATAAATATATATATAAAAAAAAGACTAACCGAGCGGGAATGGGGAATACATTCTCATTCTCCATCCCAGTCCCCATTTAGCTTTTAAAGAATGTTTTTCCCCACTCCTTTTCCCATTTTCCATTTAAACGGAGAATCCCTGCCCCGTTTAGTAGACATCTTTATGTATGTCTGTGTTTTTTTTTCTCGTGGTTAGTTCCACAATCTATAGGGTTAAAAAATTAGAATTATGAGCATAATTTATTAACCAATTCAGCTATATCAAGTTGTTTATAAGATTTAATTGCTTATATTAACTGTATTGTGTTATTTAAGTAACTTGAAAAAAAAATAGTTAAAAAAAAGTAACTTGAAAAAATAAACAGTTATAAATAAAGTATCTTGTTACTTGTGCTATTTATTATTTACTCAATTCTTAAGTAAATAAGATGTACAATTATTGAACAAAATAATTGTGATCGATTTTTTAAATAAGTAATAATTGGTTTGATATTCCAATCTTTCCGACCTCAATTGTTTTTAAATAAAAAACAGCTCTCAATTAATTATTTTGTTATGCTCAGGCCTTCTAATAATTATCATATAGAATAATAATATCAACTATTACTAAATGTTATCAGAAAATGAAGAAAAATAAACAATTGCAAGTTGCCAAAGGGACACAAAAAAAAAAAAAAAAAAAAAAAAAAAAAAAAAAAAAGTCATGAATTGAAGAATAAAGTAATATTAAGAATTTAGACAAAATGATATATAAAGTTTTTCACTATAAGATAAAAGATAAAATTTTATTACAAATTATAATGTTTTAAAAATCATAAAATTGATTTTTTTTTTCTTGAAAAGTTACCGCTCCCAAAAAAAATCTAAATATTATAAAAATATATATCAATTTAACACCAAATTTTGATAAGGCATGCCAATTTTCAAAAAAATAATAATAATAATTAATTTTATCAAACTACACCTTAAATTTTGATAAACGTTGCTATCTTAAACTTAAACTTGAATTAAGTTGCATTTTTTATATCAACTAATAAACTTTCATTTCAAAAGTGTTTCAATGAAAATATTCTACTAGTATTTATTAGTATTAATCATGAATAAACAAGTGCAAAATGAATGAAACTTCAAACTAAGTGGATATCAAATTATTGTTCAAATTTGTGAGTTTGCAAAAATATTCCATTGTTTATCTTTATGCTAAATTTAACTTTCATGAAATTATATTGGGCGGAAGAATTATTTATGACTTCAAAGTCAAGTTTCATGTCAGTTGAGCTATATTCAAGTTGACTATAAGATTTTTACTTTACATTCCGTGAAACTTTGAAGTGAATTTTTAATAAAAATTAAACCTGAAGTAGAAATTGCAATGCTCTTTATGTTTAAGTTTCAATGGGATGAACTTAAGGGTCTAAGTTGGGGGTGGAGGATGAAAATTTATTTTTTCCAATAAATTCAATGAATGATTTAAGGAACTAGTCCTAAAAAAGATTATTAAAGGAACTAAGTTTATGAGATGGGCTATAGGCCCTAATTTTTCAAGTCAAGCTTGTTGTGATAGGGCCCAATCTTTGATAAGGCCCACTAATGAGAGTTGGGCTTTGCCCATCAATTTTTCAGATTAGCCCATTCTAATATAATCCTCAACCAAATTCAAATTTCTCACTTACGAGTAGGAGAATTTATACAAAAATATATTACATATGAACTATACTAAATTGAAAAATTAAATTCAAATATGTGAATAAATTTTTCATAAAAAGCTGCCACATAGGTTCTTTTAAGCTTTCTTTTTCCTAGATAAATTATATGGAAATACTATAGCCATTAGAGGGAAAAAAAAAAAAAGGTTGGCCATATTTCTTGAGAAAATGTGTATTCTTTTCAACTATTCTATTATAAGAATTGTTTATCTTAGTGTTTTATTTTATAATTTTATATCAATAGTGTTGGATCAATCAACTCAACTATTCCAATGAGACAATTATTCGATTCACATATATTTGGTTATTTTGAAAAACTCATAGAATGTTAAGGTCTGTTTGGTTGACAATTTGGATTCTGTTTTGTGTTTTCAGATTCATGAGTTTGTGAGTTGAGCAAATATGAGTTTGACAGACAACCAAAATCATATTTATGGAAACTATTTTCGGATTCTATGATCCAAACAGTGTAAATTCTGAAAACAACATTTTTATGTTTTCATAGTATCCAGATTTTGATTTTTGAATTTTAAAATGCAGACTTATATTAAATAAAAATAAAACATTTAGAAATACAATATATCATGTTATAATCTTAATTTGATTTTTTAAAATTAACATAAAACATATTTATAAACAAATTAATAATAATTTATTGTCAACCAATATTTACTAAGTAACTAAAATTAGTTTTATAATTTATAAATATAATATAAAAACGTTTTAAACAATCATTTAAAATAGAATCAAGTTTTTTAATATGCTACCAAACACATATAAAAAAACATGAAATACAACTCGAACTCGATTCTCATTGTATCCCTTATTTTTAAATTTTTATTTTCAAACTCCCTACCAAACAGACCCTTAAATTTTAAGAAAACAATCAACACAATTTGAAAGCATGCTCTCTTAACATTTTGCTTTTTACACTAGTTCTTGTTAACCAGAAATCAACCCATGATGGACTGGGTCGTAATCTCTAGGGGGAAAAAATCAAATTTGATTTCACACTTGTTAGGTTGTATCAAATTGAACCTCAAATTTTCAATTTCATTAAATTGGAACATATATTTTTACATTCCGTTCAATTTTCATTAACTCATCCACTCATTTTACCAAAAAACAATATAAAATCTTCATAAATTCATTATTTTCAACGAAACAAAGTTTTGTACGAAAATGAGTTTAGCTGGGGCACAAATTAACCATTAAATAACTTTGTCAACATTTATAAATTTTAACTCAAAGAAAAATCTTTATGTCATTTTCTCTAACTTTTTATCTGTTTTGTATTAGTACACATGTTTTATAATCCATTGAATGTAATAGTGGGAACTCACAGTACTTGAACTTAAAATATATTAGTTAAGAAATATGAGCAATGCACGTGAAACTAATTATTTTTTTAAATAGTGATTTTTTAGTATATAATAAATAAATATTATACAATTTTGTTTCAGTTACCATCAACTTTTAAAAGTTCTAACAATTTTTATTTTAATGTTTTCATATTATAATTATTTTTTTTAAAAAAAAAAAAAGAACTATTTAGTACAAAGAGAGAGAAATTGTTGTAGTAATAAAATTATTGAATTAAGATGTTAATATTTCAGAATTGTAATATATATAATGCAATATTTTTTATTCTAACGTTGTTATATATCTACTGTGAAGTCACACCAAAGAATGCATTGTTTCACCGTATTAATTACATTTTTCATTCAGTTAAATCCTCTATTTTTTTAACTTTTTTTTTGTATTTTCTCTTAACTTTGGATCTCATGAAACTTTTTTTTAAAAAAAGAATGACAAGTATTTATTTTGTATTTCTTTTACACGTACATCTCATATATACATCAGAAGAATCAATACACCAATTCGACATGTGTAATCGCCTCCACCCTGAATAGATGCACCCAATAACATTTATTGCATCTTATTTCAAAAAGTCGCGTCCAGTCAACATCAATTGCACTTATTCGACCTAATGCTTTATTTTTTAAATATATAAATTTATTTTGTAAACTAAAATTTGGAAAAAGCCACCTCCACTATCTTTCAAACGGATACCTACACTCGAAAAGTCCCAACCACTCGACAAAAGACAATATGAGAATTTATATAAAAAAAAAATAAGAATAAAAGGGGCATGTAAAGATTCTCACTGCATAACCCTTTTATTATAGTAGAGATTAGAGGGTTAAAACTGCAACATTTTTTAAAAATTAAGATTATGAAACTTATCAAAGTTTAATTTAAAGTTAAAATTGATACAATTTAACAAGTTTAGGATGAAAATTTCTTAATTATTGTCATAATAGACCTACAAAATTCTATTGTAATATTCATGTAATCACTCATAAGAGTGGAAATTTAATATTGTCTATCTCTATAACTTTTCCCAACAACTTTTGAATATAGAAAAATCAACCTTTGCTTTAATAACCCATTTGAAGCCCATTTAACTTTGTTTCAAAGTACAGCTTTCTTTGTACCTTCATTAAAACCTAAAGAAATGTGAACACTCTAAAACCTCCCCAACATGCCTTGACTTCACCACATCAACATCACAACAATACATTACTTTTCCTAATTTCCAAAATTTTAAGGTCTAAATGGCATATTGCTAAAATATATATATATATATATTTTAAATTGAATATATTTTTATTTTCGTCTAACCCGCCAACGGAAATCAAGTTTGTTGTTTGTTTGTTTTCTTTTAAATTAAAATAATTGACGTTAACTTTTTTTTTTTTAAAAAAAGAGAAATTAATTATTCAATTCTACTTATTGAAACATAGACTTCTTACTTTTATTTTTAAATCACAAATAAAATGTCAGAAGTTATTGCAAATTTGAAACAACGATTATGAGTTTATTAAGAGTCTAGAAATAGTCGTTGTCCATATCAACATGGGCTAACAAAAAAAAAAAAAATCAATTAATGTTTTTTTTTTTTTTTTTTTTGCAGCCGATAAATTTGAATAGTTATTAATGTATGGATATAAAATACTTTTGATTAAATTACAAGTCTAATTTCTTAGATTTGTGTTTATTTGATTAAATTACAAAAGTTTCTAATTAGGTCCTTAAATTTTAGGCAAATTGTAAAAGTCACTCCTAAAATATGATGTTACAATTAATCCTAGACTTTTAATTGTAAAAATTGAACCCTCAAACTTATATAAAGTGCTACAATTGGACTCCATCCTCAAATTTACATAATTGTAGGAATTGTAACAATTATATAAGTTTGAGGTTCAATTTATCATTTGGGGATTCTAATTTCTACAATTATTATAAGTTTGAGAGTCTAATTTTAACACTTGAATAAAGTTTGAGAGCTCAATTTTTATAATAAAAAATTTAAGAGTGTAATTACAATTATCATACTTCATGACTTTTACAATTTGCTATAAATATTTTATTTTGTATCAAGTAGATTTATGATCTTAAAAAAATGTCTAATAAGTTCTTAAACTTTCAATTCTGTGTCCAATATATTTTTTGAAATTTGAATTTGGTTGGCCATTGACCTAGTTAATATTCTTTTTAAAATTCATTCACCCAGTTCAAAATTTTTGTTATTATTATTTTTTTTAATTGAGAGAGGCAAGGACCAGTAAATCAGTGGTCCTAAATTTATCCTTTTTGGTATTTTACCTTGTATAGACATTCGGGTAGGTTTTGACTCTTGAATTCAATTAAAAAATTAGAAAAATTACTATAAATAAAAAAAATATCAAACTATTTATAAATATAAAAAAATTTTATTGTTTATTAGCGGTAGACTGCAATAGAATTCTATCGCTTGAACGATATATTTCTATCATTCAAACGATAGGATTCTATCGCGATCTATCGTTGATAAAAAAAGCAATAAATTTTTTTTATATATATTTATAAATAGTTTAGCCCATTTTTTTATATTTGAAAATAACTAGAAAAAAATACCATTATTTTTGTTAATATAGCTTGAAATCCTGTTTTATCAATTTTAAATTTTATTTAACCCCTGATTATCATATCAATTATTTATGAGAGAAAAAAATGAATATTTTGTATGAGTTTTCAAACAATTTTCATAAGTCTTAAAATACATAAAATAGTCTATAACCGGTAATGGGTAAATGTTTATAATCTCGACTAAAATGTCAGAAATTTAAATCCCTATTTGCATATATTATTGAACTAACGTCCTAATAAAACTATAATAAATGGTTAATATACATAAAATAGTCTACTTTTTAGACAAGTAATACTGTATTAACCTTAAAATATATATGGAAACTAAATCATCGAGGGGTGAAGTTTGTCATTTAAAATTTGAAGTTATAAAAATGTTCCTAACTAGCCATAAATCTTAAAAAGAAAAAAAAAACATTGAAACTTTCGACAATTCAATATGTTAATCTCGATTTAATTATATATATATATATATAAGAGGTCTTTTCACAAATAGAAAAAAATAAAACTAATTATACATATAGAAAAAAAAGTAGAAAATACAAAAGCATGAGTGCACTTTTTTCTATATGTGTAATTATTTTTGTTTTTTTTTCTATACACAACAATTTCTCAAGATATAACATATTTTAAACCCTTGAAAGTTAATAATATCTCAATCAAGTATAGAATTTATTAAAAATGGGCTAATCCAATTGCTTACCCGAGATGAAAAGACATTATCTTTTAATTTAAGTGAATTCAAATAAATAAATTAGGTCATGATTGGTTATCAATTCATTTTTAAGTTTTAACTTCTTTAAAAAGTTTGTTGGATAACTATTTTATTTTTTTATTTTTTAATTTGAAAAACGTTTTCAATTTTATAGAGAAACTTTGAAGCCAAAAATGGAAAAAAAAAGTTTTAGAAACTCGTTTTCGTTTTTGAATTTCGACAACCGTGACTTCACCACCTTAGGCTTGTAGATTTTGGACATACACCATAATTTATTTTAACAAAATAATAACAAGAAAATATTTAAAAATAGAAAAGTGAAAGAAAACTATTTACACAAAATAGCAAAATTTTTAGATAGCTGTGATATACGTTAATAGAAGTATATCAAAATTTAATTCTATCACTGATAGATGTTTTGATAGAACTCTATCAATGTCTATTAATAATTTTTTTGCTATTTTCTGTAAATAGTTTGACATTTTTTCTATCTTTTAAAATTTTCCATAATAACAATACTTTTTTTAATTATTTTGATTTTATTCAAACAAACTGTAATTAATTAATTAATAATGTTATTTTGAGAAAAACAAAATTAATAATGCTAACAATACTTTACCACACATATGTATGTTTGATAAAATCTTTTTTTAATAAATAATTGGAAAAGCCAAAAATAAAAAACTAGGCGACATCCTATAGAAAAAAAAATAAAAGATAATTATTTTAATTGCACACAACAAAAATTATTTAAAAAAAATTAAAAACAAAAATAGTTATCAAACATGGTGTGATTTTCTGTTATTTAAAATTAAAAATTAAAATTTTTTACTAAACATAAGTAGTTTTTGTTTTTAAAAAATTAGAAAACAAAAACCAAAAGTAAAAGAACCAAGAACCAAAAACCAAAAACCAAAAACTGATAACTATTTACTTATTTGTTGACTATTAGTTTGATTATTGAATTTTATTATTCCATAACAAGTTTTTTAACTTAAAATATGGTAATAAATCTATAAAATTTCAATATTGTATGTAATGTCTTAAAATTTAAACAACATTGTCAATACATGCACAAACTTTCAATTATGTGTCTAGCAAGTTCAAGCGTTCATTCTAACCTCACTATTCAAATTATTAGAAATTAAAGGAGCACACAATCCTTAAATAGTATGGTTAACATGTCTCACAAAAAAAATTAAACAAATAGAAAATTAAAAGTTCAAACAATTATGATTCCGTTTGGTAATCATTTGATTTTTTGTTTTTGAAAATTAAGTTTATTTACTCTACATTTCCTACTATAGTGTTCATTTTTTAAAATAATAGGCCAAATTGCAAAAACAAAAACATGTTTATAAAAATTATTTTTTTAGTCTTCAAATTTTAGCTTGATTTTTTAAAGTACTAATAAAAAAAAAAAAGTAGATAACAAAGTAAAAGATTAGAGATGCAATGAGTATTTATAAACTTAATTTTCAAAAGCTAAAACTAAAAAATCAAATGGTTAACCAACCTAAATAAACTAAATATGGAGAGTTTTAAATCCAATCGAAAATCGCATAAACTAATTTTTTTATAAATGGAAAAATGATTTTTTTTTTTTTTTTTTTTGAAAGGACCATCGTTCTCTATAAATGCCCCACCCACATGAAAATAATCCCACACTCTGTTTCTCTTGAACAGAGAGACTTTATTGCTCTGTTTTGAGTTTTCAACAATGGCGGCTACAAATTGCTCTCTGACTCTAGCCCAGCTCCTCGGCCCCAACGTCACCAACTCCGGCGCCGCTGCTTCCTTCATTTGCGACCAATTCTCCACCTCAACCAACAACTTCTCCGACACCAAATTCGCCGTCGACACCGTCTACCTCCTCTTCTCCGCCTACCTTGTCTTCTCCATGCAGCTCGGCTTCGCCATGCTCTGTGCCGGCTCCGTCCGCGCCAAAAACACCATGAACATCATGCTCACCAACGTCCTCGACGCTGCCGCCGGCGGCCTTTTCTACTACCTCTTCGGATTCGCCTTCGCCTTTGGCACCCCTTCCAACCCCTTCATCGGCCGCCATTTCTTTGGCCTCAAGTCAATCCCCTCCACCGCCGCCGATTACAGCTTCTTTCTCTATCAATGGGCTTTCGCTATCGCTGCCGCTGGTATCACCAGCGGCTCAATTGCCGAGCGAACCCAATTTGTTGCCTATTTGATCTACTCCTCTGTTTTGACCGGTTTTGTTTACCCGGTCGTGTCTCATTGGTTCTGGTCTCCAGACGGTTGGGCCAGCCCGTCACGGTCCAACGGAGATCTCTTGTTTGGAACCGGAGTCATAGATTTCGCCGGTTCAGGTGTGGTTCACATGGTCGGTGGAATCGCTGGACTTTGGGGAGCTTTAATAGAAGGACCACGAATCGGCCGGTTCGACAAAACCGGAAGATCCGTCGCTCTACGAGGCCATAGCGCTACGTTAGTCGTTCTCGGTACCTTCATGCTTTGGTTCGGTTGGTACGGGTTCAACCCCGGTTCCTTCACTAAAATTTTAATTCCATATGGTTCGAATAATTACTACGGGCAATGGAGCGCTGTTGGTCGAACCGCCGTGACGACAACATTGGCCGGTTGCACGGCAGCACTAACGACCCTTTTCGGTAAAAGAATTCTATCCGGCCACTGGAACGTCACCGACGTCTGCAACGGCTTACTCGGCGGCTTCGCCGCCATAACCTCTGGTTGCTCGGTGGTGGAGCCATGGGCCGCTGTGATATGTGGGTTTGTGGCGGCCGTGGTTTTAATCAGCTGCAACAAACTAGCAGAGAAGGTGAAATTCGACGACCCATTGGAGGCTGCACAATTGCACGGCGGTTGCGGGGCGTGGGGGATAATTTTCACGGCGTTGTTCGCAACGAAGAAGTATGTGCAGGAGGTGTACGGCGGAGATATGGAGCGGCCACATGGGTTGTTTATGGGTGGCGGAGGAAAGTTATTGGGTGCACATTTGATACAAATTTTAGTGATTGTTGGTTGGGTTAGCGTCACAATGGGGCCTTTGTTTTTTGGGTTACATAAGCTGAAACTATTAAGAATCTCATCGGAGGATGAGATGGCCGGAATGGATATGACCAGACACGGTGGATTTGCTTACGTGTACCATGATGAAGATGAATCTCCGACCAGTGGAGTCCAAATGAGTAAGATTAAGCCAAGGGAAACAAGTCCAATTGGAAATTAAGATAAAATTGAGGATATTTTGACTTGTTGCCTAAATTGTATTTTCTTTTTTAAAATACTTCACTACTCATCACACACACTAATAAGTTTTTCACACTTCTTTAAAAAAAAAAAAAATTATTTATCTTCTCTCCCATTCGTAAAAAAGCTTAGTGGTGGATAGTAAGTGGAGAAGTATTTTTATTATCTTTTATGAACTTGGGTTGTGGGCATGTGTGGGGAGGTGATATTGATTGTTTGTTAAATCTTTTATCCATATGTGACTAATGTGTTACATGAATAGTATAGTTATTCAATATTACTTGTATAGGTTATTAAATATTGTTTTAGAGAATATAATAGATAAGATATCTATTACTATACTGTTTGATCTCCAATCTCTACAAATATTAAAATAAAAATTACGTTTACTTTTTTCTTCTCTAGATGAGAAAAATAGTTAAATATTATTCATATGATACCGTTAATTATTTAGAAATTGTAGGACAAAGTAAAAGTCTACTGCAAGGCTAGAGAAGTGAAAATCATATTAATTGAGGAAATTTTGGCGTTGTTTGAAGGAGTAGTTCAAAGGAAATGTTTAATGGAGTTTGAAGATTAAAAGAAATTTTAGAACACTACATAAATTAGTCTAGTTAAATTGGAGTTAATTCACCATTGTAGAAATGGGATATTCTTAGTTGATTGAGTCAAGTCTCGTTTTCTTATTTGATTACTTGAGCAACATGTTACTTCCATTGCGATAGTCGTGTTATTGTAGGTGTTAATTTAAGTAGTTATGTGTCGTATATGATTGAGTGAAGTTATTTTAGATAAGCCTACATATAATGAGTAGAGACAAGTAGTATTAGATGGATACAATTTAAAACGCTCTGCATCAATGTATAGTATCTTTTAAAAAAAATTAGTCGTTATTGATCTAATAATTTAAAATTCATTAATAAACTGAACTATTATGTATCATCGTAGGAAAAAGGAATCTTTGAGATAAGAAATAAATGGAGGAGATTGTCTAGACTTGATGATAATGTAGTCTATTAAAATTCACTAGTCAATTCTTTTTTTTTTTTTTTTTTTTTTTTTTTTTTTTTTTAACATCATTTTCAAACTATAATTAAAAAATTCTTAAATTGAATAGTATTTTTTTCATAACTATATCATCACGCAAGCATAATATTCTATGTTAAATAAATTAGAAATTTTAATATTTAAATTATAATTTAAAATAACATTTATTTTAAAATTTTAAATATTGTTAGGAGCTATTTTCAAATATAGAAAAATGAGTCAAACTATTTACAAATATAGAAAAATGTTACTGTCTATCAACAATAGATCGCGATAAACTTCTATCACTCACGTTAATTTTTTTTTAATATTTATAAATAATTTGATATTTTTTCTATTTATAATAATTTTCCTATTATTTGTTATTATATAGAAAACAACAAAAACCACTCAACTTTCAATTTGATTGATCATTCCAAAACATACAAAATTTACAATCAAACCCTTTATTTATCAAATTGACATACGATTTTTAAACTATAACGAGCATTATAATCGAATCTTCCAATCATATGATTTTTACAATTTTACCCTTTTGTAAGTCCTGTAAGAAAATTCAAATTTTAATTGGTTGATTGAGGGACATCCCTTGACCAGTTGGGATATTTTGATCATAAAATTCTAAACCATATATTATATAACTATTAAATAAATTTACACGAGTTCCCATCTCATATGATCAATAGAATTTAGGTTTTTTCTTTTAAAAAAAATTAAAATTAAAATTAAAATGTGTCCTAAAATAAGTAGGAAAGAGAGAGTTGAATATTCTACAAAGTTTGTAGTTGGGATTTTGAAAAGATCATAAAATTCAAAGGTTTGAGATAGTGAGGTGTGAACTTAGAGCTCTGAATTTCCACGGCCTAACAGTGAACTTATTTTGTCCTTATGTCTGTTGTCATTAAATTTAAGGAGTTGAGTGTTCTAAAGGCAAAATCAAACTATGTGGCTTTTTGACCACTTTGCCCTTCTCTCCCCTCCTTTTTTGACTATTCCTATTTCTAGGTAAAAACCTCCTTTTCTCCTTTAAATGAACAAGTCTTTGCTTTTGTTTCTGTTTGTTTTAAATAAGGGCTAAATTAATTTTTTTTTTTAAAAAATGGGGCACATAATGAATTTCTACTCCAATGATAGTTATAAACAGTTTATAAAATATTAGTGGTAATATTGTTACTTTTGAAAGAATAAGAGTATATTTTAAACAAATATCAAAGTTCAAGGAATTTTTTTTTTTGTAATTTAGCCTTCAATTAAGATGGTTAAATTATACAAATTATATATGAACTATATGATATATTTCAATTCTGTCCTTAGATTTTTTAATTAATTTTTCTTAAAGTAAATTAATTTAATTCGTGAACTTTGAAATTGTTCCAAAAATACATTTGGAACAAATTTTAATGAAAATTGACACAATAAATGATGTGTAAAAATTAAAATGCTCCCATGATATTATTTACAATACCACTCATTAGTTATTGATAAAATAGATATTGTGTATGTTAAGGTAGCCCACTAATCTAAGTTTATTATTTTTATAAATAATTGTAAAGCCCATGTTATAAGTTTTTATTTTTTTATTTTTTTTTAATTTTTTTATGTTTTATCGGTTGAGATTTGATTCTGTTTCTAAATTTATCTTTTATATAGAATAGGAAGAGTTTTCTTCTCTGACCTTGTTATATATGGTGTGTTTCGTTCTCCAAATATAATGAAGCAAAAAGTTTCTCTTCCAATTGATATATTTTCATTGTGATCTTTTCTTTCTCTATGGTTTTCTTCAATTCATTTTAGAGTGTTAAAATTGATTCTGTGAGTGATGTTTTAAATGATGTGAAATAAATCTTTTGAGTTGAAATGTCTGACAATGAGAACATGAATCTTATATATAGTTTAAAATTGAATTAACATTCTTTATTTTAATGAAAAATTTGTCATGTGGTACTTTTAAAAGTTATTTTAAAGTTCAATGATTAATTAAAACATACTCTAAAGTCTAGAGTATTTTGTATAATTTTAACCCACAAAAATGGATGGATCAACTTTGAAAGTCATATTTAATATTTCTTAAACTCTTAATTTTTACTTAATTAGGTTGGTTTAAAAGTGTTTAATAAATTATAAAACTTTTAATTTGTATTGAACATATTTATGACTCATTAATTTTTTTTTTTAAAAAAAACACCGTACTTATCAAGTTATTAAGTTCAAAATTTATTGATACAACACAACATTTAAAAAATTTCATATAGATCTGTTGTAAGTATACAACTCTACTTCTATGTTTGAGCGTAAGAGAATTCGAACTATGAATTTCGTAGTCACTAGCACACTTATATGTCAGTTGAATTATGTTCGTTTTGTCTTGTATTATTGAACTTTGCACTGCTGAAAATTAATATTTTTATAATAATTAGTGTAATTTTTAGAATTGACATGCCGTTTCCCACGTGCGAAGAAAGAACTGAGATTTTGGAAATCGAACACTAATTATGAGTATTATTTATAATATATAATTATGGGAATTACCATGTGATTCTTTTATTTGTTTTATTGTTTAAGAATATGCCAAAAAGGTTGGAGCACTCCAAAAAGCAATAAAGCACTTTTATTTTCTATAAAGATTCTCAAAATCTAAATACGACATAATAAATAATAAAGCAATTCAAAATGTGTCGAGTTGGTTGATTAGATAGACGGTTGCGCTTAATTCTTATTTAGATGGTAAAACTAATTTATATAATTTTGAAAGGGTCGTTTCCAAATATAAAAAATAGTCAAACTATTTATAAATATATAAAATTTCACTATCAGTTGTTATTAAACAGTAAATTTTTTTTATATTTGTAAATAGTTTGATATTTTTTTTATTTAGAGTAATTTTTCTTTTCAATAACTGTTAAATATTTTATATAAATAAACAACTATTAAATTCTACTCTAGACATTTCGTTTTGTTTTTTTGTTTAAAAAAAAGGAATTCCAGTCTATAGCCTTGCATTGTCAATAATTTTTATTAAAATTTAAGAAAACAATTCAATTTTTACCTCATTTCAAAGAAAAATTATCCTTCCAATTAAATTGTATCAACTTTCACTATAAACTTTCAACTTCATTAAATAGTTGGTGACATGGTGTTGAAGTTAGATCAGTAATGTAATTTTTATTCTCTATTTAATTTCGGTTAATATACACACTAATTTTAGGTTTTTAACACAATGCAATTTTTAAATATGAAAAAAA
The DNA here is from genome assembly GCA_002890555.2 of Lagenaria siceraria. Classification (NCBI taxonomy): domain Eukaryota; kingdom Viridiplantae; phylum Streptophyta; class Magnoliopsida; order Cucurbitales; family Cucurbitaceae; genus Lagenaria; species Lagenaria siceraria. The sequence goes on from CM016488.1 coordinate 18,236,580, forward strand.
TAATGGTAGATTGATACATAAAAATCAACCATTAACTTTGCTTCCCTCAATTCGAGGGTTCCTCTCAGAGTTCGAGAGCCAAGTGGGTACAAGTGCTGGATTAAAACCCAAAACGCAGCGGAAACGTATCAGAACCGTATCTCAAAATTAATTTTAATAATTTTGAAATACTTTTACATTGGCAAAAAAGACTTAAATTAATCTAGGTTAAGCAAAAAATTAGAGAATAAAAACTCTTACGTGTTGTGTCACCACCACTTGGAGACCTTCCTATTCTCTGAATCTTGAGGGAAGGTTTGTGGAACCTTTTTGGCACAGGAAAAACAATACAGAACTCTTCTGAATATTTTTTTTAGAGAACGCTGAGAATTTTGTTTTTTTGTTGAGAGAATGGTTCACCCCAACAAAATTCTGTTTTTGCACTAAGAAGTGAGAGAAAAATGGGAAACGTGCGTGTTATCCCACGTCTTAAGTAACTCCCCTACGTGGGAGTTACAACAAACTTAATTAATTAAAATTAAATTAATTAACTAAATCAATAATTAATTAAATTAATAATTAATTAATAATTAATAATTAATTAAATCTAATTTAATTAATCAATTCATTTAAATCATATTTAAATGAACATCTCTCACATAACCTATAGTTTTAATTCAATTAATTTAATTAAATAAAATTTAATTAAATTAGATTAAATTAAATAACTAATTAATTCTCCAATTAATTAATTACCAAATTAAATATCAAATATTTAATTTTAACTTGCATTTGAATCAAATTCAAATACATTTCTCTCATAACCTATAGTTTTAATGTACATCTAATGCGCATTAATTTTAACCTATAGTTTTAATAAAATAATATTTGAACAATTTCAAATATTTAATTCTCTTACAAATTAACTTTGAATCATATCCAAAATTATATTTATACTATAAAGTTTAATTTGTAAAATAAACTTTATATTATAATGTATCATTATACATTATACTTTTCCCTTAGAAAATTTGAACTATTCAAATTTCAACCAATAATAACCTCAATATTCTTTACGAGCTAGGAAGGGGACCTAATGGACCTACAGATCAGAAGCTCCAACGATATGAGATTAACGAGCTAAACTCATTAACCACATTAATCAATATTCGTTAACTGTGGGTACACTCCACTAAAGACCCACAGTTGCACTCTTCTCACTGTAGATATATTTCTGTGTCCACGGATATAGACCAATGACAGCAAGTTAGTCCTTCACAAGTGTTCGTAACACCAGCTGGGTCAAATTACCGTTATACCCCTAGGTTACTTCTAAATCCTTAAGTACCAGTGCTCCTCTAATGAACAACCTGTTTATGGTCCAACCATCAAACAGAAACCCCTCTCGGGCCAGTGAGAGGGTAGGGCCCTATGTTCAAGTCCCGGAGACACCACTTAAGGGAACACTTATCTACTTACCCTACAGTCGAGAAGGAGTGAAATCCATCTTGTATAATTATGTTCCCAGCTTCTCACTCAATCTTGTCCCCAAAATGGTAGGCATATCGAGTCGACAAACGGGCCACTCTCACCCATACAAATCAAAGGACAATCCCTCGTGAACAGGAGTTCACAATATACTCAAGATTAAGACTAAGTTGCCTAGGTCAACTTATTGAAATAGAAACCTAACCAGTCAATGGAGTTACATCTAGTGATTACTATTTCGTGGTCCAGTCTTATGCAAACTCATTGCATAGGATACCCCCACTCGCATGTCTCCTACATGAACGCGTTGGATCATTGCGTTTGTATCAAATACAAAGTGGGCCGTATCCATAGTGTTACCAGGATAAGGTACCCAACCCTATCTTTATACTATAGACCCTTTAGGTTGTAATTTGAACATTGATCTCTATATGTCTCTACATATTGTTCAAGACTCATAAAACAACCTAGGATGTTAGTTTATTGGATTTTAGGGTTATTAAAACAAGATAAAATAATCAATAACATTTATTGAATAATAATGAATAATCATTTATTAATGACGGTCAAAATACAACATTTACTATCTACAAGTTTTAGGGCATCAAACCCAACAAACTCCCACTTGAACTAAAACTCTAGTTAGTGGGTTGTACAAGATAATACAAAACAATGGAGATGGTAAATAATACGAATACAATAAACTAGGGTATCAGTATACCCATTACACATCTCCCACTTGCCCTAGATTACCCAATGTACAAATCTCGCAGACCTAGATTTTCTAGATGACCCTTAAATACTTTAGCCGAGAGAGTCTTCGTAAATGGATCAGCAATATTGTACTCCGAAGCGATCTTTGTGACGATCACATCTCCTCGTTGCACAATCTCTCTTATCAAGTGATACTTTCTCTCAATGTGCTTTCCTCGTTTATGGCTTCGAGGTTCTTTAGAGTTGGCTACTGCCCCGTTGTTGTCACAGTATAGGGTAATAGGCAAGTTCATATTTGGAACAACTTCCAAATCACTTAAGAACTTTCTGAGCCAAACTGCTTCCTTTGCTGCTTCACAAGCAGCTACATACTCTGCCTCCATAGTGGAGTCTGCTATGCATCCTTGTTTGATACTTCGCCATACTACAACTCCCCCATTTAGGGTAAACACTGATCCCGACGTGGATTTCCTAGAATCTTTGTCAGTTTGAAAATCAGAGTCAGTATAACCTGTAAGGATCAAATCCTTAGCTCCATACACTAGCTTGTAGTCCCTCGTTCTCCTAAGATACTTGAGGATATTCTTAACTGCTGTCCAGTGGTCAAACCCTGGATTAGACTGGTACCTACTAACTATTCCCACTGCATAACAAATGTCTGGCCTAGTGCAGAGCATAGCATACATTAAGCTGCCCACAGCTGAGGCATAGGGAATACGTCTCATATCCTCAACTTCTTGAGGTGTCTTAGGACATTGTTCCTTAGACAAGTGAACCCCATGTCTGAAAGGTAATAAACCCTTCTTCGAGTTCTACATCGAATATCGAATCAACATTTTGTCGATATAAGTTGCTTGAGACAGAGCTAGCGTTCTATTCTGATGATCCCTAATAATTTGGATCCCAAGAACATACTCGTAGATAGTAAATGTTGTATTTTGACCTAAAACTCGTAGATAGTAAATGTTGTATTTTGACCGTCATTAATAAATGGTTATTAATTATTATTCAATAAATGTTATTGATTATTTTATCTTGTTTTAATAACCCTAAAATCCAATAAACTAACATCCTAGGCTGTTTTATGAGTCTTGAACAATATGTAGAGACATATAGAGATCAATGTTCAAGTTACAGCCTAAAGGGTCTATAGTATAAGGATAAGGTTGGGTACCTTATCCTGGTAACATTATGGATACGACTCACTTTGTATTTGATACAAACGCAATGATCCAACGCGTTCGTGTAGGAGACATGCGAGTGGGGGTATCCTATACAATGAGTTTGCATAAGACTGAACCACAAAATAGTAACCACTAGATATAACTCCGTTGACTAGTTAGGTTTCTATTTCAATAGGTTGACCTAGGCAACTTAGTCTTAATCTTGAGTATATTATGAACTCCTATTCACGAGGGATTGTCCTTTGATTTGTATGGGTGAGAGTGACCCGTTTGCCGACTCGTTATGCCTACCATTTTAGGGACAAGACTGAGTGGGGAGCTGGGAACATAATTATACAAGATGGATTTCACTCCTTCCCGACTTTAGGGTAAGTAGATAAGTGTTCTTTTAAGTGGTGTCTCCGGGACTTGAACAAAGGGCCCTACCCTCTCACTGGCCCGAGAGAGATTTTTGTTTGATGGTTGGACCATAAACAGGTTGTTCATTAGAGGAGCACTGGTACTTAAGGATTTAGAAGTAACCTAGGGGTATAACGGCAATTTGACCCAACTGGTGTTACGAACACTTGTGAAGGACTAACTTGCTGTTATTGGTCTATATCCGTGGACACAGAAATATATCTACAGTGAGAAGAGTGCAGCTGTGGATCTTTAGTGGAGTGTACCCACAGTTAACGAATATTGATTAATGTGGTTAATGAGTTTAGCCCGTTAATCTCATATCGTTGGAGCTTCTGATCTGTAGGTCCATTAGGTCCCCTTCCTAGCTCGTAAAGAATATTGAGGAAATTTATTCTTGGATGAAATTTGAAAAGTTCAAATTTACTAAGAGAAAAGTATAATGTATAATGATACATTATAATATAAAGTTTATTTTACAAATTAAACTTTATAGTATAAATATAATTTTGGATATGATTCAAAATTAATTTGTAAGAGAATTAAATATTTGAAATTGTTCAAATATTATTTTAATATGAATTAGATTTATATTAAAACTATAGGTTAAAATTAATGCACATTAGATGTATATTAAAACTATAGGTTATGAGAGAAATGTATTTGAATTTGATTCAAATGCAAGTTAAAATTAAATATTTGATATTTAATTTGGTAATTAATTAATTGGAGAATTAATTAGTTATTTAATTTAATCTAATTTAATTAAATTTGATTTAATTAAATTAATTGAATTAAAACTATAGGTTATGTGAGAGACGTTCATTTAAATATGATTTAAATGAATTGGTTAATTAAATTAGATTTAATTAATCATTAATTATTAATTTATTATTAATTATTAATTATTAATTTAATTAATTAATTTAATTAGTTGTAACTCCCACCTAGGGGAGTTACTTAATACGTGGGATAACACCCACGTTTCCCATTTTCTCTAGCTTCCTTATATAGCATCTAACAAAAAGAATTGTATGGTTCATTTTCTCAACAAAAAATTCTCTGCGTTTTTTTTCCTTGCCAAAAAGGTTCCCACAAACCTTTCCTCAAGATTCAGAGAAAAGGAAGGTCTCCAAGTGGTGGTGACACGTAAGTTTTTTATTCTCTCATTCTTTTTTGTATTCTACATGCTTAACCTAAATCATTTTAGGGTTTTTTTTTAACCAATGTAGAAGTATTTCAAAATTTTTAAAATTAATTTTGAGATAGGGTTCTGATATGTTTCCGCTGCGCTTGGGTTTTAATCCCAGCACTCAGACTATGGTAACTAATGCAATTGCGTGGATGGGGAAGATTATCAATGTTGGTGGGATAATTTTTCAATTTAGATTTGTCGTTTAGTTGAGACCGAGTTAGCCTCGTTGGATATGTAATTGCTTGTTATTTTTTTTTAAGATAAAATAGAAATTTGCAGAAAAAAAAGAAGAAAAAACACCATTTAAAAAGTATAATTACCAAGATGAAAAATGAAGGGTTTAATTAGCAAATATAATTTTAAAAAGAAAAATTGAAAAACTTCTCAATCCGAGTATTGGAATTGAATTGGGGCAAAATTTGGTTGGGTTTTTGGCAAAATATTAGAAGTGCAGTCGTCCCACATAATGAGAATGGACTCTAAGCCTATAAAAGGAGTCTATGCCTCTAGTTTCAAGTCGTCCCAGTTAGAAACACTTTAAGCCTAGTGTGCTAACTCTAATTAAATTACTTTTGTATTATGTAGTTTGAGAGTGGGAAAAAAGTGTGAGTAGTATAAAAGCTTTGAGAATGTTGTTGTAATTGGGGCCGGAAGAGAGAAATATTTCTATGTAATTGTAACAATTTTTCACATAGTGGATTTTTTTTTTGTCCGTGGTTTTTCTTCGAGTTTTCTACTTTAATTCTTGTGTTTCTAGATTTATTGTTTTATTTTAATTTATGTGTTATTTTCTACTTATTCTCGTAGAAGTAGGAGGGTTTCTCACCAAATTCTCCACTCCAATTATCTAAAAATTTAATATTAGGATCAAATGATTCAAAGTCTAATAAAGAATACGTGTTTAATATAATGCAAAAAAGAAAGAAAAGAAAAGTTAATTTATTATTTCCCTCAAACTTTTTAAGCGTGATTAACTTTTGAATTATGTAAATTCTTTTTCAGCTCACTTTTATTTTGTTTTATTTAAAGGCAATGGTTCTATTTCTATTTGAGTACTCCAATTGACAAAAATGTAGAACTCATAAAGTCTTAAGTTCCCACATTCTTACTTTATGATTATGCTTTTTACTTTATATTTATCTTAAATTATTTGAATACAAACATAATTAAATAGAGTACAATTTTGTATATTCAATATGATAATAGTAGTACTTCTATTATACTTACTCATTTAAGTAATTAGTTTTTAAAAATATTTAATTATACAACTATAGGGTAATGAATCAATACATCATTTAAGATATTAGAAGATATGACTAGTCACAGGAAATTATTAGAGAACCATATAACAATGCAATGACACTTTTATGCATTATTGGAAGAGCAAGATATTAGAAGAATAAAATGTTATAAGGCTAAATCAAGCATACGTCAACTGGCATACGAATATATTGCGACCAAAAAGTCTGTGATGACCCTATTGTATTAAAAAAAATAGAAAACAAAAATATTACAAGGAAGTGATGAGCTTCTAGTATTATTAAAAAGGGGACATGAATGTCCAGGGGACATGATTTTGTTTTTTGAATCATCATAATAAAAAATATTTTAAGTATTAGGGTTGTTTTCAAAGATAGCAAAATGAGCCAAAATATTTACAAATATAGCAAAATATCACGATAGAGAGTGATAGACACTGATAGAGTACTATCATTTATCACTGTCTATTAGTGATAGACACTGAGAAGGTGTTTGGAGAGCTGAAATGTAATCAGAATTACTGGGAATCAGAAGAGTGTTGGAAAGCGTGAGTAATTGAAGACGGAATGGAAATGAGATTGTGAGGCATGAAAACGATGAGAAAGATGGTTGGATTGAAAATTATCCGAAGGAAATGAGTTTGTATTACAAATTGGACCCAAAATACTCAATCCAAATATGAATTTTGGATTACATTACATTACATTCCCATCCCATTACGGGCCACTAAACACCCCCTGATAGATTCTTATTAGGGACTGTTTGGGAGACTGAAATGTAATCATAATTGCTAGGAATCAGAGAAGTGTTGGAATGCGCGAGTAATTAAAGGCGAAATGAAAATGGAATCTGAAACATGAAAACGGTAGAAAAGAAGCTTGGAACAAAAATGGTGAGAACAAAATACGTTTGGTATTACAAATTGAGCCCAAAGCGCTCAATCCAAACATGAGTTTTGAATTACATTACAATTCAAACCCATTCCAAACTTAACCCCCAAATAGATCAATGACATTTTGCTATAGTATTTAAAAATAATTCAGCAGTTTTACAATTAAAACAATTACCTAAGTATTAGTGTATTAGTTCTAATCAAATTCTCTCTTCACATTACAAGAGAGTGGGAAAATGAAGTGAGTGTTATAATGCTTAAAGAAAGTGTTTTTCACATGGAGTTTATTTCTAATGGGTCATTGTTTTTCTTCGTTTGGAAGTTTTTCAAGTAATGTTTTGTATTTTTTTTATTATTTTTTTAATTCATTTTAGTTTCTCAAATACTTTTATTTTTCAATTTATTCATGGAAGTGATCTATTAAATTTAAAATTGAACTTTATATATAACATAAACATAAACTTTTAATTTTATGTCTAGTAAGTCAATGGTCCATTAGACATAAAATTTAAAATTCAGAGACAAAAAAAATGATCGTTTAAGAAGTTATTAGATATTTTTAAAATTATAAAAATTTATTAAAAAATTTTAAAGTTAAAAAATCAAAGGACACTCACTCAAAATCTTATGACCTAAACTTGTAAATTCAACCGAAATTATTTCATCCAATTTTTCTAATAAAAAGAATAAGAAAAGAAAAGAAAAAGGTGTTTAAAAAAAACAACAATTTTGTTTTATTGCGAGCTCCAAAATAGAGGGAAAGGTTTATGGCCAACACACGATTATTGATTGGTGCAAAGTGGAGAGTAAAGACACAAAAAAGGAGCAGGTGGCAACGATGACGCTTTAAAGGCAGAGTGGAAAGAAAGTTTACTTGACTAGTTGGAAATATAGAGTAGTTTAAAAAAATAATTAAGAAAAAGGCGTAGATTTTTTGTTTTTATTGGAGTCAAGAGACCTCATCCTCAATTATTTTTTTTTTTTTAAAGTTTAATGTTTTGTTAATTTTATTTCTTTAATTTAACGTTTTGTTATTTTTTTTCTTTAATGTTTTTGTTTGGTTAGTTTTTTTTCTTTAATGTTTTTGTTTCGTTAATTTTGTTCTTCAATGTTTTTCTCCACTTATTTTCTTTTTTCTTTTATTCCATTGTTTTATATGGTTTTTTATTTTAACTAAATATTTCATATTTGAAAGGTTAAAATTAGATTTAATATTAATGTATTTTTTATTCTATAAATTCTAAATTTGTATTGTTTTTATTGTATTTTTTTATTTTTGAATCGCTTTTTTAATATTTAATGTCTTATTCATTATTTTAGGAGCACTTTGTAAAATTAGCAAAAATATTAATGTATTTTTTCATTATTTAAATTTTGAACTCCAATTGTTTTTATTGTATTTTTTATTATTTTTTAATCGCTTTTTTTATATATATTTAATGTCTTATTCATTATTTTATATGTAATGACTTATTCATTTATTTTAAGACTTAATTTCAATCTTTATTTATCAGTTAAGAGTGTTGATAATTTATTGATACACCAAATACTTATCATTACATTTTTAGCTCATTATGATCTATCATTCATACATTAATAATCTACTTGCAATTAATTTTCAATTAATACTTAATATTCAATTGAAATGCCAAAATAAAATTTTAGGTATATTCTAAATTATATACTAAAACAAGCGTTGGTAGTAACCTAAAATAATAGGTTCCACTAAGCCCACCCAAATTTCTGCCCACACACATCTTTTGTGCCATACATGATAAGAGGTCGGCAAACATTAGATCTGCCAACATGTTTCGTTGCCTACATCAATAATATCATTCATATGTTTTTTTTTTCTTTTTAAATCCAGTATATCAATCAATTAATAAACGAAATATGAAATATTTGTTATACAATTAATATACCAAATTAAATATAACTTATATATCATTAAAATCATAGAATTTTTTTTGAAAATAAAACAGATTAGCTAAAACAATTTATATTTATTACATCACTTACAAAATTAATGCATTTAACATATAGCATCAACATCAAAATTGAACTAATCGAATTTACTTCTTTTGTTCTTGTATTGTTCTTATTTTGCAACAATAAGAATTTAATTAAGTTTAATATAAAAATATTCATTTATTTTTTAAGTGAAAAATTTATAAAGCAACTAGCCATTGGAGTTTAAAACATCACAAATGAAAAAAAATGTTTTCATACTAAATTAACTAAAATAAAAAATAAAAAAATACAATAAAAGCAATTCAAGTTTAAAACCTTAAAGAATGGAAAAAATGCATTAATATTTAATCTAAAAATGCATTAATATTTAATCTAACTTTAACCTTTCAAATATTAAATATTTGGTTGGAAAAAAAATCATATCAAACCATGAAAAAAAAAATATCAAACAATGAAAAAAATATATATCAAATAATGAAAAAAGAAGAATAAAAGAAGTGGAGGAAAAAGATTTCAAAACATTAAACTTTACACAAAAAAAAAAAAAAAAAAAAAAAAAAAAAAAAAAACTGCAATTGGGAGACGCACTCTCAATAAAGACAAAAAAACTGCCCCTTTTCCTAAATAAAATATAAAGTACCTCTTTTTCCTAAATTTTTTGTCAAACTACCTTTTATTTCTAATTAACCCGTACGTCAATGCAATCTTATTGAAATATTAATATCGATAGAAATTTTTGAGAAAAATGATAGAAATTGTTATAATTAGTTAATGAAATTTTGACTGTGACTTGATTAGACTATAGCTAACCATTTTTAAACACAATTTCTATAAAGTAAGATAATGTTTGTGTAAATGTTGATGCGAGAGCAAAATTTTTAAACAGAAATGGAAAAATAATTACAAAATAATATAAAGTTTAAGAATATTTTGAAGTGAAATGATATGAAAATTATGAAAGTTTTGGATGATAAAAGAAAAAAAAAACTCACATCAACTTAATTTTGAGGTGAAATGATGTGAAAATTTAATGAAAAAAGTTTGAATGAAGTTAAAAATAAATATAGGTTATTTTTTGTGGTCTTTTCAAATTCAATTTCTTTAAAAATGAAAGTTTTGAGTCGAAAATAAAGCTACAAATTGAGAAAAGTTGGAAATAAGAAAATGTAGCACATAAAAAAGGCTAAATCCTTTGTCGAAAATGACATTGGCATGTAAAACTATATAATTTTGTGTAACCAATACTATAAAATTGAAAATTTTGAACTGAGTTAACATAGTTAATTAAAAAAATTTAAAATTTTCTCGAAATCTCGAAACTTCGTCGAAATTGGGAGAATAACGAAAATTTTCCCAATCAAGATTTCAGTGAAAATTTTTCACCATGAGTATAACTCGGTTAGAATAAAACATCTACTCTCCTCCAAGAAGTTAGATATTTAAAGGCTAAATTATAAAAAATGTCCCTGAACTATGCAATTTATGTAAAAAATACCCCTGAACTTTTAAAAGTTTCAAAAATACCCTTAAACTTTCAAAATGAGTTTAAAAATACCCTTGCCATTAGTTTTGGATGGAAACCCTTAAAGTTTTGTTTCAAAAATACCCCTGAACTTTTCAAAAGTTTCAAAAATGTCCTTAACTAAAAAAAAAGTTCAAAAAATACCCTTCACCATAAGTATGTGAACAAATTGTTGATACGTCATTGAAAAAATAACTTTAAAAGTAAAAAAAATATTATAATTGCTCCTAACGTTAATATAGTGATCAATTTGTTTGAAGTTTGCTTAAGTTCGAAAAGAATGAATTTTAAAACAAACTATATAGATATCCTCTTTTTTTTTTTTTTTTCTTCATATAGATACTCTTATTTTCTCTTAATTTTTCAATTCATAACATACACCAATTTTCTCACCAAAGAAGATTTTAAGTTAAAACATAAAATCTCACCATTCTAAACTCAAAATCTCCCCTTACACATACCAAGACAATAAAAAACGTTAGTAGTTGAGTGTGTGTTAATAACTGAATACATTATTTTATTTCACTATTTATCGTTTTGGTATGTTTAAGGAGAGATTTTGATTTTAGAATTTTGTGAGATTTTATGTTTTAACTTAAAATGTTGGTTGTTAAGAAAATTGGTGTCAGCTAAAGATTAGAAAATTAAGAGAAAAATGAGAGTATCAAATATATTTATAATTTGTTTTAAAGTTCATTCTTTTCGAACTTAAGAAAATTTTAAATAAATTGATCACTACATTAATATTAGGAGCAATTTTAAACTTTTTTTTTTTATTTTAAAGTTATTTTTGCAACGAGGTATTAACGGTTTATGTTCATAAACTCATGATGAAGGTATTTTAAAACTTTTTTTGAGTTAAGGGTATTTTTTAAACTTTTGAAAAGTTTAGGGGTATTTTTGAAACAGACCTTTAACGGGTTTCATCCAAAACTAATGGCATGAGTATTTTTGAACTCTTTTTGAAAATTTAGGGATATTTTTTAAACTTTTGAAAGTTCTGGATATTTTTATTTCTTATAATTTAACCATATTTAAATCGCTCTTCCGTGTATTGTTAAATTAAGGGAAAAAAAGAAGAAGACAGAATACTTACAAAAATGGAGTTATCTTTAATCGATGAGCTATGCTCAAATTACAGTATTGAAACTTAGCTAGGGCCTATTTAATTTTGTGTAATTTATAAAGAATTTGTTAGAGGTCTTTGACTTCCAAGCAATAAAATGATAGAGTTAACAGTAGAATTCTATATTAAACACACAATTTTTTTTTTATTAATAATAATAATTAAGGGTCTATTTAATTTTATGTGATTTATAAAGAAATTATTAGAGGTCTATATTAAACACAAAATTGAAAAGAGTATTAAAATATTTTTATTGTATAGAAATTAAATAAGTACAGCTTATACAATTCAAGTCCTATTAAAAATTTATAATATAACTACACAAGATTTGAAATATCGATGTCGATAAAAATATCGAGATCTCAATTTTATAGAAATATCGATGAAAATATTGATATCGATGGAAATTATGGGATACTTTACGAAAATGGATGGAATTTGTTATAATTAATTAATGAAACTTTGATTGTGACTTTACTATACTATAATTAATTATTTTTAATCATTATTTCTGTAAAGTAAGACAACATTTAGATTTATATTGTAAATGTTTATGTAAATGCCGTTGTGAGAGTAGAATTTTTTTTTAAAAAATGAAAACTTAGAGTTTGGGAATATTTTGAGCTAAAATGATGTGAAAATAAAAGTTTTGGATGGTAAAAGGAAAAAAAATGGAACTGGACTAACGTAGCTAATTAAAAAAAAATCAAATTTTTTTCGAGATTTATCAAAATTTTGTCGAAAGAGGGAAAAACAAAATAAAAAAATTCTCAAAATTTCTTCAAAATGGAGGATAACCAAATTCCCTTTACCAAAATTTCGAATTCGAGATTTCGATGGAAATTTTTCACTACATAATCAACAACATTAACAATAATTTTCATCTTTCATGATGATTTTGACTTCATCTGTCAATTTGTTCTAATTTGAATACATGCTCACAACTTTTTATCCAACATCCTTTTTCACACTATAATTCTAACTTGACATAGAGAAAGTTTAAGGGTCTGTTTGGATGGACTAAAAAAATATTTTTTTTTTCAAAAAATTCATTTTTATTTAAACTCTTTTGATAAAATCTAATAAAAAAAACATTTCAAAAGCTATTTTAAATAGTTGTGAAGCACTTCATTTATTTTTCTAAAATGATTTATTTTCAAAATTAAATATGCACGCTACAGAGTTGGTTTTAGGAATGGATTTTATTGTGTTGGCCATATGATCTCTATCTTTAGTAAAGATAAAAATTTATCCCTCCAAAATTCAAGAAGATTTGTAGTACACTTAAACTACTTGCTTATTCTATTACTCAATACTATTTTTTAAGAAATAATTATTAAATGCTATTAAGTCTCACGTCATTTTTTAATACTCTTGACGTAGTTTATAATAAATAAAAATATAGAAAATTGTAGATATTAACATATTACTAAAAAAAAAATAGAAAATTCGTCACGAAATCATAGGTCGGTCAACGAAAGCGAGCCGCCCTAGGGTTTGGCTTTTAGCTTCCAAAAGTCTTCTATTCAAACTTTCAAATAACAAAATACACCAAAAAAAAAAAAAAAAAAAAAAAAAATCTTAAAATTATACCCCATGATTTGGACAATTCTTCTTAGTCTTATTGACTAGTTATAAAAGCCAAACAAAATGAAGTTTTTTGAACCCACATAAACGAAATATCAGTTAATAACTTTAGGTTAAAACTTAAATTAAAGCACATATTTATTCTCTATTTTATTTTAATGTAATGGTCAAGTCTATAATATTAATATTCTTTAAAAAAAAACTCAATAATATTAATAAATATGTTTTATTTGAATCCTAGAAAGAATATATAATTGGTTTAAGTTTTGATTATGGATTGGGGGATATTTTTATTTGTTTCATTCTTTTAATTAAGTTTTGCCAAATCCAACATAATTTAATAATGAAGACACTAATTATCATCTAAAAAGATAATGGTTTTATTTTTTACTCTCGCAATTGTTGAACTAATAAAAATAAAAGAGAAAAAATAGATTTCACCGGTAAAGACTTTTGTTTTGATATTTTTAAATTAGTTCAACAATATGTGAGCATGGAGATTCAAATATTAACACATTGGTTAAGAGTAGATGTCACACCTCTAAATTATATACAAGAGTTTGAGAATGAAAATGTTGTAATTAAGAGTCAACCTTTTTGCTTTTCTTTTTCATTCAATAATTGTAGGAATGGGGGATCAAACTATCAACTTGAGATGGTAATTATAAGAGCATAACTTAGTGTTTTCTCGACTGAGCTATGCTCATATTGATTTATGAGAGTCAAACTATTCGAAGTAATGGTTGGAATTAATTTTTTTTTCTTTCATTCTAAATTACTTATTTCACCTCTCTCAAATCCGTTTATTTATTTATCTCAAAATTCATGTTACTTCATCCAAATTTCTCAAATTGAAATCTACTTTTATTCTTTTATGAATCAATGTTAATAAAATAAACTAATAATAAATAGGAAAATTTTCATAAATAGAAAAAATGTCAAACTATTTACAGAAAAATAGCAAAAATAAAAACACTTAAAGACATTGATAGACTTCTATCAACATCTATCAATGTTATACTTTTATCATTTCTATCACTAATAGACTTGGATAGACTTCTATCAGCATCTATCACATCTATCTAAAAATTTTGCTATTTTGTGTAAAGTTTCTCTTATTTTTTTTATTTTTAAAAATTCTCCTAATAAATATAATTTAAAATAAATTAAATTACGAATTTGGTCTTGAAACTTTAGTTTGATCCTTACAATTTGGTCTTATGTTCACTTTAATCACCATGGTCTATTCATATATCTCACAAATTGTTATCATCATTGCTCCATTGAATGGAAGGCGAGATATTTTTCTTGAAGATGAAAATAGAAGAGTGAAATAAAGGTTATCTAACATAACAAAATTTGTTACACATGATGTTACAGCAATTCCAAAAATATCAAAGGTAAACACAAAAAAATACAAAAAAGAACAGAACACATAATTTGGTAACACAGTTCTGTGCAATACCACCTATGTGTGGAGGACAACGTGCTCGTGGAAAGATATTTTTCACTAATATAAAATCAAACAATTACAACATTGTATTTCTCTGTAAATGAGCGACAATTACAGTGATATAAGAATAACCTAACTTTTTTGTTAAAAAAAAAGAATAACCTAACTTAATGTATGATCACTTAGGCTCCCTCTAAGTGTGAGACTCCCTCTCAATGAAACTTAAGTCCCTCTAAGTATGAGAATATTAGTGAACGATTACTTAGGTTCCCTCTAAGTGTGAGAATCCCTCTTACCAATAACTTTCATCTTTCGATCTTCAAATGAAGACCATTCCATTTGATGAACTTAGGCTCCCCTAAGTTTGAGAAACCCTTCTCAAGTAACAAATAAAGTTTCAAGACGATCTAGAGAAAATCCCTCAAGATCTACAATGCTTCTTGTTCCACAATTATACTTAGATTGATACACTTGTGCTTTACGGCAAACACACAAGATAATGACACAAAAATTCTTCAAAGCGGCCAACTCTAAAAATGATCAAAATCACAATATATATATGAGTAACTTTGAGAAGATCTTCCAAGAAAGAATAAATAATCTCTACTGGGAAAAAATAGCAGGTCATGAGATATGTAGAATCCTATTAACAAATAAGGAAAAAATATTATGCAGAATTTGTTGCCTTTCACATTACAATGTCCTAGCATGTTGCAAAACATGTCGTAAAAGATAGGAAGATACACCAACAAATATGCACTATACGTAACAATATATAAGAAATCAATCTCAAGGCAGAATTAGCACAACACGGAACATGTATAGAAACAAGTTGTTCAAGTTTTCCTTGTAATAAAATCAACCAATCATACTGCAAAAATAAACTCTCCAACAAAGGATATTTTCTATTAAATAGAACATGTTAATATTAGGGATTAGGATTGAGAATTTGATGGGAAAATATGAAAAAGAAATAAAGTTTTCAAGTGGGTAAAAAAAAACTTTATGTTAGATTTGTAAGAATTAGGGTGTGTTTGGAATACATTTTCGAGTGTTCAATTTAAAAAATACAAGTGTTTGACAACCACTCAAAATAAATTTTGAAAGTCATTAGTGTCTTTATTTTAAATAGTTTTTTTTTTATCAAAAGTGTTTAAATAAAAATGAATTTTTGAAAAATTATAAATTAAACCAAACTAGCCCTTAATCTTCAAAATTTTTAAAATTATATAAGGGGTTGTAGGTTCAATCCATGGTGGCCACCTATCTAGGATTTAATATCGGGTGGATTGTCCCGTGAAATTAGTCGAGGTGCGCGTAAGCTGGTCCAGACACTCACAAATATAAAAAAATTATATAAACTAAATTGAATATACATACGTCATAATCAAGATGTTTCAATATTCACATAATGTTTAAGACACATGAAAAAAAAAATGTATGACTTAAAACATCTTTTATGCATTTAATTTTTGCCAAACATGAATAAAGCCCATCCATAAATATGATGACGTAGATTTCAATATGGTCGAGTGTTTTTCAAATTCAATCCCTATTATTAAAAAAAAAAAAAAAAAAAAAATCGATCTAGTTCATGAATGCTAAAATTGGCCTATAATTACATGGCATTATCAGCAAAATTTCGTATAAAAAAATGTCATATAAGAGATATAAGAGAAGAAACTCAAAGTCTCTAGCAATTTCTTAAAATTTTGGAGAAGGAATTAGAATTTATTCCCTCCTATAATGACCTTTTTTCTTGTAAATTTTCTCTAAGTTCATTAAATATGATTTCATATAAGCCTTTTTTTAGTACGTTAATTAAAATCAGAGACCTTTTGGTATGCTAACCTAATATGTTAATTGAACTATGCTCACTTTGAAATTTTATATTAATTATCCATCTATAACAATAATATTAAATTTTTGTTGACATGTCGACAATTTTATTGATATTTTTATATTTTTCATGACTTCAACATTGACACAAGAAGTGATCAATATTTCTATTCTTCTATAAAAAATTCATAAAATATAAAAAATAAGTAAGAAAATGTTATGAATACAATAGGAATAATTAAGCATTTTTAGCTTACATGTTTATTTATTAATTTTATATGTTTTTTTTTAATTTGAAAAAAATAGTTCTATTTAATTTTCAGGCCCATGGGCCTCTTGGGTCCAGCACTATCAGCCCAGCCCAGCCCATCGTCGACCCGTTTCTTCAAGAAGCGGAAAAATAAGCAAAAACAACAATGGATAAGCCGTACCAGTCATCAGAAATGGCGAACGGTCAGTAGGCTCTCAGTGCCGATGGGATTCCTTTCGAGCTGCGCTTCTTCTTCTTCTTCCTCACCGCGTTTCGCTTTCTTCAATCTCCATCATCAAAATTCTCTTAGTTCTCGCGCCACTGTAAAGGTACTCCTCCTCCATCTGTTTGTTTAAATGATCACCAATTGCATTTGCCGTCAGTAATAACGCATAATCTCATTCTTCCGGCGTAATTTCCGCCGTTGAATGTCTCTTTTAGAATTTAGATTACTCTTTTAGTAACGTGGTAGGTTGAGCTAGCTTTCACAGTCGCAGGTATTGCCATGGAACTCTTCTGTGGTTGGTATTGGACCTATTGGTCGATCAACTAGTCTTAGTACTGATGGTCGGGAGAGAACTTGGAGTTGTAATTGCGGACCGAGTCGTGCTTTGTTGCTTCCGCAGCTATGGAGATATCATTCCTGTTCGTCTTCTGCGTTTGATTTGATATACTTGAACTATCGGTATGTCTTCAAATGGAGAAGATATCCGGTGAATTTCCGTAGAATCAGGAGTTCTATGGAAAAATTTAGACAGCGTTTCTCTGTACAACTTGCTCGGGTGATGGTCTGCGTGATGCTAGTGGTGTCAGTTTCTTCTACTTTTGGCGATACTTCATCATGTAAGTTTAATTTTCACTTAGTATCTGCACTCAAATGAAATTTCTGAGAAACAAATGTTCTGCATTGTTCTTTTTCGTGATTAAATGTTCTTGTATTATTCAGGGGCTCTCACTGAAGAGAACCTACTCTTTTTGGAGGCTTGGAGGACAATAGACCGTGCATATATTGATAAAACTTTTAATGGGCAAAGTTGGTTTCGTTACAGAGAAAATGCATTGAGAAATGAACCCATGAATACGCGAGAAGAGACCTGTATGAAACTTTATCTCTCTGTTTCTTACCATGCACGGTAGACTGAATATTTTCATAATTACCATCTAAAGTCGTGAATAAACACTTTCAATACCTCAGGGTCGTAAATTTGTTCCAACATTTGAAACTCTGATTTTATTTTATTTTTTCCTTTTTCTGAGAACACTACCCCTGATCCTATTGATTTGTTTATTATGCTCTTGAGTTATTCATGTGCTCTAATGTGAATTTAGCTTTGTGGTTGCTCTACCACTCTGGAAGTGCCGATGTTTATCATTTACACGGTTTAATCATGCAATAATGTATAAGTTTGGGAAATATAGAAAGGTTATTAACTATGACGTCTACAGCAATTTGTCCAACAAAAAACACGAGGATATTAATTAAAATTATGTTACGTGAGCTAGAGTGAGGAAAATAAGTCTTCCTGCAAACCCCCCCCCACAGTTTCATATACGTTGTTCATAGTTTTTCCATTAAATCCCATACAAGAATCTTCTTGCTGATTTGGTATTTCTATTTAGAATTGTTTTATCATTTTCCCAATATGCTGCCACTCTAGTTGATAATTTTACTTTCAGATACTGCAATAAAGAAGATGCTTGCAACTCTTGATGATCCCTTTACTCGGTTTCTAGAACCTGAAAAGTTCAAAAGTTTGCAGGTAGGAGATGCTACCTTTTGTGAGGTTTCATTTGTCTATAAGGAAAAGAAGTTCCATTAACAGATTTAGATGTGATATTCACTTATAACCCCCTTCTGGATTTGTGAAAGAAATGCTCTAAAATCTAGTAATATCTTCTTTGAAGGCAGTCTGGTACTCAAGGTGCTCTTACAGGTGTAGGGCTGTCCATTGGTTACCACTCCACTGTTGATGGACCTGGTGGACTTGTTGTCATTTCAGCTGCACCAGGAGGCCCAGCAGAAAGAGCTGGTATTACTTCTGGTGATGTTATTCTGGCAATTGATGATACTACCACTGAATCCATGGGTATATATGATGCGGCAGAGCGATTGCAGTAAGTTTCTCTCCATACCATAATGTTGAAATGCTGTAACAGTACATGTTATCAGTAGATTAATAAATACAAAATTACTAAGGAGCTCAACATATAGTAAAATTTCTATATTCTTAATATTTGTATTCGGTTACATTCCATTTTGGTAAATGAAGTATGAAACCTACTAAATGTTTTACATTTTTCTTTGATCATAGGCCATCACAATAGGCAAACTATTGCATCGGAGGCACACAATTAGATTATCTGTGAATCTATTTAGAAGCTATCAATAAAGAAAGGCCCAATTTAACTAATGCTTAGTTGGTTAAAGTTGTTTTTGGAAGTTCTTTTGAAGCACTATTGCTTGATGTCTATATAATTGTACTTTACTTGACTACCTAACAAGAATGATTGCAGAGGATCAGAAGGAAGTTCTGTGCAATTGACCGTTCAAAGTGGACCAAGTGTAAAGCATCTAGATTTAGTGTAAGATTATTTTCCACATTTCTTACATCTAACTGACAATAGCTTGATGCCATCCTTCTTCCAGCAGTAGATTAAATTCTTTTGTAACGCATGGTAGTTTTTCTTCAGTGTAGAATATTTCAGTTTCCTATATATTTTGTCGTTGGAATTTGTCCCTTTATCTTACATTTTTTTAACTTGGAGCTGAACTAGGGAGCCAAAAGACCTGTGTCCCTAAAGAACCTCCTGGCATGTTATAGCTTACTTATAAATTAAGCTGCATTAAGTCTTCTTTTCCCAACAAATGTTCTGAAGGTTCCAGAACTGATAGAGTCATGTTTTCCAGGCGAGAGAAAGTTGCAATAAATCCTGTGAAGTCCAGAATCTGTGAGTTGCCTGGCTCAGGGGACGTTTCCTCTAAGATTGGTTACATCAAGCTTACGTCATTTACCCAAAAGGCATCTGGTAAGAAAGATAATTTGTATTTTATTGCTAGAGCAACTACATTGTCGTTCGACACTAGGAGACAATATATTCTAATAATTTAAACAGAAAACTTCCTTCATTCATTCTACTTATCTTATCTGCACATCATTTGAAAACAACAATATGTCTAGGGCATTGTCTTGTATTGTTCTCAGTCGTCAAGGGATTCCAAGAGGTAACGTGGTTATCTTGTTATGAGAATTACGTCCTTTGCAGGTGCTGTGAAGGAGGCTATTGATTCTCTAAGGAGTAACAGGGTCAATGCCTTTGTACTTGACCTTCGGGACAATAGGTGATTAGTTTTCACTTTTCAGCAGTTAAGTTTGCTCTTTAGCACACCTCTTGAACTATGGATCTTGTTGCAGTGGTGGTCTTTTTCCCGAAGGAGTTGAGATTGCCAAGATTTGGTACGTGCTATTTGAGTATTATCTGATGTGTATTGATGCTGTTAGTTTCATTAATGATATATTATGACACAATGAATACTCCAATTAGATCTGTAAAATTATAACGTGGTAAAGAAGTTTAGGTGATATAAGTAAAAAAAAAAAAGAAAAAAAAGGAATTCTTAGAAGATGTTTCCATTGTTGAGAACAAAAAATAATGTTAGGAACCAAGGTAGCCCATACTACCTTTGTCCCACATCGAGTAGAATGGGATGACTAATGTGGTACTTAAGTGGCTTGGCTCTCACTTCAATAGTTGGCTTTTGGGGTGTGGTTCTCCAAGGTACATAAGTACCTAACAATGATATCAGAGTTGGTTGTCGACGTTTCAAAAAGGAGCACTGACAAAGGGTTTTGACCGAGTGTTTCCGAGTGATGCACTTAGACACCCATAAAAAAGAATTAAATCTAATCAAATCCAATTTAAATATCCTCCCTCAACTCAACCCTCCACCCCACAAAAAATTATGTCGTTCTTCTCTAACCAAATGCCCCACAACACCTAAAAGAAGAACAAAAAAAAACAAAAACAAAAACTAGACTGTCAACCTTTTGTCGTGGAAGGGAGGATTCGAACACCTCCTCAAAGATCAAACAACACCCTCTATTACAAACTGACGCATCCCCAAACGTCTTAAAGAACTGATTCCAGAAAGAGCAAGCAAAATCACAAACCCAAAGCAAATGATCAAGGCCCTCTTCCTGCCTCCTATAAAGAACACACCATGGAGGCTGTAACATTATGCAGGAAAGCCTTTGGATATGGTCTTTGAGTATACACTCTCCCAACAAAAACTTTGTTGTGGACTGAACCATATTTTCCCATGATAATCATGACAAAGAATCTGGCTTTTGAAGGAAGAGCTCCATTACCACTTGGCTAGGTCAGTTAGTTTACTATGTGCTTGATTCCTTGTACCTGGCCTCGCTAAACTTCTTGTGAAATAGATTCTCTCTCTCTCTAGAGCTCTGTGTGTGTGTGTGGAAAAGAGTGAAATAGATTGTCTTTAAAGTTTTGTTTAGATTTAGTTTAATGAACCGAGTAAACTAATATATATTAGGTGATTTTGATGTTGTGCATCTTCTCTTTTCCATAGATCATTTCATTTGCTAATTTATCATAGTACTTAACATAAAAGAATTTAGAAGTTAATAGAGTCACGTGCATTGCACGTAGAATTATTGTAGTAAGTAGAATGTCCTTTTAACACTTTGCAGCCTGGTTTCATATTATCGCCTATTGGTCCTTCTTCAGGTTGGACAAAGGTGTTATCGTGTATATTTGTGATAGTCGTGGTGTTCGAGATATATATGATTCAGATGGAAGTAACACTGTAGCAGCTTCAGAACCTTTAGCTGTGTTGGTAACTTTCAGTTCTATTCTCTTTCTAAATAAAGCCTGCGAATATCTCATCTATTATTACTATTTACTTCATCATTACAACCTCTCTAGTAACTCAAACTGTTAATCTTTAACATTTCATCAAAGCAGACTTCCAGTTATGGATTCCGCATCTTCTTCAAAATAGATTCCTTTAATATTTCTATCGCAATTATGATTATCCTCTTATAACCTCTCTTCCCCTCTACATCATTCTTATGCAGCATTTTCTGTCTAATATCTGAACATTTGAAAAATCTAGTGTACGGAAAAATTTAAGATTTTTTAACCTTATTGTGATCTTTTTCATATAACGCTTATGTCAGGTGAATAAGGGAACTGCTAGTGCAAGTGAAATCCTAGCCGGAGCATTGAAAGATAACAAGCGTGCTATGTTGTTTGGAGAACCAACTTATGGGAAAGGGTAAGAACTTTTTGCTGCGGCACAAAACATGACAAGATGTAATATCCATATTCTTAACAAGAATTTGCATCCTTCTCTGTAGCAAGATTCAGTCGGTCTTTAAACTATCCGATGGTTCTGGCTTGGCTGTTACAGTAGCTCGTTATGAGACACCAGCTCACATCGACATCGACAAGGTCTCTCTATCTCTTATCCACACAAACACACAGGCACTTCTCAGGAATCAAAGTTCTTAACTCACCCAGATCTTCTGCAGGTCGGAGTGATTCCAGACCGTCCGCTACCAGCATCATTTCCCAAGGACGGAGATGGTTTCTGTAGCTGCTTCGAGGACCCTGCTTCTGCTTGCAATATCAACAGGGTACAACTATTTTCAAGATGATGAAGATTTTTTTCCATTGAATTGACATTATTATTTAACTTGGATGGTCAGTTAGCATTATCTTGATTGATCAAACATTCTTTATATCTTATAATTCTATAGGTTTCTGTAATAGCAATTATTCACAAAGCTATTCAAGCACAGCACGTTTGATTTATATTATAATGAAAGCAAATGCCAGGTCAAGATTCTCAATCCCATCATTTTATCTTTGTCCAAAACATAAAATTCCTGATGCTTTCGTTGCTTTAGTTAACCAAAACGTTGATCGAAAATCCAAGAGATCAATTAAGGACAATTTGGGAACCCGAGGTGGTTCTCAAGACAGATCCTGCTTACACTGTACATAAGAACAGTTTTGAACTTCTTATTCTATCCTCAACAAGAGAGCAATTTGTTGAGGTTTTAAATAACCAAAATAGTGAGTAAAAATTTGATTAATTATAGAAGACTAGAACTAGATGAGTATTCATCTAAAGCATCCTAGTCCATGAACCCAAAAATGGGAAAACAGCAATTAACAATCTCAACAACAAGGGAGTATCGCTTTTCTTTTCTCTCCAACTCAACTTACCCTTCTCCATTGATGTGCTGCTTTGTTTTTTGCCTCTAACCCTAGATTTTGCCTTTCTCTCAGATCCAACTCCATCAAGATCCTCCCATCCACCAAAACTGGTTCCACTTCTGCCCTCTTTTCTAACTTCACCATTGCCACCAACTTCCCATGACTGATATCCATAGCCCATCTTTCTATTACCTTCCCCATTTCCTCTTGCTTCTTCTTCTTCTTCTTCTTCCTCCTGAACCCTACTCGTCCCAGCGCTGTAAAATGGCCTCTTCCTGGTCCTGCTTCTAGTTCTGCGCTTTGGCTTCCTTTCTGGTGTTCCCCACAACTTCTCTAATGCCAGAGATATGATTGATTGGCCTAGTGGAAGGGCTAACGCCATTAAAAAAGCTTTTGGTCCTGAGTTTAACAGCAATGAGAAGATTATGGGTGGAAGTGTCCAGCCGTAGGATTTGAATACCTGCACTGACCAAGATGAGTTGATGAATTAACCCAGAAATGTAAAGAATGTACAAAACACACAACAAACCAAGCCTAACATAAAAGGAGACCCCAAGAAACAATCCAAAGTGACTCTAATCCAACAAAATCAACCTAAGATGATCATAGTTACAAAAAGGCCTACTGACTGATGCCTACCCCCAAACCTCTCTAAAAATTGCCATTCACCCAAAAAAGCGAACTCGGGAGCATCTCTGGGTAATTTTATCAAACACTTGCTGTGCAAACTGAGCTCTCTCCTTGAATTTTTCCAATTAATTCTACATTAACTAATACCCATTGTAGGAAAATGGAAACAAAAAGAGAACAAAGAAGCATCAAAGGGATGTATGTATGGATGATTCGAATTTGAAAATCCATTTAAGTTGCAGAAGAAAAGAGGATTAGATTACCTTGAAAATCCAGACACTATCGATTACTTCATCCAAGATCCCAGAAGGTTGGTCTTCGAATTCCGGCTCCGGCTCATCGGACCACCAACGCCGCCGATTCTTCCGGGTGGTGGTTCGGAAGCGAATGCCGGGATCGAAGCCTTGTTGGTGGTCGTCTTCGTCGTCGGCTTCAGAGTGTTCATGTCTGCGTCTGAAATTGTGGGAGCTGAAGGTTTCGGCATTGGAGTCGGGAGGACGGTAGTGGAGTGTAGAGGAGAAGCGGAAGGGAGAAGAAGAGGGAAAGGGGAAAATGGGCCGCCATGGAAATGGATGAGAAGGAAGAAGAGTAGTGGAGGGAGGAGGAAACAGGGCCTTCATTACGCCACGTTATCCCTTTTGTTTTTGTCTCTCTCACTCTCTTCTTCTCTGTTAAAACCTTCTTCCATCTTCTTCTACGTGCCGTTATTGAATGTTCGCGCGAAAGAGGAAAAAACAAAGACAAAATAATAATAATAATAATAATTAGATCAATTTAATATGAGATAAATGTAAGGTAAAAACCACCCTAGGGTATGGTGGTAGTTGCAATTATACTCTCAAATTTTTAATTGTAGAAATTGAGCCCTCAAATTTATATAAGCATCAAAATTAGACACTCAAACTTACATAATTGTAGAAATCGTAATAATCATATAAGTTTTAGGGTTTAATTTTTATCGTTTAGAGATCCAATTTCTATAATTAATTTAAGTTTGAGGATCTAATTTTTATATTTGTATAAGTTTGAGGGGTTCAATTTTTACAATTAAAAGTTTGAGGGTGTAATTGCAACTACTATCATATTTCAAGAGTAATTTTTGCAATTTGTCCTTAAAGATTAGAGAGATACTTTTGGTCCTTGAACTTCCGAGAAAGTCACAAATTAGTTTCTGAATTTTAGTTGGTAATGTTTTGGTTTTTATACTTTCAAATCTATAATAATTTAGTCTTTGAACTTCAATAAGTAAGTAATAGTTTAGTCCTTGTATTCTATAATTTGTAACAGTTTAGTCTCTATCTGAAAAATATTATTAAGGTTTAATGAAATTTTATACACATGTAGATTGATAAACTAATCAGGATTCAATTTGATTTATAAATTATGAATACTAAGTCGTTAGATAAAAATTAAAACTTATTTTTGATGAAGCTTTTTATGATATGGACTAAATTGTTACTTATAATAGTTTAGGGACTAACTTATTACAAGTTTGAAATTACAGGGACTAAATCGTTATTGATTAAAGTTCAAGAACTAAATTATTACTTTTATGAAAGTTTTTGGACAAAGTATTTTGTAACCTAAATTTAAATTTTGTTTATAGTACAATAATTTACATGGAGGGGCATCAAAACCTCGGACTTTAATGGAAGAATGTATAATAATTTATCACTCAGTTAAGCTCACTTTGACAAATAAATTTAAATTCTAAATTGACACAAGTTAATCAATTTAAGATTATTTTTAAATAAAAAATTAATCACATTTAACGAAAAACCAATCTATCTATTTGATTTTTACATTAATTCTTACTTTAAAATAAGTTTTATACAAGTGAAAGTTATGCATCAACGGTTTTATTGTTTTGAAATGAAATTTTAATGTAGAGTCTACATTTGTTCAAAGTTTGAAATTTAAACTAATATAATAAACTTCAGGTTTTAATTAAGGGAAATTACAATGGGTGGCAATTTCAATATGGTTTTAATTAAGGGAAATTACAATGGGTGGCAATTTCAATATGCTATTTTGTAGGTGTGTCACCCATATTTGATATTTTGCAAATATGGCAAAAACTTCAAATCTGGATTTCTAAAGATTTTTTATTCCATATTTGCCCTAAACAATCAATTGATAGAGAGAGAAAGAAAGATAAAGAAAGAGGGAAATGGTGGCCAGCTATCGGACGTGAGGCAGTCGACGAAGGTACCCGACAGGGGAGGTGGAGCGGTGGTTGGCAACGGATGTTGTGGAGCATAGCTAGTTGGTGAAAGAGAGATGTTGGGAAAAAGAAAGAGAGAGAGAGAGAGAGAAATTGAGAGAGAATAGAGGCAACTGGTGACCGTTCGGTCGCCAGAGGTAAGCGGTGGGGTAGCGATAGATGGTGTGGAGGAATGTTGGTTGGTGAAAGAGAGATGGGGGTTTGTTGCTGGTGTTGCGAAGAAGACTTTAGTGAATCATTATCAAAGTTTATCAACAGTATATCAAACAAGTATATCAACAGTATATCAGTCTAGTGTATTAGCATTATAAAAGAGTGTATCGGCAATATAAATGAGTGAATGATTGATAAATTTATCAGTAGTTTATCAGGCAAGTACATCACTTTTAAGTATATCAGTCAAATGTATCAAATTTATTAGCAGTATAAAGGAGTGCATGATTGATAAATATATCAAATATATTAGTCAAACACATTGTTATCAAGTATATCAGTCAAGTGTATCAAGTGTATATCAGTAGTGAGGGCATTTGCGACATTTTACATCTTTTACATGTGGGTTGGGCTGTGTTTTGCCATCTTTGCAAACAACAAACATATGCGCTATGGGTCTAATTAATGTATTTTGCTTTGCCCTTTTTGCAAGTGACCCTTTAATTATTACAACATCCGTAGTTTTTAAGTATATATTGGTTTTTTCCCTTATTTTATTATTGTTCACTTTAATTACAAGTTTACTCCACGAACCTTGAGGTTTAGTTCCTAAGCTTTTAAAAGTGTCTAACTGGTACCTGAACATTCAATTTTTTTTTGTCTAATAAGTCTATGAGCTTTAAAATTTTTGTGTTTAATCGCTCCTTGAAAAATTCTAAATATTCTTAAAATCAATTGATTTATTAGAGATAAATTTGAATTCTATGTTTAATGAAATCCTAAACTTTCAATTTTATGTCTAGTAAATTTGTAATTCAATTTTTTTTTGGAAGTACAAGTACTTCATTTCTAATTTTGGAAGTCTACAAACTAAATAAACACAAACGTTGAACTTAAAACTCATTTTGTAAGTTAACCAATTAATATGGATAATTGTATCAATTTGAATAATAAACTTTCACAAGTGAATCAACGTATACAATTATTTTGTCTTGATTTTATTTAAAATTAGCTCAAAATCACTCCAATAAAATTATTATTCTCCAAAAATTTCACCAAAGTAGCAACAAATATTATCATATAATTCTTTCTAAATAAATAAAGAAAAATAACGAAGATCTATCAATGAGAAACCGCTCAAATTTAATGAAAACTTCTACTATCTATTTGATTCTTGCATTTTCACTAATTTATATTAATCTTTGGATTTAAAGAAGTTTTATACACATGTAAAAATTAGGGCTCTTTCCAAATATAGAAAAATAAACCAAACTATTTACAAATATAGAAAATTTTTACAGTCTATCAGTGATAGACTGCGATAGAATTCTATCGCTTTCTATCGCTCAAGCAATAGAATTCATTTACTTGAGCGATAGAAAGTGAAAGAATTCTATCACGATCTATCACGGATAGACAGTAAAAATTTTCTATATTTGTAAATAGTTTGATATTTTTTCTATTTACAGTAATTTCCCTAAAAATTATGCATTAATGTTTTTAAATGAAATTATAATATATGGTTTAAATTGATTTACTAAAAAAGTTTAGGCCTTGTTTGATAATAATTTGGGCACCATTTGGTGACCATTTGGTTTTTAGTTTTTGGTTTTGGAAAATTAAGTGTATAGACACTACTTCCATCTCCAAAATTCTTCGTTTGTTATCTACTTTTTACCGATTGTTAAATCAAGCCAAATTTTGAAAACAAAAAAAAAAAGCTGTTTTTAAGAATTTGTTCTTGTTTTTGGAATTTAGCTAAGAATTTAACCATTGGTACTTAAAAAGATGCAAGTCATGGTAAAAAATGAAGAGGAAATAGATTTAATTTTCAAAAACAAAATGGTTACAAAACGGGACCTTGATTATTGAAACTTATAAATACTATTTGTAACAAATGGTTGAGAAGCTTTTATATATATATAGTTTTCAAAATTTTGTTTAGGTTGTTAGATTTTGTGTAGGAATTCAAGTATTTTTTTAACAAAAGTTTTACTCCCTAAACTATGTTGGAAGAACTATAATTGAGAAATTGAGGAGTAGCAAACATAAATTTGGAGAAAAATATCAATTTACACTCCTAAAATTCTAGGGTTGTATCAATTTAAACATTCAATCAATAATTATAACAATTTAAACCCTTAATTTTTACAAGTGTATCAGTTTACCCCCTTCTAATTTAAATTGAAATATATGGTGCAAAACATATAATTATTTCAATTAAACTTTAAATTATGTTATAAGTGAACCAATTTATATTCTTTATTAAGATTACATTTGAAAACCCTTCATGCATTAAATTCTTATCTTAATTGATTGTCTAAATTGTTTTGCTTGTAAAAATATGAATGTTTAATTGATAAAATTATATGGATATAATCTCAAAATTATAAAGGTATTAACTGATGTTTTTTTAAAAGAAAATTTGTGATAGACGTTGATTGAAGTCTATTAGTGATATAAATTATAGAAGTATATCACTAATAGATGCTGATAGAAGTCTATTGATATATATGAGTATTTTTTTTACTATTTTCGATAAATAATTTGACATTTTTTTTCTATCGGTGAAAATTTTTCTTTTTTAAATTTTAAAATAGAAATAAAAAACAAAATCGTTATTAAATCAGTCCTAATTTTAAATTGATACAATTAATGGTGGCAATTATTATGTGAAAAAGGAAAAAGTGCTTTGCTAATAAGCATTCAGCCCAAGCGTAGCATCGTCAGGCACAGAGCCGAACTAAGGAAAAACAGAGGAAAGTTGGTTCCTTCATCAGGTAAGAATCTTGATCGACTTCATCTTCTTCGTCTCCATGCCTTTCTTATTTCTTTGGGTTTCAATCTTCTTTCATTTGCTTCATCTCCTGCAAAATCCCATTCCGCCGAGTTACCAATTCAAACAAACCTATTGGTTTTCATTATTCTTTTGATTGCCCACAGAAATGAGGCCTACACCGATGGAATTCTTTGCGGAGCTGGAAGAACATGGATCGACGGTTGCCATGGACGTGGACGATGTAGACCCACTTGAGATATTGGGCGAGGGTGTCATCTCGGCCGAGAACAAGCTTGCCGACGCCGATTTCTTCAATTCCTTCGAGGACGATTTTGATGACTCTGACATCAACTGAGATTCTTTTGCGTGGTTTCGTTCAAAAGAAGTAGTTAATTTCCCAATTCTATGTTTTTGCTTCTCTTGATGAAACAAAGATGATAGATGCTACCATGCCCTAGTTTGTTTTAGCCTTTAGGGAATTCACTGCTCTGTTTGCTTCGTGATAAATTGAATACTTTTGACATGCCTTACTTTCTGAACTACTTGATTGGTTATCCCATATTTTCTTTTGCCTCTCAAGCATGATGGTTGTTAACCTTGTAATCTTTGTCATTAGTTGCAAGGTGAACTAAGGGGAATGTGTTTATATGTAGCAGAAAACATGTACTTTGTTATGATGTTTAGGACATATTTGAGAGGCGATTTTGAAATAGTTAAAATCACTTTTGTCATATTATATTGAAAATAATCATTCAAACCAATGTAATGTTTGATTTTACCCTCTTAAATAAGATTTTTGTATCATCAAAATTGATTTTGAATGATGAAAAATATGTTTTGAAGTGATTTTCAATATGACAAAAGTGATTTTAACTATTTTAAAATTACTCTCAATATGTCCAGATACTAAGTGTACTCCATTTGGGTTTTGAGGAGGACCATAGGTCAGACATAATGTCCTTGGAGTGTAACTGCTTGGCTGAAAAAATTGGCCGCTTGCTAGTAAGTATGACCTTCTCCCTACTTTCTTTTATAGTTCATTTCTGTTAGTCTACTTTTACTAATGTATAAAGTATGGATTGAGAACAAAGTGGGGGCATCAGTGTGTCATATTCATAACATTTCATTCCACAATTATCTTGTAAGCTGTGGACACCCTTATAATTGGTCAAGCCTATGGTTAAGTCTTGAACGAGTTGTTCCCATTTATCATCTGTGAAGTAGATAGAATTTTCCTTGCATTTTGGAACGATCTGTTACGTATGGACAATAGGTTTGTTTTGACCAACAAACCTAGATAGAATTGTTGATAGGTTTCATGGGCACCCCTCTTTTTTCTCTTGAACGGGATCGAGCGGATGGAGTTGGAATGTTTTGTTATTAAGGGTTAAATCATGGTGAATGAATTCTCATCATCTAAGCTCAAGTCAGCTTGATCTAGATCCTCACGCTGTGTAGTTTAAACTCATAGATAAAACATATGAGATGCTTTTGATCACTCTGTGTAGTGGAACTTGGAAAGTCCTATGTTTCAATTGAACCCCCTTTAGTATTTAGTTTTTATCGAGTTCATCATTGTAACATGATACCAATTACCACATGGGGTGGAGGGTAGGCATGATTATCGAATTCGATCTTGTAGTATGTGAGAATCTAGAATAACTTGTAGATTACCTCCAGTACATAGTTTCTGTCTAAAGTACACTTGGGGCCCCAAGCCATCTCATGATGATCACAGGATACTAGGAGAGGGTTCAAACACCAGTGTAGCTTTCTTGATGTAAATTTTGGTAGATCACTGAATGTAGGGGATCATCACATTGCCAGTTAGGAGAGTTGCAGTTGGGACTTGGGTGGGTGTTTATTAGAGAGATTATGAAGACAGTTAGACACATAGTGAAGTATATGATGGATTTGCCATCTCACTCAAAATCACAACCACAATGTGTGATGAACCCACAACAGCCCCAAGAAATGATTGCACATGCTCTTAGTCATGTGAGTTCTTTTCTCTGTAAGTTTATAGAAGCATTGGTACATGGCATGATTACATTTGCGGTTGAGCAACGGTGGAATTTAATGAGCAAGTTTCTAGTTCGTGAAGATGATGTATTATGTATACAAGTCCACACAGAAGAACAAACACAACTCAACTAGAAAGCTTAGGTATGGACTAATTCCATTTAAATACTATAATGTCCCTGGCCTAGGATTTAGAATCCTTATTACACCCCAAACCAGGATTTGGAGTCCGGATTTGACGCCTAGGCTCCTACATCACTTGGCCACACTATTTATATCTTTAAGAAGAGTGAAGATTATTCCCACAAAGTAGCATGAGTCCATTCAGCATTCTTTATCCTCACTCATCTGTTTTCTAGAAAAATTTTCAAGAGGTCACCTAAAGCACGTTTGACTTTGGAGTTCCTATGATTAAGCCACCAAAAAGTATATTGGTGTAGGTAGTATCTTTCAATTCTTTTAAGCATTTCTTAACCATACTTTCATATTCTTAGGATCCATTTCATTCGAATGTGATCTTGGTCCATTCATGTACCCTTTCTAAACTAGAGATGTGTTTGTTTGTTTGTATGTTTGTTTTTTAGGTAAAAGAATGTTTTTTGAACAACTTAGAATGAATAGTAGAGAGTGATTTCTCTAAGGTGTGGGATTAGTGAACTACTTCATATCCTAGAACTGTTAACCTTTGAAAGATTCCTCAAACTTCATGGGTAAATGGGAAGTTTCAAGTTTCAACTGTAAGTGTGCATGCATACGTTCACTTAGTGCCAATTTGAGAATAAGCAACACATCTTTAGAACAATTGAACCTCAAAATCATTGTTCTCGGTTATTTTTTAGATATTGTGGTCATTTGTAAAGTTTATATGAATTTGTTTTAGTTCAAACAAGAGTATGTAAGTTTAGATTTGAATCTCTAATCTCTTGATAATGTTATCGATGTTATCTAGTTAGTTTTGCCATGTTTATCTCAAATTGATACATTAAAGAAAAGCAAATAGTCGCCAAAACGAGAAAAAAAAAATCAAATGTAATATAGTTCAATTAATCAATACATTAGTATCATTAAATTAAATTCTTACATTATAGTTGAATGATAAAAAAAATGAAATAATCAATTTTTACTTTAAACATTAAACTTTCATAATCGAATTCCTTCTCTATTGTTTCATATTTATTTTTAGTTGATTCGATTTTAAATAAACTCAAAAGTACTTCTACAAAGGTAACAAGAAAATTTTCACACTTAATTTTTCTTAAATAAGTAGAAAACAAAATTTGGGAGTTAGCAAAGATAGATACTCATACTAGTGAAAGTCACTATTATCCACTTATAGCATAGGTTTAAATGGTCATACTTGTGATTCTCTGTTTATGTTGATTTATTATAAATTGGTCACTCATAAATTCAGAATTTTTAATTTTAATTAATTTCATATATGTAATAATAAAATGTCTTTAAAAAGTGCACTAAAAAATCCTTAAATGCATGTGAATAATCATGAATTGAGAAAAAGTACAACCAAGTCACAGTAACTATAATAATAAGAAGGTTAAATGGTAATTTAGTTCTCTTTTAAAAAAATATATCTACTAGTATTATAAAGTTTAAAAAGTTCGTGTATTTATGTTTTTTTAGTTTATCAATACATATAGTAAGAGATTCAAATCTCCATACTTAGGTTAAAAGTTTTTATTTTATTTTATTTTATTTTTTTTTTATTTTAGCGTGTTTAGGGTTGGGAACGAGATGAGGTGAGGCCGGGCCTGACAAGGGTGGAGAATTTTTCATCTCATCCTTAGGAGAAAATTAATCTCCATTTTCACCATTTGAAGGCAAGGATGAGGATGACAAGGATTCATGTTATAGTCGTGTTTAGGTTTTTTCTACTACTTTTTCAAAAAAAAATTAAATTACATATTTTATGCTTCATTTTTTCTTAAGTGATTGTTTTATTTTTGACATTTTCGAAAACATAACTGTCAAAACATGGACAAGTGGTGAGAGATTTCTAGAATGAAATATATAAATAAAATTGCAACGAGTATCCATACAAAGAAACGTGATAATGCTCAACTTGCATTCAAATGATCCAAAAAAAGAAGGTCAATGTGTAGAGTGCTTTTTGGAAAAAAAAAAATACCTTTTTGGTCCATGAGTTTTGAAAATAGGTGCATTTAGTACTTGATGTTTCAAATTAGTCATTTTGGTTACGAGTTTTCAAAAATAGATTTAAAAACTCCTTCTAAAAAATTTTAAATTTAATATTAAAAAGTTTATAATGCTGGCAAGATGTCATGGTTAAAAATATTTTTGTAATATTATCCATTCATTCTCTTCTCTCCTCTCGTTTCCCTCTCCTTTCTTGTTCTCTCTCCTCTTCTTCATCCTCGTCGTTGTCGTCAACCATCCCATCTCTCCATAATGCAACATTCATTCTATTGACATCTTCATCGCCATCGTAATTATCGTGGATCTTGGACTTAGAAGTCCTAAGTCCCTTGACAGAATCCTTAAATAACACGGATAAGGGGAGAAGAGCAGCGATCGGGGCATTGGAGTCCAATTTCATACCGGTGAAATTCTTTATATTACTTAGTTACGCACACAAAATACCACCAGAAAATCAGACAGATGAAGAGGGAGCAGAGAGAACAAGAGAGGACATAATAGAGATTGAAATGAAAAAAAATTAAAAAGTATACTTTTTTTCCATGTCTATCTTTCACGTCTATTATTTTTATATTAAATTTAACCTTTTTAAAGCTAGGACCAAAATGTCTAATTTGAAATATCTTATACTAAATATTCTTCAGAGGAATCAAAAAGTATTTTTTTTCTTTATTTCTTTATTTTTTTAATAATAAAAATCATTTTTGTGAGTTCTTTCTACTTCTTGATTTCTTTCTTTTTCTTTTTATTGAACTAAAAAAGAATATATATTTAATTAAATAAAATAAATTTTATTTCTTTTTTGTACTTTTTTTTGTTTTAGAAATGTAACTTACAAAATATATATATATATATATATATATATATATATATATATATATATATATATTAGTTCAATGTATTTTTAAATGTCCAAATTTAGTCCAAATATTTTTTTATTAAATCTTAAATTTAGTACTAATGTTTATTGAAATGGGCTAAATATATGTAAATATATGTGAATATGTTGTCAAAAATTTAAAATGAAAATGTTAATAAAATAACAAAGTAAAAAAAAGTTTGAAAAATCAAATAGGGACTATAATTTGAAATCCAGCTTACTTATGTTTGTTACTAAAACTTGGTTGAAGTATAAACTCTCACTCTTAGTTTACGTTCTCGGATATTTTCTCATCTAAAATGGATAGAATTTTTTTGGCATTTTTATTTATTTGATATATATATATATATATATGTATAGGGACAAATCTATTAAAGGGACAAGGAGCACGTGTCCCCGATGAGATTTTATATATATATATATATGTGTTGGTTTTTATTAAATATATAAAAAAGTTAGTTATATTTTAAATATAATATACTTAGTTTCGACACTAACACATTGTGTGAGGGCGCCAAACCAAGGTTTGTCTCTAAACTAGTTTTTTTCTTTTTGTTTTTCATTTTAAATTTTGATTGCTTTAAGTTATTTAATATCTAACTTTTAACTTGCAATCAACCTAACAAATATTCTATATTTCTCTTTTTCTACTTTTTGAAAATGAATTATTCACGCATATATTAATAATTTTTTTAATTTTTAATTTTGAAAATATATATAATATTTAATTTTTAGTACACTTGAAACATGTCAGAAAACTTAATTTCATTTTAACACACATATATAAAATTATACAAATATTTTTTGAATTTTATAAAATCGTTTTACGAAAATTGATTAAATGATTTTTGCTTATATAAGGTGAATAATTCTATAAATGCTTATAATAATAATTTTTAGTTAGTATTACTTAATATAAATTTAATATATCAATGCATTTATAATTATATTTATATGAAGGTCAATTACAAGTTTACTCCTAAGTTTTAAAAATTGTGACTAATAAATCCCCAAACTTTCAATTCTGAGTCTAGTCCCTTGAATGTCTAATAAATCTTTAAAATACTTCAATTTTATATTTAATAAATCTCATAAATATTAAAAATGTTTGAAAATTAACCGTTTTATAAGATTAAATAAAAAGTTTGACAAAAAAAAAAGTTTTGTGCCTCATTGAATGTTATATTTTAAACTTTGTAGCTGATAGATACATTAATTTTAAAAAGATGTCTAATCGTACCTATTAAGCGCAAAGTTTAATTTAATGTCTAATATAACTTTTAAGTTTTAACATTTTCAAATATGTAAGAGACCTATTAAATATAAAATTGATATTTTATGAATTTATTACACACAAACATTAAAAGTTCGAGGACATATTACACATTTTTTTAAAGTTTATAAACTATATAAATACAAATTTAGAATTTCATAGACTAAACTTCTTACTTTATATCCATTTGTGCCTCCATCACATGGAGTTCTGGATCTGCCACTTTGTATATATATAATTGAGACAAATTCTAGAGACAATAATTTATACGACCTTGAAATTCCTTAGCAGCACTGATATGTAGCACTAATGACTTCAGACAAATTTTTTTTTGCTTTATTGTACTTGTTGAGAATCTCACATTGAAAATATCGGGAGACTCTAGCCTTATAAGATAAATGGATGGTATCATAGCTTACAAAAGCCCAAAGAATTGTGATTACACTACATTGAGGAAGGGGGTGTTTGTCAATAATATTATTTGTTTTATTAATGTGGGATCTACCCAAGGTGATAATAATATTTTTGGTTAATTTAATTTAATAACAATTTAACTAGTTGAAAGATTTATAATCATTTTTTAAACGTAAAAGACTGAAATATTGGATTTTAACGACTCAATGTCCAAATAAAAATTAAAACTCAACATTTATGCTTTTTTTTACTGTAATTTGATTAAAAATATATAATTTTTCAATACTTGAATTTAAGATTAAAATACTATCATTTTTAAATTAGTTAAGATGACAAAAGTCACCTATTAAAATTAAAATATCAAATTATTAAAACAATAAGTTAAGTAAAATTATAACTTTATTAATTTTAGTCAATTCTCTATTTTAATTTTTTTTAAAACAATTATTCTTCTAAATTTTTTTTAACCGAATGGAATTGAATTTGAATTACAAATTACAAATTACTAAACTAATGTTGGTAAAATAAACAATATTTAATTTTAGATTAGTCATGTTAAAAACAATTATTTAATTTAAAAAATAAATTTATTCAAGGAGAAAAGTATATGAATAATATTAAATATAACTTAATTATGTACAAATTAAATATATATTTCATTTTTCACAGAATTATTTCAGAAAAACCACTCAAAATATTTTGTGTACATTAGTTTTTTTTTTCCACATATTTAAGTTAAATTTAAAATAACAAAAGTATAAGAAACACAATTTTAATTTTGAGTTTAGATATATTTGAAAGATATGAAAATTAGTTTATTTTAAACTTAAATATATTAATATAATTAATATAAAATCTAACCACGTATTAAATATAAGAAAATATTTCACAAACTCAAGATTTATAAATCTACACTTCATTCTTAGGCTTCCTAAGCGTGCATTCCAAACACATACTTCTTAAACCTAAAACTTCAAACACAATTTTCTTAACCTCATGCTACCTAAACCCTGGCTTAACATTAGACTTATCAAGAAAATCTCACCCACGAGGTAAGTAGAGATGTCCGCTTTTCACACGAAGATGGGACCGCAGGGACCCGCCTCGACCAGGGTGGGGATTCCCCGTTTAGGTGGGAAATGGGGGAGTGAGTGGAGGAACAGAAAGCTAAATGGGGACGGGGAACATACCCCATCTCGCCCCCACCCCGTTAAGCTTTTTTCTTATATTTATTATAATAATTTAATGTTATATTATTTATTTGTATAATATAAATATTATATTTAATTTTTAAGATTTGTTGTTTAATGGTCAAAATGATGAATATTGAATTCTAATAAATTTTGATTATATATATAAATAATTTGATAGATAATTATTTCTTTCAAATTGAAAATTTTGAGTAATCTCTCTTTAAATTCTAATTGTCCACATGGAACTAATCATATAAAAATTAACTATTTAATTAAATTTTCTTCATAATAGTGATTTATATTAATTGATTTTTTAAAGAAAAAAAACAAAGAGAGAAAATTTCCTAACGGGTCCCACTAGAAATCTCCAACTCGATCTATATGAAAAATTTGGTGGGGACAGAGGAATGAAATGGGGAGGCGGAAGTAGGGAGCGAGGAAGTCATCCTTGGCCCCGCGACGCCCATTTACTCTTTAAAGAAGGCAACAACAATGAGCCATTATATAACTATCTCTTCTTGAATAAGCATGTTTGGTCGACATTAATTGCACCTATTGAATTTAGAAAACACTAACATTCAAATAGTCGTGCCCTATCACTAGATGACAAAATAACTTTAAAAATACATTTTTAGCCATCCAAATTTGCATGGAAATTTCTCGGCGGTTATGAACTTCCTAAAATGGTTTATCTTTAAAAACATACTCGTTTCTCTAAAAATATGAAAGCAAGAATCGGCAAGAAGCTTCGAAGGAGAAAACAATGTATCAAATATATTTGGATTTTTTAGAAATAAACCAAGATATATTTGACAAGTGCATGAACAAGAAATTTTGTACAACATATTATTTTATATACTGAACAATGTGGGCAATGTATATTTATATTTTTTAATATATTTATAAATACACCAAAAAATAATTCATGATATATGCAATGTATATTTACATTTTTCAGTATATTGCTAGTATACTTGATATATTTGATATTTCAATGAAGAGGTGATGGACTTTTCAGCTAGAAATATAGAAGAAAATAAACGAACTCTCCTAAACGAAACATTAATTTGAAATATACCTGCATTTAATGAATATCAACCGAAATTAATAAATAACAAAAAAATTAAAATTAAAATTCCAAAATGATGTTAATAATAAAAAGTATTATATATTTCTAAAATTTATTGATGAAGAGGTAATATAATTAATGATATTTCAAAACATAAATTTCTTATATAATTAATACTAAATTTAGAATAATATATATTTTTTATTTTAAAATGTTACAAAATTAAAAGATGAGGCTAAACATGTCTCAAAATATCGAAAATCTAGTTACAAAATATTATTAAATTTCAAGACATTTGTGAAATATTAATAATGTAATATGCTAAATCCCTAAACACTAAGTGGGTTATTAGCCCAATCCATTGTGCACCCAACTCAACTTGAAGACCCGAATTTTCTTTTTTTAAACCTAAATAATTACAAATTAAGTAAAGTAAGTATTCGTTTTGAATGACTTTTAAATGTTTAAAAATATATTCTATATGAAAAAAGAAAAATTTAACTCCTAAAAAGTCATTCCAGATTATATCAGTAAATAGTTTGTATGATTGTATTGAATCTGTGAGTTTTATTCTCTTCAGATTAGGGTTATTACCTTTCTAAGTCCAACCAAATTAGTAACCACAGTCCATATACATACAACTCTCTACTCTTTTTTTTTTTTCTACTAATAAAATAAATAAAAACACCACTCCGTGATAGAAATTATCAGAAAACGTAAAGAGTTCTTAGTACTAAAATATATCAGTTCATAAAAATTTGAGCTTGAAGAGAACTTGCTGATAAAATACTAGAAACCAAGCAAGAACTTGTCTTTGCTTCCTCCCTCTAAACTTAACTTATTTTTTCAAAAAATAAAATAAAATAATAATAATAATAATAATAATAATAATAATAAAATCTAGTTGCTGGATCAAGTGGTTTAAATTCTCAAGTGGGCTGGCCTTTATAACTGAACTTAGAAGGAAATTCTTCATGTGGAGCTGTAAAAAGAAAAACCTCCATGGCTTTGCTAAATCCTGCAGTCTTCTTCCATGGAAAATCATGACCCAAAAAAAAAAAAGAAAAAAAAAAAAAAAGAAAAGAAAAGAAAATTACACTTCATGTCCATCCAATTTAAATCAAACGTCTGGAATTGAAGGCAAACAAAGCACATACAATAATC
Source organism: Lagenaria siceraria (assembly GCA_002890555.2). Classification (NCBI taxonomy): domain Eukaryota; kingdom Viridiplantae; phylum Streptophyta; class Magnoliopsida; order Cucurbitales; family Cucurbitaceae; genus Lagenaria; species Lagenaria siceraria. The sequence goes on from CM016488.1 coordinate 18,275,658, forward strand.
ACGACCTTGACATTTGCTTTTTTTTTTTATATCTGTATGTATATGTAATTCCAGGTAAAGATCAAATCAACTAAGCACCATAACAGTTTTTAAATTACAAACAGAAAAATACAAGCTTGTACAACAATGGTGCGCCAAACTGAATTTTTGACATGCCTCTATGAGGGGATTTGCAGTAATACTGAGTAATGGATCGATCTGTTCAGCTTTGCTCCGAGCCTACTTGAAAAGCACACGCAAGCACATCCACCCTGAATCACAGTTCACACATTACAACTTATAAGTTCAGAGCTAATCTCAAGCCAAAGCAGATAATGATTGAACTTTCAGGGAATTTATTGGGCATTATGGCGAAATCAAGCATGCGCCAACTCAAACTGAATTCTTTGAACCTATCCCAACAATTTGAAATAAATTTATAGAAAAAAGAAAGTGGGAAAGAAGAAGATAATTCACATTCTGTTTTATAGCTGAGAACAAAGACTTTGTTGACATTTATCTGAAATGTAAATGAAGCTTCAATTGTTTCCAGATTCTATACTTTAGGTGTTTGACCTACGTTAGGAAAGGGATAAGAGCAACAGTTAACAACTTTTTATAAATTAGTTTGTGTTAGTAGTAGTCACGGTTGAGCGTGTACACAAGAAGTTCATAGTTGGTTCAGAGAAAGGAAAGGAAAGGAAAGGAAGAGTTGGCAAGGCTGTATGGGAGAATTTGAGGAACCTCTAACAATAGCCTGAGTTATACATCAAGAATAGAAGCTAGTTGAGATTTTCTATAGAGGTACCAGCAGCATCTGCAAATGAGACGAAACATCTATTGTGCTCTATAAATCAAATGAAAATGTTAATCTGTGTTAGAAACTTGAGAGCATTATAAAAACAATATACTTAGTAGTGACAAAATTGAGTTTATTATCGTTAGGTGGGGGAACAAACATCATACTTCCATCAACAGCTAAGTTGGCCTAAGTTTGCATCTTATAATTCAAAAGATGCCCAAAGATGATCTTTCGTCAGTGTGAAACTGGGAGTAATTTATTTCTTTACTGTCAGATTGTGGGTGGTGGGTGGTGGAGTAATTTCTTTCTTTATTTCTAAGTGATTTGTGATGTTACAATGTTGTGAAAGCTATCTCTAGATTACAGAAACCAATTTGTTAGGATTGTCTAGGGATTCAGAGGAAATTCAGAAGTAACATAGATTTTTGCGTTCACTCAAGCAAACAATTCCAAAATCTTCCGTAATTATGACTTTTTTAAATATAGGAATTGTGACATTTTTTTCAATAACCGCAATTGGAATATTTCATGTGAACTCCTTTTCTTTAGTTTGGGAGATACCTGATGACATAACCCGTAAATCTCATCCAAGAAGGCTTGTTATGTTGATAGGTTATGCTCAATCCTTATATATGATTGATTTATCCAACGTGACAACAACCGAAAGAAATGGTAGTAACCAAAACCAATATGGAAAGTATAATGATGAAAAAAAACCTTGAGGATGTGAAAGAGACAAACCAGTCAAGCTGCGCCGTATCTCATGTTGTGATTGGCAATTACTAGCATTCTAGGGCATATGTCGGAACCTACAATTGAAAAAAATAAGAAAAGTAGAAACAAAACAACTTACAACTTGAAGACATTTAAGATTACTACACAGAGAACTCATGAAATAGATCAGAACATTCAAAGCCATATCCTGTAAAATAGACATGACATCTGCTCTTTCAATATGTTTTAATATATAATAAATGAGCAGTGAGCACTTAGATTAACATCTTATATATAAGACAATGCAATCCATAATGCATAACAAAGTTAACATGTCCAAAATCCTCATAAGAAGAAAGAACAACAAAGAAAAATAAAGAGATATTTGGTCTAAGCAACAAAAATCTGAGGCGCAAGAGATTGCACTCGTATTTTTGCCAATCTCTTAGAATTAAGAAAAGTATGCACAATAAAACTAGGAACAGCAATAGAGTTGCATTTAATTGAAAGTTATTGATTTGTATTGTTGGAAGGGTTTCTTTAGATTGTATTGCTTCTTATGGTCATTTGGTTTGGGCTTCGAGTGTTTCTGTATTTTCTGATTTGGGCTTTCGGTGTAACTTTTCATTTTATCAATGAAAAAATTCCGTCTCCTTGTTAAAAAAACATAAATAGAATTCCACTTAGCATATACATTTCCATATGATAATCTGATTCTCCGAATGTCTGAAAATTGCTTCCAACTTTCATGTCAATGGCAACTAATTATATCTGAGGAATATGGACTAAGCAATATCAGAATATTTTGGTTTGATGAAGTAAGAACATCAAATCAGAGACACGCCATTCATTTCACCACAGATTATGAAAGAACAAAAAATAGACATAAAAGAAAAGATATATAAAGTCTAACCATTGATAACCATTCCAACAATAGAGCAACCCAGCATGCCATCCTATAACAAAAAAGTTACCTGATAGGTGTATTACGTGCTTTGTGCCTACCTTATTTCTAATTATCGTTTACCACTAGGTTGGTTAGAATTGTTCCTATATAGTGGTCTGCTAGTTACTGAACACACCACTAAAAAGGTGAAAGTTCAATGCAGAGAAGCTATGCTGGTAGCCTAGTACCATGTACATAATAGGGTTAGGAAGAAGAAAGCATTCCAAGACTGTTTTCTACCTCAAGCATGTTTTCGTCAAGAAAACCATATGTTGAATGATTAATAGCTTGAGAACTGTCATATTGAAGGATTCTCAACTTCCCCTCCTGTATGGACAGCCAAAAAAGACATCAAAGTTGCATTAATACTGAACTATAACAGGCAAAATAATTGTAATAAAATGAAATAAATAAATATATCTCTATCAAAAAAAAATATTTAGAAGCTAACCTTGGTCCCGTAGACTACACCACCTCCCACGGAGGGATGAAAACATGCCACATTTACCTCATCCTCTGCACTAGGAAGAACCCTCACAAGTTCCATGTTAGAAACCCTGTAAACCTAAGTTGTCAAAGCAAACTTCAGTCAATTAAGAAGAATATTAAAGGAACATTAAAAGGCTATATAGATTGATATTAATTGAACATTATCATATAAATGAACAGCAGCAGACTGGGGCAAACACAAAGGTACGCTACAGTGCCATCATAAATATAACATTGTGATTTATGATGACACCTAACACTAACAATAATTGAAGACTAAGGAAACAATGCTCATTTGAGTACAAACACCATGAGCTCTCCACGATAAAACACTTAATAAAAACTTTCTTGACCCTGTCAGCATAATTGATATGTAGCATATTCTTCCAGAAATTATATCTCCAAGTAGTACAAACTCCAACCAATTAGGTCTATTTAAAAAGAGCAAAGGACTAGGTCTTAATAGCATTGAAACTGCAAAAATGCCATGTATTATCCTAGAAAAAGATAATAATTATTTATTTTGAAACAAGTAAAAAAATTGCTAAAAGAAGTGATATCCAACTATCAGAATTCACATTTGTATTGCCCTTAAAAGATGAAATACAGAACTTTTTCCCCTTAACTAGCAAACTTAAAAGTAAAGGCTTCATGTCCACGAATTACAACTTAATGCATTACTTTCTAAAGCCAAGGGTCTTTAAACAACAAAAAGAAAATGATATTATGCGTATAAGAGCTACTTGTTAATAATGCACCAAAAAGTCAGGTGTGCACTATTGTACCATATAAAATCAATTAATATAGCTGTTAAGAGATTAATCCCTTCAAATAATCCCTTATTCCAGAATAAACAACTTGAAAGTGTTTTTTTTTTAATAAGGAACTTCAAATAGTTATAACCAATACAAACGGGTGAAAATCCCCTTTGGAACAGTGCATTGTTTCATCAGAGCTAAATAGATATAATACATCTCTTCATTTTGTACACACGATTAAAAAAATATCTTTTTCAACTCAAAAACATGTGGGTGGGAGGATTTGAACCTTTCTAACCTCTTGGTCATGGTTACCTCAATTAAACAAAAGAAATGATATTTACCTCAAGTATAGTGTATATGGGCACAGTTGTCTCTCCATCTACAACAACACTCTTAAGAAGTGAACTATGTCGACGGCCGTAAGCAAGTAATAGGTGTTCTGATGTGGGAGAGAACTGCAATTATTACAATAAGAAACTTCTGTAAAACTTGATACAACGTATTTCCTTTTTTCATGATAAAAAATTGTAGCTTAGACGAAATGAATGAAAGAATAAAAAAAGGCCACAAAGCAACAAGGCCCACCAATATGGAGACTATAAAGGAAACAGAACTAGAGAAAAGAAATTCTAAAAAAGAGGCCAATCTGTTGGAACAACTAGTTTCATTGGAGGTTTTATTTTATTTTTTTAATTAAGAAGCTAAGCCTTCATAGAGATGAATAGGAAAATTCACGGTGTAATCAAAGAAGAATCAGCCCACCACAAAAGGAGAAAAAAAATGACAAAAGAAGAAAACAGGAAAATACTCCAATGGTTGAGAATAAGATAAACTGACAAATGATTTCGAAGACTTTTGTACTTATTATATAGGGAACGATTTCGTATGGTTGGAGTTTCTTCTTGTAAAGGGAGTCCTCTCTTTCTTGTGGGTTTGGTTTTTTGTATGACCGTGAATCCTTCTATTCTCAATGAAAGTTGTTAGTTTTCATTATTTAAAACGAAAAAAAGGGATAATTAAAAATTTATTTGGTCACAAACTCCTACAAAGTATTACCAAATGAAGCCAATACCACTAGCCACAATATAGATAGATGTCCCTTTTCTGGAAAGGATTTGTACAATTAATTGAAGTACAGATATTGACATGCATGAAAAATACACCTAAATCTTCAAACCTTAACTAAACATTGAACTCAATCCTTCCATTTAATGAGCCACACTAAGTATGCAAAAATAAAACTTTTCACAGTAAACATAATCTCCGGCAGCTTGAACTTAAAGACATAGAATTTGCAAACTAAAGGTGATAGTAGAATATGTTTTTCTTAATTAGAAAAAGGTCTTCGAGGATTTATGTATAGAATACAGAAAACTCATGCTGTTTAAGGTACTTAAAGGAACATAACAGTCCTTATCATTAACAAACCTGTATAGATGTTAGACAATGGGCAGCTCTTATTGCTCGAGATGCTAGTACCAAACCGAACCTAAATAAAGAGAGATAAATTTGAAGTTATAAAAAGGAAAAATATCAACCACTATCTTCAATCATAATGTGAATTGTGAAGAAATATTACGTTGCCTCCTCCAAAGAGTATATCCGAAGCTCGTACATGACCTGCTGAGCAGAAATTGGGTGTCGTGTAGGTGATGTTGCAGCACCAGTTGTATCATTATTAGCATGGCTTTGGAATCCAGGATCAGCTTCCATATGTGGTAACATGCATGCCACACATGCTGCCAAAAATCTCCCACAAGGTGAAAAATGGGCACCCATTTCACTGCAACAACATATTTGTAGAAAGATGGTTAGCGAGACCAGACTCCAAGAATCGAACAAAATAAATGCTTTGCAACCATCCCATATTCTAAATATCCCAAATAAGGCTAATGCCAGGTACATATGTATTAAAACTAGTGGAAAGACACAATCATCAAATGGTTGCTTCCAACGTCACAGTTATGGCAGTATATAAGTATATAAGTATAATGGAGAGTTAAGAAGCAGATAGATATTGCACGACTGCAAAAGAACATACCTACAAAGAACAGCATGCGGAATTATTAACCGACATCTTTCATCATCCAGTGGAGCACAAGGATTTTTAACATCATGTGACCATATCCTGAGTTTCACGGTACAAGGTAACTCAGCAGCTGCTACTGCTGCCAAAGAGGCAGCAAGCTCAGATTGAATTCTGCTGACAATAGGTTGTGGATCACTTTCATCAGGAATTGAGTTACTCATACTAGCACCTTCATCTGACCCACCCACAGGCACAGGCACACGAGGACGTATAGAACGATGTCTTGAACTAGATCTCCTACCAACTCTGCTTTGGCTAACACTGGTAGGAATTAACGAAGTAAGTGGAGCATGAATTCCTCCTATATCAGATGGTGCAGAAGAATTTTCACGAACATCATCACTGCGTGGCCGAAGAGCGTGCTGACTAGCTTGACTTTGGCCAATTAACCACCCTTGCAAGAAAGGCAGTTCCCAAGGGTCATTAAAAGGAAAATTTTGATTATTCCTCACTTCGGTCTGCACTTCCATATTCTCTGAAGCATCCCCAGCAGTTTCTGAAACTTCAGTTTCCATTTCACTTGAATAAGGATTGGTTCCAGTTTCTTCTGGAACTGGTGATGAGCTATTAGGTTCAATGGGCGATAACACAAGTTCATACTGTCCTGATGGTGTTGAATATGTTAAAAGCCGCACTGAGGCAGAAGGATCAACTCTTTGTAATCTCCCTGCACCATGTTCTCCTTCCGTTTGCTGCATGGACATTCTCCTATTTTCTTTAGAAAATGAAGGCCATATCAACAGAGGAAAGGACATCAAAGGTAGGCCATCCATCAAACTAGAACGATCAGAAGAATGTGCATCGGCAAAATATACGGTAGGAGGTGGATATTGCACATATCCAGGAGATGTTGCTAATGTTATGGCAGATTCTGATGTATCGAGATCATTGACCTTCAGAACATGTTAAGTAGAAAAATTAGGATAAGTGGTTGGAAGGAGGCAAATTTAAAGGTAATAAAAATAACTTACCTCAGCAGTTAAAAGGAATTGGGCTGCATGTGGATGAAAATGCACAGCACGCAATGATCGCCGCGTCCTTAAAACAATGGTTGGTGAGGGTGTCTCCCCTCTTTTATTGTAGTGCCAAATATAAAGCTGCATAAAATTTGAGATCAAGGTTGTATATTAGAATGCACTTACTCAGGTGGTTTGGAGTTTCTTTTTCGACATGTTTGGCTTTCAGCTTATCAGACACATGAGGGCTCAAGGAGATGGCCGAGGAGTTCCTTTTCCATCCGCCTTTTTGCGAGAAGGGAGTTTTGGTGGCAGGCAAGGATTTGTGCTTTGTTATGGGGTTTGTAGGGGAGAAGAAATAATGGAACTTTTAGAGGGTTAGAAAGGGATCCTAGTGATGTTTGATCCCCTGTTAGGTTCAAAGTTTCTCTTTGAATGTTAGTGAAAGCTTTTAGTAACTATTTTTTAGGTCTCATCTTACTTGATTGGATCTTCTACCTTTAGGTGGGCGCTTTTTAGGGCTTTTTGTTCTTCTATATGCCTTTGTATTCTTTCATTTGTTGTTTTTATATTAAAAATAATAATGATGATGATAATAATAATAAAGAAAGCACTTACAGATTTATATATCTAATTCTCCATTTAAAAATCTCACCTTATGACCTGATGCCACAGCAAGAAGCTCTCCTTGGGCATGGAAAGCTATGGACGCAATGGGCCGATCTGCATAAAAGGAGGACAAGGTTGAGCAATAACTCATATAAACTATACGAAATTTTCAACTATCCAGCCATCTTAAAAAGGCTATACAAACAAGTTGGAGAAAGATATTACAGAAATCACGCGAGCCAATGCATTCTGCAGTGTTTGCATCCCAGAGTCGAACATCGTAATCCAAGCTTCCACTAGCAAGAATTTCGGGGTACAGTGGATGGAATCTGACCTGAAAGATTACCAGAAGATGAATCTAGCAGATTGGAGCAACATGAGTCACAGTCACACAGATAATTAATAATCAATGAAGCCTTGGCAGAAGTATAATTAAGCCACATTCTCAATCTATGTTAAGAAATAAGTATACTACTATACCCAATGAAATTGACTTTTAAAGAACAAATGAAGGGCAAAGCAGTCCACCAAACTATTTTGTACATTGAAGAGTACCATTTATCACCAATATGATAACTGATAAGCTGAAAGAAATGTTTCATGCTTACCACCCAAGGGGTTCTTCGATGGCCACTCAGCACCTTTAAGCAGGTACCAGTTTGGCAATCAATGATTTTTACAGTATGATCTCCACTGCAGGCAACATGAAAACAAAAAGATTAAATGAACGCCTCCACTAAATCAAATTAAACATGGAGCTTCATCACATCATTGTAGCAAAAAAATCCATTAATCAGCAACTCACTGCGTAGAAGCAAGCGTTCTCCCATCAGGGCTGAATGCTGCTGCTATTGTCGACCTTGGAGGAGGCAAAAGAGGACAATATTTAGCTGAAAGATGCCATAGTGATTCAGCCTCGACCCTGAAAAGATTCCAAATTTAATAACACGTCCCAAGTAAGGGGTAAAGTAACAGAGAGGAAGCATCACAACATCGAATGACAGGATAAACAAATAGGAAAAATATTCTTCATTATTTCATTTATTGCATTAAACATTCAGATGCATTATAAGAACAAAATCACTACCATGAGATAAGACCCCTCTTAGCATCTCTAGCTGCTTCACATCTTGGCCCAACCGAATCACATTGGCGGTCATGAGAATCTCCCCAAAACCTCCTTGATGCACGTTTTGTTTGAGGAGAAACCTCCCTCTGGGCTAAAAGTTGAAAAACATTACTGACTCTGAAAAAATGAGATAAAATTTAGTCCGCGGGAAGAATTAGGTTTGCAAAATCCAAGAACTCTAAATATTAAATGAACTATTGAATTTATATCACACCAGTACCAGTAGAGTAAAATCCCATTAGCCAGAACAAGTATTAATGCTCCATTTCCCAATGATGATAATGGAACACTAACAACCCTCACAATAACTAAAGACAAAGCAGAAATTTGTAAAACTTCCAATCATACACGCAATTCTCTTGCATTGGAGATGAGGAATAATCTATATAATAATCAAAAGGTTCTCTCTTTCATTTTAACGAGAAATGCAGATGCCATGTCAAATTAGATCATTCAATTAGCCGTAGTAACAGTGTAAGAACCCCTTGTTGCTCCCTCCCCTCCACCCTCCCACCCCCAAATGCAATGGCACATGCCAAAATACCAGTACAGTAAAATAAGAAACTAAAATAGCAGTTGGAAATCAAGATAGATTAGTATACAAGAAAAGAAAAGAGAAATGAAGAACTTCGCATTTATTAAAACTTCGTACGCTGGACGAACATTTTCCATGTTAACTATCGGGCTGGGAGAAACGCATTAAAATCTCAGATATTAAGACCCACGATTTAAGAAATCTTGGGAAAATTTAGATCTTCGCACGACACAAAAGTGCGGCATAAGAAAGAGGGCAATCGTCGACATAATCCAAATACGAAAATCGCATCAAATAATGGTTGAGTCCCATCATCACCTTTGCCTGTTCGTAGGGTAGGGCGGACCAGGCTGAGAAACGTGAGGCGGGAGAGGTGGGGTGGATGTGGAAGGAGAATTTGATTCGTCAAAAGCCCCAAATGAAGCTCTCATCATTTACCAGAGAAAACGTCATACTCCAAAATTCTCCGGCATTTGGATCGGAAAAGGAGAAATTAGGAGGGAATTAATCCCAATTCAAAGTGAAATGGGGAAAGGGGCGGTGTTGTATTAATTTAGAAACAATGATCGCCGGAGAAGATGGTGAAATTCAGGCGAGGAGGAGCTTCAAATTGGCTAGAAAGATCTCCGGCAAGAAGAAGAAGAAGGCATTCTTGTGAAAGAAAACCTAAAAGAAGAAGAAACGAAACAGAGATCGAAGACAACACCTCCTCTGGAAATCAAAATTGTTTTTGGACATATATGTTCCTTTTTTCTTTTTTTTCTTTTTTCTTTTTTTCTTTTTCTTTTTTTTTTTTTCTTTTTCGTTTTTTTTTTTAAATATTTTTCTTTCCTTTCATCTTCAAAGAGTTCTATTTACACCCGCAACTACAAATTGCTATTTCCACCTAGGATGCCCCAATTAATTTTTTAAATCTTATTTTTACCCCCCAAAAAATATTATATTAAAAATTATGAAAAATATAACAACCCAATAAATAAGCACGTGAATGTATTAGCTATTATCAATAAGCATATGGTTCGAATTCTTTTATCTCCTATCATATTAAAAACAATTATAAAAAACTCAACCTAATTTGACCTTAAAAATTGAAATCTAAGAGCCTAATATGATTTTGTTTCATATTTTCTAATTCTAAAAATTTATACCTAAAGCTTTATTTTTGGTAGTATAAATGATATAAATCGTCCCTACATCAAATTATTAATTATATTTATTAATTTTGATGTGGTACACATTAAGATTTTGAGAGGCTAGGTTCTTTGGGGACTGGAGTGTAATCAGGATTATTGGAAATCAAATGAGTGAGGAATCGAGGGTGGAACGAAAATGAGATCATGAAGCATGAAAACGGTGGGAAGGAGTGTTAAGTTGAAAACTATCAAATATTACAAATCAAGTCCAAAACGCTCCATCCAAACATGGATTTTGGATTATATTACATTACAAACTCATTTCATTATGGTCTCCAAACAGCCCCGTAAAGTTTAGCCATTAGGTTGTACAAAACATTTTTTGGCTTTTGAATTTTGGGAATGATCATTTTCCTCTTTGTTGATGATGAAGATTCATCACGACCAACTTTTTGCAATACTTGATCTAGGATTATATGCTTGAGCATTCAAGTAAGATTAATCAACTTGCTTGTGGAGTGTCCAAACTAGATAACTAGTTCTCCTTATCTCTTGGTATTCGATTAAAAGGTAATCTAAATCTAATCTTTCACTTTGGATTGATGCCAAATTAGTTTAAGGTTTTAAAACTTAATAATAGGAGTTCAACAATTGGATTCTTAATTAGAATTTTCGTATGATTGTAAACCTTTTATGTGAGTTGAGTTAGATTTGTATTTGACTTCTTATCATGAATTTTATTTTATGTATGTGTGAGATAATTGATATAAATATATAATGTGAATTCTTCCTCTAACGAAATCAATACATTTTTTAAATTTTAGATATTATGAATTTCAATTAATAAATATTATTATTTTATGATATTTTAGATAAAATTATAAGTTTAATCTCTAATTTTTATGTTTGTGTCAAAATAATTAATAGATACATCAATTATGAATTTTTTAGTTCTGTATTTGTAGTAGATCTATTAATCAAAATACATAAACTACCCATTTTCTGTCTAATACATCCCTAGTATATTTAACATTTTGTAAAAACTAACCAATCTTTTATAAATTTGTGTTTTCATAATTTTTAAAATGTCAAAAATATACAAAATGTAATGATTTTTTTTTCCACATGTGAAATGGGAGTCGAACGTCTGATCATGAGGTTGATAATATAATTTAACTATTCTCGTATTAACCAAAATTTAATATTAAATTTAAAAATGGAAAGTTTATTAGATATTCCTAATTATATGGACGACATAAAATTAGAAACTTACTTTAAACTTATAATTTAAGCAACATTTTACTATATGTGATAAACAAATCTGTAATTTTTTCCCAAAACTTAAAAATGAACGGAAAAATAATCTCACAACAATATTTATTTTCACGCGCATGAAGGACAAGTTTGGTTTGCAATTCAGATTCGGTTTTATGTTTTTAGATTCACTAAATTCAGCGAATATATGTTTGACAGACAACCTAAATTCTGTTTCTGTAAATTGTTTCTAGATTTTGTGATTCAAACCGTGTAAATTCTGAAAACAACAATTTTATGTTTTCATTGTATCTAAAATTTGAATTTTAAAATTTAAATGCAAAATTATATTAAATAAAGATAAAAACATTTAGGGGTGTTTGGGGTGTAGAGATGAGATGAGATGAGATGAGTTGAGATATGAACTTAACTTATCGTTTGGAAGGCCCACTTCGTATGTCACCGACATTTTATATCATGTCCACCAACAGTGCACTCAGCTCACATCACCAGCAACCACCTCTGACGACCAACTTCGGCGACCAAGTGCGACGACCAACTTGGGTGACCACCTCCGACGGCCAACTCCGGCGACTACCTCCGACAACCAACTCCGACAACATCCAACTACCACTGTTGACGGCCAACTCCGGCAACCACGTCCGATGGCCAACTCCGACGGCGGCCACTCCACCAACTCCGATGACCATTATTTTAAATTATAGCTACTACAAATTTGAGATTTGTTGACACGTCCTCTCTTTTTAATTATGACTACTACTCAAAACCATCTTTGATACAATATTTACTATTTTTTACTCATCCTCTCTTTTTTTCCTTTGCTATAGTGTTTACTATTTTCTATCCAAACAAAAGTAGTTTACACCTCAATTACAAACTATTATAACCTAGACTATAATAGATCCAAACACTAACTATTATAACCTACTTACTATAATAATCAACTCAGCGTCCAGAACGCCCCCTAAATGTTTATATTTAAGTTGACGCACAAAATTGTCAATAAAAAAACTTTGTTGATACAAAAGTACGTAAGTTCTGTTAAAATGTTGAATTCCCAGTTTTTTTTTATCAGGTAAGAAATCAAACAATTTGTATGTAAAAATACTTTTGAGAAAAAATTATCAGACACAATGATTTTTATTTTTAAAAGTTTTTATGAAAAGTGTTAAAATAAAAATGACTTAACTAGAAACGTCACATGCACAAATGTATAAAATGATTGCTTAAATTAAAAAAAAATTAAATGTATGATTCAAAAGTAAACCCTAAACCTCATTTCTTAAAACTCCCAATAATACACGTGTGCTTAAAAAATAATAAAATAAAATGTAATCTATGGTTTATTAAAAAAAATATATGTAAAATTATATTGAATAAAAAAGTTTCAAACAAAAATAATCATCATAAAAAATAGATTATTTATGTAAAAAAAATTGCACCAGATACTCTTGATATATGAACTCAGCACCCACAAATATCCAAAATACAAACATATAACTACACAGACATTTAATCTAAATCTAATCTTTTATAAATATAGTATGTCATGTTATAAACTCAATTTAATTTTTTTAATTAAAATATTGTTATGTATTATAAATTAGGTTAAATTTCAAACTTGGTCCATGTGGTTTGGATAAAGTTACAAATTAGTTCATATATGATTTTAAAATTTAGAATTTTAGTTCCTATGCGTTGATACAACTTCATATATTTTAATTAAAATATGTACTATAATTATTATAAATTAGGTTAAATTCCAAATTTGGTTCCTATGGTTTGGATAAGGTTACAAGTTAGTTCATATGATTTTAAAATTTAGAATTTAGTTTCAATTGTTTGATACAACTTCATATATTGTCTCTATGGTTTGTTAAACCCTCTTAAATAATTTCTGCCATAAGGATTATTTATGAAGCTTTTATCAAACCATAGTGGTTAAATTCTAACTATATACCTTAAGACCTAAATTTTAACTTATTCCAAATCATAAGGACAAAATTTTCAATTTATCTCATAAATTATAGAGATAGTTGCAAATATAGCAATCGGATTCAAAATATTAATATATATAGCAAAATTTTAAAAAAATTGCAAATATAGCAAAGTCTATCAATGATAAACTTCTATCACTGATAGACTTTTATAGTCTAGGTAGTCTATCACTAATAGACCATAAGAGTCTCTATCACTGATAAACTTTGCTATATTTGCAATTTTTTTAAAATGTCGCTATACGTTTGGTTACTATCCTAAATTAGGAATATAATATTATAAAATAATAATTATACAAATTTTTTAACATAAAACTATATTCATAAATAAATTGATAATAGTTTATTGTCAACGAATATTTAGTAGGTAACTACACTAGTTTGTAATTGTTTAAATTAGAATCTAATTTATGAATTTTGCTAACCAAACATATTTATAAAAACATGAAATACAACTCGGTTTGCATTTAATCTCTTGTTTTGAAATTTCTGTTTTCAGACCCTCTACTAAACAAACAAACCCAAAGTTATTGATGGTAATTTTACCCAACACGAGTTTAACTCGACTAGCATAAATTTGTACTATCAATTTTGATGTCAAGTTTGATTTCTCTACCACACATGTTTGTAAATATATATATATATATATATATATATATATATATATATATATATATATATATATATATATATATATATATATATATCACACTAATTTCATTCACTCTCAACAATGTAAAAGTATTTTTGAAAAATACAAAACAAAATCCATCTCAATTGTTCAGATTCTTCCAGAAGATTTTTCCTTTACTATTTATTATTTTGTATTGCCAGCAAATCTCAATATATTAATATTTATCACATTTTAAGTCTTTGATTCTAGTTTGAAAGTTTACTTTTTTTTAATTAATAATAATAACAATAACAACCACAATAAATAAATAACTTAAAAAAAATTCTTAATAAAAAAACTTAATATTCATTTTTCCTCGGCTTATTGATATGTTTAAACTCTTACTGAATCAACAAAATAAAATTTAAAGTATGTTATATTTTAAAATATTATTTTTCATGCCAAATTAGAGGGGTTGCTCTTCTAATCTCATAATGCTCGTACTCCAACAGCTAAAGGGCATCACTGATTTTCTTCCCCTTGCTTTATTTGCTTCTTCCTCTCCTTTACCGTCCTCCGAACTAACGGATTCAGTTTATCTAGAATCTTAAGTGACGAGGCCACGATAGCTTTAAAGTAAATAAATTATTAATGTGTCTATCTCACCTTATGATTGAGTAAGCTATTTCCTCTTTTCTTTGGTTGAGGCTTAGGAACCTCCAACACCTTAAGCGCCAAAGCATGAAGTTTGAGTATTGTTGCTATAGCCCGTTGTAGAAGTCCCTTCCTTTTTTGATCCATTTCTTTAGTCTTTAGGGAGCCAAAGCTTGACTGTACTAATAAAAAAAGGCTAGCGCAAGAGCGAAGCCGAGGGGAAGGAGCAAAGCTGCTCGACCGATAGGTAGAGGAGCAAAGCAGCTCGACTGAGTTTACGAGGGAGAGGGGCGCTCATCTTTTTTTTTTGGCTAAGTCATATCTTGCTAGGTGGGACCAAGAGAAAGAAAGGATGGGAGTTTCCATAGGGCTTACGATTGATCAAATCAAGACAAGAGACCTGTTTTGTTTACAAAACCGATACTGTTTATAGAGACAATCAATCAATTCAACTTAGGAACCAGGAGAGAATCATACTGTATTGTAGCACTAAGACAGGTATTTCAACTTATCAATCCTTGTTTTCAATCAGTACTCTGTTGACGTAAGATCTGTTAGTTCAGGGACTTTATTTAACTTTTAGAAAGAAGCCAGTTTTGGCTTCATTTCCCGGTATTTGCAATACTATTTGACAGAATAAGAGTTGATTTCAAGGAGTTTACTCTCAACTATTAAAAGAGTTAAGAAGAATAGTTACAGGTGTTCAACGAGAAGAGTTAAGAACATTGTTATCTCGGGAATAGAGTTGAGTTAAGAAGAGTAGAAGAGTTAATTGTTCTGAAATATAGATTAAGCAGTTCAGGCATTGCACACCCCAAACCCCATTAGTTGATTGGACAACGGAAATCATAAGCTAGCACCTACCTCCTTCTCCTTCGGCTAGACCTTTCTTTTTTTTGAAAATTTTCCTGTTTTTTCTAAGTTAAGAATGGATCGGTGTCATAACCTGAGACCTTGCAAACACCCATTCCTCGCCTGTCGCGTTTGGTTGTCCCGTGAAGGTCTTTGTTGGATTGAATCCTTCGCAATGGAAATGCCCTCTTCCTTCCTCCAACCCAACCAAGAAGAAACACCTACTCCTAACAAAAGTCTGATTTGAATATTTGGTTAAAAAAATTTAAAATCTATATTTTCAATATAAGTGAAAAGTTTGCTTCTCATCCTACATTCATAGTATTGAAAGGACTATTTACAGGGCAATAGTTTTTAACAAAATAACTCTTTTGTTCTAATATTGTTGGATGTACTCAGTTCTTAAAAATCAAACTCCTCTCACATTCTAGAATAATTAAATTTGAACCATTACATTATATTACTAAAAAAACTATTAATAAATGTACAAAGAAAATGGCAAAATGCATAGAAAAATTTATCTCATATAATTCCTTCTATATATATTGAAAATATTAAGTATAGATATATGGATAAATATTTAATTTTCTTAATTTTAATCAATGTTACCATCAAATATGAATGAATATATATAAATAGAGAAACAACTTTTTTTTTTCTTGGTTTTAAAAAAACCACTATTTGATAGTATCAATAACTAAAAAAATATATATATTCTTATTGCTATTAAATTTTTAAGCTTTTGGATTGTATTACTTAAACGTCAAACAAATAATATTACATAAATTAAAATCATAAATATTCATAACTAAATCAATTTAAATGATTATGTTTTAAAATCTTTTATAAATTTAAACACGTATAAGAGGTTTTTATTTTAATTTTTTTTATTTTATTTTTAATGTATAGATTAAGATATATTAGGTGGAAATGCTTGAATCAAATATATACTAGTATTATTATTATTATTAATATAAATGATTTTTTAATCCTTTTATCTTCTTCTATTTGTCTCGGACCTATTTAACATTTTTTTTTCTACCTTAACTTGATTTATAGAGATAATATTCTAAGTTGATTTTAGGGTTATTTTCAAACTATGTCAAAATGGGGTAAAATATTTACAAATATAGTAAAATATCATGTAGACACTACTAAACTTCTATCATCTATCATTGTCTATTAGTGATAGACAATAATATACTATATTTGTCTATCACTAATAAGTTTGACATTTTACTATATATGTAAATATTTTCAGGGTAGTTTTTCTATTTAAAACAATTACTCTTAATTTTAAATAGAATCAAGTAAAAATAGTTATAAATTATTGAAGTCCAAATTAAACCGAGTTTAAATTAATATGATTATTAGTTTGTAGTTTTAATTGATTTTTTTTAAATAAATATATTTTTGAAAATTGCATATTTTATGCCGCAAATATAACAAGCTTGAAGGGCCTATATTAGCAAAATTTTCCCCAAGTGCAGTGTTCAATGTGAATGGGCTGGGCCGAAAACACTGCCATAGGCCCAATCCATAACATTCTTGTCTACTGCCACATTGTCAATTGAATACATCATCTTTCTACAAATTTAAACTTAGGAATCAAATATAACAAATAGGTTAAAAGTATAAATTTCATTTTTGAAATTTGAACGTTGTATTTATTTTGAATTACATATCTAAATTTGTAATTTCAATTCCATTTAGTTTATGTTATTATGAATATATAATTCATTCACGAAAGCTTAAATTAATATTATTAAACATCCATTTTATAGAACCTTTATTATATATATAATTTTATTAAAATATTTTAAACAACATTATCGATATTCTGCTACTTCTCTCTCTTAAAAACATTTAGTTTTTTTTTCTACCTTGACCTGATTTATATATATATAATTTTGTGAAGGGGCTAAAGGGACATTTGCCCCCTCCAGTCGTGACATTCTAAATTGATGTGTATTATTTTTATTAAATAGAAAAAAACTTTCAGATGTATATTAAGTAATATATTTTCTTAATTGAAACACATTGTTGCAATGGTTTGATTGCACGAAAAAACAAGTTTTTTTTTTTTTCCAAACAATTTTATAATTAGTATTACTTTATAAGGATAACATACATCAGTGCATTTAAAATTACATTCATATAAAGGTTAGATTATAATTTTAGTCTCTAAAATTTAAAAATTGTAACTTATAAATCCCTAACCTTTTAATTTTGACTTTAGTCCCTTAAAAATGTCTAATATATTTGTAAACTAATCAAATTTTATATTTAATAGATCTCATAAATACTAAAAATGTTTAAAAGTAACTATTTTATAATATGATAATTTATTTTATGTCTATCTAAACCTTAAATTTTAAAATTTGTAGCTAATTGATACATTAATTTTAAAAAATGGTTAATTGTACCTATTAAGCACAAAATTAATTTTAATGTCTAATATCACATTTAATCGTTAACATTTTCAAATATATAAGAGACATATTAGATGCAAAATTAACATTTTAATAATTTATTAAACATAAAAATTAAAAATTCAGAGACTTAATAGACATTTTTTAAAGTTTAAGAATTATATATAAACACAAAACTAGAAGTTTATGGGCTAAACTTATAACCTAATATACATGTGTGCCCCTCACTTGGAATTTGCAACAAACTCTTAAGAAGCCTAGCTTTTTAACTCTATCAAGTATGTTAAATCCTTTAATTCCCACACAAGTTGTTGTTAGAACTAAAGAGGAAAAGAAAGAGAGAAAACAATGTGAATGATACCCAAAAGGGAAAGAGAGTGGAGCAAAGAAGAAAAACCCAAAAGACAAATATGAATGTAAGCTTAAAAATTAACCCCAAAATTAAAAAGGATAATTGAAAAATGACCCATGCCCAAACCATGCATGTTTCTTATAATTTGTAACGTAACAAATGTCTTACTTTTTATATATATATACTATTTAAGTTTTGGATATTTAAATTTTTTTATTAATTGATTCTTTTGAAAAGAGATAACAACCGGTAAATTAGAAAAAATTAATTAAAAATTAAATATATATATTTTTTTTTATAGAATATATGTATCAATATTTATGGTTCATACCGTTCATCTCACTTCCAATGTGTGATTAGAGTGAGATGCACAAAAATAGATGCAGCCCACTATTTTGAAAATATGTATTTACCAAAACAAAGTCTAATGTTACCTAAATTAAATATTACCAAATGGAGCTAGAATTCAAAGGTCAATTTGGATAAAGTAGTCAAAATTTGAATCCATTTACAAAATTTTCTTATTTTGCAGTTGTTCTCTATCTCGTGATTAATTTCATACCACACCCGTTTTCATAGTAATTTCCTATTATTCATCAACTCACACGCGTATCATACTTTGAATAATATTTTCATAATTTAGCGATAATCATATTGTAGCTATCTGTTAGGACTTATTTTTAAAGTGATTTGAAATAATTAAAATCATTTCGTTATATTTAAAATCAATCTTAAATACGTTTTTATTGGTGAAAATGATTAGAAATTAATTTTGATGGTATGAAAATTGCTTTTAAAAATGTTAAATTATCAAACGATAAATTGATTTAAAATGATATAACATGTTTAGGTGTGATTTTGAATTTAACAAGTTATTTAAATATGAAATTAGTTTTATCTTACGAGTCACGCTTATCTCTATCTTGTATGGTAATTTTTAATTATTAATTTAAAACACATGTGCATCATATATGGAATTAGAAGATAATTATAGATTAATTTGACACCTATTTAAAACGAATCAAAGAAGATCCATTAATTATGCTATTTTTCTTTTAGAGATGTCTTTTTTAGTATAATAACAGTAGAAATGGAGCATCTCTAAGAAAATTGAGTACATGTCAATTACTGATGAGCTAAGCTTACTTTAATGAGATTAAAAATATTTTTGGAAAAAATACTCTTTTGGTCCTGAATTTTCAAGAATGTATGCATTTGGTTTTTAAAATTTCAAATCGGTCATTTTAGTCTTTGGATTTTTAATAAAAGGTTTAAATGGTCTCCAACTAATAAATTTATTAAATTTAAATATAATATTGACTAGATGGTGATGTGGCAAGATGAGTAAAAAAAAATTATATTTTTTAATCTTTCTCTCCTTTCTCTTTTCTCTCTCTTGTATTCTCTCTCCTCCCTTTCTATCTTCTCTCTTATTCAACAAACCAAGGCAAGTATGTTAGAAATATATGCAAATGATTAACTAAAGAAATACAGAAAGAAAAAAAAAAAAGAACCAACATTTCAACCAACCTAATAAAATAAAATAATTATAATAATGACAATTTGTTGAGTTTTTGGAAAAATATTAGAAGTGCAATTATCCTATATCGAAAAGGTTCAAAGAAGTCATGGATTTCAAGTACTATAAAAAGAGTTTATGCCTTTGGTTTCAAATTATCCTAATTAGAAACACTTTAAGCTAGGTATGCTAAGTTTAGTTAAATTCCCTTTATGTAGACTTTAGTTTGAGAATGGGAGAGAGTGTGAGTAGTCAAAAGGTTTGAGAGAGTGCTCTTACAATCAGGATTAGGAGAGACAATTATTATGTGTGATTATAATAATTTTTCACATAATAGAATTTTCTAGTCCGTGGTTTTTTCTCCAATTTAAAGTTTTTCCACGCTTATTCTTGTGTTTTCCAGTTTTATTTATTTCTTTTAATTTCTTTATTATTTTTATGCTTATTTTGCGATAGTAGCGGAAGGTTTTTTCTAACGATATCATTGAAAGGAAATCCTTTAACAATTTTGTAAATCTTCAAGAATAGAACCAACAAGTATTAGAACCAGACACCAAGAAAATGAATATGATTAACTAATAGTATAAACAGGTGCTACAACATACAATAAAACTCAATTCATTTCTTTTGCAATTTCCTTTCCTCCATTACTGATATCTCAAACGAAATGAGGGTATCGAATCCTATTCCAACCATCAAATAAAATTTATAATTATCAAGCAATACAATCTATACTACTGAGTAGTACAAGTGGCAAGACCGTATCGATCCACAGAGAAACACAAAGATTAGTTTCACAAAGTCAATTCTTTAGTTAAAGTAGTAAATGGGGGATTAGTGTGGTTTGAGAAGTAAGCATGGAAAAATAAAATGTGGAATGTAAAGTGCAAGAAAAGTAAAATCCACCTATCCTAAGTTTTAGAGATATCTCCAATTGTTTGCTTGATCATCGATCACATGCAAATATACTTCTACTATTGCTTATGCTTAGCCAACACATTCAGTAGTGCTCAATGGAAGCAAAAAATAACTAATTAACCAATATATCAAGATGTAATGCATCCTAAACATATTAATCAACTACATTAAGTTTTAGGGATGAAGCCCAAGATGCGTGACTAGCAGGGAATGTCTCACAAGCAAACAGTACAATATTCAACTAAGTTAAATAAACAAGGATTGAATGGACGCCAAACAATTTCACAAGTTTACTTAACTTTGCTATCATGCGATTGAGGATCTCAATGATTACAAATTAAGACTTAATCAATAGCAATAGATCGTGCAACTTTGACTAGTTTGTCAGACAATCTTAAAAAAACATAATCATAAACATAATGCAAGTTGAATATCCATAGACAATATAGAAATAATCAAGGTTTGGAACGAGTCTCATAAGTTTACAATTGGAAAACCTCTAAAACTAGGAATTGAGGATCCTTACCTTCCCATTAAGATGAGGAAGCTAAAATCTGAAACATTTCAGCTCAATTATAGACAAATATTAAACGGAAAATCTAAAACTAGTACTTTAGATGGATAGAGGATGAAAAAACAAAGAAAACTAGTGGTCATTTGCCAACATAGCCACCTCATTCAAAAGTTATGCCTTAATTACGAAACTGCGTATTTATAGCCGCATGACGGCGTCGCAGCACTACTCCAAATTCTAGATTCTATTTTTAACTTTGTGGTGGCGCCGTAGAGCACCCCGGTGCCACCATTATTTTTTTCACATCCTTTCGACCTGGTTGATCTGTTAGTACTCCGAATTAATTTGTTTTAGCTTTGTCTTCTCCTAAACGTTCGATTCTACTTCCAAATTGCTTGATATCTATAAGATAATAAATTAAACAAACATAACGATCTCGAGTTAAGTTGAGTGAGATAGTACATTTTCGGTGCCATCAATTATTGGTGCTCCATTACCATTAAGTTGATCTTCTTCTTCTCCATTACCATTAAATTCCGTAATAGAGAATTTTGGGTTGACCTGCAATGCATTCAGTAGTAAGGTAACTCCATGTTTATCTCGGCTTCGGGTCTGACAAATATAGGACACGGTAATGTCTTTGCTATGGAGTTGGTTAATTGTGTTGATCTCTGATGCTTTTAGTAGTAAGGTATAACTCTCTATTTTCAAAACAACAACGTCGGTAAGTAGAGAAATTACCTCCAAGAATAAGATCATTAGGCCCCTAAATGCTCAAAATCCAAACTAAATAATAGAAATGATAGTTGATTCGATTTTGAAAATTAGTTTTATAAAAAAGGAAATTCAAACCGATGTCCAATAAAGAACAAAACTAATGAATTGATTTTTATTGGGTGTGGTTTATTATTGGTTTGGTTCTTAGTCTTTGACATTTTCTTTTTTTCTTTCAAATTTTAATTTTAATTTTCAATTTTGTTTTGAATTGGTCCGTTTTGCTAATCTTAAGTTAAAATTGGGTCCATTTATTATTTTTTTTATAGATTGAAATTGAAATTTTTTGTTTTTTTTTCTTGACACTTCATAAATAAAAAACATGCACACTTCGTAATAATTAGTCTCTTTTCTAAACAATAAATATATATGCACCATAATAATTAAAATATTAAAAGATACCTAATGTTAGAGTTTATTTTTAAGAGTATATAAACCCTTGGTTCGGTTCGGTTTGATTTTGATTGATTTTTTCAATCAAAATCCGATTCGAACCAATATTTTTTTGTTTTGATCTCCAAATACAAACCAATATATCCAATTTTATAAAAAAAAAAAAAAAAAAAAAAAAAAAATCAATGGATGAATTTGGATTGGGTTGGTGTTTTGATTTTTTGTTGCACAACATTTTTCTATTTACTTTACTTTAGACTAAGGATTTCAGTTACCTCAAATATTTTTGTTTTGAAATAAAAGGAAAGTCTTGGATTGGAAGTTTAGCTTTTGTATGCCATTGCTGTACGTCAAAGAAGCTCTTGGCAAATACGCTAAGTAACCATTTTTTCAATAATGCACAAAAAAATTATATCATGAACATCATTTTTAGACACTTTCACGAGGTAGAAAAGAATTTGTCAATTGATCTCCCAAAAAAAAAATTTGTCAATTGAGTATAGTTTAATAAGGTATCTCTTTCAAGATGATAATATGAGTGATTTTCATCATCTTTTTTTCCTCTATTTTTAATCTTCATTTATTTAAAAAAAAAAATTAAGTGGTTTTCTTTTTGCTATGTTGTTAGGAATTTTCAGAAGGGACTATATTCTTTATATAATTTTGAGTTGATCTCAACCAAAAATAAACTTTTTTATTTTTTAAAAAATATGAATCATTAATTTAAATTGATTCAAAGAAAAAAAAGTTCGAGAATGCTCCTCCTACAAAGATAACAAAATTGAGACTCTAAATCAAAGTATATGATATTATTCTCTCTAGTAATATATTTGGTGAACTAAAAGATCTCTCTTCCTCTCTAATAAGTTACAAAGTGTTGATTGCATGATTTGATAGCTCCAAGTAAGTGTTTCTCGGCGGTGGAGTATGAAGATTTTATTTTATTTTATTTTTTAAGTTCAACAAAGTATAAGATCGGAGTTCGAATCTTTAACCATTTGATCAAGAATACATGTTTTACATAAGTTGATATATGTTTTTTTTATCACATGAAAAATTTGAGCTTATAACTTTAAGATAAAGAAGTAGATGTCAATTTATTATTGAACTATACCCGTGTTAGCAACTAATTAAAATCTTCAAATATAAAAGATTATTTAATGACATTAAACCCCTCTTAATTCTCATATGCATATATGTGGTCAAGTCGTTGCTCTTTCGTACATCTAACACATTATTATTCCAACTCCTTAGAGTAGATTCTACCAAATTATATCTTAACAAAAAAGACAAAGTTCACAAATTCCCTCTATAAAATTTAGAAACAATTCAGAATTTAATTGATATTTTAAGTTTTTAACCAATATAATTTAACCCATCCACACCACACCTATACGTAAGTAAAAGTGGATTGAGAGACCTTTTTAGGGAGGGAGAGAAAATGATTATTTTTAAATATAGAAAAATTAGTCAAATTATTTATAAATATAGAAAAATTTTACAGTCTATCATTGATAGACTGCAATAAAATTTTATCACTTTCTATCTCTCAAACAATATTTGCTTGAGCGATAGAAAGTGATAGAATTCTATTGCGGTCTATTACTGAAAGACAGTAGAATTTTTCTATATTTATAAATAATTTGATATTTTTTAGAGTAATTTCTTGAGAGAAAATTATTATTATTTTTTTTTTTAGAAAAAATACCCGAAAAGAAAAAAGGAATTTTTTTTTGCCTTATATGAATAATATTATTTTAGTTGGGTATATCAGATGATGACACGGCATAATAATTGAACTTCCATAGTCGTTACGTGTCATGATCTCACCTTACGTGGCCACCAGCTGTACGATCTCCAAAACGCGACACGTCCAAAGACAAAAACCGAACCCTACAACCTTCTCTCTTTTTCCTATTTGTTTTCATATATATATATATATATATATTAATATTAGTCCACCTCACATTATTTTTAAAATGCATTTTGACATGACAACTAGGTAGTATATATCTATTTTTAATTATACTATTACATTTTTTTTCTGTCCTTTGCATACTTCTAAAAAAAAAATTCTAATACTTTAGAAATTTATGAATTTTTTTTTTTATAATATCTCCCTTCATTACTCGTAACAAAAATAGCATACATTTAAGAATTATTTTTAAATATAAAAAAATGAATCAAACTATTTATAAATGTAGAAAATTTTACAGTTTATCAGTGATAGACCACGATAGAATTTTATCGTTTTCTATCGCTCAAGCGATAGAATTTATTTGCTTGAGCGATAAAAAGTGATAAAATTCTATCGCAGTCTATCACTGATAGACAGTGAAATTTTTCTATATTTGTAAATAGTTTGAAAATTTTTCTGTTTATAGAAATTTTCCTACATTTTTAAGAATTATATAAGGTCTTTAAAATGATTTAATGATATGTCAAATAATAAATGGAAGGAGTAAGTAATATGGTAGTGTAACTTTTTACTACTTCTACTCCCCATTTATCATTTATTTTATGGTTTTCTTAGGTTTTTATATTTTTTCTTTTTTGGTTAAACTTTAAAGTTTACCATTTGTTTTTAAAATACTCATATTCTTATAAAAAAAAAAATTACTTATAAAAAAGTTGTAATATTATCTTTGATATTTTATAAATATTTCAAAATTACCGTTGAAGTTGAAATTTGTTAAAATTTTGAATTAATATTGGAACTTAAAATCAATGTGACAGTAAACTGTAACAATATGAGGTGTTCATATCCCAATTTCCTTTTCAAATATTCACTACACCGTTTTAAGTTCTAATATTTACCTCACATTCTAGCAATATTTATTTTAAGGATGGTTTTTAATGTTTATGAAATATTAATGATAATATTGTAATTTTTTTTTAAAAAAAATAAGTATTTTTCTTTAAAAAAAAAAATGGCTAAGTTTAAGAGTATTTGTTTGTGTAATTTAATCTTTTTACTTGTATATGTTGGCTTTTTAGCCTTTAATCTTAAATTAATTAGTGTTAAGTAATTAATTAATCAATGTTTTGACGATAACAAACCTACTTTTACTCACTAACAATTTTAGTGTTTTCAAATGTCCATTGTGTAAAGCTTGAAACAATGATTCCATGACCATTTTAATCACTCAAATTGAAGCTCAAACGAAGAAGATATAGCCTAAACAAACTTAACGAAAAAAATCTTGAGCTGATGACGTGACATATTTTTTTCATCAAAGTGGACCAATTGAAACGTGTCGGTTGGAGCATGGGAGAAATGACATGCGATGAGCTTTTAATTTTTGGATTGGTTTTAAAAATAAAATGACTTTTAAAGAAAATGAATTTAATATTATATGTGTGTGTCTAACATCTAGTTGATTTTAATTTTTTTTATAAAAAATTAATTTTTACTTTTAATCTCAACTATTCAATTTTCTTTTAACAGCATCCAATGACTCAAATTAAATCTGGTTTTCACCTATTTTCCTCTTTTTAAACTCATCTAATTCATCTCCAAATTTTCTACAATAATTTCACATTATTTTCAATTATCCATAAAAACACAAAGCCTTCATTGATGCTCTCTCTCCAAATTTCAATGTTCTTCCTTTCATCTAATTCTTGAGAGAGATTTATTGTATTGTGAGGATTGATTTTTGTTGAGTGCTACAATTTGTAAATATACTTTTTTAGAGAGTTTAAAGTTGTTCTTCATTTCTTTATCCGTTGTAAAGGGTTACTCTTGAACCTACAAGAGATTGTAACAGTTTGACCCTCAACTGTGGAAGGATCAAGTTTATTCTTGCTTCGAAAAAAAGAACATACCCAAGCGGAGCTTAGGAAGTGGATGTCAATTTGTCTATACCTCTCTCCTATTTAATTTTACAATTAATTTGTTATTGTATTTTATTGTATGAAATTAATTATAATATTTATTCTTTAAATTAATTGCCTTATATTAGTTTATTTAGATTGATTGAATTGATCTTTACCTACTTTTACCAATCTAATTGTTAGAATCAAATAGGGTGTTTTAAAGTATTAGCTTTAATTTATTGATTAACTTCAAATTATTGTGATA
Organism: Lagenaria siceraria; assembly: GCA_002890555.2. Taxonomy (NCBI): domain Eukaryota; kingdom Viridiplantae; phylum Streptophyta; class Magnoliopsida; order Cucurbitales; family Cucurbitaceae; genus Lagenaria; species Lagenaria siceraria. The sequence goes on from CM016488.1 coordinate 18,302,177, forward strand.
AATTATTTATTTGCAAAACATTTATTAATTTATTTAATTGAGTCTCTCTTCTTAAAAAATTTAATCAGTTTAAATAAACCATATTGACCCTTTAAAGTTGTGATCCTACAGTATCTTCACGCTATCATAAAGAAATGATAAGAGAAAAAAAAAGAGCAATATATGTATATACATACACTATTTAAGAAATTTTTTATCACTACTAAGACACTATTTATTTATTTATCTTTTTTTTTTTTTTAAACAAGCCAACGCTCTATTTATTGATCCATCAATGCCATGAGTGATTTTTTTTTTTTTTTTTTAAAGAATTTAGTGTAATTGGTTAAAGTTAATTGATTTTCATTTTTGTATCAAGTGTTTAAATTCTTCCACTACATGCATATTAGAAAATAATAATAAAAAAAGGTATATGCTCTTTGTTGAGAGTCGTCCAAGGTAAGACCTAAAGCCCATAAAGTACTAAAAAGGAGCATAGAGGAAATGTCAACGCCTCGGAATTTGAGTCGACCGATCAATTGGGTGAATATACACTAATTTGAAAATAATTGAGCCAAACTCAGATGCACCCTGCAACCTCGAACGCCAGAAAGGTCCCTGATACGGCTGACCTTATACATGGCCAGAGCCCTGTGTCAGAGGAAGGACCTATAAATAACCTCATTCAATCACTCCAAAGAGAAAAGTAAGCAATCTCCATAGGAGAGACCAAATCATACTTTCTTTAGTGCCTAGTTGAACTAAACACTCCTTGTACTAGCTTAAATATTAGAATGCAATAGGATTGACACCACACCGATGTGAGGATCCCTTACATAAGTCAACTTGGAGTATCTCGAGATGAGATAAGGGAGAAGTAGGTCAGAGGTCAAGTCCACTAGAGGCCCACAGCGACACCTAATGCAGATGAGATTCGAGCACTAACACCCTTAATAATAATTAAGCTTAATTTATTTATTTTTTTAATTGGCTAATTCAAATATATTTTGTGCGAGTGAAAATGTTTAGGAAAGAAGAAAGTGAAGAAACAATAATAAATTTCAAAAATAGAAAAGGGAAAACAAAATGATTTTCAAGGGATCCAATAAAATTGTAACTTCCTTGTATGCCCTTAATAACCATTCAGGCTAATTTTTATTTTCTTAAATGGCCAATTCAAATAATAAATTTTAAAAATAGGAAACCAAAAACAAAAGGATTATTATCTCGAATTTTATAAGATTATTATAAACTTTTGCAGCCTGTGGGGTTCGAACCCACGCGCACTTATGTGCAAAAGATCTTAAGTCTTCGCCCTTAACCTCTCGGGCAAACCTGCTACCTACGCCCAAATTTCGAATATCAAAACAATTTTATACTATCATTCATTTTTTATCTTTTTTTTTTCTCTTGGTACCATTTATTGTTTTTTATATCATCAATACTAAAAAATTATGTGAGGTGGTAACTTAGGATAGCTGGTAATAATTGACATGTACTCTTATCCTTAAAGTTTGAAAGTTCAAATTCTCATATCCTACTTTTATTATACTTAAAAAAATCGATGCAAGGTCCATGAAATAAAATTATATACCATTCAGATCATGGTTTGATAACAATCTTGTTTTAAAATTTATTTTTATTCCTCTCAAATAATTCATTTATATAACATTTGAACTATGAGTTTGAATTCTAAAAATGAAAACAAGGTTATTAAACTACTTAGTTTTTTAAAATCATTCGTAGAAAGTGGATAGCAAAACAAAGAAATTTATAAGTAAATCCAATGTATATAAACGTAATTTTAAAAACCATAAAACAAAAAAAAACTAATGACCTCTCTTTGACTACCTTTTGGTTTTCAAATATCTCTTTACAATGATTTTCATCTCTCTTAAATAAACATTCGAATTCATAACCAAATTTAAAAAAAAAACAAACAAAAACCTGTTTTTAAAATTACTTTATTTAGCTTTCAAAACTTGGTTTGAATTTTGAAAATATCTTAAAATAACTAAAACCAAATGGTTATTAAATTACCGGGCCGAAATGATTATCAAGCAAGGTCTTAATGTCTTGTTTTTTTTAAAATTGTCCTTGTTTTCTCACTTTTTTTGGTTTACAATGTTTACATCTTTTCTAAGAGAATATTTAAATTCATAGTTAAATTCAAGTTTTTAAAACTATTTTTAAGGCTCCATTTGCTAACCATTTAGTTTTTGAAAATTAACCGATTTTTTCTCAAATTTCTTACAATGTTGTACATAAATTGTGATTAGATGCAAAAACAATGTTCCAAACTAGAAACAGAAGACAAACAAGAGGAAAAGAACAGGTATGACAGAAAGAACTATAAAGGAAAAATTAAACTGATGCCATTTTAACAGAGGTGTTAAAAACTCTTTCATAAGTAAAAGAGTTTTTTTAGCCCAATTCTAAAAACAAAAACAAGTTTTTAAAAATTATTTTTTTAATTTTCTAAAATTTGGTTTGGTTTTTAAAAATATTATTAAAAAGTTGATAACAAAGCAATAAATTTAGAGGTAAAAATAATATTTATAGGCTTGGTTTTTAAAAATTTAAAACCAAATAGTTTGAGCGCCTAGGGTTTCAAAATTTCACTTCAATCTTAAAAAAAATATCTCTAAAAAACAAAATGGAAAATAAAGAAGCGTGTTATTGTAAACAAGCCGTCTTAGCTCAGTGGTAGCTTTTAACCACGTGGTCGTGGGTTCGATCCCCACAGACGGCGAAAAAATCTTTTGCAAAAAAAATTCTTATAATTAATGTTTATAACAATAATTAGTAATTACATGAAAGAGAAACCTTTACAACCCGGCCACGTAGCTTGAAAATATTCTATATTCAACTCATCACATACAATGGATTACACTCGAATGGTCAGTTTTGATGCCAACTTTTAACAATGATAAAAATTACAACCACGTAGGCCCTCATGTTTCATTTGGCCTAAATGTTCAATGGGGATGGATTTGCCAACTTAATCATCTTTGACACCACACAATTGAATTTCGATATTACAAAATTAAATATAGTTTAGTAGATAAAATATTAATTATCATTTGATAATTTTATCCGTCATCTTTATAATTTTTGAACTAAAAAAGATGTATGAACAAAAAAGATATTAATTATGAGTAAGAAATTTACATAGAGATAAGTTAAATTATAATTTTAATCCATTAATTAATTTTTAAGTTTAGGTCAAATAGGTCTCTATTAACATTTAATTAAAATCTTTTAATAAAGTTTTAACTATTTTGTGTCTTATAGGTCCATGAACTTTAAAAGTGTCTCATTTCTTTACACTTTTTTATTTTGTGTCTAATAGGTTATCGATCCATTTAACATTTATCAAAATTCATAAACCTATTGGACATAAAATTGAAAATTTAATGATCCATTAAACACATAATTCAAATTTATGTGTAATCCATTGTTATTTTTTAAAAATGTTGAATATGGTAAAGATCTATTAGACACAAAATTGAAGGTCAAGAAATTTATCTTACATTTCTTAAGCTTAAAGACCTATTAAAAATAAAATTGAAGTTTAGTGATATATTAAATAATTTTTTCTTTTGTAGACATGTTAGATACAAATAGCTTAGGAATCAAACTTATAATTTAACCATTTGATAGTATTCTCACCCATAAATAAAAGACCTTCTATATAAAAATGAGAATAATATTAAACCCGATTCAAGCTTTTCGAGATTTTCAATTTTCAACTTGAAACCGCTAAATCGTTTGGTTCCTAAAACGGTTTGATTTTATCTAATAGTGAATTCTGTCTTTTTATTTTTATTTTTATTTTTTGATTTTTTCTTTGAACTCCTATCAAAAGTTATTTAAATCCTTTGAAAAATTGAATGAATCAATATAACTTTGTTATATAGGAGTGGAAATCGAGACCTCAAAATCGATTGTATTATGAATAGACCCCTATCTAATTTATCATCAAAATAACGTTATGCCAAACACCACCCAAATATTTAAATACTTCATTTGAATTAAACTACGACCAGAAATATTATATAAATATATTTATTCATTAAGAATTCCACGTGTACTACACGTGGCCCAATTGCAAGGAAGAGAAAAATTATGGTCGTTTCCCAATCCGTTCCAGAACTCTATAAATAACGCACATCTCCTAATCCATTTCCAATCCCCAATCAAATAATTATTAATCCGATTCCAAATCCGAATAAAAAAAACTTAAACCTATAAATTCCCTTTCACAAACTCAAAATCTTCAACCCAAAGAACAAAATGGCGCTCAGCTCAATGCATCAGATCGGCACTCTGTTTCCAGCGGCGAATTGCAACTATCATTCATCTCAGTTGAGGGTTCCGGCGAGTACAGCGGCGGTGAGGATGGTTCCGGCGGCGGCGATTTTGCGATCTAGGGTTTCGAATCGAGAAACAGAGGAGTTGATTGTATCATCGTTGAACAGATTCCGACGGAGTTTGTCGGTGTCGTGTAGAGGTTCGACGGCGGCGGTGGAGAAGGAGGAGGAGAAGGGAGGGAAAAGGAGAGGAGTGCCGGTGTTTGTGATGATGCCATTGGACAGTGTGACGATGGGGAATAAAGTGAACCGGAGGAAGACGATGGAGGTGAGTTTTCAGGCGATGAAAGGGGCGGGAGTGGAGGGGGTTATGGTGGATGTGTGGTGGGGGTTGGTGGAGAAGGAGAGACCCGGCGAGTATAACTTCGGCGGTTATGAAGAGCTTTTGGCTATGGCGGCGAAATACGGGCTGAAAGTTCAGGCCGTCATGTCGTTCCATCAATGCGGAGGGAACGTCGGCGATTCCTGCACGTAACTACTTTCTCTTCCATTTACTTCTTTGTGTTTAATTTAACAAATTGTGGATAGAAGTTGAACATAGAGTTTTAAATGGTAATAAAAGTGTCTTAGCCACCCAAATTTGCTTGGATCAACTCAACTTTATAAGTTTTATCTTCTAATTTGATTTTAAAATTAATCTTAATTACAAAATTTACTCTACAAACTTTTAAAAATGTGGTAATAAGTTATTGAAATTGTGTTGGAAAGATTTCCAAATTAAAAAATATTTAAAAAATTCGGCAAAAATCTTTGAAATATTTAATATTTTTAAAGTTTTAAACACTATATATATATATATAAAAAAAAGTTCGATGATTTATTAGATATATATCAAAGTTCTTAAATTAGATAGAAACTTAAAAATTTAAAGAGTAAACTGACCTTTTTAAGTTATATGTTTGAAATGGTTATTTTAGTCATAATCTATATACTTTTCTATTTTTATACCATTCAATTGGTCATGACAACAAATTAATTTATACTAAGAAAATAAATTATTTTAATTTTAATTTTTTAAAGACGATTTAATGTTGAATTATAAGTTTGGTTAGTTTTTAAACTTTTGAATTTTTTTAATATCAATAGATTTATTATACACAAAATTAAAATTTCCAAATTTTTTAGACATGAAGTTCAAATTTATATAATCAATAGTTTTAAAAATTGTAAAAATTATTAACATTATATAGTTGACACACAATTATTAACACTAATCTCGACGGATATTTAAACAACCAAACCATAAAAAGGAACTAAAATTATATTTAACAATATAATTTCATATTTAATTTTTTTAAAAAAAAAGTATTTGCTATATGTTATAAAAGAGGTACTTTTAACCATAGAAAAATAAGAGAAATTATTTACACAAAATAATAAATTTTTTAGATAGTTGTGATAGAAATCTATCACGGATACAATGCCTATCAATATCTTTTTTTGCTATTTTTTGTAAATGGTTTGACATTTTTTTTATAGGTGAAAATTTCTCAATAAAATATAAACTTAATTTATTTTGAGTAATGGTTGTAAATCTACAGAATTCCATTACCGAGATGGGTGGTGGAGGAGATGCAGAAAGATCCGGAGCTTGCCTACACAGATCAATGGGGAAGAAGGAACTTGGAATACGTGTCTTTAGGATGCGATAATCTTCCTGTCTTAAAGGGCCGAACTCCAGTTCAATGCTACGCTGATTTCATGCGTGCCTTTAAACAAAACTTTAATCACCTTCTCGGCAACACCATCGTCGTAAGTTAAATTTCTAGCAAATCCCTAGATCTTAACGCTTTTACCAACAATTAGCGATTCCAAGCTTTTAATTATCTTGATTTTCATCTTTGTTGGGTGTTTCTATTTAGTTTCTGAAATTTGGACATGTTTAGAAGTGTTTTTTTTCTTAAAAGTTTGCACTTTGTTTTCTTGTATTCGAGTCACTCTTGCCCATTCTAAAGCCTAGATTCAAGAGACTTCAAGGAACTGTTTGGAGTGCTGAGTTGAATTATGAAGTATGGAGTTAATATGTTAGAGTTGTTTGTGTTTGGAGTGTATTTAGTCTGGAGTTAGTAAACATTATAAGGAGGAAGAGAGAAAGAGGGGAAGATGGAATTTCTCGACAAATGTGCAAACGTTAATAGTGAACTGTTAGTAGAGTTGAATTATTTAACATTGACTTATGAAGTCAGTGGGTCAAACACCCCCAAAAACTTTTGGTATTAAACTCACTCGAGGATTCTAACTTGGAATCTTTGAGCCAATATGACCATTTTTCAGTTTGATTTTGAAGATGGTAAAAGTGATTTTAACTTTCCTCAAACATATTAGGTGAAATAATGATGTGATGATAATGCAATATGCTCTGTTTCATAGAATTGCTACTTTGTAAATGTGAAACTGATGATGGTTTTTTGTTTTATTTTTTTAATGAAGGAAATCCAAGTAGGAATGGGACCAGCTGGAGAGCTTCGTTATCCATCATATCCAGAACAAAATGGCACATGGAGATTCCCAGGCATTGGAGCCTTCCAATGTTTTGATAAAGTATTCAATTTACTCTATTTCATCACACATTTATGCATCTAATTTTTGCATTCTCTTGATCCTAATATGCGTTGTTCCTTAATCTTATACAGTACATGCTCAGTAACTTAAAAGCTGCAGCCAATGCCGCTGGGAAACCTGAATGGGGCTCGACTGGCCCGACTGATGCCGGTCACTACAACAATTGGCCAGAGGACACTCGGTTCTTCAAGAAAGAAGGTGGAGGCTGGAACTCCTCTTATGGTGAATTCTTCCTCTCTTGGTACTCCAAAATCCTCCTTGATCATGGGGACACAATACTTTCACATGCTTCCTCAATCTTCAAACCTTCGAGCGTGAAGATCTCGGTGAAGATCGCCGGCATCCATTGGCATTACGGGACTCGGTCTCATGCCCCCGAGCTCACTGCAGGATACTACAACACACGGTACCGCGATGGTTACACACCAATTGCGCGAATGTTGGCTCGCCATGGCGCCATCTTCAACTTCACCTGTATTGAAATGCATGACCATGAGCAGCCTCAGGAAGCACAATGTGCTCCTGAGAAGCTCGTTGGGCAAGTCAGGTTGGCAACTCGAAAGACTCAAGTCTCACTCGCAGGGGAAAATGCATTGCCACGATATGACGAGTATGCGCATGAGCAAATCATAAGGGCATCGTCGTTGGAAGGCGATAGAGAGATGTGTGCATTCACATACTTGAGGATGAATACTCAGTTATTTGAAGAAGAAAATTGGAGAAGGTTTGTGGGATTTGTGCACAAGATGAAAGGAGGGAAGAATGGCCATAGAAGTTGGGAAGAAAAGAAGAAGCAGCAAGTTGAAAAGTTTGTGCCTAATCTACAAAGTCAAACAAATTTGGTCCAAAGAGTATAGTTTTATTAGCTTAGATTTTAGCTTCCCACATATGGAAACATTAGGTCCTCTTCAAATTCCACCACTCTATTCTTTTAAAAATTTTAGTAACACAACTTGTGGAATGTGTAAATTATAGATGGAAACAAGTAGGTTTCTTGTTAAATAATGTGATTTAGGTTTAGCAATTTGGTATAAAAAATAATGGCAAATTTGTCCCATGTAAAAAGTTAAAGTTTTCAGATATAGCACAATTTACCATTTATTTGCTATTACTTTTCCTTTTTCTTTTAGTTAGACGTAGAAAATCAATTATTTACATAAGAAAAATAATATTATTAGTGGTATTTAACTTTTATTATTATTGTTATTATTTATGAGTGCTTGAATTGCTTATTTTATATTTTAAGTTTATTATTGATATAATTACCAATAGAATAAAAATGATACATAAGTTGTATTTGACTTACTTTTCAATTAATGTTTATTTTCAAAATTCCTACCGTGAAAGTCACCAAAATAAATCGTTAAATAATAAAAACAATAACCTTTAATTTGTAGATTATAAACCCATTTAATTCCTAATAAATGCATGAGAAATCTCATTAAATCTTAACTAATATTTTTATAATAGAGATAATATTATTACAAATTTTAAAGTATAACATTTATCACTCGAAATTCAAAGACTAAAGTGTTACTTTCATAAAAAAGTTAGAGAATCTAAAGTAATTTTTAATAATATATACGGTAACAATTTTCATAAAAAAAGACTTGAGGCATGTTTGGATTGATTTTCTAAGTGTTTATAAACACTTTGTTTTTTGCACTTATAAACACTTATTTATATACTTAGAAAGTAATCCAAACGGACCATTAAACTATAAAACGAAAAAAGATTTACGGAATTAGTCTACTACGTAACTAATATTTCACAAATATTCTAAAATTTAGTAATATTTCGTAACTAGATTTCAGCAATATTTTAAGACATTTTTAATCTTTGATAAATTCTCTCTAAACTTTTAATTTCGTGATATTTTAAAATAAAAAATATATCATTTTCGGATTTACTGTTAATTATATAAGGATTTTATTTTTTGAAATATCATAAATTACATTACCTCTCATCAATAAATTTTTGAAATAATTAATTCTTGTCTTATTAACATTATTTTCAAAATTTAACTTTGTTTTTGTTATTTATTAATGGGTTGTTTTCAAATATAGAAAAATAAGTCAAAACTATTTACAAATATAGAAAAATTTTACTATCTATGAGTGATAGAATTTTATCGCGGTTTATCGCTGATAGACAGTGAAATTTTTCTATATTGATATTTTTTCTGTTTATAGTAATTTTTCTTTATTAATTTCAATTGTTATTCATTTAATGCAGGATATTTCAAATTAACGTTTCCTTCATTTTAGAAGATTTTGATTTTTTTTTCTTTCATATTTCTAGCTAAAATTGATCACCTTTAATGAGATCTCAAGTATATGTTGAATATATTGGTAATATACTGAAAAAGGTAAATATACATTGTATACACCATGGTTTATTTTTTGGCGTGTTTACAAATATACTAGAAAATGTAAATATACATTGTATATATTCTTCGATATATAAAACGATATATTGTACAAAGTGTCTTGTTTATGCACTTATCAAATATAACCTGGTTTATTTTTAGAAAATTCAAATATATATAGTGTTGTATATATCAAATATAGTTTGTTTTCTCCTTCAAAGCTTCTTGCCGATTCTTGCTTTCATTTATGAAGGCAACGATTTTCAGATTTACTTTGTTTTCTCCTTCAAAGCTTCTTGCCGATTCTTGCTTTCATTTATGAAGACAACGATTTTCAGATTTCTGTAGAATCTTTCTTTACTTGTGTAGGTTTTGAAAAGAAAATCGTTTTGGGAAGTTCATAACCTCAAGAAACGTCACTTCCATGTTTCTTTTGGTATTAATATTATTCTGTATATTTTTATTAAAAACTTAATGGTAAGGAGAGCTAAAAAGGTAAATTGGGCTAGACTTTTGTGTAAAATTATATTCTATTAGGCTATTCACATGAAAAATAGGAAAGTTTAGACAATTGTATAATTATACCTATTTATTTAGGTTGTATGTGTGGAAAGCCTGAACCATTATTATCTTTCTTTTGTGTATTTCAATAACATGTGAGATAGGAGTGTTGAATGAGAAATTTTGGACTCATCACAAATTGTCACGCTGTTTTTTAAATTAATGACGAAATTACAGATTATCAAATTTTAGACAAATTAAAAGTCGACATGTGTCCCAAGTTGAAATTGATGGCAAGAGCTTGTAGATCGGATGATGTTGAATGTTTTTGTCATGACTATTAGATCAAATAAACTAATTTGTGCCAATATTTGGGCTCAAGTTCAATTAAGCCCAAAAATAGACTTAATTTGGTTTAAAGGTCAGCTAAAAATCAATTAGTTGAGCCTGAGGAATAGACCCATTGACCAACCAAGCCCAAGCCCAAGCCCAAGCCCACATGACCCCATAGGAGCTCTATAAATAGAGAAGTTCTCCTTCGTTTGAAAGGTTTAAAACTCCAGAAAACTTAAAATAGAATTCTACTTTGTAGCTAAATCACATCTAAAGACAAAAGTTCCTTAAAGATACAAAAATTCTTCAAAGACTTCAACTTCAAGAACATTCACGTGTTCTGCTTCTTCTAATTAAGCGTACGCATTCAACAAAGAAAACTAGAGGATCATCAAGTAATAGAGATTGAACCACATCCGCATAAATCAATATCGAGAACAAGATGCAATGCTCTCGAATCTAATCACCTCGAGAATAAGCTGCAAAGCCCTTGAGATAAATCCACGTTCGAGAACAAGCTGCAAAACCCTCGAGATAAATCAACATCGAGAATAATTAGTTGCAAAACCCTCAAGATAATTCCACGTTCAAGAACAAGCTGCAAAGCCCTCGAGACAAATAAACATCAAGAACAAGTTGCAAAGCCCTCAAGACAAGTTTACTTTTCAAGAGAAAGCATACAATGATCATTTATTAGAGATTGTACTAATACTAAAATCTACATAGACGCATGTTGAACCCACAAAACACGTTTCTCTAATTTCAAACGATCTCAACTTTTTGGTGAATGATATATATGTCTTAACCAATTAAGCTAACTTAAGTTGGCCAAATTATTAAATCAATTGAGCTATAAATTTGTCAAAAGATACATATGATGATTCATAATTATAAGGCCTCTCCTATGGTATAAAATGGTATAGTATTACAACATAATTAGTTAAACACTAAGCCTATTTGTTATAAAAGGGATTAGAAAGATTTGAATCCTAATGAAGAATTTATATTGTAGGTCTTTTCTTTTTGTTTTTTTGTTTTAAATATCAGTGAACCATCAACAGCAGAACACAAACTTAAATTCTATATTGTCTAAAAATAAAAACTTAAATTCAATATTAATCAAATCTTCAAAATTTCAGAATAAATCTAACAATACAAAAGCTCAGAAAGTTAAGCAACAACCAAATAAAATTATTATGGTAAGTAATTGGTTCCCAATTTTTTTCTCTATATTCATTAAGAATTGAGTGAGTCAAATTTCCCAATTCTTAAGCAGAAATTCTCTCTTTATCCTCCACATATCACTCTAACAAATCAACCTTTAAACCTATATAAACTGCCCCATTATAGTTCAAAACCCAAAAAAACCAAAAAAAATAGTTCACAGCTTCCAATTCAAGTTTCTTATTTTCAAACCAAAAAAAAGAAAGAAATATGGCTAACATGCAGAAAAGCTTCAATGCAGGCCAAACCAAAGGCCAGACTCAGGTTCATTTTAGTCTTTGTATTTTTGTATGTTTAATTACTGGTTAGATACCATCATTTTTAGAGAATTTTTAAAACTAGAAAAATAAGAAAAACAATTTACATAAAATAGCAAATTTTTTAGATAGTTGTGTCTATCAGTTTTTTTTTTTTACTATTTTCTGTAAATAGTTTGACATTTTTTAATAAAAAAGTCTTGAAAGTACCTATACTAAAACGATATTGTAACCTTACTCATTTTTGTCAAATTTTTGCCCTTTGAAAGTGGACAAAAAAAAAAAAAAGTTTGAGAATTTTCAAATTCAACATTGAAAGTGTAAAATCTTAACTTTTTTTTTTTTTTCATAATATAATTTGTATTTGGGGTTTGAAATGAGGGCAGGCAAGAACAGAAGAATGGATGGAAGCCATCAAAAGCCCAACAAGCGAACCAAGAGACATGTCTTGTAATTCAGCTCAACCTCAACTTTGTGCTAATTCTGCTCAACACTCTGTTCATCAACACAAACAAGAACCCACTAGTTTTCTCCAACAGGTTCATTTTTTTCTTTTTTTCTTTTTTTTTGAGTGTACATATATATATATATATATATATATATATATATATATATATATTTGAAATTTATTTTTGGAAATAATTATAATTTGGTTTGTAATGTTATAATTTGTTTTTGCAGACTGGAGAGAAGATGGTTCACATGGCTCAGGATGCTGTGGACACAGTGAAGGAAACACTTGGAATGGGTGACAAGAAATGAAGAACAAGATTTTTTTAAATAATAATTAAAGAATTAAGCACTCTTATTAATTTAATTAATATCTCTTATTTATTGATGAATTTTATTAGTTTTTTTTTTCTTTTGTTTCTTTAGGTTTCAAATGTAATATAATAAAGCATAGCAAATAATATTGCAAATGCATGAATGAAAACTCTATAAGGGTTCATTTTTCCTCCCTCTTTCTTTTCATATGACAATTTTCTAAATAAATGCCCATAAATTGACATGAATATATTGATAACAATAGTACTAATTATTACTCAACTCAAACAAGATAATGATGAAATTAAAAAGTGTGAATTAAAATCTGATCCAAGTTGACTTGGTATACGGGATTAAGTATTGATTCTTGTAATCCTCTCATTTTCATGTTTATGAGTTCATTCATGTACTCTTCTAGTTTTGGGTGTCACATGCCCATTGACTATCTAGACTATGATTTAGAATTTGTTCTTAATCTCTAAGATAATATGTGCTTGTTGATTGAGTTAAACTTGATTACAAAGATTCAAGATAAAAATGTTGGCTTCTCCCTCCTCTTTAATTTTCTCCATTAAAATGCTTTCTTTCCTAAACCTCCACCACCAATCTTCCTCTTATTCTCTATTCCTTTATTTTCATATGACTTTCACTTCTTGTTCTTCATACAAAAAAAAATGTGAGTTTCATGACGATTTTATATATATAGGGTTGTTTTCAAATCAACAAAATGAGTTAACATTCTACCATTTAAAACAATTACCTATATATATATATATATATATATATATATATATATATATATATATATAATTTGGTGATTTTACAGATTATTCGAGTCTAGGAGTTCATCAAGAAGATAAGTTAAAGAGATTGCGTTCATCAAATAAAGTGCCATGTCAGTTTGCATATACCACAACCTCAGTAGTGTGGTAAAGAGATTGGGTCATCAAATAAATATTCTTTTCTTTTAGTAGCATGAAGAGTAGAAGTCAATTTGGTTCATATAATCAAAATAACTAATTGAATTGAATGTGTGGATCAAGTTACTTCTTTTTTTTCCCCCAAAAAAGAATTCACCAAGGGCTTTATTAGACTTGGAATGACCTGAATCATAGTAATGGATTACAATAATTTATACATTACTTCTGTTTGTAGGGGTGAAAAAAGGGGGAAAACAATATTTTTGTTATCCAACCAAACAAAAGAATAATCATATTTAAAATTGTCTAATCTACCAATATATATATATATATATATATATATATATATATATTTAATCCTCTAGAGACATTCAATACTAATTTGTTGAAATCATCTAAAGCACCATGCTAAAGATGTCTATACTGAGCCATATTGCTTAAAAATTATTAATACTCTATAATAATCTATTGTCATTGTATGATACTCTTATAATAATAATATATATATATATATATATATATATATATATATATATTTTGTATTTTTAAATATGGAGAATATATCTGTTACCCAATTATAACCCATGCCAAACCTAAGAGTATAATGAAGGTGAAGACTATTGAAAATAATGTGACAATTTCATCATTGGGCTCAACTCAATCCCTTCAAGGTTCTTATGATGGTTACAGAAACAATTTAGGTAGAGACAGAGTAATGAAGTGCAGAACAAACAGCCCAAAAAAATACAACTGAAAAGCCTATTAATACTAATTACTTCCTTTCCTGTCTAAGTATCAACTCCCACCAAAATTTGTGAAGCAGATGCTTTCACTTTCTTTCTCTTTTTCCCATCTTCCTTGAAGAAATAACAATTTGGATTCCCTAAGGCTATCAAAGGCCTCAAAAGGTCAAGGTTAGCCTGCTTCTTTGATTTAAAAAAAGAATAACGAACCACGCATTCTGACTCGAAATGTACAACTTATGATATCCAATGTATTACCTAGCAAGTAGCAACTTGAGGAAAAGAACAATGGAAGCTTCAAACATTGGCCTTCCACTGTCGATTAGACCACCCCACATCTCAAAGAAGCTTGCTGGTCCTTCGGCGCGACGGGCCACCGGGAAAGAGCTTCATAATCCATCCCAAGACTCTTTCCACCACCTAAGAATGAGAAATGTTTATATGCCTGACTGAACTAATTCCATATTCAGTTGCAAAACTAAAAGGTAAATGATCAAACCATGCTCTAAACACGTGCAAGTGCGCACAGAACACATGGCAGACTAAGAGAGACTCAATGAAAGATGATAATACCTCATCGCCCTCATCTGCAAGTACAATATCTTCATCATGTGCTGTGCGAGAATCAGGTAGCCTCACAGGAACAATCTCACCAGCCATACTTTGAGCAGTCAAAAGCTCTAATCTTTGAGTTTGTGCTTCTAGTTTCCTAGACAACTCTTTGTTCAACTCCTTCATAAAGAAGCAAACAGATGTATAAACATAAGAGACTCGGGTTAATTTATTTGGAGGATCAATAATGAGCACTCTAAAAGTGGAAATATTTTACTAACGAGTCAGTTAGTTATATAAGCTTAAATCTCCAGCCAAATATATTTTTATAGGTAGGGCAACACCTCTCGAGGTGAGCATGTATAAAGGGAAACCACAGATAAAATCCAAGTTCCAACACAAATGGGGATCTAAAAAGAAAAGTTGGTTCATTATGTAACAAATAAAAGAACTGATAGTGTGTACAATATTCAGATTGGACAAAAACTTACCTTCAACCTCGAACTGCTAGCCAACTCAGATGCCAAAGCTTGTGTTAACTCCTCTTTCTCTACAGCTAACTGCAAATCAATAAAACCCATCATACAGGTCAATAATATTGGATATATTAAATAACTTTTTTGTTTTTCTTTTTTTGTTTCCCTTTTTTTCATTTGATACGAAACAAATTATCATATCATTGAGCGAAGAGATAGCAAAATGAGGGATATGACATTTCATTTCCCATTATGGCAAAGAGGCTAACACGTCTTTTGCTCCTATTAATCTCAACCTTAGTAGAAGTGGGTAAGCAGGTAGCGGTACTGGGTGGACAGTCTATCCGCCCTTATGTAGTATTACCAACCATTCTAGAGGAGTAGTTGATTTAGTGATTTCTAGTCTATCTATCTAGTATTTCATCCATTTTAGGTTCTATCAATTTTATAATGACTATATCCAACATGTGTGGACCTAGAATGACCGCATATATCACCCCTCTTTGTGAGGATGCTTGATTGGCCAAAAGATGTTTTCTTTGTGAAAGTATCAAACTACTTTCTTTTGGCTTTGTCATGTTCGTGCTTTCTTTCGGAATATTTGGTTGGAGTGTAATGCCCGCATTTTCATGAGTAAGAATCGTGATATCAGTTATTTTATTGAATCTACTTTTCTTTTGGCTATTACTTGGAGCAAATTGTCTCCTCTTTTTTGTACTTATAGTTTAACTACCCTCGCTAATTAATGGAGGTGTTTTGTAATTATTACTCGTTAGGAACTTCTTTTGTTTTCCATTTCATATAATCAATGAATAACTGATTGTTTCTTATAAATAGAAATGTGTGTGTGTGTGTATCAAACTCCCTTCTTTATTGACTACATCTTAACTGAAACCTAAACAAATACAACCGAGAGCTAGACCTAAAACAATTGAAACAATAATCGCATAAAACGAGGTAAACAGAAAAAGATGATGGAAATCCCCAGGATAAGTATTACAACCTCTATAGTGAATTCTGAAATCCTGAAATTAGACATAATCAATATTGTTTTTTCTTGTTTAAAACAGAAAAAAAAAAGGCTAATTTACAGATGAGTACCTCAGCAATTAGAGCATTGATGTTTTGGATCATCCTCATATGATCGGGAGGGATAATGACGGATGAAACTTCGGTAGTGGCATTTTCAAGCAGCATGGGAGCTCCAGAGGTATCATCTTCAGTAAGAGATTCTCCATCTTTTACTTCATGGTTAAAAGTACTAGGAGAGGTATCTGTATTTACTGCATGAATTTAACAATGAATACCAAAGTGAACGAAAAATTACTCATAATCATAATCTTATCTCGACGGAAAAAAAGGGGTGAAGTAAACTTATGCAAAAGAGATGAAAAAGGGAGCTCTCTTCACCTAAATCTTCTGTAGATGTCGCCATGTCTTTTCTATTAGATGGATTGCTAATATCGATAGACTTTCCATTTGCAGAAGCTTTGCGTAACTTAGACTGCAACAGCTTCTTCTCTGTTAAAAGGAAATGGATGAAATGACAGATACCCATGAAGTTATTTAAGAGATGGAAGCCAAAAGGTGTTAAAGAAGTGTCCCAAGAATCGATAAAATCAATTCAGAGAGTTCAAGATAGGATGAAAAATGCTAAAATATACTATAGAAACAGTAAACGAAAACAAGGGTCGATTTAGTTGTTACCATTTCTAAAAAATACGGAGAAATAAAAAACAGAGAATTATTTTCAAGAACCATTACGGTTGATTCATTAAAAGAAAATGTACTGGGGAAGGGGGGAATTGTAGCAAGTTCAATAACCTGATCCACAGAAAAATTCCACGGATTGAGAGTACTGAGTACTGTATATCTAACTGCAATGTTGTAACCCAAGAAACATCTAAATAACATCCTTAAAGAACCACCTTTTCTTCAGCACTACACTTCATGAGGGAAACTAATTTTATATTATAAAACTATCATAGGTCAAAGGGCATTGTCAAATTAAATGCATGATCAAGAAAGTGTATTGAAAACTATGACACCTACGAGTCTGTCCAGGATTGAACATTTCAAAAGATCTGAGATGTGTGTGGTAACGTGGGACAGTGGGAGTGTGATACTCACGTATTATATATTTGAGAATCCTAGGATTACTATCCTCACGACAATCCACCATCCCTGATAAACCAATAACCCAAATGCATACTGCAAAGCAATCATCTAATTTCTAGCACTATTATGCACTTTAAACTTTCTGACATTCATTGGGCCATGCAGTTAGAGTAATTTAGAGATTTATAAGCAAATAAATAAAAAATTAGTAAAGCACTCAATTTTTTTTTTAGTCTGTTAAAATTAAAATGTTACTTTTTACAACAACCCTCAAATAAGACCTGCTTTGTCTGTAAGCCTATAACATATCAACCATGTAGCAATGATTTTTCACTTATTTATAAACTACAATACAGACTAAATTTAAGGGGAAACCTCCCTAGTTTTAATGTTCGTCATTGACATGAAATCTGAAAGGAACCCTACTTTGCAATTCTAATAGCTAAGACACGATACCATAAATAAAAAAACACAAGTCCGATAATGACCATTACCTCTGACCACCGACATTAAAGGATGGGGAAATTCATATTATCTGACTAATTTAAATTCAATATCCATTATGCTTACCTTCCTGAAGAGCATCAATAGTTGATTGAAAATCCTGACGTTCTTTCTCCATGCTAGACATTTTCTTCCTACAGGGTGCAATAAAAATTATAATTTAAACTCCAGTTAGTAAAAACAGCTAAAGGCAAAAAGGTGCTAATTGGATGAGATACTTTATAACAGATAACTTTTCATTTGATTAAATGAGAAGTACAGAAAAAGGCTAGGGGAAAGAAGAAAAGTACACAAAGTTGTTGTGAAAATTTAAGCAAAACCCAACTTCCTCTCATAATTATTATTAATAAATAAATAAATGAGACGATTATTTCATTCCAACCACAACCCTCAAAGTAAAGCTTTGAAGCACTCATGCATAAAATAAAATCTCTGGCTTTTAACTGAAACTGTGACCACAGCAGGTCTAAATTCTCCTTTACGTTTTTATGAAGCACCAATGAAATTCCCATTTCATTTTGTTTTCCTTTTTCTTTTTGTTGGTGGCCACATGGTGAGGCTTTTTTTTTCCCCATATAGCCTATTCTCGTAGTTCTCTCTCTCTCTTTTTAATGAAGTAGTCCTTCTTGCCCTAGGATAGAAAAAAGCATAACAAAACCTTAAAAACAGATGCAAGGCTTGGCCCAGTCATTTAAAAAAACTTGAGTTCCATGCCAGCCACTCATGTTGCTTTACCAAACTAAGAAATAACCATGCCCAAAGAGATGAGGGATTTAAAGCAATCAGAAGTTAATTTTTAATATTAGATGACATACTTGTATGAAAAGATTTCAGCTTCCAAGTTCTCCAATTGCCTCTCCAGCTTTAACTCATTAGACCTTAGTCTTAAGGCCTATATAAATAAATAAGAAGCATATCTTAGACACAATAAATCGTCCAAAAAATATGAAAGTAGGACTCCAACTCCAATCCCCACGAAGGAGGGATGTCATCTTTTCCAACGGAAGAGAACATAACAATAGTATGTTAAATGCCTCAATTAATTCCAAATAAAAAACATATATTCAGTCAAGTGAAGATCAAATGTAGAAGCAAATTTTGCTATTATCAATGTCAAAATATGATTGTTACTGAACTTCCAAATCAACGTACAAAATGTCTATGATGCAATATTGGATCGATAAACCATGAAGAATGCTGATGTCATACATCCAAAAAAGACGTTTACAAATCGCAACAGTTATATGTTACAACTTAGTTTGATAAGCATTCAGATCCTAGAACTCAAGGACACAAATGTACAACATATAGCACAGATTTTGTTCAAATAAGGTCGTGATATACATTCCATTCTAAATGGACAACATTCCTCTATAGCCTCCAAATTATGAGTATCATTATCAACTTGGAAGTCTTTAGTTTCAACGAAGTCTTCACTAGATGATAAGACTTTAAATGGTCTTCGGTTTTTTAGGGCCTCTTTAATTTTCTAAATGACCGAGGAGGCTTTCTTTTTTACCGATGCATTTGGGCGCATCGGAGCTTCATTTATTAGTTCGGATGTGGATTGTTCTTAAGGTCTTTTCTACCTGTTTTTTATCCTCTTGAAGGAATTTTGAGGATAAATTTTTCTTTAGCTTCAAATGAACTCCCAATTTCCACCTTCAAAGTTTTCCAATGGGGTTCCTGAAAACTGTTCCAGAATAGAACCATATGTAGTCTTTATTGAAAATGTTGAGGACTGGATTGATCAAATAAATCTGGAATTGGAAAAGCTTCACAAAGAAATGGCTCTTCGTTTGGAGGCTCATTCTAGAAGGAGATTGCAAATATGTATGCTAAAATTTTCAAGAAAAACAAGGCCATGCTACTTATTCCGAGTTTGAAGACATGATCCTTGAAGTTTCCATTGGAGTCATCAGAGGAGGTGTCTGGCTGGAAGGGTTCAAGGTTGGGTTTATCTAAAGCTCCTCTGTTATTTGAAGTCTTTGATTCTTGTTTTGATTTGGATGATAATCCCTCTATGGATTCCTATTTTCTTGTTTCTCACTCCCTTTGGATTTGTATTCTTTGAACGATTTTGTTCCTTTTCATTCATGAATGAGAAGTTCTTATCTTATTCAAAAAAGATGTTATCAACTTTGAAAAAAAAAAATCAATTATTTTTCTTATCATCACAGTTGTTCTTCCCTTCTAATTCCCAACCCTTCTTATTCTTCCTTTACTTCTTTTCTGATAAGCAACCGATGGATAGCTAAACAAAAAAGATGACTTCTTCCACTTTTTTCTACTACTTTTACTATTCTTTTTCTTCATTTCTTTTTCCTAAATTTGAAGAAAAACAGAAAACTTGAAGAATAACCAAAGAAGAATGAAGGCGAGAGCCTATGTCACCTTGAACATGTCGTCTTGAACATATGTTCAAGATGACTAAAAGGCGCAAAAGGCGAGCACCTCATTTTAGGTGATTGCCCTGGGTATTTGCAAGGCAGTATGGCATCCCATTGCCTTGCCTCATGCCTTAGGTGAGCGTCTGGCTATGCTTCAACAACCATAATTTTTGCATTCGAAAAAAGAGACTAAGCATCTACATTTTTTATAATCATTTTATTTCCATATGAAGAAAAAGAAAAGAAAGAAATAGAAATATGAAGAACTTTCCGAACAACAACCTATAGTCGTCAAGATCAAAAGTCAAAACTACAGAGGAAAGCCGGAACCTACCACCCTAGCTACAAAACAAGATAGGCAGTCCAAAAGAGCTTGAAAAACAGCGTACTGAATTAAAAGCCTTCGGAGAATTACAATTTATTACCTTCTCTTCAAGACCAATTACTTCAGAAGCTATCAGCTTGGCACGTTCATCGGCTGCATTACACTCTAGTTGTGCATTTGCATACTCAAGTTTTATAGACTCCAATTCAACCTGAGGAATTGAAGGAGCCACATATATATCTCGACACAATAATGGAAAAAACTCTACATTTCAGAAACATATATAAAATATCTTAAAATTATCTTCTCATGGGGAATTGTAGCATAAAAAACTACTTAGAACGGGAAATATTCAAGTCCTCAAATTTATCAGGACACAATTAATAGAAATTATTTCATTCCCAATACGTACAAATGACTTGAATCTAGAATATCAAACATGATCAAGTCAATTAAGAAGATAGAACTAGATTGGATACCGTTGACCAAATATCTGCCCATGCTCTTGTAGCATGCACAACTCATTCTTAAAACAAACTTCTCACAAGCACGCACTTCATTGTCCATAAAAAGACAAAAACCAGACAAACAAGGAAACCAAGAAAGAAAATCAAAATAACATCCATTGTGGAGGCTAATAACACCGTCTTCAATTCGGAGACTTAATCTATGGTGAAAAACCTAAGAAAAAGGAAAAAATTCACAGAGACATAGGAAAAAGTCTAACCATCTGCGTCTTCATTTCCTCCTGTAACATCTCCATATCCGATTTTAGTTGGTTGACAATGCTTCTCTGAAGAATTACCAAAAGAAAAAATAAATAAATAAAATAGAAAAATACAGAGTTCAATCCAGAGCCATATGGATAACAGGAATTGATCTTACATTTAATTATTTCGTAGACTAAGTCAGCTACAAAAATGAAGATGTTTAAAGGGTCCCCACTTTCCACTTACATTTCATTGAACAAATGAAAGGCACGAAAAGGGGAACAAAAACACCCTATTGGTCTTACTCAGAAAATTATATATAAAATATATATGTGTATATTAAAAGGGGCACCTAAATACACGAACTACATCATCTCCTATATCCACGCAGCCCATAAGACATTAGATTCTTCAACTTGTAAGAAATAATGTATGATCATTAAAATAAAAGGTTCAAATTTGGAATCGAACTCCATGATTTGTAACATGAATATGAATGCTCAAACGAGAGGGTTGCTGTTTCTTAGTATTTACTACATCATTGTTTCTGAAGTCACATCAGCTGGAGGGAGGAATTAAAAATTAAAAAAGAAATTAAAAAAAAAAAAAAGAAGAAAGAAAGAAGAAAGAAAGAAAGAAAGAAGAAAAAGAAAAGGAATGAAAAGAAAAGATAGAATTGCATACAGAGAACACATGTTAGTAAAACAGTCACGTTTAATGCAACTATAAATGTCTTAGTGATAAAAGCCATAGATTATTACTTTGTCGGGTCTCAAGGCCAGAAAAACACAGAACAGTACGCCATGAACAAAAAATGCTTAATCATCAGAAAAGTGATAGCATTATGTAATACACGCAGAATCTATAAACCAACCTGTTTATTATAACTATCAGTCAGAGATGAATTTTCAGCTGCTAAGGACTCTGCTAAAGTCCTTGAAGCCTCCAGAGCTCTTTGTAACGAGAATTTCTCTTGTGTCAAATCTTCAATATGCTGAAAAAGAAGAAAAATTGGAGACCATAAAAAATGTCAATGGAATATAATCTTCACGAGAAAAGGAAAATGCAATGGAAGCTCACATTGTCAATATGTCATATTCTCAATGTGATAATGATAAAAATTAAAAGATAGGAAAAACATTTCCCAAGAAGAACAAAAGGTATACAGTTCATCATTTATTCAAACAACATCAAATTTTTGCCAATATATTCATTCTATATAGATCATGGAGTCAAATAAATTGCAATAATAATATTTCACCTTCGGCCATCTATTATGCAATATTTTTCAAGTAACAACTCTTCAATAAGCTTCTGGAAACTTCAAATTAATCCTGTTTTCCTTTTATGAATTGGGCTAAGGCTGAACAATATAAATCATGCTATATACAGTAGGAAGTCAATTGAAAGACTCAACAACAAAGAATTCTCTTGGAACGTAATGTTCAGAATCAATCAAACTACCAGTAGAACAGTAATATGATTAGACATGCAAGATGACTCATCTTAGGATGACATGCAATTAGTGATGGAGTAAAGGAAATGAAGAAAGGGTTCAGACTCAACCCATCTCCATTCCAATTGCAACTGCAGGAACACACTAAATTATCTTTTAGTTTTTGATGAACTGACTCAAACAAAACTTTGAAACAAACATTACATTATCTTTCCTGGCAGATTGGATGGTAACTTTACATATTGGATGGACCAATTCCAGATTTAAAGACCACAACCAAATAGAAGTACCTGCTCCAGAGCAGCAAAATCTTCATTTTGCTTGGATGAATAAAGTTCATGTTTCCTCTCCATAGTATTATCCTCAATTCCTATAATTGGCTGGTCCACCCCCTTGACAGAAAAAACTGAAGGAGGAAATGAATTGCTATACGACACTGGAGTGTTTTGAGAACTAAAATCAGAGGATGCTCCCACTGTTTTCACATCCATTAATGGCTTCTGTAAAATTAATGACTCTGAGCCATCACGTTCACCTGTTCTAAACCCATCAGATTTTATAGGGTTCTGAAAGGAGAAGGATACTGGGGCATCTTTTTCAACTTTAAACCCATCAGATATTCTAGATTCATTATAACGTTCAGCATGTCCAAGAAAACTCCCTGAAGGAGCCTTAGGTACAGTAAGAGAATTAAGAAATGATGGACGAGGTCTCCTAAAACTATTTTCGGATGCAGTGTATGGTGGTTCATAGTTGGAGGGGATTCTAATATCAGCATTCAAGCCAGCAGATTCAGATGACTGCACATTTACAGGCTTGATTCTAGTAAAATCAGTCACATCAATGGGCTTTCGCTGTTCAAGATCAGACGTCTGATTGTTGATGAATTCAAAATTTCTGTGCACATTTTCCCCAACTTCATGGGAACTATATCCTTTTCTAGTTGTACTATTAAAGAAGCCTATAGAAAATACGAAACAATCTGTTAGCATCAATCCTCTCTAGACAGAACAGGAAAAGGAATAGAAAGGAAATCATACATGACAAGATATATGTAAACGGAAATCCAGAGAATATTACCATCATAAGATGACGGGAAAGAATGTCCACTAGCCAAAATATCGTTACTACTGGAATCTGAATCTTGTAAATTGCCAACAGTATTCTGTGGAGAAATATTTGCAGAAAACTTATGCAAAGAACCAGAGCTCTCAAGTATAGGATTCTCTTGACTGTCTCTCCTAAAGAGTAGTCCATCCACCCCATGGTGAGCAGATTGACTAATAAGGCTATCGGTCTCTTCACTTGCTTGAGGGTTAATGCCAAATGCACTCCGAAATGAAATTCTAGCCTGGGGTCCATTGATTACTTCGGAGTCTTTATTTATTTCTAATATCTCGTTTTTATTATTAACAGCTGCGGTTCCAGAGAGCCTAGAACCATTGAATGTCCTAATTTCTTGACCATTTGATGGTCGCTTCACTGGATCAGCATTGAAGACTCCATCACCATTTCTTGAAAAAGGATAGCTTGCATGTTTTTCATTCAAGGCATTTTGATCAATGTTCTGAGAAAAGTTATCTGCATGTCTGTCATCTTTGACCAGAGCAGAAGATGATTCAATAGCAGATCTGCCTGCTCCGTTTGTTGTTGTAGCTCCATCAGAATCTGTAATCCGTTGGGCATGTTCAGATTCAGAAGGCTTCTTCTCCTGGGTGCCAGCATCTGAAATGTGATTTTGGCTTGGTGGTGCAGCTTTCTTAACTCGCTCTGCTGCTTTTTTCTTTCTGAACTCCTCTAACTGCAAGAAAAAGGAAGTAATCAAATTTTCACATACAGAAGGAATCAATGAAGTGATTAAAAAAATGACACGGAGAAGAACATCCAATAATCAATGATGTTTATTTTTTCAAAAGGAAAAAAGCGTCTTAATGACAAACCCTTGGGCAGACACAAAGGAACAACCAATTCAATGAGAGAAAATGGACATCGTTAAAAAAATAACTCAAACTATCTAAATGCATCTAAAGTATGAGCAATGAGCATCGGGAAGTTTACTAAAAGCACTGGGCACATGTAACCAAGTGTCCAAGTAAAAGGTTCACCAAACCATATCAAAGTTTGAAAGTACTCTGACCAAACCTTTGTATAACTGCACGACTTCACAACTTTACTAATTAGAGCTCTTTTCCATAATCTCCTTTAGTTAGAGACCTTTCTGCCCGCTTTGAGATGTAGTTCTTTTCATTCCACTTGGTGAAAAGTCTATCATTATTCCTAAACACAATGTGTAGATAAAAACGCTCTGGAATGTGCTTAAGGCAATCAAACAAGCATCAGAAGGTGGGTCAATTCCCTATCATAGGTCCAATTGATATCAACCCCACAGCCTAAAACATTTGGAAAAAAGTACAAGCATTGAGCAAAGTTATAGACAGATACTTAGAACAGGAAAACATAGGCAATTACGTATCTCCCCTTCCACTCAAAAAACCTCACCCTGCTGGCCGGCTGTAAGAAGCTCTGTGGGAAGGTCGATAAGTCCAATGTTCAATCTTTCGTTCAAAGCTCATTCGAAGTTATAAACAATATATATGGCTCGACAAACTACTGCCATCCCTAAAGCAATGGCTTGTCATAAGTTAGCTCATCAACCTCCATAAAATCATCCATCCAAAGCATTGAGTATAGAATTCGGTAAATGTGAAAAACTGAAACCAGACGCTTTCTAAGGCAAATAAAAGATATTAGTTCCTCAAATGTGAAAATTGAAATCAAAGATTTCTAAAGCAGCTCGATCGTTGTCAATTAATCCCCACTCAACCATCCTATTGCATACAGAGTCTCGCCATTTAATAACCGAAACTTTCAAAGAAAAACGTACACAAAGACACATGCCCAGAAAACATCCAACCCAAACTGAGGATTTGAATTACATTCAGATGAGAGCAATAAAGAAACAATAAAAAGAGAAGAAAAATCCGTACCCGACGCTTCCCTGCTTCCAAATGCTCTAATTTCCGAGTCGAGGCCATCGAATTGGGCAAAACCTGAGCCGAAGCCATCAAAACAACATCCCCCAGCTCAAGCAAACAAGCACAAACAAACCCAAAATCCTCATGATGACAACATTTCCGAGTATAAAAACACAACCCCACAAAATAAATCAAACCAATCACCCACAGGGCAAATACAATGAATCTAAACCAAACAGTAGGAGACTAAATTAGCAGAAAAGGAAACCGAAATTGATGAAAACTGTGGGGAAATTGATGGGGAATCCAAAAAAAGGAAGAATTGGAAATTGGGGTAGGGGGAAAATGTTGTTGGAAAAAATCCCAAGATATAAAAGAGGCGGATTCCGATCGGATCGGACACGAGGAGATCTGTGGGGGAAAAATGAACAGCAATCTGGCAGATCTCCTCTGCTAGCTTCGTTCCTGTGTGTGTGCGTTGGTAGATTGTTCTTACAGAGAAAAATTTTGCGGATTTTGCTCTTGGAATTTCGGTGGGGTGTCAAAAATTTTCCCCCTACCCTCTGTGAGCCTTTGAATGGTGGCTTTCAAAAAGAAAAAATATTTAAAAAAAAAATGTTATGAGAATAACGGAAGCGTCAAGCATGTGTTTCATTCCGAATGGGTAGTTCGCGGCGGGGAAATGTTTGGATTAATTAATTAGTAAATTATTAAAAACAAAATTAAGGGTTCAAATATAAATTTAGTCTATTAAGCTTATATTTCATATATTTCATGTCTAATAAATCTCTCAACTCTTAATTTTGTATCTAATAGGTTAATTTACTTTTAATCGTATTTAACATATCTTTAGGAGTTATTTGGAGGCCCATAATAAAATAAGTTTAGATTGTAATGTAATTCAAAACCTATGTTTAGATGGAGCGTTTTGTGCCCAATTTGTAATATTAAACTTATTTCATTCCGCCAGTTTTTAACCAAACCCTCTTTCTTACTGTTTTTATGTTTCACGATCCTATTTTCGTTTCGCCTTTGATACTTCATGCATTCCAACACTCATCTAATTTCCAGTAATATTGATTACATTTCAGTCTCCCAAACAGTCTCTTACTATACTTACTTTTAAAAACTAATTGATAATATATATATATATATATATATATATATATACACACACACATATATATAAAGAAAATTGATAGATTAGAGATAAAATTGAATTTTATGTCTAATGGAACTCTAAAATCTTGATTTAATGTTTTAGTAAATATGTAAATTTTAAAAAATATGTCAAATAGGTCCATTATTTATTGGATGCAAAATTGAAAGTTTAAGAATCTATTAAACGTTTCTTAAAGTTTATGATCTTAATAGACATTAAATTGAAAGTTTAAAAATTTATTTGACATTTTTTAAAGTTTAGTGACCTACTTGACATAAACTTGAAAGTTGAAAACCCTATTAAACATTTTTTAAAATACAGGAACTTAATAGACACAACTTTGAAGGAAGAGACTAAATTTGTAATTTAGCCCAAGTTAAATTACAAGTTTAGTTTATAAACTTGACAGTTTATGTCTAAAATGTTTTTCATCTGGGGGCATTTGGGACACTGAGTTGGTTATTATAACCAATGAGTAATAATAGTTAATGTTTGGGATGCAAATTATTTTAGTCTGAGTTATAATAATTTGTGTTTGGGTGCAAACTATTTTTGTTTGGGTAGGAAATAGTAAACATTGTAGCAAAGAAGAAAAGAGAGGATGAGTGAAAAGTATATCGTAGCAAAGAGAATTTTGGAATAGTATTTACTATACTTAATTGTTGGATATAAATAGTTGGGATATAAATAGTTGTACACTCCATTATTATATTCGGTGCCCAAAACAATGAGTGAGTTATAGTAACCCATTCCACCAACTCGTAGTTAGTGCCCCAAATGGCCTTAAGTGCCTGATAAATACTTTAACATTTAAATTGGTGTCTAATTCGTTCATAACATTTTTATAAATTTTAAACATTATCTAATCTATTTGATATAAAATTAAATTTTTTATGTCTACAAAGACTTCAAACTTTCAATTTTTTATGTGATAAGCTCATAAATTTTGAAAATTGTAAAGTCAAAAACCTATTAAATATTTTTTCAGTTGAGAGACTAAATATACATAAATTTGAAGGTTCATACACCAAACTTATACTTAATTACAAATTTAGTCAACTAAAAAAAGCTAAAGTTTCAAAAAGTGTATGAAAGGTTTCTGAAGCTTTTTTTTTTTTTTCCTTTAATAAGTTCTTAATTTTTAATTTTTTGTCCCATGGGTTTGTGTTGTATTTGACCATTTTTAAAAATAATGGTAATATACAATGTTTGAAGAGATATTTGAATTAGAAGTGTTTGATAGATGAGATTTGAAAGTTTTTAAACAGGATCATCACCTTTTTATTCTATTTTTTTTTTTTTTACTACACTTTTTACTCTAATGTCTATTATGTCTGTCAATCCTTTTTTTAATGTGACATAAATGGATAAAACATTAAATTAAAATGTAATGGATTTATTTGATAGACATTAGATATTTGTTTAAGATCACCGTGCGGTAGTGTTATGTTCAAGATTGAAGAAGAATTGTTGAGATCGTGACGGCAAGGTTTTGAAGAAGTTTGAAGATCTGTCTTCAAAGGTAACTCACTTCTCCTTTAAATTCTGTAAAAAGCATGATGCTGTTTTTTTTTTTTATTCTTGCTCTATTTTTCTAGATTCCAAATCAAATTACAACGGCACCGGCGATCAAACACTTCTGCATTGGAATTCGATCCCTTTAGCTGAAAAACATACTAACTAAGCTTATGAACAACAAACACAATATTAGGTCTGGATACAACGAGATATAAAAGTTTGTCAATCAAACAACGGCAAGCAGTTGTATCCGTTAACATAAGGTCATCACTAAGAGACAAACGAAGATTGGGATCCATAGGACAATGTAAAAGGGTTACAAGCTAAAAATCCAACATCTTCAAGTAGTTGGAGAACATAGTGTCGTTGAGATAAAAAGATATCTTGTGACAAACATGCAAGTTCAAGATCCACGAAGTAAAAGAGATCTCCCAAATCTTTCAACTTAAAAACATCATTTAAGAAAAGCTTAAGATAATTTATAATCTCAACATATGCACCTGGTAATATTATATCATCAATATAAACGAGTAAAGCCACAAAAGTGGTGCTAGATGCCCTGGAAAAAAGTGAATAATCAAACTTCGGTTGCTTAAAACCAAGTAGAAGCAAGGCATTAGAGAACTTATCGAACCACTATCGAGAAGCCTGCTCAAGTCCATATATAGACTTGTGTAGACAAAATACCAATCACTCCCCTTTAGGTGCAACAAAATTATGTTTATAACCAAGAGGTAAGTCCATGTAAACTTCTTCCAGAATATCTCCGTGCAAGAATGCATTATTTGAAGGAATTGAATCCCAACTGTAAAAGCGATTGATCACTTTTGTCTTTGAATTGGACTTGAAAAAATCAAAATTGATTTACAGAAAATTGATTAAGCATACTTAGAAAGGGATTTAGAGAAATTACCTTTTGTAGAAGAACTTTTCTTAAAAAAAAAAGAAAAAAAAAAAAAACAAAACAACTTCTTCCTCTGTAAAAACCTTCCTCTGTGAAAACCTTGAAGAACACGAAGAACACGAACGACAAGTAGAACACAACCACTTGATTTTCCCACTATGTCTCAGGGAAGATTCGTGAAATTGTGAGATCCTTTCTTGGCAAGAAAATTAGAGAATTTCTGATTGATTTCTCTCATAGATTGAGAGTATCAAGAGAATTCAAAACAATGAGTATGTAACCAATTTCTTTTCTATTTTTGTATAAAGAACAAGAAACCAACGCAAGGGGAAATAACTCTCTTTACACCCACTTACCACTTCCCTGCATAGAACTATTTTTATTTATTTATTTATTATTAATTAATTATATATATATATATATAATGTATGAGAAATTATTACAAATAGAAAAAATATCAAACTATTTACAAATATAGAAAAATTCTATGGCGGTCTATCGTTTATAGATATTAACACTTTTCTATATTTGTAAATGATTTGACTCATTTTTCTATATTTGAAAACAGCTCTATATATATAATCATATTTAATATATATAAATAAATAATAATTAATTGATTAATTAACAATTAATTAATTAATATTAAATATGCATTTAAATAATATTAAAATGCATATGTCTCTCATAACCTATAGTTTTAATATGAATCCAATTCATATTAATTTTACTCTATAGTTTTAATATGAAACCAATTCATATTAAATTAATATTTGAATCTCATCCAAATATTATCTCTCATGTCATATAGTTTAATTATAAATCAGATTTACAATTAATTATATACTATAATGTATCACTATACATTACGCTTTATATTAATCCTTATAAAATTCTCTTTAAATAATTTGAACAATTCAAATTATTCCAAAATTAATTTATCATTATTTTACCTTAGTGAGCTAGTAGGGGACCTAATGGACCTACAGATTAGAAGCTCCAATGATTCGAGATTTAATTAATTAAATCAACATTCATTAACTATGGGTCACTTCACTAAAGACCCATAGCTGCACTTTTCACACTGTAGATATATTTTTGTGTCCATGGATATAACCAGTCATCAATAAGTCGATCCTTCACAAATTGCTCATAATAACAACTAGGTCAAAATTACCGTTTCACCCCTGTAGTTACTTCTTTCTCCTTAAGTCCTATTGATTCTCTAATAAATAGCTTGTTTATGGTCTTACTATAAATAAATCCCTCTCGGGCCAATGAGAGGGAGTGGTCTCTTGTTCAAGACCCAGAGTCAGTACTTAAGGCTAGCAATTTATCTACTTTCCCTGAAAGCAGGAAGGAGTGAACTTCATCTTGTGTAGCTATATTCTCATCTCTCTACTTGGAAAAATTCTCAAAACAATAGGCTTATTGAGTCAGCGACATAGGTCACTCTCACCCATACAAATTAAAGATCAAAGACCTATTGAATATTTTCTTTTAAGTCTATCAAGGCTTTAAACTTTCAATTTTTTGTGCGATAAGTCAAATTTTGAAAATTGCATGGTCAAAGATCTATAAAATATTTTTTAAATTGAGATACTAAATATACGCAAATTGGAAGGTTCATAAACCAAACTTGTACTTATCTTAAGTTTTAGAAAGTGCATGAAAAGTTTCTGAAGTTTTTTCCCCTTTAATAAGTTCTTAATTTTTAATTTTTTTGTCCCATGGATTTGTGTTGTATTTGACCATTTTTAAAAATAATGGTAATATATAATGTTTCAAGAGATTTTTGAATAAGTGTTTGATAGATGAGATTTGGAAGTATCAAACAGGATGATCACCTTTTTATTCTTTTTTTTTTTTTTTACTACACTTTTTACTCTATATCTATTATGTCTGTCAATCCTTTTTTTTTTTTTATTTATAAATTTGACATAAATGGATAAAATATTAAATTAAAAGGTAATGGATATATTTGATACAAACATTAGATATTTGTTTAAATTTCAAAGTGTTCGAATGAGAAATTTTGGCCAACCAAATTTCGCCGCATCATCACAACGAAAGTCGAGTTCATTGTGGAAATTATAAATTGGATCAGGTTGAGTAATTAAAGTCGCTCGGGTCTAAAGTTCAACCCTTCAAGCCTATTATGAAAATTTTGGGCCAAACAAGAATTGGGCCCAAGCCTAATTTTGGGCCCAAGCCCACGAAGGCCCATAAAAACTCTATAAATAGGGGCTTTAGCCCTTCATTTTGGGAGGTTGGAAAATTTTGGCAACGAAGTGCTGAAGCTCTGAAAGTCAAAGTCTGAAGATCGAAGCTCCAAGCTCACAAGCTTTAAAGAATTGAAGACCAAAGCTCTCAAGATCTAAAGACTGAAGTTCCCAAGCTCACAGGTTCTGAAGAGATTGAAGCTTTCAAATTCTCAAGATCTGAAAATCAAGGTTCTTAAGCTCTCAAGCCTTTAAAAACCTGAAGACCGACGACTTAGGAGACTAAGGCTCTTGAAGGCTTTTAAACGGAAGCTCTAAGAAGATTTGGAAGACCAAAATTTCTTGTAACTTTTCGAGAGAAAGAATCAAAGGATCAAATACTAGAGATTGTACTCACAAATACTAGAATCAATACAAATACAAAGTTCAAATTTCACGAACCAAATTTCTTCAGAAATCTCATGTGAGCACAAAGATCTTCGAGAGTGCTTTTACCAATTATAGATATGTTTTTTTTATTACATATTTCGAAGATTTTATTACACTTTTATTTTTAGAAAGCGTTATTTCAAAAAGATTTTTTTTTAATATTCAAAACATAGCCTAAAAGATTGTGTTTGAGATTACTTTTGAGAGTGTTAAAATTGATTACCTAAAAATCTTAACCACTTTAAATGTTTGGTAAGATTGATTATTAATAAATTTGTTAGAATCACTTTCTTACTAAGACTACAAAATGTTCTTGTAAATTATGGTCAATATCAGGTATATAAGCAGTGATTTCAAATCTCGAAGTTAAGCGTACTATGGCAACTTTACGTAAGGCAGATTTTGATTTTTTTGGGGTGATAGTAGAAAAGTTGATAGATAAGTCACCTTTACTGCTACTTGACAGAACCGTATATGAGATTTTCACCTCATACGGCTCCTCATTCAATTCTTTCGAAGTCATTGGAAGGTATTTGTTTTTATGTGATGCTATCCTTTCTCGCTTGCTTATCTCTTTGCCTTTCGATTTCAATCTTTCTATCAGTAAAAGTAAGTTTGTTTCGCTTCTCTAATCGCTAAGCCCTATATAGTTGAAGCGGTGCACTTCTTTAATCTTATCTTTAGTGTGAAAACCATATTGCTCGGTTTTTGGAAAACAAGGGCTTTCGTCACATGGTTATATCCAACTTATTCTTGAAATAAACAACTTGCACACACTTCCTTTTAAAAAAAATCAATACATCAAGCACTACACTTAGATTTATTGGATTTGTTGCTAAAATATCAGAATTAAATCCGAAACTCTCGGCGGATGGCCAGTAACCTAAAGAAATGAAAGAATCAGTTACATTTTTCATATGATCTCCTTTTATAGATAAAACTAATACGTTGTCATGTTCTGCTACGCTAGTTCTACTGTGATGTGCTTTCTTTCGCCTAAGAAAGAAGGCTAGGAACTTCCCTTATGAAGAAGGCTAGCTCCTTTTCCGATGAGAGGACAGGGGGAGAGCGAATTCATGAGCATGAGTATGTCTCGTGTGTCTTTACCAAAGGACAGCCCTTTTCTCAACAAAAGTGAAGGCGATCCTTACTCTTTCTGCTGAGGAATGCGGCTATATACTTCTATTAGTCAGACGTATATTCTCATTGTTTTTTTAAATTTATTCCATAATAATTTTTGAAAATATATTTTTGTAGAATCAGTTGTTACTCTCTAACAAATCTTTAATTTTCAAGTTTATTCTTTATAAATTAAAATTGATTTGTATATTTCATAGTTTCCTCACAAAATCCAATTTCTATATCCTAATTTTTCAAATCAATTAGTTCAATGCCAACGATTTTTCTTTAAATAATACCATAATTTTTTATGAGAAAAAAATTGCAATTATTTTTCTCTATTTAACAAATAATCTTGTGCTAAAAAATAATATACAGCAAACAAAATATAAATGTAGGTTGAAAGCATATATATGATATGACATTTTAAACAAATATTTAAAAATATAAATTTTAAAAAGATTTTACAAATTTTGATAACGGTCTATTTAGTCATTATTGTTTATCTCAACAATTTAACATTTATCAAACACTATAACTTATTTTTCCAGGTTTAAAGTTGAAATTTGTCCGACACTAATTTACTTCATTTTATAGCTAATTTTTCTAAAAACATAATTACCAACAACTATTTTGAAAGTTACAGCAACTTCAAACTAAGTCTTAGTCAAAGGGTTATGAAGTTGGCCATCTATAATTACTTTAAAGTTTAATTAAAATTTTAATATATGATCCTCAAGTTTTGTGTCTTTCGATTTTCAACTTTTTGAACTTTCAAATATTTTTAAATTCACATATTTACTAGACACAAAATTAAAAGTTTAAAGTCTATAAAAAAAATAATTCAAAATTATATTCAATACTTTTTAATTTTTAAATTATTTGAATTTATCAAAAATCTATTAGACACATAACTAAAAGTTTAGAGGTATATTATACTTTTGAAATTTTACGGATAAAAAAGACAAAAACTTCAAAATTGAGGGACTAAAATTTGAATTTAAATATTCATCCATAAAAAATGAGCAATTTATTCAAATATGCTTTTAAAAAGTATTTTTCAATTGACCGCTACAACTATTAATTAAATGTAAATCGGTTAAATAATAGGATGATGTAGTCTGGGTGGTGTAGTTGGTTATCACGCTAGTCTCACACACTAGAAGTCTCCGGGCTCAGACATATATATATATTTTTTTTTTTGAGAATTGCACTTTGACAATTTTTTTTTTTAAAATGCCATTTGCACACACTTTTGTTATAGTATTACAAGAATTAAATCAAACTCAAAAGATCTATTATGAAAAGTTGCAAGAACATCAAATAAGTCGATGACCTATACGTTCGATATTGAGAATTGACATATATTAAACATCTTTAAAAGTTATAGAACTAAATAGATACACATTTAAAAGTTCGTAAACTTAATTTTTTTTTTTTAATTCAGGAGTGAAATGGATAAAATTAAAAATTTAAAGACTAAACTTATAGATAGACCTGAAGTAATAATATTTTTTGTGAAATTTTGAAGTTTATATTTATATTAATTTTGGCTCTAATATTTGCTTGTAAATTAAGAGAGCACATGCCAAAATAAGTAAAATTGAACTATCATAAAATTTTGGGGTCTTTTCAAAAATAGAAAAAAAAAAAAAAAAAACTAATTACACCTATAGAAAAAAACAGTGGGAAATAGAAAAGCATGGACTGAGTTTTTTTTCTATATGTATAATTAGTTTTGTTTTTTTTTTCTATACACAACAATTTCCCTAAAATTTTTGTCAAAAATGTCAGAAATTCAATTCCCCAACCCTATGTTGTAATAAAAAAATGTTTAGGGTGCATCATTTATCAATTTGAAAAGTTATAAGAATATGCAAAGTAAATTTTTTTAGTTCACAATTGTTTTTATGGGTAAAATATACACTTTGCGCGCGCGTACATATATTGACGATGTATGAGGTGGAAGAATGAAACCTCCAGCTTCAAGATCGATTGTACAAGGTTTCAGTCAAATTATTCTATTATTATATTTATATTAAAATAGACAATTCAAACTACTCACGTGACATTCCCGTTAGACTTGCATAAACATGTATTGCTTAAAAAATCGCTCATAACACCTATGCATATTTGTATTAGCTCGAGCGCAAGTGTTATTCAAATCCTTTGTCATTCAACATTTGGATTGGATTATAATTGATATTAGCCCTATGTTTGGATTTAAGAAAGTTGAAGAAATAATTTTAAATCATGTGATTTGAAATTCGAGAAATGATTTTAAATTAATTATTTTGTTTGGAACGAGAAAGATTTGAAATAAATGTATTTAAAATTTTGTGTTAGGATGATAACTGAAAAATGAAAGAAAGTTGAGAATTTACTGATATAGGCTTTTGGCTATGATGTGTTAATTGAAAATTAGAATATGACAAGGTCAATTAAATAATTTACTTTTAAATCCTATCAAATCATGCAAAATCCGATCATTTTAGTCAAAAAAGTTTTTTTTTAAAGTAAAAACAGGAATTGAAATCACTTCAAACTTTATAATCATTTGCTTTCTTGTACTAACAAACAATGGAATTCATGTGAAATTCGTTATGAATTGAAATCTCTCAAAATCATGAGTTTTCAAACCGACCATAAAGATGAAATTCTAATGGTAAAATGAGCCTACCAAGCAATGTTAGCTCAATAATACCACCGGCTCAACCACCTCAACTAACAAAAATAAAGCCCTAAGCACAAGTCGCATTGTCATTAGTAATCTTAAGATTCTTAATTATCAATTATATAATAATCTAGGTTGTCGTCCATCAAATCACCTATCAACTTACAAAGAGGACAAGAAAGATATCTCCAACACATAGATTATGTTTATAATGAAAAAAAATACATAGTATTACAATAGTACCTACTACTTTTATCCATAATTTAACACGTCTTAAATTATATATTCATTTAATATTAATTTATTTTATTGAACCACATAATTCTTAAATGCTACTTTCATGACAAGTCATAAATTGAAGTAGTATAGAAAAATTTTCATAGTAACGTAGTACTAGAAAATTTTGTAATACAGTTTTGGCGAATCTTCCCACATACTACATGTACATTTTTCAGATGCCTAGTTTGATGATAGCAAATTTAGAGAGAATTATGTGTACTTTTTTATTTTAATTTTTTTGGGAAGGGCAAAAAGGAAGCAAGATGAACTATCTAGTGAGATGGGAGTAGCTTCAAAAGCTTTGCATGATGGAGGTCTAAGAGTGGGCAATTCAAAAAAATAGAAATTTGGCCTTATTATGGAGGTTCTTGAAAGAACTTGAAGCTCTTTAGTGCAGAGTAGTGAAAAGTATCCATGGTGTTGATCTCCATCAGTGGCACACTTCTGGAAAATTTGGCTTGAGTTTACGCAGCCATGGATTGGCATTTCAAAGATATGGAGTAGATTTGAAACTCTTGCTGCATTCAAGCTGGGAAAGTTCACTGTGAAGTCCTTATCAAAACATTTGAATGCATCAACCCCTTTTGATAATGAAATTTTTCAAGCTTTATGGAAATTTAAAAGCTCTAAACGAATCAACATCCTTGTTTGGATTATGATTTTTGGCACCCATAATTGTTCGGTCACATTACAACATAAGCTTCAGTCTCATTATTTATCTCCATCCAACTGCCCTTTCTCTAGCAAATGTTGGTGGAAGCTCTTCTCCTACTTCAATGTAGTTTGGGTTTTTGGGCCTTCATTCCGTGATAATATCTCGAGTGTTGATTGGTCCATCATTATCATCTAAAGCTCAATTATTATGGTCAAATGCAGTCCAAGTCATATTATTAGAAATTGGGTTTGAGCATAACCAAAGAGTATTCCATGACAAGCCTATTGATTAGGTGGATTGACTTGTCTCAACTCGACTTCTCGCATCTATTTGGTGTTCACAATCCATGTTCTTCGCAGATTATTCCATCTAATGTCTAAACTAGAACGCTTTCATTATTACAGTACTATGTATTTTGCATTGGGATATGATAAGAGCGCTATAAAGTTCTGTCAACCTAGTTAAGATAGTTAGGTATGCCGACTAACCCTTCATTCCCAGAGCTCTATGATTTCTATGTTTTTTTTGTAACTTAAGCAATAATCTCTTTTCATTATATCAATGAAAAGTTTTATCCATTTTAAACCAAATCCAATTAATTATCATTCTCATAAATAGGAAAGAACAAACCTTCCAGTGTTGTTCTTATCAATTAGAATTAGCGTACACCGATACAGTCCATTCGACTCTCCAACAATTATTCCATGACCACAAACAGCAATTTACTCTTCTAAGGAATTTATGAGAAGTCATGGTCTGCTAATGACCGTAATGGATAGAAGACATCATATTTCAGTACAGAAATTTCTAATCCACTTCTCAGTTTTGGAAGGTAAAGGCGTCTCCTCATTATCTGGCTTTAGTGAGCCACCAATTTAACCTTTCTAAAACCTTCCACATTCACTTTCACTCTCAAAAAGCCACTGGTACCATATCAATTAAGTAGAAAAAATGAAGATGAATTCATGTTTAATTCCAAGCCTCAACCTTTTAGTAAGATAAATGGGTAAAAGGAGATGTTTACTGAGAAAAGAAGACAATTTTACAGTAGTATTTGCAAAACATTTGAAGAAATTTTGACATGCTTCTTTTATTTTCATAAGGAGGGCCATGAACCAGCAAATCAAGAAACCCATATGAGGATAAGTCGCAAGCATACAAACTCAAACTACATGTCAACCACAAATGAGTCTGTTTGAAACAAAATCACCAGACTTCGGGTCGTAGCTCACCAGTTGCTGGAGGCATCCATTTTCCGGAGTTGTAGACACTTTCACCAACTTTCCAACCAGGCACGTCCTTCATAACTTCTGCCTCATATTCGAGGTAACTCTTCCACTCTTTGACAAATCTAGAAAGTGAGAACAGATACAGTTAGAAAAATGATGTAAAACTATGTTAAAACCATTAAAGGATCCAATAGTTTCAACCAGTGTTACTGGAAGATTGAGGACAGCCTCCACAAAAAATCATCCATTTTACCTTTCATCTTCCTCAGCTTGAAGCACAGGCAATATTGCTCGCCGGGCTGCATATTTTTCTTCTTTTAGCGCCCTACAAGAGATAGCAAAGGTAAGTGAAATATATTCTACATATTCAGGCCAACGCCTTGTACATGCTTTATGTACTCATTGTGAACTTCATAGTGTGCTATAGAATAGTAATCTAAACTTATTAAACCAACCATAAATAGGAAGAAACAAAGGATCGAATGAAAAAGCATGACATCATCTTCACCATCTCCCCCAACCAAATGGACATAGGGATATACAAGAAACCATGAGACACTCTTCTTTTAAATGTAATACTTGGATTCGGCTTAATGTGTCATGTGGTCAGCCCGCTCACCTCCTTTTAGCAAATGGAAAAAATGGGAACAGAAGGAAGAAAACACTATTCTTTTAAACTATCTATCAATCCCATAAACAAACCTTCAAAGTACGAATTAGCTACAGGCACTTTTTCTTTACATGTAATGTAGACTGATGACCTCGATTACGGTTTTTTTTCTTTTTTCTTTTTTTTAAAGGAGACAGTGTCCTTGGTTACGGTTATTAATCCTAAAAAATCAAGTCCAAACATGAATATGAAATTGAGATCACATGGAGCTCATTCTAAAGATCCCTTTGCACTAATTAAATGAGAGAACAATATACCATGCAAAACTAAATAAATAAACAGGTAAAGGAAGTAGTTTAAAATTGAAATTCAACTGATCTGCTTGACTATATTTAACTTCCCTAGAAAACTAAATGTACAACTTAATGCCAAGAAATTTTCCGAAGGTGAATAGAAGTATCTAAAACCACTGCTCGACATCTATGTCCACCTATCAAGTCCTCAAATAACCACTTTTTGCAACAGTCAAATAGGAAAGGTCTACATTTTTTTTTTTTGGGGAGAAAGATAGGAAAGGTCTACTTTTATCACCTATTCTTAGCTAAATGAATCATATTGAATTTTTAACTTTTAATTTTATCAAATTAAACCCTAAATTTAAATAAATGTTAAGGTTAATACCTTCACTTAGTTAAGCTTCCATTTTTGAAATGATAAGCAACTAAAATTGACAACTTTTGTTGGGAGTGTGACCATAGTACTCATATCAGCTAGACAAGAAGAAGATAGTGGGGTATATAAGTAAGAAAAACTATCTCCATTGGCATAAGGCTTACCCGGTAAAACCAAAAACAAAACTATGAAGGCTTATGGCCAAAGTAGGCAATAAAGTTGTAGAATTATAGAAAGATTCATCGTTGCATTTTGGAGCATTAGTCTCTTTTCATTCTCTTAGTGAAAAGTTCAGCATCCTCTTCAAGAAAAAAAAATATAGAAAGATTCGTCATCCATAACAAGTGGGATCAAAGACATGCACCAAACTTAATTGTATCGATAGAAATCATCAAGAACTTAACGAGTGGACAGTGATGAGCTTCAACGACGTAGTCATGTGGAGACCCGTGATTGAGCTATATTAGTCAGACGGTGTGCTCTAGAGAATATGAGTAGGCTTCCTTTCGGAGCCCGTGCAAGGTTTGTAAGAGTTTGGAGAGGTTTTGATGTGCGATTTTCTCTGAGAAGGGGTTGAAGAAGGGAAAGGGAGAGGGGGGACTTGATTACATGAGAGGTTATTGAGAGGCCTGTATCTTTTGGTGGTGGTTTGTGGTTTTGGGGGGGGGAGGTTAGAAATAGGGAATCTAAGCACTCGTAACAAAGCTTTATTAGCCAAATAGCTATTGTGTGTCTCCTCTAAGCCCGTTCCCTTTGGCGTGAGATTATTGTTAGAAAACATGGCCCCCATCCTTTCGAGTGGCTGTCAAAGGGGGTTAAAGGAACTCGCCGGCAAGGTTGTTAAATCGTGAAACGAAACGTCTATCGAAATTGATTTTTAGTGTATCGTGTATCGTAAGTTTTAAGTTAGTCTATAACTTCTTTTTTTTTACAGAATAAATTAGTCTATAACATATAAATAGAGATAGAAAATAGAAAAAAAATGGGAGGAAAGAATTCTGTTATATATATAATAATAATAAGTGACTCCAACAGACAATATCTAGAAAAGTGAAAATAATATAAAAAAAAATCTTTATTATTAAAAAAAAATTAAAAAGAAAATGAAAAGACTAAGTAACAAGGCTACACTTGGATGTCATAAAAATAAGAAAATAAAGGAATAAGTTGTGTACACTAGAGAGAGAAAAGCACTTGTTTTTATTATTTAAAAAAATTATTATGGACAAATATTCTCTATTTCTCTCTAAGTTTCGAAGCTTCATTTGGGGATCTCCATTTTTTTTAATTTCTGGCTTCTACTTCGGCGCGCTAAAGCTCAAAAATGGTTTTTTTTTTAATCAGTGAATTGAAATGTTCCGATTTAAAACGGATCGCACGATTCGGTATCTTGAGTCGTCCGATACATGTAATTTACAATTCAAACCCACGATTTGACTCGTTTCCCCTTCGTTTCGATACGTATCGTGAAACGTCTGTTTTCTATAACATTGCTAGCCGGAACTTGTGGAAGAATATTTTGAAAGAGCTCCCTTCTTTTGTTCATTTGGTCCGTAGTGCGGTGGAGGAGGGGAGGGACACAAATTTTTGGGAAGACCATTGGGTGGGGTGGGGTGGGGTGGGGGGGACCTCTTTGTTCTTTGTTCCCACGTCTATATCATTTGTCTTCCCTCAAAAATCATTTTGTTCTTGACTTTCTTGTGTGGTCTGGGAGCTTTTTTTTTTTACAGAAACAATTGCTTTCATTGAGAGAAAAATGAAAAAATACAAGGACATACCAAAAAAAAAAAAAGCCCACAGAAAACCCCCTAAAGAAAGGGTTTCCAATTAAGTAAGATACTACCTAGGGAATAATTACAAAAAGTTTTTGAAACCGAATAAAACTCACCAAAGACGCAACTTCACTAGGATCCTTATCCACACCTTGAAACACTCAATTGTTCCTGTGTTCCTCTCCTCCCAAAGATCCCGCAACAAAGCGCACACCCCCGCAAACCACAGAAAGCAACCTTTCTTAGTGAAAGGCGGATGGAGGAGGAACTCCCCGATCATCAAACCAAATATCCCTCTAACGAGCAAGCACAAAATCGAGCTCCTGAAAGAAGCAATTCCACACAGATCGCACAAATTAACACTCCCAGATAAAGTGATCCAGGTTTTCCTAGGTCTTTCGACAAAGGATATAACAAAAAGGACCCAATAACAAAGGCATCTTTTTCAAAAGTCTATCCATCGTGTTCACACGACCGAGCAAAACTTGCCAAGAAAATAACTTTGACTTTATTTGGAATCTTAATCCTCCATAAACCATCAAAGACCAACTCAACAACAAGAGAGGGATCCAATAAAATCCCAATCCAAGGGATCAAGACTCCAAACACGAACATCTTGTCTCCCACGCCTAAAGTTAAAATCCTCAATCAAAGAGAGAAGAGAGGCTACCTCCGTCATTTTCCTATTGGACAACGACTAATGGAAACTAAAGGAGAAAGAAATAGAGTTCCCCGACCAAACCAAAAAGTCTGACACAAGACAATTTTCAAAGGAGGATAAATGATATAACTGACGAAACGCAAAAGAGAGGAGTGGTCTATCCTCCACCCAATGATCTTCCCAAAAATATATTTCCTTACCCTCCCCCACAACACAAAAAATAAGATGGGAAAAGGGAGGGAGCTGAAGAGAAATATCTTTCCACAAATTTTGGTGCGTGCTTATTAATGGCTTCAAGGGAAATTTTCAAAAGTAAATGAAGTTTTGAAGGAAATTTACGGTATGTACGAAACTTAAACTTCATCACATTCAAAGCGAGATGCAAAAGTGGAAGGGAGACGAGGCATCAAGCCACCCTCAATCAAAGTAGCTAAGAAAATGCTAATTTTTTTCAGAAATATCAATTGACTTGAAACCGAATCAAATCCAGGTATCGACCTTAACGTCTCAATAGAAATTCACTCTAAGGCATCTAAGCAGCAATCGATAAAATCCAAAAAACCCTAGCACAAAGCATGAATCTCCAATCTCAAAAAGAATCAGCAAATCCCTAACAGAAATCCTGGGTCCAGAAGTCTAGTACATCCCTATCAAACTCGCCCCTTAATTCGCAGAAAATACGAAACCCAGATACAAAAAGCATTCAATTCCATTACTAGTGAAATGATATAAAACAGGTAAAGACCATATACTAAACTAAGATAATGGGGGAGAAAATACAGACCTTCGGATCTTGTTGCCCTTGCCGACCTGATACATCCCCCAAGAGAATGCACCAAAAGCAGTAAGGAAAATGGCCATGGCGCTAGGGCCTTTGGTGGGAATCCGGCGAGCGTAGCGAACCGGAGCGAATCCACCCGGCGGTGGCCCGTCTTGAAGGATCGGCATGTCTTTGACGCTGGCCATGCCAGGCTTCTTCCGAATCGCTGCCTCCGTCATCTCAGATAGCTTTTTCGACGATCAAATGGACGAATCAAGCAAGAGCGCTGTAATGGAGAAATGGACTTTGGGAAGTGGGAGGTTTCGAAGACGAAAGAACCTGAAAGAGCCGAAGGAGAGGCTGAAGTAGAGTACAGAGGGAAAACGGTGGAACCCGAGCGTGTCAAAGCCCAATTTCCTGCCTAATAAGAGAACGCCACGTTGTTGACTGTCAAGATTTTATGTCACCTGCAGGTTAACGAGTCATTGCCCGTCTACGAATGGCAGAAATTAAAAAAACAAAGGTTGTTTTTCCAAAATTGTAGCATGTGTATGAATTTAGGGCTCTTTTCAAATATAGAAAAATGAGTCAAACTATTTACAGATATAGAAAAATTTTACAATCTGTCACTGATAGATCACGATAGAATTCTATCGTTTTCTATCGCTCAGGCGATTGCGTGGCATGTGGGAAAAATTGGAGAAAATAGGATTTGAACATGTTGTATGTGGTGTTGATGCATGTATGACACGTGTAATGAAATGATGTAATAAAATGAGGTATATGAATGGCTTAAGTAATAACTATTTTTTTAGAATGATAGAATGATTATGAGGTAATTATTATAGAGTTAGAGATTTTCTTGGAAATATGAAAATTAAACTTACTTGGAAATATGAAAGTAAAACTTACTAGGAAATATGAAATAAATATTATAGAAAACTTACTTGGAGCTTTGAACGGAATTAAGAATTTAAGAAAGTAGTAGAGAAAATAAGAACTTTTATTGAAATATCACAGATACAAGTTCTTCCTTTCTTAAGACGCAGGCATTCAAGACTAAAATTAGACCTACCTCTATCTAGCAACTTCCTTTTTATAGGAGAAGGAAGCAAAATACACGTTAAAACATAGTGACTATTAACAAGACACGTAACTATTTTACAGGACACCTGTTGATATTTATAAGAAGATACTTATCTTTTACATGACACGTAATATTTTACACAAGAGGTGTAGAGACACCTAAGACACGTAATATTTATTATGACATTTGTACAAAAGATGCCACCTGGAAGTTTACATGAGGACGAGTTTGATAATTTGTTGCTTATTAATTTTGTTCAGCTGATTTTGTTTGGGAGTAGATTTGACTAAAGAAGCTGTCAAATTCCTCTTGGTCTTCATCTTCTTGCATATGAGATGTACTATCTTCTTGACTAGTGGTGGATTGAGAGGAAATTTGTTGAATGATGACACCAAGTTCTTCTTCATTTGTGACTTGTGCCATAGCAGCCATTAATCTGGATTTTTGAGTTAAAAATTGTTGGCTTTTCTGCAAGGTTGGCTTTAAATGTTGTGGATAGATGGAGAACCATTTTTCGACTATATGCTTTGAAGCAACAGCAGTATTGAATTTGTCCCACCATTTGATCCGAAATGTTCGTAGGAGGCGGGAAACACCATTTATTTCTGATATTGAGTAGTTCCAGCAAAATATTCATGCGAGATGAAAGTAGTTTGAAAAATGTAAAATTGGATTTAAAGAGTTTGGAAAAATATTATCGAAAAAGAATTTAAAACTTTCAATGAGTTGATAAGGTAAAATGGCTTCATTAAGGCCAAATATATCCCACCAAT
Source organism: Lagenaria siceraria (assembly GCA_002890555.2). Taxonomy (NCBI): domain Eukaryota; kingdom Viridiplantae; phylum Streptophyta; class Magnoliopsida; order Cucurbitales; family Cucurbitaceae; genus Lagenaria; species Lagenaria siceraria. The sequence continues at coordinate 18,346,234 of CM016488.1, forward strand.
CATTGAACCATAAAGGAAAGTTTTGAATACATGTTTTGTCAAACATAATAAACCAGGAATGATTGAAATTATTTAGCCAAAACATGTTGTACCAAGCATTTTGATAATCAATATAAGAGTAGGTTTGTGGAAGAAATTGATGAGAAAATCGTTTTTCGGTGTAAATATTTTGATTCCATTTGGTTGGTGTCAAAACTCGTAGAATTCTTACTTTTGAAAAAGCAATTCTGTTGGGGTCATCTTTGTTTCGTGTATGAGTAATTTCTATGGAGTCTGTGTCAACAAGGATGAATTCATAGAATAGTCGAATTTTTTTAGGATGGCTTGGAATAAAGTGAAAATTTGATGGAAATGTTTTTTGAATCATTTCAGGGATAGAATTTCCTAAAAATTCAGGTTCTAGGATTGTGATATAAGAGGTTTGAGGTCTATTAAAATAAGAGGATGATGAGGATGCTTGATAATTAAAGGATCTAGAAGGAGTAATTTCTTGATTTTGAGAGTTTGGTTTTGTAATGGCTTGAGCATAGGTGGTTGGAGGAGTAGAGGACTCCTCTAATTTTAGAGGGGTAGAGGAAATTGTCAAGGCAGAAGGCCTTGGAGGGATTGATGATCCCAAAATTTGAAATTTATTTGATAATGGAATTGGCTGAGGGTTTTTTCCTTTGCAATCCGCTTTTGGTTGTGAGGACTCACCTTGAAGAAATTGATATGCTTGAGAGTATGATGCTTTAGATTGAGGAGGAGTTGGACGTTGTTCAACTTTTTTTTTCTCTTCCTTCTTTGAGGAGTTCATTTTCTCTCTTTTTCTTTTTCACTTGCTTTCTCACTTTTGCCTTGAAGGAATTCTCTAGTAAGATAATCAGGAAGAGAGTTTGCACTGCCTTTTATAGCTTCAATTTTGAAATCAAAACAGGAAAGTATTGCTTGCCATCTGGCAAAAATTTGACGAGAAACTAGATTTTTGACATCTTTTTGTAAAACATCTGTAGCTACCTTGCAGTCAACACGTATCACAAAACTTTTGTGGATCAAATCGCTTTGGAACTTGTTTGTACATAAAACAATTGATAAAATTTCTTTTTTTATGGTTAATAATTTTTTGGGATCCTAACCAAATACCAGAATGATATCGAATTAGTTGTTCTTGATTATCAATAGATTGTTTGAGAATACCACCATATCCTATATCTGATGCATCTGTTTCTACAATGAGGGATGCATTTGGATTAATGATGGATAGACATGGAAGGTTTTTAACTAAGCCTTTAATGGTTTTAATGATGCATGTATGTTCATGAGTCCATAGAGGAGGATTCTTCCTAAGTCTTTGATAAAGGGGTTCACATGTTTGTCGTAAACTTGGAATGAAGTCTGAAATATAGTTTAAACACCCTAAAAATCTTTGTAATTGATTTTTATTTGTGATTTCATCCGGAAATTTATTGGAAAATTCTATAGATCTTTGTATTGGTTTTATTTTTCCTTGAAAAATATCATAACCTAAAAATCTTATTTTTTGCTGAAATAATTTTATTTTTGGTAAGGAGACTACTAAACCATTTTGTTTGATTATTTTATGAAATATTCGTAAATGTTTGAAATTTTGTTCTATTGATTGTGAGAATACTAAAACATCATCAATATAAACTATTATAAAATCTTGATAAGAATTAAAAATATCGTTCATTATATTTTGAAATTCGGAGGGAGCATTTTTTAATCCAAATGACATTACATTCCATTCATACTGTCCAAATGGAACATTAAATGTTGTTTTGTATTTATCTTCTTCAGTAATTTGGATTTGCCAGAATCCAGATTTCATATCAAATTTTGAGAAAATTACAGCATTTTGTATTCGACTTATTAGATCCTTTTTATTCGGGATTGGATAACGTATCCATTCTAAAACAGAGTTTAAGGGTTTATAATTTATTACCAGACGAGGTACTCCTCGGTCGATTTCAGCTTGATTATTGACATAAAAAGCGGCACAGCTCCAAGGTGATTTACTTGGACGTATAAACCTTTTATCCAAGAGTTCTTGGATTTCTTTGTGGCAATGTTTTAATAAGTCAGCATTCAGTTGTATGGGTCTAGCTTTTGTAGGAATCCTTTGATTCGTGAAAGGTTTTGATATAAGGCAGACTAACTATATGTTGTTTTCTTTCCCAAAAGGCATTGGGAATAGTAGCACATAAATCCTTTTCAATTAATTCTTTGAATTGGTTAATTTGATTTTGAATTTGTGGGTTATTTAGTTGTTTTTCAATTTTTTTATAGCATATTTCTTCTTTTAAAAATTCTATTTGTTGTGTTTTTCTTTTAATAGAATTAATTGTTTTAAAGATTGCGAAATTTTGGATAGAGTGTATTGTTGGCTTTTTGGCCCTTAATATCAAATTAATTAATTTTAATTAATTAATTAATTAATGTTTTGATGATAACAAACCTGTTTTTATTTATTAACAATTTGAGTGTTTTGAAGTGTCCATTGTGTAGAGCTTGGAACAACGGTTCCAATGCAATTTGAATCACTCAAATCGGAGTTCAAACGAAGAATATATGGCTGGAACAAGCTTAACGGAAAAATACCCGATGTCGATGACGTGGCGGCCAAATCATCAAAGTGGACCTACTAGAGGATGACAAGTGGAGAAATAGATAAGTGACACATGGAGCTTTTGATTTTTGTTGGTTTTAAAAAGAATGGTTTTAAAAAGAAAATGAATTTAATATTATTATATGTTTGTGTCTAACGGCTAGTTGTCTTTAAAAGAAAATGAATTTTATATTATTTTATGTGTGTGTCTAACGGCTAATTGAGTTTAAATCTCAACCATTCAATTTTCTTTTACCAACATCTAATGGTCCAAATTTAATGTAGTTTCCAACAACTTTTCTCTCTTTTTAAACACTTCATCTTCTCCAAAATTATAACAACAATTTTACAACTTTTATTATTTTACAATCCTCCATAATTCATTAAGCTTCCATTGTTGCTCTCTCACCAAGCTTCAATTTTCTTCTTTTCATCTAATTCTTGAGAGAGATTTATTGTATTGTGAGGATTGATTTATTGAGTGCTACAAATTTGTAAATCTACTCTTTGAGAGAGTTTTCCTCAGATTGTTCTTCATTTCTAAACTTTTGTAAGGGTTGCTCTTGATCCCGGAAAAAGAGTTGTTGTAACGGTTTGATCCTCAACCGTGGAAAGGATCGGGTTTGTTCTTGCGCCCGGAAAAGGAACATTGTAGCAGTTCGACTCTAAGCCGTGGAAAGAGTCAAGGTTTCTAGTGACATACCCAAGAGGAGCTTGGGAAGTGGATGTAGGCCGGTTGTGCCGAACCACTATAAATTTCCGGTGTCATTTTCTCTATCCCTCTCCTATTTAATTTTGCAATTAATTTGCTATTATAGTTTATTGTTTGAAATTAATTGCAACTTTTATTCCTTGAAATTAATTGGTCATATTTGTTTACTTTGATTGGTAGTTCTTAAATTTGCATATCTTTACCAATCTTATTATTAGAATTAAATAGAGTGCTTCAAAGTATTACTTTTAATTTATTGATTACTTTGGGTTGAATTTATTTACATGAAATTCTTGTTTAAATTACTTGTTAGTATAAAGTGTATTAATTTGTTTAATTGGGCCCACATTAGTAAAAAGTTTTAATTAGCTTAATAAAGCCCTATTCACCCCCTCTAGGGTTGCCATACCGGTCCAACATGTATTGTTTTAGTGGACATGAGATTTACAAATTTAAAGATAATATTCTGTCTAGTATTCTTGAACGGATTCCTTTTTCATTTACAGAGAATGGATAAAGTTGAGAAAGAAAAGGTATACCTAGGATTATTTCTTCATCTAGATCTTTGACTAATATAAAGGTATTTTTAAAACAGTATCCTTGATTACAAATGTGGCCATTTGAGAGTTTATAACGAATTTTTAGTCGTTGACCATTGGCACTATGTAGTTTTTCGGATGTTTTTTCAAAGTATTTGGTAGGTATCAATCCTTCTCGAATACAATTTTGATCAGCGCCTGAGTCTATGAGAACCTTAGAGGTTAAATGATATTCTTTTGCTATGACAAGATTTATTATAGAATACCATTTTTGTAATTGAACTTTATTATTGAGATTGATAAAAGATTCATGAGAAATTTCATTGGCTTTATTATCTATTTCAATATTGTCAGGAGCTTCAGAGGTTGAAGGTTGATCAATTAATTGTTGGGTTTGGAGTGATAAAAGTTCGAATTTGATCGAATTTTCTTTTTTAATATTTGAAATTTCTTCTTTTATTGTATTTATTTCTCGTTGGAGGTCGGAAATAGTTACTGAGTTTGTTTTTGGTTCAAAACGTGAAAGTATGTCTTTAAGATTATAATGTTGAATAATTTGATGTTTGGGTTCTTCGGTGATTAAGTGTTTAAGTTTTTCAAAATATTCTTTTTTGATTTCTGGATCTTCGATTTGGCTAATGGCTTCAAAAAGTATTTCTTGGTCTTTTGAAATAACGTTTATGGTTTTATTGCAGGTACATGTTTCTATTTGATCATTACTGGAGGAAGATGATGTGTCAGAAGTGATACTCTCAGTTTCCTGTTGAACTTTAAGATTTGGTCACAATAGGATTCATCATTACTGTCCGATGAAGAAGAAGAAAGATCTGAAGGTGCTAGTAAATTTAGGAGTTGAATTTTAAGATCATCCTCTATTTCTAAATTATTAATCTTTTTCTTCATAGGGCAATTTGGGCCTATATGTCCTTTTTGTCTACATTGGTAGCAAGTAACTCCTTTTCCTTTTTTTAGTATTCTTATAGTTGTTAGTTCTTCTTTTTGGTCTTGATTTATAAGTTTTCTTTGGTTGTCTGTTGTAATAATATTCTGGGTTTCTGTAGGATTTTTTGTAAGAGTATTTTCTCCTGTATTTTTTGGGTTGTTTTTGCGCGGAAGGAGCTTGTATTTTTTCATAACCATATTGAGCGCAAAATGATCCGAGTTCTTGCTTTTGTTTGCGAAAATCATTTTTCATTTTTGCTTTTAATTTGAGATCCGTACAAAGGGTCAGTCCTTCATTATTAATAAAATTAATTAGTTCTCCATAGGTTAGATTATCAAAAGGAATAGTTCCCTGGTAAGTTTGCCTAATCGTTTGTCGAACCTTTTCAGCGAATAGTTTTGGTAAACCTGAAAGGAACTTTTCTTTCCAATATTGATTATTACAGTCTGTTCTAGTAAAGACTTTGCTTAAGAATACATCAAAATCTTGAAGTTTTGGGCAGGTAAGGTTAGAAAGGATTTCAGAACTTCGTTCTTGAAATTGAACAGGTTCTCCGATAAATTTTTTAGTAATAGTGTATATTAAGGTTGCGACAGCATCTTGTATTTAAATAAGATCTATTATTATTATTATTAAATATTATTATATAAATATTTGCGAGATGTAATTTCATTTTAAATAGTTATTATTTATTTTCTTAATAAAAGTTATTATTTTTCAATATTAACTAAATCATCAAAACAAAAATTATTAGTAAAAATAAATTATTAATTAAACAAATTTATTGATTATTATTAAAATAAAAATATAATAGTGGCATTATACAGATTATACATATATGTTTTCTATTTTCATTCGAAATAATTTCAAATAAGTTATATTAATGAGTCGCTATTAAAATGTATATTTTTTTTCTTTTTTTAACAATTTGTAAGATGTGAGAATCAAACCTTTTAATTCGATGTTGATATTACAAGCATTATCATCATTATCTATGTTTATTTTGGTGCCATCAAAATAAATTCAGCTTAGCGATAATTGACACACTTACTTTTCATTATCTTCAAAAGAACCGGCCTAATTGACACACTTACTTTTCATTATCTTCAAAAGAACCGGCCAAACAAAATAACTCGTCTGAAAACCCACGGTTCGACCCGGTTCACATGAGCCGAGAAATTGGACGTAAAACCCTCGGCCACGTGAGCTGTAAAGATAAAAGAAAAAGAAAAATAGAAAAAGTTGGGATGTAATGTTTCCATTTCCGACTAAACCCTAAACCCTAGAAGGTGCTGTGGTTTGAGTTTGTTTCTAGAGCCTTCTTCTCCGCATTATTAAACCCATTCAATCTCTGCATTTCATCGCCTTTCCACTCTCTTCTCACTGCTCTTCTTCTTCCTCTCGCTGTTCCCATCTCCTTCTTTTTTGGGTTTCAGCGGACGTCTACAATGCACCGCTTCGCCGCAGGCCTCACTTCCAAAGCCCGGTATGTTTGATCTCCTTTTAATTGCCAAGCTTCAGACTCATTTCTGTTCCAATTATTACTTATTGTGATGTGAAGTCAGAGATGGGATGTTGTTCTTTTGAGTTACTGTTACAATGGGTCTTTCAAAATGGATAATCGATGAAGTTTGTTGAAATTATTGTTTGGGATGTTGTTTTTTCTTCTGGGAATTGTACAATCGACTTATAAACGTTATTGGTTTGTTTGTTTGTTTTTCGTTTTCAGCCTTGCTAGGAACAGTACCAATCAGGTGAGTTTTTATTGTGATTTGATTACCTTTGGAGCTTGTTCATCATTTAACATCTGGTTTTCCTTTAACTATGCCTGTGTTGTGTGTTTTATGTATTTGGTATTCTAGATTGCTAGTAGGTCTAGCTGGAGCAGAAACTATGCCGCTAAAGATGTTAAATTTGGGGTAGAGGCTCGAGGTCTTATGCTCAAGGGTGTTGAGGATCTTGCTGATGCCGTTAAAGTCACAATGGGTCCGAAGGTACTGTCAACATTCCTATGCTTCGTGAATGGCCAATTTAGTTGGTGTAGTAGTTTTCTGATCTTCATTTTTTTAACCTTAATTTAAGAATAAAGGCTGATTTCCATCAATACTGATATAGTATTAAATATATCCTCACCATCCTTTTGGGTCAATTGGTGATTTAAGATGGTATAGAGCAGGTGGTCTAGGATCTACTTTTTTCAAACTCCTCCAATATTTTCGTCAAATTCCAATTAATAGTTTAATTTTCACTTGTTGGGTCTTCTATATATCTCAAGCCCACAAGTGAGGAGTATTAGATGACATATTATTAAATTTACCCTTACCCATAAGTTCAAGTTTTTGGGTCAATCGGTCATTTAAGAGATACATTCTGCTCACATCACTCATTTACCCACTCTCTTCTCTCATTTGATTTCTGCGTTGCCCTCTGCTTATAGATGTTGATTCTGTCATGTGCTGCTGTAGGGGCGCAATGTCGTGATTGAACAAAGTTATGGGGCTCCCAAAGTTACAAAAGATGGTGTAACTGTCGCAAAGAGTATTGAGTTCAAAGATAAAGTTAAAAATGTTGGTGCCAGTCTTGTGAAGCAGGTTGCTAACGCAACCAATGATGTGGCAGGCGATGGTAAGTTTCTGTTATAACATAACCATTGAAAGAATGTGATTTTCCTCATATATTCAATGATTGAAAGAGAAGCAATTTGATGACTGACAGTGCACTATGCACGATTGTATTACACACCAAATTACAAAGTGAAAGTGAGGACTTTTTGGGGATTGCAGGGACCACTTGTGCTACTATTCTTACAAGAGCAATATTTACGGAGGGCTGCAAGTCTGTTGCTGCTGGAATGAATGCCATGGATTTAAGACGTGGTATCTCCATGGCAGTTGATTCTGTAGTAACAAACTTGAAGAGTAGAGCACGAATGATAAGCACATCTGAAGAGATAGCTCAGGTTTGTTCTTACTTTCAATCAGGACCACCTGGTCTTGTTAGCTAGACTGATTCTTCGATGTCCTTGAAGTGACCTTTATATTGAAGAATCATTAATTCAGTTTGATTGTATTTTTGTAGGTTGGGACAATATCTGCAAATGGAGAACGGGAAATCGGTGAGTTGATTGCCAAGGCCATGGAGAAAGTTGGCAAGGAGGGTGTGATCACTATCTCAGTAAGTTGGTTGCTGATATATTTGTGTATTTTCTGTATGTTAATGGGTAGTGCTCCACCCTATTCCTTCTCTAGTTTTTGTTAATAAAAAAATGGGATTATTTTATATTTTTTTAATTTCCTGATTTATCCCCTTCCTTTGGTGCTTAGTTTGATTGTGTTCAATTTGCTGCAGGATGGGAAGACATTGTATAATGAGTTGGAAGTCGTTGAAGGGATGAAGTTAGACAGGGGATATATTTCCCCTTACTTCATTACAAACCAAAAGAACCAGAAATGCGTATGCATACTTTTTATTAAAATACATTTCCCAGTTTTCTAATCATGAGCCCGATCATCAATGCAATCCTGACTTTTATCTACCACATGGGATACCTTGGCAGGAATTGGAGGATCCTCTTATTTTAATCCATGAAAAGAAAATCTCAAGCATAAATGCTGTGGTGAAAGTTTTAGAGTTGGCTCTGAAGGTAGGCTACCTTTTGATGGTTGGCAGTTATTTGCTTATATTTGCAAATGGATGATGAATATTGTATTTTTCTTGAATCTCTTCAGAGGCAAAGGCCCCTTCTTATCATTTCCGAAGATGTGGAAAGTGATGCACTAGCCACTCTTATCCTGAATAAGCTCCGTGCTGGAATTAAGGTTTGACCCTTATACTCGTCCAACAATTAAAATTTATGGAACCCTGGTTTTGTATGGGAATTGCTAATCTGCTTTACTGTTCCCTGCAGGTCTGTGCCATTAAAGCACCAGGTTTTGGGGAAAATAGGAAGGCTGGACTGCAGGACCTTGCAGTTCTCACAGGTGGTGAAGTAAGTTTTTCGTTTGTAATTGTAACTGCATCCTTCCTTTTGCATACTACTTTTCTGTGATTTCTCAGAGTTGTCTGTGTGTTCTATTTGCAGGTCATTACTGAAGAGCTTGGAATGAATCTTGAGAAAGTTGATCTGGATATGCTTGGTTCTTGCAAGAAGGTAAGATAAATCACATAGGCATAATGTTAGACATCGTTGTGGAAACTTGACACAATTTTCTGGTTTTAGACATGTTTCTTGATCATTTCAAGTGACAGCTATTTTTATTTCCTGAGGACATCACTTTCTACTTCTTGAAGTTCTCTGCCGCTAGTTGGATATCTGCATTAATTTAGGTTGATATTACAGATCACAATTTCAAAGGATGATACAGTTATTCTTGATGGTGCCGGTGACAAGAAAGCTATCGAGGAAAGATGTGAACAGGTTTGTGACATTTAGAAACATTAGGCGGTGCAAATGTTTAGCTTTCATTACAATATAGAAAGCTAATTGGTTTGATGTTTTCTGTCTTATGTAATTTACAGATAAGGGCGGGCATTGAAGCGAGCACTTCGGATTATGACAAGGAAAAGTTACAGGAGAGATTAGCGAAACTCTCTGGCGGTGTTGCTGTATTGAAGGTCTGTACCTTCCTCTTAGATTTTGAATTTGTTTTGCACTTACTGGAGAGATGTTTGAAACCTCATATACATAAAACAAATACTTTTTGCAGATTGGAGGAGCAAGTGAGGCAGAAGTGGGCGAGAAGAAGGATAGAGTCACCGATGCCTTGAATGCCACAAAAGCAGCTGTTGAAGAAGGAATAGTACCGGGTAAGTTATTTCTCCATGTGCTAGCTATAATTTTACTTATTGCACCTGAATGACACTGACAGAATGACTCCTTCCACAGGGGGTGGTGTTGCTCTTTTGTATGCATCCAAAGAACTAGAAAAACTTCCAACTGCCAACTTCGATCAGAAGATTGGTGTCCAGATTATTCAGAATGCTCTAAAGGTCATATTCTCAAACATGATTGTTCACCTTTGATATTAAGAGGGAATGTTTTGGAGTGATTTTTAACATGACATTATTGCTAAATATTTTTTATCTTTCAAAATCATGATGATTTCAATAAGCACACTCAATCTTGAGTGATTGGAACCATGTTTCAAAATAATTTTGAATATGACAAAAGTGATGTCTCAAACTGATTGTGTTTGGTATGTTTGTGAGAAGCCTCACTCATTCCTGTATGCGCTATTTTATTCAGACACCCGTACACACGATTGCATCGAATGCGGGAGTTGAGGGAGCCGTTGTGGTTGGAAAGCTCTTGGAGCAGGACAACCCTGATCTTGGTTATGATGCTGCAAAAGGTCAGTTCTACATATATTGCCTGCATGAGAAACAAGAGAAATAAAACAGCCAATGTTTTTCCATTTCTTGCTAACTCAATATGACTTTCACATGCACGAACAGGTGAATATGTAGACATGGTCAAAGCTGGCATCATCGATCCTCTGAAAGTAATTAGAACTGCACTCGTCGACGCCGCCAGGTAAATCGAAGGAACTTTGCTTTCATTAATGTTTTGTTTTAGAACTCCTCATGTTCTTCAGTACTAAGGTATTGTATTTTCGAATATAGTGTTTCCTCTTTGATGACGACAACAGAAGCCATCGTAGTCGAACTCCCCAAGGACGAAAAGGAAGTTCCAGCAATGGGTGGCGGCATGGGCGGAATGGATTACTAAACAAAGCAACCATCAATAATTTGATGAAATCAAATCAATTTTAGCTCTGCTTGCTTTCCGAGACCGTGACGCGGACCTTAAAGATGTCTTCTTATTTGTTTCATAATAGTCTTGATTTATTTTTAGTCAAGGAAAGCTTCCATTGATGTGGAAGGAGGTTAGCATAGAGTCAGAGACTAGGGAGAGTAATCATTTCATGTTGCGGAACTGTAGTCTTTTTCATTTTAATCATAAAATATATAGCCTTTTTTCTTCTTGCATCATGGCCATAGCCTTGAACCATGCACATTTTATATGCATCTTGAGCATTAAATATTTTTTTTTTAGCGATTCTTGGTTTATTTCAACTGTCTTTTGAGGTGAAATATCATATAGATGAGTTGGAAAATTATTAAGTTAGAAAAAAGTATATGATGAGTTGGAAATATTTCATTAATTCTTTTATCTTCTTTGAGAAGTTGAAGATAGTGAATTGTCTTTTGAGTTCTAAGTGTATTGTTCTTTTAATTGAGTCTCAAAGTAAAATATCAACTGTACTTAAACTATTTAAACAGTCATTTTTGCATTGAATCACAACTAAATGATAACATGACATCCAATGATGTAAACGATGACTTGCAATGACGAACAAGCTGCAACAATAGGTTAAAGGGTAGAAAATATGGTCAACCTCTTTCAAAGAATCTAAATCATAACTATGCAGTTAGCAATTGCGGAAGACCCATTGAAGTAGTTGAAATCTTTAACGGTAGCTTATATTTATGTGAAAAATTAAAAACAGAAAACATAGGTGTACATATATTTTTTTTGGAATGTAAAGATTCATTGTGTTTTTTTTATAGGAACCCTAGTTTTACAACACCACCAACAACCAAATGAAAGGGGTTGAGACAATAACATTAACAGCAGCACCAACGAAATGAATGTGAATGATGCAAATTTTAGAAGAAAAAAAGAAATGTCTCACTTTCTAAAAACAAGGTTTTTTGACTTTCACTAGAGAAAAAGGAGCGAGAGATCCTTTCTCTTATGGTCTCGCTCTCTTACTCTCACTGATCAAAGCTGCTTGTGTGGACTCGTTGAAGCTAGTACATGGTTTCGTCGAAGTTGGTTGCACTGGGAAGAAGTGCACCAGATAAAGAATAAGGATGATTTTACTTGATGATGAGGTAAGCAAAAGATCAAAAATTTTAAGTTTTAAAAAGTGGGACAGAAATAATTAGCCTTAAGAATGAGTCTTTTAATCAATTTTTCCATGAATATGGTCATCTGCATAAAAAACATAGTCGAATGTTGTCTACTTTAGACCAAGCTAAAAATGGCTCATTATCCAACCTTCAATCTTTAACCTTAACACTAACTACTAACTTCAAACGATTACACCAAAATGAAGAAGCTAAACGCTGCATTTTTTTTGTAGACAACCTCTTTTTGACAAAATAAGAGATAAAGAAAACTCTTACTTTTGGGAGGGTATCAAATACCATTCTTCAAAGGTACACAAAAAGCACATTTAAAAATCATGTTTCTTTTTATAATCACCTTTAAACTGATTAAGAACCAATCTAATTATTTCAAACGTGATAGTAAAACATTTCTTTTCCTTTGCAGTTAATCCACCTTAAATGAGTCATATTGGCTCATCTACATAAATTACTAAAAAGGAGTCGTTAAATCTATCATATATTATATATCATATCCCTTCTTCAAGCAGTATGTTGAGAGAAAAGTAACAGGGTATTTTGGGTCAAAAAGGGAAAAAATGCTGTGAAGATAACAATAAATTTAACAAGAAACTATTCTGGTTGGGTTCACTACCAAAATCTTCCCTCATAAAAAATCCAACAATTACCCATCAAAATTCACTCATCTAACTTCTCAAAGATAAATGGGACTGTCCATCGATGCCGTTCATACCGAAAATTTCGTTTCCACTTTCCCATGAGATTCTGGTTCCTTGTTAAGGAGTCCCTCTGAAGAAAACAAACTGCAGCAGCAGAGGAAGATGGGAACTTGCATAACTGAGGTATAAGATCATGAAGAAGACATTTTTATCTGAATTTGTCGGTGTACATGAACAAGAAACTCGATGTATGAAGGGCCATTGGAACTTTTATCTTCTATCATGTTCGAAAAGAATAGCATCCCTGGAGAAGTGAAGACCAAAAGAATAAAATCACCTCAAACATCTAATATACACAATGAAGTAAAACTAAAATTAGCGCCATATATATTTTAAATAAGAAAAAAAAGTTGCAAAATAGCAGTTCATAAAGAAAAAGGAAAGACTTAGGTGTATATTGGACTGCACTTGTAGTCCACCAAGTTGTCCAACAATAGTTCGACACAAAAAAACTATTTTTTTTTGTAATATATATATATTATATATATATCTAGACAAGACAAGAATAGGGATAAAACAGTACCTGACTGGTCTCCTTTCTTGCACAACCTTAAGCTGCAAAAAGGAAGGGGAAAAGTTTAATCAACACTTCAAAGAGTAGATGAAAAGGAAATCTAAGCACCTTAATAAATTAATTTGCGAACTTAATTGGGGGCAGCTTTAGGAGCCCAAGGAAGTTTTGACCAATTCTTCCATCATGAACCAAACCAAAAGAGTAAGTAATGGTCAGAGTAACATATTTCGGGAGGAAAGGAGGGAGTTTCCCTTATGTTTTCATTTCAACCTGAGCAAGCGGCCTTGTATGGGTCAAAGTTCATTCCTACCTTATTTGGCAGAACATTCCTCTTTGAACTTTTTTCACTTTTTTGGATCAATTGAATTACACTTGGATCTGGCATCCTTGTTGAGTGTCATTCAAGATATCCCTTCTCTTTTTGTGTATAAGGACAATACAAATTTTATGCAAACACAAAAAAATGGATCCACAACTTTAAAATTATAATAAATAATGATGATGATGATGATGATGATGATCATAATAATAATAATGATAATAATAATAAGTACTAAATGAGTCAATAATAATAATAAGTACTATATAAGTCTTACCGTAGGTAGGAACATCTTTGACGTCGTATCTCATTCATCAAATCATTGAGTTTCTTTGATAGAGGATTGTCATACTGCTGCAGCACAAACTGAGCACGCAAAATGACAGATTTAAAATACATTAGATTCCATCCAGCATATGAATCCAACTGAGACATCTCATGTATACATATTTTATTAATTTCACATCAATTGAATATACCAGAACCAAGGTAGGAAAAAAATAACAGCAGTTTTCTTTTCCTTCTATCATCATCTCCTTTTTAGAGTCAACGGCCTGATATTATTTTCTTTCATCTATATATGTCTAGATTGGTTATTGTTTCTTATCAATATGTGTGTGTGTGTGTGTATTGATAGGAAACAATAACTTCATTGAAGCGGTAAAGGGGTTCCTGTCCAATGGATTACAAAAAACTAAAAACCTCTCCAATTGGTCATAAGAATAGTTAAACTATAGTTACAAAAAGTAGAGATCAATTTGATTTTTTTAATAAGATCAAATGAATTTATGTTCTACGTGATTTTGGCTGGCTACGTGATTTAAAAGTGAAAAACCCTGTGTGCAGTATTAATAGTAATATGCACGTCATTCATTTATCCAATTGGAGAAGTTTTAAGTAATTTACTAATTTCCTTCGGATGAGCTTGGCATACCTTCCCTTTTTATAATTCCGTTTGATCTATAAAATTGTTTCTCATCCCATAAATAAATAATATGCATAATTAACATGCTTGACAATTCTGCACAGTGGAGTAATACCTGGGCAGGAATTTCATCAACTGAGGAAATACCAAATAACTGCTGCAATATGTTTCTATCAACCAAGTTCCCAATATATACTAAACAATCTTCACCATTCTCAAGAAGATAAATTCCCTCTTCACTCACGTGCTCACTGGAAAGAGGAATTGGAGTACCCGGAGTCGAATCACCATCCTGCCAATAAGAGGAGTTAACACCAAATGAGAACAGTGCACCACTGAGAAAGAAAACAAGCAAAATAAATTAACAAAGTCATACCTCCGTGTCAAGGTTATGTATAGCCAACATTCTAGGATATACCAAGGGAACAGCCAGAGGAATTGGGAGGGAAGAAACAAGGTTGACCCAAAAAGATCGATCATCAATTCTCCCTTCAGTTCTCAAACCTGTACTTTTTATTAATGCTGAAAGAAGCCAATAGAAAAATATCACTGACCCCATCCACGAACCAAAATTTATCAGCACAAATAAGCTTATACTCTATTCTTACGCTTACAAACATGTAATTGAGTTCTCTCCATTAGATCAATTCCGTTAGATATCTTAGTTAAATCCCATATTTTCAAATTTCAATAGATGATCCAAAGATTATAAACTACTATCTTTATAAAGACCCTTCTCTGTGTTCTCCAGATAATATTATTTATTGGCCTAAGAGTTCAGAATTCATGCGCAAAAAAAATATTGCTTTTAAAAACCTAATAAGGAGAGACTGGATTTCAAAGCAAAGAAAATTTCTGACACATGGGTAGAAAATCGTGGGTCAATAGATAGGTTATAGAATGGATAAAATACACACCGATGGTATAAAGTGGCAGTAGCTTTAGAGCCTCTGGCAGGATAAGCTGCCCAGATGATGATACCGTTGCACAATATTTGCGGTATGAAAGCAAAACATTGACACACAGATTTGTAATACGTTCTCGGATTTGCAGGAGTGGAGATGAAGGAACTTCATTTGCCGCTACAAAAATCAGACAAAAACATAATAAAACTAATTAACTACATTATTTATATTGAAACAAATATTAAAGGTTGTATAGCATTGAAAGGGCAAAGTATGAGATCAATTCCAGTGACATTAATAGTTTACATGTCATCTAACCACAATCAAATCAACTACAAGGAGGTCCTATATGTAAATGTGAGTTCAATGATAATAACAGCAACGTAGTCTCTTATCCCCCCCTCCCTCCCCCCCCCCCCCCCCCCCCAAAAAAAAAAAAAAGAAGATAATTACAGCAACAAACTGCAAAAGAAATTTATTAAAATAAAATAAAAATAATAAAAGAAAAACCCCACAAAGTGAAGATACCTTGCTTCAGAAAACATGCGAACTGAGTGTCTAAGTCAGCTGATCGGAAGAGATTATTCAGCATACTGGTGCAAGGTAGAGATAAAGTGGAGACACGGATTCTCCTCTGACCAAATACTGTAGTGTAGAGTAGCGCACACTACAATAGTAAAAGAATATAGATGAATGTGTAATACGTCATTCAATCTTAACCAGCAGTTTCAATTTAAGACAGAATAATAGTACAAATATATCAATGCAATGTATATGTTTCCCATAAAAAAAATAATAGTGCAAAAATATGGTGAAAACAAGACAGCCACCATCTCAACTACAATTACGGTCTGGTTTGATCCTATCCCTCCACACATTAGGCATGAGGACAAATTAGATATGTCTCTTTCAATTCAACCCCATGAAATTCGTGGGGCAAAGCATGTTCTTCAACCAGGAAGAAGCGGAATACAAAAGTACAGACAGACCATGAATTTCTAAGATGACACGCATTAAACAAGTGAGAAGTTCTGCAGATAAAAAGAAGAATTTTAACAAACAAGATAGACCAAGGAGACCCATTTTTTGTGTATTGGTTCAATCCAATTTTTTCTCAAAGACCTTTTGAAGTCATGGACAGTTACAACACTAAATACATGATCCTTTTACGTATCATCACCTGTAACTTTGAAGGACAGGTCTTTTGGTGGGGGTTGGGGGGAGAAGGAAAAAAAGAAAAAAGAAAAAAGAAAAGAAAGGAGAGAGAGAGAGACAGAAACACTACCTGGAAAGCACATTCTGAGCCATCCTGTAACTTGTCATCATGTTTTAAAGATACCATTATAGTCTTGTCACAATCAATCTGTAACAAAGAGGATCATGGACCAGGGTAAGACAACCACCATAAACCAAAAACCAGCACATAGGTTTACTAGCAACAAAGAAATAATAGCATCACGATAATATTCAACAACTATAGAAGAGTTAGCTTTAGCAAAAATTAGAACATACAAAAGCTAATACTAACAAAACCAGTTTAATCTACCCCGGTCCCTAGGTCGTACCTTGCCTTTTTTGGAATATACTCCTTTGATGTTTTTTATCAAAGAAACAAAACCAGTTTAATGAAAGTGAAAAGGGAAAAGGTACAGGTACTAAATAAATAAGAGAATCAAAAGTCAATAAAAATTTGCGAAATAGAGGAAGCATTGAAGTATATAATTGTAGCACATGATAGGCTTCTGTAAACTTTACTTAACACGGATGACATCAAGGACAAGTTGGCTCTATCCAAAACAAGATTGGTTGAGATTGCCGACTATTCTAAAGATTTGTTTATCATTAATAACATACCCCAGGTAAGTCAACATCTGTAGGGATGCGTTTGCAAAAATTTCCATGGTACTCTTGTACTTGAATTCCCTGCAAAAGCATAAAATTACTACTGATTCACAAGAGAGAAAATGAAAGCCACATGATATTTTTCATTGACAAAAATGAAAGTCAAACAAAAATAATACCTGGCTGCATCTAACACGCATCACAGCCTCAAAACCTTGAGGCCTTGTGATATTCCATCTAAGATCATTATAGAGCTTGGCTGGATCAGAGAGAACTGAGAAGGGGTAATAATAATATACCTGTAACACAGTAGATAACCAATTACGTAGGGGAAATAGTTGAAAAGAAAGTTCCTCTTTGATTTAGGAAGTTTAAAGGAACTGTTGAAAAGAAAAGGTTTAAAAATCAATAATCAAATGCATTATTTAATCTTGTTTAAAACTGAAGTTACAAGACACAACCAGAAATATGATACTTCTTTAATTAATGACTCAAAGAGGTAGTATAATAGAATGCAGAAGACATGAATTATGAAGAATAAAGGGGGCTGACTGGCTGAGACTATTCTGATTTAACATTTTTGTTGACGTGTTAACTAAAAGTAAGAAAGAGACTAACAGCCAGATATGTAAAGATCGACCACCAAACCATGCCAACATTACACAAGAATTCTCATCAACAGAAAAATGCAGGATTATATTTAAGGAAAAATAGCTCAAATATATATCTCTAGAATTACCAAAAACAAACACTCATACCTGGCACCCAGTAGTCCTTGCAATGACAGAAATAGAAGCAATATCGATGTAATTCTGGGTAGTGAGGAACACGTCAACACAGACCTAGAACAATCGTGGAAGACAAGAATAGATCAGAAAACTCTGACCAGTGCCAGCAGATAAATCCTGCCATATATCACTGATAACATGACATGAAAGATCACACTCACCTGATACTCGGCCAGTTCAATTGCCATTGTCTTGTAAGACATGTCAGCTGGTTGTAGTAATTTATGAGCCTCCTGAAGAAATTAAAATGTTTTAAGAAAATGAAGGCTTTCAATTTCCAATTAGTCATTAAGTGATGAACTTTATACTTTTACAATGAACAACGATATACTAATGCATGAAACAAAGAAAAGAACTATGAAGTAAAACACAACAAACTGATCAATAAATGGTGAAAAATAACGCAAGGATAGGATTAATCATTGATTGCAACCTTTATGCGATTGGAAATGACGTTGAACAACACAATAATGATAAAACAAAAATTGATTCCATTGGCAAACAGCAAGCTTCAATTCATAATTAGAAAACCATAAAATTTTAATATGTTGCTGGGTATCTTATACGCTGTCCCCCAGGTGAAGAATCTTTACAAGCTAAAGAAAACTAGTAACACTGTTCGAACTTCTAAACTGTAAAGTCGTTAACTTTCAGACAATAACTTTCTGCTTGAAATCCAACACTGAAAAAGGAAAGCCAATTTTGCATACAGTTTATCTATTTCAACCACACGGTAAACTGTGAAGGATCCACACACTCAGATCCCAATAGAACATTTGTACAACCGGTGGCTTTCCTTCAAACCGTTAGTATTATGCTCCTAGTTTTAAAATTCAGAAGAATACCTTGTCCCCAGAAGAAATATTTGTTCTTCCTTCAGCCTCCCTGGCAGAAAGAGCTCCAATACCAATTGATGGCAAGACTGTATTTCACAGAAAGTAACTAAATTAGGTTGGAAAAATAATATTTTCAGCAAAACGACTAGGTGGTGCTAAACAAGAAAAGATGTAGTCATCAGTCATCACAAAAGGCCATCATCACAAAAGGCCAGCTGCTTAAGATGGAAGTTGCACTGTTTCTTTTCTCCCAAAAAAAAATGCAGGAAGAAAAGTAGAATAAAGTCAAATGTTGATGGGATATTAGCAATACACTCATAAAAACAATTAACTTGTGAAGATAAAGATTTTAGAGAACGACAGGACTTAGATATCAGCGAGCAAAGGAATGAGAAAGAGCGCACACTATTTCCACATCGCCAATTACTGTACCACATCCCAAAAAAATATTAAACAAGAAGCACAAATCATGCCAAAATCCCAATCCAAGAACTCCAGTCACACACAGATGAAAACACATCTCCCATTACTGTACAACATCCCAAAAAAATATTAAACAAAGAGCACAAATCATGCCAAAATCCCAATCCAAGAACTCCAGTCACACACAGATGAAAAGTTGAAATATTATGCAGCTCAGCTAAATGAAATTGGTAATTGGAATGAACACGTGGTGACAAGAGAAAAGGAAGCCCTTTTTTCCATATGTGAAAATTTTGGTGAAACATAAATGAATTTCATGCCCCTGTACAATCTTCAAATAATCCGGACATTTAGTTCAAAATAATAAGGAAAATAAAAACCAACAGTAGGACATACCTGTTCCATTTTGACATGTTCCAATATACTAATCTATGTGATGCCACCCCCCCCCCCCCCCCCCCAAAAAAAAAAAAAAAACCAATATTATCAGGTGATGTAGTAGGAGTAGAGTAATTTAAGGTATCTTGGTCTAATCCTTTATTGATTTGGATTAGAATTAGTTTCTTTATTGATTGGATAAGATTAGTTTCTTTTATTAATTAGGATTAGGATTAGTTTTGCTTTTCAATTCTCTATAAATGGAGAGATTGTCTTCTTGTTTTGATAACTTTTGATTCATAATAAAGACTTTGATTTTATTATTGGAGATTTCCCTCCTTTTATCTTGTAGGCTACATCAATTTGGTATTAGAGCAGTTGTCTGGACCAACGTTGACTACCGCCGGTGGAAGACCAGGAAACTCTTGATGATGTTGATCACAAGAGGGAGCTTTGTGAATTGTGCTTGTTGTTGAACAACCAACATTAGTTAGGGGAACCCTTTAAATTCTAAAACAAAAGAAGAAATCAAAGATTTTTTTCAAGATTTTGCAAGAATGGACTATTACCATCAAGGAAGACGTCCAAGAAAAAGTACAACAGTTGGTATAAGCAAGAAAGTCACATTTACCCCAAAACCAATGCTGTAATTCTGATTCCAGTGATTCAGAAGAAGAATTCCAACATAATAATTTCGCCCATGCCCGATTTTCTCAAAGAACCTATCATTATCCACAATGGAAATTTGATTCTAGCGATTCCGATGAAGATTCTAATGTAGTTAAATAACAAGGCGACATTATCAACAAAGAGCCTGGTGATCCATTCAAACGGGAATTTCAAGAAATCGACGGAAGAGTCGGGAGTTAAATGATTCGGAAAATGATTTAGAGTGTGAAAGAAATTATTCTGACCAACATCTAAGAACACCCATGAATCATCCCAACACCAATGTGGTGGTCGAAACATTTTCAAGCAAACAGAAATATTCAAATAAGAACATCTATCAGGAAGATTTCAAAAGGGAATGGATGAAATTTGGGGGCTTCGGGGAAAATTCAAGAACGGCTAGAAACCACTTGATGCTGTGAATTTGCACAAGAAAAATTCAATGAATCACAATTGAAACTCACAAGTGAAATTCAAGCAACCCAAATTGAAAGCAAAGATCAATCACATGAAGAAGAAAATAATAGGACAAACAAAACAAATTCAAGCGAAAACAAAGATGAATGCAACATGGCCAAAGACAAAGGTGAATCAAACCTATTGTGTATTGCGTATAACAGGAGGATGAAAATATGTTCATAGGAAAAGGTTGGTCGATTATTTTCAACTCATTACTTCCACGACCCGAACCAAAGATTTTAAGGTTCCTGTGCGAATTCACCAACGATACGGAGGAGGAAGAAAAGAACGAAGAATGTGTGTTGTTGCATGCAAAGCCAAAGAAATTGAGAAGGAAGAAATTGAAATCTCTGATCTCACTAACGTGATGAGTCTTTTTGCCCAAACCCCACACAACCCGATGTCTAACCAATTCCCTTCATTTTGGCCCCCCCATCCGCACAGCCTGACCCAACTTTGGATATCTTCATTTTTTCCCTTAATTCAACCAAGCTCAAATACAAACCAACCAAGCCCAAACTTTTTATAGAATTAACTCAAACTCATTTTCAACGTTGTTCAACTGGACAGTTTTTCCTCGAGCCACACTATCATCTGCATTCAATCGGCTTGGAAGATGAATTTCTTTTACGTTTTTCAACGTATTTTGATGTCAAGGATGCTCATTTTTATTTTATTTTATTTTATTTTTTGTAATCTTCATTTTCTTTTTCAAACTCGAGGAAGAGTTTTTTTTGGGAGGGATAGAATAATGTAGTAGGATTAGAGTAATTTAAGGTATCTTGGTCAAATCCTTTATTGATTTGGATTAGAATTAGTTTCTTTGGTTTATTAGGATTAGGATTAGCTTCTTTTATTAACCAGGATTAAGATTAGGATTAGTTTGCTTTTCAATTCTCTATAAATAGAGAGATTGTCTTCTCGTTTTGATAACTTTTGATTCATAATAAAGACTTTGATTTATTATTGCAGATTTCTCTCCTTTTATCTTTTAGGCTACATCATCCGGTAATCCCTATGCACCCGTCTTTTCCCCCTTCAATGACTCAATCACAATAACACTTTTTGTTATTGTTTTCCTTTCTTCAGTACCCTCCTCCACTTTACTTTCCCTGCTTTTGATAACCAACCATCTCACTCGCCCTATCCACGTCCCTCTCTCCAGCCCTACACTATCCTCATCCCTATTTTGCTGCAAGCATCTCCTCCACGGTTTTATGAGTGGCTATTATCCAACCTATATTAAACGTGTTTCATCTAACCATTGTCGCCTTTTCACCATGTTTTGATTTAATGTATACAAAAATAATACCCAAAAGAAAAAAAAAATAAAAAAGAAATCAATCGCTAAATTTTGCACGTCATTCAAGTGTCCATGCTGACACTCCTACCCAAGGTAACAGCTCCATACTGTACAGTGCACAAGTTAGTAATAATTTCCATGTCATATTCACGCTAAAGAAAACAACAGCTGAAAACAAAATAAGAGGCAAACAGCAATACGTCTTCAATAAAAGAATATGCATTATGAACTTGCCTGATTGGAATACCAAAATTTTGCCTCCAGTATTTTTCATGGCCATGAAAGCTGCCTAAAAATAGGTCAAGAAAATTACTATCAGAATATAAAGTAAAATTTTATTTTCAAGTGAGATGCTTTCTACTTATTGACTTAGAAAGCAAAATTTTGAGCTGCATGGAAAAAAAGTATTACGAGGAGTAAAAACAAAATCTAGCTTTTGACTAGTGAATCAACTCTAGTAACAGTCTAGCCCATATGCTAAGTGAATCTCAGCCAATATTTTTTGATAAAGCTGATCAATTTTGAGCAATCAGCACCACACATCTACTCGTCGACTAGTCTGTTTAGTAGGAATAAAATAATGCAAAGTTCTTTTTCAGTTTATGGAATTGGTTTCATCATTGATCTTGGCATATCCTTTGAACACGGTGACATATCAATACAAGGTACGTGGGATACCTTTTAGGCGATGCTTTTGAGATTCTAAAGCCAAGTACAGTCTAAAGCCTTCTTGTTTATCTTTGTTGAGTTTCAAAATCTTTTTTCATTTTATTACTAACAAGTGGAGGGTCTACTAGTAAACCTTTTGTATAGGTGGTTTAGGGGACTTTTGGGCTGGCCTTTTTCCTCTCTTGCTAGTCATATAATTTCGCAACCGCCCTTTTTTAACTTGGTAGGTAAAGAAGGGGTGCTGTTACCACTTAGAAAAGAACTAATTTAAATATATAAGTAATTCCAAAGAATCTTGTGGGCTTTGCATAACCAGTGTTTTTAAATGCCCAAGGCGCACTAAGGCGCAATGGCCCTCTGGAGCCTAGGCACAAGGTGCTAAAAAAGGCACGGTTTTTTTTGTGAGGTGCACTATATATAAAAATATTACATTAAAAAGAGAAAGCATAGTTGAAGTGGAAATATGGAAAAAGAGACCCCAAACACAAGAAAGTTTGCATTTAGGCTTAGTAAACTTGATTCTTTTAGTTAATAAAGAAGGAAAACCCTTAATTATTACTATTCTTTTTAAAATAATGAAAAAACCCCAAGGCTCGGGGCTTTGAGCCTTGGGGCTTCACAAAAGGCGTGCGCCTAAGGCGCGCCTTATTTTGTGAGCCTCGCCTTGGACCTGCGCCTTGAGCCTAGGCGCACGCCCAAGAGGGCTTTTTAAAACACTGTGCATAACTACTCTTCTTCTTATTGGTGTTTGGGGGGGGGGGGGGGGGGGGATTTTATCTAGACACATTTTTGTTCAGGATATGAAAAAAATACCAATTGCAGAGTAGTCAATGATCATAGAGCAATAGAAAACATACTTTGATTGCAGCACCAAAGGCTGACTCGGTGGTTCTATTACTCTGAAACATTGTTGGAATACTATCGAGCAACAACTCCAAATGTTGGCGGCACTATTCCCACAAACAAGAAGTGACATTATTAAAGAAATATGAAAGGTAAAAAATAAATCTAATGATCAACATCATCAAAATCAAATAATTTGGAAAATCTAACCTCTGAAAGTTGAACAATGACATCAGACTCCAGAGGAGTATAAACATCTTGTACGTCAGGGACTATGAGCATCAAAGGCTGAAAAGAAAAAAGAAAAATGGACATCAATAAATAAATAAATAATCAGAGACTATTAGTCAGCTTTCCTAACAAAAGCCATATACATTCAAAGAAGGAACTCCCTAATAATTCCATTGAGGTCAAGGGCAGGGATCGTCAAATGGTATTAGGACCAAATATCTACTTTAACTGGATGATGCTTAAATTAAAATGTTGTACAACCTGATGAGCAGTTATAGTTCTTCATAATGTTACTGGAATTATGTTACCTAATTTGCACCTGAGAGTATAGTGTCAAATTAGTATTGACCAGATCAGGATTGATGGGTTTCAGAAATTAGTTTTAGTGGTATATATTTAAAAAATAAAAAAAAATTAAAAAAAAAACCCTGCCTCTCTGTACCTCCCCTCTCTTATAGTATTCTTTTTCCTCTTTCGGAAGTTCATCGTTGAGTGTTCAAGCTTAATATGGACCAAAGACCAGGTGAAAATTTTATCCTTTTTTAACTTTTCTCTTTTACAGGCATCGGACCAGATGAAAGCTTAACCACTCAAAAATGGTCATATGCAGTATTGCTCATGGGGCTCACCTCACCTAATTAATCCTCCAAGAGGTTTCACCTATCCAAAGCTAGGTTTGAAAGAACATAATGACGAGTTAAATGTTTCAAAAATAAATTAATTACAAGAAGCCAGAAGAGCAACAAATGTCACTAAATTGACGATACTTTTATGCTTTTTCATCTATCTTCTGATATGATTGGTTTCCTTTCCATCAATCTTCCGGATACCAGTTATTCCATCCATGAAGACTTAGCTTTCTTTTCATCCTCACAACAAAAAAAACGCCTAAAATGGAGATAGATAACAATGATTGAAATTTGACCTGTTGTAATGCACGTTTCAGATTGTAAAAGTGAATCGTTGTGTCAAATGTAGCAATCCCGACAAATGTACGAGGACCTTCCTGGAACATCACAGTGTCATCAGTCACTAAGATAGTAAAAAGAAAGCTCATAAAAGACTGAAGATGGATAAAACAGGGGAAAATCAAATTTTTGCCAAGATTACCAACGCAAATCCTATTTGTAAACATCAGTATAAGCCAAATCCAACACCCACACACTAAAACAGAAAGGGAAAAGGAGGACAAAAAACAATGATAAATAACACTCTAAAGGGGGGAAAGCAAATTATTCGGAAAATACAGACAAAAGAAAAACAAATAGGAAAATCTTCAACCTCAAAGTGACATCGTGCTTAAATTTCATACAGGGTCCAATTTATCAAGGGGCAGTTGATAGAGGAAACATTTGCAGTAAAAGATTGTTGGATTGCATATAAAAGAATTTTACCAAATTTCTCACAGCATTTAGATTATTGTAATGAGTCCAATTAATAAAAATGGTAATCCACAACAAAAAAGAAATGTAGACACTTAAAGGAGACCGGACAAACCCTGAGAGAACAAGGTAACAATTAAGCATATGTCACACAAGGTAGCAAAACTACCTTGTTTTGCATCTGAAGATAGCAAAACTAAGGCAAATTTGCAGCAGTCCAAAGTTCAATTGCATAAACCAAATGCTGAAAGCCAAAAAAGAATAAAACAAAAGTCTAGCGATCATAAACTGATACAACAGTTCCCAACACGTATTGATTAAAAATTTAAACAGCGGCAAAATTGATAGTAAAAAAGAAACGTAATCATATCAAATTCAAGTTTTTTTTTCTTTTTATAAGAAACAGATTTCATTGATAAATTGATAAATGAAATAAAAGGAGCTTAAAAGGCTCCCATCACCTAAAGGTGTGTTACAATAGTTCATGCCAATTGAACATATCAAAGACGATTATTACAGCAGTTAAAGTTTATGGAAGACAAGAAAGCAGAATTGCAAGAAGTTGTTCTTCCACAATATTACGAGCACAATACTATTACTTCAGATTAGTTTAAATAATTATAGGGGGAAAAAATCTTTAAGGGTGATGTGATACCAATGATTTATGGTCATGCATCACACATACATACTGCAAGACCCTTGTAAAAACAAGTACAAATACCACAGAATACCATTGACAGCTATTTGTTATAAACACATACGTGCATAAATAATGTACCCAATCAAATGTAGAACTTACTGGAAAATCGGAAATAACTTGACTAATTGCACTGCACGCTGCAGCAGTGGCACCAGTTTGTATAGCATTCATGGATACATCGATGAGGAAAAAATAAACAGCTGGCATTGGATCACGCACCTAGAGTAAAAGATATATCAGAAACAGCATATATATAAATATATATATATATATATATATATATATATATGCATGTATAGACAAAAGAGCTTGGAGTTAAGACACCAAGAGAGAGCAAGAAAAAAGACTGAATCCTGCTTACCTCTAGCATAGTTATTTTTAATTTTTTTAAAAAAAAAAAATAAAACATGATATTTCATTTATTTTTTTAAAAGGAAACCAACCACTTCATTGATATAATGAAATGAGACAAAGTTCAAAGTACAATATTGATATAACATGATATTTCATAGATCAAGAAATTATGCAAGAGTGAAAAGCCAACCCCGAAAGGCAAGAGAGGTTAGAAGAATGCCTTCCAAAAAGCCAAAGATATCATTTAGAGAATAATTACAAAAATCTTTGTGGACACAAGGAGGGGCCATAGAGGATATAGCTCGGTCCATAAAGGAGAAGGTGGAAGGGGGAGGAAAAAACTCCTCTATCTTTGCCTTAAAATAGGTGTGATTTTTCTCAAACCATGCACACGACACACCAAGGTTACGAAAAGGTTGATCTCTAGGCAGAGAAGTTTTTTTCACAAAAGGTGGACGACTCAATCTTATCAAATCAATGTTGAGTTTCTCCCTCTTTAGAGTACCTAAGAGTATCGAGAAGCTCATGAAGGTCTTTTTGCGGCAAGGCGTTGATGAGGGGAAAGGGGCCCACCTTGTGAGCTGAGAGGTAATTGGAAAACTTGTGAACTTAGGAGGTCTAAAACTAGGGAATTAAAAGATTTGTAACAAACCCTTGTTGGCGAAATAGCTTTGACAATTCCCCCTTGAGCCTAATACCCTCTAGTGGAGGATCATTGCAAGTATGTATGAGTCTTACTGTTTTGAGTGGTTGTCCGGTGGGATTAAGGCACAAACACAGAAATTTGTGGAAGGACATCTCCCTCGTGCTCCCTTCATTTGTTCATTTAGTCCATTGTGTTGTCGAGAACGGAAAGGAAACATATCTTTGGGAGGATAAGTGGGCGGGAGATAGACCCTTCTGCACTACGTTTCCTCACCTTACCATTTATCTTCCATAAAATTTTGTTTTGTGGCTGAGATATTGGTCTGGTTAGAGAGCTTTTTTCTTTTTGTTCTTTAGGCTTTCGTTGTCCTTTATTCGATTAGAAAACGAGGGAGATTATAAGCCTCCTATCTTTGACGGGGGAGTTCATGTTTAGAATAGGGAGATTGGATGTGTGTACTTAGATCCCTAACCCTTCTGGAGGTTTAACCTGTAGTTCTTTCTTTGGGTGTTTGTTGGGCACTTGGGCTCTTCTCTCGATAGCGTTTTTGTTTTTTCAGCTCTATGGAAGATTAAGATTCCAAAAAAGGTCTAGTTCTTTATATGGAAGGTTATCCATGGTCGTGTTAATAATTTGGACAAGCTCTCGAGAAAGTGGGGCCTTCGTTCATTAGCCCATTTCCCTGCATTCTTTGTCGGAAAGTAGAGGATGACCTGGAACATATCCTTCAGAGATGCGCTTTCTCATGGACTGTGAGGTTATTTTTGGGGTTTTTGTATGGATGTTTGGCCCAAGATTCAAATTTCGAAAAATGGTCTTCTACTTACATCAGCCGCGTGTGAAAGTACCATCTTGTCCCCAAACTGTGCGTGAGGGCCTAGCGCTCAAACAAATTCTCATTTCTTCTTCTCGTTCTTTATCAAACACAACTGCAAATTTTTTTCCTTGATTTTTTTTTCCTTCATTTGAATTCTTCCTCTAGCTTCTTCCTCTCGCTTCTTCCTCTAGCTTCTTTCACATCAATTTTGTAGTTTTTTCTTCGAGTTTTTTTCCTTCATTCAAATTCTCGCTCTCGCTTCTTCCTTTCACTCCTGAGTCTTGCTTTCGCTTCTTCCTCCCGTTTGGGTTCATGCTCCAACTTACATCTTTGATTCCATAAGAAGAAGAATGCGGCATAAAGAGAAGAAATAGCCGAAAAAGAGGGCGACTGAAAATTCCAACATAGTGGTTCGGCGGCGGGAGTAAAAGCATGGAAGAAGAAACGCAAAAGAAAGGAAGAAGAAGAAACGGAAAAAAAACTGGGGAAAGAGAGGCTGTAGGACAAAGGAAGAAGGAGGAAAGGGTTAAAGTGGTAATTTCATAGGGTGATGACATTAGCAGAAGGTCAAATTTCATTGGTTTTAAAACTTTGGATTACTTTTCATTTGGGCCCTTACAATTAGATAGTTATTTTTCTGGAGGTGTTTGGCTTTCCATTAGCCCGCCGTAGAGACTTGAATGAAATAATCAAGGGCTTCATTCTCCATCCACTATTTAGAGCAAAATGTCGTTTCTCGTGGCTTGTCAAGGTGTGTGCTTTACTATGAAACCTTTAGGAAGAAAGGAATAATATAGTGTTTAGAGGTTCGAAAAAGGATCCTAATGACATTTGGTCCCTTGTTAAATTTCATGTCTCTTTTTGGGCTCCCCTATATGGGTTTTTTTTTATACCCATGTATTCTTTCATTTTTTTCTCAATGAAAGGTTGTCTTCTATATTTATTAATTAATTTATTAATTAAAATTTTAAAAATGCCCAAGAAGATCAAGTTGCTTGCAAGGAATTTAGTTTTTGGAGATCTGAATACAACAGAAAGACTACAATGAAGGTTCCCATTCTAAGCTATGGCCCATTGCAAAATAACTTTTCAACCACCAACTGTTATAACAAAACTTCTATCTTCTTTTAGCCATGGTGTTCTCGAAGGCTCAAATCTGACATCATGTTTCAGATTTCATGTGGACCAAGGATAAGGTATTTTGCTAGCTAACTGAAAACCCAAAGGAAAGAGCTACAAAATCAAAATGAATAAACCGAGAGGGATAAAAATCTAAAAAGCTACAGTGGACATCTACTATTAATTAATAGGGCCTAGTGGAATGCATAGTATATGCTACCAAGAAAAATGCAGAAAACCGAAAAGATGTTTATTTGACATAGAGTAAAATAAGATATCAGAGATAATTCCTAGACAATTCCCAAATGATAATATATGAGAGAAGCATTCCACTTTGGCAAGCACAAATCATGTCACTCATATTACAAATTAGTCTACATCAAAGCCAGTTGTTAATCTTTGGAGTACATACAGCTAAGCCAGTTGTTAATCTTTGGAGTACATACAGTATACTACTTCTAGGTGATGTACAAATCACAACAAATTTTTTGTAATTATATCCTCCTCCAGAATTTGAATGATTGGAAGGCTTAAATGGCTTAGTTGCTGTTGGCAAGGGTTTCCTTATCCACTGGCCTTTAGGCTGGTTCTCTCATCTTTTATTTATTAGCCGTTTGTTTCTTATCGATAAAAAGAACAGAGTAAATTGGTCTAAGTCATTAAAAAAAAACAATAACTAAACAGCTAGGATAGGAAACAAAATCCACGCTAATGGAGTATCATATACTAACTACCATACCATGTATTCCTTTGACGCAACAAATTCTACTGTTCCCCTACACAGTTCAGGCCTTTCATCAGCATCTCTTCTTCTACCATCAGGACCAAGATTACAGTGGTATTCACGAGGAGTCTCATCAGTAAAACCTGAAAAGGGAATGGCATAGAGCGTTAAAGTCACCACCTACAAAGGAAATGACAAATAGAATTCCAAACATGCAAGATATCATTTGACATTCGACAAAAAGCAGCAGTGTGAATTTGTTAACAACTAAATAAGGAGGTGACTGGAAGAAAAGAAACCAGAAAGGAAATGAGCTTCAAAGGAATGCCCTTAACCAGAAAATTACCAAGAGTGACTACACGAATCCACAAAATATACAAAGATGGTAACTAAACCTAGTTTCAGATATTATGAATGATAGTCCGTCAATTGAGTAAAAAATATCCATGCTTTAAGAAAAACAACATGAAAATATCCCACTAAAAAAAGTAGCAAGATTTGTACTGACCACACAAGTTACAGATGAATCGCCTTCCCTGATCAATGAACTTCATAAAAGGATTTATATAGCCTTTGCAGCGAGAACATCGGACAGGCCCACTTTCCCCAAAATCCACAACCTATAATATAAAATCCACTGAATAAAAACCCAAAAGATTGCAACAATATTCTCCAAGTATATATAATAAGTTAAGGAGCCAGTAAGAGTGTATTTATAAATTTTATAACCATTGCGTAACAAATAAATTCATCGGAAGGCTGATGATATAGTAGGATAAGGGTAATCGTGTAATTTTCTGTTTCAAGTTCGTCATTTTGCTGGATTACGATAGTTCATTAGCTTTGATAGTTGCATAGTGTTTAATTAAAGGTCCCAAGCTCAAACCTTCGAGTCAGCTTAATACCAAAAACCTTTGATGCCTGTCGGGTCCAGGGCCTTAGAGCAGGCATGGGTGCCCCAAGTATAGGGGAGCAAAGCTTCAACTCCCCGGTATTAAAAAAAATAATAATAATAACACAACTAAATTTACACTACTGTTATGTTTTTTTTCAAGAAACAGTGGCTCATTGATATAATGAAAAAGGAAAATGTTCAAAGGATACTAACTGTTATTATTATATTTTTAGTTTATAAAGTCAAAAAGATGCATTACATACTTGGATGGGTTCCTCAGAAGGATGTAGAAGAGCAAATGGTTGGACTAGCAAAGCTAACTGCATGGCTGATGTATTCAAAAGATCAGCAGTGCATGGGATCTGAAAGATTGTGAAAAGTCAACAACATATGATATCAAGATACAGAGATATTGCGAGGCAGCCATCAACTAGAATATTAAGCAAAAGATAAAAATGGGAAAATGATGAAATGAATAATACTAGTCATTCACCTGACCAATGGTGCATCTCATAAAACGTGGACTGCAATTCCCAGTGTCTCTCACAATATACTCACTTGATGCAGGCTTCACAAAGTGTAAAGAATGAAAATTGTAACAATTAAAGCTTGAAAGAAACAAACACCAGCAGAGGTAAATAAAGTTGAAATTCATGTTCATGCAACAACACTATCAGTAAAATCACTAGGACAAGAAATCAAAGAAGGGGAAAATTGAAAGGAAAACATAATTAACACCATGTATATTCAGAAAGTACCGGGGGCAGATTGGCCTGGTTGCCTTGACGAGTGTCAAACAGGATGACTGATGAATTTGGAACCGGCCTTGGTATTTGATTTGGATCAATTTTTGATTGTGTGGCTGCAGGAGATCCGGTTTGACCAATAGCAGGTGAGATGGTAGTCATCGATTGGTTAGGTGGAGGTGGCGGCATCCCAAACATTCTAGGCGGCTGCAATTGACCAGAAATAGGTGGAGGAGCTGTCGCCTTGTGTTCAAATAAGAGAAATAATCAAGTTTTTTTTCCAAACAAGGAACCCAGCTATCATGTAGCAAATGAAATAACAAAAATATGGGCAAGACAAAAAGGAAGTGATACAGAACAGAAACGTGTCTGGAAAAAAAAAACTGAAAGAAGTACATGACACAATGGACAACTTCTACCTCATTTTTTCCCAGTATTTTCTGCTTTTAAATAAATCAGTCAATAAATTATTGACTTTCAGCAGTTCAAGATAAATCCAATAACTCTCTCCTCACGTCTAAAAATGAGAGTTATAATAGTAGAGTAGGGGACCAGGGGTACCATATGCCTATAACTCGTAAATTCTCTCTCTAATTCAATCCCCAAAAAAGAAAATGAACATTGGTTTGCGACTTCAACTAACTACTACACACTGCACAAACTCAACAAGCTCTTGTTTCTATTCCTTTTTTTTTTCTGGACAAGAAACAAACACTTCTCAATAAATTTAATTACAAAAGAAGAGAATGATAAGCCTTAAATGATCGGGGATGAACTCTGTTTCATCATGCACAAACTCAACAAGCTCTATTTCATGCTTTTCATTGGTGTAAATGCAAACGTGATTTTAACGACTAGTCGAAATTTCTCTTGTAATTTACATTTAGTGATTGGGAGTCTAGTGGCTCCCTTTAATTCATTCATCAATGAAATTTATTTCTCTTCTAAAAAAGACAGCAAGGAAACAAGGCTCTCAAGAATTTGAACTTTTCTGAGGAAAAAGAAACTGCCTTCATACTTCATGTACAAGATACCTCAGTTATTTTACTCAATAAGCGAGCCCTTAAAAGTCAGATATCTATTTGATAAGTAAATTTACAATCATCGTGCTAATTTAATTCTACCCATTAGACTCAAATGAGTTCCAATTAGAATATTTTACACGAGGAATTGGATTATCTACTATCAGTTTCTAGAAAATGTAATAAGAACTTCCTATAGAGAGACAACGGCGGTACGTCAACTGACAAAATGCACAGTACACAAATAAAATTGGTCATGACAAGATGCCTTTAACACAATAACACAAAAAGGTTAATGCACAAAAATAACAGGTTAATAAATGAATGGTACCTGACCAGGTTGCATTGGCCATGTTGGTGGTCCAAATGGGGAACCTGAAGATGGGGATACTCCTTGAGGTGCCGGCTGAAATGGTGATGCCGGTTGCCCGGGAGGACCTGGCGGAGCAGAAAATTCAGGGCCACCTGGAACAGAATGCATAAATGGAGCCCGGACAGATGCTGTCATTGGTGGCGGACCAACAAATTGTGGAGGGCCTTGTGGGGCATTGACTGCTGGAGGAAAACGCGGCCCACCGGGGAAGCTGTTCTGCACAAATGCTGGAGGGCCATTACTCAACGTACCACTCTGAGCATTTGGTGGAGGCATGCTTGGGCTACTAACAGAAGGGGGAAATGCTGCATTTGGACGTGCACCAAGTGGAGGAGCACCAAGTGGAGGCGTAATTGAACTACTGGACAAACCTGGGGAAGCACCAGTGCTAGAAGGTGGCCTAAAAGCAGGTTGGCCAGGACCCCCAACACCTGGTGGAGGTGGCCTAGATACTAAAGGAGACAGCTGTCCAGCAGGCGGTCCACTGGGTCTCATTGAAGCCATGTTGGGAGGTAATGCAGATGGTGGAGGCCCTGATGAAGGTACATTAGGCCGGGTAATTGAAGCTGGGGGTGGACCTGGCCGTGAAAATTGAGGTGGCGCACCAGACATCCCAGTTGGTGGGGGTGCTGACGAAGGAAAAGGAGGCGATTGACCAAATGGAGGTCTGGGGAATGTATTGGGCATTGAAGGAGGTCGATTGAGATTCATATTATTAAAATTATCAGCTAAAGAACCAGGATTTGTTTGAGAATTGGGGTAGTAATTAGGCGGTGGTGGTGGAGCTTGATTACTGTTGCTTTCATTGGGCCGAGGTGCCCCTGGAGGCACAAGAGCTGCCATTGATCAACCAGATTCTCAGAAACCAAACTTTCCGACTCCAATTCAATAGAATCTCTCTATAAAAATTCGCTCTACGGATTCAACAACCCAGATCAACTCTGCAAGAATACACCAAATCAACAATAAGATTAAGAATTCCCAAATCCCCGAATTCCCACAGAAATCTAACACAAACAAGATTCAATTCCCATATTCATTACACCCATTTCGCCTCCGTATAAACCCAGAAGCCAATAATGAAATCGATGGGTATTCGCTCAATCGACCATCAAACAGATTAACAATAACGTTAAATCCGAAATTTCAGATTTCCAACACGAAATTCAATGGGATTAAACAAACTTAACATTTACAAGATGTAATGACGGAGCAGAATCAAAGATCCACGACATAAGATGGGATTCCAGGCAGAAGAAAACAAACCTGGTGGGTTGTTGATGCAGCGGCTAGTCGTAAGAACAGAAGACCCGGCACCGGGAGACGAGGCCCGAAGTGAAAAGAGAAACGAAAACGTATGATGAGGCACATGCAACTATGAAAAGCCCGTGTGTATTGTATTGACAGCGTGTTTTCCTAACCATTTTCCACGATAACTTATATTACTATTGCATTAAATTCTCATTTACCATTTTAGTCTTGTGTATATTGGGCTAAATTATACCAAATATTCCTTAACTTTTAACTTTGTGTTAAAAATGTCTTTAAGTTTTTAAAAATTTTAAAAATATTCTTAAACTTTAAAAAAATAGTTTAAAAATACCTTTGTCATTAATTTTAATGGAAATAGTTAGTGTTTTGTTTCAAAAATACCCTCAAACTTAACTTTTAATACTTATTTTAAAAACATCCTTGAATTTTTAAAAGTTGCATTGATACTCTTTAGCATAACAACTACAAGGATGAAGATCGAACCTCCGACCTTTAGGAAGTAAGGGCATGAGGTATTTTTGCAACGAGATATTAATAGTTTCTGTTCATATATTAACGGTAATGGTATATTTCTAACTTTTCTTTAAGTTTAAGGGTATTTTTAAAACTTTTGAAAGTTAAAAAGTATTTTTGAAACACAACAGTAACAATTTTTATCCGAAACTAAAGATAATGGTATTTTTAAATCTTTTTTAAAGTTAAAGGATGTCTTTGAAAATTTTGATAGTTATGGGGTGTTTTTAACACAAAGTTCAAAGGCCTTTTATATAATTTAGCCTTTAATTTATTACCAGTTTCGTCCTTCAACTTTTTGTTTGTTTCATTCTTGAATTTTTAAAATGTCTAGCAAGTCACTTTTAATAGGTTTGGTCAATGACAAGACATGTTCCATTGCCAAACTCTTCTTGAGGATATGTAGTGGAGACTGCAGTTTACATTTTGAACGTCTTTCCTTCAAAAAGTATTTCTGGAACACCTTTTGAACTTTGGAAATGTCGTAAAGTTAGTTTATGATAATTCAAGATTTTGGGATGTCCAGCACATGTGTTGAACATAAATTCAAATAAGTGGGAATCGCGTTGAAAATTATGTCTCGTTGTAGGCTACCTCAAAGAGACAAGAGGTGGTCTCTTTTATGACTCGAAAGAGAATAAAGTATTTTTATCGACAAATGCTACCTTCTTAGAAGAAGGCCACATGAGAGATTATAAACCACGCAGTAAAATCGTATTAAGTGAACTTTCTAATGAAACTACTAAGACTTCAACAAGATTGTTGAAGAGGCTAATACATCAACAAAAGTTGTTGACGTAGGTACATCGAGTCAAGCACAACCCTCTCAAGAGTTGAGAGTGCCTCGACATAGTGGGAGGGTTATAAACCAACCTGCTCGCTATATGAGTTTAACATAAACCCAGACTGTCATACCAGATGACGAAGTTGAGGATTCATTGTCTTGTAGACAGGCAATGGATGATGTTGACAAAGATGAGTGGATTAAAGCCATGAATCAAGAAATAGAGTCTATGTACTTCAATTCTGTCTAGGATATTGTAGATCAACTTGGTGGGGTGAAACCTATAGGTTGCAAATATATCTACAAGAGGAAAAGAGGTGTAGATGGGAATGTACAGACCTTTAAGGCTAGATTAGTGGAAAGGGTTATACCAGGTGGAGTAAGTAGATTATGATGAAACTTTCTCACCTATTGCCATGATCAAATCTATCTGAGTACTCTTGTCCATTGCCACATATTAGGACTATGAAATATGGCTCATGAATGTCAATACTGTCTTTTTTAATGAAAATCTTAAAAAGAGTATCTACACGAAACAACCAGGGATTCATTGAACAAGGTCAAGAGAAAAAAGTTTGCAAACTTAAAAGGTCCATCTATGGGCTGTAACAAGCATCTATATTTTAGAATATAAGATTTGATACTACAACTGACGAACCTTGTATTTATAAGAGGATCATCAATAATTCAGTAGCTTTCCTAGTATTGTATGTGGATGATATCCTACTCATTGGGAATGATTTATGTTTACTTAGGCTGCTCAATTCCAAATGAAAGATTTGGGTCAATCACAGTTTATTTTAGGGATCCAGATTATCAGGGATCGTAAGAACAAAATGTTGGCCTTATCTCAGGCATCGTATATTGACAAAATGCTTGTCAGATATTCAATGCATAATTCCAAGAAAGGTTTACTACCAAACCTTTCATGCATTGAATTTCGTTGTCTAAGGAACAATGTTCTAAAACACCTTAAGAAGTTGGGAAAATGAGACGGATTCCTTATGTATGAGCTATGGGTAGTCTTATGTATGTCATGTTTTGTACGAGGCCAGACATATGCTATGCAGTTGGGATAGTCTGTAGATATTAATCCAATCCACGATTTGATCAATAGACTACAATTAAAACAATCCTCAAGTATTTCAGGAGAACGAGAGACTACATGTTTATGTATGGGGCTAAAGATTTGATCCTTACAGGATACACTGACTCTAATTTTCATACAGATAAGGATTATAGGAAATCCACATCAGGATTAGTGTTCAATCTTAATGGGGGAGCTGCAGCGGAGCATCAAGCAATGATGCATTGCTGACTTTACTATGGAGGCTAAATATGTAGTTGCTTGTGAAGCTGCTAAATTAGTCATTTGGTTGAGGAAGTTTTTGATAGATTTTGAAGTTGTTCCAAATATAACTTTGCCCATCACACTTTATCGTGATAATTGTGATGTTGTGGCAAATTCCAAAGAACCTCAAAGCCACAAAAGAATAAAACATATTGAAAGGAAATATCACTTGATAAGGGAGACTGTGCAACGAGGAGACGTGACCGTCACGAAGATTGACTTGGAACATAATGTTGTTGATCCATACAAAGGTTCTCACAATTAAAGTGTTTGAGGGTTATCTATAGAGTCTTAGTCTACGAGATATGCATCATATTGTATAGCAAAAGTGAAAGATGTTATTGGGTATAGAGTATGCCTTAGTTTATTAATTTTGAGTACATTACTGTTATATAATTGCTATATTTACTGTATTGTACTACCCCACTAGCTTTAGAACAAGTGGTAGATTGTTGGGATTTATGTCCTAAATCTTGTAGTTTGTAATGTATAAACAATGTTCATTTATTCAATTAAATAAATAGTTATTTTATTCAAATTATTCTTGTATAACTCAATCCAATAAACTAAGATCCAAGGTTATTTTATGTAACTTGAACAGTATGTGGTAGAGATTCAAGTGGATCATGTTCAAATAATAACCTAAAGGGTCTACAATATATGGATAAGGTTGGGTGTCTTATCATGGTGACACTGCGGATACAACCCACTTTGTAAATGTTACAAGAGTTGTAAGTGTTACAAACGGTTTGATCCAAATCGTTCATGTGGAAACATGTGAATGGAGGTATCCTATAGAAGAGTTTGTACAAGACCAGACCGCGAAATGGTTAATTTCTCTTTATAACACCGTTGACTGAAGAGATTAACATTTCATAGGATGACCGAATGTAACTCGATCTCTATCCTAAGTGAGGTATGGACTCCAGTATATGAGGATAGTCCTTTGATTTGTATAGGTGAGAGTGACACATGTCGCCGACTCAATAAGCCTACCATCTTGGGGACTTGTTCAAGTAGGGAGTTGGGAACATAGTTATGCAAGATGAAATTCGCTCATTCCCGTCTTTAGGGAAAGTAGATGAATTGCTTCCTTAAGGGTTGATTCCGAGTCATGAATAATGAGGCCCCACCCCCTCACTAGCTAAAAATGGATTAGTTTATAGTTGAACTATAAACAGATTGTTCATTAAAGGGATCAGTGGTACTTAAGGAGTCAGAAGTAATTACATGGGTAAAACGGTAATTTGACTCATTTATAATTATGAGCAATTCGTGAAGGGTTGACTTACTGATAATGGTTATATCCATAGACACATAAATATATCTACGGTGCGAAGAGTGTATATTTGGATCTTTAGTAGAGTGACCCACAATTAATGAATGTTGATTAATTTAATTAAAAAATTTAATTAATTAATCTCGAATCATTGTAGCTTTTAATCTGTAGGTCCATTGGGTCCACATGCTAGCCCACTAAGGGCAAAACAATGATTATTTAGTTTTTTAATAAATTTGAATTGTTCAAATTTAACAAGAGAAAGTGCATTAATTGTATTAGATACAATTAATATAATGTATATAGATACATTATAATATAAATTTAATTTTGAATTAGATTCAAAACTAAATTTTATAATATGAGAGTATTAATGTTTGAATAAGACTCAAATATTAAATTAACATGAATAAGATTCATATTGTAAGGGAATTAAATATTAATTGTATATAATACAATTAATATAATGTAAATAGATACATTATATATATTATAAAGTTAATTTTGAATTAGATTCAAAATTAAACTATATAATATAAGAGAGTATTTATATTTAAATAAGATTCAAATATTAACAAATATGAATGAGATTCATATTAAAACTATAGGTTGAATTTAACATGAATGAGATTCATATTTAAACTATAGGTCATGAGAGAGAAATACACTTGAATATGATTCAAATGTAATATTAATTAAATATATAATAATTAATTAATTATATTAATTTAATTTAATTTAACTTTAGCTAAATGTTAACTCCCCGTAATTAAGGGGAGTTAAAGGTGAGTTAGAGGGAAGTAATTTAACTTCCCACTCTCCCAAATTGGTAATTAATGTGATATCCCAAGGAGTGGAACACATAACAATTTTGTGGAAAATCAAATCCTATTATCTTTATCTCTCAATTCTCAACACTCACAAAATAGATTAATTTAATTTTAGTTAAAGGTTAACTCCCCATTGTTAAGGAGAGTTAAAGGTGGGTTAGAGGGAAGTTAATTTAACTTCTCACTCTCTCCTAAATTGGTAATTAATATGATATTCTAAGAAGTGGAACACATAACCGTCATGGAAAATTAAATCCAACCCTCTTTCTCTCTCAATTCCCAACACTCACAAAAGAGAAAAAACGTTTTCTCTTCTTCTCGTATCGTTACAAAAGGGTTCCCACAAACCCGATCATTGATGGAGAATAGCGGAGAAGACCTTAGTGGTGGTGTTTGAACCATGTTCGTTGAAATTTGAAGAAGAGTTGCTAAGATCGTGATCACAGCATGGACTTAGAGAGGATTGAAGAATAATCTTCAAAGGTTTTTTTTTCTTCTTCTTGATTTTTGTTAAAAAGCATGTTGTTGTAAAGTTTATTGTTTTTGTCCTCTGTTTTTTATGGTTGTTTCAAATCGAATTAGCACCGACGATTAATTGTTTCTGCATTAGGATTTGATCTCTTCACCAAAAACTACGCTCTTATTAAAACCTTTTTACCTAGCTACACGTCGCAATACACCAATAAGTCAGGTGATAACTTCATATAAGCTACTTCTTGAAACTCAAGAGCAACCTGGTGGGAGAAAATAAAAATAAAAGGTTGAGCTAAAAAACCCAGTGAATGGTATAAGGTCATAGGAAAATAATTTGAGGTCACCATACTAAATATAGAAATTCAAGTTCTGTAAGTTGATTTAAAACACGAGCAGTTAAAAAGCTTGAGAAAGTTATCACAAACATACTCTTGCAAACGTAAACATGAATTGTAAATCAATGTAAAACCTGAACAATTCAAAAATTTGAGAATTATCGCATAAATAAAATCATGAGCATTCTCTTGCAAATGTGATCACGAGCTTGTAAAACCTTCACTAAACCTGTACTCGAATGTGATCATACCATATATGGAGGAACTCTATGTATATAGTAGAGCAACATAGTCATACTATACACCAAGTAATCTCAAGATGAGTAGCAGAACAAACACGGTCATATTATTTACCAAGTAAATTCAAGGTAAATAACATAACAAACATGGTCATCGTGTGTGCAAAGCAGCCCCAAAAGGTTGACACGCTGCCAAAGCCTATGTGTGTGCCAAAGTGAGTCTCAAAAACCTCATATATATCATGGATGTACTATGAAAACACATTTACATCAGTGTAGTGGGAAATCACCATGGGTATAGTGATCTAGGGGTTTGAAAACCTTTTCAAGCTTAAAACATAAAACTTGTCACTTTCGAAATTATTGTTTTCACATAATTTGTAAATCATTCTAAAACTATGATATTTCTTTTGAATGACATTTCATAAATCCATACATTCACATCAAATACATTTTCTCTAAAATACTTTAAAACATAAAACCTTGCTAAGAAGGTGATTTTCTTGGAAATCTTGGTAAATATTTTTAAAAATCATGAGATAAATCTTCTAAAATCATTCTTATATATGGAATCACGAAATTCGTAATAATTTTCTAGAAATCACGTGACAATTCTTCTAAAATCACATATAATTATAAATTGGAAGCGTACTTCACTCAATTTATATTTTAGATTTAAATTTAGATTCATTTTGATTCTAAATCAAATCTTGAAAAAAGAACAAAAATATAATATTAAAATAAATTTTTAAGGTGAATTTTTGTTTTTAGATAAAATGATAAAAAAAAAAACATTTTATGACTTCAACGTGAATGCAAAAAAATAATAATAATAAAAATAATTTTTTTTTATAAAATATATAACCAATCACTAAAAAGGACAAAAAGGTAAAAGGAGAAATCAAATGTTTCTCCCCTATAACCTTTTTAGATAGTATAGATAGATAGATATAATTGAATTAAATTTTTGACGTCATTTTTAAGGCAAATAATTTGAGTGAGAAATAATATTACAAGCCAAAATCTAGCAACATACGAATGATAGAAATAATTATATTATTGTTATTAATTTTACATTGGGACTTATTTGTATTGGATAATGTAAATATTTAATAATTATTTTTTATATTTTAATGCATGATATATATATCTTATATTGTATAATTAAATTATATTTAAACTATAAAATATGAAAAAATGTAAGAACAAAATACAAGAAACAAGAAACGAGAAATAATAAATGATTATCAATCGAGTTTCTGTTTTTAGAAATAGCTACCGTTATGCATGTTTTTAGTTCTTAAAAATTAAGAAACAATAAACAAAAAATAGGAGAAAATAAAAAATAGGAGAAACGAGAACGTTATCAAACGGGCGACTTAATGGCTTTGACTCATCTTATGTCATTTTTCTTTTATTTCCATATGCTTCGTGCCTCCTCGGCAACCCAAACCCAAACTGGTAAATCTAAGTGAATGATATGATAATTTATATATATTATATTCTTTCTATATTTCATTTTCAAAAGATTCCCACGATTTTGGAATTGTTTTTTTTAAGAACCATGATTTTGAATCTTGAAATTGAACCTAAAATATAGAATCTAAATCTATTCCTAATTTTTTAAAGAAAACTACTTTTAATTACTAAATTCTAGGAAACGAAAATGAATTGAAAATCTTTATTTTACTTAAAATTCAATCAATTTAATGAAATTTAAATCAGTAAAAAAATAAAATTTATTGTCGAGATATTTGATATTAAAAAAGAGAAAAAACAATACCCTTTATCTTATTTTCTCAATAATTTATTATATATCTATATTAACAACTATATATAATTATTATAAAAAAATCAAACCATTTACAAATATAGAAAAATTGTGAATTTTTTTCTATATTTATAAATAGTTTGACTCATTTTTCTATGTTTAAAAATTATATATATATATATATATATTTTTTTTTTTAAGAAAAAGACCACTAGAGGAGGGCCTGCATTTTCTTATTTTCTCTATTTTGCCCTATCTCCCATCTGTATTCCTTGTAGCCGGCTCGCAGGCTGAACATCACTGGAGTTTTTTCTCTCCCTCACTCCCTGCGGCTGCCGCAGCCAACTCTCTCTGTCTATTTCTTTCACCATTGCCATTGTTGGCCATCACCAAACCTCATTTTCTTTATCCTTCCCACGTCTTGAGGTCAGTTTTTTTCTTTTTCTTTTTCTTTTGCTCTTCTGTATTTCGGTAGAGGTCAAATTTGGAATCAAGACAATTTAGGCGGCCTTCAGTTCTTCACGAGCCGCGACAGTCGGTAGTCGCACAACTCAAGCGCGCGGAGCATGAACCTGCCCTCGACATCCGATCACATAAGCAATCCCTTTGAATGGACAACTCGACCTTCTAAATTTTCGTTAAAAAACCCAGACTTGCAGGCTTGCAACTAATTAGTGGGCCGAAGTTGTATCCTCGACTTGTAATCTCTATCGTAAATGGTGGCAACTCTGTCCGCATAAACACTTGAAGTTGTAATCTCTCTGTTTTTCCAAGAAAAAAGCTCTTGCGAACAATTTTCTTTGCAGCCGAACTTGAGCGGTAGGCTGTATTTGATAGTCTATCCATGGCCGCAGAACCAATGCAGTCTACCTCTTCTCAAAAGAGAAGGCTAAAGAGGAAGAAAACCCAGAAAGACCCAGAATTGGAACGTCTCGACTCACTCCCCTGGAACTCATCAATCCCTAGCGAGGACCCTTTATCTTCATTCATTGGTTCCAATGATCTCGAAGGAGGTTTGAACTTGTTTATTCGTTCATTATTATGCTCTGCTTTAGAAGTTTTCTTTATATGTGTGTGCATTCTAAATTAATACTGTTGTGTCTGTGGCTTTTACTTTCTGCAGTCTCCAAATGTATGTTTCTGATATTGTTTTTTTATTGTTACATGATCTGAACACTTGCTTCATCTTGTCAAGTTATTCTTCTGTTTATAGTTTTATTTATGTTTCTTTTATCGGCAATGCTGAGAAATAATTGGGACGTGCATTGATTTCTTGTTTTCATTGGCGTGACACATATTATTGATGCTGAACGAGAATTGATGTTTGTGGGGTTTAAATGTTCGATAATCATTATGTTTTATGAATATTGCAATGTACTATAGGTTTTCTTTCGCTTGAGGAGATTGATGAAGCTGTGTATGGCTTGGCGATTCCCGAACCTGATACAATGAAACACAAGTTGACACCAAAGGCCACTGGAAATTCAGGGAAAAAGGAGAAGAAGAAAAAGAAGAAAAAGAAGAAGGTCATTCATGAAGTCCTAACGGCTGAGGAAGTTGTGGCTGAAGATATAGGTGGCAGTGATAATGATGGGATTGAGACAGAGATTGGAGATGAAATGGACAATGGCGATCCTTTGGAGACGGAGAAGAAGCGACAAAAGAAAGAAAAAGAAACAAAGAACCATGGAATTGGTTAGTAGTATTATCATAACAAATTTTGTGGAGCATAATATTCTTGGTTTTCTGTACGAGCATTCATTACATATTGTTATTATTATTTATTCATTGAATTTGTTATGTATTGTTCAGGGAGGCAAACTATATTTGTTTCATATTTATGTTTTTGAGGTTAGAATTTGATCATTTGATTATTTGGCCATTTTTGGAAGAGGAAGACTTCAGAACAGGGAACAACTAATAAGATTTCATTGATGAATGAAACATACAAAAATGATGGGGAACAACCCAACTATCATAGGTAGATTACAAAAAAGGTCCTAAACAAGTGACTAAGGTAGAAAAACTAATCTTTAAAGGAGGGGAGCACCTACATCAATAAATAGACAAAGCCCAATTTCCATAAACTATCAAAAAAGATAAACTTATCATTGTTGGAAGTCCAGTTGTTCCTTTCTTCCCAAAGGTTCCAAAGAAAAATTCTATTCTTATCAAGCCATATGGTTGCTTTTGTTTCTTAGAAAGGATGTGCC
This sequence comes from Lagenaria siceraria, assembly GCA_002890555.2. NCBI lineage: Eukaryota > Viridiplantae > Streptophyta > Magnoliopsida > Cucurbitales > Cucurbitaceae > Lagenaria > Lagenaria siceraria. The sequence continues at coordinate 18,389,607 of CM016488.1, forward strand.
ATAGAATTTGTGCTAGAAAGTTCATGATATTGTCAGGCATGCCTGTAGCAGTGTAGCCTAGCCAAAGGCATTTAGCATGTCATTCCAGTATAGCACAAATAGACAGTGATAACAAAGTTGGCATTGAGTTTCTCAATTTTCCTTGCACATAATTTACGACCTTGGGAAGTAGGCTGGTTATGGCATTCATTTTTGTATTCTATCAATTGGTACTGATTGCTCCATGGAAAAGTTCCCAAACAAATGCTTTGATTTTTTAGATTATAATCCCTTCCCTATGGCTACACCTCCTTTTAACAAAATAGTGAATTTACCTAGTGGGTGATGATTTGGAGGTAGATTTTTTCCCCTCAAAAGATGGGGAATGTTAGCAATGGGGTAGAGTTGGCAGTTTGCAAGTTCGTTGTTGATGAGGTCAACAAATTAGGGTTTATGGGAGGTTTCCAAGGATGTTTAAATCTTGTGAGATTGGAGGGGAGGTGGGTTTTTCAGCGTGTAAAAAGGATGAGGTGTGGTATATGTATGGACTAAATACATAATTGTCTCTATTAGAGCCTAAACGAAGGTGGTGATGGTTGGGTTGGTTAGATGTTGAGCTTATGAAGCCCAACTTTAAGGAGGATTGTCCAATGTTCCATCGATTTGGTGAGGAATTCAAACTAGTATTAGGGTTTTGAGGGAGGAAGAAATCTTGTGTGTTCACCAAGGATTTTCCAAAGTAAGCCACTCTTCTATTGTTTATTGTGATTTAGAGGAATGTTAGGGCCTGTCTAATTTTGTCTAATTTTTTGTACCCAATGTCGTCTGCCTATTCATTATGCCAATTGACCTTTCATCGAATAGGTAAGTCATCTCTAATGCATAGATTTACCATTTGCTATTTTTGGGGCGCCTTCATTGACAATCGAAGCAATGGTCTTTTCAGTGGGTTTTTTGGTGGACCTAGCTAGATTACAACTTTTAGTGAAGATGGTGAAAGGCTCAGTTTTAGTGATTGATTGGGGTAGCCGTAGTAGAATGGTAGCAGGGATGAAACCTTGGTTATTGCTTTTGATTTTGATTTTGTCTTCTATCAAATCTTTCTTTTTTTTTGGGGGGGGGGGGGGGGGGGGGAATGGTGCAAGACTAATAGCACAAAATTGCCATCCTCGAAACGAACTCACTGATTAGACCGAGAAATGGGTTAAAACTAAGTTTTAAACAAATGGGGCCAAAAATTAAACAAAAACAGATTAACCCAACTCAAATGAAATTAAACATAACTGAACTCAAGCTCCAACAACTTCAGTAGCCCCCTCTACTGCAGCTTTGCCAGCAGGTCTCTCAAGTCTTCCGAGTAATCTCCGTGAACCTCCCATTAACTTCCCAAGACCGTATTTGGGAGCTTTCAAAATTTTAACTTTTTGGATAAACACATTTTGAAGTGGGTGGATACTGGATGTTGCCTTTTCGATCTCCTTGTCCTTGCCAATTGACTCTGGAATGAACTTGCGAACCAATTGCTTCAAATCACAAGAGGAAGCTTGGTTGATCATGATCTCTCTCATCTTGCAGCGGATCTGCTTGATCTGGCTGGATTGCGCATAATAGGTCTTTTCACTTTGTTTGGCCTAAAAATTCTAAGGTTGTAATTGTCTGTAGTTTTGACATCTATGTGCGCTGTCAAAGTATGCCACTTGCGTACTAAAGACCTCAATTTCTCAGTAGTGGAGTTGATTCTCCATAAATTGTCAGTACATTCCTCCCTTGAACATCTTTTGCTCTCAATGGAATCTTTCTGTAAGCATGCTCTTCATCATCATGAAGATCAGCCAAAGAGATCTTGAAGACACTATGTTTGAGTCCTTCAGATGCAAACTTGGTACCCTGAGTGTGTGTAACAAGAGTCTTTTTCACATTCTTAACAGTGAAAACTGAAGGAGCCTTGATATCATACCAGTCTTTCTTGGCAAATGGATCGGTGGCTTTCTTCTTGCCACCCTTCTTTCCCTTTGAAATCTGCTTGTTCTTGCCGACGGCCATGGCGGGATGAGGTGAGTTGCCCTAACTCTGCAGATGATATGCTGCCATGGCAGAGAAAGGCTTTGGCTTCTATCAAATCTATTCCTTGGAAATTGTCAATCCCTTAAAACCAATACATATATTCCCATAAAGGTCTGTCTTTGCAACTTTTATCTTCTTCTGAGCCTAGGTGTACCCTTATCAATTCTTAGTTAAACCCCTAAACTCTTCCATGGCTACATCATTTAGTCTCCTTCTAGCTTATTTATGAGATTCCATGCATCTTGCTATCTGATCCCACTATTCACTTGCCAACCCATACCTTTTCACTAACTTTGAAGATGATTGGGAATCTTGTCAATATTGGTTCCTCTCCTAACCATTCACCTTCCCTAAAGGAGCCCTTTAGAGCATTTTCCACTAAAATCCCTCTTTTCCAACCTCGTTGGAAATAGACCTCACCTTAAATGTGATTTGACTAGATTAATCGGGACGTTCACTGCTCCTAAGAAAGTGAAGATTTTCTTATGGTTGCCACACTGCCCAATTTACCTATATACTACCTAGCTCTCTTTCAAGTTTCATTAGAAGTGGTGGAATGGATTTGGCGCTTTAGACAGGAAAAAGTGGTCTTTGGAGAAAACTCATCCAGGCTAAATTTGGTTCTCATCATTTTGACCTAAAATCATCTAGTCACCTCTAAGAGCCTATGGATCTTCATTCAGAAACAAAGGGACCTCATTTATAGCAACATTTAGTGTAATATTGGGGATGACACCTCCACAACCTTTTGGACTGACCTATGAATCAGTAATGTCCCCCTCAAACAAAGCTTTCCCAAACTATTTTCTATTGCAGAATCTAAAGTTACATCCATTGCCAAAGTGTTCAATAGTGAGAATGACTGCTGGGCTTTGACTTAGAAGGAACCTAAAGATGACAAAATTGTTAGATGAGCGTCTTTTACGCATCTTATCCTTAGTATTCAGCTCCCTCACCGATATGATAATTGGGTTTGGAAGCTTGACAATAGTGACATCCTTCTCCATTAAAGTTGCTATTTTCAAACCTCTTATCTGTTCACCCCTCGACTTTGAAGGACCTATATGTTAGACCCCCAATTCGTTATACATATTGTAGGAGGGGTAAGAAAAGAAATTCCATGGGAGAGAAGGATAGTGGAAGGAGAATGGGAAACAATTAGGCTATTGGGACCGCATGGGACCTTAAGGTAGGGTTTAAGAAAAAGGTTTACTGAGAGGAGGGGAATATCTTGCTTTTGATGAATTTTTGAAGCTAAAGGCTGAAGAAGGGGGATAGAATTCCAGCTCTCTAGAATGTGCTAGGGATTGATCTTATTTTGAGTCCTTGTTTATTTTCTTGCTTTTCTTGAGATTGTAGCGTGGTGTTCTTGTTTTTAGACTCTGTTCTTGAGTATTTCTCTGGTAGATAAATAAAATAACCCAAATATATCATGTCTGTTTGGTTTGTTTGGATCCTTTGTTAGGTTGTTTGTTGCAGGTGGGAACCTAAAACTATACAAAAAGTTATGGAAGTTCCCTCGCCCTAAGAGGATCAAATTCCTTCTTTGGGAATTAATCCATACTTGCCTCAACACTATGGACAAGCTTCAAAAAAGATGCCACTGGATCAATCTCTCCAATGTTTCTTGGCATAATATAGTTTGATTTGCATATATTGACATATTGCACATCGCATAATTTGACATATTGCACATGACATAATTCGATTTGCATTTAGATAAAGAAACGGGGGGTGAAGTTGAAAAGGATGCAGTTGATGAAACTGAATATTATGCATGGAATGAGTTGAGACTCCATCCTTTGCTTATGAAATCGATCTACAAACTTGGGTTTAAGGAACCTACAGCGATCCAGAAAGCTTGTATTCCAGCTGCTGCTTACCAAGGGAAGGTTAGTTTGTCTTTTTTTCATTGCTCGAGTGGAAAATGGATTATATTTTGCCTGCCATTGAATTTTGCTTATGTGACAGGATGTTGTTGGTGCCGCTGAGACAGGATCTGGAAAAACACTAGCTTTTGGATTGCCTATCCTACAACGTTTCTTGGATGAACGAGAGAAATCTGGAAAGATTTCTGAAGAAAAAGGAGTAGGTGCAAAAAAATATGCTCCCAGAAGTCTTCTACGGGCTCTAATTATTACTCCTACTAGAGAACTTGCTCTTCAGGTGATTTCTTTATTTGACACTCACACATGGCTAGAGGCCTAAACAAATATGTTGTAGTGGAGCATGTGGGAGACAAAACATGCTAGGATCGACGATATTAGGATAAGAAATACTAGCGTTGGCAGTTAGAGTTTAAGAGAACTTCCTACCTTGAAATGATGTTCAAGGTCTCACAACGGCATTCCCATTTTTGTTTGTTTATTAATTATTCTTGCAATGATATTTGGATTAATTGGGATGGCTTCATATCCCATTCTTGGTCTGTTTCTTATTTGTATTCTCCTTTCACTTTTGTTTTTTTCCCATTCATTCATCACTGATAAGTTTGTTTCTTATTAGGAAAAAAATACTACCTACTTTAGTTCCTTTTATGTTAAGATTTAATTCTATTTTGTTTTGATGTTTGTAGTATAAATTTTATTTTCACAAATCCATAATGAAAAAACACAAACAAATTGTTAGTTCAACTTATTTTATTTGGATTTTTGTGTGTGTTGAATGTGGGGTTTAACTTGCTCTCTTTGGTCTTTCACTATCAGGTTACCGATCATCTCAAGGCAGTCGCAGTAGGTACAGATATCAGGGTGGTTCCAATTGTTGGTGGGATGTCCACTGAAAAGCAGGAAAGGCTTTTAAGGATGAGGCCAGAGGTTGTAGTTGGAACTCCAGGGCGGTTGTGGGAACTTATGTCAGGAGGAGAAAAGCATCTTGTTGAGGTGAGCACTTCATGATATTGATTAAACTTGTCCATGTCTTCATTCTCCAGTCATTAAAATTAAGAAGTCTAATTTTCTATTCCTCCTAACCTTTTTGACTCCACCATGTATTATTTAAGCTCATTAATCAGGATACATGTTTTGCAAACATCCTTCATCAACACGTTGCCTTTTCCTCCATAATGTTGTGGTTTATTTTTCATATGATTTTCTTTTCCTGTGGAATTATCTCCATTATTTCCTCTTCTTCATTAGCCTTTTATATGCTAAGCACGAAACATTTCTTAAGCACTTCTGAAACATACCTTGTAAATTAGGGACTAGGCATAGTTGTAAACTGCTTAGTTGCCGGATTCTATTCTAGGTGATATTTAAATACCAATGACTTTGTTCTTTTCCTGTAATAAATAGGATGGTAATGTTGAGGCTCTTCAACTTTTCTGTTTCAGTTGCAGACATTGTCTTTCTTTGTGCTGGATGAGGCTGATAGGATGATAGAAAATGGACACTTCCGTGAGTTGCAATCCATTATTGATATGCTTCCTGTGACCAATGGTTCTGCAGAAAATTTACAAATTGCGGAAAACTCTTTGACCACTCCAAGTTCTCAAAGAAAGAAAAGGCAAACACTTGTGTTTTCTGCTACATTGTCACTATCTTCTGATTTCCGTAAGAAACTAAAGCGTGGATCATCGAAACCTAATCAATCGGGGATGGATGGTTTGAATTCTATAGAGGCTCTATCTGAGAGAGCTGGGATAAGACCTAATGTTGCTATTATAAATCTGACCAACACATCGGTTTTGGCAAATAATCTTGAAGAATCATTTATAGAGTATGTACCTCTTCGTCTGATATCTAGCATTTTGTATTTCTTCTGTTGTTGTTATTATTACTATTATTATTTAAACAAGAAACAAGTTCTCATTATTATAATGAAAATGAGGGAACGTTTAGGGATACTAACTCCCATAGAGAGAGAGAAAGAAACACCGAAAATGTAACTCCTGTTATTTCTATTAGATATTTCATTTGTATCATATACTTGCACAAGGAATATTCAAAATGTTCCCCAACTGAATATATGTTTTTGTATTGACCCTATAAATGATGTTTTGTGATTGAGGAAGGCCAATCCCACTTACATCTTTTTGTATAGTAGGGCGGCTCAAAATTTTACCTCATTTCTAAGCTTTTTAACAACATTGATTTCCAGCTGTAGCACATGTCTGCGTACACCTTATTGCATTTCGATCTACGTGACTTGGTTTTTATCTTTTATCTAGTACTGAGTAGTGTATAGCACAGCTTTCCTAGTTATTGGCATCCATCTCTTATACCCTTTTTGTCCTCAAGCTGCAATCAGCTGCATGGGTCCTTTGGCGTCCTTGCTTCCTAATTTTGTTACGAGATTATAATATCATTAATTGGACTTTTTTTTTTTTTGTTCTAATGGTTCTTTTTTTTCTTTTGTGCTAATGGTTATATGATGCTTGTGGTATGTGATACCATCAACGATGGTTGTGTCTGTCTTTTTGAGTTTTCTTTGTGTTGAGTAATCCTTCTCCAGTGGGGTTGAATCATTACTGAATCATGACCTCCTTGCAGATGCAGGGAAGAAGACAAAGATGCTTATTTGTATTACATTCTGTCTGTTTATGGACAAGGCCGCACTATTGTGTTCTGTACATCCATTGCTGCACTACGGCATATTGCTGCTTTATTATCCATTGTTGGCGTTAATGTCTTCACTCTTCATGCTCAAAGGCAGCAACGAGCACGCTTGAAGGTTAGCTAACTATTTAGATAGCTCGTATCTGTCATAAAGTTTTTTCATATGTGGGGGTGCTGAGTTGGATAAGAACTCATGATATGAAAATTTCTTTTCTATCATTTCATTTAAATTTTTTAAAATGAATTAAGTGTGACCTTGAAAGTAGTGAAATTTACAATAGCAATTCCCTAGGAACTATAAAAGAAAAGAAATCCAATTGGAAATGATTGAAAAAAGAGTATAATAACGGATGTCAGTGGAGGAACAATAGCTCTGAATTGAAGATCTAAAAAGAATATTATCTTGGAGTGGACTTCCCCTTGTACCACCCTATAAACCTCTGGAAATTTTCTTTTATTTATTTATTCTTTTTTATAAGACATGTCAAAAAGGATATATTCAAAAAAGAAGAAAGAGAACAACATAAGGGCTGGGGACGAGAAAGCCCCTCCCGAAAAAGACTACTACATGAGAGCCTGCCAGTTCTTTTATTTATTTCAACAAGACATTTTCGTTTGTAGCTCTAATAGCATTGGACCAAATTACCTTAGTTTTCCTTTTTCAAGGAAATTATTGCTAACGCAAAATAAAAGAAGAAATTTGATACAACACTGGTGCATCATCAGAGCTACAAACTTAGAGACTTTCTATTTTTATTTATCTCAGGCAATTGATCGTTTCCGTGGAAGTCAAAATGGGATACTGATTGCCACTGATGTTGCGGCCAGAGGCCTCGATATTCCTGGTGTTCGAACTGTTGTCCACTATCAACTACCACATTCAGCCGAGGTTAGTAAGACACAATTTCCCTTGTTTGAACTTTTTCTGTACACGCGTTACTAAATGTTTAATTTGGAAGTAGGTTTATGTTCATAGAAGTGGTAGAACAGCCAGAGCTTCTGCTGATGGATGCAGTATCGCGTTAGTCTCAGCCAATGAGACTTCCAAATTTGCATCTCTATGCAAATCATTCTCTAAGGTAGCAGATCTACAATTTTTTTTTTTGTTCCTACAAGCATGGGTCACTTTGGGAATAAATCTTTATTTGAAAATTTGCTAATCTTCTTGAATGGTTACCATGAGTATTTCGTAGACTATTTTCTTTGTTTTCATACCTCTCTGTCTGACTTGAGTTTTAAAAAAATAGTAGCTGCCAATATGAGGCTCTTTAACTTTTTGTAGCCTTTTTGGATATGTCAACAATAGCTGTAATGTCTTTTGAGCAATCCTCCTTATATATGCTTCATTTGCTTCTGTGTCGTTAGGAAAGCTTCCAGCGATTTCCTGTTGATAATTCATACATGCCAGAGGTTCTAAAACGCTTGTCTCTTGCACGCCAGATCGACAAGATTCTGCGGAAAGATTCCCAGGTAAATATAGGCATAATTCCATGCCTATTTATTGCTTACATATGGTAATTTGTGTCCTGGCACTTCCTAATTTCATTCTGCTTGTTCCTTTTTGTGCTACTGCTAATTGGTGTAAATTGGCTGTTGATTTGTTTGTGCTTATCACCATAGTTCTAATCCTAGTATTACACATGTTCACTTACTTTTTTGGTTGTTATGAGTTTAAAGCTATGTTGCTGATTTGTAGGAGAAGGCAAGTAAAACCTGGTTTGAGCGTAATGCAGAGTTAGTGGAATTAGTTGTGGACAATGATGACAGTGAAGAGGAGAGGGTAAACAATTATAAGCAGAAGAAAGTTGGCTCCATTCAATTGAAGAAATTGCAGCAGGTACTACTCGCAATGGGTAATTTTACATTAAATTAGGTGATATGGTGGCTATGTTGAATTCCATTGGTAATATCTTCCTTCCCTTTAAAATTTATTACTAATTGCAGGAGCTCGACAAGCTGCTTTCCCACCCTCTGCAACCAAAATCATTTTCACACCGATATTTGGCTGGTGTAAGTATCTACTAGTATTGTTAAAGTTCAGTTCTTTTTGTGAAATGTTGTAATATGACAAGATACTTTGCATCCAGCGAAAAAGTTCCTCTAAGTAAAGCAAGGAAGTGGGAGAAAGAAAATAACCGCTGTCTTTGCCATACAAACAACTTATCATAAAATATTTTGATTATGAATTACCCTGCTTTTGTTGGTTTTTATGAAATATCCTTTTCTTTTTACCTGTGCTAATGTACCTATTTCCCCACTCGATGGGTGCACGAGTTTGAATAAGTTCTGGTTTTCAGCTATTGATTAACTGCATTTGTTTTCTAACAACTTTTGTAGTAAATTACACAATGACTGTGGTTCGCTCCTTGCTTGTCAGGCTGGGGTTTCACCTCTTCTACAACATCAATTTGAAGAACTGGCCAAGCAGAACACATCTATTCGGAATATGGGAGATAACAAAAGGAGGAAGTTGGCTGCTTTTGGTCAAGATCTTACCGAACCACTTCAAGCACTTCGAACTGGTGGTCAACAGGTATCAAACACTTTCTAATTGAAATGCATTTTCCTTGAAAATCAGTTTTCTTTAGTCTACATGGTTGGTAGGGTAATTGGATCATCCATTAAGTCAAAATTTCACGTCTGTATCCTTCTTTGGCAGGTACATATGGATGCAAAAGAGATGGCTGAAAAACGGAGGAAAATGGAGAACCTTAGGAGAAAGAAAAAAGAGGAGAAAAAACGTAAACTACTAAAATCTTTATTGAATGAACACTTTGGGACGCGTTGGTGGTTTTCAAATTGTCATCTTTATATTTTCAGTTCTAAAGAACTTGTAAGAATGTTGGCAAATCTACTCAGGTTCCTCATTTTGCAATATTTTTTTGCAGGCTTGCGTGACCAGCGGAGAAATAAACGAAAACAAATGAAAGGCAAGATTTAGAAAGTTGATCCTTCTGGTAAACTGTGCATTAAAGTTTATAAAACTAATGAATAATGATAGGATGCTTTAGTTTGAGTTTTTAGGTCTGATTTTTTTTGGTTAAATTTGAACAAAAAAGTTGCCGATTTTGGTAATCTTTAGGGGGCAGCAAAATTTTCAGCAGAGATGGGTAGATTGGCTATTATTTTATGCCAATTTTGTGTAGATGGAAAACTGTTGGAATGTTAAATTAAAGGCATAGTTTTTAAGTGACATTTAAGGCAGATTTTGATCCTGCCTTTGATGGGGTTTGGATGTTGTTGCCTTAACAATTGTTTTCTAAATGAGTAATACTTTCTCAATACCAATGCTAATAGTGGCAAATTTGAAGTCTTCTAAAACATCTCAAGGATAGAGAATGAAAGTCTGATTTCCTGTGCGTCTATTTAGGTCAAATTTGATAAATATGTGTAGTTAGTAGAAATTGAAAAGTTTGATTGCGAGTATACTTTAAGTCGATCAATATCTTCTTGTTTTTATTTTGGGAAGAAATCATTTTTACCCATACTTGAATAAGAGTGGTGAGATTGATACCTTTTCATATTTTCCATATCACCAAGTTACCCTAAACTTGAATAAGTGGTGAGATTGATACCCCTTTCAATATGAAATTAAAAAAATTGCATGTGAATTAATTAACATATCACACAAAATTCAACCAATAAAACATTCAGCTGTCGAAATTCAACAATGAGAATTATTGAACCCTGCCAAAAAAGTATTGAACATGATTCAAAGAATCAAAACCAGAAAATAGTCGTCTTTATACAAATGGAGGTAAAAAGGTAGTTTCATATCCTATGTTATTGGGTGAAAATAGTCGGTCTTTTTTTTTTTTTTTTTTTTTAAAGAAACAAGTTTCATTGATGTATGAAATTTATAAAAGAAGGGCAATAGCCCAAGCCTACAGAGTTACAAGAGACTTCTCCATATATTATACAAATTGTCCAAACTGTGAAAAATAAAAAGACAATCAATATAAAAATGAAATCACGAGACTACAGAGAATCTATCTCTTTCTTATCTTAAACTGTGGTTATCTTACTAAAATATAAATATAAAACAAGACATCCTTTGTTTGTGCTGAGGATAAGGAATAGAAAGGCAAACATTAAAATGACAAAGCAGCAATAACATAAACTAATAATAAGTGGGTGTAAAAGTACCATTATTTCTTTGTTTCCATTGAAGACGTGACTTCTATGCATCCTCAAGTTGTCGGACAACTTGGTACTCGTTTTTAGACTAGGTGTATCGTATATGGAAAAAAAAAATCTTTCTTTGATTCCATCCTGATCAAACTCGAGATACTGTTAGGATCAGATCTTCGTGATGAATAGACCTTATCTTAATATGTTGGACACAGTGCATGTGATTGAGCAATAGAAGTTGGTTGGTTAGCAACATTTACTATCACCAGCGTTCACTTGCAGAATCTAGTTGGTTTATAACTCTTCCGTTTTCTCTACTTTTTGGGCTTCTGTTCAGCTAAATGCATATGGGTAGTGTCATCGCTTCAGTAAATTATATTGTATTTTCCCTCTCTCCTTGATCCTTCTTGATTGGAAGGTTTTTTGTAAGTAGTTCCCTTGGGAGAGGGCTTGCTCTTCCCCTGACCCTTGAGCGGTTACTCTTTTATATATACACACATACGTACACAGCAGGTTTCTCATTAAAAAAAATTCAAATCTCCCTACTCCGAACATACCTGTTTAAAAAATAAAGAGAGAACTAGAAAATGTCTGAGATGAACTCTTGGACTATAGTAAATCCAATTCCCCTTTTATTACCCAGAAGCATACATCATAACTTATCCTGTCATGTATTTGCATATAGAAGTTCACAAAATAAAGATTTAAGGTAAGATTTGGATTACTCTCCAGCACTTTTATGTTGAAGACTCCACGAAGTTAACGTAATTATCTCTACCAAAAAATTCAACAATAGGGTGTGACTAGATTGTTCACATTAGCTTTTCCAAATGCAGAATTTGGTGTGATATTGCCATGAAAATCCTCAAAATTCCACAGCAATCCATCCCATAATTGATGGTCCTCCATGGAAATTGCCTCGGGCAGAGACAAAAAGAGGCCTCCTGGCTGGTCATGATCATCAGTTATTTGGGGATTGACGTTACTGATCATGCCAGTACAAGATTCTTGGCTTATTTGAGGTTGAGAACTGTTTATGGGTTCAACTTTCATATCAGGTTGTTGGTTCAGTTGTTGCTGCTGTCTTAGGAGTTCTCGATGTTGTTGTTGTTGTCGTAGGAGCTCCCAATATTGTTGTTGTTGTTGCTGCTGTTGATGATATTGATGCTTTCTTAGAAACCGAGTGTTAGGCTTTTCATTGCACTTGGAAGTTACTTTTGCCTTTTTCTTGAAATGGGTCCTCCAATAGTTCTTGATTTCGTTATCAGTTCTTCCTGGCAAACTTCTAGCAATGGTAGACCACCTGTAGTATTTACAAATAAAATGTTTATTTCTTTGTAGCCGTTCATAATTTCAAAAGCTATAGATGATAACTGTTTGTTGAGGCCTCTTCATATCTTAAAGTATGATACTGTACCCAAAAATTCTTGTTTTACTTCCTATTTTTTCTTTTCGTTTCTTTTTTTTTTTTTTTCGGGTTAAACTTCGGTTGCATCCTAAACATGAGGAAAAATAAAAGAGGGTTACCTGTTCCCCCATCTAGCATGAAGCTCTAGAATTATGCTCTCTTCATGTGGGGTTATCTGCCCTCTCTTTAGGTCTGGCCTCAGGTAGTTTACCCATCGCAACCGACAACTCTTCCCATTCCTTCTCAATCCTGAATGCACCAAAAGAACTTATTAGAGAGAGGCAGTTTGGCTCACAAGCTTAAGAAAATGAATGAAAAAGAGACGAATGAGGACCGAAATCAAGGAAAATGCCAAGGAAGGAAAGCGTAGGAAGGACGAAGGAGGGGGGGGGGGGGGGGGGGAATGGATACTCAATTGTAAGCCAAGTAGACAGAAATGACGATCCAAATCAAGGAAAAATTCTAAAGAAGAAAAGTGTAGGGAAAGAGAGGGAAATAGATACTCAATTTAAAGCGAGCAAACAGAACTCCCATACTCAAATAGAATCATGACTAGAAATGTTGGGAGGAATGTTTGTTATGTTCAATAAGTCGGTCCAATTTTCGGTTACTGAATCTAAAACAAAAAAGCGTCTGTTTTACCTGCAAGGTGAGCCACAGAGTTCCACCTTCCTTCACCATGAACTCTCACATATTCAATAAGCAGCCTGTCTTCTTCAGCAGTCCAAGGCCCTTTCCTCCACCCTTCTGCCGCTACTTTGCCCCAACCAAAATGGTCTCCCATCATCATCATCATTATCCAGCTCTGCCTTTCTAGTTTATGCTTCTGAATATTATGCAAAGGATCTTAGATGTTGTCTCTCTCTTCCAGATTTCTATGGCATATTGGGTTAATGTTTGCTCCATATTTATATAGTCACTAATCACTTGGAGAGTTTTCTGATCCTTTCTACTGTTCAAGTTATAGTGATCATCATAATCTTTGAAACAAGATTATACAATGGCATGTATGTCCTTGTCAATATTTTATTATGTATTGCTCTTTTCCTTTTTTCTGGAACTCCTTTTTGGGACTTTCTAATCTTATTCTTCATATAAAAAAATGACCCATTTGATTATTTTAATTAGTTTTCCATCTTGCTTTTAGAAAAATATTATAAAGTGATGAGCTTGTAGTTGTCCAGATTATATGTAGATTCTCTCCAAATTTTTAACTTGAAAAGGGTTCTTTGGCCTTTTAAATAGACTGAGATTGCAATATCTTTATCAGGAAAACCCAGCAGGATTTTTCAAGATCATAAAATGGTTCAGTGCAGGTTGTTGTTTTCAGATCAACCTCTGGCTTAAGTAGAATTTGGAAGTATTTTTCATAGAATCGAACCTATCTATAGGTCGACCGTACAAGCTTAATGTCAGTTGAATTTTTAAGAGTGACGAAATATATATTTCAGCTTTTGTTGACTTAGTATGTTAAGTTAAGCTGAGCTTATATACGTCAATTTGTAGTAGCTACTTTTAGCTATTAGTGTTTCGTTCTAGTATGCTATTTCCACATTTACTCGAGACGTCGAATAAGTTCTCTCTCATTACTAGACAGCAGAAGAATTGGTGACAATAATACACAAAAGGAAAGGACAAACCTTGGAGATGCCAAAGCATTAGGTGACATGAAAACTCCAATAATAATAATAATTATAATAATAATCAAAATAAAAAAGAAAGGATTTTTAATAGAAGGAAAAGAAATCTTAGGGCCACGTAAACCCCTCTAGTTCGATAAAAATAAATTTGAGTAATTAAAAAAAAAAATTGTGAGTGGATGACCTTTTTAACATGAAAATTACTGGATATCCAATGGGATTTTGCCACCTGTTTTCTTAAGAAGAGATGACATGTGCAATATCCATTATATCTTTTTTTTAAATAGAATATTTTCATGTTTTGAGACATTAAAATGAAGTCATTTGGACACATGGCTCTTTCTTATTTCACTATGTCAGAGAGAATGTTTTGCATGGAATTTTTTAAGGATTTTATTATTTTTTTTCCATAAAAGAAAATATATTAGAATTTTTTTTTCTTGTGCTAAATTTGAAAACGAATTGTTATAAATGTACACTATTTTTTTTAATCATATTACCAACCTTATTATTCTCTTGTTTTATAAAGTTTTACTCACAAAGATAATTGAAAGTGAGAAGGCTCCAACTCGAATACTCTACTACACGATTTTTTTTTTCAAGAGGTTCTAATTCATTAAGAGTGTGTTTGGTTTAACTTTAAAGTATTTAATTTTGAAAATAAGTTATTTTGAAAAACAAAATTAAATGTTTGACATCCACTCAAAATAGCTTTTGAAAGACTTTTAAAGTTTATTTTAAACATTGTTTTTTATCTCAACTTGGTTCTAATTCATTAAAGGGTATGTTTAGCTTAACTTTTAAAGTATTTAATTTTAAAAATAAGTCATTTTGAAAAAAAATTTAAATGTTTTGCATACACTCAAAATAGCTTTCGAAAGATTTTTAAAGTTTATTTTAAACCGTTTTTATCAAAAGAGTTTAGATAAAAATAACTTTTTTGAAAAAACACTTTTTTTTTCTCTAGTCAATCCAAACAGATCTTAGAATATTTTTTCATTTTTTTTTAATTTATTATTCGATGAAAGTTTTAGGCTTTTGACTATGCATTGCTTCTAAAATATCTCACACCAATATCAAATTCCTACTCTTTTAAGGGACTCTAGCTTTGAATAAAAAGGGTTATATTTCATTAAAAATAAAGTGATAAATAAATAAATATAATAATATTCCAAGAGATTACCTTGGAGTTGTTTAAAAATCGTCTTCTAGTAAACGTGTTATGCACAAAATCATTACTATATGGAATTTCACCAACCATATCTATTTTAATATTCATATGCCCTAGATCTCCTCCATTAACATAAATGTTCAATCAATTAATTAAATAAACCGTATATTTAAGATCCGTTTCATAATGTTATGCTTCATTTACAATCACTTTTTTAAGATCTATTTTCAAAAAATGTATATGCAAACTAAAAACGAATAGGATTATTATTGTTATTATTTTGTTGATTTTTTGGATTTTAAAGGTTACTAAGCCAAGCAAAGAAAATATAAATTTAATTAGTATGTGAGAACTTAATTTTTCAAATAATTGAAAGTAAAGTTTGAACTTATAACGACACTAAAAAATGTTCAAATTTTTTTTTTCAAGTTAAAAATTGTGTGGGATAGAATCAATCCATCGACCTTTAAAATGATAAATTAGAACTTTATTTACAGATCATATAGCTCGAATTAAGAGCTATGCTCAGTGACGGATCTACGAAAGGATTGGGAGTACGTGCCCCCTCACATGGTCGGATGTTATATTAATGTATATTTTTTTAATCGAAAATAAAAAATTTGTTGTTAATTTTAATATAATTACATTGTTTTTTCCTTACAAGACTAATATGTGTTGCTTGCTGGTTGTAGAAAAGCATTGTATCTTTGCCTCTTAGTCTAAGGCCCAGGGTTTAAGCGACGCTGATGCAACTCTTTTTCTTTTATTATTTCATTCTAATTTTTCAACATCTATATATATATATATATTTATTAAATTTGTCACCACATAGCTATAAAAAAAACAGTCAATATTCTAAAAACAAAATACTTAGTCGTTTTTTTTAAAAAAATTTATGAACATTTAAGTTTAATTTTTTGTTTATATATTTATGTGAATGATTTTATAAAAATTTGTAGTAATTTTTAATTAATATTATTTAATTTAAATATCATATATTAGTGTATTTAAAGTTATATATTTATATAAAGGTTATATTACAAGTTTAGTCCTCAAATTTTAAAAATTGTGACTCATAAATTCCTAAAATTTTAAAATCTAACGAGTCACTTCAAAATGTCTAATAGATCTATAAACTTTCAATTTTAAATTTAATAAATCTCAAAAACATTAAAAATATTTAAAAATTAACTTTTTCATTAAAAAAAATTGTGTTTGTTTCTAATTGAACTTTAAATTTTCAAATTTTTAATAAATAGATACATTAAACTTTAAAAAATATTCAAAATATTATCAGATACGCACATAAATTTAATATCTAATATAACATTTAGTTTTTAACATTTTAAATATGCGAGAGATTTATTGGATACAAAATTGATAATTTGAAAATCTAATAGTCAAAAAATAAAGAATTCAGGGATCTATTATAAATAGTTTAAAGTTCAAGGACTATATATAGACATAAATCTAAAAAATTCAATACATAATTGTATTCCCGTGACATAAACTCCTGGATACGCCAATGGCTATGCTCATGTTAATTTTAGAGAAAAGTCGTTTAAACATATGGAACAATAAACTTTTTGAACTTGACCATCGTCATCTCTTTTTAGAAAATTACAAAAATATATTATATCCTTCCATAGATTATTAATCAATAACCTTTTAGTACGGACAAGGAAGAACAAAAGGATTTGCTCTAATAAAGAAATATAAAAGAACTCAGCAAAAGTTAATTAAAGTTGATTAACAGCTAAGCATTCATTTTGCATAATTAATTAAAAAAGAAGATGTCCTAGAATTCTTCTAATCATATTTTATTATAAATAAAAAAAAAAAAAACTTTGTATTAAATTGTGTCCTTCTGGAGTTTCTGATTAGGATTGAAATAATTATGAGATATTGCGGGGTTAAATCAGCCTCAAATTTTAGTATATAAAATAAAAAAGAATCTCCTTATTATTATTATTATTATTTTTGGTTGCTTTTCCTCTTCAAATGGATATGATATTATTTGGGATTTAATGGGTTTCTATACCAACAATCATATACTACAATTAACATTTGTTTAATTTCAATTTAGTTTACATAGTTTGGTAGAATCTTACTAATTATAGTTTTGTTGTTACTATATTGATTATGTGATGCTGATTTGTAAATTAACTTAAAAAAACAAAATTGAGATGATGATTTGTAAATTAACTTAAAAGAAATGGTTTAGTCTTTATGAAATGAAATTGATCATTATTTGAAAATCATTTTTTTCCTTTTTAATAAAATTAAAAAAAAAATACATATCGATAACAGGGTTGTAAATGGTATTTGGTTGTTTTTAGGTACAATAATTAGAGGGACAAGAATTAAACCTCCGACCTTAAGTGAGGGGATCATTCTTTTTTGTTGACAATTTGCGGGTGGAGTAGAGGATTGAACTTCCGATCTCGAGGTTGATTGCAATTAACACGTACTTGATTGTGAGTTACTCTTAATTTTGAGTTGTATTAATTTGTAGTTCAAACTAATAACGGTACCAATTGAAACTCAATCTCATAATTGGATCAATTTAAAAATTTTCCCAAGATTCTGTTTTAAATGTTAAAGCATAATTATTACAAGTGTATAACATTTCTTTAAATATAGGGATCAACGTAGATCTAAACTCAAATGAACAGTATAGTGACTTTCATTAAGTTGAACGATTTTTCTTCTTCTCTGTCTTTCTTTATTTTGTATACTTATTTAGAAAAGAAAATTTATGTGATAATTTTTTTGGTATTTGAGTAGAACTTTGGAGGAATAATTAATTAATTAATTTAAACAATTTTGAACTGATTTTAAATGAAAATAGCTATAGATCATTAACGAATAGCCTAAATTGATTTACTTATAGAAGTTTAGATTTAAATTAGGGACAGTTGCACATATAGCATTCAGATTCAAAGTCTATCACTGGTAGACTTTTGTAGTCTATCAGTGATAGACTTTATAGTTGGTGGTTTATCACTGATACACCATAAGAGTTTATTATTGATAGACTTTGCTATATTTACAATTTTTTTAAAATGTTGCTATACACTTGGTTATTATTCCTAAAATTGCTACTCATTACAATTATCCTATAAATTAATATTTTGTTGTTTTACTTGATACAACCCTGAACATTAAGTTGGTGTTAAATAACTCAATATCAATAGTAAATACTATTGAAGTTTGCACATTTAATTTATCGATGAACTCGATCTTTTTCCATTTTTCTATTTTGCATATTTATCAAGAAACTCTACCTTACAACTTTGCATCCCAAATACAAATTTTCTAACTCCAACATATTAACTTCAGACTTCATAACTTAACTCAATAACCTAAATAACAGTATGAATTGATGTTTAGTTTAATTTTGAGTAGTGATCCATAAGAAGATTTTTACACACTTCGTATTGTTGATATTGAAAATAAGGCATAATAATAATGTTACTAGCTATGAATTGAAAGCACTTTTGATAATTAAGGACCAATTAGTGTGTATTAATTAAATTAATATTTAAAGTTAGGTTTATAACATAAATCACATGGGGTGGCCCAATTGGACATTGGAAGACTCTTTTTAATGGAGTTGACCATTGCTGTCAAGGAGGGTTAAAAGTTATGAAAAATATCATCAGAATAAAACATTGCATCTGGTCTTTCATATATATATATATATATTAACTAAGATAATTTATTTGACCTAGCTAGTATGTAATTTTAGGAAACTAGCCTTTTGTTTTATTTATTAGTATTTTACTCAATAAAATAATGTGTGTGATTGTTTTTTTTTAGTACCACACATATAAAAATGGAATTAGAGCACAATCAGTTTCAAATTATATATAAAATTTTTATTTGTGACATTTTTCACACACAAAAAAACTAATTTTGTGAGTTATGGAAATAATTATATTATTTATAGGCACAACATCTTGTCACATCTTTATTGTACTTGTAACTAATTTATAAAATTAAAACTACAAATGATATCTATAAGGAAACCAAAGAAGATCATATATTAAGATAAAAGTTGGCCAACTTTCGATACAAGAAAAAAGTTTCGTACGTCATGCGTACAATTAGAAACCAACCCGATAAAAAAATTAGAACTTCACAAAAATGAGACAAAAGAAAGGGGAATTTTTAAAAATAAAAAAAATAAGGAAACTATTTACACAAAGTAGACAAAATTTTTAGATAGTTGTGATAGACGATGAAACGATGAAAGAAGTCTACCAGGGTCTATCAGTGATAGAAATGATAGAAGTCTATTACTAATAGATGTTGTAGAAGTTTATCAATGTCTATCAGTGTTGTTTTTGCTATTTTCTGTAAATAGTTTGACATTTTTTCTATTTGTAAAAATTTTCCAAAAGAAAAGCCTCTATAAGCCAACTCATGAGCAGTCCTATTCCAATCTTGACGCACAAAAAGAAAATTGATGGATTGGAAATAGATTCTCAAGTGCTAGATGTCTGCAAGGAAAGTAATAGCCTCCAATTAATCATTCGATTAATCATATCCATTAACAACTTAGAGTCAGAGAAAACAGTAGTAGAAGCCACCTCAAATTGAGAGTTGCTACATCATTCCCTCCAAAATAACAACCAAAGGTTTCGTACAAATAGGGGACAAAAATACTCCCTATAATCATATAAAGCTACCTTTCACTTCCATCGACTCATCAAGTAGAACTATCCCAACTCCTGGAACATCCATTCCATCCCAAACCCAAGAACATCCATTCCATCCCAACAGGATGCATCCACATACATGATCGGCGATGACACCATGGTACCAAACAAACTTATCAACAAAGTCCCAAAACAAACATAATAATAACTCTTTGTAACTACATAGATAATCAACAATCCACTCACATCGAAATATCATCGAGAGAATTGGCTTATGACGTTAAAACTTATTTCGACCCCCAAATAGTGCATGTCCCAACACAAGGCAAGAGCAAATTCATCCGACAATAGTTGCATAAATTTATCCACTCATATTCTTCTATCAAAACAATGAAATTCAATTTGACGCTAAGCCGAAATGAGGCACTTCTCCAAAACTTCCTAGCCCGATCACAATCAAATAACGAGAATAGTGATAATCAATAAGAACAAAAGTATTGGTGATTCATTCTCGATATTATTATTTGTTTCTAATGCTAATCTAAATATTGGCATTCAATAAGAATGTGAGAATACAACCATGAAAAAGCAAAAGTCATCCAGTAGAATTCATTGCATTTAACAATAAACAATAATTCATATGAATTACTGATCGACCGAGTGTATATGAGTGATAAAAGTGATAGTAAATATGGAATGGATGAGGTCTACGTGCAAGCATACACGATCGATGAAATAATAGACTTGGAGTATTCCAAGTGTCGAATCTCACAGGACTAGATTGAGTTTAAATTAATTATGACTATGGATCAATGGAATTAATTATGACTATGGATCAATGAAACCAAGGTAACCAAATAAAATGAGAAGTTTAGAATTTTGTAGGTGAAAGAAAACTTAAAAGCAATAAGTAATGGTAATCAAACAAGGACAAACAATGCTATAACCATTCGGGTGTTGTGCCTTAAGTGATATGACCGCATCATACCGACCAATGAATTACACATGAATAGAAAACTACACCTATTCAGTCTTGTATCAAGTTCCTTTAGGAGTTCTAAGCAACTAATGTCTAATGTTTTCCTGGTTAGCTGGGTCTTAGATTAATTTAAGTTTAGTTATTTTATCCTATGGTGTTCCTTATTTCTAAGGTGACGTGACCATGTTATGTATAGGCTCTTAGTCCCATATCCCTTTTGTGACGTCCGCTTACACCCTAACCTTTTCAGCATTAGAGTTTCGCTAGTTCGTTAAATCAAATGACCAGTTTAATTTACCGATTTTATCTTTTAAAATCAACAAAGAGAATGTGATTACACAAAGTGGTATGAAGCGTTACATAACCTAATAAGCCATAACAACCCTAAGGCTTCACATTGCCAAACCCCTAAAAATATTTAGCCCATGATTTTTTATAAAATAATCGCTATTATTAAATCATAAACTATAGCTACAGTAAAAAGTTTGATTGATAGAAATTAAAATGAAAAATTAACAAAGAGAATAATGCTGAAAAATAAATACAACTCAAGAAAATTTGGGCAAATCCTCAAGTAACAAGTCTTTCCCTAGGATGATTCCTCCTCTTTCAAGGAAGAATCTCGCCTCGACACACGCTTCTGTAGAAAGAGAAATCCTAGAGCCGCTACGTCTTAGAGGAACTTTCGTTCTTAGGACTACTAACTTGAACTTTGAGAAGAAACCCAAGGTGCTGGAAAATGACAAAAAAATGGTGGACGAAGTGGTGATCTCAGCGATGGAGAGTTGTTATTGAAAATGGAGGGCTTCCTCGCCTTTTAAAGGCCCCAAATCTATTGAGGATGGCCGAGATTCGCATTCTGAAGATTTACCAGGCAGAATCAGGGGTCCTCAATAGTTAAAAATCGTGAAAATCGCAACTGATCTTGATAAGATTGAATCTGGAAAATTAGAGCTCGACAGTGCTGGTACATCACTCACTGTTGTGGGCGCATCACATGAAAAATAGCTAGAAACTTGTAAAAAACATACCAGTTCTGCATCAAATCCGCAAAAATCATCTTTTACGCATAATTAACCCTCGTTAAGCTTATTTAAACATATTAAGACCAAAGTTGTGATAAAATTCATGCAAGAGCTCATTTTTCTCATTAAAAAGCTCAAATAAAGGCTTAATTTTATGCATTTCATAACATGAATCAATTACATAAACAACCTCGTGAAAATGATGGAATTCAAATAAGCTCCAACCTCTTGATCGAGAGTAAATGCCTTAATTAACTGAGTTCTACTTAAGTTACCTGTTGTCACATTTTTATGTTACTAAAGATGCTATTTGTGACTCTTTTTTGCAATTACCGAATATATATATTATAATAAATATACATGAAGTATTTATATAATAAATATACATGAAGTATGAATTTAAACCTCCAACATCAAACAAGCATATGCATTAACCAACTGTACTATGCTTACGTTGACGTGTAACTATATACGTTGAACAACTTTTTTAGTACAACAATTGGAGTATAAAAATTTGAACGTTCGACTTCAGAGAAGAAGTATATATATGTCTATTACTATTAAGTTATGTTCACTTTGCTCACATGTCATCGAGCACCTTGAACTTTAAACTTTAGCAATATTATTGTCTTCTATATATTTAGAATTTAATGCCTTTTAGGTAAAGCAAAAGAACCTTTATGGACTTCGTGATTGTGCAAACTAAAGAATAGATATTTAGTCAATTTTAATAATCATTTGGATTAGGGTTTATCCTAATGCTGAAAAACACACGCTTTGGGTAGGCAGAGTATATTTATGATATCATGATATTATTAATTTCCTTGTCTCTCTATAGATAATCATATGATATCTTTTTCCTTATTAAATAATAATTAATATAATGTCATCACCCACTTGTTATTCATTACATTTTACCCTAAGTTTTTATTTTAGGTTAAATATGGTCACAATTTTTAGAATTTCATTTAGAATCCATTAATATGCAATAAAATAACATTCTATTGAGAGTCGACATTTTTTTTTTCTATTTTTAATTTAATGAGATGTTAATTTATAAAATGGAATAATTAACATGATTTGATGTTTTTTTTAAGTATAATAAATTTAGGATATAAAAGTTTGAAGTTTCAACCTCAAAGATAAGATCAGTATAAGTATATAATAGTTACCACTAAGTTATGCTTATTAGCCATTTCAATTACACAAAAAGGTAGATTAAAATTTGGGTTAAATATATGCTTTAGTCTCCCATATTTAATTTGGATAATTTAAGAAAAAATTGGTTCCTATTGTTTTATAAAATTTCATTACTTTAGTCCTTTTTGATACTACATCTTTTCATTATTAATACCCTCATGTTATAATTTTATCCATAAACATATATAACATGACACTTAATGAGATATTAGCTTCGATTTAACGGAAGAGTTAGATTTCTTAATTAAGAAGGATAAGGTTTAAAAGTTTAGCCAACTTCTTAGAAAGTTGGGGTGGGTATTAAGAAAATTTCCTCACTTAGGTGACCTAATTTACTTTTGCAATTTTTCGTCAACTCTCATACTAAATATCATATCACTTAATTTAAGTTAATCGTCCACCAATTTTTTTCACGTTTCTCAATATTGAAGATATAACTGAAAAATATTAAAGCATAAAAGGATTGAATTGAAAATTTTTAAACAACAGAGATCAAATTAAAAGGAAAATATTTCGAAACATTAGAGAATATACATATATATTAGCCGAAAAATTTGTGTACCATCATTCTTTTAATACTTGTTAATGGAACATTTATCGATCGGGAAAGATTGCCGTAAAACTCTAAAAGATCAAAAGATGAAATTAAGATATGATGGTAACACTCATGTGAATCTTAAAAAATAATTTTAGTACAACACAATAAATTATGAGATATGTTTAAAAAAGACTAATAAAACCAACTTTAGTTTAATTCGATAATAATTGGAAATTTTTCACCCGTAGAAAAAATGTCAAACTATTTATATAAAATAGTAAAAAGATAAAAAAAATACTGACAGACATTGATAGACTTCTATCTACATCTACTAGTGATAGACTTCTATCATTTTTATCACTGATAGACCCTGATAGACTTCTATCCGCGTCTATCATAACTATCTAAATTTTTTTTTATTTTGTGTAAATAATTTTCCTTATTTTTCTATTTTTAAAAATTCTCCATAATAATATTTGATAATACAATATGATTTTTTAGACATAGATAAATTTTTCACATTTAATATGTATTCTCGACCAAATGGTCATAAGTTCGAGACAATAGCACGATAGATTAACAAAAAAAAAAAAGAAAAAAAAAAGGTAAATGGAAATAATTGTGAAACTTAATAATTTGTTAGGAGGCTTTGGTGCAAACTTTCGCTTTCATGGAAAAAAATATATAATAATTCAGAAATTAATGCTTTAATTAATTGCAATTTTTGTCGACCAAAAAAGAAAGTCATTTTTGTAATTTAAAAATAATTTGCCAAACCCCACTAGGTTTACTCCTTTGACCTCTCCAAGGGACATTGTTTTATTTTATTTTATTTTTTTCGCTTTTTCAATCAATTCATTTAATAGAATAATAGGGATTTGTACGGATCTGTAAATTACTTTGGACTTTATCTGTCCGGTTCCATTTTTTTATATAATTTGGACGGTTTGTTTTCAAAAGTAATTATGAAGATTGGGATGAAATTTACTTTAAATAATTTAAAAATTTGTTGAAGAAACTAAAATGACCGTTTTGAAAACAAATTTCTAACAACCTATAATAATTTTAGGAAAATTATTGTGTATAGAAAAAAAACAAAACTAATTACACATATAGAAAAAAGTGCACTCCTCCATGCTTTTATATTTTCCACTTTTTTTTTTCTATACGTGTAATTAGTTTTTTTTTTCTATTTATGAAAAGACCCCATAATTTTATTGAACGGCAATAAAAGAAAAAAAAATTAATTTTTTTTTTCTCAATTAAAAAAAAGTCTCGTGCGAGTTTTTCATAAAACATTGAAAATGTAAAATAAAATGGAATTGGCATCACCATCCCCATACGGTCGAAAGTTTGATCTTTCATATTAGTAATTGTTGTACTAAAAAAATAGCTAAAATGAGTCCCCTTTCAAGAAGAAACAAAAAAAAACTCAGCCGTATTTGACACGTTTCCTTCCTCGAGGTCGGAGGTTTAATACCTCATCTTCTTAATGATTGTACTTAAAATATTTCTAACTTTTCAATTTTATGTTTAATAAGATTTAAAGGTGTGTCTAATAAGTCTTTTTCAATTTTATGTTTAAGAAGTTTTAAAGTAAAACGTCTAATAAGTCTTGAAAATTTTAATTTTGTGTCTATTTGACATTTTATAAAAGGGTAATTGTAATGAGTAACAATTTTATGGATAATAACCAAGTATATAACAACAATATTTTTTAAAAATTGCAAATATAGCAAAGTGATAGACCACCTAGACCATAAAAGTCTTGCTATATTTGCAACTGTTTTAAAAAGTTGCTATATATGCTAATACTTTGAGTCTGATTGCTATATTTGCAAATGTCCCTTTAAAAAAATTTGTATATGTAATTGACACGAAATTGAAAGTTCACATTCAAAATTATTTTTTTTTAAAAAAAATTATGTGACAAGTCCATAACTTTTATAGAAAAAATGTCAAATATGGTAGGTACCTAATACAATAGAACATAAAAATTCAGAAATTTATTAGTCATTTCTAAACTTCAATACAGGTTAGAGACAAAATTAAAAGTTTAAGAATCTATCGAACGCTTATTAAAATTTAAGTAATTATTAAACATCATCCTAATGTTCATGAATTAAACTTACAATTTAATATAATATAATAAATTTATAATTAACATGGAAAAAATGTTAAATTGTAAATTAACTTTGAGATAAATTTCAATTATGTCTCTAGACTTTAAAATGTTTCATTTTAACTTTTGAATTTCAAAATTGTTCCTATAGAATTTTTTTTCATAGAAGTTTAAAATTGATCATTTCAATTTAAAAGATGTAGTTGACATCATTTATAACATCATTAAAGTAATATATATTTATATATTAATTATCGTATTAACTACCACGTTAATTTTTTTCGATCATTCTAATGAGAAAAAAAAAAAACATTTCGAGTCTATATTTTAAAACAATTTCAAAGTTGAAGATCAAAACATAATTTTTCAAAATTTAGAAACACAATTCAAAATTAATTAAAAATTTAAGACTATTAAGTATAATTTTAGAGAAAAAAAACATTTGGCCAAAAAAAAAGTTTGTGTGCACCGTCGAGAAAAGTGGACACGTTTTTAGCTGGGTCAACGGTCAACGGTCAAATAATAGTCAACCACTCCTTGATGACTATCAGTGGCAACACGGCATTTGACTCCAAATATAGGTTACTTTAGATTAAATAAATTCGTACGTACATAATTTATTTACTTAAATATACATTTACTCAAATGACTCAATCCATATCTTTGACAAAATAAATAAATAAAACAATATAAATAATGAAACAATAAAATAAAATAAATATATTATAAATTTAGTCTCCAAATTTTGAGTTCCATGCAACATAAAATTAAATTTTACATCTAATAAATCAATTAATTTTTTTTAAATATCGAATATGTTAAGGGACTATTAGAAACCATATAAATAATTCATAGACTTTTCAGATCATGTTGGATATTTATAGAAAAGAAAGTGAAATATTTGAATATTGTAACATAAAAAATTAATTTAATTATGTAGATTAAATTCATGTTATAAACTTTTAAATTGGATTGAAGCTTCAAATTAGATGATGTTTCATGTACAAATTTAACATATATGAAAGTTAAATTTGTAGTTTCTTCAATTTAAATGAGTTATGTTTGATTTTTGTCTAAGTAACCATTCGATGGAGTTAAATTTGACAAATGTTTCAATTTTTGTATTTATTTATTTTTATTTTATATTTTGGAGAGTTATTAAGTTACTAGCCTATAAATAACAACTTATTTCTTCATTTGTATCATTTCACTTCAAATTGAAGAGTTCTCCTATTTCTTTCTTTTCATCTTGTGTTGGGTTGAGAGCAACCGTCTAAGAGTTCTGCTAGATCCAAGTAGTTCAAAGTTGTAGTTCTACCAGAGTTAGTCGTTATATCATGCTAAAACAATCTCTATAGTCTGCTTGCAGCCCATGTAGAGCGAATAATTTTCTTTAGGGCAACGCTTATCAGAAACGTGCCTCGACTACTTATCGACATCTCTACAATATCGTGAGGTTCTTAGTTATTTCAATTCATAAGCTTTGTTATAATATTTGGCTTAATTTTGAGTATAGACATTATTATTATATACAGTATGTGTCCTGTATCTTGTAGAGGTGTAAACAATTGGTTAGTCTATTCAGTTTCTATATATCATTTTCCCCCAATAGATAAAAAATTATAAATTTAGAGACCTATATTTGAACGTACATAAACCAAAAAGATACAAATATAAAACTAATATTATAATTTAACCCAATATATATAGTTCTAGGTTTATAAATATAGAGTTGACATAATTCAAATGGTATGATATTAGCTCAGATCTATTTAATTATTGTAAGTTTGATTCTCCTCCCTTTGATGTCAAATACATTATTCTTAATTAAACACAATTCAAAAATTATGCCAACTTCTAAGCCACCTAATTTATCTTCTAAATTTCTACACATCAGGTCTAAATATATAAAATTATCATTTATCATAATCGACTTATATACAGTCTCCTATTTTATAGAATTATCAGAGCTCTCAAGTACGTAGTAATTATTTGTTTTTTCTTTTGTTGTTCACCAATTTTTCCTCTAGCTCTTCAAAGACATTTTAAAATTACAGTGGAATTTAATAATGAATTGAGACAATTTTCAAATAATCATCTCAAATTTATGATGTAATATAATTTTAACAACGGTTAAAGAAAAGGTTAGGTTGAATTTAGTTGTTGGATTCCCAAACTATCGGGCAAAACCTTTTAAAAGGAAAAATAAAAAGATTTAGTGGGTAAAAATTTAATAATTCGAAAATTATAGTTTTGATAAAATCTTTTTTGAATACCAATAAAAAATTGATTGGAATAAATTCATTATATGTGCTTGTTGGGGGTATTTTTGTGAATCTATTAATTATTATTTAATTAAATAAAACAAATCTATTTGCTATTTAATTAAACAAAACTTTAATAACTGTTATTTCTCTCGTCAGCTCTAATAATAATCAAATTGGTTTTCTACCCATCCCAATTACACAATTGTCTAAACTTTTCTATTTTCACAATTGCCTAAAAGACTATCATTTTATACAAATATTATAGAATATTTACATTTCAACCCTCCAAACCATTTAAACATTAAAAGTAACCATCAAAGGAAACTAAAGTTTCCTCTTTTACAAATTTAATAAAAAAAATGGCTAAAATATAAAAAATACTCCTAGACTATGCACTTTGTGTAAAAAATACTCCTAAACTTTCAAAAGTTTCAAACATACCCTTAAAACTTTCAAAAAGAGTTCAAAATTACCCTTGCCGTTAGTTTTAGATGGAAACCATTAAAGTTTTCAAAAATACCCCTAAATTTTTTAAAAGTTTCAAAAATACCCTTAACTAAAAAAAAGTTAAAAAAATATCTTCACAATAGGTATACGAACACAAACCGTTAATACCTCATTACAAAATAACTTTATTATTAAAAAAATTATAATTGCTCTTAACGTTAATATAGTGATCAATTTGTTTGAAGTTTTCTTAAGTTCGAAAAAAATAAATTTTAAAACAAATTATATAGATATCTTCATTTTTTTCATATTGATACTCTTATTTTCTCTTAATTTTCTAATTCTTAACTTACACCAATTTTTCACCCACAGGTTAAAACATAAAATTCTATAAATTTCACAAAATTCCAAAATCAAAATCTATCATTAAAAATACCAAAACGATAAAAAAAAAACATTAGTAGTTGGATGTGTGTTAATAACTGAACACATTTTTTTTATGATGTTTAATGGGAGATTTTGATTTTAGAATTTTGTGATATTTTATGTTTT
The DNA here is from genome assembly GCA_002890555.2 of Lagenaria siceraria. Classification (NCBI taxonomy): domain Eukaryota; kingdom Viridiplantae; phylum Streptophyta; class Magnoliopsida; order Cucurbitales; family Cucurbitaceae; genus Lagenaria; species Lagenaria siceraria. The sequence continues at coordinate 18,418,350 of CM016488.1, forward strand.
AACTTAAAATTTTGGTTGGTGAGAAGATTGATGTAAGCTGAGAATTGGAAAATTAAGAGAAAAATGAGAATATCTATATGAAAAAAATGAGGATATATTTATAATTTGTTTGAACATTCATTCTTTTCGAACTTGAAAAAAATTCAAACAAATTGATCACTATATTAATATTAGGAGCAATTTAATTTTTTTTTTTAAGTTATGTTTGCAACCAGCTGGTATTAATGATTTCTGTTCATAAACTTATGATGAAGGTATTTTTGAACTTTTTTTTAGTTAAGGATATTTTTGAAACTTTTGAAAAGTTTAGGGGTATTTTTTAAACAAAACTTGACAAGTGGTATTTTTTTAACTCTTTTTGAAAGTTTATGGGTATTTTTTACACAAAATGAATACTTCATGGACATTTTTATAATTAAAAAAAAATTAGAATTTTATTTCCCCCCCCCCCCCCCCCCCCTTCTTTTCCATATTTTATAATATATAGTTTAAAAAATTAAACCTTTTACAAAAAGTTTAAACCTACTAACCTTAAAACTCCATGCCCTCCTCCATCCCATATATATTTTATTTTGCGGCTCCTTCCCCTTACTCTATTTTTCTTCTCACTCACTCTCCAACTACGACCAATTTTTTTCTCTCTTACTCTCAGCGGTGACCCTTCCTCCATTTTCCTTTTCTACATCACTGCTTAGCGGCCGCACAGAACATTTTTTTTTTAACAGAAAAACTAATGAGAGAACTTTCACAAGAACGAAGCAATGGAAGGATCCTTTTGAAAGCGACGTTCGAAGAGCAGGAGGAATTGCCTCTGAACTCTCCCTTTATGGTTGACGGCCTTGAAATTCAGATCAATGTAGCCTCTTCCCTTGCCGATGCTTTTGATTTGAAAGACCGTACGATGATTCAAAATCTGCGATGTCACCACACATTTTGTTACTCCTACATCCAACATTTATGTGTATAGGAGTACATATTCAAATCTGCTCGACCAACTTCATGCCACCATTGACGGCCCGTTGCTCTTGTTGCTGGACAAATTTGTAGGAGTACATATTTATGTAGATATTATTGTTATAGTATATATATGAAGTTTATTTCTTAATTTTATTTTCAATTTTTAAATATATATTGGTCTGTTTTTTCAAATATTCTAAGAATGCTAATGAATTGTATTTTAATTTTAATTTATCATGTGTTAGCATTATTATTATAATTAATGAAGATAAAAACGATATTGTATGGGATATATATTTGTATAATGACGAAATATACATGTGTAAATACGTCTCAATATAAAGAAGATTAAAATTAAAATATGAGGCATATATTATATAACTAACCTTAAATCTATACTGGTTTTAAATTCAGTGAAATAAACCTTATTTGAAATAACATTGTGTATATTCAAAATAAATCTCATTTCTATAACGATGAAAACGAAGATTTGTAACCATAAAAAATGTTCTTGTATTAAAAAAATTTGAAGGAAAACATTAAAAGAAATTATATATTAAAAACCAAGCAACTGAAAATCAGAAATATAAAAAATAAGTCAAATTCAAAATTGCGTAGATAAAAAAATCATTATAAATTTTAAAAATTCAGATTTAATAGTGAAAAGGTTAAATTGATCCAAATTTAATTCTAAAAACTATTCATGAAAATAATTGATAATTTATGACCTTTATAAAATATATGGTGGAGAAGATTATCAGTGTAAAAGTCTCTAATCAAACCCAATCTAAAAGCCCAGTTCCAAATTATAAGATGGGCCGTGCTACACCTGGCCGAAGCCCAAGCCCAAATTTGAATCCAGAAGAAGAGGAAAGACACCCACCAACTTCATTTTAAAAAAAAAAAAAAAAAGTCTCCATTCGCGAGGAGGTCAAAGAAAAGTATAAATAGCAACAGAGCGTCTTCATTCTATTTTTCTGCCCTAATTTTCCTGCGTGTTTAGTTTCGTAGAAAGTCGAGAAAGCAAGGTTGAAGATGACTGCTCCAGAAACTGAAGCGGAAGTCGCTTCGTCTTCCCAAGTGAAGGTATAATCTTCTCCTCTTTCTCTTTAATGGCAGAAAACGACCTTCTCAACTCTTTCGCGCCGAGTTTTTTGGGGGCGGTTGACTTCGGTCTTCCGTTTCTTGTGGAATTTATTGGCGCCTTGTTAGATTCTGAGGATACGAGTAGTTTACTTGGTGGTGTGACGGTGTTTGTTTTATTTAAATTTTGATATTCTTTCTTAGACTGCAGTTCATAATCCTTGGAAAGAAAGACAATCCTCATCCTCTCTTACTGATTTTAAGAAATGTTGCTATTCGGTATACATCTTAAATAGATCGTGATTCTTCTATAATTCGATAATTTTTTTTTTTATTTTTCTTCTTATATACAGACAGTGTTGTTGTAGTAATGGCAATAGCTCGTTGAAGATATTAGTTTTGTTCGTCCTTCGGATTCGAAATGTTGCTATTCGGTATACATCTTAAACGGATTGTGATTCTTCTTTAATTCAATAAATTTTGGTTCTTTTCCTCTGCACAGTGCTGTGGTAGTAATTGGCACTCGTTGAAGATATTAGTTTTGTTTGTCCTTCGGTTTGATTGTTACTCTCGCTTAAAGTTGCAGTGCTCTATTCCACTTTCCATTCATCTCTTCCTCTTTTATTTCAACTCTGGATCATGAGACTGGTTGAGTTTTGCTGGCTTCTATTCGTTATTTAAACTCCAAACGTTAATAGACATCTTTCATTGGAGCCTTCCCAAGGGGCAGTGGTTTTTTAATCTTCTGGTGGGCCGTAGGTGCAAACTTTTTTAAAAAGAAAAAAAAAATATACGCAGTAGGTTGGCAGGCAAGCATACTAAGCGTTTTGCACCTGTTTGTTCTTCTCTTGATCTGAGCTTTTTGGTTCTCTCCATCTCTTCTTCTATGTTCCTTTGCTAGACCATCAGTTTAGTATCAAAACTAACCCAAACCAAAGGGATTACACCCTTATTTAGAACCAGGTTGGAAAATCTCTCCTTTTAGAATAGACAGATTCACCGAGTGCTTGTTAACTAACCACAAAAGCATGGAACTCCATAACTTTGGAGGAATGTGCAAATGTTCTGTTCAAAGATTGTGAATATATCATCTACAAGAAAAAAGGAAAAAGGGGTAAAGAAACCGACTATGTTCAATTTTTTTTCCTTAAAAAAAGAAATTTTCTTTTCTCTACCTGATATACCCTATTGCTCAGTTGTTTTAATGCAAATGAACGGAAATGAAAGTGAAGCTTTCAGATACTTTTTCTTTTTACTTATCGTTTCCCTCTTTCTTATTTATTAAACTGTTTCAGGTGAAGAAGAAAAAGCAGAAGACTGCTGCAGCTTCTAATTCAGGCGTAGATCTGAAGTCCATCATCCATAACCATGCGTTGTTCTTTGACAAGTTAGTGGAGCTTATCCCGGGAAGGTTTTATTTATCTAGTGATGGAAAAGAAAAACCTTGGTTTCAGGGCCTTAACAAGAATGAAAAGGCTTTGGCTAAGAAGGAATCAAAGGAAAACCTTAAGAAAGCACGAAGAGATCGTATGGATCCAGAAAAGTCTTCTAAATCAACCGTTGATTTGCTTAAAGAAAGCTTGGACAATGAAAAGATGAAAAATGAAAGTGACGATGATGAAGAGGATGTTAAGCCAATGGCATCTGGGTTCAACGATGATGACCAGTCAGTGACATTTGAAGAACTAAGACAACGCCTTCATCGAAAAATTGAAGAGTTCCGGGTGAATAGAAATACAGGATGTTCAAATAGGGAAAAGAAGAGAAATGAGAGAAACGAGAGAAGGGGAGTTATCCAGAAGAAACGCAAGAGAGAAAATAACTCTGACGAGAAAAAATCAGTCACCACCCCCTCCAAAGTCGAAATAGAGAGGAATGTTGTTGAGGCCTCCAAAGAGCTTGCGTTTGGTCATGTTAAACTAGGAACTGAAGAAGAGCATGGTAAGATTAAAAAGAGAAAACTCTCTACGTTGAAGGAGCTTGAAAAGGCAAAAAAGTTGGAGGAAGCAAAGAAAGATCCCGAAAAGGGTGAGACCATATTGAAGAAGCATTCTTGGAACGCAGCTACAAGTAGAGCTGCTGGGGTTAAAGTTCATGATGATCCACAGCGTCTGATGAAGAGTTTACGGAAGGAAAAGAAACAACAGGTGAAGAATGTTGAGAAATGGAAAGACAGGATTGAAACCACCCAGAAGATGAAAGCAGAAAGACAACAAAAGAGATCAGAGAACATAGCTCAGAAAATCCATGACAAGAAGATGAAACGGATTGCAAAGAGGGAGAAAAAACTAATGCGCCCTGGGTTTGAAGGTCGCAAGGAAGGTTTCATTAACGAAAGCACCGGATGAAGTGAAGAGAAGTAAGTATAACCTTTCGCAATTTCTGTACCAGTTTTGCCTTTTGAGGTTGGAAATTAAATTTGTTGATCTATTCACATCCTTTATAACCTTCAGGTCCATGTATGTTTAGGGAAATCATTTTCACAATCAAATTATTTAACCCTCGTTCTCTTTTACTCTTGATCAACATGAGATTGAAGAGCATAGGGCAAAGAGTGTATGTCTTGACTAGTAAGCAATTTGGCAATGGTCGAGTGAAATTTAGTCCACAGATTACTAAAATTCATAACCTGATACAAACGTTAAAATTAAATTAATGCAATCCTCAAGACTCTACTTGTTTTAGTTGCAAGTTTGATTGTTAAACCTGTGAGTTATTCTTTTGAATCGAGATGAATTATAAATGCTTCATGTTGATTATCCAACGTTTGTCCAATCCTTTGATCAGCTTGTCCCCCATAGTCTGATACATTCTGACTCCAGGTGTTACTGTCCTCAATGGCATTTTGTATTTTATTATTATTAATTACCATTGCTGCTCTTTTCATTTCAATGTTCTATAAATTTGTCTTTTTGTTGTGAAAATAGTTGTCTATTATAATACCAGTTGCTTACATATATTGGCTAGTGATATGCCCTGTTCATATCAACTATCGGTCACATGATGATGGATTTGCCTAACTAAAACATAGCAAAAATATGAAACCACACATCCTTGTTTCTATATGAAAGATCCCAATCCCTTATTAAACATCCTACATTGAAGGTTTTGTAGCAGATTCACAGATCCAGAAACTATGTTCTTATACAGAAAAACAAAACAAGAGAAACACAAACCCACTGACACCATACACAACCATCTATTCTAAACCACCCTGGTCCCGGCAGTTCCCTTGGGAGGCTCACCAGGAGCCGCTGTTCCTCCGCCCATGCCGTAGTCGGTGTCCCAATAACCAGGGCCGTAGCGGCGGCTGAAGATTCCAGCGTGGAGCAAGAGCAGATACAGAAGCTGAGTGAAAGTCAAGATTATTATGAAAGCTTCAACCACTCTCAGCCTCCACCCTCTGTGACCTCCTATGTGGATTTGCTTACACGCCAAGCTGTGGAAAGGGAAAAGAAGCAAAACCAATAGTCTTAAAGAGTTTCAGTCTAAAGAGAGAAATAGTTGTGAAGTTTACAGAGAAGTTACCCAAAAGCTAGAACTGTTACAGCCCAAGTGAGCAAGGAAGCCGATCCCGCTCCGGCGAGGCTGTCGCTCCTCCAAGCTCTGATATGGTAGAGTCCGGCCAGTTTTGATGCCACTCCCATAACTGCCGTCAGCATTGCAAATGTCAAGAAAAATGGCGTCGCTCCGTTGCCTCCCATACCTTGTGCAGTCCAGAAATAACCATCAATATTTCTTTCCGTCAACAAAATCGAGATCTACTCCGAGCAGATAAATCAATATCAAAGGTTCATAGTTCGATTCTCCATTGGAAAAAGTTGAACTAATACAATTAAAGGATTTTGATCTTTAGAACAGATGTGTCATGGTAAGGACATAATATGATTTATATGTTGGATGTAGCAATATCTCTTTCTTTTTAATTTTTAGTATTGAAATCCAGATAGGATGGACATTAAAACAACTCTCAAAATTACAAAACTGATAATATATGATTTAATAATTTTATCAAATATGGGTATAGAAGCATAATTACTACTAATAAAAGCAGAGAATTTATTTACTTTCCAAAACAATGGCAGAATGAGAAAAAAAATTCCAAAAAAAGAAAAGAAACGTTTTTAGAACTACAAGTATTTAATGTAAAAAAAAAAAAAAAAAAAACTTATGAGGCTAAAAATAAGCCTAGCTCAACTCACATCAAGTATCTATCTCGAACTCAAAAATTCCTTAAAAAAAACTTACTAGGATGGTAGGTTGTGCCATTGATGTATCTATTAATACACCAACTAGCAAAACCCAAGAGAATCAAATACATAATCAAGTTGAGAAACAGCAATGGAGCTGCCATATTCCTTCCCATGGTTTGAGCCATCTTTTCTTTTTTCTTAAAAAAACCACAAGAAACAGCTGCAAAGATGATATTATTACAAACCCAAAAGCAGATAAGGCAAAAGCTTTTAATACATTCCTGTAACAACCAAAGTATGTATTAAATAGGCATATATAGTAGAACTAAGGTTTGTATATTACAGACACGTGTGAACCAACTGTCTTGCATGCTTTCTCATAGGTACACGTGTTAGGACACTTGTCAATGACCTTCCTTTTGAACCCCTCTCTCAATCAATCTCGAAGTTGATCAAACGGTGCAGATTTCTGATCCAGTGGGACTCAAAAGTGCTTTTGTTTTTGTTTGTGTTTGTGTTCTTTGATATGGCAGCAGAAGAAAGAATGTAAGGATTATGTCTCTTTCTAGCTGGTTGTTTCAATGGGAATAAGCAATTTACTGTGGGAGCTTAGAGTTTTTCTTTTTCTTTCTCTTTCTCTTTACCCAACAACAGAACAGAACAGAACTGCATGTTATGTTTTTTTCCAACTTACTGGAAGGTTCTGTAGATTAGAATGATTTTTATGTTGGGACAGTGTTATAAATATATTTTGGTCATTAAATTTCTTTTAAGGATTAGAAACAAAAGGCTAAATTTATGATTGGTCCTCAATGTTTATCACATTTTACATTCTCATCTATGTCCTAGCTATGATGATATGGAATATTACAAATGGTATTAGTGGATAATTTATCTAGTTGGCAAGAAATATATCATTTTTATATTGGTTGATAAATAATTCAGTCAGACTCTATTAATAATGATATATATTTCTAACCACATACACTATATGATTATATCATCTGCTTACACGTACCTCAACTAATTTTTACGAGACAACTCGTCTGATCCTATAATATTTATGTGCCAAAGAAACTCGCAAGTGGCCACTATGAATTGAATTCATACTCTTATAGGTCATCAGACTAATTCATGATTCTGACTCTTATCTCTTCGAACTTAGATTATCTCCTTTCTTCGAACTAAGATACTAGATGAATTTCGGAATGTCCATCGCTAATTCAATCTCTCTAACATGCTTGATCCCTCCCTAGGTTTTAAAAGCTCTTGAATTTGTAATATTATGATACCTTTTGAAATATAGTGATAATGTGACAGGTAAAACATTCTAAATACCCGTCATATGTTGTCCATAAACAATTGTTGTACTAATTTAATATATAGAATCAACTCTGAGCTTCTGAATCACTCAAACTCTGTTTTTGTAGAAGGGCAGCCAGGTATAAAAAGAAGAGGTATGATGCTTTTCACTTTAGAATCAACATAGACAAGTTTGTTATACAAGGTACAAAGAAAGTTCATATAGATTTAGAAGTTGTGTTTCCGAGGCTGAGAAGGAGAACTCAGTGTCCCATTTTTCTCCATTTCACGCAGTCTTGCTCTTTCCATCTTCCTTTTGCGCCATTCCTCAAGAGCTGTGTCACAAACCATTCACATTATATTAGATGATGACACACAGGACGGTGGTTCCAGTGTAAGCAAGTAGAATCAACATCAAACTAATTATTGGTGTAAGGGAAAAAAAGTATATCCAAAGTTTAGATGGAATTACTGAACTGATTAAACTGGTTGAAGCGAACAAAACCGTCCACCAAATCGAGGTTAAAAAGGCTATCAAACTAAATTAATAGACTACGTTTGGTTTTGCAGTGGTTAAATTATAAGTTTAGTCCTTGAACTTTGTGATAACTTTTAGAAGTGTTTAATAGGCGTCTAACCTTTCACTTTTGTGTCTTATAAGTCTTTGACCAATTTGAAATTTTTAAAAAAAACTATTTGGTAATTTGGATATAAATTTGAATTTTGCGTCTAGTAAATCCACGAATTTTAAAAAATTTGAAAATTCAGAGAGAATAAATTTGAAATATGAAAGTTTTGGAATCGACATAAACCTCAAAGTTTAGGAATCTGAAGATAAACAAAACCAATTCAGTTGTTTTGTTTATGGATGGTATATAGGAGGGTGGGGCTGGGAGGGAGAAGATTTCATAGCAAAAGAATGGTACCTTTTAAGCTGGAAGCATCATTTAGAGAACGGAAGTCTTTCAATCTTTTAGAAAGATCAATGGCAGCATTCTGCTTGGAGTCTTTTTCTTGTACAACTTGTGTTTCATAATATGCTTCCTGCTGAATTTCCCTTACCTGAAGAGGAAGATTATGAAAGTTTGAACTCCAATGCAAAAGAAAATTTCAAATGTGCATTGACACCAGGGTGTAAACTAAAACCAAAAGAAACTGATTAAACCAAATCATCTCAGTCAGTTAATTCAAGTTATTAAGTTTGCTTAGTCTGTTTTTCAGTAGTTGTTTCTTTCATTTTTTCTTTTTCTCGAGAGGTTCGGTTTTTATTTGCTTGGAACTACCATGTCAAATTGACTTTTACTCATGAGACTTATGTCTTATGTTTTAATGGGTTATAGGACATACTTGACGAAGCGCATACCCTTTTAATCAGTTCCAAAGGTTGCATGGAAAGTCGAATCTCTTCAGATTCCCTGATATATTTGAGTTGATCTGCAGTATGAATTTTCACACGTTATCTAAGTTAGCAATCTAGTTGAATCACACAACCAGCAACAGCCAAACAGTAGAGAGCATAATCAAAGAAGAACAGAAAACCAAATTCAGACCACAATTTTTTTCCCACAGCAAACTTCAGATAATAAGTCACATTAGACAAAAAGTACCCCCTTTAAGCTTAGTGATGTTTCAAACATTAAAACATTAATCTAAATAATGCCTGAAGTACTACATAAATTCATTACCAGGTCAAGAGTGATAACAAACAATCAGGGCAAAAAATTAAAATTATGCTTGTTCTCTCCTTCAAGCTCTTCAGTACTCAAATGGGGAGGAACAGGAAGTGCTGCAAAATTGCTTAAACCATTATGAGTTTTTTTCTGAAATTGTTGTCTTGCATTATTTGGTGACACTTTCACCCTCTATTATGAATTTTTGCTGAAATTGTGATCTTGCATTACCAGGTCAAGAGTGATAAGAAATAATCGGAGCAAAAAATTAAAAGAAGAAAAAAAGAACTGATAGAACTCGTGCAATCAAAATGGCTGAAGGATGCACCGTCCTTATTTATCTACAGTATTGGCAAGCTTATCCTAATAGAAACTTCCCAAAAAACAATACTAGTGAAGAACTTGACATTGTCAAATTTTGTTCAAAAGTAAATAGCGACCCAAATTATATGCTAAGAGAACTACCAGACTTTTGAACAAAATTACTACCTACAGCCACCTTTTAGATTCTCCAAGAATATGTGACAAAATGAAAAATGATCCAATTATACAGATAACAAAGTAGCTATTGCATCACATAATGGCAAGTTATAGGGCTTGATGTGAAATGTGAAGGCATAACAATGGTAGGCAAAGTTTGAAAGTTTAAGCTTTCGCACATGGCAAGATAATGGTCCACCATGAGGTCTAAACTTGTCCCTTTTAAGAACCTCAATTGATGCTTAAAGCATGAAAGGAGGGAATCCTATTTCATTTTCATTTTTCCTTCTTTTTTTCTTTTTTTCTTTTTCTTTTGTAGGGGGGGGTCAAAGTTTTAGATCATTGTCTCCCTCTCATCTTTGAGTAAGGTTTCAATCAGTTTGGAAGCTTACAAGTAATGGACTTACTATGTTCCCCACTTCTCTCTCTTTTTGTGAAAGAAGATATTAGTTGCTATCACAATCTTCTGAGGTCTCTACCGGCAATACAATAGGACACACTAAAAATTTGGAGCATTAAGAATACATAGATATAATGTTTCATTCCAATAGCACAACCTATTTTATAACAGAAGAAATGGGAGTAAAAACTGAAATTTTGATGTTACAATTGTTCTTTACCAAATCAGATCATCTTCACTCAACTGTTAATAGGAAATCTCTGCAAGAAAATTAATCCAACAATACAAGATTTAAGAACAGAAAATCCCAGGAACAAATGCCACTCACTTGACACAGTCGGAATTTTCAGGAAAGCCAAACATGCAAATAACAGAGGTTGCCAACAAGTCTTAGTCACCAAGGTTTTTCTTTTTCATCTCACTCCCTTGGGAGTTTGTTTGCTAAACATTTTCTTTTCTTATTATCAACGAAAGTTGTTTCTTGTTCCAAGAAGAAAAACAAGTCTTAGACACCAATTCTGGACTGATGATAATCAAAACAACAGTTGCCATTACCAACAGAAAATTTCAGGTGCTTCTTTGATAGAGTCAGGACTTTCCAGGATATTCAAAATTGCAATAATGAGATATCCGATCCATCTCAAATATAGATCTTTGGCGATTTTTACAATGACAGCTAGGAGAGGTCAAAGTCATTTGATCACAACAGTGGAATGAAAATATTGGGAACTTGGAAGGAGACCAGTTTCATTATCTTTATGTTCAATTCCACAACTGTCATCATTCTTAGATTTTGGCTAACTGAGTGCAAGGATTACCATTTTAAGTCCTCAAAGATGCAATTTCTTGTTTCCTGGTGGTACATATCTGACTCCTTAATCCTCAACTAATCAATCTCTAACAAGCAATATGCAGTTCAAACAATCACTTTATCAATTCATGGAATCAAAACTCAAAGCTAAGGAAAATCCCACCTAATTCCAATAAACCCCCAACAAATATTTCGATTACTTAACAAGGAATTTACAAAAGAAACTGGGAAAAGTAAAGAGAAGGAGAGAAGACAAACCCAAATTGGGATTTGTTGATGAGGGTCTGTTGCGGGAAGAAGCAGCAGATAAAAAACCCTGAAGCAGAAGAAAAGCTGCCACTAAATTCAACAAGCACAAAGCAATGGTCGCATTCCTAAACGAGAATCTCAATCTCCATGACTGCTGAACCTCCATTTTCTTCTTCTACAGATACTCTCAATCGATATTCCCTTCAATTTCCCAAATACCATTCAGCTGTTTACAACGAAGCCGAAGAAATTAGAAGCAACCCCACAGAATTCCGTAGCTGATGATGGCGATGATTTTGAGAAATGAAGGAAATCAGTTTGTGGGTAATTGGGGAAAATGGGAGGAGATTCGTATAAACACTCCTCTCTGAAATTTGAAGTCAAGAACACGTATTTGTGTTTCAAGGGAAATTCTTCAACTCAATTCAGCTGCTGCTCCCTCTTCTTCTCTTCAGCTTTGGTTCTTCTTATATATTAAATAATGTATTAATTATAATTAATTTGATTAAACATTAATGACAAATGTCAACTACTTTGATTTTACCATGGCAACTACTTTCAAACATTTTTTCTTTTCAATTGATTGCCTCAAAAAAAAATATTTGTAAATTAATTAGGATATTTATTTTCTTCCCAAAATTCTATTTTTACTATCTAAATTTTGCATTAAAAATTATTTTTTTTAATACAAGAAATGTGAGTACGTAAATTTAGACCTTTGTGGTCAAGAGAATAGTATAGGTTAATTAATATTTGAAAATTTAAAGAATAAAAATATAGTTAAGCTTAAATTTGAATTTAATACATACATTTATTTATTTGTCTTAAACTTTCAAAGAGTGTTCATATAAGTATCTAAATTTTTTATTTTGTGTCTATTTGATATTGAAATATTACATTCCGATTGAAAGTTAAGGTGTTAAAAAAAATTCGATGACTTAAAAAACCAAATCAATTTATTCCAACACCTACGGATTAGGTTTAGTTGGAATCAAATAAATGCAAATTTTATAAGCTTTGTTAGTTCATGAGTTCGCCTAAATTGACTTAAACCTACGAGAATTTATTTTTTGGGGGCAATTCAATTGGGCTCAAAGTATTAGTAGATATAGCTTAATATAAAAAAAAATTGCAGATGTAGCAAAATTTAGATTCAACTTTCAGAGTCTATAAGTGATAAATCATATCACTAGTAGGAGTCTATCACCGATATAATCTATCATGAATAGATTTTGGTATATTTGCAATTCTTTAAAACTGTTGCTATATACTTAATTATTATCCCTAAAAGTGCTATCTAATGTAATTATCCTATTATTTTATATTAAAAAATAGAATTATTTATTCTCCCTTTCAAATTGAAACTGAGTTGGTCATTTTGTTTCAATAATTGCAAATAATAAAATAGATATTTTACCTATTAATATTTTATTTTTTCTTAAAAAAACTCAAATAAATGATTTGTACAACCAAAACCAACCTAACTCAAATATTTTTATAGTTGAATTTGGTTGGGTTCATTATTTAATCTTAATTGGTTGGGTTAAAAAAAAACTTATAATCCAAACAATTGAATTAGATTGGGTCTAAAAATATCGCAATCTAACTCAACCCATAAACATCCCTAGTCAATAATATAGAACTTATGGTATATTTATGCTCAATTTGGCTAGAAACTAATGCCTCGTTTGATAACCATTTAATTTTTAAAAATTATGGAAATTTTTACATATAGAAAAAATGTCAAACTATTTTAAAAAAAAAAAACATTGATAGACTTCTATCATTTCTATCACTGACAAATCCTAATAGACTTCTATCGGCTTCTATCACAACTATCTAAAAATTTTGCTATTTTGTATAAATAGTTTATCTTTTTTTTTTTATTCTTAAAAATTTTCCTAAAAATTAAGCGTATAAATACTCATTTTCATCTCTAAATTTTCTTGTTTTGTTATCTACTTTTTATCTATATTTTAAAAAACAAAGCCAATTTTTTAAAACTAAAAATTTAATTTTTAAAAACATATTTTTAATTTTAAAATTTAGTTAATAATTCTACTCTAAACTTAAAAATAATAAAAATTAGGGTAAGAATGGGGGAAAAATAGATTTAAAGTTACAAACGTGACCTAAATTGTTAGCAATTTAAAAGTATTGTTAGATATTTGTAAATTCGAATTATATGGACAAATTTGGGAAAAATGAGAACTTTTTTTTTCCCCTCGAATCCATGTAGAGTCTGTTTCCCTCTTATCTGAAACGCCAGCAATTGAACGGATAACTGGGTGGCTCCCTTTGAATTTCAGTAAGCCGTAGGATGTTTCTTTGAGCGAACCACCTCGTCCAACTCCGGAAGTTGGTCACGCCGGCGGTAGATTTTCATTTGGGTTAGTCTAAAATTTTCAACAAGTAATCGTCTAGATTTCTTTAATCACCCCTTTTTTTCTCTTCTGTTCGATGGGTGCTTCCTAAATTTGATTTCAATTGCCTTTGAAGTTTAAAATTTTCATGGGTTTCTTCATTTTTAGCTGTTTAATTTGTGATTTTTAAGTTGGTTTCAATTCTCATCGCTTTGTCTCGTTCCCAATGCCTTCTTTCAATGTTTTGCAGCTGTGTGGTTTTTAAACTGTTTGATGCTGGAAGAATATTAGGGACTACAAAAATGGCATTTGCAGGATTAAGATGCATTCGAACTCAACCATTGTTGTTTCATCCTGCTGCTTTGTTTACCAGAAGGAGGAGAGTTTTGTATTTCTCTGTGAAAGCCTCACAAGCCCAAACAGCAACTCAAGAAAAGCAAAGACCTACAGCAATTTCACCACATTTTGATAAACAGATCATTGATAAAATTTCTAAGGACTATGAAGCAATTATTGGTATTGAAACCCATGTCCAGCTCTCCACTCTCACCAAAGCCTTCTGTAGCTGCCCTTACAATTATGGTTCTTCACCAAACACTAATGTCTGCCCTATTTGCATGGGGCTTCCTGGTGCCTTGCCTGTTTTGAACTCAAAAGTGATTGAATCTGCAGTGAAGTTGGGTCTTGCACTAAATTGCAGTTTATCTTTCAACTCAAAATTTGATAGGAAACAGTACTTTTACCCTGACCTTCCCAAAGGCTATCAAATATCTCAGTTTGATGTCCCAATTGCAAGTGGTGGTTATATTGATCTTGATCTTCCTATTGAGTATGGTGGGGGGCATAGGCGGTTTGGTATCACCAGGGTTCACATGGAAGAGGATGCAGGAAAGCTGCTTCACTCTGAAAGTGGAAGCTACTCTCAGGAAATAATTTTGCATCCCTCATCTCATATATATATGATCTTATTCCAAAGAAATATTTTAGCATATGGTCTTAACAGACCTGTATTTTTATCAATTTTATGGCCAGTTTCAATATATGAATATTATGAAGTTATTTGCAGGTTGACTTGAACAGAGCAGGAGTGCCCTTGCTTGAGATTGTTTCTGAACCTGACATGAGAACTGGGATTGAAGCTGCAGAGTATGCTGCAGAATTACAGAGGTTGGTTAGATATTTGGGTGTAAGTAATGGAAACATGCAAGAAGGTTCTCTTCGGTGTGATGTGAATGTCTCAGTTCGTCCTATTGGGCAGTCACAGTTTGGAACAAAGGTAGCTTAGTTCTCTTACAAATATCGTTTTTGTGCAGTAATCAGTAATTGAAAGACACTTAAGTGTTTAATGATTTGGTATGTAGACACATTAGCATGACTCTGCAAGAATATAGTTGAATCCTAAGCATGTTTGTATTGGATGTCGATGTCCTTGAAGGGAGTCAATCAACATCTTTTTCCTTTCATAAGTTTTAGTTGGATGGGAGATTGATGATCAATTATTCTTAGCTTCTTTATAAATATCAACAACTAATGATTACCCACTTTGATGCAATTATTATAGCGCCTAGCCTACTAACTGAACTTATGTTTGTGAAATTATGTATGCTTCTTTTCATTGATCTATTGGCCAAAAAGTCTTGAATAATAGTTAGTTGTTGAAGTTCATTAGGAGGTAAGCAGTTGAAGGGAAGGAAGGACTGTTTGTGAAGAGGTAGACCAAATGTGAGGGTAAGAAGAATTTACTGGAGAGTAGGAGAAATAGAAATGTAGGATCTTTGAATTTTCTATCAAGTTTATGTTCTTTATTTTGACTAAGAACTAATTAATTGCATTGTGTGGTCTCATTATATAAAGTCACACTCATTGAATTTCAGGTGGAGATAAAAAACTTGAACTCATTTTCATCAGTGAGCAGAGCAATTGATTTTGAAATTTCTAGACAAGTGCTTCTCCATAGTCAAGGCCAAAGTGATCAAATTGTACAGGAAACCAGACTCTGGGAAGAAGGCGCTCAGGTTTTTCTTAAGTTTTCATATGCTATCCATTTATCGTCAGGCATAACTTATGATGATTTCTTCTATTCTTGTCCACTCATGTGCTTACCTGTGTATTATTGCTTAGAAAACAATTACAATGAGGAAAAAGGAAGGACTTTCTGATTATCGATATTTTCCAGAGCCTGATCTTCCAGAAGTCATCCTCACAAACGAATATGTTGATGATATCCGTGATTCTTTGCCTGAACTTCCAGAAATGAAGCGTAGAAGATATGAGAGTATGGGCCTGAGCATGCAGGATGTGCTTTTCCTGGCAAATGACATTAGTGTGAGTTACCAGAGAATTTAACACTCAATAAGTTGGTTTTGGGTATTGCAATGTAACTATGATGTAAAAGGGAATTGAAGGTAAGGATAAATATAAAGTTTTTACAATGCCAACCATTTGATTAAGACTTATTACACCATGTAGAAATAAGGCAGAACAATACCTATCATAGGGAAAGATTTCTGGCTTCAAAGAAATTTTTGAAAAGGGGTAAATTTCCGCAGCAAATAGAGGCAAAAAAGTACTGTTTAGTTGAATTAGAAGGAATGCCCCTACGTTTTATCTCTTCTATTGGTTGTACTTTTGTGTCCTTGAGTTCTAAAAAATTATAAGGAAAACAAGCCAAAGTTCAAAGCACGATTCTTCTAAGCTGTGTACCATGGTTTCTCTTTTTAAATAATTGATTAGTTTAAATTGGTAGAATGCACTTGCCCTGTAACTTTTGCTGTGTGACATTGTAGGTGGCTGAGTTTTTTGATGCAACTATCGCCAGAGGGGCCGAAGTGAAGCTGGCTGCCAATTGGATAATGGGTGATATTGCTGCCTACATGAAAAATGAGAAGTTGACTATAAACGACATAAAGCTCACTCCTCAAGAGCTAGCTGAATTGATCGCTTCAATAAAAGGCGGTACTATTAGTGGAAAGATTGGGAAAGAGGTAAGTTTTGCTTCTTGCATATGGGCTTCTTGAAAATGTTCTTCATAGTGTTACTGGCACCTTAAATTTGGTGATTTATTCTAATCCTTAACATATTTTCCTTATAATAAGATGACAGATTTTCATCAGCTGTCTTATTGATGCATTTTCTTTTCATATGCTGTGTAGATTCTATTCGAGTTGCTAGCTAAAGGTGGAACTGTAAAGGGGATGATTAAAGAAAAAGATTTGGTTCAGGCAAGTTGTTTATTGTCAAAAGTCGATTTTCAAGTATTTTCTAGTACGAATACTTTCCCTTGGCTCAAAGCATCTTTCATGTTAAATGTTGAGATTGCCTTAAGTGGCTAAAATGATTGCTTTTTGGAGTTTAACTGTGTTTGGCAATAGAGAGAAAGTTTAAGCACTTTCACTCAAGAATAATTCATATTTTGTTAGCATTGCTTAATGGTCTATTTCAGCTCAGTTTAGCTCAAAAGATATACTAGCATAGTACCTCAGCAAGGGTTATATAGTTCAATGAACAAAAGCCTAAAATAATTCTACTTTAATACAAGTTTGGGCATTTTTACTGGCAGCTCTATTCATTCTAGATGTTGTGGTGGGGTTGGGAGAAGCTAGAATAGCTTAGACTAATTGTTAAAAGGAATGAAGCCAATGGATAGCTGGTTTATAGTTTACTTGATAACTACAATAGGACACGAAGAACTAACCGCAAAGATCATCGATTCTGGCTGTTTTGTAATGGCAGATTGCAGATCCTGCTGAGATAGAAAAAATGGTGGAAAAAGTATTGGCAGAGAATCCGAAGCAGCTCGAGCAATACCGTGGGGGCAAAACCAAGTTGCAAGGCTTTTTTGCTGGCCAGGTGAAGGCGAAGCCTAGTCGAAACTTGATTTATCACCATCGCAAATCCGCCCTTGCTGATTCTCGTTCTTCCTCGTCATGTTTATTGAAACAATAATCTATTTTTGTAGGTAATGAAAGCATCCAAAGGTAAAGCAAATCCAGGGCTTCTAAACAAGATCCTTTTGGAGAAACTGAATGCCAAAAGCTGATGATTTTGTTCAATGGGTACGTATAATTTGTTGAAATGCGGGTTGCTCAGAGACGACGAAGATTGTCAAATTATTGGAGCAGATTTTGGTCTTGTTCTTTCCTTCAAGCTATTTAGTACTCAAATGGTGAGGAACAAGAAGAGCTGCAGAGTTCCTTAAACCATCATGATTTTTTGCTGAAATTGTTGTCTTACATTATTTGGTGACACTTTCACCCTCTATTTTCACCCCCATCTACTTAGCTAAAATAAATTATGGAATGTAGAAGTATAGTTGTAGGGCAAAATACATTTTTATCCATTGATTTATAATATTAGTGCCTAAAGTTTGTACAATATGTTGAAATGACCTTTTCAGTCACTTCCCACTAGCTAGTTTTACATGAGAGTGATGTGATAGCATTATCATGGTCTCTCTTTCTCAATCTTTTAATGACTATTAATATTATTTTAGAAAAAAAAAAAAATTGGATAAGCAATAAATTTCATTGATGTATAGAGGTCGAAGCCTCGAAGGGGTTACAAAACATTTCTCCAATTGGTCATAAGAGAGAAAGATTACAAGAACTATAGAAAGATATTTGGTATGTCAATTTGTATTAATTTTAAATCTAAACTTCCACTTGTAGTAAATTGCACCACAAACTTTGACAAATTTACAATCTTAACCTTAAATTGTAAGAAGTGATGTAATTTAAAATCTCTAGACATTTAAGACAAGTAGTGGAGTTATTAGAATGGAGGGTTTTTTTTTTTTTTTTTTCTTTTTTTGACATCTCGAGTGGGGGAATCACTATGCCAATTTGATTTTATATCTTTTGACATTAATATAAAATTTGTTTTGAGGTTGATAGTACAAACACTATACCAATTTTTGCTAGAATTTTTTTGTGCTAAAATTTATGGATTTTGACAAAATTATTCCGTGGTTAATTTGTACATTTATTTATTTGTTGTTAAAATTAGTATGCTCAACGAATGTAAAAATCGCAACATTTAATCAAATTTGATGAAATAAAAATTTAGAGTCCAAATTGATACTTTGTGACAAGTTTAATAAGTAAACACCTTATCTTCGATTATATTCTTCGTGTTCACCACTTTTCTCCTCCATTTTCTCCACTTTTGACACATAAAGGAATTATTGATAAGAAATATTGAGAATCTTCAATGTCTCTGTTATATGATTTTTTTTTTCCCCTCATTTTTGGTCTCTGTCAACATCTGCTTCTCATATAAGTAAATAAAACTTTACATTTTTTAAATAACTTTTTGTAGATTGTTTTTTTTTTTAAAATAATTTGCAACAAGTTAATAGTATTTTATATTCTGCTTAGAGATGAAAATAGAAAGTTTAAGAATTTAGATGAATTAATCAAATATGAAAATAAATTTTAATTTTTGAGGTTAATACTCCATTTCAGTTTATTGATTGATAAAGTAAGGTGGAATTTATTCTCTATTAAAAAAAAGATTTTATTTAATTAATGTCTCCTCATGGTGGACTTGCTTGCAATTTAGTGGCCCTAGAAATGGCATTGAAAAAGTTTCCAACATTTTGGTTCCAATTTCCAATGACATCATTTTTTGTCACATTTAAAGTGGCCATTTATAATATGAGGCTTTTCTTTTATTTCCATTAAATTTCAACAATTTTTTTTTCTTTTTTTGAAGTCTTTTGGAAATAGGGATGGGCTAGAAATTTAATTTAAAAATAAGAAAATATTAAACTATTTATAACTATAGAAAAATTTTACTGTCTATTAGTGATAGGTTGCGATAGAATTCTATCACTGTCTATCGCTCAAGTGATAGAATTTCTAGACACTAAAAATTTTCTATATTTATAAATAGTTTGACTCATTTTTTTACATTTAAAAACCATTCTTAAAAATATTTAAAACGATAATGATACTCACAACATTTAAAAACTAATTTCTTGAATTTTCTTAAAAAAATTCCAAATTTGGATTATTTCAAACCAAGAATGATACAAAAAAAAAGACAAATAAAACAAAATTATAAAATAATAAAAAAAATCCACATCATTAAAAAAATGACACCTCATCTATGCTATATCATCTTTCCGTTAGTCAACTAACGGTCAAACAACTTCAAGGACCATTTAAACTCATTTTTCAAACCTCTGGGATTAAAAGTGTATTTTTTGAAACCTCGGGAACCAAATAAACACCACATATCTAAAACCTCAAAGACCAAAAGTGTATTTTACCCAAAAAAAAAAATTATATAAAATCTCTTTTCAAAAGATTGGTTTCACACCTCACACATAAAAATTCTCAATGAGTAATAAAGAAGGTCGAGATCGTGATATATAAGAGGAGACAATTATGTAACGTCTTTTAGGTAAACCAAAACTAAAACGAGTAGAGCTTATAACTAAAATAGATAATATCAAGGGGAGTTTTTAAAAATAGAAAAAAAAAAAAAAAAAACTATTTACACAAAATAGCAAAATTTTTAGATAGTTGTGATAGACGCTGGTAGAAGTCTATCAGGATCTATCAGTGATAGAAATAATAGAAGTTTATCGCTGATAGATGCTGATAGAAGTCTATCAATGTCTATCAGTAATTTTTTTGCTATTTTCTGTAAATAGTTTGATATTTTTTTTATTTGTAAAAATTTCTCTAATATCAAACTATTGAGAGGGTATATAGTTGTTCTATGAACTATTATCTCTAATATTTTTTTTAGGTTTAAGTCTATGTATTAACAAAAATATTTCATTTTAGTCTTAGCAATTAGTTTTTCAATTACTCACTTTAATAAATAACAAAAATTCTCTACAAACATAAATTATTACAAATCAATGAGGAAAATCAACCAAAACTTAGCAACAATAATAACTTGGAAAGCCACAAACTTCTGATTTAGCAGCAAAATGCAACAAACTCAACTCCATAGATATCAATCAAAGTGTTTTCCCTTATGTACAGTATGAGAAAGCATCCACCCAAAGTATACACTTTTGTATGGTAACCACTCTATAATAAGAGATTTTAAGGACTAAAATCATATGGCCTATAAAACCCAACAAAAAAAAAAAAAAAAAAAAAAAGAAAAAAGAAAAAAATTAAGGCCAGCAAGAAGAGAACCAGCTTTGAAACACTTTCAAAATCCCAAAAGACCAAAAATAAAGCCAACAAAAAATGCAAAAAAGTAGATGTAAATGTAAATCTTTCAACACCAATCCATTTTTCATTGTCTTCTCTACTTCTGTTCTGTAGTCAAACTGTGCATTTGTTTCAGGTTTGGGTAGATCTATGATGTACTGGACACAGACAGTAGTGTTTTTCAGATAGGCTTGCTCCTTTGTTTCATTTGCTTCTCTTGAGATCTTGGTGCTGCAATGAACCTAGCTAGGTTTAGGAAACATGTGAAATGAGGAGAAAATAGGAAGTTGAGTGCAAGAACTTATCGACTACCTAGTCCGTTGGCTTCGGATGTCCTCATTATACGAAGTCTTCGAACAGAGCTTACGAACATCCTAATCAATGAAAATCATGAACTTAATGTAAGAAATGACATAACAGAGCGAAGTTGAATCAAAAGTACGGTTCAAATGTTTAGCTTCGATCCATTCATCTTCCTTTCCACTTCAATCGATGGAATTGGAGATGATCCTAACCTTTTTTCCATTTGAAAACATAGCAAAGATTTTAGAAATAAGAGCCAATAGTGCATTGATCTAGTCAATCGATATCAGATACGTATGTGATTCTCTCAAATTTTAAACCGTTTTACAACGCATCTTCTTCATTCGTATGACACAATCACCTAAATTGCATCTCATGAATCAAAAGGAAATTAAATGTGCTAAGTGACTTAAATTATCATCAAACTAGTTCAACTTTTTCAAGTTTGCATTATTTTAGAACCAAGAGTCGAAAGTGAGCATCGTTATAGCAGATCATAATCGAATTCTCTTCAATCTCATCCAATCTTCTTTTGCCCACAAGCTTCTTTTGCCCACAAAATTCAATCATCTATATATGGTCTTCTATAAAACACAGAGATTAGATCAAGACTAGTAAGCAACATACCCCCAAGGGACATCTCCAACCAGCATCCAATCTCCCTCTCTATCTTCATATGTGAGCACAAACTCAGAGGATCCATCCAAAAGCTTAGACAGCTTCCTTGCTTGTTCTTTGTCTCCACTTTGACCTGAGAAACACCAAGACAACATAAATAAATCAAAGGAAAAAAATGAAGATTTTTTGTCTCAAGTTCGTTAATGAACTGTTGAAGCTGAAATTCCAAACTGAGACAAAAACTAACCATTGGGAATGGAGGCTCTTGCAGACCTGAAAAACATGTCCTCCAACATCAGGGCCAAGGTCTCATAGCAAGAATGGGCATTGAGATCCACCTTCCTTCCTATCACAACCCCATCCACATTCACTTTGACAAATCCCAAGTGCCCTTTTCCATCAACATCACATGTTTTGTTCTTCAAAGTGTCCTTGGACTGATCTTTCTTCTCCTCACAGATAACATCATCTTCCTCAGCCCTGGCTGTCTTAGCTTGGTTGACCAAGCTGTTCATCCTGTATGTCCTAATGGGTGGCCATCCCACAACCTGACTGCTTCCATTTTTTAACACAGATTTACAACAAGCTCATCAGAAAACTCCCATAAATGGCAAGACATATATCAAATCCAGAGAAAAAAGGAGTCAACAGATTCCCAAGTTTTCCTCCATGTTAATTTCAGTTCCATAAAACGAAAGGAAAAAAAAAAAATATGTAGCTATAAAAACAAACAAAAGAGGGAAATCAGAACTAACTTGAGAGCAGTAGGGGATGATCCTCCTTCATTAGGAGCAGAGTCAGCAGCTCGTTTAGTCCCAGAAACAGCAACAGAACCATTAGCCTCTCTTCCATGGAAACGAGAAGAGGAAGAGGAAGAAGAAGAAGTAGAAGAAGAGCCACCATGAACAGGGAAATCCTGAGCAGTCAAAATCCGTCCACGCTCACCCCAAGTACCACCATTAACCTTCCCGCCACCGCCACCGCCGCCAAGGGCTAAACCAAGGCCCAATTCGAGGTCAGAGGAGGCAGGACAGGGAGAGGACTGAATCGGAATCTTACCCACAAAATCTTTCTGAAGAATGTCCATTGTGGAGGGATTGGGGTCGTTAATGGCGGACCCAGAAACAGACCCACCAGTGGCAGAAGGGCGGAAAAGGCCCAAAGTACATTCCATTGGAGGAAATTGGGGATTAGAAAAGAGGGGAAGTTTTAGAGAAAAGGAAATGGAATGGAAGAGAATGGAAGAGAATGGGGATTAAGAGGGTATTGAAGAAGAAAGGGAAGTGTTACGCCATGGATTGAAGCAGAACAGAGAGAGAGAAGGGAAGTGAAGGGGTCAGAATGTCTGGTGGTGCGCCTACCACTCATACCAGTAATCCATGCTTCCTCTTTTTCCCGACAACAATCATATTCCTCTAATCTAATTAAACACATTAATTAATTATAACATTTCATTTAATACTACAAATCTAACTTATGTTTATAATTTTATCCTTAAAATATCGTTTTGGTCTTATACTGGGAAGATTATTCAAATTTAGTTGATGTATTTTCAATAAATATTAAGTTTAGTCCTTACTACTAGTTTATTGTTGATTTTTCTAAATTAAATGATATTATCTATTTACATTTTTATTATAAATTTTGAAAACATATTCACATATTATATATTTTTTTAAATTATTATTCTTGTTGAACCAATTTCGATAAGAATTGACTTTGAGAGACTAAATGTAAGATTTATTAAAAGTAAGAAGACTAAAATTAGACAAAAATATGAGGACTAAAATTGAACAAATTTCAAAGTGTAAGGACTAAAATAATATTTTAACCTAATTTTGATTTAAGATTTTTTTTTTCTTCTTATCTTTACTTTTATTGTGTAATTAATATGTGAAATTTATTAAGGTATTGACATAATTAAAATTATTGAAGTCAAAGTAGACGAATCTACTAGTGATGAAAAGACATGTAATTCGAATCCTCCTAATATTGTAGTTTTGAGCATGTTATATTAATATATTTACAGTGGTGTGAATACCTAATTACAACTTTATTGAGTGTGAAATAGTAACTAAAATGTTTAATATTTTGAAGGTTAAACGCTAAAATTAGTTTTTTTTTTTTTTTTAACAGATATATTGAAAGTTGGTGAGTTAAATAGTTAGAGTTGACTTGAAGGTGTAAGGATTAGAATAGAATTTTTATTATTATTATTATTATTTTAGTACAATCAAAATAGAATTTAAACCTTTAATAAATATGTTTGATTTCTCTAATAAAAATTATCAATATATGAGTTCATTGGGATATGTAAATATAGAGTTTGACACCAACAAAGTTGACTTTGGTTCATGAAACACATGTTTCATACTCTTGAAACATAGATAACAACACAAATAAACCAATCGATAAAAGTAGTATTTTATAAACTTAATTTTTAGAATTTAAATTGTTGTCAAATGAGACTTAAATTATCCAGCCTTGAAACAACTTTATGATTCACCATTATTATTAATTGTTACTAGTTGGAACAAGTTTAAAACTTTGTGTGAGTCCAAATCAGCGGGAGTTGTCAACTTTCTTTTAATGCAACGGTAAGATTATTAATATTCAACTAATATAAAACTAAACAAAAGATTAAATTTTGAATTCCTGACCCTGCATATGTTGAACTACAATCTGTCCCAAAAATTATGTATCCAAGAGGTACTATCTTGAGGAACACATACTCTATTCTCGAGCCGATGCTTCAAGTCTATATATCCAAGAAGCGCCATTTTTAAAGTCATATTGAAGATATATATCTAGAGTTTGTTTTAAAATGTCTCTCTTTTAGCTTTTTCTTTTAGCGTTTAATGATGTCAAATAATTGTAGTCTTCGTGGTATTTTTCATCTTTGATTATTAAGGTCCCGTTAGATAATCATTTGGTTTTTTGTTTTTAGTTATAGAAAATTACATCTCTTCCATCTATTGGTTTCTTAGTTTTGTTGCCTGCATTTTAGGAGTATTTTCAAAATCAAAGCCAAAATTTAAAAAAAATTAAAAAATGTAATTTTCACACACTTGTTTTTTTTGTTCTTTTAGAATTAATTTAAGAATTCAAATATTTATATAGGTAAGGTGAAAATCAACTTATGAGAAAATAAGAATAGTTTTAAAAAATCAAATAGTTATCGAACAGGACCTAGAATTTTGTTTTTAAAAAATACAAATTTGAATGGTGATAAAAAAAATGTTGTTTTCAAATATAGAAAAATGAGTCAAACTATTTACAAATATAGAAAAATTTTACTGTCTATCAGCGATAGACCGTAATAGAGTTCTATCGCTTGAGCGATAGACAGCGATAGAATTCTATCGCAGTCTATTACTGATAGACAGTAGAATTTGTCTATATTTGTAAATAGTTTGATTTTTTTTTACAGTAATTTCTCAACAAAAAAAAATATACAGTTTTGATAATGAAAGAATTTGAAAATTGCAAATTCTTGAAATTGGAAGGTCCAAAGCGTAAATAGGTTGGAAAAAGTGGAGCAGGTAATAAAATTGGTGTGGTTCTTATTGCAATCCTTTTCTCTAATAATTAAGTTTTTGTGTATTATTGGGTGTAATTGCAATTTGTCTTCTTTTTAGTGGTTTTTTGGTCTTAATTAGTATGATGGTAAATCATTTTATTTACAACCTTTTTCATAAGCTATAATCCCCATAATCTTGATTAATCCCTTTAAAGGAAGAATTTTTTTTTTTTTTTTTCCAAATAGAATTACTTTTTAACTCGTCATCAAGTTAATCAGATCATGATAAATATACTAATACCATAAAACATTATAAGACGTTAAAATTTGTTAAATTAATAAGTCACATTATTCAAATAATAAGATCTATTTTACTGTTAAATTATATGAGTAAATTTTCATTTTAGTGATTTTTAAAAACATTTTTTTTATTTCTAAGATTAAATTGAAATTTCAAAATTATTAAAGAAAAAATGTTTATAAACTAACTTCATTTAAAAAAAAAATCAAAAACAAAAAACTATAACTAAAATCTTTTCTTTTCTTTCTTTTTTTTTTTTTTTGAGAAACTAAAATCTTAATTTTATTACAAGTATTTATAATACAACTTCAACATATTATAAAGTTATACCTATACTTTTCTTGACACATCTCATTCAAATTAATCTTAATTTTATTAATAATCTAGCATTATTACAAAGCTTTTAAAAAAGGTATTAGTCCTTAATATACATAATAATTAAGGTTTTTTAAAAAATGTTATCTTTTTACAAGTAAAAAGCATATTTTAGTTCTTGGTACTTTATTCATATTTGCTTTATACCTTTATTCTGCCTAATATTTTCAAGACAAAACGGTTCAAAACCATTGTTTTAACAATTATAATAATATTAAAGTTAGATGTCCAAAAGATATTCATTCAAACAGGCCTTTAAAAATAATTTTAAAAATAATAATACTAATACCCTTTTAAAAGAAAGGGAAAAAAAGTTAGAAAGCAAGGACTTATTTGCAAGAAATATTAGAAAACAATTTCCATAAAGTATTTTAAACATTTTTTATCGGACAGCTGTTATTGTAAACTAGAATCGTTAATTAAAATGTCATTTAATAAAGAAAAGAATCATTGTCTTAAAATAAATTATCCATAAAGTTAATCAAAATATTATATAAGAAATTAATAATCAACTTTTTTTTAAGTACAATAATCTCTAGGAAGGAAAATCACGCCAATTACTAGTAATCTGAACCCATTTTGACAAATTAATGTTAACTCTTACTTTAACTCCACCACATCGTGTCATGTCAAATACGTTAAGACAAATTGTAAATAATTAAAATCTATATTTAGAATAACAGTTAAAATATAATTTAATGGTTAAAATACCAAAAGCAATTTCTAGTAAATAAATGAAAATGTTAGAGCTTAAGTAATAAATTTTAGAGAAAAAAATTATATTTGAGTGAGGCTAAGTTTAGTCTTTTAACTCTGAAGTTAGATCTTCAAACTTTCAATTATATGTTTAAAATGTCTAATATCTCCTTAAACATTTAATTGAAAACTTAGGATTTAATTAGAGTAAAATCCGAAAGACAAATTAAAAGTATGGATACTGAAATTTTGACTAGCTAGTCAGTAACGATAAATTTGTTTGTATAGAGAGACAAAAAATTCAACAAAAAAGAGTAAGCTTGCACACCGATGTGGCAGATGTCATGTCCACTATGATGCTTAAGTAAGTCAATGAATTAAAAGAAATAGTATAAACTTCAACTCAAAATTCACTTACCCTCGAGGAGCTTTTCATAGTATATTTATAAAGTTTAATACTCTAACTCTCTTAGGGTTAGGTTTTGGAACCTATCTAGAAAGTTTCTTTAGAATTTGTTGGATCAAATTGCACGGACGTGATAATTCCCGATAGAATTTGTTGGGCTCGGCCTCGACAAAATTTGGAATGGGTTTCGGCTCATTTTCCTCTCTTTCCTTAAATCTTCTCTAGAAACTTATGTGTTGTTTTGAGCTCTAGTTATTATTTTTGAACTAACAATTAACAGAGAGTTTTAAAATTTTATTTGAGAATATTAAAAGAATAAATAGATACAAATTTTAAAATCAAGAGAGTAATAATTGAAGAATTTATAAAATATGAAAGTTTGAGAATTAAATTAGGAAGAAAAATAATAGTTTGGTAAATGAAGGGAAAGAAGGGGACAGGTGGGGGCCAATCACGTGGGTGAGTGGGGTCCATGGAGGCCACGTCAGCCGACAATGTTGGAGAGTAGACCGGGCGACGTTTGACCTTAATTTTCAAACACAAAGCCAACGCCTATTTCCCTCAACCGGACATAAACACAACACAACACCACGTTTTTCTCTTTGATTTGACACCTCTATTCAAACAAATTTTCCTCCCTGTTTTTCATTATTAATAAATAAATAAAATTAAATAAATAAAATTTATTATGATATAGAATTTTTAAAAATAGAAAATAATAAAATTTTTAGGTAGTTGTGATAGATCCCGATAGAAGTCTATCAATATTTATCAGTGTTTTTTTTGCTATTTTTTGTGAATAGTTTGATATTTTTTTTATTCGTGAAAATTTTCCTAGATTTCTATATTTTAAACTTTGTTGAATTTTAGTTTTTGTATTTTTAATTACCTAATTTTAGTTTATCTTTCGATAAATGTTAGATTTAGTCATAACACTAATTTATTCTTGATTTTGATTTTTTTTTTATTTATAGCACTTTTTACTATAAATTTTGATAACATATTCACCTTTTTTAATTTTTTGCATGGAAATTATTGTTGTTGTTATTATTTAATTAATTTTAGTAAAAATTAACTTTGAGTGATTAAATTTAGGATTTACTAAAAGTACGGGACTAAAATTGGATAATTGAAAGTATATTGACTAAAATTGAATAAATTTCATAATAGGTGGACCAAAATGGTATTTTAACAAAAAAAAATATATTATTTTTCTTAAATTAAATAATATATACAGACAATTTTTTATTAATAATGTTTTTTTAAAAAAAAAAAGCTTATTATAATTAACATGTAGATTTGAAATTTATTAGTCAAATATTATTATTTTTCATTAATAGATTGGTTCCTTATCTTCTCCTTTATTTCTATTTTTCTCAGAAAAGAATTATATAAATATTTGTCTTGCTATTTTAATAGAATTTTCGAGGAACAAAATTTTCATTCGGGTGATTTTGAGTTTGATTTTAAATGAAATCAAGTGAAGTTTTTGAAAGGTATTAAAAATGATATAACTAATAATTTTATGTCTAATACACATTTTACGAATTTATTTGACATAATAGAGTTTAAAGATTTAAAAACATTTTGAACTTATTAGACACAAAATTAAAAGTTATATGCGACATTTTATAAAATTTAGATACCTATTAAAATTAACTTCAAAAACTATAGACTAAGATTATAATTTAAGTAAAAATGAAGTTGCAAAGGTTGGTTGTTTTGCTCATAAAAATATAAATTTTATAGGCGTTTACAATTTTATATCTTTATTCAAAATTAGATTTAAATATGACAATACAATCCTATCTTACTCTTTATTAATCTTCTCAACTCTTACGAAAGCTTAATTTTAACACAATTGATATTATTTATTTAAGTGGTCGATAAAATTATGACAACTACTCCACTATCGACTTTTGAGATAACAAAGTTGATTTATTCATTAAACTATGTTCAGATTATTATTGAACAATACTCATTTTCAATCTTGTATTCGACATAACTAAAATGAACCTAAATTAATAGATATTTAAATCAAATATCAATTTATATCTCTGAACTTTAGGAGTGGTATCAATTTAAACTCTAAACTAACAATTGTATTAGTTTAAACCGACTTTGGGAGTTGTTTCAATTTAAACTTCAAACTAATAATTGTATCACCTTGAACTTTCTTCAGTGTATCAATTTACACGTTCCTTTAGATTTAGATTGAAAAATATCATGTAAAACATTTAATTTTTTCAATTAAAATTATAAATTATTATAAATGAATCGATTTAAAACTTTTTATTAGGATTATATTTGAAAATTGCGAGTGTAAAAAATCTTATACGTGTGGACTTCTACAAATGTCGATTTAACAAAACTGACTATTATTATTTGAATGAAAATTTTTTAAAGAAATCTGAAGGTGTGTTTGGTTTAACATTTTAAGTGTTTAATTTTGAAAATAATTCATTTTGGAATAAATTGAAGTGTTTGGTAACTCCTCAAAATAGCTTTTGAAACAATTTTAAAGTGTATTTTAAACTGTTTTTATCAAAAGAGTTTAAATAAAAATGACTTATTTGGAAAACATCTTTTTCTCTAGTCAATCCAAACAAATTTTTAACGGAGAGATTTGCTTAGGTAAGTTTAGAGGTTTAATTGATAAAAATTTTAATTCTCACCCAATGTTTATCCAAATAAAACATAATGGGTGTTTAAATTAATACACTTATGAAAGCTCGGAATTTTAATTGATACAATGATTAATTTAAAGTTTAAATTGATATAACCCCGAAATCTAGGGTGTAATTATTTATAGTCTCTTATTTCTAATTGCTAAAATGGCTACCGACAAAGCATGGATATGGCCAAAGTAACTATGGAGTATTTTTCACTATCATTATTACAAATATTTGAGAGACAATAATCAGACAATTTTGAACTGTCGTAATTTAATGGAAATCAAAGTAGATTCACCTTTTTACCTATATCCTAGTAATAACATAAGCATGCAAAGTTAAATTCGACCAAAAAAAAAAAAACATAAATTATTAGTTTTTATTTAGAGCGAGAAAATTTTTAAATTCATTTCACAAAGTTCATATTTTACTTTTATACTCGGCTATAATTTGTATGTATGTATATATAGATATATATTTTTTTGGTATGGGTGAATTTTAGCATGACCAATATCCATCTTAAAATTAAGATAATATAAAATAATATGAGATTTGATCCTAACTTGCTAGGATTAGGATATAGGTTTCCTAATCCTAATAGGGTTATGAAACACTAGATCAAAGTCTCCTATAAATAGACCATAATAGCTACATCAAAGGTAACTTAAAACTTCTGACTTATTTTCTATTCTATAATTCTCTTACTGATTTAGGCATTGGAGTCCTTTTTTTTTTTGTTTTGCAGATCCTCTCCTCCCTGAATTACAAATTCAACTGATGATGTCACGTAGGGGTCATGTGCGTTTTCCCATGTCTCAAATTTTGCATCAATATATATGTATATATGGTTAGCAGATTATAAAAATGTCTAATAGGTCCCTAAATTTTTCGATTTTTGTGCTTAATAGATTTTTAAAATATTAATTTTGCATCTAATAAGTCTCTTACATATTTGAAAACGATAAAAATTAAATGTTATATTAGACATTAAATTTAACGATGTATTTAACAGGTACAATTAAAAATTTATCAATTAACTACAAAGTTTAAAAATTAAGGTTCAAATAGATACCAAAAGAAAAACTATCTTATAAAACGATGACTTTTAAAACATTTTTAATATTTCTAAAATCCATTAGATATCAAAATGAAGTAATTTATATAAATTTATTAGACATTTTTAAGAGATTATAGTCAATTGAAAGTTTAGGTATTTATAAGTCAAAATGTTCAAGGTTTAGAGACTAAACTTTTAATTTAACATTCATATAAATGAAATTTTAAATACACTAATATATAATATCTATATTAAGTAATACAAATTATAAAATTATCATATACCTTTAGATAATTATTCACCCAGATACATAAGCAAAAAAATCATTCAACCAATATTTGTAAAGATACAAAAATATTTGTATATATATATATGAGAAAAATTAAAGTATAATTAAATTTTACTAGTCTGTTTCGAGTGTGCTAAAAATCAAATGTTATAAATATTTTTCAAAATAAAATATAGAAAATTTATAAGGAAATTTTTAAAAATAGAAAAATAAGGGAAACTATTTACACAAAATAGCGAAATTTTTAGTTAGTTATGATAGATGCTGATAGAAGTCGATAGGGTAGATTGATAGAAGTCTATTAGGGTCTATCAGTGATAGAAATGATAAAAGTCTATCAATGTCTATCAGTGTTTTTTTTGCTATTTTCTGTAAATTGATTGACATTTTTTCTATCTGTGAAAATTTTCCAAATTTATAAATTTATATGGTGAATAATGTTTGTTAAATGAATTATTAAAATATGAGATATTTGTTAATAATGAAAAATAGAAATATGAAATATTTGTTAGCAAATTCCCTTCAAAGTTTGAAATTAAAATAATATATTAAAAAAATAATGGATTATTAAGTGTAAAAGTAGAACTGTTTGAGAAAAAATTATCAAAAATAGAGTATTTTTTGTTATAAAATAAGAACAATACAATGAACAAAGGAAGAACAAAAGTAGTAAAGTAGAGAGAAATAAGAAAGTAGAAATGACAATTGAACTTAATTGTGGTGTGTATTACAAAGGTAACATATACCACTATTTATAGGATATGAGATGGTGTATGTTACAAGATTGAATTCAATGGGGAGGTATGTTACAATATCAAATTCAATGGGAGTTTTATGATATTTTGTAACCTATATAGGTTATGGATATCTACATTTATATATTATATTTATAATACTCCCCCTTAGATATCCATATTATAAAATAAATGCCTCGTTAAAACCTTACTAGGAAAAAACCCAATGGGAAAAAAATCCTAGTGAAGGAAAAAGAGTACATTATTTTATATACTTTCCTGCCTCATTAAAAAAAACCTTGCTACAAAAACCCTATGGGGAAAAGCATAGCCAAGGGAAAAAGAGTACAGTAATTCTACTCCCCCTCATGAATATATCACTTGAGTTCTCTGAGTCGTCGCATTCCAATGTTGTGCACCAACTTTTCGAATGTCGATGTGGGTAATGCCTTTGTAAATAAGTCTGCCAAGTTATCTTTTGAAGAAATTTGTTGAACATTAATGTCGCCATTTTCTTCGAGGTCATGCGTGTAGAAGAGTTTTGGTGAGATATGTTTTGTTCTATCTCCTTTTATATACCCTCCTTTGATTTGGGTTATACATGCTGTATTGTCTTCATATAATATAGTTGGTAAAAATTTTCCAGAAGACAAGCCACATGTTCCTCGAATGTGATGAGTCATTGACCTCAACCATACACATTCTCTACTAGCTTCATGAATTGCAAGAATTTCTGCATGATTTGAGGAAGTGGCTATAATGGTCTGTTTTACAGACCGCCAAGATATAGCAGTTCCTCCACATGTAAACAGATAACCTGCTTGAGATCTAGCTTTGTGTGGATCAGATAAA
The DNA here is from genome assembly GCA_002890555.2 of Lagenaria siceraria. NCBI lineage: Eukaryota > Viridiplantae > Streptophyta > Magnoliopsida > Cucurbitales > Cucurbitaceae > Lagenaria > Lagenaria siceraria. The sequence goes on from CM016488.1 coordinate 18,450,856, forward strand.
TATCCAGCATCTGCATAACCAACTAGATCAAAATTTGATTTGTTTGAATAAAACAAACCCATATCAACCGTTCCTCGAAGATAACGGAGTACATGTTTAACTCCGTTCCAATGTCTTTTTGTTGGAGAAGACTGTATCTTGCTAATAAATTCACTGAGAATGCTATATCTGGTCTTGTGTTGTTAGCAAGATACATTAGTGCACCTATTGCACTAAGATATGGTACTTCAGGACCAAGTAGTTCTTCATTATCTTCTCGAGGTCGAAAGATATCCTTTTTCACGTCTAGTGATCGAACTACCATTAGAATGTTCAATGGGTGTGCTTTGTCCATGTAAAACCTTTTTAAAATCTTTTCTGTATATGTCGTTTGATGAATAAAAATTCCATCAGCTAAATGTTCAATTTGCAAGCCAAGGCAAAATTTTGTTTTTCCAAGGTCTTTCATCTCAAATTCTTTTTTGAGATAGTTTATTGCCTTTGAAAGCTCTTCAGGAGTTCCAATTATATTTAAATCATCAACATATACAGCTATAATAGCAAATCCTGATTGTGATTTCTTAATAAACACACATGGACAAATTGGATTATTTTGATAACCTTCTTTCAATAAATATTCACTTAGACGATTGTACCACATCCGTCCTGATTGTTTTAATCCATACAATGATCTCTGTAATTTGATTGAATATAATTCTCTAGATTTTGAATTATATGATTCAGGTATCTTAAATCCTTCAGGGATTTTCATATAGATTTCATTTTCCAGAGATCCATATAGATATGCTCTGACTACATCCATAAGATGCATGTTAAGCTTTTCATATACAGTCAGGCTAATTAAAGATCTTAATGTAATAGCGTCCACCACAGGTGAATATGTTTCCTCATAATCAATGCCTGGTCTTTGAGAAAATCCTTGTGCAACCAATCGTGCTTTATATCTCGTGACCTCATTATTTTCATTTCTTTTACGTACAAATACCCATTTGTATCCCACAGGTTTTACACCTTCAGGTGTATGGACTACAGGTCCAAAAACTTCACGTTTTGAAAGTGAGTTTAATTCTGCTTGGATGGCTTCTTTCCACTTAAGCCAATCCTTTCTATGGCAACATTCTTCAACAGATCTAGGTTCACAATCCTCATTTTCATGTATAATATCATGAGCAACAGTATAAGCGAAAATGTTGTCTATGGCTACATCAGTTCTATTCCATCTTTTTCCTGTCATTACATAATTTATCGAGATCTCACTGTTATCTTCATATACTTGAGTCTCTTCGACATTTTTATCAATAGTCATGTCTGGAGATTCTTTTTGAATCTTCTCATTTTCAATTGAGTCATTTTGACTATTGATTACTTTTCTTTTTCGAGGATTTTTATCTTTTGAACCTACTGGTCTACCACGCTTCTGGCGTACCGTTGACTCATTAGTTGTAACAACTTGCTGAGTTGGAATTTCAATTCTAGATGGAGCATTAACAGCTGGAATATATGACTTGGTCACTTTCTTAACATTTGTAAAAGCATCTGGCATTTTGTTTGCTATGTTTTGTAAATGAATTATTTTTCGAACTTCCAGTTCGCATTGATTTGTACGAGGGTCTAAATGAGACAATAACGATGCGTTCCAGGCAATTTCATTTTCCAACTTCTTAATTCCTCCCCCTAATGTTGGAAAAGTTGTCTCATTAAAATGACAATCAGCAAATCGTGCAGTAAATACATCACCCGTCAGGGGTTCAAGATATCTAATAATTGATGGGGAATCAAATCCGACATATATTCCTAATCTCCTTTGAGGTCCCATTTTAGTACGTTGTGGTGGGGCAATTGGAACATATACTGCACAACCAAAAATTCGCAAATGGGAAATATTTGGCTCTTGACCATAAGCTAATTGTACTGGGGAGTACTTATGATAAGATGTCGGTCTTATGCGTATAAGTGACGCTGCATGCAAAATAGCATGACCCCATACAGATATTGGAAGTTTTGCTCTCATAAGTAATGGTCTAGCAATTAATTGTAAACGTTTGATGAATGATTCTGCTAATCCATTTTGTGTATGAACATGAGCTACAGGATGTTCAATACTTATCCCAATTGACATACAATAATTATTAAATGCTTGGGATGTAAACTCACCAGCATTATCAAGTCGAATGCTTTTGATTGTATAATCAGGGAACTGTGCCCTTAATTTGATTATTTGAGCAAGTAATCTTGCAAATGCAAGGTTTCAACTTGATAATAAACACACATGTGACCATCTACTGGATGCGTCAATTAAAACCATGAAATATCTAAATGGTCCACTTGGTGGATTAATAGGTCCACATATGTCACCATGAATTCGTTCTAAAAATGTAGGTGACTCAATTCCCACTTTAGCTGGTGATGGTCTAATTATTAATTTTCCTTGAGAGCAAGCAACACATGATAATTCATTAGATTGAAGAATCTTCTGGTTCTTTAATGGATGTCCATGAGAATTCTCGATAATTCTTCTCATCATTATTGATCCAGGATGACCCAATCGATCATGCCAAACGATGAATATATCTGGATTCATGAACTTCAGGTTCATTGTTGTGTATGTTTCAATTACTCGTATATGTGTATAATATAATCCAGAAGAAAAAGCAGGCAGTGTTTCCAATATACGTTTTCCATGTGAAACAATAGATGTACTATATGCAAAACATAAATATTATTAATTATTCTTTTCTCTTCAGGAGATTCAAAAGAAAACAAAATATCTCATATACAAGTGGGTCAAAAAGAATAATCATCTCTTCAGGAGATTCTAAAAACTTGTAACATCCAAATACCATCATATTTAGGGGTTAAAATGATAAGTTATGATCTCTTCAAGAGATTCAAATAAATTCTCAAAATTTGATATACCACACATCGTCTTCCTTTTCATTATTAAGGATTTTAATTTTTCAAAAAAAAAAAAAAAACTCTTAATGTACGAAAGGTACAAGATTATAGTCTCTTTTGAAATATGAAATTCTCATATAAATACGTGTGGTTTTAATAGAATAATTACTTATTCCTCTATTAAAATTATTTCAATCATAATTATTAAATATTGTAACATTCACGTCAAAGAATGATATTAAATAGTCGAAATTCATTATTTTGCATAAATCATAAACTTATTTTGATTTATGCAATTTCAGGTGCATTAAATCACAATTAGCTTTAGAAAAGTAATAAACTATTATGCATAACTTTCAAATTTTATCATGAGAGAATTCATTCAAATATATATTATCACTATATATAAATTTTTAAAGTTTACAAAATCCATATGAGAATAAATATTCATTTAAATATTTAACAATCCAATAAATTTCAATAGACAAACAAAAAATTGACCAATTCAATTCCGAGGTTAGTTCCCAGGTAGAGGTGTTCCCTTATGGTCAGCTTAAATACCTCATCCTAGCCAGAACCATCCTTAGACAGAGTTATCTTATAGTCAAATTTTTATTTCTAATTCATTAATATTTAATTAAGAGTTAATTAATAGATTAATGTATCTAAGTAAATTACTAAAGTTTATTTTCCATCTAATAAAAACTAATTCACTTAATGAATATTCTTTAATTTTTAAATCTTAAACCTTTCAAAATAAAATTAAAGATAGTCTTGGATATTTATTCTCATACTTGAAAAATAAAAGATAATATTATTAGAAGATAATTTTAACATATAAAAGATAATATGTGTAGGAGATAATCATAATAATCCTTATTAGAAAATTTCCAATGGTTAGAAATATGAGAGATAAACACATCCTAATTCAATTTTCCTATTCAAATATATGGAAAATATAAATTAATTAAGAAACATCTCAATTGAATTGACCATAATTTACAACCTTTTTTCTAAATGATATACTTTAAGCAAAATATCAAGCATTTTTAAACATATATGATAATTTACAATTTGGTAGTCTTAAGAAATTGAAGACAATTTAAATTATATTGATTTGAATTTAGAATTCAAAAACCTTAAAAAAAAAAAAAAAAACTCTTCTTTGCTCAACTTACACAATCGCTTTAAAGAGGTTATTCAATTCACAAATTTAAAATTGTTTATGGTCTAACAATAGTAAACATACATATGTATATTTGTATATACTTCAAATAAAATTTAAACCAAAATGCGAATTATCTATATTTAATATGCATCATATGCACCCCAAAGGCATAAAATAAAATGTTAAATGCTCAATGCTTTATATGAATTTTCAATAATAATGTTTAATTACTTTATACCAAATCGCATTCAAAAGTTCATGTAGGCAAGTGCACGGTTAACACACATACTTATAAAAACAGAGATTAAAGTTTACTTCAAAAGGTTGAAAAATATCATCATTGGTATTAGAATAGCTCTAATCAAAATTAAGAATAAATAAGGTCTAGGAAAACAAAATTACCATGCAACATATTACTTAGGTTTTCTTATTACAAAAATCTCATAATATGAACTTTTTACCTTTGATCTAATTAAAAGTTTAACAAAAAAAAACTAATACCAATATATCTTAAAAATCTATTTGCAAACACATAAATCACATATATGATTAAAATAGAGTACTCATCTTATTTTGGACTTTTGTTTTAATAGAATAAAGATGAATGATGGTGGTGAGAAAACCAATGATGAATACATCAAACACATACAATTTTGTTTCTTCTAAATCAAACAAGACCAAATCACCAAAATCAAAATATTTACCGTACTTGAACGAAATTCTAAATACCTTAAGAATTATGGAGAAAATTCTAGCGGGGATTGAGTGTTCTTGATATTCCAATGAATCAAATCCAATCTCTACAAAATCTTCAAAGTGATAGAGACTCGTGCTGATAACGTGTTATAAAATAAGAACAATACAATGAACAAAGGAAGAACAAAAGTAGTAAAGTAGAGAGAAATAAGAAAGTAGAAATGACAATTGAACTCAATTGTGGTGTGTATTACAAAGGTAACATATACCACTATTTATAGGATATGAGATGGTGTATGTTACAAGATTGAATTCAATGGGGAGGTATGTTACAATATCAAATTCAATGGGAGTTTTATGATATTTTGTAACCTATATAGGTTATGGATATCTATATTTATATATTATATTTATAATATTTTTAAAATTATTTGTAAACATAAGGCAAAAAAAATTTCAGTCACTTCAAAAGACGGGTATAAATTTATTTTTTTAAAAAAAATTTTAACTTAGTCAATTTATTTTTTTATTATTTTTTACCATTGTTTTTTCAATAGGTATGAATACTTTCCGTTTTTTTTTTTTCAATTTTGTTTTATTTTTAAGATTTGCAAGCTCTAATTTCTTCTCTTTTTTCTCATATTTTCCTTTTTGGTGTTTTAATTGTTTTATTTTATTTAAATTGTTTCAGTATTTGTTGGTGTGGATAAGATTTTTGAAGGTTTTTAAATCTTGTGAAAGATATTGTAGATAACTTTTAGATATTGAAAACTCCAAATATAATTTTTTTTTTTTGTTTATATAGATTTGAATTAAAATGGAAAAAATAATTTTATCAACAAATTAAGTTTCTAAATTAAGGATTCAAAATAAATAAATTTATTTTCTTATACAACGATATTAGAAAACGAATTCAACTTCTTATTTTTTCATTTAAATTAAGAAATAATAGATCGACTATCTTAAATGAATAAAAAAAAAACCAAAAAGGGAAAAGATGAGAAAAACATTAGAAAGTTTATACTTGATGAAACAAATTTAAGGGATAGTACTCACATATAGAGATGGGTTAGTTTCTTTTTTTACTATTATTCTTTTCGCATAAAAAAATAATATATGAAGTCCATTAATTCAATCTCAATTTTTATGTTAAAAAAAAATTGATAGATTAAAGGCGTGTGGTTTAACTTTGAAAGTGTTTAATTTAAAAATAATTCACTTTGAAAAAAGTTGAAATGTTTGGCAACCACTCAAAATAGCTTTTGAAACGGTGTATTTTAAACATTTTTTTTATCAAAAGAGTTTAAATAAAAATGATTTTTTTGAAAAATATTTTTTTCTAATCAATCCAAACACGCCGTGAGTTTGTGTAGTTATATAAGAAATTTAGAAAAAAATATTCACCCTCTCAAATAAGAGTATAACAATTAAAAATAGAAGAGAAAAGAAAAAAAAAATTAGAGTTTTATTTCTTTGAAAAAAAAAAAGAAGATAAACTGGTAAAAAATTGGAAAAAAAATGGGAAAGGAATTGAAATTCATATTTTTTTGGAAGAGAAATATTATATTTACTATCTTAAATAAAATAAAACAATTCAAAAACCAACATGGAAAAACAAGCAAAAACTAAGAGAGTTTGTAAACTTTAAAAGATATAACAAAATTCAAAAAAATAATAATAAAGATACAGTTTTTTTTTTTTTTTTTTTTGGTTATTTTTTCATAGAAAAAATTGTAAAGTCCATCAATTCTTCTCAAATTTTATGTACAAAAATGGGTAGATTAAGTTTGTGGATTATCTAAAAAATATAGAAAAAAAACATTCAGCATCTTAAATAACAAAAGGGAGAATAAGAAATGAAAAAAAAAAAGTTTGCAAATCTCAAAAAGTAAAAAAGAAAAATAAAAAAAAGGAGAAAAAACGGAAAGTACACATTCAGCAAGCAGTTGTAAAAAATAGTAAATTTTTTTTGTTTTTGACTAAATCAAAATTAAGAATAAATAATAAAAATAATAAAATTTATATAAGTTCAGTCTTTTGGAGGAACTGAAATGAATAAAACAAAAATTTTATCATATTTTACAAATAATTTAAGAAATACCATATTTTTGCTATTTTTTTATTTAAAAAATAGCTCTACTTCTACATTTAATCCTAAAAATAATATTAATAATAATAAAAAAAAGGTGGCTAGGGCAAGCCTTGCACTCAGGGCTAAAGTGATAGATGGTGTCCCCGCAACCACTTAAACAAACCTAAATTTTTAGTTAAGGGGGTCTGTGCTCCCTCGACCCCTTCCTAAATTTGTCCCTGCCGACAATACTAGAGTTTGATTAAAAAAGAAAATTTTTAAAAAGTCATTTTTATTTAAACTATTTTGATAAAAAAAAAATGTTTAAACAACACTTTGAAAGTATTTCAAAAGCTATGGTAGTTAAACACTCTAATTTGTTCTAAAATGACTTACTTTAAAACTAAATACTTGAAAAGTTAAATAAAAAACACTCCGTGAGTCTACGACATTATAGAAATAGATTCTTGTCACCATATATATATATAAAATATGCTCATCTCTTATACACAAATTTTTAAACTAATTAAAAGATAATTTATTTAGACAAAAAAAATTCCACCCAATTTGATGTATGTATGAAAGCAGGTGAGTAGTTAAATCAAATACTCAGTGCAATATAATGTACAAATCACTATGTAACATCATGAAATTGACATATTATATATGTGTGTGTGAAATTGACATTTATATGTAAAGAATATTTCCAAAATATTTATAAAAATTAAAAACAGCATAAATGTACCAATTAAATCCTTGGAGACTTTAAACAACAACTTGAATATTACAAGATAAATTATTTTCAATTAATTATGTGAATATTACAAATGTTTTTATTTGACTCCAACAAAATTCGAAGTGAAACGAAATAATGAGTTAAAATATTGTTTTGTCGTAATTATAGGAATAGAATAATTAACACTAATTTTCTTTAGAAATGTTGTAAACATTGTTAAATATCAACTATATAAGGTTTTATAATTACAATCTTAGATTTTTTTTTTTTTTTAAAAAAAATTACAACTTAACTTGGCTCTCTCTATACTTTTTTTTTCTTCCCATTTTTACTTTCTACACCACATGCTTAAAATATGAGTCAAAATTGAAGGGATCGAATCCCCACGGAAGCGATTAATCGTCTTGCCATTAATTTTGATTTGGAAATTCAAAAATATAGAGAAGGAAAAACATAAAACCTAAGCATACTATTTCTACTAAAAAAAATACAGAGAAAAGAGTTTACCTTTGAAGATAGTTCTTCAAGTTCATTTCCTCAACAAATTCCTCTCATGAACAGAAACTCAACGAACAATTTAATCTGGACACCACCGTCAGGATTTCCCTGCTATATCTCCAGCAAGGATCAGGATGACAGGCTATGTGGGAACCTCTTTTGGAAGGAAGGGAAATTTTACAGAATAACACTTTTTTTTCTGTAAAAGTTGGGATGAAAGATTTTTCTGAGAGAGTAAAAATATCGTGAGATTAGTGGTCCTCCTCTCCAATGCAAACCATCTGCATAAAAAAGAGAAGTGAGAGGTGATAGGGAGAGTAACTCCCTCTCCCATGTTCGCAACTTCCCTACAATGCAGAGGAGTTTTAATTAATATAATTTAATATCATATATTAAATTAAATATGCATTTGAATCATATTTATATGCACATCTCTTCTATAACCTATAGTTTTAATATGAAACTCATTTACATTAATTTTAATTTATAGTTTTGATGTGAATCTCATTCATATTAATTTTTATTTGAATCTTATTCAAATATTTTATTCTCTCATATTATATAGTTTAATTTTGAATCTTATTTAAATTTAACTTTATATTATAATGTATCTATATATAATATATTAATTGTATTCTATACAATTAATGCACATTCCTTTATTTAACTTTATTGATCCGAGATTAATTAATTAAACTGTTTAATTACATTGATCAACATTCATTAACTATGGGTCATTCCATTAAAAACCTATAGCTGCACTTTTCGCACTGTATAATATTTTGTGTCCATGGATATAACCATTACAAGTAAATCGATCCTTTACGAGTCGTTCGTAATTACAACTGGGTCAAATTACTGTTTTACCCCTATAACTACTTCTTGCTTTTTAAGTCTCATTGATCCTTTAATGAACAACCTATTTATAGTCGTACCATAAACAAAATTCCTCTCGAGCCAATGAGAGGGGGGACCCGATTGTTCAAGACATGTAATCAGCACTTAAGGGAACAACTCCTCTACTTGGCCCTAATTTTTGGAAGAAGTAAATTCCATCTTTATGTAGCTATGTTCTCAACTTCCCACTTGGTCTTGTCCCCAAAATGGTAGGCTTATTGAGTCGGCGACACGGGTCACTCTCACCCATACAAATCAAAGGACAAGCCCTTATAGGCAGGAGTCCACAACTCATTTAAGATTGAGATCGAGTTACATATGGTCATCCTATGAAATGTTAATCTATCCAGTCAATGGTGTTACAAAGATAGATTAACTATTTTGCGATTCGGTCTAAAACAAACTATTTGTATAGGATACTCCCACTCGCATGTCTTTACATGAACGATTTGGATCAAATTGTTAGTAACAATTATAAAGTGGATCGTATCCATAGTGTTACAAAGTGAGTCGTATACAAACTCTTTAGATTACCACTTGAACATGATCCACCTATATGTCAACCACATACTGTTCAAGTTACATAATCTTGGATCTTACTTTATTGGATTGAGTTACGCAAGTCTAAATGTCAAATAAAACAACTCTTTATTTTATTAAATAAATAATTTGTTTATACATTACAAATTACGAGATTTAGGGTATAAACCCCAACAAAAATAACATGGGTAAACCAGTCGAGAGAGAGAAAAAAAAGACATGGTCGATAAATATATTGTTCCTAACATTTAGATGATTTCAAAAAGGTTGTCAAAATAACATGTAAGAATACCAAAGAAAAGAACGATATGGTATTTGTAGCACCATATTTTAATTATTTATTTTAGGTAAATTATATTTTTTCAACAAGGGATTAACTGTTTTTGTTCATATTACTAACGATGAAAGTATTTAAACATATATATTTTTTAAGTTTAATGGTATTTTTGAAACTTTTAAAAGTTTAGGGATAATTTTGAAATAAAACTCGGTTTTCATCCAAAACTAACGGCTAAAGTATTTTTTAAACCTTTTTTTTTTTTTGTAAGTCGAAGGATATTTTTTAAACTTTTAAAAATTCAGGGTATTTTTTACACTAAATGAGTTCATGAGCATTTTTTTATAATTTAGCCTTAATTTTATTTTTTTTATTTAAAATTATGTATGAGTAAAGATAATTAGATATATTAAAATAATCATAGTTCAATTAATGTATACTACGTGTTAGCAATTAAGAGGTTTGTAGTTCGACCTTTCGCCTACATTAAAAACTAGAGAAAAATATACAAGAAGAGGGGAGGAATGAATTTTTTTTTTTTTTAGAGTAGGGAAAAATAGGTTTGTAATTATATGTGATTGCCCCACAGAAATATAGAGACATCCTTATTTTGTTGCATAATTTCCTCGTACCTCGGCCCATGCCTAAGTCTTGTGGGGCATCTACAAAATGGAATCCTCCAAACAGGGGTCCTTGGTCTTATTGACCTAAAATATTGTTTGTAGGGCTCAAGTAGAATAAAATATATATATATATATATATATATATATATATATATATATTACTCTTTTTATTTGGATTTTATTGTAGTCATATATTTTTTAAATGCAAATTTAGTTTTAGTATATGTTTAGTCAATCTTAACTTCAGTCCTTTGTAGTTTTTTTTTTATTATTAAAATTGGTTGAATAATAATATTAATAATAAAATTTATGCAAGAAAAGATGTATATATATGTTTTCAAATTTTAAAGAGAGAAGACTAATATTGACTAGTTTGAAATTACTTTTCAAATCTTTCATTTCAAAAGTTAAAGTGGAGAAAAATACAAAACTCGTCTTCTCCTCATCTACTTATATTGTGTTCTTGGATTGGGTTTAGTTGATATTTTTCTATATATATATATATATATACCTTTGTTTAATATTTTTTTAAGGATTGTTATGGTGTTTATTTTTGTTTAAAGCTTGTAATAGATATTATGGATATTTGATATCTAACATCTGAATTTTATAAGATTTTAGTTATTCATTAGGTGTTGTAGATAAAATTAAGCATTTTAAATTAATAAGAAAATAATAATAATAATAATAATAACCTGATAACCCAACCCAAATTTTAAGGGTTGGTTGGAGATTTTGTTGAGTATTTTAGGTTGGTCCAAAAAAAATTCATCCAGCCCAACCCAACCGAATCCATGTACACCTTTAATGAGTATGCTGGAAGCAAAAGTTGCTTTGGAAGGTTTGTCTGTAACTGAGCGTGAATGGGCAAGGTCCAATCTACCGTTGGAGGTGGAATTGAAAATTTAAAAGAAGAAAGAGCTCTTTAAAATGATATAATTAATTTTTCCTCTAAAATTCTAACTCACTAAATATCATACTATATGTAAGCTTAGCCTAACTAATTTTAACATTTATTCAAGAAGGCCACAATTTAATAACGTTAGAAAAATATTAAAAAAATCTAATTTATATTTATTTGATAAATATGAATTTCTATTTCAAAACTAATTGTGGGTCTCTTCATGTTTTCAATGTAAAATTTTCAACAACGTTTCTTTTAAATAACAAGAACAAAGAACAAAATTGAAAGTGTATCCAGAAACTAAAATATATCCTAATTTTATGTGTATTAGTTCCCTATCATTTTTTAACTTTCTTGATTAAAAAAGTTTCAAATTTACGGACGATCAAAATTAATTTGAACATGCACCAACACAAGTAAAATTATTTATTTTTATCATTAAAGAATAATAAAATTAATACACATATAAATTACCATAACATATAGAATAGTAATTCAAGAGATGACAAGACACATGAACAAATGAGGGTTCTATTAAGAATAAACAAAAGAATATTTCACAAATCAATCCAATTACATTTATAGAAAATTAAGTAAAATTTCCTTTCCCTTTTGTTTCAGATTTAAAGGCTTTTTTTAAAAAAAAAAAAAAAAAAAAAGATTATTAGAAATGTAAGGAGAAAAAAAAAATCCAAAACAAGTATGTATAGAGAAAGAATGGCGTATTGTAGATTGACATAACTGACATTGGCGGGCTCTCTCTATACTGTGTTTCCTCTTATCCTGTTAGGGTCAAACTTGTCTTTAGAAAAGTCAAAATGGTTCGGTTCGTTTACGTTTCGGTTTGGTTTGATTTGGTTTGGTTAATTTATTCCGGTTCGGTGGGTCCAACCCGACCCGAAAGAGTCGTCTTGTCGCGTCTTTACACGAAGCTCACATGGTCAGCCGACGGGCTCCGAACAACACGGCCGCTGGCGGATTTCTTCGGTGCCTTCGGCGATCCGCCGCAGACGATGGAGCATTCGCAGCCGCAAATGTTGCTGAAACAGGAAAATAGGCCGCCGCCGTCACTGTGACGGCGGTTGTGTTGTGGGGTTTCGCTAGATGGAAAGCTAGATAACTCGCCGCGATCATAAACCGGCGGAAGCTCCGTCCGCCACCGCTCCAGCTTCGACTGTAGACCCTCGACGCTGTCGTTCAGGCTCAACCCACCAACAATCGAGCTCTCGTTGCCGTCATCGATTTTCTGTGTCGCCATTTGTGCCGCTACCTCCGACGGCGACGGACCGAGCTCCGATTCGGTCAAAAATGCGCCACCCAAAAACGATTTCCTCGGTGTTGTATAACTGAAATCGTTGTGTTTCGTGTAAGATGATTTTCCCTGCAACGGCGTGGATCTTCTCGGTGTCGCAAATTTCTCGTGCATCGGAGTTGCTCTAGCAGTACCGCCGCCGCCGGCTAACCTCTGTGGAGTTCTGAGTGGCGTAGCGTAAGGCATTTTGTCAAACCTCGAATTGGGTGTTTCTGGACCCGGTTTCTCTCTCGGCGAATCGGCAAACTCCGGTTTCGAAATGGGTTTATCATGGGGAGGCTTTTTCCATGGAGGAGAATCGAAGGATTCCTCGCTAGAATTGGGTTGTTTTAGTGGTTTTTCCTTCTTGACTGGCGGTGGCTGAATTGGGTAAACTTCAGAGCCGCTTAAAATGCTGGATTGATCAATTTTATCCTTCTTCCCTGCAATTACAGGGTTTGATTTCCCATTCTTCCCATTTTTGTTACTATAAGCTACTTCAATCCCCGACCCACTAATCATCGAACTCGCCTTCCTGGATTTTCCTTTTCTTTTAATCACAACCGACCCACTAACCATCGAACTGGCTTTGGATCTTCCCTTTTTCTTCTGCTTTGAAACCTCTGACCCATTCACCATAGAACTCGCTTTCGATTTCGTCCCTTTTCCCATCATTTCCGACCCTCGAAGCTCTGATCCCATCATCGAACTCGTATCGCTCTTGGACCGCCGCATCTCCGGCCGAGTAACCACCGTGGGAGTTCCATGGCTATGATTATTGTTATTACTATGATGATTATGAAATGGGTCCTCCTCCCCCATGAGATTCCGGTACCCAATCGCTGAGGTACTCAACTGCGAGTACAACGGCATACTCCTCATCGAGCTATGAAGCAGAGCAACCCCAATATTCAAAATCCCCTGCGGCCTACCCGATGGCCGCCGTACCTGTAAAGCCACAAATCGCATTCCGACTTGTGGCTGTTGGCTAAACTGATGAAGCCGCGGCGGAGTAGGAATGAGATTCCCAACAAGAATCCTCACCGTCCCAACATGAATGTCTTTAAACCAATGCAGAGCATAGATCTCGATCATCACCGCCGACGTGTCGGAATGTAAGAACTCATCATCAACACGAAACACAAACTTGTCATTCCATGTTGGGTTGTTATGGCCATGAGTATCGACGCGGGTGGATAGTTTGCGGTCAGGATGAACCCAAGCCACGGCGTAAGTTCTCATAGAACGAGACACCGGAGCTAAATCCTGAGCAGAGATTACATTAAGCTCTAAAAGCTGAAATGGGTTCAAAATAGACATGGTATTTGAAAAGGGTTAGAGGGGAAAAGAGTTTAGAAGAAGGACGGAGAGTGGTGGGACCGGCTGAAGGGCGCCGGCGAGGGGGAGGAGGGAAGAGGAGATGGCATTTAAGGGAGAATGAAAAACAGAGTAGGAGAAAGAAGAAGAAGAAGAAGAAGGAGGGCCATTTGATTTTGTGATTTGTTGTGTTTTGTTGGAGAAATTTTTAGGGGAAGAAAGAAAAAAAGCAAGGAGAGGCGAAAGGAATGGAGGATTTGGTTTGTTTGATCGGTTAAGAGAAGAAGTTTTTATCTTTTAGTAGAAATTTTCTCAAAGGTCGTTTTTCCTCCAAACAGAGGAGTGGGAGACAGAGAATTAACTATATTTGATTATGGGGTTGTTGCTTTACCTCACGTGGCATCTTTTCATTGGATTTGAGGTTGTATTTTTCTTTTTTCTTTTTTTCTTTTTCTTATATTGGAACAGAGTGACAGTCAAGGCCTCTATCTCCTCTTTGCTTCTAGAATTATTGTTAGTTTTTAATTTTTTTTTTTTTTTTTTTTTTTTTAACTTATTACTTCTCCTTCGATAATATATGTTTTAAACCTTATAATCTATAGTTCAAATTATAAATTTCTTTTAACTCACGATACCTCATGCATCTTATTATATTTCAGCCTAAACATTTTTTCATTTATTTTTAATAATTGAATAAATACTCATAACTCGATTTCAATTTATGTAGTGAAAAAATATATTAGAAATTCTTAAAAGTTGTTGGAGAATATATAATTTAAAAGGAATTATAGAAGTAACTAAAATTAAAATTAATATATGTACATGTAATTGTACTGTATTGTATACATGCAAAAATTTAAAATTAGTTGGTTTGGATTGGTTCAACCAAAATTATTTTTTAACGAACGCATTAATTTTTCATTTATTTAAAGTTTGAACCCTAATTCAATCCGAACAAGTTTAGACGCAAACCAAAACAATAAGCGTTAGGTTAAGTTGATTAGATTCTTCAAGTCACTAAGTCTTTTAGACACCCTAAAATTGAGCTATTCTTAAGTTAACATAATTTTTGTACACGGAAGATTCAACATTAGTATCAATCCAAATATAACTTGTCAATTTATATATAACTATAAAGTGGATCTACGTAGAGACTAAGAGGGGAATTATCCATTCTTTGGTTAGTGATTATTCTGTGACTTACATTACTAAACGTAGATATCTTATATCATTGTATTTAAGATTATGTCGACATAAATGTTAAATTAAAAATTTAGTTTCTAAATTTTTAAATTTTGTGTTTAAATGAGTCTCTAAATTTTTAAATTTGTGTCTAGCACGATCTTTAAAAATTTAACAGATCCACAAACTTTAAATTTATTATTATATTATTATGCATATTATAATTTTGTGTCCAATTAAGAGTTTTCAACTTTGTAACTAATAGAATTCATTAATTTTGAAAATTAAAAAAAATGCTCAATCAAACCTGTCATACACAAAGTTAAGTTTTGTTATATTATAACATTTAATTTTTATTTTTTTTCAATAGGTAAGAGACTTTACCCTATGCAAAATTAGAACTTTAGAAATATATTATATACAAAATGAAAAAAATTTAAAGATTTATAAAACACTTTTTAACGTTTAAGAACTATATATACATACATAAATCTAGAAGATTAATGACTAAGTTCTATGAACTTTTGTCCCCTAATATGAAGTTCTTGATCCGCCACTGTCAAAGATGACTTGATATTCTCATACACATCATTGAACTAAGAACATTAATCTATATATATTAATTATTTGAGGCGTAGATTTTTAAAGGCTAAAATAATAAACCAAAATGAACATAGCTGATCAACTGTTATATTGACTTTGAAGTTAGAGGTTTGATTCCTTGCTCCACATATTGTTAAAATAATAATAATAAATTGAAGAGTCATAAGATTAACCTTTCCTAAAAGGAGATTATAGAAAAAGAAATGTAAAATGTACTTCATGAGAAATAAAAATGAATTTTGCGCTTACGTTAATTACGATCTTTTTTTCTTTTGTCAAAATTATGAAGTTTATTACATTTTCGGATGGTTAGAATGTTAAATATATCTCTAAAATTTTATTATTATCTATATCTATTTTATAAATCAAATTTTTTTAAAAAAAAATTGTGGATTAGATTAGTGGTAGTGGAGCATAAAAAAAAAAACCAAAAAACTAAGGAGTCATGAGTTCTTAACACCCAAATGCACCTAAGCTAGCCCGAACACTTATAAATATAAAAAAAAGAAATCAAAAAGAAATTAACAAAATAAAATTAACTCAATTTATTTATGAATATATGGAGATTGAAGAAGAGAAGCACCACTCCATTGAGAGATTGAAGTTCATTTTAATTTCTATCTCCAAATTTGATAAGTATCATGTCAAATTATAACTACAACAAACTATTAAATCACTCACCAACTCAAAAATTTATTAATAAATTGTGGTAAATTTATTTATATTGTAGAGAACTCGAGTTCAAACATATTCTTCTCATACTCTTAGTCTTAAAAAGTTAGTGTTTAAATTTCAGAAATAAATATATGTGGTAAATTTACTATGAAATGTTTTGTACTTTAAACTTTAAATAGCATTCTTTTAGTCAATTTGAGAAATTCAATATCAAACTCCTATCTACGTTGCATAAAAATCTATCCTAAATAGAATAACAAGTATTAAAATAAGGAAATGAATTGTTCAATTTATTGTTTGTTACTTTTATAATATTTATTTAAAAAAATAAATAATAGAGACTATATAGATTAACAACGTATGTGCGCATATGCATATACGTGTGTGTATATATATATATAGACGCACAAATTGAAATGTTTTTGTAATATTAAAATAAAAGTGATATAATTATGTTTTGACGATTACCCACATAAAGTTGTTAACAAAAACTTGATGTATAATTTTTTAAAAAAAAAAAAAAAAAAACTAACAACATCTAGGAGTCGAGATTTGTACCTCTGACCATTTAGTTGAGAGTACATTTCTTAACTAGTTGAGCTGTGTTCAAGTTGATAAAAGTTGAAGTATCATTAAATTATTGTTTCATTTAACTTATTACAATTATTATTATCATTTCTAAGAATTTAACGAATGCATGAATATAAAATTGAAAACTTTTAAAAATTGATAACTAAATTGTGTAACGTCTAAAATATAAGAGTCTATTTGATAATTTTGATATCTATTTCATTTTTAATCTAATAAGACTATTTTTTCAATTTCAAATTTCAAATTTCAAATTTAAAATTTATTTCATGTCCATTTCTAAATTTTAAATGTAGTCTATGACCCAATACAAAAGAAATCATGGTTGACAACTAGTTAAGTTATTTTTTACTTAAAAAAAATGGTTATATAATGTTTAGTTTGCAATAGTATTAATCAACTTAACTAATCTTATCTTGAAATTGTTTGAAATTAAATATGTGTTTGGATTGAGAATGTTTCCAAAGCTATTTTCATAGTTTCTAGATATTTTATTTTTTCTAAAATAATTTATTTTTAAAATTAAACATTTAAAAAGTTATAGCTTATTTTCAAAATTAAAAATTTGAAAAATTAAACTAAACATATCATGAATCATGAGAAGACTATTCATAAAGCTATTCTATAAAAGATATTTAAATAATTTACGACGATTAAATATTCTATTTAAATTATAAATCATTAAGTTTAATATTAGCATGAAGAAATTCATTATATTTATTTCAACTTTAAACAATTAATTAACTTATGCTAAATCTGTAAATATTTAGGGAAATTTTTGCATATAAAATAAATGTCAAACTATTTACAGAAATAGCAAAAAAAAAAAAAAAAAAAAAATACCGATAGACATTGATAAACTTCTATCAACATCTATCAGTGATAGAATTCTATCATTAATAGACTCTGATAGACTTCTATAAGGGTCTATCACAACTATATAAAAATTTTGCTATTTTGAGTAAATAATTTCTCTTATTTTTCTATTTTTAAAAAATTCCTAAATATTTATGACAACGACAATTTTTAAATTGTTTTTCTTATTAAATCACTTTTATATACTCAAAATAATAATTATTGAGTTAAAATACCATTTTGGTCTATGTACTTTGAAATTTGTTAAAGTTTAGTCCTATACTATTAAATATCTAATTTTAGTCCATGTAGTTTCGATCCATCTGTTAATTTTTATCAAAATTAATTAAATAATCATAATAAATTTCATAAAAGAACTATAATATGTGAATATGTTTTCAAATTTTAGAGTGAAAATGCTAATACAAATAAAAAATAATGAAAAAAATCGATAATAAATTAGTTGTAAAACTGAATTTAAGATTTATTGAAAGTATATGAACTAAAAAAGTTTAGGGACTAAAATTGAAAAACGTGAAAGAAGGGATACCATAATGGTATTTTAACCCAATAATAAATCGTGTAGTGGGCCTTGAAATTGGGCTTGTTTTATACTTCCTATTGGGATGAAGATCCAAATGGCCCAAAACTAAGAGATTTCCCCCAAATTTTCAGACATCCAAAACCCTAAATTCATTTTCTAAAAATCTTTTCTTTTCAATTTTCAGCTCCCTCTGTTGCTAATCAGTATCCATTAGATCACTTTGATTCTTCCTTTCACTGCTTCAAATTCCTCTCCTGTATCCTTTCATGGCGTCTCGGGGAAATAAGCGGCCTTCTATCACCAATGGCGATGACAATTTAGGCATCCTGTCTAGGGTTTCCCGTTCCGTCTCCGATTCCCAAATCGTCCGGCGAGCGAAGAGCACAGCTTCCGACGCTGCCTTCGTTACCCAAAAACTCCTCCGTAGCACCGGCAAAGCTGCTTGGATTGCTGGGACAACTTTCCTCATCTTGGTGGTGCCACTCATCATTGAGATGGATCGCGAACAGCAGTTCAATGAGCTCGAGATGCAGCAGGCTAGTCTACTTGGTACTCCGGCCACCGCTGCTCCTAAATGATTTCCTTGATGATGGCTTCAGGTTAAGGCTACTCGATGATGTTGTTGCTGTTTAGGGTTTATGGGTTTTAGATCGAATTTGATTTTGGAATGTCGATGGCGTACAATGTTGTACCTCTGTTCCTTTATTTGTGACTGCCGATTTAATTAAATATGACGTTGCTCTGGGTTAGAGACTGAGGCTTTAGAGAGTTAGAGTTATGTTGCGAAGTTATATGAATTGAATTCGGAGTCAATTGAAATTTTCTTCTTCTCATAAGACTCTTGATTGCTGTTGTAAACTTATTTTATGTTTGTTTCCTTTTTGTGAGAAATAGTTTGACCACCGGAAATCAGCAGAAAATAAAAAATGAGAAGTTTTCAAGCTCTACGAAATGATTGTTTTACTTCGTTAATAGTCTTTCATGAGCTGCAGATAGATTGGCCATTGTTGTGTTTTATAATGTTCTTATGCTCTTAATCTCATATCAATATGCCTAATCATTTGATATTTAAAGTTATACTTTGCCTTTCGTAATGAACTACATTTATGAGGGCAATTATCTATTTGCTGATCTCTCAATTAATGCTACGACCTTCACGATTTTTTGTCACAGGTAAGAAAATAATGTTCATTTGGCTGATTGAATTTGGAGTTAACACTTAACTGAACAGCCTTTTGATTCATCTCCTTTCTGGGTTCTCTACAACCAATCTTTCCTCTTTATTTCTTTCATTCTTAGTCTCTGATTACCACTTACATTGGTTAATATACTTATCAGTTCTCATTGTTGGAGGCTACTTTCTGCATAGGACATGATTTTGTTGTTTTATCTGGAAACTTTTGTTAATTGAAACTCAATTTCAAACAACATTGACTTTCTGAAATTATGGCATCTCTAATTTTGGTCTGAACATGTGATGGGACCATATTTCTTTTTGTTCAACTCTGACAATCCATAAATGCTCACTGACTGAACAGAGAACAGTAAAACTATTTTGTTCTGGCAGAATTATGTTGTTGAGCTGTTTTCCTTTCATCCTACCTTATGCAATTTCTAGTCTTCTTTATTGTCGTAGACTAGTTTTATCTGCATCCCTCTGTTTTGAAGATTGTGCAGAGATGGAGAAATTTGGTCCAGTCAAGTGCAATGCGCCTTCGAGTTTAAGGTATGCACTTTTGAGGTGGCTGCATTCTGGATTGGATTTTATTTGGTTTCATGTGTTACAATTACAATGCTTTGAAGATATTTCTTTCTTCTCCAATTGGGTTTCTTCTAAGGATGGCTCTGATTTCTCCACGAGTTTATAAGACTTTTCTTTTAGTTTCAATTTTGAATTTTTTAGTGTGGTTGAAAATGTCTTTTGAAAATAGTGCTTTTAGAAGAATATTTGTAGTGTTATTGAGGAACATCCATTGTATTATGAAGTTACCGAAGCATAACCAAAGATTATACATGTTATAGAACCAAACAGGAGAGATCCTCAATGTTCCATCTTTTTTAAGAAAAATATTTGCCTTGTTTATTTAATATATAATAGAAATAGGCCACATAAGAATTTAAATAGCTTCTCCTGGGGTGGTGAGGAGATTGGTTTTCTTTTCATATATCTATAAACAGTATCGTGCATTGATTAGCTGTTTAAGGTCTTGTTTGGAATGACTCTACAAGTGATTAAAACATTCATTTTCACTTGAAACACTTCATTGTATCGGTTGAATGCTATCGATGTTGTGATTGATCTGTTTAATTTTCATCAGTAATTATCTTTTTTCCCATAACATCTGTCAATTGAGGTGATTTTCAACATATGGTATGTATTTTTTAAATTTTTTTCTAACCTTAAGAGAGTAGAACTTCTTTCGGTTTTAGAACAATTTTATAGGTCAAATTTAGAATTCAGTTTATTTAAAATAATATTTTTAAAACAGATAGCCACGGTTAATTTGACTGAAACCATATGATCCAATAATGAAATGTTTGAAAGTTTTTTCCAAAAAAAAATTAAAAATTAAAATAGAGTGGAAAATTTACTAATTAATACAACATAAAGAATTATGGTAAAATGGTGGGATTTTGAAATCTTCAAGATTGCAGCTTTTTTTAAAAAGCATATATAAAGATCTGGGTTATGAGGAGAAACCAGAGTCTGGAAATGAGAGAAAAAAGAGACAAACACCCACATGGCTGTAAAGAAAGCATAAATATATTTTTTATAATAATAATAAAAAATAGGATAATAAAATCAAAGGATCATTTGCTTCATTTCTACACCAAGACAAAAAAAAAAAAAAAAAAAAAAAAAAAAAAAAAAAAAAAAAAACAATCATCCCCACATTCTTCTCTTCTCCTTCAGTTTGATTTTTCTTTTTTCCTTTTTCTATTTTGTATCTTTCACTTTTGTGAAGAATACCTTCCCTTCCTTCCATGCACTGATTCCTTCTCTTCTTCTTAGCAAAAATTTCTGACCCCAGTGGTAAGAACAGTCTTTGTCAACCCAAAAAAATCCCAGACCCCACAAGAACCCATCCTTTTTATAAAACAAAGTAAAAGGAGATTACAGCAATTTGATTTTTTTTTTTTTTTTTTTTTTTTGTTTACCTCAATAGAACAACATTCACTCTTTCCCCTGTATCAATAATCTGCAGGTAGAAGATGAACTCAATTAATGAATGTAAGTTTTGGTAACAAAAATGGTAGAAAGTTGAATCAAGCATACCATCATGTTTCTTCTTCAAATTTCTAATGAAAAGCAAGCAAATGACCAGAAATCCCACTCCTGCTGCACCTCCTAATATCACAGCCACTGTCTTCCCTGTGTTTTGCCCCATCCCTAACACCAAATGTAACCTTTCAGATTAATACAGTTGCTGAAAATCAACCACACAAGTTTAGTTGAGATTCAATGAAGGAAACAAAATGTCCTCTCTTCTCAGTAATGAGGATAAGCTCCTTCTGGGATTGTTTCATTAACTCTTGTAGCGTAAGTTTATTTAGTCTGTGTCACAAAAACCTGTGGTTGTTTTTGAGGTTTATAGAAGTATATATGTAGTTTCAGTGATGATGCATTTCAAACTATGAGTTTATAAAATCAGTGGATTTGCATATTCTTACTCAAGATTCACAGCCCCATTTAACAAATGTAAGCAATCTAAATGTCCTTGGATTTTGTTGTTGTGGGGGGGTTTTAATGGAAGTTTCTGGGATTTACCTGATGGTGATGAAGAGTATGATGATGATGAAGAAGAAGATGAAGAAGATGAAGGAGAAGACGATCTCTTTGGAACCCCATTTGGGTAATAACTGTAGCTGATAAAGCACTTATGCAAATAAACTTGCCCTGAAATTGAGCTTCCACATTCAACCTGAGCTTTCTGCACAGCATGCTTCACACACTCACCACAATCTGAATCCCCTAAATCTCCCTCACATTGAGCCAACACATACAGAGATTGATAGTTAGTAGTGTAAAATCCATGGCCACTCACCACTCCATTCTCCAACACAGACAAACCCGTGTCTCTCCTCTCCTCAAACCCACTTCCAGCAATGTTCGTAGCCCCACAAGTTTTATACAGCATTTCAAACCCTGAAATCTGAACAAACCCAGGAAACTCATACAGCAAATAGCAGCCTGAGAGCTGAACTCTAGCGGCAATAGTTCTGCCACACAGACTATCGGCCAATTCCGGCAGCTTACTTACACAGTTATAGCAATCGGAGTTGCTGAGATCCCCTCGGCATTGGAAGAGGCCGGTGATGGCGGTTTGGGTGGTGCCGGAGGTAGTTTTGAAGAACTTTGAGCCTTTGGCGGATTGTGAAACTAAAGAGCCAAACAAGGCAGCCAGGGCTTGTGAGTAAACGCCATTTGGATCTGAGAATCCTTGTTTGGCGCAACCTTTGTAGACCAATGTGGTGTAATCAGAACCAGATTCAACCAAACAAGCGAGATAACTAATAAACAGAAGGAAGGAGAAGAAGAAGAAGAAGAAGGAGAAGGGTTTGGAGTGAAAACCCATCTGGGGTTTCGTCTTTAATGCTTCAAATCATGGGGAGATTTGGATTTCATTGGACGATTGGATTGGATTTGAGAGATGGGTTTTGGTTTAATCTGATGAAAAATGGGAATGCAGTTAGTTTACAACTTTGGTTTCTTGTGAAAATGGAGGTTTAGTTCATTCCAAAGCTTACCTCTCTCTGTAAAATGTGCAGATGGAGAGAGGGGAATCTTTTTTCCACTTTCAGTCCCCACCTCAGAGAGAGAGAGAGAGAGAGAGAGAGAGAGAGCACTGAGAAACTGAAACTTGGGGAGAAGGAAAGAAAAAAGTGGGGGGAAATGCCATTTTTATTGAGATGGTGAAACAGTGAAACCAACCACCATTAAAATAATGAAGTTTTAAGGTCTCCATGGAGAATAAGAACAAAATGTAGAATTAAAATACAGAATTTTGGGTGTTTGATTAAGGAAGAGCTGTGATTTTGGATGGTAATAAATGGCAAAGGGAATCTAATTGTAGAAAGACAAGAGTGTTTGTTTCCTAAGTTTGACTACACTTCTACTAGTCCACATCCACCTTCCTTAGTTCTTTTTTCATTTAAAGAAAAAAGTTTTTTTTTTTTTTTTTTTTAAGTACGGTAGAAAAACAAAGCACTCGGAAAATATCTTGAATAGCTTTAAACACCGACTTTAGGTTCGTTGTTAAACTAGTCGTTCCTTTTAAAAGTTTTCAAAGAATCAATGAGTTTGTTTTAACCTATAGAGAGCGAAAGTTGTTGTAATATCGACTTGAAGAGCAATTGCTTCAACAAGCTCATCGATCTAGATAATCTTCAAATAATTATTGCTAACATAGCTTCATTGTTTGAATTCTTTTACTAGCAATGTCAAGGATAAAGACGTACCAATATTAACCTTTAAAAAGTCACTTTCATAGGCTAGCCATCAGTCACTCTCAGTCACATTCGTCGGGCATGAGGATCAACATCATTTGCATTGTTGGGCTTGGGTTGTTTGCAAGGTGTGATGAGAAACGTGAGTGTCTATTTCATCGATGAATTCAACCTCACTAGAGTGAGTCGTGATTCAACATCTTTTTAACTAAAGAACTTAGCATTACATTGATTCCAAACTTCCACTAAAGAAAGAGAAAAAAAAAATTGTCAGTTTTAATTTGTCCATATCTTAAATAGTTATACTTCCATTATTTTAAGCATTGTTTGTTACACTTCTACTATGTAATGCCAAATTACATGTGATTAAATGAGTTTAATTTTGGGGACCAAAGATTCATTGGGTTTGTTTATTGTGTTATAATGTATTTAAAACCTAAAATGATATTATTATATTGTTTTGCATGTGTGTTGAAGATCAATGGCTACTTGTAATCGTTGTTTACTGCTTTTTAACGGTTAAACAAAGGGTTAAAATGTTTTGGAATCTTCATTTTTTAATATTATTGTATATGTTTGTGTTTAACTGCTAGTTGCTTTTAAAAGAAAATTAATTTAATATTATTTTATGTTTGTGTCGGCTAGTTGAGTTTAAATTTTCACCATTAAATTTTCTTTTTACATCATCCAATGATCCAAATTTAATGTGGTTTCCAAAAACTTTTTCTCTTTTTAAACACTTCATCTTCTCCAAATTTCCACAACAATTACATATTTTTATAATCCTCAAAGCTATCGTTGTTGCTTTCTCTAAGCTTCAATTTTCTTCTTTTCATTTTATTATTGAGAGATATTTATATATGGTGAGAACTGGTTTGTTATGAGCTCAAAATTTGCAAATCCACTCTATTTAGAGAGTTTATGCGTTCTTTAATTTTTTTTTTCAAACATTTTGTAAGGATTGTTTTTTATCCTGAGAAAGAGCGGTTGTAACGTTTTGATCCTAATCCGTGGAAAGGATTGAGTTTGCTCTTAAACTCGCAAAAAAACGGTATAGCAGTTGGGCTCTAATCCGTGAAAGAGTTAGTAGATCTTTATTTAAAATCCCAAGAAAAGAAGCGTTTGGGAAAGTGGACGTAGGTCAAGTTTGACCGAACTATTATAAAAAATTTTGGTGTTAATTTCTCTATCCCTATCTTATTTAATTTTGCAATTAATTTATTATTACATTTTATTGTTTGAAATTAATTGCACTTTTTAATTCTTGAAATTAATTGCTCATATTTGTTTATTTAGATTGGTAGTTCTTAAAATTCTATATCATTTACCAATCTTATTATTAGAATTAAATAAGGTGCTTAAAAGTGTTAGTTTTAATTTATTGATTATTTTGGATTGAATTTATTTGCATAGAAACTTTGTTTAGTATAAAATGTATTAATTTGTTTAATTGGGTCCACTTTAAGAAATTTTTTTAATTAGTTTGAAGAACTCTATTCACCCCTCTAGAGTTGTCATTCCGATCCTTCACTAGCATTTAGTTTAAAACTTTTTTTTTTGCTTAAAAAAAATATCAAATTTCTTTTCATTTTGAAGTAAAGTTTTTACTTAAGTTTTATTATGTGTTCTCAATGCCACTAACAAAATAATGGCTGATGTAGCATGATGAAAGAAGACAAATAACAATCCATAATAATTCAATCACTTTCAATCAAAATTATATATATATATATATATATATATATATATATATTTGTGAATGATAATTCAATAAAAGAAACAATCATTGGACTAGTTTTTATAACACATCAGATAATAATTATTTTAAACAAATTATAAAGATTAAATTGTAAATTGTAAACAATTATTGGACTAGTGTTCATAATTTTTTTCATAAATAACTATTTATTAATATTTTATTAAATTATATAGACTATTTATAGAAAAATTATTTTAAATAATAAAATTGTTAAAAATATTTATAAATATAGTAAAATATCAGTAATAGACATTGATAGACATCTATATGTATCTGTCAGTGATAGATGATAGTAGTCTATCAGTGTCTATCACCAATAGATAATAATATTTTGTTATATTTATAAATATTTTGGTTCATTTTACTATATTTAAAAATATACTTTATTTATAATATTTTATCGAATCATAAAAATTAAATTATAAATTTTTCCTAAGTTATAGAGATAGAAATTTATAATTTAAGCCATTGAAAAGCATGAACAAAAAAACTACTTTTACACTTTTATTCGATTGGTGGAAAATGTAGGGAAGTGACAGCTCAGATCCAGCCCGAAAGTAAGCCCAGATTTAAGTGGGCCCTATTGGCCCATCAAAATTCTAAAGATTCGCCTTCTTCAGACATTTTGTGTACTATGAGACAATACCATATAATACCCCTCATCTTCCGTAATTCTCCTTTGTACCCTTTCTTTAAAAAAAAGCAAAATAGTGTAAATATTCATTTATATTCATAAACTTTGAAAGTTGTATTAGTTGAAAACTACAAATTAAGAATAGTTTCGATCTTTTTATTAAGTGTGTGTCAATGGTATTCACACGAGATTTCGACAAAGAAAATTTAATTTGTGGAAATAAACTTGATTTTATTGATTTGTAATATAAGTGTTACTGTCTATAATTTTTATTATCTTTGGGCTTGATGATCAGCCTCTGGCTTGTTGATCTTTTTTATGATTGGCCTCTGGCTTGTTGATCGATCTGGATCGACCTTTAGCTTGTTGATTGGTTGACTTTGATGTGAGGGCTGATGAGTTTATTCTCAAATTAGGGGAGATTGGTCTTCAATTTGTAGATGGAGAAGAGACATCAATTCATTGGAGAAGAGATGCTCAATATGTTGATGAAGTCTTCCCGTCTTTGAATCTTCTTAATGAAGGATCAATAGATGTTTGAGTGTTGGCATATTCAATCTCTGACTCAATGCCTATATGGGCTTGGGCTTGGTTGACTTTGGACTTAGACTTAAATTTATCATTTTTTAATAGATTTTTATTTAAGTTTGACTAAAATTATTGTAATAAACTCAAGATGACCTAGATTCGGGCTCAATCGCCACATAGCATGATTTGATTGGACGAGCTAACATTGCTTGATAGATCAATGCTGGCGTCATTTGATTTGTCAACTTTTATGTCTCTTAATTTAATTTACATGTAAATTTGTAATTTGCCAAAAAAAATTTGTCAACCAGTGGTTTTCGAATTGGACCTAGTCTTTAATTCTACATTAGTTAATGATGTGACGTTTTAAGCCTTAAGAGTGATCACTTTCGTCCATCAATTAAAATTTTGTTTTAAAACAATTAGTATACACGATTATCACACACATATAAAATTTAGAAAATTACTAGAATCAAAGGTTACAATATAAGTCTCAAAGTTTAGGTGTATAGACTAGCCATTACTTTTTAAAAACATTATAAATTATATTTCTATCTAAAAATACAATTGGAAAACTCTAACTTTCACACCTAATTTTGTTGCATGGTATTAGCTACCACTACAAACTTTCAATTTATATATATATATATATATATATAATCCTGATACGATAAGTGAAGTATTGAGATTTGAACTTCTAATCTCATGAGAATAAGTTCATATTAATTAACGAGTTCATATTAATTAACGATTCACTCACGCGTTTAAATAAATCATAATATTAATTAAAATATTGTAATTTATACATTTTATTCCATTTCCACTCATTCACTGACAAATTTTATTTAAAAAAAGCAATGTAAGAATCTCCATAAGATCACTATTTTCTATAATACCATATTTTGCATCAATTTAAATTCGCCTAATAAACGAATTAATTATGGAATAAATTTTGGTAAAATCTTGGCTTTTATCTAATGGTATTGTCGTTGTTTTTTAATATTATAAATGTTGTATACATATGTTTTAAAATTTATTAAAAAGCATATTAATATATTTTTAATGAATTTATAAAAAAGAGAATAAACTTATCATGAGTATAAATTGCAAACATATTTAGTGTTAAGATTGCAACCCTCCTCTAAATTTGAGATGCAATTTGATGAAACTAAGAAGTTGTTTGGGAGGTTGGTGTTGAACGAGAAATTTCAACCAACCAGATTTTGCTACGTCATCACAACGAAAATCCAAGCCCATTGTAAAAATTATAAATTGGATCGGGCCGAGTAATTAAAGTTGTTGGGGTCCAAAGTCTAATCCAATTTAAGCCCATTATGGAAATTTCGGAGCCAAAGAAGATATTTGGCCCAAAAAACACAAACCCAATTTTTGGGCCTAAAAGCAATTGAAGCTCTAAAGACTTGAAAATTGAAGCTTTGAAGATTTCAAGATTCAGAAGCTTTGATCGACCTCAAGATGACAACCTTCTGAAGATTGAAGACTTGGAAGACTAAAACTTCCTTGAATTCCAAAAGATTAAAGCTCTCAAGAATATTACTCTCTTGAAGCTATGGGAAGAACTGAATGCTGAAGCTCTAAAGCTCCTAAAATCAACTTCTACTCTCCTGAAGATCTAAAAACTAAAGTTCAGAAAACTTCCAGGAGATCAGAAGCCTCTTTAAAGCTCTTAAAGTCATAAACACGCCAGAAGCCGATCCAAACTAATCAACAAGCTAGAGGTTGATCCAAGCTGATTAACAAGCCAGAGGCCGATCCAAGCTGATCAACAAACCATAGGCCGATCCAAGTTGATTAACACACCAGAAGCTGATCCAAGTCGATCAACAAGCCAGAGGTTGATTCAAATTGATCAACAAGTCCAAAGGTCGATCATCCAAGAAGATCATCAAGCCCAAAGGCCGATCCTCCAAGAAGATCAATAAGCCCATAAGCTGATCATCTAAAAAAATCAATAAGCTAAAGGATTAAAGTTTACTTTCCAAGAGAAAGCATAAAATCATCATGTATTAAAGATTATACTCATTATACTACACTGAAATTAATATAGATATAAAGTTCAAATTCCACGAATTAAATTTCTTCGAAAATCTCGTCGAACAGTTGGAATATAATCAAAATTATTGGGAATCTCGTGAAAACGGTGGAATACAAAGTTGAGTTGAAACTGTCCAAACAAAATGAGTTTGGTATTACAAATTGGGCTCAAAACACTAAATCCAAATATGAATTTTACATTATAATTTAGAGAAATTGGACGAAATGGTAAATTTCAGGGGGTCATCTTGATTTTTGGCAAAATTTGAAATTAATAAGATTTTTGGTAAAAGCATGTCGCGCACATGCCAGATATTTTTGAAATCCCATAACTGCCCTTTATGTGGTTAGATTACAAGTTTCAAATTAGTGTGTAAGTTCAAAACCATGTATCAATTGGAAATAGAAATACAGTGTAACTGACATCGTCGATTATGAGACTGTGCATCAATTTTTATAAGAAAAACAATGTATTTGGAATCATCTTTTACACCATTTCAACCTAATCGATCTAGAGATAAGGTGCCATATTTTTCTCCTTTTGAATTTGAATTGTTAGTTGCATATTAGATTTATTTTTATTTAACTAAATTTTCACTTTTATATATATATATTTAATCAAGTTTTTGTAAGTTAAAATAACATTAAAAAAGAAAAATAAAAAATGTAAGTTTTAGGTTACCAATGTCCCATATAGCCGCCAATAAATATATATATATTTAAAAAATTATATTTAATTAAGTTTTTGTAAGTTAAAATAACATTAAAAAAAAAAAAAAAAACCTAAGTTTCTACAATGTCGCACAAAGCCGCCACCCTTCCCTTCTTTCGCGAGCTTCCTCCTTTGCGTGAAGAGCAACGTCATCACACTGTTGTTTGTGCTAAGACTACCCCATTGTGGAGGGTAGCATCGATAAGTGTCATGGATCTTCCTCTCTCATTCACTCTCTCCTCGTTTTTTCTCAATATCTTTTTTGCCTCCATTTATCAGATATCATCGCTATTGTCGTCATGTGACCATAATAAGAATTGGCCAACAGTTTCTAGGTGAGTAAAGGTTGTTTTATGGGTTTTTGTTAAAGTTTTGTTTTTTTGTGATATGGTTGGCTTCAATTAAATTAAGGATTATTTTGGAGTTTAGTGGGAATTTTAGCTGCTATCGAGCAATGGGTGTTTGACGATGTTCAATTTAAATGTAATGCAATAGTACAGTGTATTTGCATAATAGTGTAGTGTATTTGCGCTTTTCTGGATTTGTTTTAGTATGTGATGATTGGTTTTATCAATTTTAGTGTGGGGTAATTTGGATATTTGTTAATTAGAATTTTTTAATTTAAAAATTGTTTTGCTATTTTTATGATTTTGAAATTTTTTTGCTATTTTTCCAAATGAAACCTCAAAATTTGCTATTTGTCTTATCAGCCCTATAAATTAATCCCATTCCAAATTTGCCCCAAACAATCCCTAAAAATTTAGGATATATATTTTTTTTTCAACTTGACAAGTTGAAGTGTAATTTGTTAGGAAAATTATCGATCTTTCTTCTTATTCCAAACTAAAGTTGGAAATATTGTAACAGGTTAGAGATTCACTAAGCATTTTTAATAATTTCACAAAAAAAGAAAAAAAAAATCTAAAAGCGAGGATCCTAAAATGGAATATACGAAATCGAAATGGGAAGGAAGTTTCAAAATCAGCGCCAAACGGCGAGTGGGAAAATCTTTGACAGAGAAGCTCACATCTCCACCTTTCTCTTTTTCGTAATTTCCTTTATTTCTTTCTCTCTGGATTTTGATTGTGATTCATCGCCAGACGTCACACACGGCACACGGCACACGCCACCGCCACCGCCACCGCCTTCGCTTCCTTCTTTTCTTTTTAGTTTCTTCAATCATGGGGGAACCCATTCCCAAAGCTTGAAGAACACCCACAAGCTTGAAGGTCGAAAAAACCCCACTTTCAAACATTATTCAATTACCCTTTTTCCCTTTTCATTTGTTTTTTGGACCCAACCAAATGCATGCTCTCAAGGACAAAGTTTCCGAGAGGTTATCCAGCCTCTTCTCTAATTCCACTACCTCCGAATCCCCTAAACCACCGGCGCCTGATCCTCATACTCAGGTTCTTGTTTTAGTCTTCTGTTTTATTTGTACGATTGTATGTATATGATGTTTTTGGCTTTGAATGATATGCTGGAAGGATTTGTGTGCTTTTTAGAGATTATGTGATTCGGCATTGTGCGTTTTTGTGGGTAGTTGGAGATGGAATTATTAATTTCATCTAGGGCTTTGAAGAAGGGCTGCCACAGACCACAATGTTTGGGTATTCTTCAGCAAGTACTGATAGAAAACGAGATATATGACTCAGGAGGGATTACGTTTGAGATATTTAGGGCCTGAATTAGGTTTCATACCAGTGTTCTTGGTATTTGATTCACATTTGCTTACATCTTTTAGTACTTGTAGTTTTTTGGTTTTCATTATTTTTTTTTCCTACCCTTAAAAATTGCAATGGCTTGGGTGCTTGAAAAGGTAATAGGCCTGAGGCTGAGATTAACAGAAGCAGAAGTTTTGTGTTGTAATTGTAACTTGCAAGTATATGGCGTAGGCTTAGTTACTTCAGTTCATCCACCCCCTAATATTGGGATTTAGAACTGCTTGATAGGCAAAACTAGTATATGAGTAAAGTTTTCAATCTTTATGCTTTATCTCTTTTCTCTGACGGACTCATTTGTGAATTTCATTACATGTTGGCTTGTGACATGGTTTCAATTATGTAGGCCAGGCCAAAATCGAAAGGAAGAAAATCATTGTCTTCATATTTATCCTTAGTAATCCCTTCAATACATGGATCTAAACCTTCTGGTTCTCGTCAAGACACCAATGCAGTTCAATCTCCCTCAGTTCGATATTGTGATGCAAACAATGATTTCCAAGAGGAAGGCTCAGATACTCGTTTAGAATGTAGTATACTATGCAAGGCAGAAGAAATACCTAGTAATCAGGGTGAAAATAAGGATTGTGGTTCAGCATATGAGGAGGTAAAACTGGATAAACTAGGAGTTGATTATGACTCGCCATCCGGAAAGAGCACTTCTAGTTCAGATGGATTTGAAGAAGCTATGGAGCGGTCCACTCCAAGAAACCCTTTATCAGACCTCATGGACGAGTCAGCTTTTATCACTTCAGACTTGTATGAATTCCTTGGATGTTGTCTACCCAACATTGTGAAAGGGTGCAAATGGATCTTACTGTACAGGTAGTTCAGCTGAAATATTATAGGTTTGACTCGTAGTGAATTAACTTTTTTAGTTTTATATTTGATCTGTGATCCAATTCATTACATTTCAAATGAAGGGCAGTACGATGAAGCATGGTATATCTCTTCAAACTCTTATTCGCAAGAGCCACAATCTTCCTGGCCCTTGTTTACTGGTATGCTGTCCGATGACTGTGTGTTTCACTGATGATGGAGCTTTTAAATGCTAAAACTGTAGTTCTTTGGTCTAGATTGTTGGAGATACTCGAGGTGCTATATTTGGTGGTCTTCTAGAATGCCCGTTGAAGCCTACAGCCAAAAGAAAATATCAAGTTGGTGCTTTTTCTTGTAACTCCCTTCCCTTCTAAATGGTAGCACATTGATAGCATTTTTTATCCTGGGGGAAGGGAAGGCAAATTGCCTTTTAGAAGTTATTTTAGCTGCTTCATTTTAAATTAGAAAGTTCACCCCAGTTTCAAGTTCACTTTCGATAGGTTAATATTAACTATTAAACTTATGTTGTCTTTGGCCATAAAAAAAAAAGAAATACAAAGTTTTATTCATAAGGAGTCTGTGGTGAATATGGCTTCTTTTCACAGTAGTTTATTGCTCCGAAGTAAATGTAAGCTAATCTGTACTTTAAACTTATTATGAACTACATAGGCCTATATTTCTTTGTCCTTCATATTGCAACTACAATCTAATTTTTATGCTTGTGTATTTGATAGGGAACACACCAGACATTTGTTTTTACAACGAAATATGGTGACCCAAGGCTTTTCCGAGCAACTGGTGAATATTCTGTTTTCGCTTGCCACACATGTGTTTGTTATTGGAGGATTCACAGTCGTTAAATATATCAGTCATGTTTTATGTGTTACTCATGTCTTCAATTCTTGACAGTTCTCTTTAGTCGATACTTGATTTTGATATATTAGTTAGCTTATAATCTATTTTTCTCGTTTATACCCGTATTCCTTTGTCTGTGGGTATATATGAATATCTCAATGGAATTTCTTGAGAGGAAATTCATGTTCTACATTTTTGTTTTTCCTTATTTTTTTTTTTAAATTACATTTCTTCCACAAAAGTGGCGTACATTTCTTATTTTCTTCTATTTTTCCTTCATTAGAGGGCTTCTTCCATGTATTTTTATCTGAGGAGAGACTTTTGAGGCTGTTGGATATGTCCTTGCTTATCCTTGACAAGGAGTTTGTCTTCACTTTGGATATAGTGGTAGTCGTATTTGTCTCTTTTGAAGTCCTGAGGATTTTTCTCTTGTAGATTTGAAGTCTCTCGTCGGTCTCCTCATGAGAGGATTAACATCAACTTTGTCCAAAGGACCTTCTTCTATGGTAGAGGGCCTCAATGGTGGATTCTCTAAGAACAAGTGTCAAACAATTTGAATCATATTCTATGGAAATGTTACTTTTGCTTGAAAATGTAGGACAAATGTTTGGAGATTTCTAGAGTTAGTTTCCAAGTGGACATTGCCATGCTCTGATGAGTAGTTGATTTTGCTTTGCCGTTCTGTGATAGAGGAAGAGTTTCTTTTATGAACATTTAGTTGGAGAGAAACAGAACGGTTTTTATGAGGTAGATGTGGAGGGTTTGGAGTTTGACACATTGCATGCTCCCCTTTGGGCCCTCCAGCAATGAGTTTTGTAATTACTGTCCTCCAATTTTCTTTGTGTAACTTTTTCTTGGCTTTTTATTATACATTCATTATTTGTTTTTCATTGAAAAAAAAAAGAAAACAAGACTCTCATATCTCTTCCCAGCTAATCTCCTCCCGAAAGAGGCTATAACTCTGTTCTTTTTGTCTGTGGCACTGATGCAGGAGCCAACCACTACTATTATATTTGCTTAAACGATTTACTTGCACTTGGAGGTGGTGGTAGTTTTGCCTTGTGTTTGGATGGTGACTTGTGAGTTAGTTTCTTCTTGGAACTTTTTCTCACCACTCTTGTAAATACGGGTGAGTTCACTAAATTGTTTTCTTTCATGCAACAAGATTAAGTGGAACTAGCGGACCGTGCGACACATTTGGTAGCTTATGCTTGGCACATGACCCAGAGTTCGAGCTAAAAAATGTCGAGGTAAAATTAAATTACCAAAACATGCATAGCTTGAATGTCCACCAATTGAATGCATGGTAGATTCATCATTTTAAAATATTGTAAAATTCAATGGGAGGTACTGGTCCTCAATAAGTCACCTTTCATTACATCATGTGCTTTATGTGACGTAGTACAGTATTCTATTGGCCACTGCTATGCACGTGCCTTATTCCTCTATACCTTTAGTAATATAAAGTGAAAGTGCTGGCTTTTACATTAGCTTTTGTGGTTCTTGCAGTTGTGGGGTTTCGCACATGCGTCAAGATACTTCTCCTGAAGACTTGTTATAATTCTTTTCAGAGTTTGTGCTTTTATTTAAGTATTTGTGATTATATTGTTCATTCTTCTTTTTGTTCTTTTAACTATTTTATTGATTATTCAATTAAAACTATCATCTAAAAGAAGCCTTTACCCTTTTTTTCTTTTGGGCGTAATATAATTCATCGATGTATCAGATTAACAATTCTTTCTTATTGCACTTTTGACCACACTTAACCGCCAATCAGTTGTCAGTTCCAAGCGTAGACCACGACGTCAAGAATTAATGAATTTGACTGATGAAATTTCATGCTTCTTATTGAGTATTGATCGGAACATAGTACTGACATTTATAGTTTCCCCTTAATGAACATCGATAGGCACCCATTTCACTCAGTTCTCATTAACAATACAGCGAATAATGAAAAAGAAAAAATTTGAAAGCTCAGGAATTAACTTCACGTGATCAAATGATATAAATTAGTTTTTAAATCAAACTGTGATGAAGGCATCTCTTTATAAGACCACTCATAGGTTTAGTGAGTCCATAATCCTCAGTTTTAGATGGCGGGTTGCTTTGTTTACCTTAGACCTTAGATTGAGCCTTTTATTTTAATGAAATTTTTTGTTACCTGACTGGCTTTGATGTCAAACTACAAAATTATCATCTCTTGGTGATAAGCTGCTGCACCTATGAAGAAAGAAAATACTCTCGATGAGTTTTCTTCCCGGGAGGAAACTCCATCTTGCTTCTTGGAGGAGAGAATGGGAATGATCTCTTCTTGTAAGAATTGAAGTTCTTTTTTCTCCTTTTAGGAGGAAAAAGACCTAGGAGGATGACCCCTCCTGTGAAGTTGGATCCCTCTAATTTGAGGATTCCCTCCATATGAATGAGTGAGAGAGCTTTGAGTATTTTCATTTATCGTAGCAAGTTTTCTGGATTCTTAGAATGATGTGTGTTAATTTAAGGCTTTGGTTGTTTTACCTAGATGCTTAGACATGGAATTGGTTCTTTCTCGTGAGGTTTTGGTTTAGTTACACTCATGGATCAATATGTTTTTGGGGTTTTGATGCCCTGGATTGTTGATGATAGATTCTCAGTATGCTTGAAAGACCCTCTGTTACGAATTCTATCTCATTATCAAGCTACATTTCATAAATGAAATTGTCTATGTGCAGTTTATTACTTACACCACTTGCCAATAGCAGATGGACAGGTAAGAGCTCTCTCCTCTCTTGATCATATTGAACTAATATCTGCTGTCTTTTATTTAGTGATCCTCTTGTATGCATGCTAATAGAAATCCTGGACTTTAGAAGGTGTTTGGCCCATCAACTTCACAAGTTGGTGTTAATTAACTCAACTTCAATAATAAACACTATTTAAGTTTGGACATTTATCGAGGAACTTCATCTTTTCCCTTCTTTATTTTGCACATTTATCAAGAAAACTCTGTATTACAACTATGTATCTCAAACACTAACTCCAGATTTCCAAACTTAACCCAACGCTCCCTAAGCAGAATGACCCCCCCCCCCCCCCCCCAACCAAAAAAAAAACAGGAAAAAGAGAGAAACAGGGAAGACAGTTGGATATGACAAGCTTGCAGTTATGGAAAAAGTAAGCTGAGAGTATATCAGTGAAGAGAGCCAAGAACAAAAAAAGGGCCAAGGGCCATAAACTTAAAAGAGTTGAATATGAATATATTCACTTCACAATGATTCACAAGTATACTTGATAAGGAGCCCTTTCAAAATGGGATTCTCTCGTTAGTTTGAAAGCCTTATCCTCCAATTAAGGTCATTTGATATGATTTTTGGATGCCTTGAATTATCTTTTGCCAAAGTACCCATGTCGTTATTTGGAAGGAGAACGACGGAGGGGGGCAATTGGACAAGAATATGTAGAACTTGCTAAACCGAACCCTGACATGATAGGGGCATTTAAAAAGTAAAACAGCCTTTGTAGGGGTTCTGTAATTTGGTTGTAAACCTTTGTTTCAATCAAACATTTTACTGACAAAGTTACATTGCATATTTGCATTATAGTTTTTTTATTTATTCCCTTCAGCCCAGGGCCTCCCTCTTTTTTCCCTTAAAAATGACACATTTCATGTGCTTTTTCTGCATTGGCATTCGTAAGCATCATCTTTCTTTAAGAATTTGTTTCTCCTGAAAACAAAACCAGTAAAATGAACAGAGGATCCATGAATTTTGGTTTGATAAATCTATGAAGCAAAAGGATGAACTCTGAATAGGTACACAAAATTATGCAGAAATTGCATCCCTACATCCCCTCAATGCTTGGAATATGTTTCATCTTTAGTAAAGGCAAAAAGTGTCCTTAAGATCTACGGATTGGAACAATATCTCTGAACTGCAAAACAGCATATGGTTCAAAACATGGAGGAATTTGAGTTAGGCAACTGAACCACTTCCAAACATCACCTTCTCTCTCTCTCTCTTTATTATTTGTTTTTGTTTTTCTTAAATCAGAAAAATTTGGCTGCTCTTTTAGAAGGGAATTTTGTTGCCAAATGTGGCAAATGCTTGAACATCTACCCAATAATAACATTCTCGGTTGTCTGCATTATCTTGGATATTTATGAAATAAATTGGTTTTGCTTGGTTTTGAGTTTAATTAGAACCTTGGTTCATTTATGTCTATTTAGTTTCAGAACGGTAGAATGGTAGAATGTTTCAATTACGTCGTTGAATTTTGAATTAAGAAACAAATAGAAAAGCATAATCTATTGCACATACAATTTGTAATTAATGAATGATGTTTCGGTTATGCAGGTAATTAAAATTATTTGAAATTTGTGGACTTTGGCTTAAATTAATTAAAGCATCGTTTACTAACCATTTGATTTTTGGTTTTTAAAAATTAAGGCTATAAACGTCACTTCCATATATTGATTTATATATTTTACTTTAATCTAAGATTTGTTTCGAGTTTGATCAAAGTATACTTCCTCAAATTACTTATGAGTTTGACAATTTATAATGAAGTTTAAGGAAAATAAAATGTAATATGGTTTTGAAAATTGAAGGGAAATTATTATAAACAGAAAAAGGTAAATTTTTTTTCTATATTTATAAATAGTTTGGCTCATTTTTTTAATCTAACTTTTTTTTTTTATTATTATTTTAAATTTTGTTGCAAGTGGTTTCCAAAGTATATTGGGTGCGAGTATAGTAAGCTACTATGGCTTGATTCTCTCTCATGAGAAATATCTCATTACTATAATTTCGATTAATTCTTCCACTTTCGTGGTAACATATCAATTATAGATGTTTTTAAATTATAGTATAAGAGGTATGGTTTATTTGTTTATTTATTTTAAAAAAGAGTTTTTTTTTTTTTTTTTTTTTTTTTTTTTTTTTTGTAAGAATGGAAATGTTGTGGTATTGTATGTTTTTTTTTTCTGCAAGTACAATAATGTGAGGTGAAATATTCAAACATCCTACCAAAGATCAATAATAATAATTTTGTTTACTATAAACAGAAAAAAATATCAAATTACTTATGAATATAGAAAAATTTTGTTGTCTATCATTCAAGCAGTAGAATTCTATAGTAAAATTTTTCTATATTTGTAAACAATTTGGCTCATTTTTTTATATTTGAAAACAATCATAAGATTCTTAATATAGTGAGATGAAAAATCAAGCTTACTATATCTCTCAATGTAATAAGATTAATTTATTATTATTATTATTATTATTATTATTGATCTTTGGTGGAACATGATTTATATACGTATTTATAACGATGAATAAATAAATAAATATGTATGAACTTCTATCTTATATGGGATAAAGAATTCTTTTTCTTCCAAAAGAAGGTAATAGAGACAAATCAAATTATCTCTCAATCATATATCCAGATGTATTTTTCCTTTTTAACTAACATCAATTTCCATTAGAAAAGGGAGTATTTATATTTCACATATTATAGTTAATAAAATGTTATATATTACTTTTTTTTTAAAAAAAAAAAAAGTTCGGGTTCCATTAAATTATAGTTTTAAATACATAATTTCTACCAAAATGAGCATAGCCCAGCATACATCAAGTATGTATTATTAACTTTGAGGTCAAAATTTTGATACATCTATTCTACATATTGTCTAAAAAATAAATAAATGAGATTCACAGTGTTACAAACCATTGGTTTTCAAATTTATGAAAATAATGTATCCATTGATTTTCAAATTTATGAAAATAATGTATACAAAATTCAAGTGATGTTGAAAATCACCCTATTTTTATATAAAATAAAAATATACTAGTTCAACTATTTACTCATTCACTTGAGGTCCAAAGTTTATATTATCCTACCTACTTTTTAAACTTAGGTAGAGACTTGAAAAATATAATTTATTTTAGTTGTTTTTAAGAGTTGTTTTCAAATATAAGAAAACGAACAAAAATATTTACAAATATAGCAAAATTTCACTGTCTTATCTGTAATAGACTGCGATAAATAACTATTTGTGCCTATCTGTAGATAGACTACATATAGACAGTGAAATTTTCATGATATCTTGTTCAATTGTCCCCCCTGCGATAGACTACAGATAGCCACATATAATAGTCCATTGTGACATACATAGTAGTCTATCGCAGATAGACAGTGGAATTTCGTTATATTTGTAAATATTTTCAACAATTTTGTTATTTAAAATAATTTTTCTATTTAAAATGTAATATTCTTTCTATATATATATATATATATATATATCCATAGACAGATAATGTAAGATTTGTGTGAAATGCAATTTGAAAATTTACCAAGATATCTTAAAGTTGAGTAAATATAAAAAGTTTAGGATTACAACTTTTTTATATTCTCAATCAAATCATATCTTGCAAAGGATGGTAAAATTATATAACACATGTTGGTCAAATCAAGTCAAGGTTCTCTTTTTCACTCAAACCAAAAAATAATGATATTTCTTTTTCTTTTTTTTTTTTTCCAAATAAAAATAGCATATAAATACATCAATAAATAAAATTGAGATGACAAGTGATCAAGATTGCTTAGGTATCTAACGAAAACCTTTTTTCATTTATTGGCTAATCATCCTTTGTTCTCTCAACTCAATTCTATAAATCAAATCTTATCTCATTCTTCTTCTTCTTTCTTTTTTAAAATAATAATAATAATATTTGGCTAGGTGTCCTCTTCTCATTGGGTGATTTGAGATTATTTCATATTTTCCTAAGGTTTTAAAATCATATCATATAATCATAGATTTTAGTCACAAAATATTTCTTTTTTTTTCTTTTACTTTTAAGCTAAAATAATAGTTTCATGAGAAATTTTCACAAATAGAAAAAATGTCAAACTATTTACAGAAAATAACAAAAAAAAAAAAAAAACTGATAAACTTTGATAGATTTCTATTAGCATCTATTAGTGATAGACTTCTATCATTTTTATCACTGATAGACCATGATAGACTTCTATCAGCATCTATCACAACTATCTAACAAATTTGCTATTTTGTGTAAATAGTTTTCTTTATTTTTCTATTTTTAAAAATTAGAAATGATAGAAGTCTATCATTGATAGATGCTGATAGAAGTCTATCAATGTCTATCATTGTTTTTTTTTTTTATTTTCTGTAAATAGTTTGACATTTTTTCTATCTGTGAAATTTTTTTTCATATCAAAGGTGAGATATTTTCTAATGAAATTTTGTTTATTTAACATGAATGAAAATGAAAATAATTTTAAGAAAAATTTTTACATATAGAAAAAATGGACATTGATAGATCTCTATCAGCATCTATCAGTGATAGACTTCTATCATTTCTATCACTGATAGACTTCTATCACATCTATTTTGCTATTTTTTTTAATTAGTTTCTCTTATTTTTCTATTTTTAAAAATCTGGAATTAAAATATTTTACAATGTAACTTATTTTACATCAAGAATATGAATAAAAAGAAATGGCAAACCAAATCCTTAGAATATGAACAAATTATTATAAGCCAAATGTCAAGTTGATGGATTATAGAATGAAAAACCAACCACATCTCATCATCTTTCTTCTCTATTGTGCTAATTTACTTACCACATTGCCTATAATCACTTAAAAACAGTCAAATTATATCAAATCAAGATCAACCAATCGTTAATATTTCCTAAACTAATTCTAACACAACTTCAACAACTAGACAGGCATTTACAACGTTGTTTATTTTGAAAATGCTTTAAACCTTCCAAACGTGATTGGTTCTAAATATGTAAATTGGATAACCAACACTTGAATTTCTTTAATTTAAACCATTTAATTATTATATTTTCTAAGACACATAACTTGTCCACGTGTCATAACGAGATCAAAATACAACGTTAAAACTAAGATATAGAATGGCCCACCGTGACCATCGGGTTGACCATTCGTGGAATGCCAGGCTGACTGTTCCGTACGGACTAGCTCCTAAATTAATAAAAAAAAAAAAATGTGTTCAATAAATTAACCAACTAACTTTGTACACCCCATTTTCTTCTTACCCAAAAATAACAATTTTTTCCCTCTCTCTCTAGAAAAATAATTATATTTTTTTTTAAAAAAAAATTCATACACAGAAACAGGACGAACAAATTTCCCTTTCTCCTCCTTTTCTATAAAAGCGTTGCTCTGTTATTTCTGTTTAGCCTCATGGAGTTTTATTGTCATTGCTTCTTCCATTTCACTCAAACTTCTTCTTTGCTTCACCAAAATCCATTCTTCTTCCATTCTCTTTCATTTTAAAACAACCCCTTTTGATTTTTCTTCTTAATCTTTAGAGTTATGTTGCAAGACGTCGTCCACTCCGCGTCGGAGCAAATGCTTTTCATTGTAATTCTTTTTTAACCCTTTTGTATCTGTTTTACGATATTCGTGAATGTTTGAGTCAACTTCGTGTTTTCGTTTTGATATTGGGTTTTTTTTTTTTTTTCATTTTCATGAATGCACATAAGGTTTATGACAAAATTCCTAGCTGCCATTTTGAGTTCTTTGTGCTTGGGAAATGGGTTTGAATTTTCTTCTTCTTCTTTTTTCTCTCTTTTGATTATTGTGGAAACATGTGGCTTATAAATCTTGTTGTTACAACATTTCTGGGTTGGATTCTTATTCAAAATATCTAAGATAAATGAGAGAGAATCCATGCTTGACAAGCATCTCACATGGATGTGTTGTTGGAGTTGATTTTTAAATTCTATTTGTTTGTCCAAACTGGGAAATTTTTACCACTAATCCAACCAAATTTAGTACTCCATTAGCTTCTTACTTTATTTTTCTCTTTTGCACTCCCACATATCACATGAGCATAAATGCACATCTTTTTCAACTTTGCACAACAAACATGCAGCATTAGAGACCATTCCTTCCTTTTTCATAAAGTTTGGTGCATTACATATTGTTTTACCCAAATCCTCTGAAAATTCTGGTTGCTTTAGATTTTCTTTTAAACATTGTTATGCTAAATACCTTATCTTCATCTCCTACTATATATATTTTATCCTGTTTCTTTTACTGAGTTGTATATTTGAGAAGAGAGACTTTATGTGTTTGTGTGTGTTTATTTATAATTTTCATCTTTTGGTTGTGAATATGAAGAATGGTACTTCTTGCTTGTTTGAAACAATGGTCGGTTTCTGTTCGGCCGTGCCTAAAGGCATATCGGTAGAAGTAGATTTCTTCTTGTTAATATATCAATACCTTCTTTTGTTTTTGTTTAGTCCCCTTTTGTTTTTGGTTTTTGTATGCATTGGTGTAGAAGTTGATGTTGGCTTTTGATATTGTTTTTTCAGGATGAAATCTCGAGTCCGATCAATGCGCAAATCTTTGATTTCTGTGATCCCGAGCTGTTCGCGGAGACGCTTCAGAATTCCGAGTTCAATTCTTGCTCGAATTGTTGTTATGACAACAATTCGCCATATGCTACAAATCTGTCTAATTCCCCGGATCAAACAGATAACAATGGCAATGGGAATGGCCATACCGTCGCTGCTGCTGCATCGTTTATACCTGCTAACGACGCATCCGCTGCAACTAACTTAACGACCAACAGTACTAGTAATCTGACTGCTATCTTTGATTCCCAAGAAGAACTTGACAATGATATCTCTGCTTCCATAGACTTCTCTCCATCGGCTTCGTTTTCGATCCCTCAATATCTCACCATCCAGTCAGGGCAGTTCGACGTTTCTCAAGTGCAGTCTCAAATGCCATTAGTAGATCCCATGATTGAGGGGCTTGTCCAGTGTCCTATGGCTCCAGTTGGAACTCTCATCGACGAAGAACTACCATCAATTTACGTCGACGATTGCTTGTCTTCCTTGACTTCCTACATGCCACTCAACCCTTCTTCCCCCTCGTGCTCGTTTGTCGGAGCAACCATGGCAAGTTACCTGCCTACTACATCAATGAATCCTGCTACATCGACTGTCGAAAGTTGCGGAATGTTTTCTCTCCTTGGCGCAGAATTGCAACCGCAAGACCTTGACTATCAAGGAGACAACTGTGGACTCTACAGCCAAGACTGTATGCAGGGGACTTTCAATCCAGCAGACCTTCAGGTACTAAACTAAACTCTATTCAACTATAATCCGTCTTCGACAACGACGAAATAAACAAACCGATATCACGGTCACATATGATTGTCACTCAAACATTTTTTGTTGTATATAAAAAGGTGCTTAACAATGATAATCTACAACTGGCTGCTGGGGCAATGAACTGCACTTCTTTAGCATCAGATCTCTCAAGCTTAAAGGACAGTACTTTCAAAGTAGGAAAACTCTCCATGGAAGAGAGAAAGGAGAAGATTCATAGGTACATGAAGAAAAGAAATGAGAGAAACTTCAGCAAGAAAATCAAGGTCGTCACTCTTTCTTTCTTTTTTTCTTTCTTTCTTTTCCCCCTCCCCTCTTTATAATCTTGCTGATGGCGGAAGCAAATCGACAGTATGCTTGCCGAAAAACGCTAGCGGATAGCCGGCCACGTGTTCGGGGACGGTTCGCAAAGAACGACGAATTAGCAGAGAATCACAGAGCTGCTTGTAGCAACCATGAAGGAGAAGAAGAAGAAGAAGTAAAGCTCCTCTTTGAGCCAACTTTTGAAAGCTTCTCCAATTGGGAAAACAGAGTTTTTTAAAAAAAGAAGAAAACTATATGAATATATATATTATGTACATATATATATATATCAATGGTTTTTGTGTTTGCAGGTAGTTGTGAAGAAAGAAGATAGCATGGTTGATTCCTCAGATATCTTTGCGCATATCAGTGGAGTGAACTCTTTCAAGTGCAACTATCCAATCCAGTCTTGGATTTGAATTTTTTGATGTTGTTTATTAAAAAAATAAATCACAAAAAAGAAAAAGGAAAAAAAAAGAAAAGAAAAAGAGAGAGGAAAAAACTACAATTTTGCAGGACCCAAATACAGATATGAACATAAGAATAATAATTATGATAATTAGTAGAAAGAGATAGTGATAAAGGGTCATAAAATAGAAATAAGTTTTGAGTCAGGCCACCTAGCAATCAAACTTTAGTAGTTTTCAATTTGTAGATATCTCATCAACAAATTCAAAATCCTTAATCTGTACATGTTAGGGGTTTTTGCCCTCAAAGTTTCAATAATTTAATGTATAATTGTTCAGTTTTAATTATAAGATTGTTACTAC
The DNA here is from genome assembly GCA_002890555.2 of Lagenaria siceraria. Taxonomy (NCBI): domain Eukaryota; kingdom Viridiplantae; phylum Streptophyta; class Magnoliopsida; order Cucurbitales; family Cucurbitaceae; genus Lagenaria; species Lagenaria siceraria. Next base: position 18,494,968 of record CM016488.1, read on the forward strand.
AATTCTCTCCTCTTCATTTTATTTCTTTTGTGCTTCCGACTTTCAGACTCATATTTAATCTTAAATTTTTTTGATTTAATTATTGATTTGGTTTTTATAGTTCGAAGAAAATTAGAATTTAGACTCTATAATTTAAACGTTATAATTCGTTATTATAGACAAATTTATGAGAGTTTTATCCAATTATAAGTATTTTTTTTTATGAAATTTTAACTATATTCAAATAATGGGGACCAAAAGAGATATTCAATCAAAGTTTTTTTTTTTTTTATAAGAAAAATGTTTTGAAAATAGCATCCAAAACATATGGATAAAATAACAATACAATGACCTCTCTTTTTGTTCGTTTCTATCTTGACTTGGTTACAATAAACACCTTTTCAGGTGGACCTATGAATATTTTCTTAAAAATAATAATAATAAATAAATAAATAAATAAAGGGAGAATAGAAATTAATACATCAGCAAGTTTTTTTTTTCAAAGGAAAAATAAATAAATAATATATACTATAATATTTTGCTGGGTTATAAAAAGTATTATATATGCTATAGTTTAAATGTTGCGTCATTAATTAGGTTTTTATTTTTGTCTCAATTTTTTTAAATTGAAAAAAAAAATGTGTTATCATAAATTTTAGACTAATCACAAATTTTCATGTCATTAATTATTAATGATGAAATTACAAATTATCAAATTAGGAACTAATTAAAAGCCAACATGCGTCTTAAATTGAAATTGAAGACAAAATTCGACAGATCGGAATAATCTCTTGTATCTTCATCATTACTATTAGATTGAATAAACTAATTTGGTCCAATTTGGTATTAATATTTGAGCCCAAAGATACACTTAATTCGACCCAAAGTCAACCAAACTCAAAATCCAATTAATTTAGTCCTTCGGCCCAAAGCTAAGCCCATGGACAAACTAGGCTCGAGCACACATGACTCTAAAAGAACACTATAAATAAAGAAGTTCTATTTTATTTAGAGAGTTTACAAATTTAAGACTTAAAAGATAATTTTTCAAACAATTAGTAGATACTCTAAACTCAGACTTCGACTTTAAAAACAAACATTCATGCAATGCACTCTAAAGTAAAGCTTATTCTTTGAAATAAAAAGAAGTAACAATGTTGAAAAGCCAAACGAATCTAAAAAAATATAACTATTTACCTCAATTTCAATTTTTAACTACATATATTAACAATTAATAGGTCAGAAGTTCGAATTTTCTAACTCCACGTGTTCACGTGTTCTTGAATTAAAAAAAAACATAATTTAAATATGATATTTAATTTTCATCGACATGTCGATATTTACACAAGTTCATAGATCAGATATTGACATGAAAGGTAAATCGACATTTTTATTATATCCTAAGAAAAATGTATGAAACATTAGAAAATAATCACCCAAATACCAAAGGTAACATAAATAATAAAATTTTAACTTGCGTAAAAAGCATCGAATTCACTCAATTAAGTTTTAAAAAAATTAATCATAATTTATTCGAATTTGGGCCCTTAGGAAGGAAGGGATACAGAAACAAACCCTAGATCCCATCTGTATATAAATGGCCACAAAACCCTAAGTTTCTCTCAGTTTCTCTTTTCAGCCGGCAAAAATGTCGAAGCGAGGTAAGCAAACCCTTATGCCTTTCCTCTTTATTCCAGTTTTATCATCTAGGTTTTATGTATCGTTCTTCCTGTCTTCTGTTCTCGCCGATAAATCATGTACTTGTTTCATTTACTTCCAAAGCATCCGTCTTTGAGCATTTTTTTTTTTTTTATTAAATCTGCATCGAACTCACAATTTGCTAATGGAGGTTTATTAAACTTTGGGTCAACGTGATCGATTTGCTATGTCTGAACTCTGGAATTTATATGATCAATTTGTTTTTTTGTTGGTGCAGGGCGCGGAGGATCTGCAGGTAACAAGTTTAGGATGTCACTGGGTCTACCGGTGGCGGCGACGGTGAATTGTGCCGACAACACTGGAGCCAAGAACCTGTACATTATCTCCGTGAAGGGTATCAAGGGGCGTTTGAACAGATTGCCATCGGCTTGTGTTGGAGACATGGTGATGGCCACTGTCAAAAAGGGAAAGCCCGATCTCAGGAAGAAGGTCCTTCCTGCTGTCATTGTCAGGCAGCGCAAGCCATGGCGCCGAAAGGATGGGGTTTTCATGTACTTCGAAGGTATATATTTTTCTATTGGTAGTTGATAAGGTTCCAAGTAATTTGTTTGTTTTAGAAAGATTTATAATACACATGTTCGAAATTGATCTGGACTTTTATTTGCCTGTTGACGTTTGCCTTATCTATCACATGAGAAATGCAATGCATGGTTTTTGTCTTTGAACTCTTATTTTACAGGATCATTCTGTCTAGTTGAACTGATTTGTGTCTTTAGGCTTTTTGTTATTACTGGTTGCCTAACTGAATTGTGGTTGCTTGCATTTGTTCAAATCTGAGAATCCCATAATTAACATGCCTGTTGGAATATATAGTTGTTGTCAGTCAGTTTATTTTCCATATCTTTTATGGTTCTGTGAGGAATGGATATCTAACTTATCCAAGTTTTGAGTTTCATAGCTGTTTGTTTACATTTCACCAAGATACCTGTTTTTAGATAAATTATGAAGGATGGTTTTAGGGTGTTTTTCTTTTGGTATTTATATGAATGTAATAGTTGCATAAACTCGTTGGACTGAATTAACCATAAATGCGCCCCCTAGTATGCAATTATAATAGAAACTAATTTTGGTAAATAAGTTCAAATCAATCTGTTTTCTGTTAATAATTGATTAAAAAGTGTCTAAGTTTGCCGTTTGGTCCCATCTGTTTCCCAGGCATAAGTCAGGTATCCTCCTTATTGTGATGGTTGATACAGTTACGAGTCTGGTAAATTAATTGTGTTCATCGTTGCAGATGTGTTGAAGCTTTCATGCTCACATCTGCTCCATGTGGACAGAACATTGTTTATGTAGAAATACTTCCTCCTTTAATCACATTCTGCCCTTTAGTATGAGAACTGCTCTAAACAATAGATTTCATCCATATAGAAATTTTGTAATAAAAACCTCTGTATGTCATTTTCAGTTCTTTGTTTTGCAGTTGAGGCAGTAGAGGTATTTGAGTTCAATTTTCTAATTTTGAAATATATATTGTCTCTGCAGATAATGCAGGAGTGATTGTGAACCCTAAAGGTGAAATGAAAGGTATGATTCATTCTTAGAAAAAAGATGTGAATTCTCCCTTTCTTTTCGTTACATCCATTTCAGATTATGAAGCTCGTTTGTTGGTAATTTTACAGGTTCTGCAATTACTGGTCCTATTGGAAAGGAGTGTGCAGATTTGTGGCCTAGAATCGCAAGTGCAGCCAATGCTATTGTTTAGTGTTATTCTAGAGTTCAAATCTTCTCGATTCTGTGGTTATAACAGCTCGTCATTTTTGATATCTCAGTGTTATAGTACTGATTTATTACCTTGTTGATTGTGAGATTTGATGGAATATTTTTGAAACGATGAATTAGATTGAGTTGATGGAATTTTCTCATTTTCATATATTATCATCTCACTTGATGGCCTAGGCTAGCTAGTGTTATTGTGTTCTACTATTAATTAGTTAATTGTTGTATTTCCAAATTAATTGTTTTATTTTCTTACAAGGGCACTTTAAAGTTTAAAATAAAATTTACAATGTGAAGCGTTTCTAAATAGTAAGCATATGAAATGAAATTAGTGTTCTTTTAAGGGTGTTTAGATCGCAATGAGATGAAGTAATAAAACTCAAGCAAGCTCACCCATCCAACTCAACTCGAGCCAAACACCTCCTTAAGAGGACTTCCTTTATTGACTCTCATGAGATTTCAAATGCCATAAAGCATTTGTAATTACCATATAAATGCCGTGGAGTAGTTGGAGTATCGAAATTGAAGATTTGGTCTTCCATTCTTTCTTCTTATAATAGAACTAACACCATCTCGTACATAATAATTACCTCATCTTTAAAAACATACAAGACGTATGACATTAAAAAGGCAACACAAACAACAAAAGACGGCAGCGCAACACAGCACGGCACGACGCATCTCTTTACAATTACACAACCAAAGCTCTTATTTCGGGTTTTCGTCTTTGGTTGCTGCACAATCTATATCAGTAATTTACAGAGGCAGCATAAGTAGCAGTAGTTACTATCTTGCCATGGGAGTTTTGAGTTGGAGAGGAATTAATGTATTTGATGAGGGGTTGATCAATACATCTTGTATTGAGCACTCATATTCATCTTTGCACAATACTCAAACAAGCTCCCATCATAACATCTCCTTATCGCCTCCTTTGACAGATACCCATCCTCGTCCCTAGCCAGCACGTATAGAACGAACCATTCGAGTTTTGATGCAATCCTATGATTGAGATCAACAGTGTGACAGTGAGATGAAACGAGTGTATTTGTAGATGGAAGAACGAAGAAACGAGTGTATTTGTAGATGGAAGAACAAAGAATAGTGTAATTGAACCATAACCATACCATCCGTAGGGATCGAAAGCTACACGGTTAGCTTCAGTCATGTCCCATAACTCGCCAAGGGACAGCTTGTCCGGGTGTGTTCTTGCATACTTGCTGAACATGTTCTCGAAATTCGCTGCCACGTACCTGCTCATTACCATTCGTTGATTTTACATTACTCTTAAAAATTTTAAAATTGCTCTTTAAATCTCCGAAAAAAAAAAATTGAAAAACTTGGGTGTAGTATACCAATAAAAGGTTGTCATGTGTCAAATTGCTTTTTAAAAAAATATATCTTTTTCATTTTATTTCTATTGAAGCAAAGAGAACATGAAATTAGACTACACTTAATCACTGCTCTTAACATTTCAATTAGTTTCCTAGACTTTTATGAACATTTCAAAATGCATTTGCAATAGAAAGAGATGATCTAAAACAATATGGTGATCTAAATTTTCTTTCAAATTTTGTCTAAAATTTTTAAAAAAATTCTACCCAAGGGAATCTCTGAAACATATGTGAAAATTCGTGGGTATTGTTGATACTTTAAAAGGTATAGGGTATTTTTGAAATAAATGATAAAGTTTTATGACATTTTTTTGTAATTTAGCGAAAAAAAAAAAAAGGACATACCTTCCTTCAGTGTCATAGGTTCCAGTGTCGCTGCCATGTTTATCTTTGTGAATGTTGTAAATGTAGATTGGAAAGAAAGGTGATGGGATCCATCCCTACAAATTTAATTAAATTATCAAATCTCTATATAATTCCAATAATATATATAATTAAGTTAAATTAGTAACCTAAATTAATTAACTACTTACTTGTTGAGTACGATAGCTCATGGCCATATTTATAATAACTGCCATAACTAGGGACATTATCATGTTGAATCCAATCGCTCTTAGCCCTGAAAAATAACTTATTATTAAACAACTTCGATTTCGATTTCTTGCTTTTTGAATGAAATTTTCTTTCGTCAAATTATGAATATACAGAAAATGTTCTTATGGCTTTGACTTCTTTAAAACGTTAATTAATTTTGTAAAGAGGACCTGTTTTTTTTTTTTTCAAATTTGTCCTGATTTTCTCAATACTTCTTTACTATATATACTATTTAAAAAAAAGGTTCGGGGTGCATCTCGAATGCACTCATGTTTACTTTTTTCAAAGAAAAAAAAATACTTAAGTGCATCTCTAGCTGCCTACTCAATGATCAATCACAAGTCTCTAGCTGCCTACTCAATGATCAATCACAAGTTTCACGTGACAAATGTACTTTTTTTAAAAAAAAATATATATTTTTTTTTCTTAAATTTGGGATTAAAGAAAAACCATAGAGATGGTTGCATTTTAGATTATCACACAAGTAATAATTGAGCTAGGTAGCTCATTGTTTTTTTTTAAATAATAATAAATAGGCGAAAATCAATTTATACCCCCAAACTTTGGAGTTGTTTTAATTCAAACTCCGAACTTTCATAAACATGCCAATTTATTAAACCTCAAACTAATAATTGTATCAATTTAAACCTTGAACTTTTATAAGTATATCAATTTAAACCTTCCACTATGTTTTATTTGGATACACTTATAAAAGTTTGAGATTTAAATTGATATATCTATAAAAGTTTAGGATTTAAATTGATATATTTATGAAAACTCGGGGTTAAATGGATACAATCACCAAAGTTCAGGATTTAAATTAATACAATCATTAGTTTAAAGTCTAAATTGATACAATCCCCAAACTCAAGAAATATTAGGGTATAAATTGATATTCGCTCTAATAAATTATTATTATTTTTTACTTCATCGGGTATTTCTTTTTGGTCCTGTACTTTTTAAAATCCAAAAGGTTCTTTTTAAATATAGAAAAATAAGTCAAACTATTTACAAATATAAAATTTTTTTATAGTCTATTAGTGATAGACCGCAATAGAATTCTATTGCTTTCTATCGCTCCAACGATATAATTATTTGCTTTAGCGATAGAAAGCGATAGAATTCAATCACGATGTCTATCACGGATAGATAATGAAATTTTTCTATATTTGTAAATAGTTTGATATTTTTTCTGTTTATGGTAATTTCCCAAATCCAAATGTATTTTTCAATATCCAAAATTAGTGAGTTTCAATAAATTTGTTGAAATTAAAAAATGTTTAGCCCACCAACTTAAAATTTGGGATTATATGGATTACTTCCACTTCACTTCAATTTCAATAGTATTTTGCACTTCACTTCAATTTCAATAGTATTTTGCAACTTTTATCGAAAAATTTCATTTTCCATTTTCCTCCATCGAAAAACTTAAATCTTACCACTTTCTAACTCAGCGCTCTAAATATCTCATAATTACTATATTTTCAATAAAGTAAAAAACTTTAAAATTAATCCTACTAGTATATGTTTTTTTTTTTAATTGGACGAAGGTTATATTATTATTATTTAAAAAGTTTCAATAAAACAACTTGATTTGAAGAATTTTTTTTTTTTTTTTTTTTTTATAAAGAAAATATATGCATGCAAAAATAAATAAAGAAATTACCAACGTAAGTCTCCCAAGGGTAAACGATGCCATTATCATCTTGGTCAAAGAAGGCGACATGTTGCTGAAGCACCGTCATTCCGTAGTGCTTATGCCCCACCGTCCCGGTCGGGTGGCTCGTGTCCGGCGCCACCAGTGCCCTCGCCAAATCTTATCAATATTATTCAAAATTACCAAAATCAAACAATTAAAGACATATTTTAGAGTAATTTTGAACCGTAACAGAACTTACATGGCTTGGGGAGTGTGGTTTCGAGGTCGTTGCGAACCCTTCGCTCTTGAGTGACCGGCGCAAATCGAGCCTCGGTGGCGGTGGCTTCGTTTTCCATTGATAAAGCCATGGCGGGCGGAGAGATGATTGGCGATGATTATTTGGGTTTGGGAGAATGAATATAAATTAAATTTATAAATAAAGAGAGAAAATTGAATAAGAAAGGGATTGGATTGAGGTGGCTTAGTGGTGTGCCAACATATTATGTTTGGTGCAGCCTCATTTTGACACGATCCATCTTTCCTTTGCCGCTCTAATTTCTCTCTCTTTCTCTTTCGATAATATCCAAGCCATTCCTCTCCTTCTTTTCTTTTTCTTATATATATATATACATTTTTTTTTTATAGAAATAACGTTGTTTTAATAAATAATGATAAAAATAAGATTTAGTCGAAAATATTGACAAAAGTAAGTTAGTAAAATTATGAACATGATCTATGATTTCCACTTATCATCAAAATCGTAGACTAGGTCTACAATTTATCGAACAAGTGTCAGCAAAATCGTGACATGTGAATAAAATGAATGCAATTGTGGTAGGATTAACCGAGACATCTGAGTAAAATTATTGACCTTGTCCGATTTACGTGCTATGTGGGCTAATTTTATGAATTTACTCACCTATTTTTTAAAATACTTTTATCTCTATCCTATTTTTGTCATTTTTTTTTATTAAAATAACATTATATATATGCTTTTTCTAATTTCTCTCGCTTTCTGTTTTTCTTTAATACATTGCTGCAAAAATAAATATAGAATTTCAAAAAAAAAAAAAAATTACTTCTATCTTTAGTTTGGTGATTAATTTGTTTCAAGATTTTTTAGTTCAAAAAGTAATTTTAAAAAAAATTATATAGATATCATTTTTTTCATATAAATACTTTCATTTTCTCCTATTTCCAATTCTTATTACAATTTTCTCGCCAACTAAATTTTTTAATTAAAATATAAAATTGTACAAAATCTCATAAAATTTCAAAATCAAAATCTCCCCTGGATACATACCAAGACAATTTTGTTAAAATATTTAAACCCTAAAATTTTTTGATGCTTTCATTATTATCTTTTTTTTATTATTATTATTATAGTCCATGGCAGTTTTATTTACTTATTTATTTATTTATTTTTTTTATAAACAAATTTCAAATAGTTAACAAAAGAAAGTGAGTAAGAGGGTGTGAAGAAGAGATGGGAGAAAAAAGAGAGAAAATAGAGAAGGATATTTTTGAAAGTTTTGAAAATTCAGGGACATTTTTTTTTTATACAAGAGACTAATGGTTTCTATTCAAAAGTAATGGTAAGGATATTTTTGAACTCATTCGGGAAGTTTTTAAGTATTTTTGAAACTTTTGAAAATTTAAAGGTTTTTTTGACACAAAATACAAAGTTTAAGGATATTTTATATAATAGTCTTTTTTTTTCTTCTGAGTTTAGTTTCCATTTTCTCATTATGTTACATTTTTTAGTCTATAAGTTTTAAATTTGGTTTTAACTTAATCCATATATTTTAGAATACTACAATTTTACCTTTCAAATTTAAGTTTTGGTTTCAATTTGGTATATAAATTAAAAAATGTTAAAATTTTAACTAAGTCATTACTTCAGTTTTTAACACTAATGACTATCAAATATTTTAAAATCGAAATATAATTTTATAATTAATTTTAATAGTAATGAAAAATATGGTAAAACTTAGTTAATTATTTCTAATTCTTTTAAATTAATTATTAAACATTTTTAAGTATTTAGTGAAAAATCGATGTTAATTAAAACTGTAAATCTTGAAATCTAAAGACCAAATTGAAACAAAACTCAAATCTCAAGGGTTAAAATTATAACATTTTGAAATCTAGGAACTAAATTGAAATTGAATTTGAAATGTAATAACTAAAATTGTAGCATTTCCAAACTTAAGACCGAATTGAAACTACACCTAAAACTTAGAGGCCACAAAGCTAGTTTCCCTTCTTTTAAGATCTTTGAACAAATATTTTAGTCTATTAAAATTTGAAAAATGTTTCAAAGCATTCCTTTGAAATTCTTTTAAATTTTAATATTTTTTTTAATATATAGGGTAGGAGAATCAAAGTCGTCAAAATCAACCGAACAAACTTATGTGAGTTGAGCTCCCTTATCTTTTCTTCATCCTCTCCTTGAACCGTCGTGCGGGGAACCTTGATGTCGCATTTGCATCGTAGTTCAACCTCATTCTATTAAATTAAATAAGTTTATAAACTTTACCAGGTATGATTAGCTATAAATCTTAAGTCAATTAACGGCTAGAGAAGCTCATAAACCATTTATAATTATTTTTCAAATCTGGGTGATTAGAGTATTAGTGTAAATTTTGAAATTCATGTAAAAAAAACAATAACTTCAAAATTTGGAGATCAAAATATAGGGTTTTCAACATAAATAGCTTTAAGATAAGGCCTATTTTACATTTTTGTCTAAAACATCTCATTTTTTTTACAACAAAGGCTTTCTTGGTTTCATATTTTCATTAATATCAATGGTTATTTCCAATTTAATTCCCACCTACATTTTAAATAAATAAATAAACCTAGGTTTTTGTGTATCTCTCCCTTATGCATAGCCTAGAAATTCGTGTATCTTCAATCTCTTCAATCTCTCTCTCAAAATTCTAGCAATTTCCATCTTGTTCAATCTCTCTCAAAACATTCTCTCTCAAGACTCTCTCTCATCTTTCCAGTCGCCGTCTCCCTCCCTTGGACCACCCAACCATCGTTGACGACGCCGTTACCATTGTTCAATACGTCGTCTGTTGTTCAAGTTTCGGCTGCCGTCGTGGTCGCCGTTCAAGTTTCGACCGATAGTGAGTTTTTTTTCTCGATTTTTTCGGCCAAACTTCTCCGATCTCACTCCAACTCGAGCGCCGCCAAGATCTCGCACCTGTCACCAATTGCCATCGTCGTTGTGGATTTATATGTACTTTTATGTTTTTTCAATATATACATATATATATTTGTTCTTGATATATTGGGTGGTTTTTCGATATATACTGTGATATATATCTTCAATTTTTTATTAATACTTTATGTTTTATGATATATACAGTAATATATGTTGAATATTAAGTTCATTTGAGATTTATATACCATGATAGATAACTTTGTGTATTTGAAAATCATTAGGGAGCTTCGGTTAAATTTACTTAAATGGAATTTAGTCAATTTTACTAGTATATTTCATATATTGGTTAGAATATTTGCAAGTATATAATCATTTTTGATATATAAACCGATTTTTTGATATATACTGTGATATATATCTTCAATTTTTTACTAAGACTTTCTGTTTTATGATATATACACTAATGTATGTTGAACATTAAGTTCATTTGAGATTTATAAACCATACTAGATAGAATCTAAACTATAGTATATATAAGATAATAACACAAAATACAAATGAACTCAAAATAAACAAGGAACAATAATAGACAAACTCAATTAAGACAAACCATCATAAAAAAATTGCATTAGAGTGACATATATATCAGGCATTCAGTGAATATATTACAAGCACACATAAGCATTCTAATTAGAAGTGCATACATATCATAATACCTCAGATATATACCAAATAAACAATGGAATATTACATGAAAACAAACAGAACTCAAAACAAATGGTGGAATATATCACATAATATCAAAAAGTAAACGTTAAATAATAAGAAACAATATCAAAGAAATAATTTCGTGAAAAGGAAAATAAAAAAATATTAATTACATTTTCTCTCTCCAATTGAGAATGGAAAAAAATATTAAAAAGATTTGTTCTGCAATTGAAAATGAGAAGAAAATCATATTAAATGTATTTTCTCTCACCATCATAAATTCACTTTCTCTCTCCATCATTAAGGAAACTTTGAAAATAGGAAAAATACATATAAAATACTTGAAAATAAAAATAAAAAATATTAAATACATTTTCTCTCTCCAATTGAGAATGAAAAAAAATATTAAAAATTTGTTTTCTTCAATTGAAAATGAGAAAAAATGCATTTTCTTTCTCCACCATTAAGGAAACTTTGAAAATAGGAAAAATACCTATAAATTTGGACATAAAAAAAATAAAAAATGGTAAATTTGTCCAAAAATAATACTAAAAGTCTTTTTTGAAAAAATTCAAATTTAAAGACATTTTTGAAATATAAGGCTAAAGATGATTATATATGTAAAAATCTCCAAAATATATTTTGACATTTTTTTTTGCAAGAATTTTACGGGCCATGGGTTGGGGTATAGGAGGTGGGTCAAAAGTTTTGGGCCTAGGGCTTTTGTCTTCAGTCTCCGCCCATTGAATCCAACAAGACGAATTGCTCTGAAAAACAAACCCAATCTACGAACTTTAAAGCCTAAAACTTCGTCTCTACTTTGTCCATTCATCGATAATTTCCCTTTTCTTACCCCCAATTCGTCCAAGGGGGTTTTCTTCAGCGCCCAAGATATGGCCGGTGAGGTAGCGGTGGAGGGTGCTGCGGCGGCAGCGGCGGCGGCGATAGAAGTAGCCGATTCCAATCAGCAGTACCATAAATTGGAGAGAAAATGGACCTTTTGGTTTGATAACCAGTCCAGGCCGAAGCAAGGTGCTGCTTGGGGCACTTCTCTACGCAAGGTCTATACCTTTGACACCGTCGAAGAATTTTGGTGGTACGTTCTTCGATCCCTTTCTCCGTCGATGTTTAAATTGGGAGGTGGGGGTGGGGGGTTCTTTTTTATCCCCTCTGTAGCGCTAATTTATGTTTTGGTAGATTAGGGCATAGCTCCTTGCATGCTAATTTGCTCCTACTGGATTTTAGCTACCGAGATATCGGGTTTTGAGGAGATCTGTTTCATTCACATATGCGTATTTGATTGTATTTTACAGCGTGGGTTGTGTTCTCATTTTTCTCTGAAGTTGAACCACGATTCTTTACCTACGATTTGTGATTTCGGGCTTTTGTGCAGTTTGTACGATCAGTTATTCAAGCCGAGTAAGTTGCCGGCTAATGCAGATTTTCACCTGTTCAAATCTGGAGTTGAACCGAAATGGGAAGATCCTGAGTGCGCTAATGGAGGAAAATGGACTGTCACGAGCAGTAGAAAGGCTAACCTCGATAACATGTGGCTGGAAACGGTATGGAAACTTTAGATATTATTTTTCATTATAGGCTGCTAAAGTTTATTGTTTGCCGCATGGATTCGTGGTAATTGCTTGCCTTAATTTGGTCTAAAACTGCATATCTTCGTTATTGGATAGTTGATGGCTTTGATTGGGGAGCAATTTGAGGAGTCTGATGAGATCTGTGGCGTAGTTGCCAGTGTGCGCCAGAGGCAGGACAAACTTGCCCTCTGGACCAAGACAGCAACAAATGAGGCTGCTCAGGTTTGGCCTTATTTCTTATTTGTACTTTGTTGCCTTTGCACATTTAGTTGATTTTGAATATAGTAGTGTAAGCGTGGCAACGACGAGATTATTGCATCTTCTTAGCACAAACTTCGTTCATTATCATCTTATCTCTGAGATTTTGGTTTGGTTCTTCTTGCCAACGATGATCCTTTCTGAGATCCTATGTGGTGTTCATGAATTTCTGAGAGATATCCTGTTCTCCGCTTATATGAGAATCTTTTGATGTGTGGTTTACGTTTACCAATTATGATTTGCTCCTCTTGTTTGCTTTGTTTTCACCCAGTTTTGTGCTGATATCTTGTGAAAGTTTTGCTCAATTTTGTACATTTCTGCAAAGGATTACTGTACTTAGTGTATCTTTTCGTGTTTTTTCTTAGCATTTATCTATTTCATCAGATGGATTTTCGTGTTTTTTCTTAGCATTTATCTACTTAGTGTATCTTTTCGTGTTTTTTCTTAGGATTACTGTACTAATACGTTGCCTTTATCTTAATTCAATTGCATTTATTAGATGGCATTTAGAACCCAAGTTTCAATCAGTAAGGGATTAGAGGGAAGGCCATTTTAGGCTTTTGCTGATTCAATTAACCCGTGGCATTCCATCGGTTTGTTGTTTTGCTACTCGAATTTTTAAGCAGAGACAACTTTAGGAAATAGGAACTAACTAGCTTTGCTCCTTTTCTTCAGCATGTTTTATGTTTTAACTTGTTTCAGGATCTCTGATGCGTCATTTAGTAAAAATGTTAATGTGAAGGAAATCTCAGAGTTATATGTTATATTATATATTTTGTTTCGGTGTTGAAGATTTTACTCTAATGGTCCCCTTTATGTGACAAACGACCTGTAAAAGCCACTAAACTGAGTTATGTAGACACTCTGTGACTTATTCTGTTACTTTCTGATGCAGATGAGCATTGGTAGGAAATGGAAGGAAATTATCGACGTGACCGACAAGATTTCCTTCAGCTTTCATGTAAGCTTCAGTTTAATGGTTGTCAACAAATTTCTTTTCTATTCTTTCCATTACTCAGTTAAATCTGTATTTGTTTTGCTTGGTTGCAGGAGGATTTGAGAAGGGAAAAGTCAGCAAAAGCTCGATACAGTGTTTGATCATTAACTGGATCATGTCGAGCTGCTAAATTTTGAGGAAGATACTAAACAATATATTTCGACATACTCGTCACTGTTACATTTCTTTTTTCTTTGGCTTTGATTTTTTATTCCAAGACAAATCAATTAAGATCTTCCATGTTTTGAATGCTCATAATTTTCCTTCAATGTAGTAATCTTGTCAACTTATTATTTAGATCCATTCCTACTCTGAGAAATGAAGCAATATACTGATCTTATGTATAATTAATTGTACTGTATGTTTGTTTCCATAATCATCTTAAGAGCAGCACAGCTTGTGAGGGTGTTTCATTTTGAATATTGATTACAGAAAAATGAAGCATTCCCTGTGTCTAAAGAGTGTGTTTTTAAGAGAATAATATTACAGCTGATGAACTGAATGGAATAGAAAGAAGGAGAGAGGGGATTAGAAGAAGAAGAAGAAGAAGGGCAGAGATTGAAACTCCAGTTGCTGATGCAATCTCAGGCAAGGAATCCAAGTCTTTCTCCATTTTTCTTGGCCAGCCTGATTAGCCCTTGTCTTTGCTTTCCATCTGCTCCAATTGATTTGCAAAATTCTGTGATTACCTGAAAAACACCACCACTTTCACATCACATTTTTTAGAGTAATCTTAACTTTGTTTTACTGTCAAAGTTTGGATCTGTTTTAATCAGAAGAATCAATTTGTTCGCTATCGTGCTTTTTTAAGCAATCTGAATGCGTTTGGGATAAGTAGTGGAGTCGGCTTAAGAAAGGCTATATTGAATAAATTATGAACATATTATTTTGCTTAATCAAAAATCTGAAAACTAACCAATTGAGATTATACTACAGAGAGGGAAAAAAAAAAAAAAAAAAGAAAAGAAATCACCTACCTGGGAATGCAAGGCAATTGCTTTGCCTCTAAACTGATTGAAGCGCTTCTTGCCGATGATATTCCGAGTAACCACAACCAAAGGCGCAAAAACCCCTTTCCCTTCATTGACGTTCTTCATCATCGGCCGGAATCTCACCGCCTTCCCCACTCCCACTTGCACCACCCCTTGCTTGGCCGCCAGCGCCGCGTAGTCCTCTCCGGCCACCGTAGACCCCCATCCTCCAAAGAAAGAAGACGAACAGCACAATCCTGTTGCAGAAATGGAAGTCGCCGCCATTGAAACAGCTTCTTCCTCAGGTACTATTGTATTGAATTCCAACTACTTCTCCCTCTGTGTGCTTCTCCGTTTGTTATTTGGATGCGAAATGTGGGTAAGAGAAATTGGAGTCTTTTATGAGCCACACATTTGGTTAGGGTTTTTGGCGTTTAGTTTCAAAAGCAGAGATGTGAATTGAATTGAATTGAAATTGTTCATGTGATTGCTTCCTACGGTCCATAATTACCAGGAAAGAATATCAGCGTTGTTGAATTGTATTGTGAAGGGCCCCTGTCTTCTGGTAATCTTATCGCCGTGGCTCTATCTCCGCCGCGAAGAAGATGACACTGACCCCATTTCAGGATTTTATTTTATTTTTATTAATTTTATTTTTAAGGTGTTCATAAATTTGAGATGGGTTCTTCTATTTGGATACCTAGGCTTGGAAATTGACTGTCCTCATTCCATATTTTTAAATTTTTTTTGTGTAGCTCCATAGATTACACGAATACAAAATTATCATTATTATTTTAATTTTTAATTCAACTAACATAATGCTCGTACTATCAGCTTTGAAGTCAAATGTTTGATTCTTCACCTCATATATGGTAGGAAAGAAATGTTAAATTATACAAAATACCCCTAAACTTTGTACTTTATGTTAAAAATATCATTAAACTTTCAAAAGTTAAAAAATATCATTAAACTTTTAAAATGAGTTAAAAAATACCCTTATCGTTAGTTTTGGATGAAAATCGTGAGTGTTTTGTATAAAAAATATCGTGAACTTCCAAAAGTTTCAAAAATATCTCTAAACTAAAAAAATAAAAAATAAAAATGACTCTTACTATTATATGAACAAAAACTATTAATACCATCTTATTTCTCTACTTTATTTTTTTTTCTTCCCTCTCTTTCTCAATACTCTCTTACTTTCCTTTTTGTTAAATGTTTGACATTAGTATATCTAAAAAAAAAATTGCACACTTCAGTTAAGGTATATGGACTATAATAAGAATAAAAAGAATAATAGAAGTATCAAGGGATTAATGTTATATGTTAGTAGTTGAGTGTGTGTTAAAAGCCAAATACATTTTTTATTTGACTATTTATCATTCTGATATGTTTTAAATGGAGATTTTGATTTTGAAATTTTGTGAGATTCTTTATTTTGACTTGCAATTTTGGTTGCTGAAAATTTTGGTGTAAGAATTAGAAAAATAAGAGAAAAGTGAGAGTATTTATGTAAAAAAATGAGGACATCTATAATTTATTTTAAAATTGATTTTTTTTCAAACTCAAGAAAACTTCAAACAAATTCATCACTATATTAACGGCATGAGCATTTTTAGATTTTTTTTTTTTTTTTAATTTTAGAGTTATTTTTCCAATGAGACATTAACGGTTTTTGTTCATATACTAACGGTGAAAGTATTTTTGAATTTTTTTAAGTTTAAGGGTATTTTTGAAACTTTTAAAAGTTCAGAGATATTTTTGGAACAAAACTTTAACAGTTTCCATCTAAAACTAACGTCAAGGGTATTTTTGGTGATCATTTAGTTTTGAAAATTAAGTTTATAAACACCCAATCTACTTCTAAAGTTTCTTGTTTTATTATATATATGCTTTCTTCCAATGTTTTAGAAAATGAAGCAAAGTTTAAAAATTTGTTTTTGGAATTTAGAATTTGGCTAAGAATTTAACTAGAGATGGAAATCATGATAGAAAATTGAAAGAAAATATGTTTAATTTTTTAAAACCAAATAGTCATTAAACGAGACTTCAATTATCTCTTGGATTTATCATGTCCATAATTTTGGGAAAAAATTTAAATTTTTTATTTTGTATATATATAGAATTTGTATGGGGTTGTTTGCTCATGAACGTGGCTTTCATCTCTAGTATGTGGGGAGCATAAATTGAGTAACCCACAAAAGAAAAAAGCATAATGATGGTTGCAATTATAAACTTTTAATTAAAAAAATTGAACTTCCAAATATTTAAGGGTTATTGGTTGTTTTAGAAATGTAGATAATTGAAATCTTTAGATGTTCATAATTATAGATGCGTGAATTATACATATCCAACATCCTTAGATAACAATGGTTGTTTTGTAGGAATATTTTTTTTAATATATCTAGGAATACTAAGATAAATGTGTTTGTTTCTTAAGATTTCTACTCGAGAATGTCTTAAATTTACATAATGTTATTTTCTCAAAAAAAAAAAAAAAATATTAGCTTAAATTTACATAATGTAATTTTTCTCAACAAAATAATATATATTAATTTAAGATTTTTTTAAAAATTAAAAATTAATTTAAATTTGAATTTGAATATCTTTCTTAAAAAAATAAAAACAATTACACTGTAACCAAAGAGAGTGTTTGATTTTAAAATGAAAATAAAGAAGAGTGATATTTATATATATGAAAAAAAAGGGTTAAAAAAGTAAAAAAAAAGGGATGTCTTCAACACGGAAATTTAGAAAATCCATGGTTCAGGAGGGTATAAAAAAAACCTACTGGAATCTCTAGATGCTCGGACATCTTACATTACTGCAAAACAAACACGGTAATCTAGATGTCTAGTTCATAGAAATCTTAGATTCCCACGAAACAAACGACTGGTAAAATTGAACCTTCAAATTTATAAGTTTGGAGGTCAATTTTAATAATTGTATAACTATTTTGACCATTAAATAGTTTGGGGTCAAATTTCTAAAATTATGTTGTTGGCTTTTTGGCCCTTAATCTCAAATTAATTAATTTTAATTAATGATTTAATTAATATTTTGATGATAACAAACCTGATTTTGTTTACTAACAATTTTATTATTTTGAACAACCCATAGCGTAGAGCTCGAAACAACGATTCCGATGCCTTTTGAATCACCAAAATCGGAGTTCAAATGAAGAAGTTATCGTCGAAATAAAGTTAACGAAAAAAATACCGAGGTGGTGACGTGGCCAAAATTAATCATCAAATTAGACTAATTAAGGAGTGTCACTTGTAGCCATAGGGGGAGTGACACAAGGGGCTTTATTTTATAATTGGTGGATTTTAATAAAACTAAAAGATATTGATTTTGAAAATAATAAAAAAATGATTTTAAAAAGAAATGAATTTAATATTATATATATGTATGTGTCTAACCGCTAGTTGTTTTTAAAGTAAATGAATTTAATATTATATATGTTTGTGTCTAATGGCTAGTTGATTTTAAAATTAAAAAGAAAATTCATTTTTTATTTTTAATCTCAACCACTCAATTTGCTTTTTACACAATCCAATGGATCAAAATCAAATTCAATTTTTTAGCCCACTTTCCTCTCTTTTTAAACTTCATCTTCCCAAAATTGTTTCAATTTTTTCACACTTTTCAATTCTCAAAATTAGCAAAAGGCCACCATTGTTGCTCTCTCTCAAAGTTTCCAATTTTTATTCTTTTCATCTTATTCTTGAGAGAATTTTCTATTGTATTGTGAGAATCAAAGTGTGTGAGCTCAAATTTGTATACCCACTCTTTTTAGAGAGTTTTATTGTGTGGTTTAAAGCTTTCAACAATATTGTAACGGTTTGATCCTAACCTGTGGAAATGATCGGGTTTGCTCTTGAACCCGAAAAAGGAGCAAGGTAGCGGTTCGACTCTGATCCGTGGAAAGAGTCAAAGGAGATTTTTAAACGAAATCCCAGGAGGCGCTTGGGAAAGTGGATGTAGGTTGAGTTTGACCGAACCACTATAAAAATTATGGTGTCTTCTTCTCTAACTCTTTCCTAATTATTTTTGCATTTAATTTTAATTGCATGCTTTTGTTGGTTGAAATTGATTGAGTTTATTATTACATACTTTTTATCAATCTTGTTATTTAGCATAAATTAGGGTTTTTATTAATTTATTTTAAAAAGTATTTAATTAGTTTAAATTGAGCATATTTCTCAAAAAGTTTAATTAAACCCTATTTACCCCCCTCTTGCCATACCGGTCCAACATATGTAAGTTTAAGAGCTAAATTTTAACATTTGTATAAGTTTGAGGGCTCAATGTTCACTATTAAAAGTTTGAGGATGTAGTTGCAATTACCATTATACTTGAGGGTTGTTTTTTTTTTTTTTTTGGTTGTGAAATTTAATGCATTTTCTAGATTTTTTTAAAAGAAAATTATTGTGTATAGAAAAAAAGGAAACTAATTACACAAATAGAAAAAGCACAGCCCAATTGCAGCCCACGAAAGAAAAAGGATGATAATTATGTTCAATTACCTTTTTGCCCTTCATTTAATAAAATGGGCTTGAACTCGGCCCGTGTAATTGCCAAATCGGCAGCTTCACGAATTGATCAGCCCGCCCGCTTCAAGCTTCCTTTTCTTGCATCGGCCCGCCGCTTCAAGCTTCAGTTTCACCTCGTTTCACCGGCCCGTCGTCCTCGTTTCATGCAAGCCTCCATTTCATGCTGCTGTGGGTAAATGAGATTAAATAAGCTGAAGTTAACTCGAAAAAAGATAGACACTAATAGAACTCTATCAGTTTCTATCTGACTGATAGACATATCATAGATAGAGACTGATAGAACTCTATCAGTTTCTATCTGACTGAGAGTGACTGATTGGTAGAGTTTTCATTCAAGATTCCACAAAAGATGAAGATATCCAGGTTATCATTATTATAGATAGAGTCTGATAGAACTATATCAGTTTCTATCTGATTGAGATGTTACTGATAGAACTCTATCAGTTTCTATCTTGCTGAGAGTTTACTGATAGAACTATATCAGTTTCTATCTGACTGATATACATATCACAGATAGAGATTGATAGAACTCTATCAGTTTCTTTCTGACTGAGAGTGACTGATTGGTAGAGTTTTCATTCAAGATTCCACAAAAGATGATATTATCACAAATAGAGACTGATAGAACTCTATCAGTTTCTATCTCAATGAGACTTTACTGATAGAACTTCATCCGTTTCTATCACTTTGTATCTGACTGAGAGTTCACTGATAGAACTCTATCAGTTTCTATCTCAATGAGAGTTTACTGATAGTTTAGGTTCAGAAGCTTCTCAACCTTGATTTTATTACTATTTTTTGTGAACTACTGTTTAGATTTAGAATCTTCTGAACCTTCATTTTAGAACTATTTTTTGTGAATCATAGTTTTTGGCAAGACTACATTACAAGTGAGATGAACTATATTTTGTGAACGTTTGTGACAATATGAATTCTGGTTTGTTCTCTGAATTTGGTTATACTAGTGACAATGTCAATTATATCTTGAATTTTGAATTTTGAAGTTTCTATCAGTGTCTATCTGTGAATCATAGAGTTTTTCATTCAAGATTCCACAAAAGATGAAGATATCGAGGTTATCATTATCACAGATAGAGACTAATAGAACTCTATCAGTTTCTATCTCACTAAGAGTTTGCTGATAGAACTCTATCAGTTTCTATCTGAATGATAGACATATCACAGATAGAAACTGATAGAACTCTATCAGTTTCTATCTCACTGAGAGTGACTGATTGGTAGAGTTGTCATTCAAAATTCCACAAAAGATGATATTATGGTCTATCAAAAATAGAAGTTATAATTATATGTTGAATAAACTCATGTGAGTGTGTATATATATAAAAATAACTTTCATAAATTCTAATATCAATCCCAACACTAGAACTTCCATTTGACAACTTTAGTCAAAAAAGAAAATAGAATCTAACTATCATGATTACATCATTCACTAATTGGCCCAAATTTGCAAGTCATAGAATTGTGAGCTTTGCGATTACAACGTTTACATTTTGTTGAATATCTCAATTCACCTATAGATAGGATCATTTGTTTTTTAGGTCTTCCTGCTTGACGTTTCATAATAGGAGGTAATGCTACAATTTCATCATCATTTATAGTCGTCCTCCAATCTGAATGAACTCCAACTGGTTGAACACATCTGTTATATGTTGATGATAATGTTGTTGAATGATAATACGCAGATACATAAGAGTAAGTGTCCTCATTACGCTTTCGAAGAACAGCAAGTGCATAAGCACATGGAATTTCAATGAAATCCCATACTCGACAACTACAACTTCCCAAATCCAGCTTCACTATGGATTGTTTATCACCATCTGTTACTTTATATTCATTGTTGTTAATGGGATCAACCTAACAAAATAAAATGGAGAGTAATTAGTATTAAAAATGTATTAATGATAGACACTGATAGTATAGTATTAGTGTCTATCAGTGACAAACCTAATCAAACTTGAAAGAAAAGCAAAATTATCATTACAGGTTTAAGAAAAAAAAAGCAGAAATCTGGTAAAACCTAAGTAACAAGTAATAGTAGAAGAAGAAGAACAAAATTACAGAGATTAAGCAGAAATTCATCTGTAATCATTAATGATTTAGGACAAAATCAAAATCAGAAATTCAAATTAATGCATAAATTATAGAGATTAAGCAGCAGCAATAGTAATAGAAGAAGAAGAAGAAGAAGAAGAAGAAGAAGAAGAAGAAGAAGAAGAAGAAGAAGAAGAAGAAGAAGAAGAAAAAGAAGAAGAAGAAGACGACGACGTATGAGACTCAATGTTGAAGAAGAAGAAAACCTCACGTTGAATTACTCGCTCGTGTCGGGTATTAGCAGTCGTTTCTAGCTATTGTTCCCTCCCAAGGGAAGTTTCTTACAAATTACTCGCTCGTCTGCCACTCAAAACACCACTTCTCATCCAGTGTGAAATTACCAAAATCATCCCGGTTCTTTCTCCCTTATCTTCGTGTCTTCTTGCTTGGTCTCGCTTTCGACCTGCACTTTTTAAAATTAAAAAAAAAAATCCATCGATCATCTACAACTTTCTTCTTTTTCGTCTTTGCTCTGCATTTTTTCCCCTTCCTTGTTCATTCCACAATTTTTTCCTCCCCTCCCTTGCTGAAATTAATAAACGAAAGGAAAAAAGCGAGAGCGAGACCAAAGAGCGAGAGAAATAAACAAGAGCGAGACCAAGGAGTGAGTAGAATAAACGAGAGCGAGACCAAGGAGCGAGAGGAAGAAGCTAGAGGAAGAATTCGAACAAAGGAAAAAAATCGAACAAAAAATTGTCTGATGCTATGTTGATGAGGAACGAGAGGAAGAAGTGAGAGGAAAGAATGAGGAGTGAGAGGAATGAACGAGAATTCGTGGTAGCGTCCGACCCTCGTGCACGTTCTGGGGACAAATTGATACTTCCATACGTGTCTGATATCAGCAGAGGACCATTTTTCGAGCGCTTTTTTAACCCTGGGCCATTTTCCATTTGTGCTCTTGAAAAGAGGCCATATGTACGAAAATCCTAGAAATCATATCCTCTAGCTCTACCCATATTTGGAGGTGATTTGTATATATAGCTTTTCCAATCAAAAGATTCCACATAATCTGGATTATAGAAAACAATTTTAATTGATGAATTAGGCATGTTTTGGGAGTGATTTTGAAACTGTTAGAATTACTTTTTTCATTTTCAAAAAACTATGTTTTTAAGTTTTCATCATTTAAAACTAACTTTAATGATATAAAAATTGTATTTAAAAGTTAAAATTAAATATTAAATTAATTTTTGTGTGACCAAAGACTGTATTTCTGAGTGATTTTGAACTTAACAAAAATAACTTTAACAATTTTAAAATCACTTCAAACACATATACTTAGAGGTTGTTTGGTTTAAGGTTTTATAGATGTCTAGGAATAAAGGATGCATGAGAATAAGATGTCTGGGAATCAAAGATATGTGTTTGATTCTGCATGAGAAATGCTATCAGAATTTTATGAACAAAAAATATATTTGTGTTCAATTTATGAAATTAAGCACGAAAATCTTATATATTTTTAATAGATTAATTAATTAAACAATAAATATCATTCAATATGTTGATACGAATTAATTAATTTAATTAAGAAATAATAATAATTTTAATTACAAATATTTGAAAATTGAGTAAATATAATTACAATTAACCAATTAATATATTTAATGAATGTCATATTAATTATAATCTAATGGTTAATCACTTTTATAATTAATTAAGTTAAATATTAGTAATTTTAAGGGTTATTTTCAAATATAGAAAAATGAGTCAAACTATTTACAAATATAGAAAAAAATTTGTCTATCAACCATAGACCGCGATAAACTTCTATTAAAGCTTAAACTATAAGGAATAAAGATAAAACAGTTCAATCATGGAAAATTGCTATTTCTAAATTCATAAGTTTTTTAAGGGACAAAACTAATAATTTCTTTTTCTAAATCTTTTTACTTTTTGGCATTTTGAGTGGAGGGTCCCACATAATGAAAATATCATTTTGTCCCTCATTCAAATGACTATTTTTACCAAACACAACTTTTTATACCCAAATAGTATTCCGGTAAGATTTGGAACATTTTCTTGTAAGTGTTTCCTGTTTTTAATTTAAAAAATAAGAATGATAATTAGAAAAACTTAAAACTTACCGAAAACAAATTTGATGTAAGATTTTTTTTTCCTAAACTTAAGTTTTAAGTTTTTTTTTTCCTTTTAATAAAAAAAAACTTAAATTTTCCATAAAAATGTGTAAATTTTGTAATCAAATAAGTAAAATTTATAAGAAAAATGAGTTTTCCGGTAAGTTTTAAGATTTATTTATTTTTTAAATCTAAAAAATAAGAATGATAATTTTTTAAATAAAATATAACTCACCTGGAAAAAAAATTTCGGTAAGATGTGGAACCATAAAAACTCATAACTTATAAAAGACAAATTTCTCGTAAGATTTGAAATCATTTTCTCAGATTTGGTTCCAATTTAAATTAACTAGTTAAAATGTAAGTTGAAAAAAAAAATGAAATTGGTATGTCTAAAAAAAAAACCTACGGGAAGTTCCTGTAAAGTTGTTTACGGGAAATCTCTTTTTTCTTTTCTTTTCTTTTTAAAATTAAATTAATTCTTAATTTTTTTCTCTCCTAAGTTTATGTTAAGTCAGTTAGATTTTTTAGTCTAATTTGTTTTTTAAAAAAAAGCAAGAAACTTATAGCGAGAAGATTTCCCATAAAGTTGCTTAAAGAAAATCTTACCTTTTTTTTTTTTTTTTTTTTTTTTTAAATTTAAACTAATTCCAATTTTTTCTCTCCGACGTTTGAGTTAATTAGTTAGATTTTTTAGTCTAAATTTAAAAAAAAAATTAAAAAAGGTTAAAATATTATTTTGGTCCGACTTTATTCAATTTTAGTCCATGTAATTTTAAATGTCCAATTTTAGTTTCTTTGTATTTTTAATAATTCTTAAAATTTAGTTTTACTACTGGTTTATTATGGATTTTTTTTATTTTATTTTTTATTAGCATTTTAACTATAAATTTTAAAAACATATTAACATATTGTGTTTCTTTGCATGAAAATTATTATGATTATTTAATCAATTTCGATAAAAATTAATTTTAAGGGACTAAATTTAAGATTTAGTGAAAGTATAGAGGCTAAAATTGAACATTTGAGAGTACATGAACTAAAATTAGACAAATTTCAAACTACAGAAACCAAAATGATATTTAAAAAAAAAAAAAACTTAAAGTCTATTGAAGATTTCACATAAAGGTGCTACGGGAAACCTTTTTTCTTTTCTTTTTAAACTTAAATTAATTCCATTTTTTCTCTCCTAAATTTAAGTTTTTTTTAATTACCATTCTTATTTTTTAGATTTTAAAAAAATAAATCCTAAAACTTACAAGAAAATCCAATTTTCCATAAGATTTAGAAATGACAACTATTTATAGAATTTACAAGATATGAAAAAGTAAATCTAAGGAAAAGATAATGGAGAAATCTTTGGAAATAATATTTGGGGATATATAATTTATGGACATCCATATCTAATTCAAATATTTATAACACTCCCCTTAGATGTCCATAGTCCCTTAGATGTCCATAGTGTATAGAATATATGTCTCATTAAAACCTTATTAGTAAAAACCCAATGGGATAAAAACCTTATTCGTATACTTTAGTAACTGCCTCGTTAAAACCCAATGGGACAAAACCATAGTCAAGGAAAAAAGAGTGCAACCCATTTACTCTCCCTCGTGGAAACATCACTTGATACTCTTGGTTGTCACATACAAAAGTTGTGTTAATTCCTTAAATGTTGTTGCAGATAACACCTTCGTTAATAAGTCTCCCAAGTCGTCTTTTGAAGAAATTCGTTGAGTAGTGATATCGGTACTTTATGCTTTATCAATATAAGGCCACTATTGGCTTGCTTCGTACATCATCAAGATTATAACATGATTTAAAGTAGTTGTTATGATCTGCTTCATAAGCTGTCATAATATAAGAATTCTTCTCTCTGTACTAAGTAACATGTTTAAGATCTAGTTCTTATGGGTTAGATAAGTAACCTGCATCTTCACAATCAAATAGATCACAATTAGATTTATGAGAATAAAATAAATCCATGTAAACTAATTCTTAAATAAAAACATAACATACGTTTAACTCTATTCTAATATATTTCTTTGAAGAAATATTATAATTATGCTACGACAGGTAGCGCATAAACTATATAAGTGCACATATTTATTAAAATTATGGTTCTTCGGGACCTAAAGTTCTTCATTATCTTTCTAATATCAGATGTTAATAACTTTTTCACACCAAGTGAATGAATCATGGTAGGAATGTTCAATGGTGAAACTAGTTCATATAAGATCTTATATGTATAAATTGATGCAATTCCATCTGCTATTTGCAAGCTAAGGCAAAACTTATCATCTCAATTTATTTCTTAAGAAACTCTATTTGCCTTTGAAATCTCTTCAGGAGTTGATGCTCAAATAAATAATATATAGTAAATCTCAGGTTGTGATTTCTTTAATCATTCAGGGATATAATTATTAATAGATTCATATAAATATATAATGACTACATCCACAAGATGTATGTTAAATTTTTCATACACAACCAAATAAATTAGATATCTCATGGTATTGTATCCACCATAGAAGATTATGTCTCATTATAATCAATACCATTTCTTTGCGAGAATTATTGTGGAACTTGTCTCGCATTATATAATGTGACTTCATTCTATTTGTTTTTCTTACGAATATTCACTTGTATCCCACATGTTTGACATTCTCTAATGTTTGAACTACTAGTTCTCACGATTTGAAAAATAAGTTTATTTCTATTGGATTGTTTCTTTCCACAAAAGTCAATCCTTTCTATATCGCGACATTTTTCAATATATATCTGAGTATACTCATTTTCATAAATAATATCGTGAGCAACATTGTATGCAAAAATGTTGTCAACTTATTTAAGTATGATTCCATCTTTTTCTTGTCATGACATATTTTATCGAGATCTCTTTGTCATCCTCTTTTACTTCAAGATTCTTATGAGTACTCATATTAAGGATTTCTTCTGGAATATCCATATTCATAACTGAGTCATTTTGATCACTGACTGCCTTTTTTTTTCGAGGATCTTTATCTTTGGAACCCATGTATCTATCATGCTTCAGGCGTGTTAAAGACTTATTAATATTGACAACTTGTTGCATTGGGATATTAATTTTAGATGGTGTATTTGCAACCATTACATATAACTTGGTCACTTCCTTGCAACAGTAAATGTTGTTCTATAAATGCATCTAGCATTTGATTTGCAATATTTTGCAAATGAATTATCTTTTGAACTTCTAGTTCAAATTGATTTATATGATGATCAAAATGAGACAATACTTATACATTTCATTCAATTTCTTTTTCCAACTTCTTAATTCCTCCCCTAATGTTGGAAAATTTGTCTCATTAATGACAAATAGTAAATTGTGTAGTAAATATATCACCTATCAGGGGTCCAAAGATTGATGTGAAATCAATTACAACATATATTCATAACCTCTTTTTAGGACTCATTTTAATTGATCCATCATCATAATTGTTGTTGTGGAACAATTTAAACATTTAATACACATTTGCACACATAAATATATTTGGCTTCTAGCCATAAGCTCATAAGCTTATACATTGGCTTAGAGCATGCACAATAATATGATCTCATGCATATTTAGAACTTTGCTATTTGAACATAAGCTATAGGTTGTTCAACACTTCTCCCAATCAATTACCAAATGTTTGAGATGCAAACTCACTATATGTGTATGGTTTTAATAGAATAATTACTTATTTCCTTTACTAATATGATTCTGACCTCAATTATTAAATATTGCAACATTCACTTCAGGGAATGATATTAAATTATTTGGTCATAGAACATATGCTCAAATGTTTTATTCAACCTCAAAATATATTAGTTAAATATTCATCACAATGTTTCAAACTTTTTTTCTCAAATTGCTAATGCAAGAGCATAGCATGTTTGATGTATGAAAGTAATATATGCTTATTAATTTAAAATATGTGCAACTACATGTGCAATGTAAAAACAATGAGCACTAATTGATTTATGCAACTTCAGGTGTATTAAATCAAAATTAGGATGAGTAATTAACTATTATAACTTTCAAGCTTTCATAAGAGAATTCAATCAAATATGTATAATCACTATATATAAAATTTTAAAGTTTACAAAATTCACATGAAAATAATTTAAATATTCAACAATCAAATAAATTTCAATATTAGCATGAAAAATAAAATTTGACTGATTTAGATTAGTTCCCAGGTAGGGGTGTTCCTAGCTTAAATACCTCAGCCTAGCCAGAACAATCTTAGACACAGTTCCCTTAGAGTCGATTTTTATTTCTAATTATTAATCTTTTAATTAAAAGTTAATTAAAAGATTAATGAATCTAAGTGAATTATTTATATTATTAAAACAAATCTACCTTAAGAAATAACCTTTAATATCTTAAATATTAAAGATTTCAAATTAAAATTAAAGATAATCTTGGATATTTATTCTCAAATTTGAAAGATAGAATATAATATTTGTTAGAAACAATCTTAACAAATAAAAGATAATATTAATAGGAGAAAATGGTATCTTATTTAAAAGAAATTCAAATCTTAATAACAAATATGCAATCCAATTAAGGAAACAAATATCCTAATTTAATTTTCCACATATAACAATTATATTCAAAGATATATAAAATATAAACTAATTAAGAAAATATCTCAATCAAATCTTTCAAAGATAAGATTAAATTAAGATGCATGTATGCATAATTGATAGTCATAAGAGATAGAACAATTTAAATTTTCATAATTAAAATTCTAAACCGACTAAACTTCAAGATTTGATTCAATTAGGTTTAGTGGATCATCACACCTAATAGACATCCACATAATTAGGTTACGACAACCAATGCTTAGAATTAGTTGAACAATGTAAAACATATATCAAATGCATAAATAAAGTTAAATAGCAAAATTGACTAAACATATTTGATAGTTTTAAGAAATTGAAGACAAATTTAGTTTAAATTCAAGATATTATATCTTTCAATCTATTTTAGACATTCCAAAAATTAGGTTTCTAAAAACCCTAGATTTTACCAATAGCTTTGAAAAGTTGGCCAACAAAAAAACTCTTTTAGCCACTCAAGCACCCATATAATTCAAGTTTGATCATATATACTTATCCAACATAAATATGTTAGGTTGATATGCATGCACCCAAAATTTTTAAGAATGAATGCCATTCATAATAACACAATTTGATATCAAAAGATTTCTTCTTCATTAACTTCAAACTAAATTCGGTTGCAAATTTACAATTCAATGATTTTCATGTGTTAATCAAACCGCAAATCAAATACAAATTAATCAAATCAAACATATAACTAATGTTAAATATATTATAGCAATCAATTTGCAAACACATAAATCACATTAGTTTTAAAATCTAGTAACATGATTAGAACAAAGTACTCACATTCTTTGAACTTTAGTTTTAAATTACTCAATATATGTAGGGCGTTTAACATTATTGGTATTCCAATGAATCAATTCCAAAACCGTTCTGGAGTGAATCAACTCCAAAACTAATCTTTAAAGTGGTAGAGTCTTATAAAACAAGAGAATAAAGAACAAAATAGGAAGAAGAGAAAGTAGAGACTGACCACTATTTATAGAGTTTACAAGATATGAAAAAGTAAATTAAATAGATGGAGAAGATAATGGGAAGATCTTTGGAAATAATATTTGGGAATATATAATCTATGTACATCTATATCTAATTTAAATATTTATAACCGTTACAAATCTTAAAGAGAAATTGTTTTTCATAACTTATAAGTTTTTTTTTTAATTACCTTAAAATTTATAGGAAAACCATATCATATGAATTTGGTTTCAAATTTTATAAGGAAGTTTTAAGTTTTTTTTTAAAAAAAAATTAAAGGAAAAGAAATTAAAACTAAAACAAGCCTCACAAAAAAATGTTCCAAATCTTATAAGAAGTTCATTTGGGTGAGAAAATTTGTGTTAGGTAAAAGTAAAATAAAAAATGGGAGGTATTTGAATGAGAGATAAAATAATATTTTCATTGTGTAGGAC
Organism: Lagenaria siceraria; assembly: GCA_002890555.2. Taxonomy (NCBI): domain Eukaryota; kingdom Viridiplantae; phylum Streptophyta; class Magnoliopsida; order Cucurbitales; family Cucurbitaceae; genus Lagenaria; species Lagenaria siceraria. Next base: position 18,524,500 of record CM016488.1, read on the forward strand.
CTTTCACTCAAAATCTGAAAAAAAAAAAATAGAAAAAGAAGTTTTTAAAAAATAGGTTAGTTTTGTGAGTTGTTTTTAAATATAGAAAAATAAGTTAAACTATTTACAAATATAGAAAAATTTCACTGTCGCTAATAAACAATAAAATTTTTCTACATTGGTAAATAGTTTGATTTTTTTTTTGTTTATAATAATTTCCCATAGTCTTGTCCATAAAAAACTTTTTAGTTTATAATTTCTGTTTTCGGGTTAATTAGGAAATGTGGGTAGTTTTAAGAAAAAAATGGTAAAAAAGGGTGGTTTTAAAATTATTTAGGAAAATATGGTAATTTTTTTTTGTCTTTTAGTGAAAATTCTCCTTGAAAGTTGGAATGTGACCCACATGATGAAGAAAATGCCATTATTTTGATTTCTTTTATTTTTTTTACAAATTAATTTACTTTATTTTTGTTTAAGGAAATATAATATCACTTTTTTTTATCATTGTTATTTTATTATATCATATAATTTTCTTTCATTTTTTTAGCAATATTAATTTAATTTAAAAAATATTACATATTTAATCATTTTATTTGTAAAATAATAAATTATTAAATATAAATGAATAATACCACCATTTTTTTAATCTTACATCATATTGTAGTTTATTTTAAAGCACGAAAAATTGTAATAGATAGCAAAATCAAGGAAAAAAAAATCTAAACATATAGCACTTCTTTAAAATGTTTGCAAATATGGCAAATGTTGACAAGTCACTTTTGAATTTTTTTTAAACTTTTAAATTCGTCCTTGTTCTTATGTTAGGGAGCACATGTTTCCATCTTATTCTTTTTTTTCTTTTTTTGGTTGTTGCAGTCTTCGATTTCCTTATACTCGCTCATATTATACCATTCTTTTTTTCTCCTCTTCATCTTCAACTTTTCCTACTTGAATCATGAAAGTTCAAGCTAATTCTTAATTAATTTTTTTCAAAATTACAAGTTTTCCCTTATTCTTCTTATTCCTCCTCATTCACGCAAATATTAAAATTGTCAAAACCCAAAAGATCAACAAGATATATTGATTGAGATTAATTTTAATTTGATCCTTCATTAGGAACATATAATCATTATTGATTATTTATAATCAATTAATTATTTATTATGATTAATTTTTATTACTTCATTCATTATTAATATATCATATTTATATAAAAAATTAGTATTCTTTATTAACATATCATATTTTATTTGTTTGTTTCACTTTTTATATAATCTATTGTTTATTAAAATATATTTTCTTATATTATTTAATTAATATTAAAATTACTAGTGTTGAACTTAATTAATTATAAAAATGATTAAATAATATATTATAATTAATATGATGCTCATTAAATACATTAATTGGTTAATTTCAATTATTACTCAATTTTTAAATATTTGTAATTAAGGTTATTATTGATTTTTAACTAATTATTTTTTATCAATGTACTGAATGATGTCTATTGTTTAATTAATTAATCTATTACAATTATATAAGATTGTCATGCTTAATTTTATAAATCTTTAAACCAAACGATCCCTAACAGTTATGTTATCTAAAGGACTAAAATTGAGCATTATTGAAATCTCAAAAACAAAAGTGTTAGATTTTGAAGCATATGAACCAAATAGAAACTAAATCCAAATCTAAGAAACCAAAAGGTATTTTTTCGAAAAATATAACTATCCACTAATTTTACTTAGAAGGATTAGCAATATATTAGAAAAAATTAGAACTTTTGATATTTCCACGTAGCAAGGTTTTAGAATTTTACTTATCTATGTAATAAATTTATTTTACTATATCATATTGTAGTTTTCTTTTTAAATATTACCTAGTTCACAAATTTAGTAAAATAAAACTACAATAAAAAAAATTGTGGTATTATCTTTATCCATAGATAATAGTTTATTATTTTACCAATAAAATGATTAAATATGTAATATTTTTTTAATTAAATTCAATAAGATAATAATTATAAAAAAATGGTATTATATTTCCTTAAAATGTTAAAGAAGATGAATTTGTAAAAAAAAAAATCACAATAATTATCATTTTCTTCGTTATGTGGATCCCATTTTAACTTTCAAGAAGAGTTCTGACAAAAAAAACTATCCTACTTTCTTAAATAATTTTAAAACCACCCCTTTTCACCAATTTTTTTCTTAAAACCACCCTCATTTTCTAATTCACCCATAATTTCCCTTCAATCATGACCATCATGAAAATGGTAAAAGAAAAAAAAAAAGCAAAAATATTTTATCGAAATTGAAAATAATTTATTTGTGTCTTGTTCGTTTTAACATTTCATTCATCAAGCTTGTTGCTGTTGAAGGGATCAAAGTTTCTTAGGGTCAACGAATCAGCCACCAAACTCCGTCTTCCCAATGGAAGAATTGGAGAACAATTGATGAAATCGAAGACAAAGAGAAGTCGAATGCTTCAACAAATTCAAAAGCCCTTTCAATGGAGTCACTAGCAACGCATCTCTCCGCCTCCCTCTTCCTCGTTCCCATTGGCCTTCGTCGGCTCCTCTGTTCTTCCTCAATCTTCCTCAACAACCCATCTCTTTACCGATCAAGAACCTGGTACTTATCAGAACCCAAATGGAAGAATTTCGATTTATATTCCCTCATCCTCCTCCTCCCCATCGCCGCCTTCTCTGAAATTTTCCTTTTCCTCGCATTTTCCGGAAACCCCACTTATAGATTCGCCTTCTCCCAGCAGTCAGTGGCCATTTTCTTCTTCTGGGCACTCGCCATTCTCATCATTTTGCGGGAATATGTCGACCCTCTTCTTGTAAGTGAGAGTTTCATCTTCGTTTTCGCTGGAATCGCGTTTCTTGTTGAGTATTCTGTGATTGGCAAGGGGATTACTGGTCTTGGTGGCGCTTTTTATCACATTTCTGAAGGATTAACCCTTCTTTGCGCTTGTTCCTGCTTTTATTTGTCTATGAAACCATCTGCATTTTTCGCTGAATTTCTACTTTCATCTGGTTTAACGTTTAAGGGTACATGGTTGTTCCAAGTTGGGTTGTCTTTGTATACCAATGCATTTGCTTTGAAGGGTTGTCGTGCAATGTTGGTCTTGCCTGCTCCTGGAGATGCTTTTGTACATTGTGACCTTGAGGAAGATGGTCTGCGGGGCATTGCTTTGATGAATCTAATTTTCATTGGCCATGCATTTTTAGTTTTGATCTTGGGTTTAGGTTTGATTGGCTTACTATCCAACAACAGGAAATTGAGGTTCGGTGAGGGGAATGGCCCATTGTTGGCTGAGCTTGGACCAGAGACTATGTTGATTCGTTCATCCCCTGAGATTGAAATGGAGTGAAGCTGTATGGCTTCTCATTCTTGACTGTATCTTTATACCAAATATGTCATTATAGTGAAGAAAAAATGATTTGTTCATTCATATTTTGCTTTTGGCGTACAGTAAATGTTCATAAGTTCTTTTTTTTTCCCCCCTATCTTCCTTTTGTAGTTTTGATCAATAGAGAACTAAAGTAGATTAGTTTACCTTGTAGTTCATTATGTCCAAGAGTTTCCTTTCTTGATCTTTCAACTTTTTGGCCAAATTATATGCTTTCATGTGACGCTGTTTTTCTCTATCTCTATCTATAAAACTTGCAATTTATCTCCATTAGGCACAATAACCACTATAAACGTTGATTTTGTCTGTGCCTTGTGAGTGTGACTGTATGCGGGATTATGGTTTTGGCGGGCAGTTTAGTATGAAGAAAGTGTTCATCTGGCTATCGGCATGTAACGATGGCCTCTGATGGATAGCTGCAATTGTTTCTGCTGTGTTACTTTTGTTTCTAAAAAGGCATGTTGTTGCTTAAGGTATGATGAGAGGAACAAGGTGTTCCTCAACAAATGTGTTGGTAAATTTGAATTTAAAGGGCTAGATTATTTTTATTTTTTGGCATGTGGACAAGACTTCCTTTAGTAGCCTAATCACTGGGGTTGGGGCTGGGGCTGGTATCTTCTAACACAATATGTTCTCCTTGGAATTTGTATCTTTCATTATATTCTTTTCCTTTCCCAGTTCCCACCATGTACCTAAACAATTGTTTGTATGTTGTGTAGCTAGGAGTAGATAACTGCTGGCCAATATTAGTTTACCTAGAACTAGCAGCTTTATCACAGAATACTCCATCTTAGCAGGAACTTCCCAAAGAAATAGCTTAGTAGCCACACAAGCTGCATATGGGTATGATTTTAGGCATGATGCATTCCCGTTGGCTACATGTCACGAATGCAAAGCAGAGAATAGGAGGTATAACCAATTTAGTATGTTGTCTTTGCTGTAAAAGGAAATTTGTCCTAAGCTTTTTCCATATCCGAAGATTTTATCTCTCACTTCATCCAAATAGTTTGATTTGAGGAGACATGGCCCTGATTTGTTGCTCTTTACTTAAATGGTTTTCTAAGAAGACGAAAACTGCATTGCTCGTGCTAGCCAATGTTTTATAACTATAAACTCAATGTTTTGAGTTGCGAATAATATTTCTGGAATTTATTTTCAAAAGTAGAATAAAAGAAATCTTGTACTTCTCAAAGTTGTGTTTGATGAGAAACTCGGTTGATCAAAATCATTGTGGCTGATCACGCTAACTAACAGAATAATAGTAAAGATTGCAAGTCTTGTAATGCTTCTCGAATCATTGTTTGCACAGTTATGGGGATAGTTTGAACTGTGATAGCCTCCTTTCGAACTCTTCCTTAGTTCTATACTTTGATGCATTGGTTGTGCTTCATTGCTTGGTGTTCACATGTTGTGTTTTATGTAGACTTTTGGTAATAAAATTTGTTCGCTGCATACTTTAGTTGCCATTTTTTAAGTCAAAGATCAGATGAGGAACAAGTAACCAAAAGTTTTCTCAAGGAGATGCCTGTTTTGTTCTGTACTCCATCGTCATTTGGGTACTATACCCTGGATATTGTATCCTTCAAATTTGCTAATCTCACCAATTATTTAAACTCAAACTTATGAAACTCACTTTTTATATGTCATATGCTCACGTTTATAAAAATACATGGATAACCAAGATTTATGTCAATAAGACAAATCTTCAACATGTTATTTGCTTAAAAAATAATGTTGTTCGCATTATCTTGTGGAAACAGCATGCATAAACAGCAGAAACATAAACTTGCATCTTCACGAATTAACAAACTTTCCAAACAACACCATGTGCCACAAAGTCATAATGGATCCTTTTTTAGAAAAAAAAACAAAAAACAAAAAATCTTCTACACAAACCAGCAATCCAAGAAGTTTGATTGATCGACGCCACGTTTTTCTTTCATTCTGTGTTTCTCTTTGCTACACAAAAGATAAGAGAAAGAGATTCTTCAGCCTTTATTGTTTTCATGAAGTTGATTGTGTTGTAGCTTCTTTTCTGACTAGCCTAATTTATGCAGTTCTGACCAACCAATCTGAGAGGCTTGAATGCACCAGATCATTTTCTTGCATTTGAGTATCAGGTAAGCACAAATTTGATCTTGACTTCAATGGTGGTTGAATTGAACTTGTGTTTGAACTGAAAATTACTGGAGAACTTTCCTGCTTTGATGTCTTAATCTTGTTTTGCATCTGATGCTTAGTGATTGACCCTGCTTGTGCTTTAGCTGTCCTCCATTGAGTAAGATTTTCTATTGGTTTTAGAACAGAATGAACTTGCTGGCTCCTGTCTTCAATACTACTAGTTTCCAGTTCACATGATTTAAATTCATCATTGTTCTCATCATGATTTTCATCAATTTCACTATCATCCAAATCACTCTCACCATCTCCAGAATCCTCTTTTTCATCATCATAACTATCCTCAAAATTCTGGTATCTGTGGTTTTGAGGGTAATTTCCTGAATTGGAGGCTGTAAATGCATTGTTTGGGAGTGGAGTGGAATCAATTCTAGCTGTTGTTTCTTGGCAATGTTCTTCAGTTTTTACCTCTTCATCACTCTCTAGGAAATAGTGATCATCTGGGACAGGTTCATAGCTCTGGACGTTTAGATTAAAGCTAACTTTCTTCCTGATTTTGACCCCAGGCTGCTCCTTAGCTCTATCCCTGAAAAGGAAATAGGATCTGCATCAAATGGTAAAGGGAAACAAAGTTGAACAAAACCCAATTTTGAAAATCGACAACCGCACCAATTTGAGTGTAGTTCGACTTCAACTATAAAAGGTCAGATGTTCGAATCTTCAACTTTTGTTGAATCAAAAAGAAAGAAGAAAGAGGAAGTTGAAAACCACTCATCACCTACCTTGGTTTAGAATTTTGAATCTCAGGTTTCTCGTGGTTATCACATGTTGTAATTCGGGAGGAATCTAAAGGCTCATAGCTTAGATGTATCTATCAAAGGATTTAGATAGACAACATTGTAAGGAATCATCAATACATACATACAAATGAAGTATAGATTTATAGAGTTGAGGCTATTACTTGGTTGGCAATTGTGACTCCATTGGCCGGTGGTCGGCGTTTCTTTCGATGCTTATGAAACCCGAAACAAGCAAGAAAACACCCCATCCAGAACCTGTAGAAGCTGAGGAATGGTTGGTGAAGTTACATCCAGGCAAGAAGGGGAAAGAAAATGTTGAGTTTTAAAAGACTCATTTGGCTCCAAAGTAGTTTGAAAAAAGTTAAGAATAACGTTGGTGTAATGAATGCAGGGCCAAGCAAGTGGGTCTGTGAGCACTTTTGTTAGAGAGAGAAAAATTCAAAAAATTTCTCAGCATTTGCTTTTCAGCTCCTAATATTGCTTTTTTTTGTAGCCAATAGAGAAATAACAATGGTTTTTTTTTTTTTTAAATAATATTTATTTATTCTTCAATATAAGTAAAGGACTTGAATGTCATTTTTGTCTTCTCTTATCTCTTTTTCTTTTCAATTTTCAAGTGTCTTGTTGTCTTTTTAATTGATATTTTTGTCTTCTGTCATGAGAAGAATGGGTATCCCAAGCCTATATTATAGTTGGTCATTGGCATTTTAAACCCTCCACAATAATTAATCTATGAAAATTTAATTGGTTTATTTACCTTTTTTTCGTTTTTAACTATAAATAATTAATTTTAAATTTAGTATAAAATGAAATAATCTCGATAAATTTCACTTTAGATGCCAAAGTTCGTTTAGTAATTGATACGTATCTCCCCTTAACCATGCAATTGTTGGACTAAAAAAAATCCATATATATGAGTTGTTTTCAAATATAGAAAAATGAGTCAATATTTACAAAAAAAAAAAAATAAATAAAAGTCTATTGTAAGGTATTAGTGATAGACAATGAAATTTTTATATATTTATAAATAGTTTGATATCTTTTTTATTTTTAATAATTTTTCTATATATATTCTCATAAAAAATGTATTTATTAGGTTAAAAAAAAATTAGATTAAATCTTTACCATCTTGTTCTTACATATCAAATCCAATCACTCTTTATTGTATTTTTAAGTTGTCAATTTTTTTTTTTTATTATTTCATATTTATAGAAACCTTTTCTTCCTATCTGATGAAGATAAAGACTAGAGGATAGAAAAAATTTCAAACATCTAACTTCGATGGTTGGCCAAAGCGAGCATAGTTTAACTAACATATGAATGTGTTAATGACCAAAAGGTCTGTAATTTAAATCTCACTACTCTATTGTACTAAAAAAAAATTTATGATGACAAATATTAATGCATTAATTTTGAAAGTTAACCAAACATGCAAATAGAACATATTTGAAAAAGTGATAATTAATTGCATGGAGTTTGGTAAAGTACTAAAACTAATTATAGTGCAATATTTGTTAGCCATGGTTGCCAACCGAAGTAGGTTAAATCATATACTTCAATCAAGAGGTTAGAGTTTGAGTCTCCCGCAAGAGATAAAAGTTTAATAGCCATTGTCAAATTTGTACACGATGAACTCATTTTGATCTAACAATTAACATGTATTTATTTTTGTTCAAACAAAAATAGAAATTTCTTTTAACCAAGAATATATATTATACTAAAAAAAAATTAAATTTAGGAAAAAATGCACTTTTGGTCCATGAGGTTTGAAGCTAATGTCTATTTGATCCCTAAAGTTTCAAAATATGCACTTTAGTCCCTCATATTTGCAAAATGCCTTAAATGGTACTGACTTAACTTTAAGTTAATGGAACGCTTATTGGATTGTTATGTGCTGACATGAATATAAATATATTGATGACATGTAAATTGTATTGGATTAGTTGGAAAATTAATTAAAATTAATTTTGAAAAATAAAGTAAAGTTAGTTGAATTAAAATAATACTCTCTCTAAAGAAGGTGTACCAACATACTGCCGTTAGCCATCGCGTCACTATTAAATGACCAATGTCCCCTCGCCCGCAGATGGACGGGCAATGGTGGAAACAACTATTAAGGGAGGTGGATGGCAAACAAGAGACGGCGACCGCCGACATACCTTCTTCAAAACTTCGCAGACACCTAGGGCACATATATGGAGGGGGTATCGTTTTATGCTTTTAAATATTTTAATTTAAATAACTTTTCTTTATTTTTTTAATGAATTTTCAAACTAATCCAATACAATTTACATGTCATCAAATACAATTAATATCCATGTCAGCATATAAAGGTCCAGTAAGCATTCCGTTAACTTAAAGTTAAGTCAAAGACCATTTAGAAGCATTTTGCAAACGTGAAGGACTAAGGTGTATGTTTTGAAACTTTAGAGATCGAATAGATATGAACCTCAATTCTCATGAACTAAAAGTGCATTTTGCCCATTAATTAGTAATCTCTTACACATTTATCATCAAGTGTCTCTAAGAAGACAAAAAAGAATAACAAAGACAAATGAATGACAACTAAAACCTTGTAATAACTTTATACAGTGACCAAAATAATCTATCCTTTTATAAAGGAAAAAATAAATTACCACACAATTACAAAGATTGAGGATCGAATCTCTGACCTTTAAGGAAGAAAACCATGCTAATTGCTGTACAGTTAAGCTTATTTGGACTAATCAATCAATTTTAATAAGTCAATAAATAAGAATTAGATATAATAACACTTTAAAAAAAAGATAGAAACATAGTTTCAAATATTCATTGCTTTTGAATTTAATATATGAAATAGAAATAATATTAAAAAATGATATTCACATTTTTTATAAATAAAAAAGAATATATATAAAGATTTATTAATTATGAGAGTGTGTCAATAATTGGTCTCCAATATAAAGTCCCATTAGATTCCATCCCAACACCATTGGCCTTCTATCTCTCTCTCTCTCGTGCCAATCACGTGACTAACCACCCTGTTCATTGCTCAACTCCGAAAAGAGAATCCAGACCGTTCATTTGACTTTCTTGCATCGAAACAAATCCGACCATCCCATGATGAAAGCAATCCTGACCGTTCAAATGGCATACCTTCCACTCTCTGAAACCCTACTCCTTCAGCGAAAAGCACTCTTTTTTATTACCCTCAGATTCACCAAAACGCTCTCTCTCTCTCTCTCTCTCCCTCCCTCCTCCTTTCTCTCTCTTTCTTTCTTCAAGCCCCAGTCGGCTACAAACCCTCTTCCGAAATCCATAACCCAGAATCGAAATTTCAATTTTCAGACAGGGAAAAGGAAAGACAAGCCGAATCGGTTTCTCCATTCATTTGGGGTTTATTGAGAAGAGAAAAGAGGGAAAAAAGGGGCAATGGACTCGGATCAGGGGAAGCTTTTTATTGGTGGGATTTCATGGGAGACCTCCGAGGATAAGCTAAAGGACTACTTTAGCAACTATGGTGAAGTTATGCATACGGTCGTTATGAGGGATAAGATCACTAGCAGACCTAGAGGGTTTGGCTTTGTTGTCTTTGCAGATCCCTCTGTTCTCGATCGAGTTCTCCAGGATAAGCACACTATCGATGGTAAAACGGTGCGTCAGAATCGTTTTTCTCTTTTCTTCTTTCGATATGTGGAGTTTTCGCCTTTTTGGTTTTTGATAATTACCATGTGGGTTCCTTTGATTTGGCCTTCTTTATTTTAATTATCATTATGATGACTCTGGTTGGTGGATACAACTCATTTGAGTTGTTGGGGGTTTTTGATTCCACAATGACACTAAATAGTTTTCTTTCGGGTGTCAAATATCTGATGTTTATTGGTTTTTTAGGGTAGATTGTATTGATGCATCTTCACCTTCCTGTTGAACTTTTGGTTCATGTGTTGTCTTTTCTGTGCCTGTTGTTTTTGTTGACATATCTGTTTATTTGGTGCTTTATTTTTTCATGAGGCGAGACGTTGAGAAAAGGGTCGGTTGTATTCTGTAATTTCATTTCAACAGTTTATGTTTTCACTATGATCTACTAGAACAAATCGTATTTCGTATTTTGTGTCTTTCCTCTTGATAGCTAATTGTAAAGTATAGACTTGGAATATTAGAAATGGGTTGCAATGAATCTGTTGACTTCAACTGTTAAGTATGTCTCAGTTTTTCTTTGGTTAATGTTATTTGTTTTTTCGGAGATGAAAGTTTATTAGATCATTATTATTCACAAATCAGACTGTTGCTGAAACTGTTTTCCACTTTTATTATCTTATCTTCTGAAAATATTTTTAACTTTATGTATTCAAATTTTTTTAGTTACTTTTTAGCATTTGTAATTTATATTCTTTTATAGGTTGAGGCCAAGAGGGCCTTATCACGGGAGGAACAGCAGACCCCTGCCAGAGCAAGCAATTCTAATGCTACTAGAAACTCTGGCGGCGGTGGTGGTGGAAACATGAGAACCAAAAAAATTTTTGTTGGGGGATTGCCTCCAACATTGACTGAAGAAGGATTTAAAGAGTACTTTGAGGCTTATGGCCATGTAACTGATGTAGTAGTCATGTATGATCAAAATACTAGACGTCCACGGGGATTTGGATTTATATCTTTTGATACTGAAGAAGCTGTTGACAGAGTTTTGCACAAGACATTTCATGATTTGAATGGTAAACAAGTAGAAGTTAAGCGTGCCCTTCCCAAAGATGCCAATCCAGGTGCAGGTGGCCGTTCAATGGGTGGTGGTGCTGGTAGTGGTGGTTATCAAAGTTATGGGTCATCTGGTGGTGTCAATTCAAATTCTTATGATAATCGTATGGATTCCAATAGGTACATGCAATCTCAGGGCTCTAGTGGAGGTTTCCCACCTTATGGTTCCTCTGGATATAATAATCCTGGGTATGGGTATGGTTCATCAAACAATGGTATGGGATATGGTGGTTATGGAAATTACAGTGGTTCAAATACTGGGTATGGTGCCCCTGCAGCAGTAGCCTATGGTAACCCAAATGTCGCCAATGCTGGTTACGGGAGTGGTCCTCAAGGTGGACCTAGAAGTTCATGGTCAGGTCAAGCTCCCTCTGGGTATGGAGCCATGGGTTATGGGAATGCTGCTCCTTGGGGTGGTGCTCCTGGGGCCAATGCTGGAGCTGGCAGTGGAGGACCTGGATCTGCACCCACAGGTCATTCTCCTGGTGGAGCTGCTGCTGGGTATGGCAATCAGGGTTATGGATATGGTGGGTTTGGGAATCAAGGTTATGGTTATGGTGGAGGTGATGGCTCGTATGGGAGTCAATCTGGTTATGGTACAACCGGAGGACGATCTGGTAGTGCCTCAAATAACAATGTTGGGGGTGGTCCAAGTGGGGGAGAAATACAGGGGAACAATGCTTACATGGGTAATGGCTATGGGGATGCTAATGGAAACACTGGTTATGGAAATGCTGCATGGAGATCTGATGGAGGACAAGTAGGTTATACAGGTGGTTATGCCGGTGGACAAGCTCGACAAGCCCAACAACAGTAATTTGATGATCAAAAGTGAACTGGATTTTGCCAAGTTCTGTGTATCCCTGTTTGTTTTATGAGAATTGAGATCGATGTTTTCCAGTTGCTTATTAAAAAAAGTTTTCTTGTTGCTGACTGAAGCAGTGGCCCAATTTGGAACACAATGAGCCTGGTGGGGTTGCTTGAATCCAAGTAGCTTGCAGTATTAATTTTTCTAGTCTAAAATAAGTAGCTGTTTTAGAAGTTTACTTGATGCTTCAGTTATTTAGTATTTTGTTGCCGAACGTAGTTAAATTTGATCTCTTTATGAATGTCTATTTAGCTGTCTGGAATCAATTTTCATCTTTTCACATTGTTTGAGCTGTAACGATTTGTAGTCCTTTCCCATTATCAGTGGTTTGATAGCTAATACTTATATTCAGATATTTTATGTTTCCTTTTGTTCTCTGTTCATCAGGCGTAGATGGTATGAAGAATTAGGTGATAGATGTTTCATTCTTTAACTTACATTTGAAGTAGGAATACAAAAGGTGTAGTGTAGAGAGAGTTGTAGTGATAGATGATAGTGTTGGAGCCCTCGCTATTGGGTCGATCACTTCGTATGGCTAGACCTAATCGTAGTCGTAGTTGGCTCTTTAACAATGGCATAATCATTTTCCCCCTCTATTTGCCCTTGTGTTACAGGAGGGATGCCCGGAGTTGTAAAAGTGGAGTCAAGAGAGTCCACTCATGGCTGAACACAGGCTTCGTAATGAAGGACCGTGTTGGGGATGTGTGTGTTCAGCATTTATGGAACTCGAGGATCTTTAATCGGTTGAAAAATGGATTTACCCCCGGAACTGAATATGTTCTCCTGCGAGGCCTTGCCAGCACTATCAAGTATTCCAAATCTCTGGCATTGCAAGTCATGAGTTTATAGTAAATCTTCTCAAGGTAGTTGAATCCGTACCTTCAAGATTTGGTTATGTAGGATTCTTGGTATTAATTATGAGTAGGTATTGATTTGAGGTTCTTTGTTGAAACAGATTCCAATTAAGTTTTAGAGTTAATAAAGTAAAACTTCATAGCCATTTCTCCTGTCAATTAGCTAATAGTAGTCTATGTAGCTTATAGCCTAAATAGAATGCTTGTGCTTTTACCTTTTCCTGTTGGTAAAGTAGCGATTGGTTCAATATATTCCTTTGCTATTTTGCTTGAAGGTCGACGTTTCGTCGTAAAGAACTTGGTTTTAGAACAGCGATTAGGTGATGATTGATATTCTTTTTGCTGCTCTGTTGAAGATTTTAACTGATTTATGATGCGGTCGGGGCCGATAATGAATTATATCTTTTTATTCTAGATGCTATTTCTTTTTATGTGCTTATCTTGTTGGAAGAAAAGTGAAAGCATATTTTGAACTTGCAACTTTTTCTTTGGAATTTTGATTGAGAAGTCTCAAATGAGTATGGTGATTTTGTTGTTTGTTTCATTGCAATCATGAACTTTTAAGGTCGAATCATTTATTTTTCTAAGGAGAATTGATTTGGCTTCAAAAATTGTGTTTTGAGTAGCGTCCATCATACCTACTTTAAGCAGAGATTGCAAATAAGTATCATTGATTTTTGTATACGAGCAAACAAACCTATATATCATCTTGTAGTGGTTTTGAAACATCAAATTAGCATTTAATACTAAAACTATTGGAATTATTATTATTATTTTTTTAAAAGTTTTTTATTATATGGATTGGGAGAATCATCTTTGATCTCGTGGTCAATAACAAGTTCTATGTTAGTTGAGTTGAATGATCATGTTGGCAATAGTAACAAGTTCTATGTTAGTTGAGTTGAATGATCATGTTGGCAATAGCATTGGTATGTTCTTATGTTGAATTCAAAGGTAATGTTTTTTGTGAATGATTATATAAAAAATCATATAGTATTTATTTGTATTTGTAATATATTTCATGAAATTTATATGATATATCAAGGATACTAATTCATTTGAGTACGTATTAATCCGTCTCTAATATAAATTTCAAATTCAATCTCGTTCTTCTAGTTCAACAATGGCAAATATGTGAGATCAAACCAATGAAAGAATTTCTCAGGTTTTATTTTATTTTATTTTAATTTTTAAATTTTATCTTAAAGCAATCTACTATCACTGAATTTCAATAGAAATAGGATCAACAAGAGGGTTGTCCCGTGAGATTAGTCGAGGTGCGCGTAAGCTGACTCGGACACTCACGGATACAAAAAAAAAAAAAAAAAAAAATAGAAATGGGATCAAAAGTTACAATGAAATCTTGAATTTGATGCATGTACTTTTGAAGGTGTCTACTAAAGTTTGCTTTTCTGAAGCTGAATTATTTGACAAATACAATTGACGAAGAGAGTTTGTGTCAATAGCAAAGGTCAGTACTTATGCCTAAAAAGAAGAAGAAAGTCAGAACAACAACTATTCATTGACCAAAATGGAAAAAATGTCAGATAAACTTTTAAGCTTAAAGAATGATCAATCCAATTTAATAAGCTGAGGGTATTCCTTGGTATGGATTGCTGAATGCTGCTACGTTACCCGGCCTTGAATATACAATCTGTCATCAAATTCAATTACGACTTACTGCTCAATGCCAATGCCAATACCAATTATATATGTATATAGTCATTGAACTTGAGTAATTTCTCACTGGATTAAATTGATGAAATTCTTGGACATAGATGTTTAAACTTTTCATTATCTTAGATATCGTGAATAAAATTATACAAGAAACATGCATGGTTTGATGTACGTACCTGGTAATTGCCAAGAGTGCGAGATTTAAAACCAGCAGCACAGTAGTCAAAATAATATTCCCAAGTCCGTATAAAACTTTCATCAAACCCAAGTTGAAGAATTTTGCTGAAATAAAGAATTAATAGTTTATTTGAGATTGAACTTTAGTTTGACGAACAATTGATGGTAATGAATCTCCTGAATAATTTTTTTTTACCTCTTATTCTCTAGGAAATTCTTTCTCCAACACCTCAAAGTCTGATGGTAATGAATCCCAATGTTCTCCAAATGTTCCACACTGCAATAGAAATGTTCTTTGTGTCTAACATGAAGGAAAAAAAAGGAGAGAAAATCACTATGAATCTTCTAAAAAGTTATAAAAGCTTTATTTACCAGAGTCTTGATGCATTAGTCATGGCTGTTGTTAATCTACTTAAGCATGGTAAGCATCCTCCTGGAAATATATATTCTTTTATAAAGTCTGAACTTAGTCGGTATTCGTCGTAACGCTCATCGGGTATCGATATGAACTAATAAAGAATCAAAATTAGTACAAGGACCAAAGATATGTTAGCATTAACTTTTTCATATATAGAGTTACTAGATCCATGTAAATGCCTATAACAATTAAGGCGTCCAACCTGTAGAACAAAAACGCCATTTTCTGCTAATACTGATTCACATGAACCAAAAAAGTCTTCCATGAATTCATGGCCTACAGCTTCAATCATCTCACTAAAACAAAAGAAAATCTGAATTGTCAATAGTACTAAATCATACATATGACAAATAAATTATCTTTCATATTATCAAACTCACCATGATATAATCCTGTCATATTTTTCAGTACTAGGCAATTTTCGATAGTCACAAAGAAGAAACCTAATGCGATCCTAGAAGCAAAGTGAAAATTAGATATAAGTAACACACCATACCATAGATAATATTTCCATTAATAATGGTTGGGAAGAATGATAACAAGATAAAGTTGTACCTGAAGGTTGACATCTCTAACTCTCTTCTCAGCATATTTTAGTTGTTCCTCAGATAAAGTAATACCAGTATAACGACATCCGGTTTGCTTGACAATTTCGATAGCTAAGCTACCCCAACCACACCCAATTTCCAATACTTGATGGTTTTTATTGATTCTTGCCTAAGAATTAAGATACAAAAAAAATTGCATGGTTAATGAGAGAATGAAAACAATTTCTTTAAGTGCAGTCTCAATTTTAGCTAAAAGAATCACCTTTTCAATGAGAAGAGAGATTTTTCTCATTTGTGCAACCTTTAAATCTTCATTCTCTCTCTATTAACAAGAACAAGATAAAAAAGTAAAACATACTTCCAACAATGTATCGTCAAAAAGTGGAGAGAGAATGGTTTTGTAAACAAACCTTAAAGATGGCACATGAGTATGTCATTGTATCATCCAAGAAAAGAGAAAAGAGTTCATTGCTCTGGATGGAATACAAAGGAGCCAGATGTCTTTCAGTCATAACAGAAAAATGATGCAAACTAACAAGAAAATTTGAGCTTTTTTCTGTATGTTAATAAATTTAGAATGACTAAAAGAATCGAAAAATATCAAATGAAGGATCAAGAAACTCAATCTTTCTACCATCTACAGATAAATGGATTTTCTTATCTAGCTTTCTTAAAAAGGAAGAAAAATAGAATTGGCAAAACGAGTCATTGAAATCTATTGAATACCAGGTCATAATGACGAGAGATGTTCCTCCGAGCTTGAGTGAGAGTGTTTTGCCTTGAAGCATGCTGAAAAAAATACTTTGCAGATGCAATACAAGCAGTAAATAGTGGGGGTGTCCACCATCCCCTGAAAAATATAAGTAAAAGTTTAGTTTAAAAAAATGAGAGAGAATAATAAGCATATCTCCCCATTATTTATACCTTTTCTTCTTTAGTTTTGCAATGGAAGAATTTGTATCTCTGCTAGCAATAATAATCTGCAAAAGAAATCAGAATGATGGAGTCTAGGCAAATTACTGTGAGGATAAAATATTTTGAGTTCAAATATAGATAAGCTTACCGAGAAAAAATTTAGAAGACCTTCATCTTTATCAACAAAAGAAAAGTCTCCATTGATATATGCATCAGCAAGGCCTAAGTCAGCTCGTGTCATAATCTGCCAAAATGAATTCATAAGAATTTGGAAATAAAGAAGAGACTTCATGGAGAATGAGCTCCAATCAATCATTTTCTTTGTCAAACTTCATCAGTACAGTTTAGATATACGTAAATTGAGACCCTAAACCTTACATGAAGATCTTATTCATTGTGAACTGAGCAGACGTTAGAATTACATACCTTCCAATAAAATTGGGGGCTGTGAACTTTGACAGCAACCTTTGGAAGGCAATTTTTATCTGTTCCCTCAAAGGTAAATATTGTGCCCCCTTCTTCCATTAAACTGCGTTATTACAATTGAAAGAAAAGAAAAGAAAAAAAAAAGCATATCAATTCTCTCGTAAAAGGAACAATCATATCATTCTGTATTAACATGTAAATTGGAAGGTTGAGTCACTTGGGTGTAGGATTATAGTGCAAACTTTGATATGAAGTTCTTATAGTATGTAATGTAGATTCAATATTTTCCGTTTCCTTTTCTTTTTAATCTTACTGTTAAAATCAAATTGAAGGCATAATATAGGATTCAATATTCATAAAACATATCAATTGAGATTACTAGAAATAAAAGAATCACTATAAGAAATTTCTGATTATAGTAGCATATAAGCTTACGTTAATGATCCTGAAGTTATATATTGCCCAAGAAATCTAGTGACAAATAGGCGTGCCCCTGTATCTGCTAGCGAAGGTGCCATGTGTTTTGGGTTGCTTAAAAGTGTGAAACTATTTCCCAACATATTTTGTGCTGCCATAATACCTGCCTGCAAATATTTAGACTTAAATTGTGGCACATGGAGACCCTTGGAAAATTATAATATAATACTAATAGTTATTACCTTTAACCCATCCTCATGGAAGCCATAACCTAAAGAGAGGTAGCATAATTAGCTTAACATGTCATAAAAAGATTTCAATTGTAACATTAAAGCATGTCATATTTTAGGATTAAGGACGCATGTTGCAGGATTTGAAGCTTAGGGGCATTCATTTATATTCCTGCTAAATCCTTATCTTTAGAATATCAAAACAACATATTTGATTCAAATTTACTATTTTCTTTCCTAATGTGCACATTAAAAAAAGTTAAAACTAAATGCACTTTGAGTTACTAATCTACCATAAGTTATAAAATTCTAAGTATGCGTACAAACTAAAAGTGCAACAGAAATCATGGATGGACAAAAAAAATAAGGGAATATGCGTACAAATATATTCGTGAGAAAAAGAGTGGCATTGTGATAAATTAAGTGCTGAGAGACTACTTAGTGAAGAAATGTGTAGATTTTAGAAGATTAAAGCAAGACAATATGTATCTTCAGATAATTCATGATCGAAAGTACGTATGAATGGAAGTTAGAACGAGAGTGTATGAACTATGAAGAGAGATTAATTAGAGCAGAGCTAGAGCAAGAACCATAATTGTAAAGAGAAATAGGTGGGGAAAAATTGTGCATGTGGAATGGAACGAGAGAAAAAGAACTATATGAAAGGAGATAGGTGAGTCCAAAGATGTTATTAAGAGAAAATATGTAAAGACTAAAGAGAAACTAGTAAGAGTTTGTCTTTGTAAGCAAAGTTTAGTGAGAAAAGTGGGTAAAAAGAAAGTAATAGGATAAAAAATTTCTGGAGAGAAGGTCATACTATAGTTACAAGACCAGAAGAATGACTTGTTCCAGAAACAACTAAAAGTTATATTTCTTTGATACTCACAGATTACATCTAATTTAAATGAAATAGAAGTAAAATGGACCAAAGAATCATGCACTTGAATTTTCATTTTACTCGTCTTGAAACTTCAGGCATGAACACCTACTTCATGTCAGCATAATTTGTATTTTCTAAAAGATATTAGTTTTACCCTTTTATAAAAAATCAATGTTAAGAAGACAAGGTTTTGTTACATAACATTCTTTATTGAGATATTAGATAAATAACCTTTCTAAACATAGAATGCAGTAACCTTACCTTGATATGCTCCACAAAACCAAATTCTTCTCTTTCCTTGAATATTATGAAGCTCATTTGAAGCTTTTGATGCAGCAACAGATGGGATTGGATGACCAGTTGACCACTTGAGCAAGATATTCTTTGGCTCTTTATCTGGATTAAGAGTCACAAGAAAAGGAGGACTAGTTTGACCAAGATTCTGCAATTTCACAATTAAATGGAAGTATCAAAGCCACATAACTTGAATAGGAAATTTGTTTCCATGAATAACTGCAATTTTCCATCTACAATGTTTTCACCCTTTTCCTTGTCAGCTAGAAATATTCGGTTCCAAAAAGAGTTGAAGTTAGAAGCAAACAACGAACATTAAATGTTCATAGTCATTTCTTAGAGCATTTGTTTGAGGGAACACTTTCAGAATTTAAATAATTAATAATGAATCCAGTTTTCCCCTGGATAAGAATTGAAAATTCTAGTCTTCAGGAAGTATAAAAAATTTACTTTGTTGAGTTCATAGTTTGTTTCATCCTTTAATAGATCTAGGATTTCTTTAATTTTATAGACCTGTTTACTCCTAGGTTCTTTGGTTTACATGGTGTTAAAGATTGATAAAATATCAAAGTGAAAGTATGAAACAAACCTGAAGTACATTGAGCCAATATGTCAAACATACTTTCTTATCTGTATTTCCAAGAAAGTTCCACGCGCTCCATGCTGCTGGGTTTTGGGGCATTAAATTTTTGTCACGATGGAGAAAAATATCACTGCCAATACAGAGAAAATGGTTGTGCATTTTGATGCAACTATTTCAGGCATCATTATATTAATTTTAGCAGTTCATAATCTTTAAAAAAAAATCAATACTCTATCATCCACAACAGTTTGGAACAAAATTTGCTCATTATTGTCTCTACAAAGGTTCATTTGACAGGAGGAATATTTCAAGATCCTAATTACAGAAAGCAACAAATGCCTCTTTCATAGTGACAATTCACAGCAAAATGAAGTACTAGGATAATGTACCACTACCACCCTGATTCCAGCTTCTTTTACATTATTCCTTATTTTTGCTTTCAAAAAAAAGGGAATGGATTTTAATAATTAAGCTAACAATAGAATGGAGATGAAGTAATAATGTACCTATAGGCATATTGGAAAGCACCAAGTACTCTGAGTTCTTCTGATGTTGCTTGATTTCCTAATATTCTTAAAGTATCAGGGGCATGTGTTGCTATTATGCATGCATCAAACATTTCCTGTGTATCATCTCCATAGCTTACATTACATCCTGATAGATATTAATATCAAATATCAACAACCTATGCTATATAACATTCATTACAAAATACATTCTCAATGATTGATCAATAAATGAAGAACTTAAACATCTTATAGCCAGTTAATTATTCACCTTTATCCATTGTTGATATAGATTTAACTTCAGAAGAAGTTCTTATCTGACAGCCTTGACTCTCTAGTACTTCTTGGACCTAATTTTTCAAATATCCGTATGTCAAGGCAAATATTTAATTGGTTGCTCAAGTAGTTGTGTGCAAAGAGGTTTCACTTCTTCCACATGTATAGTATAAAGGATCACATCACCTTCTTCACATAAGAATGAGAACGACATTTGACAGTAAGCCATTGTGGACGACCAAACAACTGTAGAGAAGAATAATCCAATTGAAGAAAGATAGATTAATGGTAACAAGTTAAAAATCCCCATAATATTAAAAAAAATGATGGAGAAAAAAAAAATTACTTGAAGTAGATGATGATTTCGACAAAAGGAAAGGACTGAGAAAGCTGAAAAGCTGAGAACTCCTTCTGAAGGACAAGACCAAATTGAACCACACATTGGAACCTAGCAAGAAATAAGAAAAGAAAAAAAAATATTAAATCCCCTCAAACTACAATATATGGTTATTCATAAAATCGACATAAAAGAAACTGGAGAATTCTAAAGCAATCTCACAAGATACGCGTTTTGAAACAATTCGGAGTATCCTCTTGACTTGATAAACTGCCCCAACGTCTCATTTCGATCAATATCTGAATTATTCTCTATAACTTCAAGATAACTGTACACATAAGAACCAATATTGCCTATCCTCAATTTAAAATTTTTTATTTCCAAATCATGAAAGGTAAAATAGTGGTAGTACGTACTTGATAACATCATCCTTAAATTTGACTATTTCCCGAATCATTTGCCAAAAGTATGGATTAAGAAGGTTCTTCTTTTGTGCAAACAAACTTGAAAGACCATTTCGACTGCCCCATTCACAGCCCCGTCCTCTGTCTAAGCTAACTGAGAAAGACATATCTGATACTTCCATTTCAACTCCCAAGTTCTCAAAAAACTCCATCATATTTGGATATGTTACCTATTCAAATTCAAAGGAATGATAATTCATGGAGTACAATCATCCACCAAGCACTATATGAAATGATTACATATTAAAATCAACATACCAAAGTATAAATCAAAAGAAGCGAGAATCAATATTTCTTTCAGATTCAAACTAGTCAAATGCAAGGTTGGGGTATTTGAACCTTGTAATTACTTTTAAACAATTTCATTAATGGAATATATTGACATCTACAAGAAGTTAGTTACTGAATTCTATCTCTTTAGGGATGAATTAAATTTCAATCACAAGACAACGAGATAGCTCTATTGTATCATAATTTCCAGTTAGTGTATGAGACAAGGTAGAGCAGTTTAAATGGTTCTTTTTTCCTTTCTGAAAATAAGCAAGTTCTAATAAATACTATGGAAAGAATGATGGTTTTTATTTATTGTTTCTAAGAACAAAGAAATCATTTTAGGACAGTCTTAACCAATGCCTTAGCATTGTCTTCTTTCCACCTGCCCAATATTGATGATTTGTATTCATCTTAAGAAACAGCGTCTCATCTCTCATCTAAATTATTTTTTTCCCTATTGAAAATAAAAATAGTTTCAAGGTTTAAATGCTAATTTGTTCTTACTACTTCGATCTTGGTTCATTTTAATTTTTTTTATTTTAAAATTTTCATTTTGATCTCTATACTTTTAGTTTTAGTTCATTTTAGTCCCTGCACTTTTAAAAAGTGACAATTTTGGTCTTAAAAAATGAAATAAAATGAAAATGAAGGGACCAAAATGGTCACATTTTAGGAGTACAAGGACCAAAATTAAAATTTTGAAAATATAGAGACCAAAATGAACCAAAATTGAAAGTACGAGAATTAAAATGGTAAAGTACTAAAATAAACCAGAGTAGTATTTAAACCTAATTTTAATTTAGTGCTTAATGCTTCCGTCGAATATAAAGATTTTTCTGTAGAATTCTATATTCATTAGTTCTTTTAGTTAGATAAATAAATAAATAAATATATATATACGTAATAAACTAATTTTGAGAAATAAATTGTTTAATGTACCAGCTTTAGAAGCTTTATTTTCAATTTACCCAAAGAATTTGTTTGTTTGTTTTTTCTTTTTATATTTCGTTTCCTTTCGTCTTCGATTGTCTAATTATTATATTTCATTATGCATCATTTATGGTAAATTGGTATTTCGAAGAAGGCTACCCACAGCAAAAAAATCATCATGCAAAAAAAAAAAAAAAATAATAATAATAATTATAATAATAATGGGATTTGTTACCTTTGTATAAAATTAATTCATTTTTTATAAAACAAAAATTGTTTAAATAAAAGGATTGTTTTCATATATAGAAAAATGAGTCAAACTATTTATAAATATAGAAAAATTTTACTGTTTATCAGCGATAGACCGCGATAGAATTCTATCGCTGGAGCGCTAGACGAAGATAGACCGCTATAGAATTTTATTTGAGCGATAGACGTGTACCGCTGATAGACAGTAAATTTTTTTTATATTAGTAAATAGTTTAACATTTTTTCTGTTTATAATAATTTTTTTTTAAAAAAAATCAGTTATATTAATATTAGAGAATTAAATTTCTTTTAACAAATTTAAATTTTAAAATTTTTACATCGGTCACGTCTTATCTCATATATCAAAAATTCCGTTCCAGGAGTAATATTTTCTACACTTTTATAATCTATTAAGAAGTGAGCAAATCTCTTACAAACTTTTTTGATTAAAGTATAATTTCTTTAAAAAATATTTTTAATTAAAAACCATGCCTTATATAATTAATCGATTGAAAAATATATATTTATTAATTGGAAAATTTAAAAAGAAGGAAATTCTAAATATTTTCTTAAATAATAGAACAAATTTGTTATATGTATAACGAATAATCACAAACCTAATTGTTTCTTTCTTTTAAAAAATCAGACAAGCCTACTTTTTAAAAAATAGTATCTGAGTGAAATACATTTATTTATTTATTTTTGAAAAAAAGAAAGAGAGGAAGAAAAAAAGTATCTCAACACACCCCAAATCTTTAATTCTTTTTTACAAAAATAGAATTGTCCATAATAATTTAAAAAATTTTTACGGATAGAAAAAATGTAAAACTATTTTTAAAATTAGCTAAAAAAAGAAAAACTACTGGTAGATATTGATAGATTTCTATCAGCATCTATCAATGATAGACTTCTATCATTTCTATCATTAATAGTCTCTAATAGACTTTTATTAGTGTCTATCGTAACTTTACTATTTTATGTAAATAATTTACCTTATTTTTCTATTTTTAAAAATTTTCCTAATAATTTTTAGGCAATAGAAATCTCGAATAATTGTCCATTGTCCACTTTATAATAATAATTTCGAAGGCTGACAGCCCACTTGTCGCTAGCCCCCAAAGCCCAATTATTTGGCCTTGCATTTTAATTTATTTATTATCTTCGTTTATTTAACTAAAATAAAATAAAAAAGAAAATATAATGTACTAAAAAAGAAAAAAGTTAAGTGGTGTACGAATCTCCGACAAATATTTATGATCGATGATATAATTTTCTTTTATTAAAAAACCGTTAAAGAAAAGCCACTTAAAATTATCTCCAAGTGACTCTAATATTAATAACAATTTAATATTATTATTATTATAAAAAATTTAGACATCTAATTTTAAAGGAAGAAGTTTCTCCCAATTATCATAAAACTCTGCTTTTGAATCATTTTCTAATTAGATAATTCTTATGAAAGTGTTTCTATTTTTTGTATATTAAAATGTCACTAATAACTTTAGAATTTTCATCATTGTTGTTTTGAAATATTTCAACAGAAAAAAAAAATGCATTAGAAATTACTATAAACAAAAAAAAAAAAAAATCAAACTATTTACAAATATAGAAAAATTTTGGTGTCTATCAACGATAGATCGCGATAGAATTGTATCATTGTTTATTGCTCAAGCGGTAGAATTCTAGTGAATAGACAGTAAAATTTTTCTATATTTATAAATAGACTTTATAATATATATACTGTCTTTTGCTAAAAGAAACAAATGCTAGGGATTCTATATAAATCTGAGAATTCGATCCTCTCACATTCGAGTACAATACCTTAATCATTTAATATTTTCTTTTTGGAAAATTACCTAATACTTTGATTGACAAGTGACAACATAACTTCAATTTAAGGATAGTGGTTTTTTTTACTATATTTAAAGATAGTAGTTGAATGTTGATATATATTGAAGGGCAATACTTGAGTGTATTTTTTATGCACTCATCTTTATGCATTCAATTATTATCACTCACACTAAAAGATAATTAAAATATTATAAAAAAATAAATAAGAAGAATTTGCTATGTGTCAAAGTATGATTCAACAATCTAGTAGAAATGCACAAAGATAGGTGCTACCCGAGATGCACCTAAGTATTTTTCTATATTAAATAGATCACATTTTCTTAGGGAATCACATGTTTTTCTAGTTTAAAAAAAGAATTACATGTTTACTAAAAAGAATCAAACTATTTTACAAATTAATTAGGGGGTGTTTGGGGTAAAGAGTAAAATAGTGAGGAGTAAGGAGTTATAAAGTCTAGCGAGTTGTGAATTCATGGGGCCCATAGTGTAAGGAGTTGATAAGATATAAAATTGATGTGTTTTTAGTAGTAAGACCCAC
Source organism: Lagenaria siceraria (assembly GCA_002890555.2). NCBI lineage: Eukaryota > Viridiplantae > Streptophyta > Magnoliopsida > Cucurbitales > Cucurbitaceae > Lagenaria > Lagenaria siceraria. The sequence continues at coordinate 18,549,256 of CM016488.1, forward strand.
CAACTCCTTGAGTCAAACAAAGAGTGGAGTTCATAACTCCCTACTGCCCCACCCCTACTTCCAAACGGGCCAAACATGCTCCTAAATTGGCAATCTAACCCTCTTTATTTTATATTAATTTAATGGTTAAAAAATACTTTATATTAATAAAATTATAAAAATGTCAATTTAGTACCTAACTTAATTTTGAACAATTACGTCTCAAAATTAAATAAAATTATAAAAATTAAGTCTTCACATAACCAAAATTAACAATTAAATTTAATGATATTTTTAACTAAAGAGACCAAATAGCTAGCGGGTAAAAAGTTCTTGAAATAATTTATTATACATTTTAAAAGTACTAAATCAAAACTAAGTCGTTTTGGACAAAAAGTGGTTTTTCTAACTTAATTTAAAATGCCATATAATTTTATATAATAATAATAATATTATTATTATTATTATTATTATTTAAATTCTTTTCTTTGAGTTAAAAATAACAGAAAAAAGGACTTGTCAAAAAAAAAAAAAAAAAAAAAGAAGTTAAAAACTCAATTGATACTCAGCCACTGCAACTGTATCGTCGTCCATACAATCGCAATCCGCTGAGATTCCAGACTTAGAGAGAGAAACTTGAAGCAGTAGAGAGAGAGAGAGAGAGAGAGATCATACTCGATTGAAGACCATGAATCCGAGGTCCAAATCAAAGCCATCGAAGTGAACCGTTTTGGAATGGCCTCCAAGATAATCTTCCTTCTCTAACAACACAACCTCCACTCCAGCTTTGGCCAGAACAAACGCCGAAACCAAGCCGCTAATTCCAGCTCCGACCACCGCAACCTTCATCTTCCTCCCTGCATTTTCAAATCGAAATCGATTCAGAGCTCTGATTCCGTCGAAAACAGAGAAACAAAATAACCGCATTTTGGCACTGTAATCTTTTTTTTTTCTTTTCTCTCTCTTTTACCGAGATTTGCGATTGTGAAGAATGTAGCTATGGCGCGGAAGATACGGAACAGAACTACTTTATGAAGGCAATATTAGAGGAAGCCGCCCGCTCCCGTCTTTCCTCGCGCTTTGGCTCTGACTTCACAAACCCAAAAAGGATGGGATAGGGACTAGTAGAATCTAGATAGAGAGAGTATATAGACTATCGGTAAATTACATTATAGCCCCTTCTTATCTATCTACCCTACTTCTGATCATATCTTCAATTTAAAAGCTCTAAAATCAATACATGTTTGACAAATTATAAAAGCTAATTACAATTACCATCTCAAACTTTCAACAATAAAAATTGATCGGCTCTCAAATTTTTAAGGGCTAAAATTGAATCACAGACGATAAAAATTGAACACTTAAACTTATAGAAATGTTAAATTTTATATAATTATGTAAGGTTTAAGATTCAATTTTAACACCGTAAGTTTGAGGGTTCAATTTTTAAAATCAAAAGCTGAAGGGTATAATTGCAACTACCACCATATTTTGAGAGTGAATTTTGCAATTTGTCTTTTGTTTTATTGGGTTATAATTGGATAAAAAAACATTGATGTCGATTTCTTAGTTAAGTAATTATAATGGTTAGAAAACGTACCATCGATTCTTTTGAATTAGGTTTGCTTAGGATTTTTACTAAAAAAAAACTAAAATAAAGATATTCCTAAACTTTTCAAAATTTCATAAATACCTTTAAAACTTTCAAAAAGATCTAAAAAATGCTCTTGTCGTTAGTTTTAGATAGAAACCGTTAAAGTTTTGTTTGAAAAATATCCTTAAACTTAAAAAAAATATATATCCAAAAACACTTTTACCATTAGTATTAAAAAGGGGGAGTAGGAGAGTATTGAAGAAGAGAGAGGAGAAAAAAGAGGGAAAATAGACAAGTAAGACGTTATTAATGGTTTTTGTTCATAATAATAAGGATATTTTTGAACTTTTTTTCTTAAAGTTTAAGGGTATTTCTAAAATTTTTAGTTCAAGGATGTTTTTGACACAAAACACTAACAGTAAGGGTGTTTTTGAACTTATTTTGGAAGTTTAAGTATACTTTTGAAACTTTTGAAAATTCAAAGATATTTTTGACACAAAGTACAAAGTTTAGGGATATTTTGTATAATTTAGCCTATATATTTTTAATTACTTTAAAAATATTTTTAACGTTGAGTTTGTACTTTAAACTTTTAATATATTTTTATTTACTTTAAACAATTATTGATTTAATTATAAATATAAAAATAAAATAATAAAAAAAAAGTCATAATATATATACATATACATCAAAATTTTGTAAGGGATCCAAAACTTTTGAGATAACTTGTATATAGACATTTTAAGAGATAATATTATATTCTTGCATAGTAGAAAGATTATTCAGATGCTTTCCTTTTATAAAAATCTTTGATTCCCACCAAATAGGGTAATTAAATTAAATAGTTACAGAAGTTAGCAGTAAATAGATAGTTAAATAACATCTCAACCAACTTTCTTATTATGCTTTATGAAAAATAACTTATTTTTTTTTTTTTTTTTTTTTTTTTTTTGTTTAGAAAAGAATACAAAAACAGGAAATTTAAAATTGTGGAGTAAAATAATATTAAAGTGATTTCTTATTAGAGTATTTATAATTTAAAAACTTTTTTTTTAATAAAAAAACATTTATTCTGCATATATATATATATATATATTTTTGTATAGGGAAGCTATATTTTTAATTATATACTAAAGCATCTACGGAAATGTTTTGAACATACTTAGGCACATGCATGAGTATTGATATGTTTGAATAATTAACCAAATATATACACAAATATAATAAATATAATATTCTTTTTTTAAAAAAATTAACATAGATTAGACTTGCCGAAAAGAACATAACTCAACTAATTACATGTTAGCAACTACAAAATCGGTGGTTCGAATCCTCAACCCATATTGTACTAAAAAAATGGTTTGGACTTATCGATAAAATAAAATCGATCGATTGGATCATGCAATCTAAAAATAATTTTAAACAGAATCCAAATTATTTACTTAAAACATATTCACGAAACTCAATAAATCTGAAAATATAAAATAGAATCAAGATCATCGAGAGTTTTAAGGGCTGTTTGGTAGACAACTCAGATTCAGATTCACTAAGTTCACTAAATCTGCTTTTAGTAGGTCGTCTGAATTCTGTTTTCAAAAACTGTTTTCAAATTCCGTAATTCAAACAACACAAAATTCTGAAAACAACATTTTTATATTTTCACTGAATTCATATTTTGAGTTTGAAATTTTAAGATGCATAATTATATTAAAAAAAATAAAAACATTAACAAATATAATATTTTACCTTAACAAATTCAATTATTTTTGTTAAATTAAATTATATATTATATAATGTAGTATAAATTATATGATATTAAAAAAATAATTGTTATACAAATTTTTTAACATAAACCAAGTTTATAAATTAATTAATAATAGTTTTTAGGGAAATTTTTAGAAATAGAAAAATAAGGGAAACTATATACAGAAAATAGCAAAATTTTTAGATAGTTGTGATAGACGCTGATAGAAGTTTATCAGGGTCTATCAGTGATAGAAATGATAGAAGTCTATCACTGATAGATGCTGATAGAAGTGAAGTCTATCAATGTCTATTAATGCTTTTTTTGCTATTTTCTGGAAATAGTTTGACATTTTTTCTATCTATGAAAATTTTCCTAGTTTTTATTTAACATAATATTTAGTGAGTAACTATGATTAGTTTTATGGACTATAAATATATTATAGAACACATTTTAAACCATTATTTAAATTAGAATTTAATTTCAGAATCTGCTACTAAATACACATCTGAAAACATAAAATACAACTATTGAATTTCTTATTTTCAAATTGCCAATCAAACGAGCTCTTAATCAATCTAAACCTAACTTCAAAACTTAATTAATAATTATTTTTTAATAATATATATGAATTTACTTGTGTGGACAGTTTCTATGTTCACGTGTCTCCATTTCATCCTTTTATAATTTTATAATTTTCTTATTGTAGAGATCAGGCTTGGCCATACGTCCATGAAGGGACAATAAGATAAAGTAGTAAAGAGATAAGGCAATTTTTTTTTAATAAAAAAACTGACACTTGAATTTAAAAACATTATGATGGTTATTGATTATTGACAAATATTTATTAGGAAAGGTTTTCTACATAGAAAAATGTCAAACTATTTACAGAAAATAGTAAAAAAATACTGATAGATATTGATAGGCTTCTATAAGCATCTATCAGTGATAGACTTCTATCATTTCTATCATTGACAGACTCTGATAGATTTCTATCGGCGTCTATCACAACTACTTTAAATTTTTGCTATTTTGTGTAAATAGTTTCCCTTATTTTTCTATTTTTAAAAATTTCTCTTTATTATTATTATTATTATTTATTAAGCTTAGTTATCATCGAATAAAAGTATAAAAATTTTGTTGAATTGCAAATCTCAGACCTCAACTTGATTGAGTGTATATATTTTGACAAACAGAAAAACTCAGATGTTGACTAGGTCGAACTTATCTTAGGTAGCTCTTGTTCAATAAAAAATGGAAAAGTTTTAAAAACAAAAAAATAAGGTAAACTATTTACACAAAATAGCAAAATTTTTAAATAGTTGTGATAGATGCTGATAAAAGTCTATCAGGATCTATCAGTAATAGAAATGATAGAAGTCTATCAATGTCTATCAGTATTTTTTTTTGCTATTTTATGTAAATAATTTGACATTTTTTTATTTGTAAAAATTTTCCATAAAAAATTGACATATAGTAAATATATATTTTTTAAAAAAGATGATATATATATATATATATATATATATATATATATATATATATATATATATTATGTTTTTTTGTTGTGAGGAAAGGAAAGGGAAGTATTAGATTGCTCTTTGACAAACGTATACAAAGTTTGGGAGAGAACAATAAAGCTCCTGTGTTTGTAATTATTCATAACTTCAAACTTATTTAAATTTAATTATGTTGATATGGTTAATTTTTTTTTTAAAAAAACTCTTGAAATTGTATTTTAGAATAGTCTTCTCGCTAATAAATGCGCTAAACAAATACATAAAATTTCAAATAAATGCGCTAAATAAATACATAAAATTTCAAAGTTGTTTTTATTAAATTTTCGTTCTAGTTTATATATAGGGGACTTTTTAAAAATAAAAAATAAAGGAAACTATTTACACAAAATAGCAAAACTTTTAGATAGTTGGATAGATGATGATAGAAGTCTATCAATGTCTATCGGTGATATAAATGATAGAAGTCTATCACTGATAGATGCTGATAGAAATCTATCAATGTCTATCAGTGATTTTTTTGCTATTTTTTGTAAATAGTTTGACATTTTTTTCTATTGGTAAAAATTTCCCACATATATATATATATATATATCTTTTTAGAAGTTAGAATATTCACATTTAGAGATTTGTTTTTTCATAATGAAAAATTATTGGAGATCGAAGCTATCACAATGTGATGAATAGTTTTAGACAGCCGATGTATGAATGAAAACTCCACAAATGAAAATTCCACAAGTATCTTGATTTATATAGAGCATGTAGATTTGATATAGCACTGAAAATATGCTATCTTAGTCCGCTTAATTCGGGGTTGTTCCTGTATTTTACATGTTTATTTTATAATTTTGCAAGTTTTGAGCACCTGAAGGGTAGAACGGGGCAATAGTAGCGAAATGGAGCTAAAACGGGCCAAAATGGGCCAAAACGGAGCTTAATTACATCAACTGGGAAAGAGAAGGCCAAAAAGACAAGTTTACCCGTAAAGAGATAGTGTCACGGTGTCGCTCGACGCCGTCCACCTGAGAGCCTCAATTTCGTGCAAAACATACAGCACCTTGGCGCTGCCTTAGAGCGCCGCGACGCTTCGAAGTCCAGACGCGTGCAATTTCGCAACAACGTCACGACGCTGTCCTTAGTGCTATGACGTCGTTACGGATTTCTATAAATATTTCATTAATGCCTAGGTCAGATTCATCTGCAATCCCAGTCGATTCCAATCGATCTCTCTCTACTTTTCTTCATCTTTTTGCTTAGTTCATATATCTAAAACTACATCCCATTGATCGGCATGTCGATTAGGTTACGGTAACACCTCTTTAGCTTGGATTTCTTAGGATTCTTCCCTATTTCAATGTATTTGTAAGTTTTTTAACTGATTTCTTGTATTTGCTGGTTTCAATTATGTGATGAATGAATTATTATCATATTGTCGTATGCTTTGTGGATGTATAGTTACTGCTTTTGATTGACATTCAATTCGTGACACTTGATTGTATGTTAATCCATAGAAAGCAATAAGTTAGATTAGCTTGCGAATCGAATTAGATGAGTATTGATCTAACAAACTTAGAATTGAACCAAACGAATGTTTAATTAGATGCTTGAAAATTAAACATTCCACCTAATGTTCCATAGATCTTAATGCAATTAGGTCAATTTGAACATGCATGTTCTTCATCTTTTCAAATTGGACTAGTTAGTTGTTTAGGACAATCTAATTAGCTTTTCTAATTAAATTGGATAGTTGTTAGCAAACTTTTAATCTTGGTAATGATAATTCGATGACCAAATATTTTTGAATGGGAAAAATCCGTTACAACCCAAGCTAGGTACTTCTTATATATTATTTTCAATCTTTACTTTGCGCTTTGTTATTTTATGCTATTAATTTGCTCGCAACCAAACTAAACTTTCAAACTCCTCTCCCCCCCTCCCCCCACTCTCAAAATCAGTTACTTTTGAGCTGCAAACAATTTGATTGAGAAATTCGAAGACTCCTTGTGTTCGACCCATTTTTGCCACTACTATGATTTTGGTGAGAACAATTAATTATTTAGAAGGAATTTAGATGACCAAATTCGACTTATCAAAATTTTCAAATCTACATTTAACCGTTATTAAAAACTAGCTACATTTATGCAGCGGTATTGAATAATTTTTCACCACTAAAATGTTTTTTTTTATTAATTATTTATTTTTAAGGAATATCTTATTACAAAGGTGGTGTAGTTGTTTTAATGTATATCTTTTAAGAAAAGTAAATACCTTAACCACTAAGTCATGTTGATATGTTCACTTGTAAACTTGTTTCATTTTGTTCATTTTTAAAAATTCGTGTAGATAAAAAAAAAATCTTAAGATTAAAATTTCATCCAAGACCTTCAAGCTTTTTAAATCCATCCAATATAGATTTTCTAATACCTTTTATATAGAGACATAAAGTTTTTTATATGGGACATAAACAATAAAATATAATACATTAATATCATTGAATTAATAGTAATTAATCATTACTAATTATGTTTAATTACTAACTAAACATCAACAAATAATAAATTTTAACTAATACGTTTATAATTAATATATTATAATCTCAACTATTTGACTGATGCATTTACTTTTGATTTTTTGAAGGTGTATAACAAAGTTTTTTTTTTAAGCTGAATTATTTGAGAAATACAATCGATGAAGAGAGTTGTGTGAAGAGGAAATATCAGTTCTTATGCCTAAAAAGAAGAAAAGAGTCGGAACAACAATTAACCATTGACCATTTTGTGGAGCTCGTGGAACCCGAGCAAAGATATTTGCTTTAGGAATGGCATGTCGAACATAGTTGCCCTCAAGTGCTCAATTAAATTTCATCTTCTCGATTGTGTAGGTGTTGGTAGGGGCTTGAGGAGCGAGGCTCCTTTTCAAGCCTCGCCTTGCATGCCTCTACCTCCTTGTTATTGCGTTTTGATAAAATATTAGAATTGCAGTTGTCCTACATTGGAAGGAGCCTATGCCTCTAGTTTCAAGTTGTCTGAGTTAGAAACACTTTAAACTTAGTGCACTAACGCTAATTAAATTCCACTTGGATTCTCTAGTTTGAGAGTGAGAAAAAAAGTGTGAGTAATCAAAAGCTTGGAGAGAGTGATATTGTAATTGGGGTCGGGGAGAGAATTATTCTATATGATTGTAGCAATTTTTTTCACATAGTGGATTTTTTTTGGTCCGTGATTTTTCTCCAGTTTGGAGTTTTCCATGTTAATTCTTGTGTTTCTAGTTTTATTGCTTTCTTTTAATTTCTCAGTAATTTTTCTGTTTTTTCCTGCGGAAGAAGTGAGATGTTTTTCCCAACAAGTGGTATCAGAGCGTTAGGTTCGTAGTTTCTTGAATTTTTAAGTATGCTCTGTGGTTGCAGCATTGTATGACCTTCCACATCAGAAAAAATTCTTGAAATGGGCCGTAGTATTGTGAATAGTGTAGATTGTGTTAGGTTCTAAATCTCGTAGTCTTGTATTTTTTAAACTTATATTGTACAAACTAAATCATTTATTTAATAAAATAACATTTATTTTCTTTGACATATAGTTGCATTAACCCAAAAACCAATAAATTAAGATCCTCGGTTATTAGTAGTAACTTAAACACGTATGTAGAGACATACTAATGGATCATGTCTAAGTGATAACCTAAATGGTCTGTAGTAGATGGATAAGGCTGGGTACCTTATCCTGGTAACACTACGGATACGACTAACTTTGTGATTGTTACAAGTGTTGTAAAGTGTCACAAATGTTTATATCCTAAATGAACATGTGAAGACATGTGAGTGAGGGTATCCTATATATGTGAGACATATTTAAGACCAGACCGCAAAATGATTAGTCTACTGTATTAACACTGTTACTTAATGAGACTTACATTTGACTAGGATGATCATAGATGACTCGACCTTAATCCTGAGTTAGTTGTGAACTCCTGTCTGTGAGAAAAATCTTTTGATTTATATGAGTGAGAGTGGCCAGGTTCGCTGACTCAATAAGCCTACCACTTTAAGAATTTGTCCGAGCAGGCAGATGAGAACTCAACTGTATAAGAAGGAATTCACATCTTATGAGTTGCTCCCTTAAGAGCTGATACCAAGTCTTGAACAATGAGGCGCCTTACCTTCTCACTGGCCAGAGAGGGGTCTAGCTCATAGTTGAACTATGACTAAATTGTTCATTAGAGGGATCAGTGGTGCTTAAAGAGTTAGAGGTAACACATGGGTAAAACGGTAATTTGACCCAACTGTTGTTACGAGCAATCTGTGAAGGGTCGACTCGCTATTGATTGATTTTATCCGTGGACATAGAAATATATCTACAATAAGAAGAGTGCATCTGTCGGTCTTTAGTGGAGTGACCAACAGTTAATGAATGTTGATTAATTTAATGAAAGAGTTTAATTAATAAATCTCGTATAATTGGAGCTTCAAACTGATCCTGTTCTTTTTTTGGTTTTTCTGTTTCTTTAAAATTCATAATTGAATAATTAAAATCACAACGCGATAAATCGCTTCTGCTAGGAATTCAATTCCTTCAGATTTTTCACTATTTATTGTTTTTTTTAGGAAAAAAAGCAGATATGTCAAGCTTTATGAGTCTAATAAAGTTTGATGTGGAGAAATTTGATGGAATGTTCAACTTCAGCTTGTGGCAAGTGCAAGTTAAGGATGTGCTGATACAAGCTAGGTTACATAAGACCTTGAAAGGAAGACCAGACATTGGTACTTCTAAAGAGTTAAGCGATGATGGTGGTCCAAAAGAGTCCAGTGACGATTCTAGTAAAGGTTCTAAGAAGTCCAACATGAGCGATGAAGATTGAGAGGAAATGAATTTGAGAGCTGGCTGGACAGAATTTGTCTCCCAATTTCAGACCAAATAATTTACCGTTCTCACCAAACCATAGTAGTGGCGAGACCGAGTCGAATACAGGAGCTCTTGAATTTCTCAGTTAAATGGTTTGCAGCCCAAGGTAACCGAGAGGGGAGATTTGGAGTTTGATCGATTGCAAGAAATTTAGATTGCGAGAAAAGTAAATAGAGATTCAATTTAAACAATGAAAATATCTAGCTTAGGCCTAGTTAAATGGTTTGGGGTTTGGAAGCTGAATGCAGGTGCGACTTGGTTGAAGGAGCGAGGTTTTAGCGGGCTTGGGTGGATTATTCGTGACCATGAAGGAAAATCAATGTTGGGAGGCTGCAAATTTTCTAAAAAGAGGTCGAACATCAGCATGCTAGAAGCTGCTGTTGTCTTGGAGGGCTTGGTTGCAGTTCAACGTGAAGGGGCTAGGAACAATCCACCGATCGAAGTTGAGCCAGATGCTTTGAAGGCAATTAACTTGTTGTGCAAAAAGGAAACTTCCTTTGCTCAGATTAACGTTCAAATTGAGGACATTATTTTTGTTGGAAACTCTGTGAACACTACTCTTTTTTTTTTATCATATTCCTAGAAGGAGAACAAATATGCCCATGCTTTAGTAGCTTTGGCATCCTCTCAAGATTGTAATTTGATCTGAAAAGATGTTTTCCAGATAGTATTCTCTCCATCATTCATGATGAGGAGGTTATGGTATAGTTAGTTCTGTTATTAACTATTGGTTTGTTGCCAAAAAAAAAAAAAACAATTAACCAAATGGAAAAAAATGAAATATGAACTTTAAGCTTAAAGAATGATCAAATCAATTTAGATAAACTTCAAGAGAAACCAAAGAGCCAAGGAAATATTGCTTCAGCCTTTTATTATTGAGTAATGTTTTGTACATAGAACTTTATACACAAAATGGAAAGTATAGAGTAAAGGAGTAAAGAAGGAAAAGATACAATAGTGAACCAATTAAGGAAAGATCTTTCATAGAAGAATTATTTGATACCACAAAGGACAAGTGGAGTATTTTTTTTCTTTTTTCTTTTTTTTTTTGACAATATGTAACCTCGAGGTTGATATCTCATTGGCAGAGAATATAATTCCTTTGATTGTGAAGAAGATGACACCTCAATCCTTGATAAGTTCAATAAGTTGATGGTATTCCTTGGTATGGATTACTGAATGCTGCTACATTACCAGACCTTGAATATACAATCTGCCATCAAATTCAGTTATGATTTTCTGCTCAATTTCAATACCAATTATATATGTAATTTTTATGGAAATTTTCACAGATAGAAAAAATGTCAAACTATTTACATAAAATAGCAAAAAAAAAAAAAAAAAAAAAAATATACTGATAGACATTGATAGACCTCTATCAGTATCTATCAGTGATATACTTCTATAATTTCTATCACTGATAGACCCTGATAGACTTCTATCAACATCTATCACAACTATCTAAAAATTTTGTTATTTTGTGTAAATAGTTTCCCTTATTTTTTTTTTATTTTTAAAAACTCCCCTAATTTTTATGGATTTTAATAAAATCATGAGTATAGCCAATCAAACCTATATTTAATTGATGAAAATCTTGGACATATAGATAATTTAAACTTTTCATTATCCTAGATATTATTATAGAACTTTATTATATTCAATATATTGTGTTAATTATAAAGGTAATACATGGATAATTATACACAGAGATTCAACATAAAACGACGGTATATCCTAATTAATAGAAGATTCTAATTAACCTAAAAATCAACTAAAATGCATAAATACGTTAAGACCCTCCCTCAAACTCAAGATGGTAGAATAGAGACCAACTTGAGTTTGCACAGTAACTGAGTGAAGCGAGCAGGGATAGTGCTTTGGTGAAGATATATGTTGGCTGCTCGACAATGGATATGGATTGTGGACGAAGGGTGGTACTCTGAAGATGATGTCGAACAAAGTGATAGTCATTCTCGATGTGCTTTGTTCGTTCATGAAAAACATCATTGTGAGCAATTTGGATAGTACTGCAATTGTCACAATGAAGAATAGTGGTAGAGTGTTGAGGAGCTCCCATATTTGCAAGGAGCCAGTGAAGCCATAATACTTCTGAAGTAGCATCAGCAAGCACGCGATATTCAGACTCTGTGTTGGAAGGGGAGACAATTCTTACTACGCCAAGAAATGAGAGAATAACCTAAATAAATGCAATAACCTATGGTGGTTTGTCTATCAATAGCATTGCCAGCCCAGTCAGCATTAGAGTATCGATAGAACCATGGATGACTATGAAGAGAACTGAAGTCTATGACCCAAAGTGCAATTAATATAGCGTAGAATATGAAGCACAATAGTGAAATATATAGTGCGAGTAGCTACCATGAATTGATCGACAACATAAACTGCATAGACAATATTTGGGTGAGTCACAATCAAGTAGATAAAACTTCCAACAAGTTGCTGATACAAGGTGGGATCGAGAGGAACGCCATCAAAAGGAGTTAGGCGAACATTAGACTCCAACGGTATTGATGATGTGACAAAGTCAGTGATACCAGATCGAGTCAAGAGATCAGAAGCATATTTTGCTTGAGATAAGTAGTATCCATCAGAGTAAGATGAGACCTCAAGGCCGAGGAAATACCTGAGTGGTCCCAAATCTTTTATCTCAAAGTGCTTTCCCAGATTGTTATAGATTAGATATAGCTTGATGATCATTACCTGTAATAATCATGTTATCAACGTATAGAAGGAGGAGAAAAATGTTGGACCGGTATGGCAACCCTAGAGGGGGGTGAATAGGGTTTAATTAAATTTTTTGAGAAATATGCTCAAATTATAAAATAAATAAATAAAAATCCTAATTGATGCCAAATAACAAGATTGATAAAAAGTATGTAATAATAAACTCAATCAATTTCAACCAACAAAAGCATGCAATTAAAATTAAATGCAAAAATAATTAGGAAAGAGTTAGAGAAGAAGACATCGTTATTTTTATAGTGGTTCGGTCAAACTCGACCTACATCCACTTTTCCAAGCGCCTCTTGGGATTTCGATTAAAAATCTCCTTTGACTCTTTCCACGAATCAGAGCCGAACCGCTACCTTGCACCTTTTTCGGGTTCAAGAGCAAACCCGATCCTTTCCACGGGTTAGGATCAAACCGTTACAATGTTGTTGAAAGCTTTAAATCACACAATAAACTCTCTAAAGGGTATACAAATTTGAGCTCACACACTTTAATCCTCACAATACAATAGAAATTTCTCTCAAGAATAAGATGAAAAGAATAAAAATTGGAAGCTTGGAGAGAGAGCAACAATGGTGGCCTTTTGCTAATTTTGAGAAGTGTGAAAAAGTTGAAACAATTTTGGGAAGATGAAGTTTAAAAAGAGAGGGAAGTAAGCTAAAAAATTGAATTTGATTTTGATCCATTGGATTGTGTAAAAAGCAAATTGAGTGGTTAGGATTAAAAGTAAAAAAAGTAATTTTCTTTTTAATTTTAAAATCAACTAGCCGTTAGACACAAACATATATAATATTAAATTCATTTACTTTAAAAACAACTAGCCGTTAGACACATACATATATATAATATTAAACTCATTTCTTTTAAAAATCAATTTTTTATTATTTTCAAAATCAATATCTTTTAGTTTTATTAAAATCCACTAATTATAAAATAAAGCCCCTTGTGTCACTCCCTCTATGGCTCCAAGTGGCACTCCTTAATTATTCTAATTTGATGATTAATTTGGCCACATCACCACCTCAATATTTTTTCGTTAACTTTATTTCGACGATAACTTGTTCGTTTGAACTCCGATTTTGGTGATTCAAGAGACATTAGAATCGTTGTTTCGAGCTCTACGCTATGGGCTATTCAAAATAATAAAATTGTTAGTAAACAAAATCAGATTTGTTATCATCAAAACATTAATTAATTCATTATAAAAAATTAATTAATTTGAGATTAAGGGCCAAAAAGCCAACAAAAAATACTATGACGGGTCTGGCGAGTAAATAGTGTTGAATCATGAGAGCTAGAGGAACCTTAGTTGAGTGATGATAAAATTGAAAGTTGCAAACCAAGCTCGTGGAGATTGTTTTAGCCCATATAGTGCACGATGAAGAAGACACACTTTCTAAGGTGGAGGAGAGGCGCCAGGTGGTAGCTTCATATATACCTCTTCAAATAGAGTGTCATTGGAAAATACATTTTTAATATCCATCTGAAGAATGGGCCACTATTTGGCAGCTACAGCCAAAAGATTGCAAACAAATGTCATTCTGGTAACTGGAGCAAATGTCTCATCGTAATTAATACCATGTTCTTAAGAATAACCTTTGGCCACCAGTCAAGCTTTATAATGTTCAATAGATCCATCAGAGTGGGTTTAGATTTTATAGATCCACTTACAGCTGATAGGTTTCTTGATAGGTCAAACATAATCCCAAGTATGAGTCCTTTTTAAAGCTTGAAGTTTCTCATTCATTACTTGCTGTCACAGAGGGTTAGTACATGCTTCATGATAATGGAAAAACAGTAAGTCTTTGAGATGAAGGGAAGTTTCTCTTACCGGGGTGGGGTGATGAATCCGCAAGTTTAGGTTCAACACTGGGAGCGGATGACATATTCAGGGGCACAAGAATAGGAGCAGATTGATTGAGTTAGGAGATGGGTAGCAGGTGAGACTTAGGGTCAAGTAAAGGATCACAAGTAGAAAATAGATCAGTGAAGAATGGGTGAGGACTAGATAGGAAGGTATGAAATGGAGAAAGACTAGAAAACATACGATGTTCCCAAAAAGTGGCATGACAAGAGATATGTAATCATTTAAAGATAGGTTCCAACAACAAAAACCTTTATGTTCAGTACTATAGCCAAGAAAACAACATAGTTGAGCACGAGGTTCAAGTTTAGTATGTTCACATTGCAATTGTTTCGATCTGGGTAGTGAACAACTAGGAGTCTAGAGTAGATAGATCTAGGCGGCGAATAGCTGTTTGGGCATGAACGGATCTTACAAATCTAGACGAGATCTGATATGAACGGATGAGATATGATTTGAATGGTGGCAAACGAATCTGCAAGCAGATGGATCTAAATGGTGGTGAACGGATGGAATGGATCTGTTTCATGTGGACAGGTTCTAGTCTGATCTGGCAGCACCGGGGTGGATCTGGTCAATGGCTAAACTGGTCGACGACTGTACTGATTTGGATGACAAACCACAAGAGGTGGCAGAAGTAGGCTAAAACCTAAAATGTGTATGGCTTTGATACCATATAGAACTTTATTGTATTCAGTTTATTGTGTTAATTATAGAGTTAATACATGGATAACTATACACAAAGAATCAACATAAAAGTAGATAAACAATACTGTGTTAATTATAGAGGTACTACATGGATAATTAGCCTAAAAATAAACTAAATTACATAAAATACTTGACAATTTCAATAGCTAAGCTACTCCAACCACATCCAATTTCCAATACTTGATGGTTTTTAGTGATTCTTGCCTAAGAATTAAGATATAAACCAAAATTAAATGGCTAGTGAGAGAATGAAAAATAATTTCTTAACCGCAGTTCGAATCGTAGTCGAAAGAATCACCTGTTTAATGAGCAAAGACATTTTTCTCATTTGTGCAACCTTCAAATCTTCATTCTCGCTCTATATATTAACAAGAACAAGATTGAAAAAAAATGTAAAACAGGTAGGTACTACTAACAATGTATTCATCAAAAGGTGGAGAGAAAATGGTTTCATAAACAAACCTTAAAAATGGCACATGAGTATTGCATTGTATCATCCATGAAAAGAGAAAAGAGTTCATTACTCTGTAAGGAACACAAAAGGAGCCAGATTTCTTTCAGTCAATAACAGAAAAATGATGCAAAATAACAAGGAAACTTGAGCTTCTTTCTTGTATGCTAATACATTTACAATGACTATAACAAAATATCAAATGAAGGATCAAGAATCTCAATCTTTCTACCATGTATTTGATAGTATGGGTTCCATCTCAAAACCAATTGACAATGAATGGAGTAGTCCATCTATCTTATTAAGAGTATGAGGTCTCTTGATTTTTCCAATGCAAGATTCTCAACACCATGTACAGATAAATAGATTTTCTTATCTAGTTTTTTCTTAAAAAATAGAAGAGGCAAAAGGAGTCATTGAAATCTATTGAATAACAGGTCATAATGACGAGAGATGTTCCTACGAGCTTGAGTAAGAGTGTTTTGCCTTGAAGTATGCTGGAAAAAATACTTTGCAGATGCAATACAAGCAGTAAATAGTGGGGGTGTCCACCATCCCCTGAAAAATATAAGTGAAAAATTTAGTTTTAAAAAAAATGAAAGAGAATGATAAGTGAAATATGCAAGGAGTAAATGACATATCTCCCCATTATATATACCTCTTCTTCTTTAGTTTTGCAATGGAAGAATTTGTATCTCTGCTAGCAATAACAATCTGCAAAGGAGATCAGCATGACAGAGTCTAGGTAAATTACTGATAGCACTTAAAATGTGCTATCATGATGCCTTTAATATTGTCTGTTGATGATAATTAATGTACTTAAATATATTATTTTATAGGTATCGAATAATTTAGAGGTAGAATCAAGAGTTAGGAAGAAAACGAAGCTAAAACAGAGCCGAAACGGACCAATTTGGAGTCCTAATGAAGCAATTAGGCCAAAAAAAGGCCAAATTGTAAAACTACCACTGAGGCAACGTTTTTTGACAGCACCATGTTTCGGGCGTATAACCACTATTTTTCTTCATTTTTTTTGTGCTCTATCCATCTACAACATTAGATTCTTGAGTTCTTTTCATCTTCTTTCTGTAATCAAGTCAAATGATGTCGGGAATGCCAATTATGGGCTAAGATAATTGTTTCTAGCTTGGGTTTAGGATCTTTTCCCTATTTCAATGTATTTGTGAGTTTTCAAACTAAGTTTCATATTGTATTGTTGGATTCAATTATGTTTTATGAGATTATGATCATATTATCGTACGCTTGTGGATGTATGGTTATTACTTTGAATTAGCATGCAATTCATACTTGGTTGTATGTTGATCTGTAGAAAGCGATAGGTTAGGTTAGGTCAGGTTGCAAATCAAATTAGAAGAGTATTGTTTTAACTAACCTAGGATTGAACCAAACGGGTATTTAAGTAGGCGCTTGAAAGTTAAATGTTCATCTTAACATTCCCTAAATCTTAATGCACTTAGAAAAACGTGATTTGCATGCTTTTCATCTAAACAATTTGGACTAGTTAGTTGTTTAGGACAATGTAATTAGCTTTTCTAATTAATTTGGTTAGGTACAAGCAATTAATTGACTTTGGTAATGAGAATTCAATGATCAAATATTTTGAATAGGGAAATTCCGTTACAACCCAAGCTAGGCTTTCTCATCTTAATTTTTAAACCCTTTACTTTATGTTTTTTTTATACAATTTATTTTTCATTGCATCAAATCACTTCAAACCCCCCTATTCGGTTACCCTTGGGCCTTAAACTGTTTAATTGAGAAAATATGTATGTTTCCTGTGTTCGACTTGTGCTACCACTACTACATTTTAGTGGATACGAATAAATCATTTGGTCCAGAATCGGGCGACGAATTTGCGTTACCAATTACTGTGAGGATAAAATATTTTGAGTTCAAATATAGATAAGCTTACCGAGAAAAAATTTAGAAGACCTTCATCTTTATCAACAAAAGAAAAGTCTCCATTGATATATGCATCTACAAGGCCTAAGTCAACTCGTGTTGTAATCTGCCAAAATGAGTTCATAAGACTTTGGAGCTAAAGAAGAGTACTTCATGGAGAATGAAATCCAATCAATCATTTCTTTGACAAACTTCATCAGTATAGTTTAAATATATGTTAAGCAAACGTTAGAAATTACATACCTTCCAATAAAATTGGGGATTGTGAACTTTTAAAGCAACCTTTAGAAGACATTTTTTATCTGTTCCCTCGAAGGTAAATATTGTGCCCCCTTCTTCCATTAAACTACATTAATACAATTGAAAAAAAGAAAAAGAAAAAAAGAGAGCATATCAGTTCTGCATCTCGTAAAAGGAACAATATTGTCGTTCCGTATGTTAGAAAGTTGTGTTGGCAATATTTGTGTAAGTGTAAAGGATGTCTTGTGATATGTCTCTGCTTTCAGTGTGTTTGTCGTAGCGATATTTCTTGGGAATGCTGTTTCTATGAAATTCTTTCCTTATTTGGAAAATCTTATCTGTAATATTTTTGTAGATCTTTTGCCTTCTCTGTGTGCGACTATTTTTCATAGGGTTGTTAGGGTTGGTCCGTTTTGACGAAGGATCGAATGTCATGTCTTGTGTTGTTCATTCACAAGTGTGTTGTAAATCTTTCATGTAGAGAAGCTTGTATTATTGAATGTTTGAAGATTTACTTCAAGCTGAGGTTGTGCTTCATTTGTAGTCATCTTACAAAATGATTTACAAGCTATACAAGTGAAGCGGTCTTCACACGAGAAGGAAAGACAAAGATCAAGTGAAGGAGAGTCTCACAACTTAAGGGGAGCTTAAGTCTCTTGAGAAGGAGTACAATCTTAGGGTGAGCCTAAGACATTTCTTCACTGATATCAATACTTAAGGGGAGCCTAAGTAACCAAGAGACGGAGTCTCACATCTAGGGAGAGCCTAGGTGAAAGGTTTTGTAATTAAGCTTTACGAGATCGAGAGTCACTGTAATCAAGCTGTAGTTACAGATAAGTACTACGTTGTAATTGCTTATCATTTATATTAGTGAAGTTGTCTTTCCTGGGTACACTACCCCAGACGTAGATGTTTATCACCGAACTGGGTTACCAAATTCTAGTATTCTCTGTCTATTAATTTTTTTATTTGTGTTTAATGTTGTGTGAATTGCTATAGCATTTCTCATAACATAGTTAATCGTGCAGTAGGTTCAATATGTTTTTCACTGTATTACCATGTAAATTGAAAGGTTGAGTCACTTGGTGTAGAATTATAATGCAAACTTGAATATGAAGTTCTTAACGTTTGCTATGTAGATTCATTGTTTCTTTCCCTTTTTCTTTTTAATTCTACTGTAAAAATGAAATTTAAGGCACAACATTCATAAAAGATATCAACTGAGATTACTAGAAACAATAGAATCACCATAAGAAAAGTATGATTTTAGTAGTATATAAGCTTACGTTAATGATCCTGAAGTTATATATTGTCTGAGAAATCTGTGACAAATAGGCGTGCCCCTGTATCAGCTAATGAAGGTACCATATGTTTTGGGTTGCTTAAAAGAATGAAACTATTTTCCAATTTGTGCTGCCATAATACCAGCCTGCAAATATGTAGACTTACTTTTTAAATCCATTGATGGAGACCATTAGAAAATAACACTGGTATATTGATAGTCATTACCTTTAACCCATCCTCATGGAAGCCATAACCTAAAGAGAAGTAGCATAATAATTAGCTTAACAATGTGAGAATAAGACTCCAATTGTAACATTGAAACATGCCATATTTTAGGATTAAGGATGCATGTTGCAACATTTGAAGCTTAGGAGCATTCATTTTTATATTCCTGCTAAATCCTTGTGTTTAGAATGCAGTAACTTTTACCTTGATATGCTCCACAAAACCAAATTCTTCTCTTTCCTTGAATATTATGAAGCTCATTTGAAGCTTTTGATGCAGCAACAGATGGGATTGGATGACCAGTTGACCACTTGAGCAAGATATTCTTTGGCTCTTTATCTGGATTAAGAGTCACAAGAAAAGGAGGACTAGTTTGACCAAGATTCTGCAAGTAGTTCAGTATTAAAGAGGTATCAGAGCCACATAACTTTAAATAGGAAACTGTTTCTTTGATTAACTGCAACTTTGCTTCATCTAAGTACTTTCCATCTACAATATTTTCACCCTTTTCCTTGTCAGCTAGAAATATTCGGTTCTTTTTGGAATGCCTTAAAACTTAAGTTGTATTTTATTTATGTTATTTATGATTTTGATCATAGGTTTAGAGAAGTGTACTATATAAACTCTCTAACTCTACTGGCTCTTTTGAATCTGTAATCTGACTCTCTAATAATAAAATTAATGCTCTCTCTCTTTGCCTGTAAATGCATGTAGCTAGCATACTGTTAGTGAACCATGCAAATATGTGTATCGATTCTCTATTGTTTACATTTTCTGTTTTTCTCTATTTGTCGATTCCATAACCGAAGCAAATACTAAACATTAAGGGTCTGTTTGGTAGAGAATTTGAAAATAGAAATTTGAAAATAAGGGATTAAATGAAAACAGAGTTGTATTTCATTGTTTCAGATATGTGTTTGGTAGCATAATTTAGAAATTAGATTCTAATTATTTAAACAATTGCAAACTAGTTGTAATTACTCACTAAATATTAGTTGACAATAAACTATTATTAATTTATTTATGAATATGGTTTTATGTTAAGAAAATTGTATAATTATTATTTTGTAATATTATATAATTTATGAGATAAAAAAAAAAATCAAACTATTTACAGAAAATAACAAAAAAACACACTGATAGACATTGGTAGACTTGTTCTATCAGCGTCTATTAGTGATAGACTTCTATCATTTCTATCACTGATAGACTTCTTTCATCGTCTATCGCAACTATCTAAAAATTTTGTTATTTTGTGTAAATAGTTTCCCTTGTTTTTCTAACTTTTTTTTTTTTTTTCATTTAGTCAATTCAAACGGACCCTTGACTTCTTTCATATGTATAGTATAAAGGATTAGATCACCTTTTTCACGTAAGAATGAGAACGCCGTTTGATAGTAAGCCATTGTGGACGACCAAACAACTGTAGGGAAGAATAATTCAATTGAAAAAAGATAGATTAATGGTAACAAGTTAAAAAAAATGATGGAAAAAAAAAAAAAAAAAACCAACTTGAAGTAGATGATGATTTCGACAAAAGGAAAGGACTGAGAAAGCTGAGAAGCTGAGAACTCCTTCTGAAGGAGAAGACCAAATTGAACCACACATTGGAACCTAGTAAGAAATATAGAAAAAAACTCAAACATTCAATCCATGAAATTGACATAAAAGAAACTGGAGAATTCTAAAGCAATCTCACAAGATACGCGTTTTGAAACAATTCGGATTATCCCCTTGACTTGATAAACTGTCCCAACGTCTCATTTCGATCAATATCTGAATTATTCTCGAGAACTTCAAGATAACTGTACACATAAGAACCAATATTGTGTATCATCAATTTCAAAATTTTTATTTCCAAATCATGAAAGGTAATTGTGGTAGAACATACTTGATAACATCATCCTTAAATTTGACTATTTCTCGGATCATTTGCCAAAAGTATGGATTAAGAAGGTTCTTCTTTTGTGCAAACAAACTTGAAAGACCATTTCGACTGCCCCATTCACAGCCTTGTCCTTTGTCTAAGCTAACAGAGAAAGACATATCTGATGCTTCCATTTCAACTCCCAAGTTCTCAAAAAATTTCATCATATTTGGATATGTTACCTATTCAAATCCAAAGGAATCATAATCCATTGAGTACAATCATCATCCACCAAAATATTATACGGAATCATTAAAGATTAAAATCAACATGCCAAAATATAAATCAAAGGAAGCGAGACTCAACTACCATGAAGAATTGCAAATCTTTCAAGCTTTAAAATACATCTTTCTGTCCGAGAGACACAACGAAACTTAAAATCTAGATTCATCTTCATACTTAATGCATTATGAACCAGTTTAATTTCACAAATTTACATTTTGAAAATAGTGGAAGGAGTGTTAGATTAATCTAGACAACATAGATGAAGGGATGTGTCCTTTCATAGTGACCTTTCATTTAGTTTAAGTAGTATTTGGATTTTTCACATTATTTGAAGTAGGATAAGAATTGGATTCTGAATGAATTTTTCAGAGTTGAATCTCTTAATCTTTATGTTTTCTTTGTATTCTTGTATTTAGAATGCAGGTATAAGACTTTCAATCTAGTTTGATTAATTAGATTGTGGAGAGTTCGAAATCGGGCAAATATAGAACAAATTTTCATTTCTTCTTGATTTTGATCAAATATTTCCAAGCCAAATCTGTTTCAGATTCAAGTAAAACTAGTCAAAAGCAAGGTTGGGGCATTTGAACCTTGTAATAAATACTTTTAAACAATTTCAATAATGATATTTATTGATCTACAAAAAGTTAGTCACTGAATTTCAAGAATTTCAATGGTCATGAATTAAATTTCAATCACAAGACAGCTCTATTGTATCATAATTTTCGGTTAAGTGTATGAGACAAGGTAAATCAATTCAAATGGTTCTTTTTTCCTTTTTGAAAATCAATAAGTTCTAATAAATACTTTGGAAGGAATATATATATATATATATATATATATATATATATATATATATATATATATATATTATCAAAATTATTTATGAATTAAGCATTAATAGAACATTACAAAAATATGAAACCCATCAATTTACTAATTTAAGCAAATAGTAAAAATTTAATAAAAATTTTGAATTCTTAATTTAAAAATAGTAATGTCCATTGGCTTTTTTATGATAATAATTTAGGTAATTGCAATGGGTATCACTTTAGGGTTGATAATTAATAATTAAGTGTATAGCAATATTTTTAAATAGTTACAAATATAGTAAAATCTATCGGTGATAGACTCGCTATAGACTCCTATTAGTGATAGCTTCCTATCAGCTATATAGTTTATAATTAGTTTTGAAAAAATGTGATAAATCATGTTAATTTTTTGTTTCATATTTGTACAAATGATTTAAATTTAATTAAAAATATTTTTAAATGATTAATGTTTGTTTTCAAAGATAGTTTTAGAATCTATCACATTACTTAAAAAAAAGTTTACATTTGAAAATGAAAAAAAAATATACTGGCAGAGAAAATTATATAAAGAGAAATAAAAGTTTGAGAGAAAAAAAGAGAGAGCAAAGAGAAAATTGTAAAAAGAAAAAATATTAGGCAAAGGAAAAGTTTAAAGAGACAATGAAAAATCGAAAATAGAGAAATAAAGTTGTAGAGATATAAAAAATTGAGGAGAATGACAAAAAATTTATGGAGAATAGCTTAGAGAAAAAAATCTTAAAAATGAGGAAAAAAAATTCCAAGAACAAAAAGTTAGATAAAGAGATAAAAATAAAAAATAAAAAATAAAAAACTAGAGGGGAAATTATTGTATATAGAAAAAAAAACGAAAGTAATTACACATATAGAAAAAAGTGCACTCCATGCTTTTGTATTTCTCACTTTTTTTTTCTATGTGTAATTAGTTTTATTTTCTTTCTATTTGTGAAAAGACTTCAAACTAGACAGCAAAAAAAAAAAAAAAAAAGTTAAAAACTAGAGAGAGTTAAGGGGGGTTTCGGCCTCCAAATTGAGTTGGGTAGAGTCAGCTATTATTAATCCACTCAATGTATGGCCGAAACAAAATACCCCATTAGAAAAATAACTATTTTTTTAATGATAAGATTTATGGCAAAAAAACGTAATGTGTAGGACTCATCCCTATATTTTATTTCCCTAATTTTTGCTATTTTTAATTTATTCAGGTAGATTTTGTTGGAATTTGATTATTGATTTCTTTTTAGTATTAAGGGCATTTTAAACCCAAATTAAAAATTATATGCTGTTTTTTTTTTAAAAAAAAAACTTCTACTTTTAACCAGTTTCTACTTTGTGATCGATTTTATCATTGTTGACGATTGATTATATAAAAAAAACAATTATTTTTTATCTCCATATCTCCAACGAAAAAAAGACTTTTTAAGATGGATGATACTACTAATCTTTCACGAGATCGTTCATGGAAGTGACATTGCTTGATCATTTGGTCATTGGATTGACATTCTCAAAATGTATTCAAACTTAAGGTATGTATTGTATTTTTTTTTATTTATTAAAGTCTATAGATTAATTCAGGTGTTTTTGCATAGTAATTTGTGAGATTTCTAAATCGATGGCGATTGGAATGAAAGATGAACTGTAGATTTTAGGAGAATTAGAATTTGTATGAAAAAGTTGTAGAAGGGTAGGGATATGAGAGTTTGTGAAGGAGGAGTGGATTTGGTGGTGGTGAATTTATTATGCAGAGTAGGTAATATGAGAAGTTATGAACGGGAATACATTGTTTAGATTTTGGCCTAGACTTTAGGTTTTTAGTATAGAGTATTTGTTAGGTTCAGTTGATAGTTTTAGTATATAGTATTTGCATTTGCATAATATTTTAGCTTCTACAGGTGTGCGAGATTTAAGTTATTTTTAATATAAGGGGTGTAACAAATTATGACAAAGATTCTTGATATTAGAAGGTATTTGCATGCATGGTCTAGAATAACAAAGATTTCAGTTGCTATTAGTATATGTGACAACATACAATGAATTTGCATGCATGGTCTAGACTAACAAAGATTTTAGTTGCTATTAGTATATGTGACAACATACAATGAAATTTTAACTGTTTATGAGTAGAAGGTATTTGTGAGGATTAGTCGAATGTATTTGTGGGGAGATAGGTTTTATTTTATAGCTATTTTGAATACTATGTATATGCTTATTTCGTGTCTAAATTTTGGGTTAGTAATTATAATTCTTGACGATTAACTAGTTTGTTGGTGAAAATCAACACATAAAAGTATAAATTTTCTAGTTTTCAACCATTAATTTTTAATTATGTTTTTCAGTTTTTTTTGTAGTTTTATTTTAATTTGTTATTATTTTTTATAACTAAGTTAGTTTTGATATCCTATTTGATTTAAATATATTTTTTTATTTGCTTAACATTTATTCAAATTTCAAATCTATGAGATTTGAGGTGGTTGAGTTTATTAGATTTTGTTTTAGGTTGTTAGATTTTTCTTTTAAATACACCATAATAATAGGAATTTGGTATTAGGAGTATTTTTGTCTATTATTAAATTTTAAATAATATCAAAATTAGTTGTTTGGCTATTTTTCTAAAACTTTATTTTGTTTTGGCCATTTATCGGATCACCCTTATTAGTTACCATGAAGACTATTTAGAAACCTTCTTTAACAACATTGAACACTATTTGGAGCCCTCTTTAGCTACTGCGAATATGCAATTAGCTACAATAAACACATGATGCATTTTTTTTTTTTTATGATGAACACATGTATAATTTGTGTTTGATTTTTTGTATGTTTAAGTATATAGAAATATGTTCACATAATTTTGAATGATTTTTCTATTCTAACTTAAATATAAAAATAATACAGAACTATAACCATTAAATTACAAAGTAATGTTTTTTAAAATTGAAATATAAAATAAGTAATTACAAAAACAAAAAGAAAAAAAGAAAAAAGTTTCAACTTTAACTTCTTTTTTTTTTTTTTTTTTTTTTTTTAGTTTTTGTAGTTTTAGTACAGTTATAAAACATGAAGTATAAAAAAATGTATTCAAATTCATTTCTTAAATTAAAGTATACAAATGTATTTATAAAAAAATATGAAAATGTTCCAACTTTGTCCTTTCTTTTAGTTTTAGTATAATTATAAAAAATGAAGCATACAAAAAATATAATCAAATTCTTTTCTTAACTAAGGTATAAAAAATGTGTTTACAAAAAAGTTGAAAATGTTTCAACTTTCATTAATTAATTAATTTTTTTTATAGTTTTAGTATAGTTATAAAAAACGAAGCATAAAAAAATTTAATCAAATTTGTTTCTTAAATTAATGTATAAAAAATGTAATTACTAAGAAAATTGAAAGAGTTTCAACTTTGACATTTTTTTCTAGTATTGTTATAAAAAATTAATCATAAAAAATGTAATCAAATTCTTTCTTAAATTTAAGTATAAAAATGTAATAACAAAAAAAAAAAAAAAATTGAAAACATTTCGACTTTGACTATTTTTTTTTTTAGCTTTAATATAGTTATAAAAAATGTAATAAAATTCCTTTCCTAAATTAAAGTATAAAAAATATAATTATAACGAGAAGTGAAAAAGCAACTTTGGCCCTTTTTTTTTTTAGTTCTAATATAGTTATAAAATTATGAAGCACACAAAATGTAATAAAATTCCTTTCTTAAATTAATTAAAGTATAAAACTATGTAATTATATATATAATATATATATATATATATATATATATATATATATATATATATATATATATATATATATATATATATATATATAAAACTACAAAATAGTAGACAAAAACCTAAACGCGGACTAAAATAACTTACACCCAAATATAAACTATTATAACTGAGACTAAAATCCGTAACACCCCAAGTACAGGATTTAAAATCTAGCATTGCTCCAAGCTAAGCACGCTTTTATGATTGAGCCACTAAAAAGGAAGGTACACGTCATTGGTATAGGTAGTAACTTTAAATTTTTTTGAGCATTTCTTAATTTTACTTTTATATCCTCAGGATCCCTCTCATTCGAATACGATCTCAATTCATTTGTGTCCCCTTCCTAAACTCGAGGCGTTACAAAAATAGTTTGCACCTCAAACACAGACTATTATAACCCACAGACTGTGATAATCACTAACTATGAAGATGAAAAATTTGACACAAATAAAGATGAAAATAAAATAATAAAAATAAAAATACAATGTTTGGTGGATGAAAAATAAGTGATAAATACAATGTTTTGTGGATAAAAATACAATGTTTCCTATTTTAGGGAGATTGTATAAATTAGAGGACGATGAAAATGGATACACAATTTTTTTTATAAAAAAATACTTCTAAAAAATTTAGAACAAAATAAAGTGAAATAAGAAGAGAATTTTTTAATATAAAATAATTGTATTTTTAAAAAGAAAGCAACTTACCATCACTTACAAAAATCATTAGAAATCACCTCCCAAGTGGTTGATAGGGAATCTATTTTGGATGCTTCCAAAATCATTTTCTCATTATTGTCGAACATCACAATTTTAGAAGCAAAGTGATTTTAGCATGGTCAAAATCATTTTTTTTTTTTTTTGCCAAAATCACTTTCCTTCTAACAAATGATATTTGATACGGAATAAAATTAATTTTAGAAAAATCTAAAATTAATTTTAAAATAATTTTGAAAGAATTAATTGATTGGTGATTTTTTTTTTTTTTTTGAGATGTAGTTAAATTTTATTAAAATATTGTTGTTAGGCCCTATTGAAAAATTGTTTTAAATAACAAAGTTATGAAAATATTTTCAAATATAGCAAAATATTTTCATATGAGAATTTTTTATTTATTATATTGGTAAATAAATTGTTCATTTTGCTATCTTTATTATACCATTTTTCTTTCCTAACATTTGGGAGTCTACAAAAGTCAAAAATCGATTTGACTGACTGAAATCGACCGAATAGACGTCGATTGGTCGGTTATATGAATCTCTCAATTGGAATCAATTTTTTATGTGTAAAACCGATTAGTCAGTTGGTCGGCGTGGGATCTTTTATATAAAATAATTAGGGAAATATAGTGTCAGTTGGTCCTTCTTCTGATCTTTTTATGTTTTTATTTATTTATTTATTTATTTATTCTTATTTTATTGTAATTTAATGTGGATTAAATAAATATGATATTTTATTCTAAAATTTTAAAAGATTTTATTTCTAACTCGATTTTATATATTATTTTTCTCTCTATTTATAGTATTTTTGTCTCATCAATTTTTTAAGATTTTTAAAAATATAAAATATCATGATATTTGATATTATTAACATGATTTATATCATTCAAAAAAACCCATACACGTGAAAATCAATACAAATCCATATTTAATTGGTTTAAAATTTGATGATTTCTAATATTTGATTTAATTAAAAAAGTCCATATAAGTGAAAAAATCAATAAAAATCCATATATGGTGTAATTTTGTATTAAAATAATTAAAAAATTCATATTAAATTGGTTAAGAATTTGGTTATATCCTATATTTGATCAATATTTGATATAAGATCCAAAATTTATTCTTAAAAGAAAATTCACGTTAAAGTAGGGATTTTTTAAAGAAAAAAAATTAAAAACATATGGAGTGATATTTAGAAGGTGTTTGGCAATCCAGAGTGAGTTGGGTTAAGTTAGTAAAAATTACCAACTAATGTTTGACCCACCAACTTTAAATGTTGATAAAATTGTTATGCAATTGAGTTTTCAAATTGTGTGGTGAAAATATGTTACATGTTTCAAGAAGAAAAAATAAAAAGTTGTTATATTTTTTAAGAAGCAAAAACAAAAAGTTGTTTAATTTTTAAGCTTCTTAAGTGTTCATGAGGGCTAAGTGTGAAAAGTTTTTATTTGTTTGGAATATGTTTTGTGTCTGGAAATGAAATATAGAAGTGGGCAAAGTGATAGAGAAGAGAGAGATTGACTAATTTATACTTTTGTAGTTTTTTTGTTTGCACTTTTTAATTTTTGTAAATATACACCGATGAGTTTAGAGGTTTATAATAATTTTTACTATTTTTTTATATGATTGTGTACTTTTTTTCTCTTTTTAATTTTTGAAAAAATTTGAAATAAAGTTTAAAATCAAGATGAAGATGTTTCCAAATCAAAATAGATTAATTTTTTATGGTTTCTATTTGCTTAGAAAAAAACAATATTTTTGTTTATTATTTAAAAAAAATGAAATTAGAAGATAATTAAATGGAAAATTACTATAAACAGAAAAAATATCAAACTATTTACAAATATTGAAAATTTTCACTGTCTATCAGCCATAGATCGCTTAGAATTCTATCACTTAAGCAATAAACTTCTATCGCTGTATATCGCTCAAGTGATAGAATTCTATACGTAGTCTATCGTTCTATCGCAGTCTATCGCTTATAGACATTAAAATTTTTCTATATTTATAAATAGTTTGTCTCATTTTTCTATATTTGAAAACATCTCTAATCAAATGCTAGCGATAGAATTCCACATATTATCCAATACCGTTTCTTCTCCTTTTTGTCGCGGTATTAGATAATATGTAGTTCCATCTCAAAATTAATTGACAATAAAAGGAGTAGCTCATCTATTTTATTAAGGGATTCTCAACATGCCTCTCAAGATAGTGCCTCTTTTAGGTTTGTCATTTGTTTATCGGATCTCAATTTCTTTTTATTGGACTGAATACCAGTTTGAGCTTTATAGGCTCTGATACAATATTAGATAATATGAGGTTACATCTCAAAATTAATTGACAATGAGAGAAATAGCTCATCTATGTTATTAAGGGATTCTCAACATTCACACCAAAGAAAGGAAAGAAAATGTGGGGAAGAGTTGGTAGAAGAAACCGTTGAAGGAAAACTCATTTATATTTTAAACCATCTAATTTTTCTCTTAATTATTTATTTGGAAAAAAAATTAAAATTTTAAATTATTTGTCAACTCATCGAATAATTTTGACAAGTAGTTAAATAAAGTAACTTTACCTCTTATCCACGTCAAACTTAATGGTTCAATCAACATTTTGTTTATTTAAAGTTAAATCACGGTCTATATTTAGATTAATTTTACAAATTTGGAGACTAAAACCCTGTTTGATAACTATTTCGCTTTTAGTTTTTGGTTTTTGAAAATTAAGCCTATAATCACTTCTCCCATCTCTAAATTTCTTGTTTTGTTAATTTACCTTTTATCCATATTTTCAAAAACCAAGTCAAATTTTGAAAATTATAAAATGTAGTTTCTTTTTAAACTTGTTTTTGTTTTTCAAATTTGGTTAAGAATGCAACTTTTGTACTTAAGTAAAATGCAAATCATTGTAAGAAAATGAGAAGAAATAGGCTTAATTTTCAAAAATAAAAAACAAAAAGCGAAATGATTACCAAATGGGGCCTAAAGTATATCTTTTGAAACTTTAGAAATCAAATAGACATCAACTTCTGCAACGACCAGAGTTTAGAAGTGGGGACATGAATGAACTGAGATCACATCCAAAATGAGAGGGATCTTGAGGGCATGAAAGTATAGTTAAGAAAAGCTTAAATACTAACAAGGTGACCTTCCTTTTCGATAGCTCAATCATAAGAACTCCACAGTTAAGCATACTTAGCTTGGAGCAATCCTATGTTGGACAACCTCTTGAGACAAGTAAGGATGACGTATCCAGGCCGCAGGGGAATGTCAGGGGTCTGAGACATGACAACTTCAAACCTGAGGACCAAAAAGTGCATTGCCTTCAAATAAATACAGAAGTTTAAGCTATTTGGTAGACAATTTGAAAACTAAGATTTCAATAAAGTTGTATGACAGTTTTTAAAATAAAAAATGAATTGAATTAATAACATAAAATACAATATTTATTATTGTTTTGTTTAAATACTACGTTAGTCCGTATACTTTTTGTTTTGGTTCATTTTGGTTCCCTCTACTTTCAAAATGTTCATTTTGATCCCTATACATTCAACTTTAGTTCATTTTGGTCTTTATACTTTAAAAATGTTCATTTTGGTCTTTGTATTTTTCAAATTTGGCTCATTTTGCATTGGGATCTTTAAAAAAAGTGATCACTTCTATCCTTTAAAAATGAAAATGAAGGGATCAAAATGACAACTTTTTAAAAATATAAGGACCAAAATGAACTAAAGTTAAAAGTACAAGAACTAAAATGAACATTTTTAAAGTATAGGGACCAAAATGAACCAAAATTGGAAGTATAGGGATCAAAATAAACCATTTCAAAGTATAAGGACCAAAATGAACAAAAACCAAAAGTATATAGACTAAAGTAGTATTTATTATTTTTTTCAAAAAATATAATTATGCATTTCAAAATTTCAAATTCAAAATGTGGATATACTATATAAATATTATGTTGTTTTCAAGTTATCTTTGTTTAAATCACACAATTCGAAAAACATTTTTGAGAAATAAGATTATCTATCAAAATTCATAAAATTAAATAAATTTAGAAACATAAAACGAAATTTAGATTGTCTAGTAAATAAACGTCTAAATACCCAATAGGATCTAAACCCAACTTCACAATTGAATTATAATTTTTGTCCCTATCTTGTGTAGACGTTGTCCATGTGAATCTAACTTCTAACTTCGAAATCGACAGTACTGTCGCCACGTGCCCGAGACGACGCTGAGCGACCGACGTCCTCAAAAAGAGTTAATTTAAAAAAGAAAATAAAAGGAGCCACTACCAATCTTTTTTACGTTGTGACTGGACACCGAAAATAAAGTAAATAATTTTTAATGAAAATCAATAAAAATGGTCTGCGAAAAAAAAGACAGAGTTGGGTTCGGGAGTCGTTTGTGTATGGAGAAGGTGTTAGCACCCCACAACACCCGTTTAGAAAACGGTGACCAAATTTTAAATCTTGAATTAAAAATTATTCTTTAAAGAAATCATTTGGGGAAGAATTTTTTTAAAAAATAAATATCTTATTTCACCCCTCATTACTCCAATGTTTGAAGTAATGATCTCATAAAATAAGTGGAACATATTTCCATCAATTAGGCCACACAAGAATTAAAGAAAAATTCCTCACCTCAAGAAATTGAGAAAATATTACAATTTCTCAAATTCGTCATAGGAATTGTCACACTCGCTCCCCAGATCACCCTCTTAGACCTAGGAAAAGAGCGTGAGTTACATACATCACTTACATACACAAACATCATTTTAATACATACAAATAGTGGTTACACTATCATTTATACAACCATACCCACTATCAATTATGCAACCTTACTTTTCTAATTTCAACATTACCCTCTCTATTATATGCCAGTCAACACAAAAAGAAACTAATGTTTACAACTAAGAGAGGATCCGCAACAAGGACTGTGCGAGGGTAGGTCAAGCTCCTGGATACCGAATGCTACCTGGGAAGTAAGAAAACATTTAAAAAAAACGTTAGACGTATGTCTAGTGAGTGACAGGGCGTAAAACATTTCCACTAAATACGCTCGCCTAGCATAAATGGAATTCTTTATATAAAACATCACATATCATAGGTACATATAACACTTTCCATCTCAAACTTAATTTACCATCGCTCATTCAACTGAAAACATAACTCATAAACATCGTTCTCATTTAAACATAATATTCCTAAGCCTTAGTTGAGGTGGAGCAAACTCAACACCCTCAATGTCGTAAATTCATACAGTCATGCATACATTCAGGCTAATACAGGTATATATATATATTAGCTATATCTATATATATATATATATATATATATATATATGATGTCCTGTCACGTCATCGAAGTTCTCATGTATCAGGATCCCAACTATCTCGATACCGTCTCAATGTCCTTAGGTATCGCTTTATAACTATCTCGATACCGTCTCCATGTCCTTAGGTACCGCTTTATAACTATCTCGATACCGTCTCCATGTCCTTAGGTACCGCTTTATAACTATCTCGATACCGTCTCCATGTCCTTAGGTATCGTTACATTCTCATCTCGATACCGTCTCCATGTCCTTAGGTATCGTTACATTCTCATCTCGATACCGTCTCAATGTCCTTAGGTATCGTTATATATTTATCTTTTAACTAGACCGTGTTCAACAGTAAAATCTTATTGACATATTTAAGGAACGAGGCACATAGAGCATCTTACAAATCATACATATAAACTTCATGAATACAACAGATCATACTTGCATAGAACATAGCTCATTCATATATAAAGCATCTTGCTTAATTCAAGAATTTATTAAGCTTTGTTAAAACATTTTGTCACTCACAGTTTATAGTCGACTAGCTCACAACGGCTTGTAAGCTTCTCTCAACTCTATTCGTCCTGAAAAGAGTAAGTCTCCTTAGGTTAGTTCTCAACATGCTTGTAGTCTTTGCCATAGCCACTTGCTAAACTAAACTCATGATGTTCATAAAAATCCTTAGCAAGCATTGTCTAAACATAAGTATATTCACATCAATTTTTGATTGATCATAACTCTCTCAATTCTTAACCAAATAAAATAAAATTTATAGCAAACTCTTCATTTTACAGTTACCTACAATTCATCTTCAGAGTACAAGATCTAAAAACGTATGGTTTATTCAGAATTTCTCTTATATCAGTAGCTATTCGAAAATTCTGTTTGATTCCTGCTCATAATTTCCAGCATTTCAGCCCTACTTCCAAAAATTCATAACTTACTCAATACCAAACAAAACAGAGTAAATTTTATATCAAATTCTTCATTTCATGATCCTCTACAACTTATCTGAAGACAAGAAAGCTTAATAATCACTAGATTACTCGGAAATTACCTCAAACCAGTAGGTATTATCCTTCTCGATTCCAGCAGCTTCCCTCTGTTCCACCTAAAAATTCATCCACATCCCCTCATTTTCAGATCTCTCATCCTTCATAAAAGTTGTTAGAAATTGAATTATCTAACTATCCTTACCAATTTCAGCTTCTAACGCTTCCTAGAAAGCTCAAACCGACTCAAAAACCAGAGATATTCCCCTTTTCGCGAAATTTCTCGTCTACTGATTTCCACCTAAATATTCATCAATTTTCAGCCACTTTCAGCTCAGGTAATCTTCACAAGAGTTGTAGAGAATTGTATTAACTTACTAACCTCAAAATTTAAGCTCCAAAATCGAACTCTACAGCGTAAAGTCGTTCAAACACCACTGACTGCTCGAGCTTCTTCCTGCTTCAGACCAGAATGTTATTTCCTCCAATTTTCTGCTTCCTCTCCGGCCAAAACTCACCAGAAACTCTCAATCCCCTCCTTCTCTGTCCAATTTGATCATAAACGGTGGCTTCTCCCTTTGAAGAAGAAGATAGTCGGTGCTTTCTCTTTTTTTTTGAAGAAGAAAAATGAAGACAATGCAATTTTTCCTCCCACCGACTAATACTTACCCTTTCCTATTTCCCTTTTCTTTTTCTTATTTAATTTTACTCCACTAACTCCCACTTCCCTCTTTTAAAAAAAAAACATAATAATAATAATAATAATAATAATAATAATAATTTAATAATTAAATAACCAATAACTTAATTGCTAAGTATTTTCCGAGTAACTTGCCTTAACGATATTCCCTTCTTTTCTTAGCACCTTAATGTTACTTCTTGGCCCTTTTTACTCGATCATAACAAATTGAAAACAATAAAAAGTATAGGTCTTATAGGAATAGCCTTTAATAAAAAGATTTTTTTTAAAACATTAATTAAATTCATTTTTTCTTGGGATCAAGATCTCGGACTCCCAAAGATATGATCCCTCACCTCAAGAATCTAGAAAAACGGACTCCCAATATTTCTAGATTCCATCCTGGGATTTTTTTATTGAAGGTTAGGATCCATAACACATAGCTGCCCGTTGTCTGAGGTGCGGATCCTTGGGACGAATGCCCTACCAAGTGCAACCTCCAACAAAGCTAGAACTTTCTTGTGTTGTGGATTTTCGAATTTTTGGGAAAATTTTGGTGTATAACTGATTTTTCTCTCTAAGGTCTTTTTTTTTTTTATAGATTTCTAAGGTTTTTGGGTTGTGTAAAAAAAATTCTCTCCTCTAGGGTTGAAAAATCTCTGCCTCCTCAAAGATTAAACCTAGAATTTATAGTCACAAAATGTTTTTTTAATTTAGAAAAAAAGCAATTAACTCGTTTTAAAAGGAAAAAATAAAATGGAGTTGTGAGAAAAAAATTTCAAAAATTTAATACGAATTATTTTTTTAAAAAAGAAGATTTTTCCAAGATGCTTTCCTTCTATACATATATATATATTTACCTTAAATAAAACCCTCTTTTATTTTCCCTTATTTTTATTACTAATATATTTTTTTTTAAGATTAATTATTCAAAATATTTTATTTAATTATTCACTTATTATTTTTTTTAAAACCAAAATTAGCACACAATGAGAAAGAAGTAAAACAAATAGGACAAAAATAGGTGGCTACAGCATGCCCCCTTCATACATCCTCATAGAATTAGAAGGTGGACGAAGGTGTAGCCACTATTTTGTCGGGATAAAATGCTTCAAATATATTAATGGTGTCAATGGCTAGGGATAAAACAAGCGCCTCATGACAAAGAATAAATGAGCTGGAAGCCAGGGATAGAACAAACATCATCACAACAATATGGTGTCAAGGGCCAGGGATAGAACAAGCGCCTCATGACAAAGAATAAATGAACTGGAGACCAGGGATAAAACAAGCGTCATCGCAGTAACATGGTGTCAATGGCCAGGGATAAAACAAGCACCTCATGACAAGAAATAAATGAGCTGGAGGCCAGGGATAAAACAAGCGTCATCGCAGCAATAGGGTGTCAAGGACCAGGGATAAAACAAGCGCCTCATGACAAATAATAGATGAGCTGGAGGCCATGGATAAAATGAGCACCATCACAGCAATAGGGTGTCAAGGAACAGGGATAAAACAAACGCCTCATGACAGAAAATAAATGAGCTGGAGGCCAGGGATAAAGCAAGCGCCATCACAGCAATATGGTGTCAAGGGCTAGGGATAAAACAAGCACCTCATGACAAATAATAAATGAGCTGGAGGTCAGGGATAAAACAAGTGTCATCGCAGCAATATGGTGTCAAGGGCCAGGGATAAAACAAGCACCTCATGACACTACATTAAGTTATCATATCGAAATTATAGTCAAATGTCACTAATGCATGTATGCATGAATATGTTTGCTAAACCATTCTTATTTCATGGTGATGCATATATATGCTTGCTAAAATATGTTTATATAAAAGGTGAATATATGTATGCATATATATGCTTATTTTAATGATGAATATATGTATGTATATATATGCTTATTTTAATGGTGAATATATGTATGCACATATATTCTTTCTAAAATATGCCTATTTAAATGGTTTGTTTGCTAAACTTTTCTCTAGATTCTTTTCAAAAGAAGAAAACAAGTTAAAACATACAAAAATAGCTCGTTTTCTTTTTCATAATAACTGGTAATCAAGTACCATTAACTGGAGTTGTAATCCGGCTTCTATCCTGTCTTGACAATCTCCTTGGAGTGATTATTTGCCAAATAAAACACCATCTCTAGTCTTTGAGACTGATGGTAAAAAGAAGGTGGATCCATAAAAGACAAAGTGGTCTTGTAACTTAAAACCTTAATCTTTTCAACTTCAAAGGTTAAAGTCCTTCTTCAAACCTTAAATACTTCATAAGAGAAGGCCTTTTATATAATTGTCCTTGATAATCTTTAATAAAATGAGAAGGCCCTCTTCGAAACTGATTCTCTTCTGCAAGATAAGACAACGGACATCCTATGTACTGCAATGAAAGTTGTGTCTTCAAATGTGGTCATATTAAAAAAAATGCTATATAATCCTCAAAAATGGCTTCTGCCTATATACTAAATGAAGGGAAACTACCCCAGTTGATGTGTAAACAAATGGTAGCCTTCCACGACTGCCATAACCTTGATTATTTTTGTTGGATGTTTACAATACACCAACTCAATTTTTGATAATGAAAATAGTTGATGTTACAACATTTTGTATCAAATCTAGGCATAACCTAATGCATCGTTATACTCACAAAATGGAGGTATGATGTCTGAAGAAACATATTTTGTTGACAAAATGCAGGCTCATGATGCTTCCAAGGTTTTGGTTTGATAATTGTACAATCCTTATATTCTAGTTTTCAAATGCTCGAGCATAATATATTTTAATTCTCCTCCTTAAATCAAGAGATGGAAATTTGAAATCAAACCTTGATGTTGATTTCACTTCTGATGTTCTTATCATATATTACCTGTTATGATTAAATATCATTAGGCATATACTTGAATATTGGGTACCAATAATCCATTTCATTCCACATAAAGACAAATGAGACACATTGACTAAGACTACATTCATTTCAACCAAATATTAAAAAGTGCCCCTATTACAAAGGTCTTGCCCCGATCTTAAGGGTAGCCAATCACATAGCTTTTTGATTTTTCAAATGTGAAACTCAGACTTAGTGAGCGCGGATAAACCAACTCATCAGATGGAGTTGCACTTCTAGAGATGATAACAACCAAGGTGTCTTGTTGCCCTTTATTTGTCAATTGTTTAACTTGGTGCATCTAGTTAACTTTTTTTTTCTCTTTGTTGATAACTCTGAGCAAAGTGCACCTGTTTAAATACTGGTAGCAATGTATGGCCAATAATGCCCTGTTCCGAGCTAATTTCATGCAATTTATCCTTTATTCTTGTGGAATCATGCTTTTAGTGGTGCTAACTTCTACTTCTGCATCACTTTATAACATTCCACTTTTAATTGCACTATTAATTCTTTCTCCTATTGTTATAATGCTGGAGAAGTTTGTTGAGGCTCTTTCAAACCTTTTAAGATAGTATGGAGCATTTACAATGACTATAACCATTGATGAGTTTTTTTTTTTTTTTTTTTTTTTATCAATCAACTGAGGCTGCCTCTGAGCTACCATTTTCACATATTTTGGCATATTCCTTGAAAGTCTCTATTGCTTCCTTTTTTGCACATGGGAAAATTCAAATGGTCTAACGCCAAATTAATACTATGCTTGTACTGTTTCAATATTTGTGCACTTAAGAGATATATAATTGCATATACCAATAAGTAGTCGAGTTGATTAGGCTATCATTTTATGAACTAGCAACTAAAGGGAGAAGTGGGATTAGTAGGCGCAACGGAACATCTCAACTAGGTTGACACCTTCGTAGCGCCTTCATCATACCCCATACCTGATAGAGAATAAATTCATTGTCATAAAATAATGCCAATTAGACGATCTTAAATGTGGTGAATCAAAGTTTTGTCTTCATGCGAGTGCACTGATATCTTCCAACAGTGACGAGATGCATTTGGGCAGCTGCCCTATTATACTTATCAATTTTGGCATCTTGAACTTGGGCAGAATAATGATGACGCCCGAGACTAGACACAGTCGTGTAGCCTCAGTGCCTTCGTAAATGTTGGTCTTCTATTGTACACAACCTCTCTTCTAGGAACTTTAATATAATCTTACCTTGTGACTTGCATCTTTAAGAGTCTTCTAGCAGGCTTTCGTACTTAGGACAGACAGTGAATCATTTAAATGGCTCATTTGCTATGGAGCTTGTTCGCAGTTTTGTGTAAGGTAAGCCTTCAATTCTACTGATGATGGATCTAGTAGCTTCTCTGAAGTAAAAGCACGTGGGTAAGGAAAGGTGTCATCTGAAACTTGGCTATGTACCAGCTTTGCCTGTCTGAATGCCCCTGCTAATGGTGTATCTTTAACTGGAGTGGGTAATTCTAAAATCTTTCCACTTGTCCTTTTAAATCTTGGACATCCTTTTTTGATTGTTTGCCCTTGGCTGACGAACTCTTCCATGACCTCGACTTTCCTTAAAGTCCAATAATGATGGAGGGGTGGAGATCTTTTGAGCTATTTTGTTAAAACTTTGACTCTTTTAATCTTTTTTTAAAGAAAGAGAAGGATTTAATTAGTCAAAATTACTTAATTATTATTATGAAGTGTATGCATGATTTAATTGACAATGCAAAAAAATTATAAAAACCTAATGTAAACAAAATTCATTAATAATTCAAGAAGAAAGGCTAAATGCAATGGCTAATGAGATTTTTTTTTTTTTTTAAAAAAAAATGAAATGCTAGCAAACGGTGACATAACATGCAAATGGGTATTTATAACCATATGATTATGCATGATAATGAAATGACTATCAATATTAAATCATGCAATTAAATAATGAAATAATAGCAGTGTAAAAACATGCATATTAACACAACTTATAATATTAAAAAGCCACAAGCCCAAAAAAAAAAAGAACTTCTTTTTCTCTTTTTTTTGTTTTAACAAATATATCAAATCTTTAATTTATATATTAATAAAAAAAGTAAGTTATTAAAAGTGCAACAAAAAAAAACTTTAGTAAAAAAAAATTAATTATTAAAAGTGTAACCTCCTATAAGAAATGGTTAACTTCAAACTCTTTGATAAAAGGCAGAATACAATGAAAAAAAATGTGGTTATATGAGATGAAACACTAATTAAAAAAAAAATTAACAAACATCACCATAAAAAGTTTATGAAATCATGGAATTTAATTATTTACATTAAACAAATGGTGTTTTATGATTAATTAGTCAAATTTGTTTTTCCTCATTACAAATGTTATTAATTTTGAAAAAACAAAACAATAATTGATACGTCTTTCATCCTTCAAATTTCTAAAATATTTAATTTTTTTAAGAGACAAAATATAATGACTTCAAATTTCAAAAGTTTTTTTTTTTTTTTGTAAAGTTTTATCCTCCAACTA
Organism: Lagenaria siceraria; assembly: GCA_002890555.2. Classification (NCBI taxonomy): domain Eukaryota; kingdom Viridiplantae; phylum Streptophyta; class Magnoliopsida; order Cucurbitales; family Cucurbitaceae; genus Lagenaria; species Lagenaria siceraria. Next base: position 18,588,322 of record CM016488.1, read on the forward strand.
AAAAAAAAAGGAGTTTCTTTCACCATTTTTCATTATTAACTTAAAATTTATTATTAGGTGATGAAAATGTAAATTACTAAATACATATATATTTTTTTTCAAATAAAAATATTTGAATAAATGTATTTTTTTTTTTTTTTGAAAAAACGTTGCTCAACTTTATTTAAAGAAATATTTTATTTTTAAATGTGAGGAAAAAACTTTAAATACATCCACAAGATTACTAAAATGTAAATTGATTAAGAAAGTCAAAATAAGCACACACAAAAAATTTACTTTTTACTCAATTTTCATGAAATTGTGATGTTAAACCAAACATAAATATCTTAAGGTTTCAGGATAAACCTTTTTTTTAACCAACATCACTTAAAAATAAATTACTTTTTTTAAAAAAAAAAACATGTGGTAGTAGACTAATACATTACATGAAAGCTTTAATGGTGAGGCTAATTCTAAGGCCCTAAATGATAAAGGTCCCCAACTTGGTCAAAAAGTCGTGCATGACAGAATGCCCAAGTTGAGTGAGAACTTTTCGTGTGCCCGCACGGAAGCAAAGCTTCTCGAAGGCCAACACTACTCCGTCCTCAATTCTAATCTTAGTAGGTATAGCCCGGGTATGAGGCTTGTGAATGTGTGTGCAAAAATAAAATACACAAGAACTACACACCATAAATTAAAACAAAATTAAAGAATAAAATAATTCAAGATAAAGGAGAAAAATGGCCAAACTCTCGAGGTGGAACCTCATGTCCCCAGTGGAGTCACCAAGCTGTCGCCACGTGCCCGAGACGACGCGGAGCGGCCAACGTCCTCAAAAAGGGTTAATTTAAAAAAGAAAATAAAAGGAGTCGTCACCAATCTTTTTTACGGTGTGATTGGACACTGAAAATAAAGTAAATAATTTTTAATGAAAATCAATAAAAATGGTCTGCGAAAAAAAAGACAGAGTTGGGTTCGGGAGTCGTTTGTGTATGGGGAAGGTGTTAGCACCCCACAACACCCGTTTAAAAAACGGTGGCCAAATTTTAAATCTTGAATTAAAAATTATTCTTTAAAGTAATCATTTGGGGAAGAATTTTTTTAAAAAATAAATATCTTATTTCGCCCCTCATTACTCCAATGTTTGAAGTAATGATCCCATAAAATAAGTAGAACATATTTCCATCAATTAGGCTACACTAGAATTAAGTAAAAATTCCTCACCTCAAGAAATTGAGAAAATATTACAATTTCTCAAATTCGTCATAGGAATAGCCTTTAATAAAAAGATTTTCTTTTTAAAACATTAATTAAATTCATTTTTTCTTGGGATCAAGATCTCGGACTCCCAAAGATATGATCCCTCACCTCAAGAATCTAGAAAAACGGACTCCCAATATTTCTAGATTCCATCCTCGGATTTTTTTTAAGAAAACGGTAGGTTATTAAAAAAAATTGATTAGAAAACCTTATGAAATAATAGATTGATTTTTTTTAAAGGTTAGAAAAAAGATTGTAAGAAAAATTTAAATGATTTAAAAAGAGTTATAAAAAAAGATTTAAATAAAAAGTTGGATAAATTTCAAATAGAAATCAAAATGTAACATAACGATTAACTAAGTAAATATTAAAATTTTAATAAAATATATTGGAGATCGATCTCGGACTCCCAAAGAATCGACTCCTCACCTCAAGAATTTTAGAAAATCGGACTCCCAAATTTTCTAAATTTCATCGTCGATTATTTGTTTTAAAAAATAAATTTAAAAGACGAACAAACAATAAAATTTACAAAATAGTAAACATAAACTAAATTGAGAGCATATGAATATATCAAGTAAAATAACAAAATAAATTCTCTAAAAAAATAAATTAGAAGATACTAAAGAAAAGATATAATGTAATTATAAAGTAAAAATTGAATAAAAAAGATATAAACAAAAATAATAAAACAAGATAAATAAACTAAAATTGATAATAAAACAAACCAAATAAATAAGTTATATAAATAAATTATTAATAACAATAAAATTAAAAAAAAAAAAAAACTTAACTTGGGTCTGCCACAACACGTATATAAAAAGAAAATTAAATTAAATTTTGAAAATGATGGGATGGGCGGCAGCCCATCCCATCCAACTCTTTTTCTTTTTTTTTTTTTAATTAAAAATAAATAATAGTAATATATTTTTAAATAATTTTTTAAAAAAAAAAAACTCCAATTTTTCTCTCATTCTCACTTTAAACCTTATTTCTTTTTTTTCTTCACCATTTATCTTTCTCCCTCTTCAACTTAAGCTTTTCTCCCTTTTTTTTTTCAACTTCAAATTTTCTCCTCTCTTCAACAAGCTAGCTAATTTTTTTTTTGTAATCACAGCAAAAACTCACACAGCTTAAGGTATATTACTCCTACTTTTTAACTTTCATCTTTTTTTTTTACATTTTACTTTTTTTAAAAAAAAATAATAAAACAAACAATGAAAAAAATGTCATGGAAGAAGAAGAAGATGAACACGAAAAGAAAAAAACAATAATAATAGTAGATAAAGGAAGAAACATTAATAGTAGATCAATGCATATAAAAATAGATAAATATCATACGATAATAAACACAAAAATAAAACGGGAAAAAATAATTAAAAAAAAAATATTTCCTTATAACATTTTCTTTCTCTCTAGTTTTAGATCTAAGAGAGAAGAAGATTGAAGGTTAGGATCCATAACACAAAGCCGCCCGTTGTCTGAGGTGCGAATCCTTGGGATGAATGCCCTACCAAGTGCAACCTCCAACAAAGCTAGAACTTTCTTATGTTTTGGATTTTCGAATTTTTTGGAAAGATTTGGTGTATAACTGATTTTTCTCTCTAAGGTTTTTTTTTTTTTTTTTTTTAAAAAAAAAAATTTATTTATAGATTTCTAAGGTTTTTGGGTTGTGTAAAAAAAATTCTCTCCTTTAGGGTTTTTCTGTTGTATTCTCTCATCTAGGTTTTTTTATCAAGAAAAATCTCCCCCTCCTCAAAGATTAAACTTAGAATTTATAGTCACAAAACGTTTTTTTTTTAAATTTAGGAAAAAAGCAATTAACTCGTTTTAAAAGGAAAAAATAAAATGGAGTTATGAGAAAAAAATTTCAAAAATTTAATACAAATTTTTTTTTTAAAAAAAAAGATTTTTCCAAGATGCTTTCCTTTTATACATATATATATTTACCTTTAACAAAACCCTCTTTTATTTTCTCTTATTTTTATTACTAATATATTTTTTTAAGATTAATTATTCAAAATATTTTATTTAATTATTCACTTATTATTTTTTTTAAAACCAAAATTAGCACACAATGAGAAAGAAGTAAAACAAATAGGACAAAAATAGGTGGCTACAAGTACAAATTTTTTTTCCCTATCTTTCTTAATGTGATGATTTTTCATTGTATCCACCTCGTTTTATAATAAACAATTTAGAATTATTTTGTATGCAAATATTTCATGTCTTTTAATTTTGTAATTAATTACTAATATTTGATATTATTTTATAATTATTTTTTCATTTTTTTAAATTTCTGCTCTAGCATAAACATTTATAGGAATATTTTACCATATACACCTAAATGTTGTCTTACTTTATATAAATGATGATAAAAAATGGTTAATTATAGTCCAATTCAACCACAATTAAAGTTTTATTAACTAATTATAATAATTTCTATCAATTTCCATTAATTTTCACAAAGTTTCCTAAAATTTCTATTGATATCGATATTTCCATAAAATCGAGACCTCGATATTTCTATTGACACCGATATTTCAAACCTTAATGTTAATTCAATTATTTTTTTACTATTAATTTATTTCATCCTTTTATAATTTTCTTATTTTATTATTGTGGAGATCACGCTGGCCATTCATTCATGAAACTGATAATTGGATAAAGTAGCAAAATGATGAGGCATTTTTATTTTAAAAAATAGACACGTGAAGAACATTATCAAGGTTATAAATTACTAAACAAATATTTATTATTATTATTATTATTTATTAAGTCTAGTTTTCTGTTTGAAAAAAAGGAAAAAAAAAAGGGTCATTCAACAACAGTATGGAAATGGACAAATTACACTTTTCGTCCTACAACTTAAGCTAGGGGTATGTATAAATTGGATTGGGTTGAGAGTGATTTTTTGGATCAACTTGAAAATTCGGGTTGGTTGGGTTGACAACCTAAAAGACACAAATAAAGTTTCCAACCCAACTCAACTCTTAAAATTTGGTGAGTTGGGTTGTCGGTTATAACTTTTTCTTTTAATTAAAAATATGTAAATTTATCTACAACATATGACTAATAACTAAAATCTCATAAAATTCAAATGTTAAATACCAAATATCTATAATATTTATTACACACTTTAAATAAAGACAAATATCCTAACAATTTTAAAAGAAAAATATTAAAAATTCACAAATCAATGAATACAAAGTAAAACAAAGAGAAATATATATATATATATAATTCAGGTTGGGTTGGGTCAACCCAAATTTTTTTTAGCCAACTTGCAACCCAACCCAGCCCAACAAAAAAAAAAGTTCAACCCAACTCAACTCAAGAATAAAACTAACCTAACCTAACCTTTACATTTTGGGTTGGGTAGTCCGAGTTGTTCGGGTCATTTACCTCTAGTTTGAGCTAGGTGTCTATTTGATTTCTGAAGGTCGTTTGGCCCACCAACTTCACAAGTTGGTGTTAAACATCTCAATTTCAATTGTAAACATTATTGAAGTTTGCACATTTATGGACAAATTGCATATTTCAATTCTTTCTCTATTTTCTAGGAACTCCATCATCTTACAACTTTACACATCAGACACAAACTTTTAACTCCATTTAGTGACTTAAACACACCCTGGAATTTCAAAAAGGACATTTTTTGTCCTCAAAATTTTAAAAATAGTTATTACTAGTCTTTTGAGATAATGATGTGGCAACTTTGATTAATCTTATATTGATTTTAATTTAGGGGTGGTTTATTCTATTTTTCTCTTCTTTCCCTCTAAGCTTCTCCATTCATCTTCTTCGTCATAGCCACACATCGTCTATCGAGGATTTAAAAATTCATCATCTCAATCTATTTATTTTCAAACACAGAATAAAGATTATTACTTCAAACTTAATTTCCTAATTTCAAACTTCAAAATTCGAAGCCTTTTCCCCTCGTGCCTTTAAACAAATTCTGATTCAAATTTTTTTTTTTAAAAAAAAAAAAAAAAAAATCGACTATACAATCAGAAAGAAAAAGAAACCATATTCAGAATTTCCTGCCTCTTCTATCAATTTTAACTCCTCAAAATACACCAAAGTTGTTGTATTCTTATACCGATTAACCCACAAAATACGAAAGAAATAATTACAGTTAAGCAAAAATGAATCCTTGCAATCATATAATAATTTCACACTCCAAAATAACACTAATTAACAAAAGTTATGGTTGACTTATGAGATAATGATCGAAAAGGAAAATTTTACGAGATATCAAAACAGAGAATGAAGAGAAAGAATTATCAGCTAAGGGAGTGCATAGGATATCTCTACTTGCATGTCTGCACACATAAACGATTTGGATCAAATTATTTGTAACATTTACAAAATGAGTTGTATTTACCGTGCCACCAAGATAAGGCACTCTACCTCATCCATATACTGCAACCTTTCAAGTTATACTGTATCCATATAAGGCACCCAATAAAATGAGTCATATCTTTAGTGTCTACTATATACTGTTTAAGTCACATTAAATAATTTTAAATTTTAGTTTATTGAATTTGAGTCAGGCAAATAATGAATAACACTTTATTTATTTGAAAAATAAATAGTACTTTATTTATTCAATAATTTGTTTACAATTTACATACTACAAGATTTAGAACATAAATTCCAATACTGAATTCACCGTCTTTGCAGCTTTTGGACTTAGTGACACTCCTAGCCATGGTTTAGGAACTTGGTGCTTTAGCCGTAGCTATTTGACCACTTTGAGCTGTCGTGTTTCGACTTAGAACATTGGAGGACATACTTTTTGCCCTAGAAGATAACATTCGATTCTATAGCCTCAAAGAATAGGGAGAGCCAAACTCTTCCAGAGTAAAAAATTACCTCAATCAAATTGATGGTTGTAATTTGATTCAACAACTGATTGAGTGGAGGACTACTGAAGTTAGGTGCTCCAGACGTCACCGATGAGTTATAGGAGGAAGAGAAAGGTTTGGCCATTTAGCTCTGATACCAAAACAAGAACCGAGAGAAAGCGTATTTTGTGGGAAAGATTTCCTCGGTATTTTCTTGTACTCGTATGTATGGCCTTTAGGCCATTTTTACAGAGGCCCTAAAATTAGGTCAAAGTGAGTGAATGAAATAATACGACTAAAATACACGTGTCACAGTATAATAGGTACACCAAATATTCTTTGAAACATAACACCAATAGCTTGATTCTTCTAAGTTGTTTATGACGTGGCTTTTCTTGCATAACTGATTGTATAGAGTTGTACACATAGGTTTAGTTGACTGTGCCATTGACTTTTCCTTCTTGTAATCATCGTCCATGTACCCCAACAGGCCCTTTTCTTTCCACACCACCAAGAAATTCAACCCATACATAATTGCTCAGTTTTGCACTTGGGCCATTGATTCGTGTAGATATTGAATTCCTTGTTACGAAGAAATGATAAATATAAGAAGCAAATGTAAATTGATTATACCTCAACTAGATACAGTACAGACATTGTATACAATAACAATATTCAAACTAAAAAATAAGCCAAATAGTTTAATAAAGCTTACAAATTGAAATAATCTAAGACTTATAAAAGAAAACCTCAAAAACTTGTGAAAATTCAAAAGGTAGTCGAGGCACGCTTCTGATAAGCGCTATCTTGAAAATAATTATTCGCTCTACATGGGCTGCAAACAAACTACAACGACTGTCTTAGCAAGATACACCGACTAATTTTGATATACCTACAACTTCGAACCACTTAGATTTGATAGTACTCTTGTATACTTGTTCTCAACTCAACTCAAGATCAAAAGAAAGAAATAAATGAGAGAACTGTTCAATTTGAAATTATATGCTACAAATGAAGAAACAAGTTGCTATTTATAATGAAATATGATATATTTGTCAAATTTAACTCAATTAAGTTGTTACTTAACTAAAATTAAACATAACTCATTCAAATTGAAGAAACTACAAATTTAACTTTCATATATGTTATATTTGTACATAAACATTATCTAATTTGATGGTTTCAATCCAATTTGAAGTTTCTAACAATAAATTTAATCTACATAATTAAATATTTTTTTTTTTATGTTTTAATACCCTCCTGCGATTTTTACGTGGTGGTGAAGAGAAGAGGGAGGGGGAAGATGAACATGAAGAGGGAGGGTGGGGGAGAAGAGATTGGAGATTGAATTTTTGTTTTTATTTTCTTTAATTTGAAAATAAATTAAAATAATAAATTAAAATAATAAAAGAAAATGGTAATAAATAATAAATATTATAAAGTTAAAAGACGTTATAAACCTATTTTTCAAAATTTAGAGACTAAAATGGCTAATTTAAAACTTTGAGATTAATTTTGTACCTATTTTTAAAAAATCAGACTAAAAAAGGTATATTTTCCATAATTCTAAATAGAATGTAAGGTTGACTACACTAAATGTTGCGGTGGATGGGGATGAAGTTACTTCAATTAACTATAGGCAAAATCATTTGATTTTCTACCAGTCGTTCCCCACATTTTCTTAAATTTCTTCTGCCCAAATTTCAATCACCAGTCTATCATTATTTTAAACCATATTTTTATTGGATGGATTTGAAATTTGAAAAACTTTCACAAATGAAAAGAAAAGTAGAGCACCCAACCGTTGAAGGAAAGAAAAGGATAAGTAGGATTTAAGTCCCGTTTGAATTGACTTTTTGAGTGTTCATAAACATTTTTTTTTACTTATTTAAACACTTTGAAAGTCAATTCAAACGAATTTTAGTCAATCAATTAATTTATAAGCAGCCTAGGGTGGCTTTTGGCCGGAATCTCTATCGGACTTTTCGAAACTCTACTGTTTCTTCTCCTTTTTCTGTCATTGACGACGGTGGCCAAGATGACAAAAATGGTACGGCTGAAGAAATCGAAGATATTAAAATGTTAGGAAGGGTTGGTAGAAGAAATCGGTGGAAGAGACTCATTTACGGTTGTTTTGAATTTCTTTTATATATTTTAAACCATTCAAATTCTCTTAATTGTTTTTTTTTTTTAATTATTTGCCAACTAATCAAATTACGTAATTTTACCTCTGATCCTAGTTAACACTTAACGGTCCAGTTAGTTTAAAGTTAAGTCAGGGACCATATTTAGAGTAATTTAGCTCACATGGAGACTAAAGTGTATATTTTGAAACATTAGGGATAAAATAGACGTCAACTCTAAATTTAGGGAATCGAAAAGTGCAATTTGCCCTAAAATAAATATATAAGTTTAGGGTGTTTGGTAGGTAATTTAAAAACCAATATTTCAGTGGAAATAGAGTTATATACATGTTAGGCAATTTGAAAACCAATATTTCAATTAAAATAAAGTTGTATTAGATTGTTTTCAAGTATGTTTGTTTGGTAGAACATTTAAACATTATATTCCAATTTAAACATTTGTTTGAAATGCGTTTTAAAATATATTAATAAATGTAAAATTAGTTATAGTAACTGACTAAATATTGGGTTGAATGTAAATTAATATTAATTAGGAATGTTTTTAAATATAGAAAAATGAGTCAAACTATTAATTTATGAACATTTCTATAGTTATAAATAGTTTGATATTTTTCCTATTTATAATAATTTTTCATTAATTAATTTGTATGTTAAAAGTTTTGTATAATTATTATTTTGTTTTATATAATTTATAATACATTAAATAAAACATATTTTAGTTCAGAATAAAAATAAATTAAGTTAATAACATCAAATACTATATTTATTACTATTTTTTTCTTTTTAAAATATAATTATGCATTTCAAAATTTCAAATTTGAAATTTAAATATACTAATAAACACATAAAAACATTGTTTTAAGATTGTGTACTTGTTTAGATCACATAATCTACAAAGAGATTTCAAAATTCAGATCAAAACTCAATAAATTTAAAAGGTAAAACGAAATCTAGATTGTACAATAAATAGACCTTTAAATACTCAAATACGATCTAATCCAACTTTAAAATTTAATTATTTTTTATATATTAATATACTTGTGTAGACAGTTTGTATGTTTAGATCTTTGTTAGTTTATTTATTTATTATTATTTTTTTTTTACAGGAATCGAATTTCTAACTTTGAAATGGATAATACAAATTTTTATTCTAGTTGAGATATCTCATTTTTACTATTAGTCATGCATCCATAAATTGACAATCCGTTAAAGTAATAAAAAAATGAGGCATTTTTATTTTAGAAAATACACTTAAATTTAAAAACAGTACGAAGGTGATAAATTATTAACAAATATTTATTATTATATTATATATTTTCCCCTTAAATTAGGAAAATATTGTCTTCCAGCACTTGTCATTTTATGTTCGTTTTGAACTATTGCAATCAATGACGGATCTAGAATTTTATGTTAGGAGCATAAATGTATATAAGATTAGAAATTTAGTCCATAAATTTCTAAATTTGTGTTTATATATAGCATCTAAACTTTAGAAAATGTTTAATAGGTCTATGAATTTTCAATTTTTATGTTTAATAGATTCTTAAAATGCTAATTATGCATCCAATAAGTCTCTTACATATTTGAGAATGTTAAAAATTAAATGTTATATTATATTTTTAAATTTAACTTTGTTCTTAATAAGCATGATTCTACATTTTAAAAAAAATAATTTATCTATTAACTACAAAATTTAAACTTTAATGTTCAATTCGACACAAACAATGTTTTTCGTCATACAAAAAATTAATTTTTAAAAATTTATTAGATATAAAATTGAAATTTATAAATTTATTAGACATTTTAAGGGATTATAGTCAAAATTGAAATTTTAAGAATTTATTTATTAGTAACAATTTTCAAAACTGAGAGATTAAACTTTTAATTTAACCTTCATATAAATGTAATTTTAAATGCATTAATATATGATGTCTAAATCGAGTAATATTAATTATAAAATTTTTATAAATTTTTTTTAGATTTATTCACCTAAATATATAAAAAGAAATTATTCAGTCAATTTTTATCAAATACTTTTACAAAGATCCAAATATATTTGTAAGCTAACACAGACACTCACGGATATAAAAAAAAATCCAAATATATTTTTATATTTTTATATTTATATGAGAGATTTAAAAAAGAATTAAGTATGCTTCATCTGTTTCAAATGTACTAAGAACTAAAATATTATATATTTTAAAAAAATTAAAATTAGAAATTTAAATAAAATGTAATTATATATCTTATAAGTTATATATGCTAGAAATGTGAAATAGTTCAAAATTAAAATAAAAACTGCAATTTCCCAGATTTGAACCCTAGACATAGGGCGTGCATGGAGAACAAGCGTGCCCCGCCTCACTAACGAAGCCAAGCAAAGATGGATTTTCATTGCAACCAATATAAAAAATGAGGGTCTCGAAATATTGATTAGAAAAATATTTCGTTTTTTCGCCGATTTAGATTCCTCCCATTTCGACGAAATTTCGATATTTTGAAAAAATTTCTGACATTTCGAGAAAATTTCAATTTTTTTTCATGATTAACTATTTTAACTCAATTCAAAACTTTTAATTTTATGATCCTCTCACACACACAATTCTATAGTTTCACACGCTAATGTTATTTTCCACAAAAGATTAAGCATTTTTTAGGGTTGTTTTCAAATATAGAAAAATGTGACAAACTATTTACAAATATAGAAAAATTTTACAGTCTATCAATGATAGACTACGATAGAATTCTATCACTTTTTATCTCTCAAGCGATAGAATTTATTTGCTTGAGCGATAGAAAACGATAGAATTCTATCATGGTCTATCACTGATAGACAGTGAAATTTTTCTATATTTGTAAATAGTTTTGTATTTTTTCTGTTTATAGTAATTTCCCTATTTTTTATGTGCTACTTTTATTAATTCCAACTTTTCTCAAGTTTTAATTTTATTTTTTACCCAAAACTTTTATTTATAAAGAAATTGAATTTGAAATAACCACAAAAAATAATCTATATTTATTTTTAAGCTTAACCAAACATTTTTCATTAAATTTTTACATCACTTCACCTTAAAATACCTTAAAATTGAATTGATGTGAGTTTTTTCTTTTACCATCCAAAACTTTCATAATTTTCACATCATTTTACCTCAAAATATTCATAAACTTTTTATTATTGTGTAATTATTTTTTCATTTTTTTTTTAAATTTCTGCTCTCGTATCAACAGTTACTTAGATATTTACAATAGACATCTAAATATTGTCTTACTTTATAGAAATTGTGATAAAAAATGGTTAGTTATAGTTTAATTAAGCCACAATCAATGTTTCATTAATTAATTATAACATCTTTATATTTAATAAAAATAAATATACATATGTGTAAAACGTCATCAGTTGAGGGAGGCACGTACCCCTAACTCCTTAAATAGATGTACATCGCAATCATATCACATGTTTCATGTAATATATATATATATATATTTGGAAAACGGGTAAAGGATAAAATTTGGAGGCAGGTTAAAATGATAGTTCAAATATTTGTTTTTGAAAAGAAAAGATCAACTCCAAAATTGCATAAGGTTATTTTCAACTAATACTTAAGTGCAATGATAAAATCTTTATCAATTTATTCATAGACATTTGGGTGCTAAATGCAGCCAAATTATTTCCAATATAGTAGCCAAACTTTTTTCTTTTTCTAATACAAAATAAAAGAAATGTGGAATAACATTATGTAAAAAGTAAAAGCAGCAAGTTAATATACGGAAGGTATTCTTTGATATGGATCGTTGAATGTTGCAACATTACCAGGCCTTGAAAACACAATCTGCATAACATATTTGAATCAGGTAGGAGATTTTAGATTTATTTTTATCCTCTGTTTGTCTCAAGTCAATTTCAAACTTTGAAGTTTCAATTATATTCCATACACAATTAAACTTTAAACTTTAATTAATAGTAAAATTAATAACTCTCCATCAAATCTAAATATCAAAAAATATTATTTAGGCTTTTCTTATATAAAAAAAATTAGTTAAAATATTTATTGTGGATAATTATTTAATAATAAATTAAAGCAATTAAAGTTAACTTACACACTAGAAAGTAACTAATGGGTTATTACTCTTTCCTTCTCTCTTATTCGTTTCCAAAGAAAAAAAGTTTCATGGAAAAATGTCTCATCTTCAAGAAAATTAAAAGATTATAAAATCTCTCGTAGTTCATGATGTGGGAGATTTAGTGATTATCCTTCTACTTCTATAAGGATGTGTTTTCATGGCTTTCTCAAATGTCACAAATTATGTCTTAACATCTGGTTCTGACATGTCGTAATTTTAGAAGAATAGTTTACTTTCCTAATCTGAAATTTGTATGTGGAATATTTTTATTTCCTAAACTAAGAAATCTCAGTAGAAGTTTATTGACGAATATTTTTCTTTTGTGGTGAAATATATTTTATAGAAAAGGAAATATAGGTTGTATTCTTGGAGAGAGTTTTATGTACTAAGTGACGCCACTGTACTTCATTGCCTTGATTTGAGCTTGCTGTATTTTTTATGTGCAAGTTTTTCAGTTGTCGATCTCAAAACCATGAAGACATTCATTGTTTTAGGGGAGAGCCTAAGGCATGACATCAGAGAAGAATTTTTCTATCTTAGAGGGACCTAAGATTAATCAGTGAGGGGAGTTCACTGAGTCACGAGAAAAATAATCAAGTTGAGAGAAGTCCCACACGCTGTCATAAGCCGAAGTGTTCATCACTAAGATTGTCACAGTTAGGGAGAGCCTAAGTCCTATTGAGAGGGAGTCGAGAGCCTAAGTCCTATTGAGAGGGAGTCTTGTTGGGAAAAACCTTCCACTTCTACTGCAGGAATAAGCAGAAAATAACTGAGAAATTAAAAGAAAGCAATAAATATGGAAACACGAGAATTAACGTGGAAAACTCCCAACTTAGAGAAAAACCACGGACCAACAAAAATCCACTATGTGAAAAATTGTTACAATCACACAGAAATATTTCTCTCTCCCGATCCCAATTACAAGAACACTCTCTCAAAGCTTTTATACTACTCACACCTTTTTCTCACTCTCAAACTAGAGAATACAAAAGGAATTTAATTAGAGTTAGCAAACTAAGCTTAAAGTGTTTCTAACTGGGACGAATTAAAACTAGAGGCATAGGCTCCTTTTATAGGCTTGGAGTCCACCCTCATTCTTCAACTTAAACGATGTGGGACAACTGCACTTCTAATATTTTGCCAAAAACCCAACAAGTCTCACATCCTAAGGAAAGCATAGGTGCATTACAAGTTAAGCTAGAGTACAACGCTTAACTCATTCAATATTAGTGGATTATCTTTCCTAGGTACACTGCTCCCCAGACGTAGGTAGTTTATCACCGAACTGGGTTACCAACTTTTGTGTGTAATTACTCTCTTACTTGTTGTTGATTTTGTGGTTAATTATAGTTTTTATCTGTGCTTTTTGTTTAACATTCGTGGTTTGAATGGTGAGGTATCTTATCGCTTTTCCACCTGAGATAAATTATTCTTCTAAAAAAAATCTACTGAATTATAGTAAGAAAAAATAAGTAGATAAAAAAGAAGAAAACTCACTCATATTCAATATTAAAAATGGCTAATATATTTACACACAATAGCAACATTTTTAGATAGTTGTAATAGACGCTGATAGAAGTCTATCAAGGTCTATCAGTGATAGAAATAATAGAAGTCTATCAAGGTCTATCAGTGATAGAAATAATAGAAGTCTATCATTGATAGATGTTGATAAAAGTCTATCAATATCTATCAGTATTTCCTTTTACTTTTTTGAATCTACAATCCTGTATATTTTTTATAAAAATTGAAAACCTACCAACTTCATTTAAATTAGTCTTCTTAACATGCATGACCTTACTTGCTATTACAATTACATATTGTAATCTACATAAGGTTTCTATTAGATCTACAATCGTGTGTCAATTTCTATGCAGAAAAATCTCTAATTAAACGATGCTTTAAAAGTTTTTTTTTTTTGACACCTCATGATAAGGAAATAAATGACAATGATAAAAGCTAGAACATTAAATGTTTACTTCACAAGTAAGGTTCCTAGCCATAGTGAAGAATTGCAACATTTCATGCATCAAAAGATGTCTTTTTATCCAAGGGACACATTGGATTTGAAAATCCAGATTCATTCACCAATTTAATTAATTATGTAATAATTTAATTTCATCTATTTACATTAATGAGAGTAGTTGAAGGGGCTGTTAGATGAATCTAGGGCAACAGAGGTGAAAGGTTGCGTCCTTTCATAGTGTCATTTCAATTAGTGTAAATATTGATGTATTTTTCTCATTTAAAAATAGAATTGAAATTTGAATGAATTTTTCATAGAGTTAAATCTCTCAAGCTTTTATGCTTTCTTTGTATTCTTGTGTTTATAATGCATGTTTAGAACTTTCAATCTAGTTTGATCAATTAGATTGTGGAGAGTTCGAAATCTTGAAGATAAGAACAAGTTCTCCTTCCTTCTTGATATTTAATCAAATCTTCTAAGCCAAATATGTTTAGCTTTCTTAGAGTTGCTTATCAATTAGTTATTGGGTGTTCTGTTGGTGGAAGTTCACCTTATTAAAGGGAGTTCTCAAATATAATTGAGGTAATTTTCTTTATCACTTCAAAAATATGGATTCAATTAAATTGGCACAATAGGCCCAACCAAAGACATCTCACACCCCCAACCAGCTGGGAAAGTCAAGGGGGAAAAGATTCAGTCTAATGACAAGATAACGAAATATTAAAGGCATGAACAACCAAATTATGGGTCACCGAATTATAAGATCTAGAACAAAGCTCAAGCCAACAACTCTAATATATGGAGCAACAAATTAATCTCATTAATGTTAAAATACCATTATACTAACAATTAATAATTAATCTCATTAAAGTACTTTCAAAATTTACACACATCATTATATCCTTCTTTTATCTATCACGGAAGAACACTACACATATACACACACAAAGTATATATTTAGATGCATATACCTGATAATCTCCCAAAGTGCGCGATTTCAAACCAGCAGCACTATAATCAAAATAGTATTCCCAAGTCCTTATGAATCTTTCATCAAAACCAAGTTCGAGTACTTTACTGAAAGATATATAATTAAATTAAATTTGAATTTGAAACACATTTATTGCAAATTATATATAATAATGCTAAAAAATAGTAGTTTTTCTAAAATGACATGATCAACAACAAATTATATAGCTTCCTTTCCTTACCTCTTATTATTTAGGAAATTCTTTCTCCAACATCTCAATGTTTGATAGTAATGAATTCCAATGTTTTCCAAGTGTTCCACACTATAAATGAAGAAAAATTTCAACAGTTTTTTTTTTTAAATATAAAGAACAAAAAAGGGAAATTCATTACCATGAATATAATCTTCTAATTAATAATTATAACTTATTTACCAAAGTTTGGATGCTCTAGCCATGGCTGTTGTTATCCTACTTAATGATGGCATGCATACACCAGGAAATATATACTCTTTAATAAAATCCGAACTTAGTCGATATTCATCGTAACGCTCGTCTGGCATCGATACGAACTAATAAGAATAAAAAACAATACGGAATAATTCATATGACATTATAACCAAAGCTCTATCATATAAAATGAAGTCACAATTGGATCCATGTATATGGTTGGGTATTGTAGCTTAAAATAGAGAAAAATACCTTTTTAGTCTCTAGGTTTTAGGTATAGTTTTTAATTTTTGGTCCCAAGATTTCAAAATGTTACACTTTTAATCCTTAAGTTTTGATTTTTGTTTCAATTTAGTCCCAAGGTTTCAAAATGTTTCAATTTTACCTTTGAGATTTGAGTTTTGTTACAATTTGGTTCTTAAGTTTCAAGATTATTTATACTTTTAAATTTTATTTTTTATTAAATACTCATTTTTAGTTATTATCGTTAATATATATATTAAATAATTTAATATAATTATGAAGTAAAATTATAAATTTAATTTTAATAGTGATGAAAAATAGTGAAACTTAGTTAATTATAATTCTTTTAAATTAATTAATAGACATTAGCACTAAATCAAGGTTAAGAGTGTAAATCTTGAAACTTAAATACTAAATTGAAACAAAACTCAAATCTTAAATGTAAAATTGTAACATTTTGAAACTTAAGGACTAAATTGAAATCAAAATCAAAATCAAAACTTAAAGACTGAATGTGTAGCATTTTGAAATTTAGGGACCAAATAAGAACTAGACCCAAATCCTAGGGATGAAAGAGTATTTTTTTTCGTTTAAAATATTATCAAACCTGAAGAACAAGAAGACCATTTTCTGCTAATACAGATTCACAGGTTCCAAAAAAGTCTTCCATAAATTCATGTCCAACAGCTTCAAGCATCCCACTGAATATAAATAATAACAACAATAATAATCATATAATACCAGTTCATAGTCTTCGCTAATATTAACAACTTCTTCTCATCAACTCACCATGATATAATCCTATCATATTTGATATTACTTGGCAATTGTCGATAGTCGCAAAGAAGAAATTTTATGTGATCCTGAAAGTATGGTTAGAATCAAATTCATCCGTTATAATTAAAAGTGTGTTTGGAATACTTTTTCACTTGTTTAATTTAAAAAATAAATCAAGAAATACAAGTATTTGACAACCATTCAAAATAGAATTTGAAAGCTATTAGTATCTTTATTTTAAAGAGTCCTTATCAAAAGTGTTTAAATAAAAAAGAATTTTGGAAAATCATATATTTTTTAAGTTTACGGGCTCTAAAACTACTTGAAAAGACATTCAAATCTCTAAAACTTAAGATTTAAGTGCTAATTAAGGGTGTAATTAATTATATTGAATATTAGTGGTTGTTAATGACTTGGAGTTTCTTGATTTGTATTGTATAAACATGGAGTTGGGAAGAATGTATTCTATATTTGTTTAAATTGTGTGGTCTAATTATGGTAAAGATATATAGACTATTATACAATATGTTTATTTTATAATAAAATAACAAATAAAAAGTGTTGAATCACCGATTTACCAATTACCAATCAATTCATAAGCTTTATTCGATGAGTTAGAGTAAATTTAATTATATCAATACTTCAATACTCTCTCTCACTTGTGAGAAAAATTTATAGAATATCCAACAAGTAGAAATCAATATTAATTGGGAGAGTTTTAAAATAAAATTGCAAGGTGGAGTTCAAACATAAGACCTATGGCCTCTGATACCATGTTAAATCACTGATTGACCATAAAACTTAAGTTGATGGGTTATAGTTGATGGGTTATAGTAAATTTAATTATACCAACAGTTTAACGCAAAAAAAAAAAAGAGTTAATTTTCTACCTGAAGGCCAAGATCTTGAACTTTTTTCTCAGCATATTTTAGTTGTTCTTCAGATAAAGTGATGCCAGTATAATGCATCCAGTTTGCTTTACAATTTCAATAGCTAGGCTTCCCCAACCACAACCAATATCTAACACTTGATGGTTTTTATTTGTTCTTGCCTAACATTTAAAAATAGAAAAAATGGAAAATAATTTGAGGTGAGAGTAAAAAGAAAAATCTCTGAAAAACTAAAAGTGAAATAATTATGGTAGCAAAATAATCACCTTTTCTATCAGAACAGAGATTTTTCTCATTTGTGCAACTTTCAAATCTTCATCCTCCATCTATTTAACAAAAACAAGATAAGAGAATACAACAAAATATATATATATATATATATATATATATATATATATATATATATATATAGTAGAACAAATTTATTAATTTATTATTAAGGAGTTGTAACATTTTATTTTTAATTTCCTATTTTCTTGATTCTAGTTTTTCTAGAATCAAATAGTTTTTCTTTTAAATAATTTATTATAAAAAATTGTGTAGAAATGAGTTGTTTCAAATATAGGAAAATGAAGCAAAATATTTAGAAGTATAGCAAAATTTCATTGTCTATCTGCGATAGACTGGATAGACTACTATTTGTGTATATTTGTAGTCTATCGCGACATACATAGTAGTCTATCGCGGTGTATCGTAGATAGACAGTGAAATTTTACTATATTTGTAAATATTATCATCAGTTTTGTCATTTAAAGTAATTTTCCTTAATTCAAACATTATCTTATCATTTTTTTTTGTAAAGTTTATAATAAATATTTTAAATAATACAAGAGTCTAAAGTTTAACTTTGTATTTTATTTTTCATATAAAACTTTTACATTTTTAATTTAAAATCTTATGTAGATCGAAACAAGATAATTACTAAACATTTCAATAAAAATTTAAAAAAAAAAACAAAAAACAAAAAACAAAAGAGGAATTTTAAAAAATAGAAAAATAAGGGAAACTATTTACATAAAAGAGCAAAATTTTTAGATAGTTGTGATAAATGCTGATAGAAGTCTATCAGTATCTATCAGTGATAGAAATGATAGAAGTTTATTGCTGATTGATGCTGATAAAAGTCTATCAATGTCTATCGAAGTTTTTTTTTTTTTTTTTTTTTTTTGCTATTTTCTTTAAATAGTTTGACATTTTTTTATCTATAAAATTTTCCTAAAACAAAAAGCCATTAGTACATGTAGTTTTATTTTATAATAAGAAATAAAAACAAGAAACGAGAAGAGTACCAAGTAAATTCTAAATGTATAAAAGTAATAGTTTTGTTAGCAAACCTTAAAAATGGCGCAAGAGTATGTCATTGTATCATCCAAGAAAAGAGAAAAAAGTTCATTGCTCTACAAAATAAAACAAACAATTTATCAGTCAAAAAGAGAGAAAAAAAATGCAAAACAAGAATGAGATCATATGATTATCACTACTCAATAAGGAAGAATAGCCTTCCTACAATTTTCTTGAGAAAATATTTAGTACTATTGGAGAGTACCATACTCCCAATGTTCTCATATTATGACGTTATTTTCATGAATATTTTTTAGTTAAAATATAATTTTGGTCTTTATACTTTGAAGTTTATTCAATTTTAGGACCCGTTTGGATTGATTTGAAAGAAAAAAAAATATTTTTCAAGGAATTCATTTTTGTCTAAACTCTTTTGATAAAAACTGTTTAGAATATAATACACTTCAAAAACTATTTTTAGTGGTTGCCAAACCCTCCAATTTTTTTCGAAATGACTTATTTTTTAATTAAACACTTGAAAATGTATTCAAACACACTCTTAGTCTATGTACTTTCAATTATCTAATTTTAGTCCTTGTACTTTCAATAAATCTTAATTTTAGTCTTCACTATTGCTAGTTTCTTGATAATTTTTAAATTTTTTGTTTGTTGTTTATTAGCATTTTTACTATAAATTTTGAAAACATACTCAAATTATTGCTCGTCCTTACATCAAAATAATAATTATTCTTTAAAAAGTTTCAGCAAATATTAACTTTGAGGGACTAAATTTAAGATTTATTGAAAGTACATGGACAAAAATTGAATAAACTTCAAAGTTTAGAGACCAAAATGATACTTTAACTTATATTTTAATGCTCGTGGACTAAACAATATTTTAAAATGGAGGCTAATGTGACAAGTAATAAATGGAAGGAGTAAGGATAAACTTGTGTAGTATAAGAAAGTTTTCCCAATTTTCTTTAAAAGAAAGAAGAAAGAAATAAAAAAGAAGAAGAATGTGTAACTAAGAACTTATCTCATAAATTAAAGGCTGGTTTGGATTGACTTTTTAAGTGTATAAACACTTATTTAAATACAAAGTCAAATACAAACAAACCCTAATTAATACCAGGTCATAATGATGAGAAATATTCCTAGGAGCTTGTGTAAGAGTGTTCTGTCTTGAAAAATGTCGAAAGAAATACTTTGCATATGCAATAGTAGCTGTAAATATTGGAGGAGACCACCATCCCCTGAAAACAGAGTAAATGGCCAATTATCAACAACTAATGTTTTAAATTTATGACAATATCATCGATATTTTTATACGAGTTCAACCAAAGAATTTCTAATACTCTCGTAATACTATACTCTTTATGTTGATACTATAAATCTATCTTCATAAATATTTGTGGACTCTACATTGATATCAGTAGGTTCCACCATATTCTTAAAAACGTATTTTCATGACACACAATAAATAGAAGTAGTATAGAGCATTTTTCATACTATCGTAGTATATGATATTTTCTAGAGTTCAAAAACATTGACACGTACGTGGAGTCCATTAAATAGAAAAATCAATAAAATACAACTAAAATATCACAAATGTTGATCTAATATCAATAATAAGAGATTGGAACTTACTTTAAAAAGGGTGTTTTGCCTACACTTATCTGTAAATTTATTTTTAATTTTTTATATTTATAAATTTTTTTTTAAAAATATCCATCAACATTAAGATTTTATTTTTTATTAGATGTATTTTTTTTAATAATATGAGAATAGAGAATCAAATATTTGATTTTAAAGTTGATAATACATGTATACTTTATATCAGTTGAACTATGCTCATTTTCACATCCTTAAAATTTTATTGATACATATTCTTCCATTTAATATTTCCATAAAATTGAGATATTCCACACCGATATTCCATTAATAATAACAAAAGTTTTAAATATATGTCAAGAAATGAGATTTCTATTCACAATTTAACATGAGTTTAACTCCGAAAGAAGGAGTCCATTAATATTATAAAAAAGTTTGACGAAATTTAATAAAAATATCAATAAGATAACACAAATAATGTTGATCTAATATTAATAATAAAAAATTCAGATTTATTTAAAAAGGGTAAAATACTTATCTGCAACTTTTAAATATAATTTTATGAATTTTTTCTATTCTATAATTTTTGGTATCTCTAACTTTATTGATATTTCTATCAATATTACTATAAATTTAAGATCTTGTCCGCGATTGATGCTTGTTAAATAATACATATAAAAAGCTCATAACCTATGTCTCGATTATTTATTTATTTTTATATACCTTTTCTTCTTTAATGTTGCAATAGAAGAATTTTTATCTCTATTAGCTATGAGAACCTGCAAAAGAAATATAGCTCGAGAAAGAGTGTAAGTGTAAATTAACGTCATTTTGGAAGAAATTAAACATTTAATGACACTCAAGCTTATATAAGATTAAGAAGACCTTCATCTTTATCGACCAAAGAAAAGTCTCCATTAATATATGCATTTGCAAGGCCTATATCAGCATGCATCATAATCTGCCAAAAGAAAGGGCAAGGAAATTTGGCAATAAAGAAGACAATTATATATTAGGAAGAATGAAAGTTTCTCAACGTCCGTTTGATAACTATTTTTGGTCTTTTTTTTTATTTTTTTATTTTGTGCTTTTTTCTCATGCATTCTTAATCATGGTTTTCATTTTTCCTAAGTAAACATTGAATTCTTGACCAAAAGTTTCAAAAACATTTTTTTTTTAGTTTTTAAAACTTTGGTTTGGATTTAGAAAATACTTTTATTAAAAAGTAGACAATAAAACAAAAAACTAAGGACATATTCGGAAGTATTTTTAGAAATAGTGATTTTTAACAAAATTGATTTATTAACAAGTGATTTGTTAATAAAGATTTTCATATAATCATTTTGATGTTTGGTTCTACACTTCTGAAGTGATTTTGTACTTACAATCAAAACTAAAAGTGATTTTCAATGACTTAAGGGTATGTTTGAGATTGACTTTTAGAATAAGTGTTTTGAGCTAAAATTATTAAATTATAATTAGTCTTGTACAAATGTGATGAACCATTTTACTTTTTAGTTCTATACTTGTATAAATTATTTAAATTTAGTTAAAAGTTTTTTTTTAAATGATTAATGTTTGTTTTCAAAAGTAGTTCTAAAGTCACCAAATTACTACAAAATTATTACATTTGAGATTGAAAAAGAATTAGAGGTAAGGAAATTAGGGAGAAATATAAAGATAAAAATGGACAAAAGTTTTTTTTAAAAAAAAAAAAATCACTCACAATCATCTATCTATATTATCTAAAATGAGCTATGGGGGAGAAACATTTGATTTCCCCTTTTTTCCCTTTTAGGTGATGTTTATAGGGTTATAGAATGCATACATTAAAATTATTTAAAAAAATAGTTCATAATTCACGAAAATTAAATTGGTTTAAAATTTAATTATCTCTAATATTTGATTCTAATAGTTTATAATTCACGTGAATTAACTTGGTTTAAAATTTAGTTATCTTTAATATTTGGTTTAAAAAAATCTATCTAATTTTTTTCCATATTTGTTTCACGTTAAATGTGTAGATATTAAAAAAAAATCTATTAAATTTCTTTCATATTTGTTTCGAGTCAAATGAGTAGTTATTTAAATAACAATAAATAAAAAAATCAAATTTTATCTCTAATTTTGAGCATCACATGTATAACATAAAAACAAAATTTGATACTATTTTTTTAGTTGAGAATCACGCATAAATAAAAGAAAAAAAAGGTTAAAAAATCACATTTTATCCTTCTTTTTTGAGACATAAAAAAATAATAAAGGAATAAAAATTTATCCCTAATTTTGAGCATTAAACATATAAAAAAAAATGTGATACTAGTTTGTTTTAGAATCACACATAAATAAATAAATAAATTAAAAAATAAAGAGAAATCACATTATTTATCTCTAACTAATATCTACTAGAAAAAGATTAAAAAAATCTATCTATCTAAATTATTTTTGATAAAATGATTTAAAATCTAAATTTCCTTTATAAATAGATGAGTTAAACTTTAGTTTTGATAATGTATCTCCTCGTCTTTTTTTATTATTATTATTGTTATTTTGGTTTTAATTTTATTAAACCTCTTTTTTTTTGTAGCATATTTTTTTTTTAATATTTGTCTAAGCATTATTGCTCCATTTTGGTTTTGGTTTTTTCCTTATTCTTTAACATTCTAAGTCTTTTTCGAGCTCTTAGATATCATATACAATTTTTCTACTTCAGGTATCACTTTTTTCAACGTTTTCAACTTTTTTTTTTGTTTTTTTTTTTTTTTAGGATTTGAAGACTAGAAGTAGCTAGATACCACACCTCTATTTTTTTTTAAAAATTTTATTTAAGGTATGTTACCTTTTTGAATTTTTTTTGTTATGTGAATTGTGTTTTTTTTTTCTAAATTTTGTGTGAATTGAGATTTAGATTGAATAAATTTTTTTTAATAAAAGAATAGTCTTTTTTTTAAGCTAGTTAAATTGTAGTTATAAATATATTAAAAAAAATTAATATTATTTTGTTGGTTCATTCTCTTACTATCAAAGATTTAAATTAGGAGATAAAAAATTCAATTCAAAAAGTTAAAAAAATAGTTTTAAAAAACATATCAATTCAAATTTGTTTGAATTATATGATTTTTTTAAAAAAAGAAAATATAAATAAAAAAATGATTATCAAGTACAGGACTCTTATTACAACTTATAATATATATATATATTTCGTTTTCAACGTTATGAAACAACGTAAGTAGTTCCAACTATTCTAACAAAAATCACTTGGAACCTCATCGTAAAGTGATTGATAGGAAATCACTTTAAGTGATTGTGGATGTTTCTAAAATCACTTTCTTGTCACTGCCAAACATCACAATTTTAGAAGAAAAGTGATTTTGATCATTCCAAAATCACTTTCAAACATCTAATAGGTGAAAAAAAGAGTAATTTATCAGCATAATTTTTAAAAATCAAACATCTAAACGGAGGTTTGGATGTTAAACTACCCGAGTTTATTTTCTTTATTGGCTTGTTACGTATCTTTACACCTTTTATCTTGCCCCAATGTAACTTCACTATATTATATTCATTCTACCAAGACTGAACCTGTACTTTTAAATATTTAGCTACATGTTTTACATGCTCGAGATTTGTTCGAGATCTCTGTCTCAGTTCGTTCGAGATTTGGCTTTTCAGGTGTTCTTTTTGTTCGAGTCAACTGGAATTTATCTTTCTTTCTCTGTCTTTCTCTATAAAGCTAAAAAGTTATCCTTTGGGTTCTCTTTTATCTCTTCTTTCTTTTTCTGTTGGAAAGGAGGGGCCTGTGATAATGAAAACTTCTGTGCCTTAAGGTGTTTTTAATTATGTCAATAAATGCTACATAGGTCCAAAAGTCTTGGGAGGAAGTTGCGGTGACGAGGGTGTTGATGGCATGAAAACAAAATCAAAGGAATCTGAAGATGAAGTATTTTCAGATGACGAGGTTGGATTATTTTACTCAATATGCCTAAACTTTAGCTTAACAAATAAATTAAGTTTGATAGTAGACATTTTGTTTTATCAAAATGCAGTGATAGTGAAGACTAGGAGTTAAAGCAAATGAGGGATATGGCTGCAGCCAAAAGGACAAGAGATATTGGACTTGATGCTTATAGATTTTTCATCTCATGACCAAGACTTATATATATTCCAAGTAATACTACCATAATGTTTAAAGTTTAGATTTGTAAGTTCGAACGTTTTTTAACACCTAATAGGTTTAGAGATTTTTGGATAAGTTTCAGTAAGGATAGTTGCTTTTATTTTCCTTGCGAATTGGATGTAAGTGTTCAAATGTTATTGTAAACCATTGAAATTCTCATTTATTGTTATGTTTGGGTTAGTTTCGAAGTGTTTGACTAAATTTTATTTAGTATTAGCACTCTTTGAACTATTTAGAATAAAAGTGATTTTCATTTTTGTTGTGTAACTTGGTCATGTAACCTAATGAAAATTTGTAATTTTCATAATATGTTTCATCGATTTTTATTTATTCTACATAGTATTGTGCATGTGCATATGAAAATATATATATTTTTTATTTTTTCAATAGATAAACAACGACAGACATTTAATGTCGGACAAGCTCCTTTAATGCTTGTTGTCCGACATCAAAGGCAACATTGAAGAAGATGTTATTAAAGGTGTTCAATGTTGGTTATCCTTAATGTCTTTAATGTAAACCGACATTGAACACCTTTAATAACACGATTTTCGATGTCGGTTGTCAACTGAAATCGTACTCCTATAATGTCTGTTTTAAACCAACATTAAAGGTCAGTTTTGTACTAGTGTCGAAATGAAAACTTAATGACTTTTTACCTGCTTTATCTAAACAATTCAAAATTACATTGAACTTAACTTGAAAGTTACATACCTTCCAATAAAATTGAGGGTTGTGAACTTTTAAAGTAACCTTCGGGGAAAAATTATTTGTTCCCTCAAAGGTAAATATTGTACCACCTTCCTCCACTATACTATATTAATAAAATAAGCAATATTAGTTTTTTTTTTCAATGGTAATTTCAACTTCTAACTTTTTTTTTCTTTTTTTGATAGTATATAGATTGTTACATAAAAAAATTAATTTCTTTTTATTTGAGAAATAACATTACAATCTTCTGTTTTTAAATATAACAAAATAAATTAAAATATTTACAAATATAGCAAAATATACTGATAGACATTGTTAAACTACTATCATCTATCACTGTCTATCAGTGATAGACACTAATAGATGTCTATTAGTGTCTATCATATTTTCTATATTTAAAAATATTTCCAACAATTTTGGCATTTAAAATAATTATCCTTGATTTGCTCGTAGTGTTTAATTAGTGAGTTTTTATCAAATATTTTTTAGATATATATATATAAAATTGTAGTCCAATTGTTAACTTACGTTAATGATCCAATAGATATATATCTTGCAAGAAATCTAGTAACAACATGGCGTGCTCCAATCTCTGCAATTGATGATACCATATGTTTTGGATTTCTTAAAAGAGTGAAACTTTTATGTGTTTCCATGATACCAACCTGCAAGATACATAACTTAATTGATATTTCAATTGAATTATTATTTAATATATATATGTATATATATGTGTATATATATATATATAAGTAATCCTAAAATTTGTTCCATAACCATTTATGTCTTCTTCTTTTTTTTGTTTGTTTGTTTTAGTTTTTTTTTTTACTCGTTTGATAATATTTACCAATTAATTTTGAGAACTCCATGTTATAAAATAAACTATTAGTTGATAAATTGTATATATCATTTTTGTTTCATGCTTTGAATAAAATAAACATGCAATTGACTTTGTTTTATTATTATTATTATTTTCTAAATTGTTGGGAAGATAGTGTGATCTGTTAAGAGAGAAATTATCTAAAAACAAGGTAATAAAGATTAGAGACATCACAGAAAAATTTATTACAGATAAAGGTTATAGTGATAAATTTTTGAGAGACAGATATAAGATTTGGGAGAGAAGTTAGAGAGCGAGATAGATATGAAAAGAGAGTATATATATATATATATATATATATATATATATATATATTCTTTATTTAACGTTACTTCTTTTTCTTGTGAACACGAGCATATGATTCAACTAACATAAAACTTGTACTATCTACTTCGAAGTTAGAAATTTGATTCCCTTATTCAAAAGTAAAAAAAAATTTGTTAATTTTTGTTTTCTTGTTATATTATATCACTCCGACTTTTCTCTCCCACTTTTCTCTCAAGAGTTTTTTTTTTTTTTTTAATCTCTAAGTTTATTTTCTCCCTAGATTTTTTTTTTTTCATTTTGATGGAGAAATATGACTGACCCACGAGAGAAAAAGTTAATGAAAATTTTAAAGAGAAACTAAAATAATACATTATTTATTTAGATAATCTTCGTTCCAAGCTCACAAGCTTATTTTAAAATTTGATCATAATGTTGAAATATTTCGACTACTTGACAATTCTTTGAACTATATGATATTTTGAGAATTTGAACTTCCTATATTTATCATTAAATAGAATATAATTGCACATCTTCCTCTTCATAATTCAGTATCAAACTGATGGATTGAGTGATGATTTTTTCTTTTAGATTTTTTATTTGTTAAGAATGTGAAAAAAAAATGATTTAAATATACACTCAGTTATCTAGTCTATATTTTTCAAAAAAAAAAAAAAAAAAATTTGAATGTAGGGTAATTAAATATAGTTTCTATATTGATTTGGAGTGAGAGAAGCACAATACCGAAAGGCCGAGGGTGCAAGATTGGATCTTTCTTGAAGATGCTAAGTTACTCAAACGATGAGAAGATTTGAATGTGATGGAAGTGCATTGAGGAGAGAGGCTCTATTTATAAGGTAATTTTATTTTTATTTTTTATTTTTTACTATGTTAACAACCTAATCAGACTCACTCTTTCTCAAAAAAAAAAAAAAATAATAACAATAATGATAATGATAATAAATAATAATAATAATAATAGTTAGTATAGAGTTTTATGCTGAGATCATTAATTTGATGAGTAACGATAATGTTGTGGGGCTTTGTCACACCCTTATATCTTGTAATCAGGTGACCCATTAGTTGGTGGTTCATGTTTTTAATGTTTCAATGTGTTGTCGTTAGATTGATTCTCTTTCCTGTTGGCTTTCTGCTTTTGTTGGGAAAGAGATTGTTGTTTTTAGGCCTTTGGTGCCATGTTAATAAAAAAAAAATTCTCAAAAAAAAAAAAAGATTTCACAGTTCGATAGACTTTTTATTTTTATTTTTTAAAGTTTATTAACCTATCTAGGTATAAGTTTGAAGTTTCAATCTACTAAACACAAGTAACTTTGAAATTTTGAAGACCTATTAGGGACCGTTTGATTTAAGGTTTTATAGATGTCTGAGAATAATATGTATAAGAATAAGATTTTTAGAAATGAAAGATTGATGTGTGTATGGTTTTGCATGAGAATATTATTAAGATCTGAAAGGAACAATTTATGTTTGTATTCATTTTATACAACTAATTCATGTAACCTCATACTTTTAATAATAAAAGAATCATTTTAATGGGATAATTTATTACAAGTACTATGAATCCTTTGATTGGATTTGGGGGCATGATGAGGGTGCTATGGATGTGTCAACCTAGTTGAGCTGTCCGGGTGTACCTATACTAATCCATCTTTTCCTCTAGTATCTTGTTCAAAAAATTACAAGTACTGTTAAAAAATTTACTTATACTAAGTTAAAATAATTACGATAAATATGCATCTTCGATTGCGCGCGTAATTGATATTTGAACCTGTGGACTGAACGAAATAAACGAATATTTCAGGACATGGAAAAGACACATAGTGGCACTTGGGAAGATATCATTACATTGGTTGTGCCCTCTGGTATAAAAAAAACCCCTTTTAATAGTTATGATGCATATGGTTGTGCTTAATTGGAAGGCTTTTCTCTAGCCTCCTTTGTTGCTTTCTTTTGTACGAGCCTCTTTCTTGCTCATCTTGTATATAACTTGAAAAAGTGATAGGAGACTGTTCACTCAATATATGGATGTCCCATAGAAAGTACTGATAACAACTGTAACATTAAAAACATAAATGTCAAAAGAACAAGTAAACACACAGGAGTTGGTAACCTAGTTCGGTGATAACCACCTATGTCTGGGAAGCTGAGTGCCAAGGAAAGATAATTCACTAATATTAAAAGCTAAGTAGTTTACAACTTAATACTTATCTGTAAATCATGATACTACAATGGCTCACGTAAACCTTAACTCTCTGACCACCTAAGCTCCCCTAGATATGAGATTTCCTCTCAAGTGAACTTAGGCTCCCATAAGTATGTTAATATTAGCTTCTAACACTTTGGAACCCGACAGTATGTGAGATTCCTCTCACGATGTAACCTTCCTCAAGTCAGTGAACTCCCTTCAGTAAAACTGAGTCGTAGGATCCCCCTAACACCGAGAATCGCTCCTCCGGTAGCTATGACTTAGGCTCCACCTAAGTCTATGTAAGCTTCAACATGTTGCACTCCAAATAAGGAACAACTTGCACAACGAAAGGTTATTAAAGAGCTAGAACACAATTTGAAGCAAAACAACTGTTCCAATGGAAGACTCTTGCACAGACAGAACAATATTCGACTTACGCTAAAAAAGGTTAGCCAACATTCCTTTATAAACTTTATTTAAAAAAAAGGAAACAAACCCCAACAAGGAATAAGAAGGCTGCTAGATAATAAAGGGAAATATCGAGTTGAAAATCTCCATCAAATATGTTTAGATAAGGAAAGTATTCTGCAGGAAAGACTTCTGATGTGAAAACAGATGTTAAGGCTTTATTTGAGACATCTGCATACCCACTGCCTTGGAGAATTATAAAGAGCCAATACCAAAACCTCTAACGTAACTCTTGATTTTGTTTGATGCATCATTTTTGGATCCGATGTATAATATGAAGGTGCTACGGATGTGTTAACCTAGTTGGGATGTCTTGGTGCACCTTCTAATCTCACCTCCTCTAGTATCTTGTTAAAAAAAATAACAAATACTAAAATTAATTTTTTTTTATTGAAACTAACACTAAAATTAACTAACTAATATTCTTAATAAATATCCTTAATTATATTAATTTAGTACAACTTTACCAATAAAAATTAATTGAATAAGTATATAGGTATTTATTTATTGCTATCAATTATTTAATTTTAATTAAGTAGAGTTGAATATTATTAACTATAAATTTAATTTGTATCAATTAATTTTAATTTAATAACTTAAATAAATAATTTTTAATAATAAATATACAAAAATTAAAGTAAGAAAAGAGAGAATAAAATATGATAGGATAATAATGAAAGTTAATAAGAAATATTAGAAAAATATTTTAAAATCATGACGGGTTAATAATAAGTGATCTAATTAAAATTAACCCCAATAAATAATTATTTTATTATAAAAAACAATAAGTAATCAATTATAATTATTGAAAATGAATTTTTGTACTAACTTAATTTAACTAATCACATAGTTAATTAATTAAATATATTTAAGATATTGTTAGCTAATTAATCGATAATTTGTGTAAATAAGTAGTTGCATTCATTTAATAAGTTTTTATTTATAAAAATAAGTTATGTAAATATTTTCATAAATTATTATTTACTTATTAAAATAAATAATTGTATAGATCTTTTAAAATTAATATCAATTAGTTAATTAATTAACTATGTTAAAAATAAAATTATATATATAACGAAAACAGAAGAAGATGAGAAAAAAAAATAACCCCACATTTTTAGAACGTTAGAAAAAAATTGTCATAAAAAAAAATAATGTCTAAGAACAACTTATTCCCAGACAAAAGAGTTGAAAGTGTAACAAATAGTTTAGCATGTTGTGTCAATTCTCATCCAAAACACCTTCCAACCAAACCACGCTTAAAAATTTAAGTTCGAGAACATTTTTGACACGAACAATAAATTTTAAAGGTTAAACTTACCATTTAACCTAAATTAAATAAAAAGTGCTAATTTAGTAATTATTTTTTAGAAAATATATACTTTTCATTTTCTTAGTTAAAGTACAAATAAACCAAAAATCTTAAGACACTAAGTAAATATATTAAAAGTCAACTAATTAACTTTTTTTAAAAAACAAAATTCAATGTATAAACAATATTTCAAAGAGAAATATATATATATATATATATATATGGAGAGAGAAAACATATGTGCACCCCTAAATCAATTTGTGCACAACGGATTTAGTACGTGCACCTCTAAAAAACACTAAGATTGTATCAATAATTTTAGCTAATCTAATGGTAAATGTGTCTCCTAACCCCCTTTAGATCCATATTCGAATCTCATTTCATTCATTTATTTTTAAAATTTTTCTTCCTTTAACAGACTTTCGATTTTCGATAAAAACAATAATTACAGACTAATCCCCACCAAATACAGCTGGAGAAATTAAAAAGAAAGTCATGTAGAGTGACTAATTTTAAGGCTTCAACTTCAATAATTCTTTGGTTTCTTTATTTCTTCTTCAACTTCTTCTCCTAGTTGGTGATGTAAGTTTTTTAATTTATTTTTCTTCTTCTTTTTAAGTTTGTTATTTTATTTACATACATTTGGTTTTCATTACTTTTAGTTTATACATTTAATTTTCATGTT
Source organism: Lagenaria siceraria (assembly GCA_002890555.2). NCBI lineage: Eukaryota > Viridiplantae > Streptophyta > Magnoliopsida > Cucurbitales > Cucurbitaceae > Lagenaria > Lagenaria siceraria. The sequence goes on from CM016488.1 coordinate 18,619,575, forward strand.
TTAATTATTTTTATACATTTAATTTAAATCATTCTTATTTTTTTGTTTTAGTTTCTTTATTTTATATTTATTTTATTAATTTTTGAAAATAATTTATGGACCGTAAGTAAACATATTAAATTTTGCTTCGCATCGATTTCAAAATATAAAATCTCGTAGAGGACAATTATAATATACAAAATTAAGTGAATTTATGAATTTTTAGAGCTACCTACTTATAAATTATTTTTAATGAATTATAAAGCTCCTGTCAACAAAAATTCGAGATCCACCATTGTTCGTGTAGATGGTGATAGAGATTTAAACATTAGAATGAAATGCCTTAATCAATAGAATTGTGTTAAGTTTATTGAATGTTATTTCTACCTATCATATTAATTTTTATTATAATGTAGAAATAAATACTTAGACTAAGTACCACACATATGGTTATGGAAAGTGATATTATTTAGAATTCAAATTGGTTACCCCTTTATAACCCTAAAGGTAAAATAACTCATTTAAATGACCCATTTAATTTCCCTAAATGTCCAAACGCAATAATTCTATCAAGTTTATTTCGTTAATATTTGTGATGAATTTGGAATAAATTGGAAAGTACAAAAAAAAAAAAAAAAAAAACTCATTAAAATTTTGTTTTAAATTCTAAATAAATTCACCCTAAACCATCAAAACTGAAGAACTTATTTAGTTAGGAATCCAGATTCTATCCTATGTTTTCAAATTTACTAAGTGTGTTTAAGGATCTTCATATTCTGTTTTTGAAAACTGTTTTCAGATTGTGATCTAAATAGTGTGAATTCTAAAAACATATTTATGTTTTTAGTGTATTCAGATTTTGAATTTTAAATTTTAAAATCTATAATTATATTAAATAAAGATAAAAAACAATTAGAATTATAGTATTCTATGTTATAAAGTCAATTAATTTTTTTAAAAATGAAATATGTTTGATAAATTATATAATATAATAATTATACAAAAATTTAACATAAAACAAGTTCACAAATTAATTAATAATAGTTTATAGTCAACATAATATTTAGTGGATAGCTACAACTAATTTTATGATTTACAGATATAGTATCGACATATTCCAAATAATTATTTGAATTAGTTATTAATTTTTGAATCTGTTACCAAACACATATCTTAAAATATGAAATATAACTCTCATAAATCATTTTCTTCAAATTTCTTATCAAAAAGGTCCAAAAAAATTTAGTTTAGTAGTGATTTAATATCATTGATAGAACTCAATCAATATACTGAGTTGGGAAAATCACACATATCTTAAAATTTATTATATGTTAGACATTCTTTACTTTTCACACCATTTAATCTAGGTTGGTCTTAATTTGTATCGTAATTGCAAATATTTTTAACTTATGCTAGATTTGCAATTACTTTAGATTAAATTTTCATATATGTGTGATTTCCCCAACTCAGTATATTGAAGGTATTCCTTGATATAATGGTTAAATGTTGCAACATTACCAAAGCCACAATCTGTAACAATAACACATTAGAATTACATCGGTGCTAGCTTTAAAATTTTAATATACAATCTAATAGGTTTTTAATAATTTCACAAGTATGACCAATAAAAAAAAAAAATAGAAGAAAAACGAAGAACGGGGAGAAAGAAAGAGAGGGAAGAAAAAAGATATAAAATGTTTTTAAAATTTTAATAACTAAAAAATGGAAAAGAAAATTATATTTTAAAATTTCTCAAGCAAAAAAGATCATCAATGTAACGCCACAGGCCCAGAATTCGAATAAGGATTACGTTGTCCCCACAAACTAGAAAAATCTCTAGAAGATCACCCAACATAATAGGATTGCTCAAAGCTAAGTATGCTTAACTATGAAGTTCTTATGATTGAGCCACCGCAAAGGAAGGTGCATCTTGTTGATATAAATCATAACTTTCAATTCTTTTAAACCTTTCTTAACCATGCTTTCATGTGCTCAGGATCCCTCACATTCAGATGTGATCTCGGTTCATTTATGTCCCCCTCCTGAACTCGATTCGTAACAATCAAGCACAAAAGCTAATCATCTCAAGAAGATCAACAAGTTTAAATATAAAGTTTACTTTTAAAAAAAAAAAAGTATCAAAAAATTAGGTATTAGAGAATACTCACATACTATACTTAAATTAATATAAATACAAGTTGATTCAATGAATCAAATTTCTCCAAAAAAATCTCATCCAATAATTATTTTAACTTAGACTTTTGCAGGGATAATATTTAGCAATTTATTCATAGCCTTTTGGTGCTAAATGCAACCAAATTATTTCCAATAATATTAGTCAAAGTTTATTTTTTATACAAAATAAAAGAGATGTGGAGCACTTCAACTTTGAGTAGTCATATGCTAAGGTATTCCTTGATATGGATTATATTGCTGAACGTTGCAACATTACTCGGCCTTGAGAATGCAATCTACAATAACACGTTAGAATTCTTTAGAATTTTATTATATAATCTAATAGATTTTAATAATTTCAAAAAGTATGACCAATAAAAAATATCAGAGGCAAATATATGAAAACATCTCTAAAATAATCACATGGATAATTAGATGACAATCATATGATAATCAGAAACTCCTAACTAATTACCAAAAAATTAAAGATAATCAAATGATAATATTAGAAACTACGAATTATATGACAAAGAATATAAGAACAATAAATAACTATTAATTAATTAACAAAAAATATACAACAATTAGATAGCAATCAATATTATATATTGACAATCAATACTAGATAGTAATAAAAATATAATCAAATAGCAATTAGTACCATTGACAATTAGATGACAATTAATATCAAATAACAATTAAACAACAATCAGATAGTAAATTAATATAATTGACAATCAATATAATATGACAATCAATATCAAATAGTAATCAGATAGTAATCAGTATCATTAGCAATGAGATGATAATCAGATGTGATCACACATTTTTAACTATGACGACATTTTGGTCATCCGACTATTTCAATTGGGCTGGGTTTATTATTTTGACATTTCTGCAAAATCCATATGTTGAGACTATGGATCTAATTTCTGACAGTCTTGCAACTACCCCTATTAAATAATATATTATTTTAGGGCAAAATGCACTTTTGGTCTCCGAAGTTTGAGCTTAATGTATTTGATCCTTGAAGTTTCAAAATAAACACTCTAGTCCCCAAAGTTAGGAAAATACTTCTAAATGGTTTCTGAGTTAATTTGACCATTAAGTTGACTAGCGAAAAAGTGACAAGGCATGTTGAATAGACAAATTTTAAATGAAGTGGCATTTTGAGTTAATAATTTTAAATGAGATAGCCATTTGTACTAATTTTTTTTAGAAATTTTCTATATTAAGTGGATTTTTTTTCCTTCATTTATTTCTCTCCTCCCTCCCTCCTCTTTCTATCAAACAAAAAGAGAGAGCAAAACTTTCTTGTGATTGTGCAAAATAATTTGACTAGTAATAACTAGTTCTTTTGGGCTAAATTGGCATCCTTTCTTGTGATTGTGATTCTATCTCGATTGATTCTCTCACCACATCAATTAAGTATCTTTTTTCAAAACAATGTAATTCCAATTTAATGTGAATCCGAGCTTAATTAGTTAAAGATCTGTTTGGATTAACTAGAGAATAAAATATTTTTCAAAAACAACATTTTTATTTAGAGCCTGTTTGGATTGACATTCTAGGTGTTTATAAACATTTTTTTTACACTTATAAACACTTAGAAAGTCAATCCAAACGGACTCTTAAACTCTTTTAATAAAAATGGTTTAAAATACACTTTGACAAAAAGCTATTTTAAATGGTTGATAAACATTCAAAATTAAACGTATGAAAAGTTAAACCAAACACCCCGTAAGTAGATTTACCAATTATCATTTCAAATATCGATGTTTTGATTCTCACTCCATATTTGTTGCACTAAAAAAGATAAAACCATTTCAATATGCAGAAGGTATTCCTTGATATGGATTGTTGAATGCTGCAATATTTCCGGGCCTTGAAAACACAATCTGTCATAAGAGAAAATTGAAAGTTTAATGTCTTTTTAGACATAAAAATTTAATTTGAAGTCTAATAGTTTCATTAACTTTAAAAAATGTTGAATATGTCAAAAGTCTAATTAGACATAAAATTGAAAGATGAACAATAATCTATTACATACAAAATTAAAACTTCAAAAATTTAATTAACCTAACCAATGTTTTTCATTATTTTTATTTCGTAAATTATATTGGTGTGGATAATGTTCGAGATTTTGATATTCTATCCCTTTATTAACATTGTTTATTTAATTGAGTATATATATATATATACCTGATAATTTCCAATGGTTTGTGATTTAAAACCAGCAGAACAGTAATCAAAATAGTATATCCAAGTGCGTATGAAACTTTCATCAAAACCAAGCTCGAGTATCTTGCTGAAACATATAATTTGCAGTGTCATTATAGATTATTCAACTTCAATTAGAAAATACATTTATAGCAATCATATATTTAGTAGTTTTTTTTCCTCCAAAATGTGACATGAACATTAACAAATTAGCCTCCCTTTACCTCTTATTATTTAAGAAATTCATTCTCCAACACCTCAATGTTTGATAGTAATGAATTCCAATGTTCTCTAAATGTTCCACGCTACAAATAAGAAAATAAGTCATTTAATTAGTTCCTTTTAAACAAGAAGAAAAAAAGTAAATTAAAATTACCATAAATAATTCATAAACAAATTTAGTAGAGCATATTTACCAAAGTCTTGATGCACCAACCATGGCGGTTGTTACTCTATTTAATGATGGAAGGCATCCTCCTGGAAATATTTCCTTCATAAAATCTGGACTTCGACGATGCTCGTCATAACGCTCGTCTGGTATTGATGTGAACTAATAAAATAACCAAATTAAGATGTTAGTAGTTAGCTTTGATTTTGTTGTATAAATATAATAATAGCCTTCTTTTTTTGGTCGTTCAATGGTGATTGACATATACTTATTGTTAAAGGTTTTAAATTCTTATACTCTGACTTGTTAAGTGCTTAAACATGCTAATTTTTTTCTTATTTAAAAATTAAATAATCTTTTTGGGCAGTATAGAAAAATAAGTTAAACTATTTACAAATATAGAAAAATTTTACTGTCTATTAGCGATAGACCACGATAGAATTTTATCGCTTAAGCAATAGACCTCAATAGACTTTTATCGCTATCGTGTTCTATTTCACAAGAACAAAAAATTTTCTATCGTGATCTATTGTTAATAGATAGTGAAAATTTTCTATATTTGTAAATAGTTTGATATCTTTTCTGTTTACAGTAATTTTCTTAAATTTTTTTTGTAACCTGTAAAACAAAAAGACCATTTTCTGCTAATACTGATTCACAAGAACAAAAAAAGTCTTCCATGAACTCGTGGCCAACAGCTTCTATCATCTCACTGTAATACATAAAAAAAAAAATATATATATATATAATTAGTTCTTTCACCTGCGATTATATCACAATTTTTACAACTTCTCTTTATATTTAGCATTCAAATTCAACTAATTAAGACATATATTTTTATTGAAAAAAATTGAGAAAAAAAAAACTTACCATGAAATAATCCTATCATATTTATTCATTTTCGACAATTGTCTATAGTCACAAAGAAGAAAATTGATATGATCCTGAAAAATTTAACAAAAAATGATAAGTTAATGAGGCATTGAAAGAGCTAATTCAAGTGATAATATGTTTGAGGAAAAAAAAAACTCTCACTTCTATTGTAGAAATAAATAGAAAACTAATTGAAAGATTAAAAGAAAATCACAAAAAATTTAAAAAAAAACACAAAAATTTACATAGAAAGCTCTAAAATCGAAGATAGAAACATGACCAAAAAAAAAAATTCATTATATAAATTTTCTACAATCATACAAAATTCTCTCTCTCTCCCCAATTTTTTTACAATCACACAACTAAAGATAAATAATAATAATAAAACTCAAAGTGTTATACTACTCATACAACTAAAGTTAGTATACTAGACATAAATGTCTCCATTTGTGATGATTTAAAACAGAAGATTTTAAAATCCGAACTTATATATATATATATATATATATATATATATATATATATATATATATATATATATATCTCGCTGCCATGTGCCCGAGACGATATGGAGGGGCCGACGTCTTTAAAAAGGATCAATTTAAAAAAAAATAAAAGAAGTCGCCACCAATCTTTTTTACGAGGTATGCGAAAAAACTACCGTTTGGTTTGAGAGTTATTTGTATATAGGGAAGGTGTTACCACCCCACAATACTCTTTTAGAAGACGGCGACCAAATTTCAAATCTTGAATTAAAAATAATTCTTTAAAGAAAATCATTTGGAAAGAAAAAGTTTTAAAACAAATGTCTTATTTTACCCTTCATTCCAACCAATATTTGAAGTAATGATCTCATAAAATAAGTGAAATTTTTTTCATCAATGCTATAATTAAGGAAAAATTCATCACCTCAAGAATGTGAGAAATTATTTCAATCTCTCAAAATCCGTAGTAGGAATGACCTTTTTATGAAAGTTTTTTTTAAAACATTAATTAATTTTTTTTTTATCAAAATGTTGGACTCCCAAAGATATGATCCCTCACCTAATCTAGAAAAACAGATGCCCATATATTTCTAGATTTCGTCGTAGAAATTTATTTAAGCGAAAATTGTAATTTAAAGAAATTTTAAATGGCTTAAAGAGAGTTATGGAAAGAATTTAAAAACTTAGAGAAATTTCAATTGAAAATCAAATAAGATTTAACCTAAACCTTTTTTAGGCAAAAACATAACATAAGAAAACATAATAATGAACTAGATAAATAAAACACATATTAAAATTTTAATAAAAACATATTGGAGATTGATCTCGAACTCCCAAATAATCGACGGTTCACCTCAAGAATTCTAGAAAATCGGACTTCCATATTTCTTAGATTCCGTCGTCGGTTATTTTAGAAAATACAAGTTAAGATTTAAGGATATTAATAATATATAATTTATAACATAAACATTAACCTATTAAAAATTAGGGCATAGTAAGAAGCTCGATAAATAAAATAATTAAAAACTATATTTAAAAGAAAATATATAAAAAAAAATAAAGGAAAAATGTTAAAATAAAGAATATGATATAAATAAACGAAGAAAAATAAAAATTAGAATAAAGAACATGAAATAAATTAAGAAAAAAATAAAAAAAGAGAATAACTAATAATAATAATAATAATTAAAAAAAAAAGTCTGCATCAATCAAAATGATGGGACCATCCATTCTTTTTAATAATAATAATAATAATAATAATAATAATAATAATAATAATAATAATAACTACAACAACAACGTAAATACATATATATATTTTAAGCCCTTTTTTTAAAAAACACTTCAAATCAAAACACTCTTCCACTTTCTCATTTTCTCTCTAAAACATCCAGCTTTTTCTAATATCTTTTTCAACCTTCTTTTTTTTTTTTCAAGTTAGCTACACTTTTTTCTTATGGCAACAACAACATTTCTTTGCAACAACAACATTTTTTCACAAATGTATCTTACTCTATTTTCCTTATTTTCAACTCTGTTTTTTTAACACATATTTTACTTTTTTAAAAAAAAAAAACTTAAAAGAAGATGTATGATGAAGGAGAAGATGAACATGAAAAAAAAAAGTAAAATAAAATGAAATAAATTGAAAATGAAATAGACAGTAGTAGTAGTAGATCTACATTCGTATAATGAAGATAAATACAAAAATGAAAGAAATAATAGTAATAAAAATTATTTTTCCTTATAACCTTTTTTTTCTCTCTATTTTTTTTAGATATAAGAGAGAAGAAGAAGATTGAAAGTTTGAATCCGAACAAGAAGTTGTTCGTTGTATGAGGTGCGGATCCTTGGACAAAAAACCTACCAAATGAAACCTCCAACTAAAGCTTGGACTCTTTTTGGTGTTGGATTTTTAGGTTGTTTCGGGGTTCAAGAAGCTCATTGACTTTCTTTCTTTCTCTCTAGGTTTTTTTTTTCTTTTTTGTATAGATCTCTAAGGTTTGTGGTTGTAAAAAAAAGTGTTTTCTCCTAGGTTTTTTATGTGTTCTCTCTGTCCCACCCCTTTTTCTATGTTGAAGAAGAAGTTGATTTATATCCAAGAAAATTTCTCGAAAAGCTCCAAAAAAACTGGCCAGTTTTTTAATTTGAAAAAAAATGTCAAATGTAGCTCACACCCAAAATGGTATAGAAATTATAAAAATAAACCTAGTTAAAAAGCTTACCTTTTTGACAATTTTTCTAACTAATTTAGTTACCATAACCAAACAACTTAGTTATTTTAACCAAACTACACACAAAAGTGACAAAGTAGTAAAACAAGTTTTTTTTTTTTTTTTAAATGTGGATAATCATTAAATTAAAATTAGCAAAACTAAGACAAAATCAAATTATTAATTAAATTTATTTTAAACAAGGTCAGACAAAAATAGGTGGCTACATATATATATATATATATATATATATAAATAAAGTAACACAACTAGTTTAGGCATATATTCTCGACCTAGAGATATAAATTTTAAATTCCGACCCTCCAGATATTGAACTAAAAAAATTATATAATTTTTATAAAAAAAAAGTATAATGATATGGGTCATTTAGTAAATAGAGAGGTTCAAATTATAGAAGACTCTAGGTGGCTAACACATACTATATACTAATTTTATTATGCTAGCTTTGTTTCTAGTTGGATAACAGTAAAAAGAGCTGAACTCTCTTACTGGGGTGATAGCCAAAATTTTGAAATCAAGATCAGAGCATCAAGAGAGAGAGAGTGTCTTCTCCGGTTACCTAGCTAAGCCTTCCGGCCACCTGGCCGATGGCGCTCTTCACACAGCTTCCCCGCTCATGTACCATAGAGAAGAAAGAGTTCTCCATTGAATGGGACAAAAGACAAGGGGGAAGGCATGTTCGCCTATCTGAAATTGGCTCACACAAATCTTTCTCTATGTCCCTGTATCCCGATTCTTTAGAATGGTTAAGAGCATCCTTTACAACCCTGCTAAAAATCCCAAGAAATAATAGGTTTTTCCAAGAAAAGAGATATGACTCATTTGTTCTCTGGATTGAGAAAACCTCAAATTGGAAGGGTTACATTGCTGAAATATACCGTCTTGATGATAAAGGAAGGAAATGTTGTATAATGATACCAGAAGGCTTAGAAAAAAAGGGTTGGATGTCATTCCACAACATATTAACTTCCAGAGAGCAAAGAGCCCATAAAACAGAGATATTCAGCAGGCATACAAAACAGACGATCTATCAAAATAATATCTCTAAAGGAAAGTACACATACGTAAAGGCAGTATCCTCTAGTGGTACAAGTGATGATACAGACGAAGATTCTGGGACTACAGAAAGCTCAACATACTCCACAAACTCAGTGCAGAATACAAAGAATTGGTCATACAAAGCAGATAAAGAAGACCTTTTAAACTGGGACACTATGATTATTCTCACCCGTAGATGCTTCCACGACGACTGGGCAAGGATTATTGAAGCTCTTCATGAATCAAATGAAGATATTGATTATTTTCATCCCTTCCATGCTGATAAAGCCATCCTCACCATTAGAGATGCAGAACAAGCTAGGCTACTATGCCTCAACAAGGGATGGGTCACTGTAGGTGCGTTCACGGTGAAATTTGAAAAATGGAATCCCTCGTTACACATCAGCCCAAAAGTCATTCCCAGCTATGGTGGATGGACAAAGTTCAGGGGTATACCCCTGGATGCTTGGAATCTGAATACCTTTGAACAAATTGGCAAGGCTTGTGGCGGGCTAGAAGACATCAGCTTTAGCACTTGGAGGAAGTTTGATCTCATAGAAGCAAAGCTAAAGATCAAAGGAAACTACTGCGGATTTTTACCGGCATCGATTGATATTTACACTACAAATGGTGAGTGAGTTATTGTCAATACTGTAGCGCCGGCGAACGGCAAATGGCTCACCGGAAAACATCCAAAGATCCATGGTTCCTTCTCCCGAGAAGCCGCGACCAGCTTTGACATTACCGATGCTAGGGCTGAAACTTTCCCTATTCATGAAACCACTTATAGGGCTGCGCAGCATTGCACTCCCTCCCATGCCAGTGAAACATCTAATCATCTGCTTGAGGAAAGGAATAGGAAAGGGAAAATGATTATGGTTGAAGAGGTTCGAATAGGGCCTGTGATATCTAAAGTAGTATTTCAGAAGAAAGATGAGGGACAGAGAATTGATCAGGAAAGGGGGAAATTATCAGAAAAGGAGCCGACAAAACAGAAAAAGAAAAAGGTAACATTTCCTTCCCCTAAAAATAGCACTTTATTGTATCAACCATCGACTGCTCCAGCTTTATCCATATCGAATGGAAGGCCCAAAATCAGCACAGCCCACCAGGCCCATCCAAAAAAGAGACAATCTAATTCTATAAAGCTATCAGCCCACACAAAGGAAAAGGAGATTGACATTGAAGCCACTGGAACAGGCCTTTGCGAAAATAGGCTCAAATCTCTTATGAAAAGTCAAGTTCACAGCACCAATTCTGGGACAGAAAGCTTGACTTATCATCAGGAAATCGACGAAATATATATTGATCTCGGGGAAATTTCTCCAACTCTTCCTTATGTGACAGTATCCAGTCCAGATCAATCTCCTCCATCAAATATCAGCGCTATTGGGAGTAAGAAAAATACTACTCTCACAGAGGATATAAACTTAGAGAGTCTTTTCATCGATTCAACAAAGGAAGCTAAGGGGACATCTTTGAAAATTTCTGAAGAAAAGGAAGAGACGAATTTTGAAAATCAGCTAAACAACTGGCTAAAAAAGAACAATTACTGCATAGTCCCAATCCCCTCTATTCAAATTATGTTAAGCAGTGATAAAGAGGCGCTTGAACAGAGGAGCCCAGCCATTGAATGAAGATCCTCATTTGGAACGTTCGTGGAATTGGTACCGCCCAAAAGCGTGCCATTATAAAAGGTGTCATCACAAGCAATACACCGGATTTTGTTATTCTCACGGAAACAAAGCTTACTGAGGTCAATCGGGCCATTGTTAAATCCTTTTGGAGTTCTATTAGTATTGACTGGGCACTCGTTGATGCTAGAAACTCGGCTGGTGGAATCTTGATGCTTTGAGACTCTCTGTCTCATTCAGTCATAGATGTTTTTGAAGGATCTTTCTCCTTATCCATCCATTTCCAGATTTCTAATGACATCTCGTGGTGGCTCTCAGGTGTTTATGGTCCGGCTAGTTGAAGGAAAAGGAAAGACTTCTGGGAGGAACTGACATCGATTCATTCATTATGCAGCTCGAATTGGATTATTTGTGGAGACTTTAATGTTTACCGTTGGGTTCATGAAACTACCTCTGCCCACCCCTCCCAAAACTATATGAGAAAATTCAACAATTTTATCAATGGGGCAAGCCTAAAGGAGCCTATACAGATAAATGGTACATACTCCTGGTCCAATTTGAGAAGCACGCCAGCTATGTCCAAACTCGACCGCTTCCTGTACACTCTTGAATGGGAAGATTTATTTCAATCTCATCAAGTTCAGCGCCTGGCTAGAATCACATCGGATCATTACCCTCTTCTTCTGAATTCCCTCGATTTAAAGTGGGGTCCTTGCCCTTTCAAATTCGATAATCGTTGGCTGTGCAATAAAGATTTCATTCGTTCTATACAACACAAATGGGATTCCATCGACAAGACTGGATACCCTGGTTGCTACATTATGCAAGGTCTCAAAGTGCTGGCTGGCCATTGCAGATTGTGGAATGCGCAAGTTTTTAAAAAGGAACAAAACAGAGCATATGAAATCAGCAAACAGATTGATAATATTGACAGTAAGGAAGAGTCTGGCAACCTTGATGACATTGATATTCCTATGCGTTTATCCCTAAAAGTTGATCTTCAAAACATTCATCTGATGGAAGCCAAGAAATGGAGACAATTATGCAAAGCTAGCTGGCTTATTGATGGAGATGAAAATACTGCATATTTTCATAAAATGTGCATTGCCAGAAGAAGATATAACTTTATTTCTGAAATTCAAAATGAATCAGGTACGATCCACCTCACTGATTCCCATATTGAAACTGCTTTTGTGGATTTTTTCAGAGACATTTTTATTGATTCGATTGGATCGAATGGAAACTCATGGATGATCGAAAATTTAAATTGGAGGCCTATCAGCCATCTCTGTCTCAAAATCTCTGCAACCCCTTCGAGGAGCAAGAAGTCCTTCACTGTATTAATATTTTGGGAAGTAACAAAACGCCCGGCCCTGATGGTTTCACCATTGAATTCTTCAAACAGTTTTGGAACACTTTCAAAGTTGATATCATGAAGCTGTTCCACAACTTTTTCAAGAATGGCATCATCAATAAGCAAATCAATGCCACCTATATTGCTCTGATTCCCAAGAAAAAAGCTCCTATGAAGGTTTCGAATTATCGGCCTATCAGTCTCACCACGAGTATATATAAGATCATTGCCAAAGTTCTTGCTGAGCGTCTGAAACAGGCTCTTCCCCAAACCATAACTGCCACACAATCTACATTTGTGAAAGGGAGACAAATTATTGATCCAATTCTTATTGCAAATGAAATTGTTGATCTTTGAAGATGCAATCGCCAGAGAGGCTTCATTATCAAATTAGATATTGAGAAAGCTTTCGATAAGATTAATTGGTGCTTCCTCCTCTCTATGCTAAATCGAAAAGGCTTCCATGCTAAATGGATAAACTGGATCCACGCATGTATTTCATCTGTGGGATACACCATAAACATCAATGGAAGACCACGAAGTTATATTCAAGCCTCAAGAGGTATCAGACAAGGTGATCCCCATCACCTTTCCTATTTATCATTGCCATGGATTACTTGTCTAGCCTCATGGATGATGCACAGTCTAAAGGTCTTATCAAGGGCTATACCGATAAATCTGGAAATACACACATTTCGCATCTCCTCTTTGCAGATGACATTTTGTTATTCTCGATCGCTGACATTGGTCGACTGGAAAATCTTAAATCCATCCTGATGGCTTTCGAACAAGCTTCTGGTCTCAAAATCAATCTTCAAAAGTCCTCCCTCACCGGTTTAAATGTTAATCAGTCTGATGTTTTTGCTGCCCAACGGATCTGGAATTGCCCTGTTGTTAATCTACCGATTGAGTACCTGGGAATGCCGTTAGGAGGAAATCCTAAATCAGTAGATTTCTGGAGGCCTATTATTGAGAGAATCGATCGAAAATTCTCTGGCTGGAAATTCGCTTATATATCGAAAGGGGGTAGATTAACTCTTATTCAAGCTGTTCTTAGCAATTTGCCCACTTACTATCTATCCATCTTCAAAGCCCCTGCTGCTGTTTGTAAAATTATTGAGCAAAAATTGAGGAACTTCCTATGGGAAGGACCCGATAACCAGGGTGGATCACATTTAGTTCGCTGGGACCTTATCACAAGGCCAAAGGAACAGGGGGCTGGGAATTGATAAAATCAAAGTGAAGAATGACTCCCTTATAGGAAAATGGTTATGGAGATATTTCAATGAACCTTCACACCTCTGGAAAGCTTTGATTGACAGCAAATATGAAGCCAAGACCGACTGCATCATTCCCTCCATTTGCAAATTTAGTAGCGCAAAGGCCCCATGGTTCCATCTATGTAAGTTTGCTCCTGTTATGTACAACTACATAAAAAGGAATATAACTAGTGGCTGCAACACTCTGTTTTGGCAACATAATTGGGCTGCTGATAGGCCCCTAAAACAAATCTACCCTCGTTTTTTTGCTCTATCTTTGGAGGTTCATATCTCTATTAAGGAGGCCTGGAATTTCAATACAAATGAATGGGACCCCAAATTTAGAAGACCCTTACTGGACAGAGAGAAGATTGACTGGAGCACTCTTTCCTCTAATTGGCAGCGCCCTACACAGACTGACTCGCTTGATACCTCGTTATGGATCCCAGCTGCAAATGGCTTATTCACTGTAAGTTCTCTTAAATCTCTCATCCACAGAGACCTTCCACAGCCTTCCCCTATGGACACTAGCTATCTGTGGAATAACCTACTTCCCAAAAAATGCAAAGTTTTTATATGGACATTGCTTCATAAAGGGGTCAACACTGTGGAAAAATGTGCTTCTAGATACCCAACGCTGAATATTTACCCCAATTGGTGTGTCCTTTGTAAATCTCATGGTGAGGACCTCGAACATCTGTTCATCACTTGCCGCTTCTCCCGCAATATTTGGAGTCGTTTTTATAGCCACATTGATAGGGGATCCGACCAGCCTCCCTCGACCATATCTGCTCTTTCCACCCTCATGCACTTAAAGGTCAACAGCAAAAAGAAAGCTCTCCTTTCGAATCTCGTTGCCGCTACCTTCTGGTGCATCTGGCTTGAAAGAAACAGCTTGCTCTTTCAAAACCATGGAAAGAAAGTTGAACATGTGTGGGAAGACATTCTCACCTTAGCTGCTTACTGGTTTACCAAAAGCTCTCTTTTTTGTAATTACGATGCCTCTTCTATTTCTCTCAACTGGAGAGCCTTTTTGTAATGTTTCCGCTTTCCTTTCGAGCTCTTCTTTAGCTCGTTGATGTACTCTTCTTCGTTTATTAATCAAATCTTTTGGTCTTGGGGCGTGATGAGCGTGCTAGAGAGGTGTCAACCTAGTTGAGATATCTCGGTGCACTCTCTGATCCCTCTTGCCTCGTGATTATTTTTTTAAAAAAAAAAAAAGTAAAAAGAGCCATAATTTCACTTAGATAATGGAGATCATATATTTATTGCAAAAAAAGGATTCTAGTTAACAACTGTATATATGAAAGGTAAAGTTATCAACTAAAAGAATTAGTTTATGAAGTAATAAAAGTTATTTAGAAAGGTTTGATTAATAACCTGAAGGCCAATATCTTTAACTTTCTTCTCTGCATATTTTAATTGTTCCTCAGATAAAGTAATGCCAGTATAATAACATCCACTTTGCTTCACAACTTCAATAGCTAGGCTTCCCCAACCACATCCAATCTCTAACACTTTATGCGTCTTATTAATTCTTGCCTAACAATAATTAAGATACAAATTTAATAAATAATTAAAACTAATTAATTAACTGCTCATTAACTGTGTAATTAAAATTAGCACTCACCTTTTCAATAAGAAGAGACATTTTTCTCAATTGTGCAATTTTCAGATCTTCGTCTTTTCTCTATTAACAAAAAAAAAAATATTACAAAACAAAACAATAAGGCCCATTTGATAATTCTTTCTTATTTTTTCCTTCAATTTTTTTTAATAAGAAAAATAGAATTCGCATATGGCAATATATATATATATTTTTTTAGAATAAGATGTGAAAACATGTTTAATAACCGTATCTTGTTTCTTGTTCTCTCAAATTTTAAATTGAAAAAGGAAATATTTTAAATGAACTTATATTTTTAAATTAGATATAAAAAAAGATACTTTATTTATGTTTTGGAAAAACAAGAAACGTGAATATAAAAAAAAAAAAATAAAAAAAAAAAACTTGATTTCATTGATACCAAAATTTCTACACAAGTTTAAAAAGATTGGAGTTCTAAAGAAACGATTCTAACCTTAAAAATAGCGCAGGAGTAAGTCATTGTATCATCCAAGAATAAAGAAAAAAGTTGGTTGCTCTGAAACACAACAAATAATCCAAAAATATCAGTCAGCCAACAAACATTAAAGAAATTACATTAAAAATGAAGGGAAATTACCTTGGTTTTCTTTTTTTCTTTTTTTCTTTTTTTTTTTTTAAATTCTAATAATATTCAAATTAATCAAACTAAATTGCTCTCCTTTTTGGTAACTTTACGTATGCATGTTTCTTACATACTCTTAATAAAGTATTATTTTTCTCATAAAATTAAAAAATAACCAAAGTTAATTGAAATTATCAAATACAAACTAAGAATGTCGACCTTCCATTCCCTAGCAACAAAATAAAAAACAAATGGATTAATTATTAAATAAATATAATTCGTCTCAAAATCAATTAGCAATGAGATGAATAATTTGTAACTTGTTAGATGATATAATATTAAATTTGCATTCACCTATAAGCTTAAGCTTTTAGGTCAATCCACTGGTTATTTAAGATGGTATAAGAGCAAGCAGTTCAGAAGGTACTATGTTCAAACTCCTACAATATTATTTTCTCCTCAATTAATAATGATTTCTATATGGCATCTCCTCAAGGTCAATATTCTTGTTTAGATAGTTTTTTTTTCTAAATACATATTTGGGTTTATTGGATCCTATATTGTATTTAATAAATTTGGAGTTTTATCTCAAAATCAGTTGGCTATAAAAGTAGTAATTCATGTAAGTTATATAAAGATTACATGGTCTCTCCATCTTTCTATCTTTCTAAGATTGAATATTTATACGGTCTTATTATATCTTTTAAAAAGAAAAAGGAGGAAAAAAATATTAATACCAAATCATAATGACGAGAGATATTCATAGGAGCTTGTGTAAGAGTGTTGTTCCTTAAAGCATGTTGTAATGAAGACTTTGCAAAAGCAAAAGTGGCTGTAAATAATGGAGCTGTCCACCATCCCCTAAAAACACAATTAAAGTAATCTTTTTATCTAAAATAAATATAATTAAGATATACATTAACAAAATACATGTCCCCATTTTCATATATATATATATATACACACCTTTTCCTCCTTGATTTTGCAATTGAAGAATTTGTGTCTCCGCTAGCAATGAGAATCTACCAAAAAAAAAAATTAAAAACAAATTAGTATGTGTTAAAAGTGTGAATATAATATCAAATTTACATTCACCCATCAGCGTAAACTTCTAGGTTAACCGGTAATTAAACATGTGGTATCAAAGTAAGAGGTCATGTATTCAAACCCATGTACTGTCATTAATTTTGTCTCCAATTAATATTAATTTCTACTTGTTGATTTTTCTACAAATTTTCAAGTCTACAAGTGACATGAGTGTTAAAATGTGTTGATATAAATTAAATTTACCATAACTCATTACCTTAAGTTTTTAAATTAATTGTAATTTAACCGTATGGAATAAAATCTATCCATAAATATTTTATTAGAGAAGCAATTAAATAAGTTCAGCTCACCATAAAAAGATTGAGAAGACCTTCATCTTTATCCATAAAAGAAAAATCTCCATTTATATAGGCATTAGCAAGATCCAAATCAGCTCGTGTCATAATCTGTTAATTATTTTTCATCGATGACCATTAAACAACGCCATAAATTTATGTCATAAATTTTCGAATGTACCTAAAATTGTAAAATTCTAGTAGAAACATTAGAAATCACATACCTTCCAATAAAATTGAGGAGTATGAATTTTTAAGGAGACCTTTAAATTAATAAATTTTTCATTCTTTCCCTCAAAGTTGAACACTGTGCCCCCTTCCTCCATTAAACTGCTAAGAAAAAAAAAAAAAAAAAAAAAAAAAAAAAAAAAAAAAAAAAAAGAAGAAGGCCAAGCAATTATATTATCAGGTTCTTCCCTCTTATAAGAATAATAACATTGTCATTATATTTTGCATTATTAACTTAAGTAGGAAATTGATTAATTAGGAGAGATTGTTGAGTTATTGAAGTGTGTTGAATCAGAACAAAAACTTAGAATTTGAAATTAAAATCAAATTTTGAGACATTATTCGGATTAGACACTATATTATTAATGCTGTTCATTACACGTAATCTAAACGAAAGTATTGAATTTATTTTGTTCATAAAATTTTGTCTATTCCTAACATATTAAGAATACTCAACAAAATAATCATTTAACATATTTAGCCCAAATTCATGTGAATAATGAAAATTATTTAATTATCTACCTCCAACAATATTTGTAGAAGATTATTATAGTCAACCAAAGATACATATATAAGTCTAGGTCTCGTTGGATAATCATTTGATTTTTTTTTTTTTTGAAAAATAAGGTTATAAATACGACTTTCACTCATAAATATTTATATACTTTGTTATCTACTTCCTATACATGTTTTCTCAAAAGCCAAGCAAAGTTTTGAAAACTAAACAAAATAGTTTTTAAAAACTTGTTTTTGTTTTTAGAATTTGACTAATGATTCAAGTGTGTTTCTTTTAACAATGGTGAACACCATATAATTGGAAAATTGGTAGAAATCAAGCAAAATAAATAAATAAAAACTAACAACTAGATTGTTGTCAAATGAGTCTTTCCAAAATGAGCATAGCTTAACTAACATAATACTTATACTATCAATATCAAAGTCAAAGGTTTGACTTCCCTACCTCATATGTTGCTAAAAAAATATTTAAAAAACAAACTTTTTTTAAAGAAAAATTATTAAATTTTAACTTAAGAAATCAAATATTTACCGAGGGAAGATTAAAATCATGGTAGAGAGATTATCATAAATAAATAAATGAATAAGTACTATACAATGTTGGCAAAACAAAAAACTTACTAAGGTTTTGTTTGATGTCACAATTTTGCTTTTAAAAACTTAGGTTTGTTTTCTCTATTCCATTATCATGTTAATACTTTTCTTTTAAAAAAGAAAATTCAATTCTTAGAAATATTTCTTAAAAAAAAAACAATTTCTTAACAAATATATGTTTTTTTTTTTTTTCAGTTTTCGAAACTTAGGGTTTGATTTTTGAAAATATTGATTGGAACAAGTGAATAACACAAAATAAAGAAACTTATACATAAAAGTAGCGTTTATAAGCTTAAATTTTAAAAATAAAAAATTAACGTTACCACATAGTCGAGATTTAAAAAATTATAAAAAATCATTAGAAAAATATGTGAACTCACGTTAATGATCCAGCAGATATATATTGCGTAAGAAATCTAGTGACAAGAAGACGTGCAGTTCTTTCCACCAAAGAAGGAACCATGTGTTTCGGATTGCTCAAAACACTAAAACTTTTCCCCAATACATTATTAGCTGCCATAATCCCAGCCTGCAAATATTATTTATATGTTAGTTTTCATTTCAATTAATTTAATTATTCAAATTTAAAAAATCACTTAAATAAAATATTTACTTTAAGCCTTTCTCAACTAATCTATATATAGTTTATTACATTATCTATACGCAAAGCTAAAGAAAATTGAAACAGAATAGTAATTTGCCTTTAATCCATCCTCGTGGGAGCCATAACCTGAAAATATATATATATAAATATTGAGTGTATGGCCATATTCAAAACTATACTTCATAAAATGCAACACATATATAAAACATATAGAGAGTATATTTTAGATTAAAAATGTATGTTATGTAGCTAATATAATTAAAGTTAATTGCTGAGGGAAAAAAATGGTATAAGATCAAATGTTAGATAATTAGTATAATTTAGATCATATCAGTTTAGTTGTTTTAGATTAATTAATGCTTTATTAGTATTTTGTTCTATACTTTTGGTTTTAGTTCTGGTTCATTTTGGTCCTCGTACTTTTAAAAAGTGACCATTTTGGTCCATTTACTTTCATTTTCACTTTAATTTTAAAGCATCAAAATGATCACTTTTTAAAAGGTCAAGAACCAAAATGAATTAAAGTTGAAAATTCAATGACCAAAATGAACCTTTTGAAAGTACAGAGACCAACATGAACTAAAGTTGAAAGTATAGGGACCAGAATGGACATTTTAAAAGTACAGGGACTAAAATGAACCAAACTCGAAAATACAGGAACTAAAGTAGTATTTAAAACAATTTTTTTGAATTTGATAGGTACATGTTTTATTTTACAATAGATATCAATTTTTTAAGATTATAAGAAGAGCTTTATAAAGAAATTGAATAATATCGTTAGAGAATGTTCTCTCAAATATTTTCTTGGATGAATTTATATTGTTTGGCCATGAATTTTAATTTTCCTAACCCCAAATCCTCTACATATAAAAAAAAATGCATGGGTACTATATATGAATCGATTGAAAAAAATTATTAAAAAATGAACATGAAATAATATACATTGGAAAAAAATAAATAATAACTCACAAACTTATCACGTTGTATGAATTTTAACACTAAACTTTTAATTTCATCAAATTTTCTATTAATTTGAACCCTAAAAATAGTTTAAGAATCTTCCTAAATTCATTAATTTTAGTTAAAATAAAGTCTTGTACAGAAATAATGGTCTGAAATCCATAAATTTCAACAAAACTATTGGCTCTAATGTCATTTTTTTCTTTATAAAATTTTATAAATTTCCCACAAAAACAAGATATTTAATTTGAAGCCATAACTTATTAGATTAAAATTGCAATCCTCCTCAAGATTTAAGATTAAGATTGTAATATTTTACTAAAAAAATGAAGCACTTATCTTAGTTTGAGGTTTGATTTTATGAAATTGAAATTTATGATAATGGATGTAATTTGACAAAGTTAAATTAGAGTCAAAATTAATTTTCCCCCCATTAAAATGTTTGTAGGGAGAAGTAAAATTGTAGTAGTCACTGAAATAACTTGTCCTAAAAATCTATTTCTAATAATCATGACCTTGACTACGACCTTCATTTGTAAATTTCATATATGTTTCAAGGGAAAAAAAATATTATCCCTATATTTTTGGGTCTAATTTTCATGTAGTCTCTACCGTTCAAAATATTATATATTTAGTCCGGTTTTAAAATGTTACAATTTTACCCTTGAAATTTAAGTTTTGTTTCAATTTGGTATATATGTTTCAAAATTCACATTATTAACCTCACTTTTCAACTAAATATTCACTTTAAGTCTTTGGCGTTGATGTCTATAACTAATTTAAATTAATTATGAAGTGAAATTTTAATATTAATTTTAATAGTGGTGAAAGAATAGTGAAATTTAATTACTTATAATTCTGTTAATTCTTTTTAATTAATTAATAGACATTAAAATTAAATACTGAAAATGAGCCGTTTTAAAAAAAACTCAAAGTTGAAAGTGTAAATCTTTGGGACCAAATTGAAATAAAATACAAACTTCAAGGGTAAAATTATAACATTTTGAAACCTATAGAGACTAAATTGAAATCAAACTCAAAATTTGAGACTAAATGTGTAATGTTTTGAAAGTTAGAGATCAAATAAAAACTAGACCTAAAACATATAACAAAAAATATATTTTGAAAGCTAGAGATCAAATGAAAACTAGACTTAAAACTATAACCAAAAATATATTTTTTGAGAATTTTTAAAAATAGAAAAATAAGGGAAACTATTTACACAAAATAACAAAATTTTTGTATAGTTGTGATAGACGCTGATAGAAGTGAATCAGGGTCTATCAGTGATAGAAATGATAGAAGTCTATCATTGATAGATGCTGATAGAAGTCTATCAATATTTATCAGTATTTTTTTTGCTATTTTCTGTAAATAGTTTGATATTTTTTCTATTTGTAAAAATTTCCTATATTTGTCCCTATATTTAATCTATAATTAGATTAATATTTTTCTTCATTTTTTTAAACTTATTTCAAAGTAGTATTATAAATTAGTTTATAACAAGATGCTTTATTTCTATGTTAAATTATACAAAATACTCTTAAATTTTGTATTTTGTGTCAAAAATATCTTTAAACTTTCAAAAGTTTTAAAAATACCTTTAAACTTCCAAAATGAGTTTAAAAGTACATTTACCATTAATTTTGGATGAAAATTGTTAGTATTTTGTGTCAAAAATATCCTTGAACTTTCCAAAGTTTCAAAAATACCCCAACCTTAAACAAAAAGTTAAAAAATGCCCTTGTTGTTGTATGAACAGAAACCATCAATACCATCTTACTTCTTTATTTTCCCTCTTTTTTTCTTCCCTCTCTTATTCAATACCCTCTTTCTCCCCTTGACATTTTTTTATCTATAAATAAATAAATAAAACTTCACACTTTACTTAAGTTATATGAACTATAATAAGAATAAAAGGAAGATAAATTGTAATAGATAGCAAAATCATGAAATTTTTTTAAAAGACAACACATCTTTAATATATTTGCAAATATGGCAAATGTTGACCAATCAGCTTTAATTTTGATTTTTTTTAAAGTTTCTAAGTTTGTCCTCGTATTGGCAAGACTATGGATTGAACTCAGGATTTGAGAGTGCACAATATCATCATCATCATTTTCACAAGTGCCTTAATACCAATGAGCTAATTGTTAAGATTGATTATTATGACAAAACGTTAAACATAAATAACAAATAGTAACAGATTTGAAAGAAACTACTTTTTTTAGTTATCAGATTTGCACATTTTTTAAAAATATTTCTTAAAATTTAGAAATAAGAAACAAAAAATGATTATCAAACAAGTTTATTTCTAAAAACTGAGAAATGAGAACGTTATCGAACGGGCCAATAGTTTTTTCTTTTTCTTTTTATAGGACTTTATAAAAATGAAGTCTATTCACTAATAAACTTCAATTACTGATAGCCTATGATATCACTGTTAGACTAAGTCTACTATAGTGTAGTAATGATAGGTTTCTATCACTATAAACTACGTCAATCAATGATAAACTTCACTCACTGATAGACTACTTCAATTAATGATAGAAGTCTATGACTTATATACTTTTATCAACTAATGTATAATAATTTATTAGTAAATACTCAAGATCAAACTAAAAGTCTAGAACTTATAGAATCTATTAGTAGCTATCAGTAATAGAATTATATTATTATGACATAATAATATAAATTTATCAGTGATAGCCACTAAGGGCTCGTTTGATAACATTCCTATTTCCTGTTTCTTGTTTCTTTTTCTCATTTTTTAAGAAACTGACTTGTTTGATAACTGTTCCTATTTCTTGTTTCTAGAATTTGAGAAACGTTTCAGAAAATGGGGCCAAATTTGAAAAACTAAGTTTCTCCATGTTTCGTTTTTGTTTTATATAATACTGTGTCTTTTATTTGTCAAATTTATTTTAAGCATATTGGTAGTTGTGCATGCCTACATTCCCGTCCACCTCTTGGTTTCGTGTTCAACTCCTAAAATAGACACTTTATTTGGTTTTTTTCCTTTTATATTTATTTTGATATTTTATATTTTATTTTCATTTTGAATTTTAAATTCTCAAATATTTGGATTTATATATTATTTTAATCTTCACTATGTATATTAATATTTTTATATTTCAAATTTCAACTCAAGATGAGCACTTTTATTTTATTTTTTTTGTTATTTTGTTTTATATTTATTTTCATCTTTTATATTTTATTTATTAATTTTTCTATTTACAAAAATAATTCTGCTATAATTTTGAAATTACCCAATATTTAAATTTATATATTGTTTTAATTTAATATGTATATTAATTTTTTTATTTCAACTCTTTAGTATTAAAATTTGCAATATGCATATTTATATATTATTTTAATTTTAATATTTTAGTATATCTGAAATTCAGTAGAATTTTATAATATATAAATTTTGCTGATTAAGACATTCATTTAGTTTAACTTTAATATTCTACAACCACACACATTTACATAATAATATAATTAAGTTGGATTTGACTCGACATCATTTAAGAAAATAACTCGAGTTAGAGATGACAGCGTCGATCAAATTTGGACAACATATATGAAGGATAGGATACAACTTTATTATTATATTTAGGTCATCAAGACTTACTTGTATTAGATGACATAAACTTTTGATAATATATTTTTCGATGTTTAATGTATGACATATCTTCTTTTTTTATATTATATTGTTACAAAAAAAAAAAAAGTTATCAATGAAGTTTCCATTTCTATTTATTTTTTTTTCAAGAAACAAGAAACATGAATAGTTATCAAATATATTTCTATTTCTTGTTCTAAAAAAAAAAAGAAACAGGAAACAGGAAACAGGAAACATGAACGTTGTCAAACGGGTCCTAATATACTCATAAATTAGTCAAATGAGGTTTTTTTTCTTGATATTTCTCAAATTGAAAGCTATCATTGATAGCAACTTGGTGTAAGATTTATTTTAATTTTTTTTTGTTTTCCATACTATTTATCGTGGAGATTTTGATTCCAGAATTTTGTGAGATTTTATGTTTTATTTTAAATTTTTTTGTTCTTACAAAAATAGAAAAAAAAATGAAAGTATTTATAAGAAAAAAAAGAGAGATATGTATATAATTTGTTATAAAATTAGTTTTTTTTAAGTCAATAAAATTTCAAACAAATTTATCACCATACTAACAATAGGAGCATTTAAGTTTTTTTTTTTTTTTTTAATTTAAAGTTGTTTTTGCAACGATGTATTAATGGTTTCTGGTCATATACTAACAAAAATGGTATTTTTAAACTTTTTTCTTTTAAGTCTAAGAGTATTTTTAAACATTTAAAAGTTTAGGAGTATTTTTGAAACAAAACTTTAACGGATTTTATCCAAAACTAATGGTGGGGTATTTTTAAATTTTCTGTGGATTTTTTTTTTAACTTTTGAAAGTTTAGGAGTATTTTTGACACAAAGTACAAAGTTCAAAAATATATATATTTTTTTAATTTAGCCTTAATTTCTATTTCTATTGCATTATGTTCTTTATTTTTAAGAAATTAGAAAGTAAGAGTTATTAGAGGCAATAAATGAATGACCTTGATATGCTCCACAAAACCAAATTCTTCTGTTTCCTTGAATGGTTTGAAGCTGATTTAAAGCCTTTTCAACTGCAAGAGATGGGATTGGATGCCCAGTTGACCACTTTAACAACACATCTTTTGGCTCTTCCTTTGGATTTAAAGTTACAAGAAATGGAGCTTCCCTTTCACCAACATTCTGCATATATTCATAATCCAAAACCCAACCACTTTTTTCAATACTTCAACAAATCCAAGCAAAGTTAGACATTGCAACAACAAACTATGATTGTAATTTTATTGTCAGTGTTGATATAATATTAAATTTATCAGAACTCATCAACTTAAATTTTTAAGTTAATTGGAGATTTAATATCAAAGCAGGAGGTCTTGAATTCGATTCCTTTTTTGAAGACATGCTTCTTCTTAAACTATATATATAAATCCTGGTTTCTCTCGAAGCTTATTCATATGATAATTAATGTTGAAATTGATGCAATAAATATTGTATATAGTGGGATAATAGAGTTGTTAACCTGAAGTATATTGAGCCAATATGTCAAACACACTTTATTATTTGCACTTCCAAGAAAGTTCCATGCACTCCATACTTTTGGGTTTAGGGGCATGAATTTTTTGTCACGGTGAAGATAAATATCACTGTCAATGTTAAAAAAAAAATGATTACGAGATCGAGTATAGTTTAACTAGTAAAAGTATTAGAAACTTGTCTCCTGTCAAGTCATTAAAATTTTAATAGTCTAAATAAGAGAAGGAAAAAAAAAAGGTTTCTAGAATTCAATCTATTGTATCAAATCCATGATCAACTTAAAAATTCACAATAGTTTTTACTTTTACATTTCAAGGGAATGAGATACAAAAGTGTATTAGTGATGGCCAATGGGTTATTCTAAAAAAATTGTGGCTAAATATTTATGTTTTTGAAAATACTAGTTTTTTAAAACTATTTCGATTTTATTTATCATGTTAATAAAGTAGAAGAAAAATTCAAATAAAAACAAAACCACAATAAACGTATAAGTTTCGTGTAGCAAAATATGTAGATATAATTTAATATGTGGATATTAAGTATAATACATACGTGTATTTTATTCACCCACTTTAATTAAAAGAATTGTAATGCAACAAATTATAGGAATGTGTACTTGCTATAAAGAGATAACTAAGTATGAATAGAGCATAGACAAGCCGTAAAGACAAATATTTCTAATGACAAAAAATTCTCTACAATGACCATAATTTTTTTTTTTTTAAAAAAAAAATAATGTTTCATTACCAACTATTAAAATATAATATTGACATTATATCAATATCAATATTTCAACCACAATTATAAGGATTATAGACAAATTTGCTGATGAAGGTGATCCATAATTTTACCTTCACTGCATTAACAACGACAACAAAAAACTGTTGGCTTTCTCCAATTTATCGACATCCGATAAATCGATTACAATACACAAAATTGTTAGAAGTTGAGCATTTGTCCTTACAAGTTATCCATAAATATTTTAATAAAGGGAGGAAAAATGAAAAGAAGAATGGTGAGAAAGCTTGGTGTTCTTTAGAAATTCATAGAGGAAGAGAGGGAAGACGAAGAAAGAGTAACAACTAAGTAAATGCATAGTTTCTTAAAAATAAAATTAATAAAAAAAAAAATGCAGAGTTATATGACAAAGAAACTTAAAAACACTTTTTTTTTTTGTCCAAGACATACAATTGTGGTTGTTAACTTGTTATTACTATAAAAATAACAAAAAATGGAGAGAAGTAATGGGGATTGTGGGAGTGGCATTTAAAGTAGAGAAGTAAATAATTTTTTTTTTTTTTTGTAATGTAAAAAGATTTTAAATTTATAATTTAACATATATTATAGATATAGATAAAAAAAAAAAAAAAAAAAAAAAAAAAAAAAAAAAAAACTAGATTTTTAATCTTAAATGCAAGTTGTCAACGTGAAAAATCTTAAATGCAAAATTACATTTATGTCTTCCACTTATTAAATACAACAGAAATAAAGATTCATCAAATATTCTTTATACTATTATGATCTCTATCAAAATTGAATGAGAAATTGTAAAATAATTGATGTAATCCTGTTGGGATAATGAAAGAAATTAAAGAAACTTTTTTGAAATTGTGTTTTAAAACAAGAAGCTGAGTAAAATAGTAACTTCATATATTATCTAAAAGTCAAAAAAGTTCCAAAATACTAATTTTTCTTTAACTGAGTTATTTCATAAAATAAAAAATAAAATAAATAAAAAAAAAACTATTTTTTAAAATAACCCAAGGCTAATGACCATAAAAAATTCAACAAATTGGTATAATAGTTATCCTCACAATATATATAAGCAAATGTTAACATAAAAAGGTACCTGCAAACATATTGAAAAGCCCCAAGGACTTGCAATTCTTCATATGTTGCCTCATTTCCTAACATTCTTAAAGTATCGAGAGCATGAGTTGCCATAACACACGCATCATAATTTTCTTCTAAACCATTTTCACATCTTACAATACACCCTGATAAATAATTGTGATACCAAAGGTTAATAATCAATGTTTTAATTATCTTCATGCTTACATTATAACAAATACTCTTGAACAACTTTGTTATTGTTTAAAAAATCTTTATTATACTTTTAAAAGTTTCAATATTATCCCTTAGTTTTCATAAATGTTTCAAAACTACCTTTGAAAATAGAGATCAAGACTTATGTGGTGATCCAAACTTCCGTTTTATGTCACTATCAAACCATTTCATATTTCAATTTTTATCTAAAATTTTAAGGAATTTATACTCCAAGGCTGTTTTTGAAACGTTTATGAAAGCTTTGGAGTAATATTGCAATTTTTTCAATGTATGGAGATATTTTTTAATCAAGTAGCAAAGTTATAGGGTATTTTTACAACTTAACCTATCTTATTCAAATGAAAATGGAAAAATGGAAAAGAAGGAAAGAAAAAAAAGTATAAAAATCTTTCATTATATCTAATTCAACTATACTTGCCTTCATCGGTTGTTGAGATGGAACAAACTTCTTGAGAAGTTCTTATTCGACATCCTTGACTCTTCAGTACTTCTTGAACCTGTTTATATATACACTCATTTGTTAAAACAAAACAACTTCATGCGAAAACTCTAATAATGAACTAAATTGGGAACCCTCTACATATGTAAACTCTTAATTGATCACAAACTCTACAACATCTAAATTGATTCAATTACAACCCTAATTAAGATTTAGGTTTAGGAGCAGATGATCTCCCTTTTGTTTCCTAATCAAGAGCTTTGATTTTGGGTCAATATATGTCTAACATAAGCCTTCACTACAAGAAAAATTAGATCTTCCGATGCATAAAAGTTTGTCGACAAAAACACCCTCTCCCGACAGTAGTTTGACTATAGGGAGATCTATGCATTCATGACACCATGTTTTTAAAAACATTGGAGTAGGTACTTTATCCCGAGGCCGACCAGTTTCATTTGGTGGATAAGTCTTGGATAAAAAAAGAATTTCAGGGTCTTTCCCGACGATACATCCATGACATAGGAAAAGGTCGTTTATCCTGACGCCAAAATTTAGCATCGGGAAAAGATTTTGCAAAAAAAAAAAAATTGCCTTTCCCACCCTTTATTTTAAAAAAAACTAGTCGGGGACACGTGTGATGCACGTGGTGTAAAATCGTTAGAACATAAATTCTTAAATAAATATTTTTTTTTGTTAAATTTAAATAGTAAATATCTAACATGAAATTTAAAAGTAGTGAAAGAGATAATAACCAAAATTATGTATATGTTTTATTTAGTTAATTTATAATAAATATAAAATGTATTGGATGCAGCTGAAAATGTTTGGAGCGTAATTATTTCATAGAGTGAAATACAAAAGGTTGAACGAATATAATTTTTGTAAGTATTGGACATGATGTTTAAAAATAATTAAAGAGATAAATTCAAGTAAGATATTTTCATTTATAATTTTAAATGGTTTTGAGTAAAATTAAATTATCAATAACTTTAATAGCAATATATACTTAAGATTCTTTTTAATATGAAATCATGTCATATCTACTAAAACATTGTGGAGTTACATTGAATTCAACTAAAATGAGCAAAATAATAGTGAAATATAATTTTTAAATAATACAAATATATTTTTATGTACTTTTAAATAAGATATTAGTAAGTAATTATTTCATGAAAAAAAAAAACAAAATAAAATTATTCCTATGTATAATCTTGTTTATGTTAGAAAAAAAATTGAATGTACATGAAATATTTAATTTGTTTATATGTGTTCTCAAATAAGTAATTAGTAAACCATTACTAATTTAAAATAAAAACAAAAAAACAAAAAGGAATTAGTTAGATACAGATCATGATTCAATTTAATTTGTTTTTAACATCCATAAAGTTTAACATTTTGCATAATTGAAATTAGTAGTCATATGAAAATAATAATAATAAAATATGCTAACCTTTAATTTTGGAAAAAAAAAATTTAAATAGTTTTTTTAGTTGCATTTACATGCTTCTCTAAATAAGTTACCAGTATCTGGTTTCTATTGCAAAAAAATTACACGTTCATAAAATTTAGCCGTATTTTTTTATCCAACAAAATAAATTTCTAAATTCTCTTACCGAGAACAAAAACTTTTAATTTTCATTTAGAAGACTTTTAACTCTCTAATAAAATGAAGTTTGAGCAAAAAAATAACAAAAAAATATATTTATTTATTATGTAAAATGGTGCAAGAAAGAGAAATGTGTAGGTATTGTGTGAAGAAATTTGTATTGGTTAAAAGATGTGTATAAATGATTTAAATTTTAATTTACTAATATTTAGTAATAAAAATTAAAAAGAGAAAAAACAAAGGATATTAGAACAAAATAGAATTGTTGAAACATCTAATAGTAAAAGGAGAATGTAAAATTAAATGAAAAAATAATCAATAAAGGGTACAAAAAAGTATGAAAGGATACGAGGACAAAATAGGATTTGGTTGAAAACTCTAACGGCCAAAAGGATTAAAATTAAATGAAAAAAAAAAAGAAAGGAAAAGAAAAGAAAAGGATGAATGGTAGGTGAGATCACATGAAGGAGTGTGAGTGGGGTAAAATAATATTTATTGAAAAAGTTAAGGGCAAAGAGAAGTTAAAAATTCTCCCCTCTTAGCCTCTTTTAATACAGTATATATAGATATAAATATAGATGTTTGAATAGGGCTTTGCCGACTCTATTATAACATAACATTAGGAAAGACCATCTTTTCCAACGGCAAAAATGTAGGCGTCGATTTTTTTTTAAATAAAAAATTGAATAAAGATGTTCCGACACTAATTTAACCTAGCTTAGATTTGAAATTGAATCGATTGAGAGGTTTTAGAGCAAGTGTCTGGAAGTAATTTTGAGATTATATTAAAATCACTTTTGTCATGTTTAAAATCACACCCAAATACTCCTGTTAAAATTAAAAAATAATTTAATGTTTGAGTTTTGCACTTTTATGTGTTGCTTTATACCATTAAAAAAAGACGTGCTTTGAAAGTAATTTTAAATACGACAAAAATGATTTTAATTATTTCAAAATTATTCTCAAACATACTATACTGAGTGTTTGTGAATTAAGATCAACTCACATAAGATCAACTCACATAAAGGTAAAAAAATCCAATTAACAAGAATTTTTATTTTTTTTTAAAAAAAAATTGTACCACCTTCTTGATGTAAGAATGTGACCGCCCCTTAACAGTAAGCCATTGTGGACGGTTAAATAACTGCAAATTTGAAGAACAAGGAAGTCGCATATCAAATCATATAGAATATATACACCAATATAAGGAGACATTATAATACAAATACATTAGAAAAAAATAACTTTTTTTTTTTAGATTTTGGGTTTAGTTTCCATTTGGTTTTTAGGCTTAAAAAAAAGTACACTTTTAGTCCTTAAATTTGAGTTTCATTTCAATTTAGTCCACTGACTTTAAAATGTTACTATTTTACCGTTGAGGTTTAAATTTTTATCAATTTGATCTTAGGTTTCAAGATTTACACTTTTAACCTTGACATTTTACTAAATACTATTTTTCATTCTTTTGTGTTAATGTCTATTAATTAATCTAAAAGAATTAAAAGAATCATAATTGTTTGAGTTGTGATCGACAATATTTATTCAAAGGGTGTTGTGGTGGTCTCTAAGTGTTGAATAGAATGTCTTAACATGTGTGGTCTCTAATAGGTGGTTGTGGGCCAAAGTGTAGTTTTTGAAGATCTTTTGAATTTCCTTATTTGGAAGATTTGTTTTGCGCTCCCTCCTTGTGTGTGCTTCCTTCTCGATGATTATTAGAATATCTTTTGGAGTTTCCTTTGTTGTTTCGCTGCGTATTTAAAAGATTGAGTTGAGAATTTCTAGGGTTAAGGATTTCGAGTGCAAAGAATTATTTTTGCGAGAGTGTCGTTGTGCATTTGCTTTACCCTTCTCCTCGAAAGTTGTGTACACATGAGAGTTGTGTCTCACATTGCGAATAAAATGTCATGTCAATTCTGATACAAGAGAGGAAGTCTCTAACTTAGGGGGAGCCTAAGTTCATAGAGTTGAAGGGGATCTTCATTCTAAGCAAGAAAAATACACAAGGCCAAGAGACGAAGCCTCCTACTTAGGGGAGCCTAAATAGTGTTCCACTGATGTACACCATTTTAGGGAGAATCTAAGATATATTGAGAGGGAGTCTCACATTTACGGGGAGAATCTAACACTTAGGCTCTCCCCGTAAATGTGAGAGCCTAAGTGTTATATCAAAGTGTAAAGCTTAGCGA
This sequence comes from Lagenaria siceraria, assembly GCA_002890555.2. Lineage (NCBI taxonomy): Eukaryota > Viridiplantae > Streptophyta > Magnoliopsida > Cucurbitales > Cucurbitaceae > Lagenaria > Lagenaria siceraria. The sequence continues at coordinate 18,651,128 of CM016488.1, forward strand.
GTGTCACTAAGGTAACAAGTGCTTACAGATAAGTACATTGTTGTTGTAACTGCTTTACTTTACAATTAGTGGATTTATCTTTTTTGGGCACACTACCACGGGACATAGGTGATTTTGCACCGAACTGAGTTAACAATTTTTGTATTTTTTTTGTCTCTTTATGTCCTTACATTTTGTGTTGCTACCCTGAGTGTCTCAGCATCTCTTTTAACAACTGTGTTGGTGTATTTAACTTCCTATTATTTTCAATAATTAATTAAATTTCACTCTTTTTTCATCATTATTAAAATTAGTTTTTAAAATTCACTTCACAATTATTTTAAATTTTTTAATAGACATTAACTTCAAAAGTAAAAGTGAGTATTTTAGTAAAAAGTTGAAGTTAAATGATAAATCTTGAAACATACATAGAGACCAAAGTTTTTCAAAACTTTTTGGGCTAAAAGTGTAACAATTTCAAACTTAAAGGCTAAATTGAAATTCAAAGCTTAAAATTAAAAAAGGTAACCATTTGAAATTTATGGATAAAATAGAAACTAGATGAAATTTAAAAGCATGTTTTTTTGCCAATAAATTAAATGAGGAAAAAGGCAGCACCTGAAGTACGTAATGATTTCGACAAAAGGAAAAGACCAAGAAAGCTGAAAAGTTCAGAACTTGTTCTGAAGAGCAAGACCAAATTGAACTACACATTGGAACCTACACAAAGGAAACATTAATTGTGAAATGTATATATTAGATCAAGTAAAAGACATCTTTTATTTTTCATTTCTTTGGCTAAATTCTTAAAATGTTAGTTAAATTATACCAAAAATACACTCTATTCTTAAAATGTTAGTTAAATTATACCAAAAATACACTATAACTATAGGTTTGTTTCAATTATACTTCAAATTTTGAAATGTTTTATTTCAAATTCTCGAAGTTTAAAGTTTATTTTCAAAACAACTCTTAAAAATTTTTGTTGTTAAAATTTCATGGATGAAAAAGTTGATGCTCGTTGCTTATATGAACAAATTTAAAAAAAAAAAGAAAAAAAAAAGATGCATAGTGCATTTATGAACCATACTTTGTCTTCTTCTTTTAAACTATAAATTCCCAATGTTTTTGTTCTCTGCTTTATGTTTTTTTTTTCACTAATTCTAATCCCAAATTTATTTTTGGTGTGTGTTTAGATTTGTTTGCTTAAATACAACACATAATTATACACAAATTTTCTCGTACATGAATATAATGTCAAAAGCTTTCGTGGATTAATTTAAAAAATTAACATTTTTCAAAAATTTATTTTTATTTAAACACTTTTAACAAGAGTTGTTTAAAATAAGGACACTAATTACTTTTAAAATTCATTTTGAGTGGTTAAACCACTTGTATTTCTTTTAAAATGACTTATTTTTTAAATTAAACACTTGAAGGAGTATTTCAAACACATTCGAAGATTGTCTGATGGTGTTGATGATTTCGTGTGAAATTGGAAAAATTTAATTCCAATTTGAGTTTCCCACTTGCAGCCCTTAACCAAGGGGAGAGATGAGAGAGGATGAAGAGGAGGAGAGAAAGCAAGAGAGAAGAGGGAGAAACACAAATATCAATAATAAAAATTAATTTAATAAAAGGGAATGATTGCAATCATTAAGAAACTACAAGAGGATAATGGATCAAATTCAAAGTTCATGAGTATAATTGCAACCAACTCCATAGTTTAAAGGTGGTTTTTGCAATTTTTCCTATTACTTTTTATTTGAGAAAAAAAAGTTAAAAGAAGTAATTCTTACAAGATAAGCCTTTTCAAATAATTTGGAGTAGCCTCTTAACTTGATAAATTGCCCCAATGTTTCATTTGGATCAATATGTGGATTATTTTCCATAACTTCAAGATAACTGCATATACATATTTACCATTATATTATATGATTTTGTTACTATAAAATATAAGTCATGTGGAAGGCTATAATAATAAAAAGTAAGACTTAACTTGATAACATCCTCCTTAAATTTGATTATCTCCCTAATCATTAGCCAGAAATATGGATTTAGAATGTTCTTCTTTTGAGCAAAAACACTTGAAAGACCATTTCGACTACCCCATTCACAACCTCTTCCATTTTCTAAACTAACTGAGAAGGACATGTCGGATGTTTCCATTTCAACACCCAATTCATCAAAAAACTCCATCAAATTTGGATATGTTACCTGTTCAATCATAAAAAAAAACATATATATATATATATATATATATATATATATATATGTTTTTTTTTTTTGAAGTATAAGCACATTAGAATCATACAATATACATGAGAGATCAAATATATTTTTGGGGTCTTTTCAAAAATAAAAAAAAATCAAAACTAATTACACATAGAAAAAAATAGTGAGAAATAGAAAAGCATGGACGAGACTTTTTTCTATATGTGTAATTAGTATTGTTTTTTTTTTCTATACACAATAATTTTCCTATATTTTAAGTAATTATAAATTTAGTTCTTAAACTTTTAAATTTGTGTGAAGAAGTTGGTCGTCCTCAACATTTTAGGGATCAGTAAATTTTAACCTAAAAGATATCTATAAATCAAATACAATTATAAAAAAAGAAAAACTGATAAGAACATCACTCTCATAATCAATTATATATATATATATTTTCCTAATCTTGATGATGATAAGTAATTAGAAAGTTTTAAAAATTAAAATAAAAATAAATACATAGATACTATACGAAATAATTATATTTTTATGCTAACTAATATCGAAATAGAAATTTCTTTTTTTTAAAAAAAATTAACATAAGATAATAATCATTAGTGCCAACCTAACAAGCTTAAATTTCCTTTAATAAAAAATCCAAATAATTTAAAAATAAATTTAAAGTGCAAATAATTGAATATATATATATATATATATATATATATATATATATATATATATAGTGAAATAAATTAAAGTGCAAATAATTGAATATTGAAACATAATAATGAATTTAATATTAAATTTATGGTTAGAAACGTCAAATTGGATTGAAACCATCAAATTAAGATGATATTTCATATACAAATTTAACATGTATGAAAGTTAAATTTGTAATTTCTTTAATTTGAATAAGTTAGATTTGATTTGTTGTCAAGTAACAACTAAATTGAGTTGACAAATGTTTCAATTTTTGTATTTATTTGACTTTATTTTGTATTTTAAAGAGTTACTAAGTTAATAGCCTATAAATAGCAATTGGTTTCTTCATTTGTAGTATCCCACTTCAAATTAAAGAATTTCCTCCTTTCTTTCCTTCTTTCTTTCTTTTTTTCTTTTGCTCGTAAGTTGAGTTAAGAGCAAGTATACAAGATTTATGTCAGATCCGAGTAGTTCGAGGTTGCAGTTCTACCGAAGTTAGTCGTTGTATCCTGTTGAGATAATCGTTATAGTTTGCTTGCATCCGATGCAAAACAAATAATTGTCTTCAGGACAGCGCTTATCAAAAGCATGCTTCGACTACGTTTTGAATCTCCAAATGTTTTGAGGTTTTTTAAAGTCTTTGGTTATTTCCATATTTAAGTCTTACTACACCATCTGATTTCCGTTTAAGTTTGAATATTATATGTTGAATGTACTGTATATTCAGTTTGCTAGTCTATTCAGTTCTTATATATATATCATTTTTCCCTAACAACAAATAAACAAATTCGTTGTTCAAAGAAATTTTTTCCTTTTTTTTTTAGCAAAAAGAGAAAAATATTCAACCAACAAATTGTGATTTTTTTTTTCTACAATGTGTGGAGTGAAAAAATTAAACCAATAACCTTGAAATCAATGGTACAAATATTATATTAAGTTGAGCTATGTTCTAACAATCCTTCTTAAATACATCATGTTATATACAGATTGGAAAAATAGCTTATTTGTTGACATGATATTGAGATCATTCTAATCATATATAAAAAAATACATCATGAAATGATATTGAGATCATTCTACATATATAAAAAATAACTTATTTTTTGCTTAGAAAGAGAAAGAGAGAGAGGAAATTACTCGATTAAAGACCATAAAGCCAAGATCCAAATCAAAGCCATCAAAGTTGACAGTTTTGGAATGACCACCTAAATAATCTTCTTTCTCAAACAAAACAACCTCAACTCCAGCTTTGCATAGAACATAAGCCGAAACCAGACCGCTGATCCCGGCTCCGACCACCGCTACCTTCATCTTCCTCTCTGAACTTTTCAAGAAGTTGAATAATTGAATTCGTTACAGATGAAGAAGCAAAAGGAGAGCTCAATAATTCAAATAATAAGATACAAAATGAAACCTTTGTTGTTAAGTTATATATTTATGGTGCCTAAACTTTTATCCTTTTAAAAGTAAAATGGTCAAATTACAAGTTTAATTCTTCAAGTTTTTTTTGTGTCTATTTGGTCTTTAAACTTTTAAATTTTTGTTTAATCAATTCTTGATCATTCAATTTTATGTCTAATAGATCTTTGTCATATTCAAAATTTTTAAAATTTAATTGAATATGTTTAGATATACCTTTAAACTTTATGTCATCTCCTCTGATGGAACATTAAATTTTTAATTTTATGTTTAATTGATCTATGAATTATTCTAAAATAAAAAAATTGAAAACTAAATTTGTAATTTTAAAAGTAAACTGAATAATAAAAAATCTAAAAAATTAAGTAATATATTTGTAATTCTTTTTTTCTTTTTTAAAAAAGGTATATCTCTACTTTTTTTTTTTTACCGATTTTTTTTTCATGAGCGGTTTCTCTATCAGAAAATTATTATAAATAGAAAAAATATCAAACATTTATAAATATAGAAAATTTTCACTATCTATCAACGATAGACCGCGATAGACTTCTATCGCACAAATGGTAGAAGTCTATCACAGTCTATAGCTGATAAGACAATTAATTTTTTATATATTTATAAATAGTTTGACTTATTTTTTTATATTTAAACCGTCTTACTATTTATACAAGTTAATTTTAAAAAACTAAAAGACTAGAAATCAAATCACTACTAAAAGGATTAACAAATAGTTACGTACGGTCACAATTAATGAACATAGCGCTCAATAATTTTAGGTTGAAAACTCAAATTTCCACATTGATATTTATACTAAAAATATATTTCTAAATGTAAACTTAATTGAGACTTGTTTTTCTTTTCTTTCGTTACTTAAATGTTTTTGGTTAAAATTATTTATTTATTATTTTTCTATCCCGGATAAAAACTTGTTGAGACTTAATTTATTATTATTATTTTTTTTATTATTAAAGCCATACACAACCTTTATGAAAAGCATCCATCAATTTCACTATTGTATCAATCTTCAAACTATCCACGTGGCTTTTTAACACTTTTATTCATGGAGCTTCAGTTTCAAAAGAAAAATAAATTCATTATTGATATGGAACAAATAATATAATTTAAAGATCAAATCAAGAGTTTTTAATCTATTAAATTTGGCTTAAAGAGAAGGAAGTTTGAATTATAGCCTTTTGGCCTAACATTACTTTACTATTTATTTAAAAGATTTAATTCACATTAATTGTTTTAGTTTTTTAAAGTAATGTATTTAAACATTTGATTGTATTCATTTGATTTTTTTTATGAACAAAATAGAATTTTTAATATTTAATTTTTATAATATTTTAGTAAATATATTTCAAATGTATGAGCAAAATGAAAGACACTTCAACCATCATCATTTTATTTTTAAAATAGGAAAATTTTCACCGATATAAAAAATGTCAAAACTATTTATAGAAAATAGCAAAAAAAAAATATTGATAGACATTGATAGAATTCTATCAACATCTATCAGTGATAGACTTCTATCATTTCTATCACTGATAGACTTCTATCGGCGTCTAACACAACTATCTAAAAATTTTGCTATTTGTGTAAATAATTTTCCTTATTTTTCTATTTTTAAAAAGTTTCCTTAAAAATATTTGAATGACTTGATTTTTTTCCAGTTTAACATCATATATGAAACTTTTAATCTTTTGGTAAATTATACGATGCTTTAATTTAACCCACTTGAATTATACTCGTGATTGTAACTAAATAACTAATTAACATTTTATATATGAAACAATATCTTATAATATAGGGTTGTTTTCAAATATAGAAAAATAAATCAAAATATTTACAAATATAGCAAAATTTCACTGTTTATCTGTAATAGATCACTATAAACTACTATCTGAGTTTATCTGTAGTCTATCATGTACAACTAGTAGTCTCTATTGTAGTTTATCGCGGTCTATCACAAATAGACAGTAAAATTTTGCTTTATTTGTAAATATTTTTAGCATTTTGTCATTTAAAATAATTTTCCTAAATAGTACTTCTGCATACAAGTTTTTTTTATTTTAATTTATTATCTATTTTTTTACCAATGTTTTTAAAAATCAATCTAAAGTTTGAAAATTAAAAATAAAAACTAAAAATCAAATCATTTCCAAATAGAGCTTAGGTTAAAAGGAATCTCCATCTGTGTTTGCATAGTAAACATTCTAAAAAAAATTTGAAAATAAAATAGGAAGACTTCCATTTTCACAAAACTAGTGTATGTCACAACTGAAAATATTAATTTTAGCTGAACCAATGTTGAGGTGAAATTCAAACATATATGATCTCTAAAAGTTATATACACAGTGTTTTAAGTACCGGAAAAATGTGCTTCTAGATACTCAACGCTGAATATTTATTCCAATTGGTGTGTCCTTTGTAAATCACATGGTGAGGACCTCGAACATCTGTTCATCACTTGCCGCTTCTCCCGCAATATTTGGAGTCGTTTTTATAGCCACATTGATAGGGGATCCGACCAGCCTCCCTCGACCATATCTGCTCTTTCCACCCTTATGCACTTAAAGGTCAACAGCAAAAGGAAAGCTCTCCTTTCGAATCTCATTGGCGCTACCTTCTGGTGCATCTGACTTGAAAGAAACAGTTTGCTCTTTTAAAACCATGGAAAGAAAGTTGAACATGTGTGGGAAGATATTCTCACCTTATCTGCTTACTGGTGTACCAAAAGCTCTCTTTTTTGTAATTACGATGCCTCTTCTATTTCTCTCAACTGGAGAGCCTTTTTGTAATGTTTCCGCTTTCCTTTCGAGCTCTTCTTTAGCTCGCTGATGTACTCTTCTTCGTTTATTAATCAAATCTTTTGGTCTTGGGGCGTGATGAGGGTGCTAGAGAGGTGTCAACCTAGTTGAGATGTCTCGGTGCACTTCCGATTCCTCTTGCCTTGTGATTATTTTAAAAAAAAGTACTGGTTGAGTTATTGCCTATAATATTTTTTTTTAAAAAAAACCTAAGAATAAATTGTGATAAATTTCAATATATAGAGAAATTAAATTACTATAATTATTAATGTTCGAGGACTAAATTGCTATAAATTTAATAGTACATGAACTAAATTGTTATCTGGTAAAGTATAAAGGATTAAAGTGTTATTTATTTATATTTATGAATGGGCATTTATGAAAGTTAATGGATACTGGATAATTTATTGAGATTTATTAACAATAATGTCTAACAATCGACCATTAAACAAGTTTAAAAAATGTCAATAGTCCAGTTAAATTTTAAGATAAAATACATTTTTGGTTGATGTTTAAGGTTAATGTCTTGAAGTTTCGAAATGGACACTTTTAGTCTCACAGTTTAAAAAAAAATCTAAATGTTTCCTAAAATTAGGACCAGTAATAATTATTGTTCCTAAATTAAATTTTGGAAACAAATAAATGGTAGACTCATGTATCGTTTATGGATATCTGATCACAACTATAGGTTTATTGAATTAAATGGTGGTTAAGTCTGGACCATTATCGATTAATTTGGTTAGCAGCCCGATTGGGCCTGAAATTATAAATTGGATCAGACCAAGTAATTAAAGTCGCTCGGGTCCAAAGTCCAACATAATTCAAGCCATGAAGGAATTGAATTCCTTGCGGAAGCGATTGATCGCATGTGCCAATAAGTTTCTTTTTGGATAACTAAAATACAAAGAAGACAAAATAGAGATGTAGGATAAACATAAACTATAACATGCTTTAAGAGATAAAAAGAGAGAAATCAAGATACTGTTGAATACTATCTTCTAGGTAATTCTCCTTCCTTTGACAAAAACGAACACCCAAAGACTTCTTGGAACTCAATGAACAGAGGAATGTCTTGGGACACTACTAATAAGGCTACCTTGCTATTCTCTAGGAAAGAATCAAAAGGAGTGGTGGGCTCTTCTAGATTTTGGAAAGGGAATACAACTGAGAGAGAAAAAAATTCTTGAGAGATAGAATTTGCAGAGAAAACTTGATCTGTCAAAAAATTGTTCTCTCTTCTTTTTACATGTTATGTGAGAGAGAGGGAGCGGGAGTTATTATTAACTCCCCAAGCAGGATAACTTCGAAAGGGAGTTAATATTTTTTTTCAATAAATTTAAATTTAATTATATTAAATCAAAAGTAATATAATTAAATTAAAATAATTAAATCATATATTAAATCATATTTAATATATAATTAAATATATAAAATTAATTAATTAAAAATTAATTAAATAATTAAATATCACATATTTAATTTAATTTGAATCCTATTCAAATAATATTCTCTCACATAACCTATAGATTTTATATGAATATTATTCATATAATTAATATTTGAATCTTATTCAAATATTTATCTCTCTCATATTCTAAAGTATAAATTTTGAATCTCATTCAAAATTAACGTTATATTATAATGTATCTATATACATTATATCAATTGTATTATATACAATTGTATCATTCCCTTATTTAATTTGAACAATTCAATTTAATCCAAAATAGTTGATTCTTATTAAACTCTTAATGAGCTAGCAAGGAGACTTTATAGACCTATAGATTATAAGCTTCAATGATATGAGATTAATCAATTAAACTCTTTAATTAAATTAATCAATATTCATTAATTGTAGGTCATTCCACTAAAGAACTACAGCTGCACTCTTCACACTATAGAAATATTTTAGTGTCCACGGATATAACCAATCAACAGTAAGTTGACCCTTCACAATTGTCTGTAATTACAGCTGGGTCAAATTATCGTTTTCAGTTCACCCAACTCACCCTTCATTCAATATTTTCAATGGCTCCACCCATAGACGACTACCGTTACTACACTCCGACGACCACCTTCGCGCGGTCAACTCTGATGACCAACTCTAGGCTCTGACGACAACTCCGACGACCAACGCTGACAACCACCTTCGCACAAAGCAACTCTGGCTACATACTCCAACAACCACCTTTGCGCGTTCAACTCTAATGACCAACTCCAGGCTCTGGCAACCACCTCTGATTTCAACTCTGACGACTACCTTTGCCAAGCAACTCCGAAGACCACCTTTGGGTGTCCAACTTCGGGCTCCTACAACTACCTTCGACGGCAACTTCGACGACTACCTTCACACAAAAAATAACTTCGGCGACATACTCCGACTACCATGTTCACATGACCAACTTCGACGACCAACTTCGGGTTTCGACAATTGATAACTTGTAAACATACAAGTTATTCCATCTTTTTATTCAAAGCAATTAGCGAAATTCACAAGGAAATTGCATTATTATGACATGAATTCTAGCAAATAATCATGTTTTGCGATCATGCATTTGCAAGTACTTAAAATCTGAGAATTATGAGAATTTTATGTTTCATCGAAGGAAAGAATGAAGAAAAGAAGAATTATAAAAGAATGTTGCAGCCGTGATCACATGAATATAGAGAAGGCACCCAACTTGGTAGAAAACTATGTTGTCGATACGATAAAAGACAAACTAACAAACACATAGGAGGTGAATGTCAAATCTACAAAGAAAGTTGGCAGGTGATTTGAAAGGTTCACAGAAGAACCAATAACCTGTGATGCGATGAAGTCGGCATAGTAAGGCATGAAATTAAATGTGTGGTGTCAGTGAAATCATTGGAGAGAAGCTCAAAGCTTTACTTTTTGACGCCTATAAATAGCCAGCCCAAAGACTGAAGAAGAAGTTGGTTCGGTCGAGAGATCAACTTTCCCAAGAGAGAAAGAGTAATGCCATTGTCAATCCTCAAGCTTTTCTTTGCAGAATTCTAAGTGAAAGCTTAGAATTCTTCTTAAAAAAGTGAGAGTTCATCTCCAACCTTGAAGCATTCTTGTCGATATCCGTCAATTCAAAGTTGAAAGGATCAAGACATTGACTCGACGACTCAACATTTTTGCTTTCATTTCTATTCCTTGCTCATTTTCGTATTAATATTTGATATTGAAAGATTTCTCATTTCTTGATATCAATATGAGTTATTGTCATTCATCCATGAGTAGCTAATTTCTTAATCGGTTAAGGAGATTAAACTAGTATTTTCAAAACTATGCATGAGTAATAGTTTTATTGTTTAATGTTTGCTTAATCCTTTGCTTAAATCTTTTGAGAGATAGTTTTAAGGAAAGAGTTCTTGCTTGAGAGAGTAAAGAAACCATAGAAAAGCATTAAGCAAAAAGAAGTTTTGCTTTAGAAATAATGTAAGATCTTCAACTGAATCAACCATCGCATACATCTTAGAGAGGATAAAATTTGGTTCAAAGGCCGAGAGGTCAGTTTTAATCTTAGAAGTTGATGAACGCATCTCATGCATTAGTCGAGAAAATACTAGGAATTCTTCTTAGCCCTATTCTTATACTGATTTCTATTCCATCACATATTGTTTGATTTAAGACTGCAATTCATTGACATTCATCATCATTCACACCTACTTATCGCATCTCTCTCTTGCCTTTGTAATTAATAGTTTAGTTTATACTTATAAATTTCATCTCAATATTTCTTTGTACAAAATTCATCGCATAGAAATCAAGTGCTGATTTAATCACTAGTACATAAAAGTCCCCGTGTTCGACCCTAGACTCACCAGAACCTTTTTCTAAGTTTATACTTGTGCTTAGGGTAAGAAAACTTGCGTCCACCACATCGAATAGACTAATTTCTTATAAATCAACGTGAGGAACACACCGGATAACACATTTATTTATCCACATTTTGAGTGCAACAACAACCATCTTCGACAACAACTCTGGCGAAGACCATCATTGATGATCAACTCTGGTGAAAATCACCTCTAACAACCAACACTAACATTCATCTCAAGCAACCAACTCCGGTGAAGGCTACCTCTGACAAGACCTTTAATGAAAACCCTATTTTTTGTGAACATGTAAATAAACTATTAATGAAAACCCTATTTTTTCTGCATGTTCAAACTCATACGTTCTACGAACATTAAAGTATATTGTATGGTTGTTGGTTATATAATAGTAGTATTTTGTCTACATTAAATGCAATATTTATGTGTAGATGGGTGGTTCGTTAGTTTTAAGTTCCAAGTCTACTTTTTATAATCCAACTTTTGTTTAATTGTTGGGGAAAAATTTGTGATGTATTGAGTGTTAATTCATTGATAAGGATTTATGTACATAGACATTTTTGTGGACATTATTATTAGAAGAGTGGTTCGACAAAAAAATATTTGCAGAAAACGAGTTTGCACAAAAAAAGTATCATTTTGTTGTATTGACACTACAAGAAATATGAGCTTTGACGTCGGTTGGAAAAACTAAAAATGGATGTACAATGTCGGTTTCTTAAAAAATAAAAAAGTGGATCTTTAATGTCGGTTTTAAACCGACATTGTAGGCTACCTATAATGTCGATTTAAAACTGACATTGTAGTTGACCATCTTTTTTGAATCCCAAACAAAAATTTAAATCTTCATTTTTTATTTTCCTCCCTCCCCATTTTTATTTCCCTCTCAATTTTTTCCCTCCTTCCCTAATTATCAGGTAGAATATAGGAAGATTAAAAAACTCCAAACCCTAATTCTTTTTTTTTTTTCATCCTTCTCTCTCACTTCTCCTTCCCCCCTCCTTCTCCTTCTCGCTCTCGATCTCTCAAACTCTCCCTCTCAATCCCTCATTTCTCTCTTCCTCTATTGCATTTTCCCTCCCCTCTTTCCTAAATATATCGATTTCCCTCTTTCCCCTTTTACTCCCTTTCATTAACTTCCCATTTTGATTTCCCCTCTTTTGCTTTTTTTGGTTTTGCCTTCCGATTTTTCCATTACATTGTCTCAACAATTAACTCTTCTTGTGCCCATCTCTCTTCTTGGCAATTCTTTATTTCGGCGTTCTTCCAGTCTTGGTGGTTTCTCCTTTTCGGCTTCACTCCAAATCATGAATCAGTGAGTGTTTTGTTTGATTTTGTGTTGTTATGTGGTGATTTAGTGAATAATGAAAAAATCGGTGATTTTTTATGTAGTGATTTGGTGAATCTGAGTGTTTTTTTTTTTTTTTTAAATATTCGAAAGATCTTTTATTACTATTTTTTTTTTTTTTGTTTCAAGATACACTAACTTTTAATTGATTCAACTGAGATTTCTCTTTTTTTTTTTTTTAATGCAGAAATTATGATCAAGAACTAAGATATGCTTGCATCAGATCCAACAAGGATGTAGCAGCTGAGATCAGGTGGAGCTTATACATCAGAGCACCCAGTGCATAATTCTAAGAATGGTTATGGAAAGAGAAGCACTCAACTTAAAACATCAACACCTACCTTAGCAACAAGTAGTTTGGAGACTATCTGCCTGCCTCTATAAAAAAAAAGTGTTTATGTTTATATGTTTTTTGGTTTTGGTAAGCTTACTTTCTTGGGTCGAAAAATTTGTTTATAATTTCCACTGAATTGTTTATGTTTATAAGTTTTTTTTATTTATGTTTATATATTTAGCCAAATACAAATTGTTGTTATTAGTTTTTCTTTTATGTTTATGTGTGTATTCTTAATTAGTAGAGATAATGTTAAAATTTTATTTCATACATTGTTTGTTGCGTATTTACTCTATTTCAGAATAGAAAGGAGTTCAGAATAGTCCATGAACAGTTAAAAGGTAATATTTATAAGTATTTTTGTTTATGTAACACACATCTTCCTAAATGAAAATAGTTGCTATTGGGTTTTTCTCTTTGATTGATAGATTTCCATTGAGGTCTTTGTGTTTAGTTGTTTATAAGTTTTTCTTTTTGTTTATGTTTATGCATTTGTCCAAATGAATTAGGTTGTTATTAGTTTGTTCGTCTAGTTTTGATAAGTCTACTTGTTTGGGTTCATAAGTTTGTTTATACTTTTTAATCAGTTTGTGCTTAAAAGTTTATAAGTATTTTTGTATATAAAACACACATTTTCCTAAATGAAAATAGTTGCTATTATTTGTTCATTGTGTTGGCAAATGCTTCATTGAGTTGAAGAAATTTCAGCATGCATTCTGTTTATGTCGTTCAGGCTATTTTTCACACATTTCACGATGGTTGCATGTTGTATGTCTTAACTTTCCCTTTTTTCCCCTTCATTCTGTCTTTTTCTTTTCCCGTTTCCATGCTAGTGAGAAAGGATAATTATTCTCCTTCTTTTCACAGATGATAAACCAGTTGTTGTTTTAACTCATGGAGATCTACTTTTCTTTGGGGACCGTGTTCGTGTACGTGGTATCATAATATTATGCCCATTATCCTTTGTGAAATTTGATTCATATATTTAAAGTTCTTAGTTTTAATACTCTTCTCTTTTTGTTGGTAGATTTCAAGGAGTTGAGGATTACATCTGATAAGACTTTGACTTTGGAGATACCTAAGAGTGTTGTGGTGCTTGGAGGAGGGTGCAGTCTCTCTTTCTTATTATTTCATACGCTCTGTGTTTTATAATTAAGGATCATAACTCGTCTTGTATTTAAAGTTTTGTTTATCTCTATAAATTGAATGTAGTTTGTGGAGAGACGAATAGTCATATTACTTTTGTTGTGTTTGCTGAAAGTTGAGTTGTGGTGTATACAAATATCATATTACTTTTATCATATGCATAGAAATATTAGTTTTGTTAGTCAGTCATGTATGCAACCCGTTGCCACGTGCCCGAGACCACGCGGAGCGGCCGACGTCCTCTAAAAAAGATTAATTTAAAAAAGAAAATAAAAAGGAGTCTCCACCAATCTTTTTTACGGTGTGATTGGACACCAAAATAAAGTAAATAATTTTTAATGAAAATCAATAAAAAAAATGGTCTGCGAAAAAAACTAGAGTTGAGTTCAGGAGTCATTTGTGTATGAGGAAGGTGTTAACACCCCACAACACCCATTTAGAAAACGGTGGCCAAATTTTAAATCTTGAATTGAAAATTATTCTTTAAAGAAAACATTTGAGGAAGAAAAAGTTTTAAAATTCACCCCTCATCACTCCAATCTTTGAAGTAATGATCCCATAAAATAAGTGGAATATATTTCTGTCAATTAAGCTACACTAGAATTAAGGAAACATTCCTTACCTCAAGAAATTTAGAAAATATTACAATTTCTCAAATCCATCATAGAAATAGCCTTTTAATAAAAGAATTTTTTTAAAAAAAAACATTAATTAAATTAATTTTTTCTTGGGATCAAAATCTCGGACTCTAAAGATATGATCTCTCACCTCAAGAATCTAGAAAAACGGACTCCATCGTGGAATTTTTTTTAAGGAAAACGGTCTTAAAAACAGGTTATTTAAAAAAAAAATTGATTAAGAAACCGTATGAAATAATAGATTAATTTTTTTAAAGGTTAAAAAAACAAAAGGTTGTAAGAAAAATTTAAATGATTTAAAAAGAGTTATGAAAAGGATTTAAATAAAAAATTAGATAAATTTCAAATAGAAATCAAAACATAACATAACAATGAACTAGGTAAATATAGAAAACATATTAAAATTTTAATAAAAATATACTGGGGATCGATCTCGGGCTCCCAAAGAATCAACTCCTCACCTGAAGACTTTTAGAAAATCGGACTCCCAAATTTTCTAAATTTCACCGTCGATTTTTAGTTTTAAAAAAGACGTAAATAAAAGATTAAAGATAATGACATAATTAACATAATAAAGACACATTAAAATAATATCACCATATAATACTTAAAAAGTAATATAATTAAGTACAATACTCAAAATAAAATTATAAAAAAAACTAAATAAGAAAATACAAAATAATAAAACTATATAAGAAAATAACAAATAACAAATCATGAATAATGAATAAATAATAATAATAATTATTATTATTATTATATTTGGAATGTTAAATGATGCATTACATCTCTTTCCTTTTCTTTAAAAATAATTAAAAATAATAATAATAATAATAATAATAAATAAATAAATAAAAAGAGTGATGGATGGTAAATCAACCACCCATCACACACTTTCCAACACCACACACACTACTAAAAAAATAATAAATAAATAACAACTAAAATTCTTTTTTTAAAACAAATTAAATCATTTAAACTCTCTTTTCTCTTTCTCTTTCAAATGTTTTTTTTTCTCTTTCTCTTCCCTTATTTATTTTTTTTTTACTTTACTTTCTTTTAAAAAAAATAAAACAACAATAACGAAAATACACGGGGAGGAAGAATATAAACATAAAAATAATAAAAATAATAGAGGAAATAGTAATAGTGATTGGTAGAGAATGGTAAATATCACATGATGTTAATATAAAAATAAAAAATGGAAGATAGAATAAATAATAGCAATAAAATAAGTTTTTCCTTATAACTTTTTCTTTCTCTCTACTTTTTTAGATCTAACAAAGAAGAAAAAGGTTGAAAGTTTGAATCCATAACACGAAGCTGCCCGTTGTTCGAGGTGCGGATCCTTGGGACGAATGCCCTACCGAATCCAACCTCCAACGAGCTAGAACTCTCTTGTGTTGTGGATTTTCAGACATTTTTTGGAAGGATTGGGTTGATGACTGATCTTTCTCTCTATGATTTTCTCTAGGGTTTGTAGTTGTGTAAAAAAATTCTCTACGTTTTTTTAATCAAGAAATCTCCTCCCCTAAGTTTCTCCTCAAGAAATCTCTCTTCCCTCTTCTATGGTTTTTTTTTTTTTTTTTTTTTTATCAACAAATCTCCTCCCTTAGGGTTTCTCCTCAAGAAATCTCTCTTCCCCTTCTATGGTTTTTTTATCAACAAAACTTCTTCCCCTTCAAAGACTAAAAACGAATGAATTTATAGCCAACTAAAAACATATTTAATTAGGAAAAAATCAATCAAAATTGTTTTAAAAGAAAAAAAATAAAATGTAGAATATGACATGATTTTTTCAAAAAATATTTCTGTGAAAAATTCATAAATAAAATATTTTGTTTATTAAAAAAATATTTTTCCTCCTACATATATATTATCTTAATCATTAAAAAGAAAACGTTTTTTATTATAATTATTTTTTTAAAGATTAATTATTAGAGATTATTTATTTAATTATTTACTTATTATTTTTTAGCACTAAATCAAAATTAGTACACAATGAGAGAAAAATAAAATAAAATAAATATGACAAAAATAGGTGGCTACAACACCAATTTTTTTTTTTTTTTTTAAATAAAAAATGATGACGGACATTGCCTTTCACAAGAAATTAATATTTAATGACGGGAAAATTCATTTAATATTGGTTCGGCGACCGACATTGAGGGTCTTAGTGTTCAATGTCGGTCATCTATAATGTCGGTCGAAAACTGACACTAAAGACATCAATAATGTCGATCGAAAACCGACATTAAAGGCAACCGACATTAAATATCTTTAAGAACACGTTCGATGTCGGTCGCCTGACCGACACCGTACCCCTACGACTGACATTATAGCCTATTTTTGTTGTAGTGTGATGTGAAATGTAAAGAATCAAATATTTGCACAAAAAAGAAAAAAAATCATTAACCATAAAAATTAAAATTCATATTTCACAGATGCACAAAAAAAAGATAAGAATTGTTTTTTTTTAATTAATATTTATGGTTGAGTTAAAATTAACTGTGAGTTAAAAAGTGAGGGTTAGAGAGTAGAAAAAATGTTCATTTTATTGGAATATGACATGTATTTAGGGATGTGAATGACATTATTATGCAATTAAGTGTTCAATTTGTGTGGTGAAAATATGTTATATTTTTCAAGAAGGAAAAACAAAAAGTTCATTCAATTTTTAAGTTTTTTCAGTGTTCATGATTGAGGATTAAGTAGTTGTAAAAGTTTTCATTTATTTGGAACATGTTTGGTATTTAGGAATGGAAAAAAATATGTTATGTAATTGAGTGTTCAAAAATTGAATTCAAAATTTGTGTGGAGTATATGTTTACTTTGTAGGAATTTGTTATGTTTTAATGATAGGGAAAAGATTAAGCATTTTTTTGTGTTCAAATTTTTAGAAAAATATGTGTATAGTTGAAAACTAAAAAAAATAGCAAATAAATAAATAAACACAAGACAAAATAAATTTTGTTTAAAAAAAACCAAATACCTCAACTCATGATTGAGTGTTGAAAAATTGTTATCCAAATTTGTGTTTATTGTATGTTTACTTTGAATGGATTTGCTATGTTTTAAGAATGTAAAAAAATTAAGCATTTTTTAGTGTTACAAATTTTATTCCAATGGGTGAACAGTTAGAAATTAAAAAGGCTTTTGTTTACAAAAACTGCACCATATACCCAACTCAACTCAACTCAACTCTACACCCCACACAAATTTTGTGACTCAACCCAACTCAGCTCAGCACCACAAACACAAACATTCCAACTCAACTCAACCCAACTCTGCACCCAAAACACAAACAATCTAACTCCCCAGACAATTTAACTCTCCACATAATTATTACAACTCAACTTAACTCAACTCAACTCTGCGCGACAAACGACCCTTAAGGGAGCAATTTATCTACTTACCCTAAAGATGGGAAGGAGTGTATTTCATCTTGTGAAGTTATGTTCCCAACTCCTTACTCGAACAAATCCCTAAAATGGTAGGCTTCTTGAGTTGAAAAATTGACCACTCTCACCCATATAGATGAAGGATTGCCCTCATAGACAGGAGTTCATAATTCACTCAAGATTAAGGTCGAGTCCCTATGGTCATCCTATAAAAAGTTAATTTCTTCAATTAACGGCGTTATAAAGAGAAATAAGACATTTTGTGGTCCGATCTTATACAAACTCTTTGTGTAGCTCGAATACTCCCACTCACATGTCTCCACATGAACAATTAGGATCACATCATTTGTAACACTTACAAAGTGGGTCGTATTTATAGTGTTACCATAATAAGGCACCTAACCCTATCCCTATACTATAGACCTTTTAGGTTATTACTTAAACATGATCTACTTGTATGTCAACCACATATAGATTTAAGTTTACATAAAATAACTTTGGATCTTAGTTTATTGGGTTGAATTAATGCAAATAGAATTGAATAAAATAACTCTATTTATTTTATTGAATAAATAATTTGTATTTACAAATATTACAAACTACGAGAACCCTAGAGATTTAGGACACTAGTCCCAATAAACCCATGTGGAAATAGATATTTTGCTCGAGCCCAAGCCCAACTTTTGGGCTCAAGAGCAATTGAACCCAAACCCATGTAAAGCCCATGGAAACACTATAAATAGAGGTCTGACCCCTTCATTTTGAGGGGGTTGGAAGAACTGAAGGCTAAAGCTTTGAAACTATAAAGACTGAAGCTCCAGAGCTCTGAAGATCTAAAGAACACAACTCCCTCAAAGCTTTGAAAATCAGAAGACATACTAAAACTCTAAAGACTAAAGCTCCAAAGATCAACTTTTGTTTTCCTGAAGATCTAAAGACTAAAACTCAAAGGACTTCCAGAAGATTAGAAGACTTTATGAAGCTTTTGAAGTCAAAAACTCTAAAGGTCGATCCAAGTAAATCAACAAAGCAGTGGTCGATCCAAGCAGATCAATAAGCCAGAGGCCGATCTAAGTCGATCAACAAGTGAAAAGTCTGATCCAAGTCGATCAACAAGCTAGAGGTCGATCCAAGCTGATCAACAAGCCAGAGCCCGATTAACAAGTCACAGGTTGATCCAAATTAACCAATAAGCTAAGTTAAAGGCTGACCCAAGTCGATCAACAAGCTAGAGGCCGATCCAAGTCGATCAACAAGTTAGAGGTTGATCCAAGTCGATCAACAAGCTAGGGCTGATCCGAGCTGATCAACAAGCTAGAGGTCGTCCAAGCCGATTAATAAGCCACAGGTTGATCCAAACTGATCAACAAGCCAAAGGTCGACCCAAGTCGGTCAACGAGCCATAGGCCTATCTAAGTCGATCAACAAGCAAAAGGTCGATCCAAACCAATCAACAAGCCAAAGGTGGATCTGAATCGATCAAGAAGACCAACAAGTTCAAAGGTCGATTCTCCAAGAAGATCATCAAGCTAAAAGACCAATCATCCAAAAAGATCATCAACCACAATAGCCGATCATCTAAGAAGATCCTCAAGGCTAAGGATGAAGTTTACTTTTCAAGAGAAAGCATCAAAAGATTATGTATTAGGTTGTGTACTCACATACTATACTTAAATCAATATAAATACGAATTCATTCAATGAATCAAATTTCTCGAGAAATCTCGTCCAACAATTATTTTAACTTAGACTTTTGCAGGGATAATATTTAGCAATTTATTCATAGACTTTTTCGTGCTAAATGAAACCAAATTATTTCCAATAATATTAGTCAATGTTTATTTTTTATACAAAATAAAAGATATGTGAAGCACTTCCACTTTGAGTCATAAGGTAAAAAGTAAAAAGCAACTCAATATGCTGAAGGTGATAACACGTTAGAATTCTTTAGAATTTTATTATATATAATCTAATAGATTTTAATAATTTCAAAAGTATGGCCAATAAAAAAATCAGAAAGATTCATTTTAATATTTTATCTCTAGTATTTGGTAATTTAGTCAATTGTCAAAGCGAATATGCGAGCATCGTTTGACTAGCATATAAACATGTTAGTGACGGCCAAAAGGTCTATGGTTCGAATCCTCTTGCCCCTATTGAATTTAAAAAACTTAAGTTAGTCAATCTCAATATTTTAAAAAACCTTACGAGACCCGCCTAGGCGCTAGGTAGAAGCCTCGCACCTCACCTTACGCACAAAATAAGATGCGTGCCATATGTGAAGCCTAAGGTCTTGGAACTTTTTTTTTTTTATTGTTTTAAATAATAATAATATTTAGAGTTTTCTTTCTTTATTAATTAAAAAATAAAATTTACTAAACCTAAATGCAAAGGTTCTTGTGTTTAGGTTTTTTTTTTTTTCTTCGAGGAATTGCAATGGTAACAAATTAAAAATAGGGTTTAGCAACCATGTCTTCAACTGTTAAAATTTTACAAATATGGCAACATCTTCATGTTACTAATTTTATAATAGGTTTCTGAATTTTCTTATTCCAAAATTACCCCTCAATTAAAATTAGGGTCTCTCATTTCCTTTTCTTGCATGTTTTTCTAATTTCAGTTTTAATTCTTTGAGGGGTAATTTTGAAGCGTTCGATGGTGTTTCTTGAACATTGATTTCTTGAAGATTTTGATTTGGAGTTTTAGATGGTTTCAATCATTTACTGGTTCTGCTTCCTTGAAGCATTCAACGGTAGTTTGATTCCTTTGAAGATTTCACTTTATTGAAGATCTCGATTCTTTGAAGTTTTTGTTACTGATTCTAATTTCGTGCTTAGAATCTTCCTTGATGTTTGAGTTATCTGCTTTCAACGTTTTGTGTTCGTGTTTGTCCTTGAAGATTTAGTTTCTAATTTTGAAACAGTGCCCATAACAAATAACCCAACGCCGACGACCTCTGATCGGAACCCTTAGACTCAAGACTGCTGCTCTCCTTTCCCATCTGTAGAAAATTTATTTCCTCTCTCTACGTGTGTGTTATTTCTTTTGCAGCAGCATCAATTTTCCTCTCACTTTATGTGCATCACGATGGAGTCCTAAAAATTATGAAGATGACAATATAAAAAACTATGAACTATATGAAAGAGAATATAAGGTAAATCATATGATGAAGGAAATCAAATAACTATAAAAAACTATTAACTAATTGACAAAAAATATGAAATAATCAAATGGATAATTAGATGACAATCAGAAAGTAATCAGATGACAATCATACGACAATCAGAAACTACTTACTAATTGACAAAAAATTAAAAGTAATCAAATGACAATATTAGAAACTACAAACTATATGACAAAAAATATAAAAATAATATGACAATCAGAAGGCAACCAAATGACTATAAAAAACTATTAACTAATTGACAAAAATCAGACGACAATTAGATAACAATTGGTATCATTGACAATCAATACCAAATAGTAATAAAAAACAATTGGTATCATTGACAGCTAGTATCATATAGTAATCAGACAACAATCAGATAGCAATTAGTATCATTGGCAATCAGATAACAATCAATATCAAATAGCAATTTAACAACAATCATATAGTAAATTTATATCATTAGCAACCAATTTAAGATAACTATCAGTATCAAATAGCAATCTGACAATAATCAGGCAACAATCAAATAGCAATCGATATCATTAGCAATTAGATGGCAATCAGATGCAATCACGCATTTTTAGCTGTGAGGGCATTTTGATCATTCGACTATTTCAATTGGGTTGGACTTGCTATTTTGTCATTTCTGCAAAATCCATATGTTTAGACGGTAGACCTAATTTCAATATTCCATTTTTGCATCTATTAAATAGTATATTATTTTATTTTATAGACTTTACATTTACACCATTCATAAATATTAGTTCTAAGGCAAACAATTATCGGAAGATTTTCTCATCAAACTAGCAAAACAATTAATAGATTCTAAATTTTGAATTTTCTTTTAAGAAGAAACTAAGTTCAGAACTTTTAATCGTATTTCGAACAAAACCTCTATCAATAAAAATGTTCTCAAAGTTGTAATGCTCTTTAAAATTTCAGGAGACATATAAATTTATTTGGGAAATACAATCAACGAAGAAAAATGGTGAATAAGCTTAGCCACAATTATTCATTAACAATAACAAGATGGAAGAAAAGGCAAATAATTTGACTAGTAATAACTAGTTCTTTTGGGCTAAATTGGCATCCTTTCTTGTGATTGTGATTCTATCTCGATTGATTCTCTCACCACATCAATTAAGTATCTTTTTTCAAAACAATGTAATTCCAATTTAATGTGAATCCGAGTTTAGTTAAAGGTTTGTTTGGATTGACTAGAGCATAAAATGTTTTTAAAAAAAGACATTTTTATTTAAACTATTTTGATAAAAAAAAAAAAAAAAAAAAAGTTTAAATTACACTTCGACAAAAGCTATTTTAAATGGTTTCTAAACACTCCAATTTCTTCTAAAATATGACTTATTTTCAAAATTAAACATATGAAAAGTTAAATCAAACACCCCTAAGTAGATTTACCAATTATCATCTCAAATATTGATGTTTCGATTCTCAATCCATATTTGTTGCACTAAAAAGGATAAAACCAGTTCAATATGCAGAAGGTATTCCTTGATATGGATTGTTGAATGCTGCAGTATTTCCAGGCCTTGAAAACACAATCTGTCATAAGAGAAAATGGAAAGTTTAACGTTCTTTTAGACATAATATTTAATTTTAAATTTAATAGTGTCATTAATTTTAACAAATGTTGAATATGTCATAAGTCTAATTAGACATAAAATTGAAAGATGCATGATCTATTATATACAAAATTAAAAGTTGAAAAACTTAATTAACCTAACAAATGTTATTCATTATTGTTTATTTCGCAAATTATATTCGTGGAGAGATAATGTTCGAGATTTTGGTATTCTATCTCTTTATTAACATTGTTTATTTTAATTGAGTATATATATATATACCTGATAATCTCCAATGGTGTGTGATTTAAAACCAGCAGAACAGTAATCAAAATAGTATATCCAAGTGCGTATGAAACTTTCATCAAAACCAAGCTCGAGTATCTTGCTGAAACATATAATTTGCAGTGCCATTAGAGATTATTCAACTTCAATTAGAAAAATAAATACATTTACTTGTAGGAAAATTACTATAAACAGAAAAAATATCAAACTATTTACAAATATGTAGAAAAATTTCATTGTTTATCAGCGATAGACCACGATAGAATTCTATCCCTTGAGCGATAGACTTCTATCGTTGTCTAATGCTCCAGCGATAGAATTTTATCGCAATCTATCTCTGATAGACAGTAAAAAATTTCTATATTAACCCTTTAATTCTAATCGTATATTTAGTAGTTTTTTTTCCTCCAAAATATGACATGAGCATTAACAAATTAGCTTCCCTTTACCTCTTATTATTTAAGAAATTCTTTCTCCAACACCTCAACGTTTGATAGTAATGAATTCCAATGTTCTCTAAATGTTCCACACTACAAATAAGAAAACAAGTCATTTAATTAGTATTTTTTTTAAACAAGAAGAAGAAAAAAAAAAGGTAATTAAAATTACCATAAATAATTCTTGAACAAATTTAGTAGAGCTTAATTATTTACCAAAGTCTTGATGCATAAACCATGGCGGTTGTTACTCTATTTAATGATGGAAGACATCCTCCTGGAAATATTTCCTTCATAAAATCTGGACTTAGACGATGCTCGTCATAACGCTCGTCTGGTATTGATATAAACTAATGAAATAACCAAATTAAGACATTGTTAGTTAGCTTTGATTTAGTCATATAAATATAATAATAGCTTATTCTTCTTCTTTTTTGTCAAAGTAAATATAATTGATCATTTAACGGTAATTGATTTCAAATTCTTATAATCTGACTTATTGTGCTAAAAAAATCTAATTTTTTTTTCTTATTTAAAAGTTAAATAAATTTTTTTGTAACCTGTAGAACAAAAAGACCATTTTCTGCTAATACTGATTCACAAGAACCAAAAAAGTCTTCCATGAACTCGTGGCCAACAGCTTCTATCATCTCACTGTAATACAAAAAATTATATATATAATTAGTACTTTCACTATATCTTGCATTTAAGTTCAACTAATTAAGACATATATTTTTATCGATTTTTTTTTTTTATCTCGCATTGTTGTCAAACTCATTAAAAAAAATTGAGCAAAAAAAAACTCACCATGATATAATCCTATCATATTTCTTCATTTTCGACAATTGTCTATAGTCACAGAGAAGAAAATTGATATGATCCTAAAAAATCAAACAAGAAATGATAAGTTAATGAGGCATTGAAAGAGCTAATTTAAGTGATAATATGTCCGAGGAAAAAATCACAAAAATAAAAAACACATGAATTTATATAGAAAACTCTAAGATTGAAGATAGAAACCTAACTTGCCAAAAAAAAATTTCAATATATGAAAATTTTCTACGTTCACACCAAATTCTCTCCATCTCTAATTTTTTTACAATCACAAAAAATAAACCTCAAATTAAAGCGTTATACCATTCACACATGACACAACTAAGGTTAGTACACTAAACTTAAAGTGTTTCTATTTGTGATGATTTGAAACCAAAGTCTTAGACTAATGCTCCGAACTCATCACTTTCCTTATAACTTTCAGTTGAAGATTTATTGTTGGTCTAGTATATATTATCAAAATTATCCTAACCAATGATATATTCATATGTTTGAAATTTGGAAAGGAACATATATTATTTAATTTTCAATATCTATATCTATCTATATATATATAAAAAGTAACACAAATTAAGCATAGTTCAACTAGTTTAGGCATATATATCCTCTACTTAAAGGTCTAAGTTTTAAATTCCGGCTCCCACGTATTAAACTAAAAAAAACAATATTATAATTAGTATATAAAAAGTATAATAATATGGGTTATTGAGTAAATAGAGAGGTTGAAACAATAGAACCATAATTTCACTTAGATAATGGAGATCATATATTTATTGCAAAAAAAGGATTCTAGTTAACAACTGTATATATGAAAGGTAAAGTTATCAACTAAAAGAATTAGTTTATGAAGTAATAAAAGTTATTTAGAAAGGTTTGATTAATAACCTGAAGGCCAATATCTTTAACTTTCTTCTCTGCATATTTTAATTGTTCCTCAGATAAAGTAATGCCAGTATAATAACATCCACTTTGCTTCACAACTTCAATAGCTAGGCTTCCCCAACCACATCCAATCTCTAACACTTTATGCGTCTTATTAATTCTTGCCTAACAATAATTAAGATACAAATTTAATAAATAATTAAAACTAATTAATTAACTGCTCATTAACTGTGTAATTAAAATTAGCACTCACCTTTTCAATAAGAAGAGACATTTTTCTCAATTGTGCAATTTTCAGATCTTCGTCTTTTCTCTATTAACAAAAAAAAAAAATATTACAAAACAAAACAATAAGGCCCATTTGATAATTCTTTCTTATTTTTTCCTTCAATTTTTTTTAATAAGAAAAATAGAATTCGCATATGGCAATATATATATATATTTTTTTAGAATAAGATGTGAAAACATGTTTAATAACCGTATCTTGTTTCTTGTTCTCTCAAATTTTAAATTGAAAAAGGAAATATTTTAAATGAACTTATATTTTTTAAATTAGATATAAAAAAAAGATACTTTATTTATGTTTTGGAAAAACAAGAAACGTGAATATAAAAAATAAAAAAAATAAAAAAAAAAAAACTTGATTTCATTGATACCAAAATTTCTACACAAGTTTAAAAAGATTGGAGTTCTAAAGAAACGATTCTAACCTTAAAAATAGCGCAGGAGTAAGTCATTGTATCATCCAAGAATAAAGAAAAAAGTTGGTTGCTCTGAAACACAACAAATAATCCAAAAATATCAGTCAGCCAACAAACATTAAAGAAATTACATTAAAAATGAAGGGAAATTATTATAAACACACAAAATATCAAACTACTTAGAGAAATTTTTACAGATAGAAAAAAATGTCAAACTATTTACAAAAATATAAAAAAAAAATACTGATAAACATTGATAGACTTCCATCAGCATCTATTAGTGATAGATTCTATCATTTCTATCACTGATAGACCCTCATAGACTTCTATCCGCGTCTATGAGGGTCTATCACGACTATCTAAAATTTTTGCTATTTTGTATAAATAGTTTCCCTTATTTTTCTATTTTTAAAAATTCCCCAACTATTTACCAATATAGAAAAATTTTACAATCTATTAACAATAGACCGCAATAGAATTTTATCACTTGAATGATAGAAGTCTCGACTTCTATCATTCAAGTGATAGAATTCTATCTTGGTCTATCGTTGATAGAAAGTGAAATTTTTCTATATTTGTAAATAGTTTGACTCATTTTTTCTATATTTGAAAACAACCTAAAATAGAAATAAATGATCTTGGTTTTTTTTTTTTTAAATTCAAATGTATTCAAATTAACCAAACTAAATTGCTCTCCTTTATGGTAACTTTACGTATGCATATTTCTTACATACTCTTAATATAGTATTATCTTTTCTCACAAAATCAAAAAATAACCAAATTTCATTGAAAATTATCAAATTCAAAACTAAAAATTTCGACCTTCCATTCCCAAGCATAAAAAAAAAGACAAATGGATTAATTATTAAATAAACATAGTCCGTCTCAAAATTAACTAACAATTAGATGAGTAATTTGTAATTTGTTAAATGATATAATAGTCAATTTTTTTCCAGAAAGTCCTATCTTCAAACTCCTACAATATTATTTCATCCCCAATAAATATCGATTTCCATATGTTGTCTTCTCAAGGTCAATTTTCTTAATTAGATTTTTTTTCTAAATACATATTTGGGTTTCATGGCTCCGATATCGTATTTAATAAATTTGGATTTTCATCTCAAAATCAATATGTAAGTTATATAAAAATTATGTGGTCTTTCTATCGTTCTACGGTTGAACATTTATACCGTCTTATTATATCTTTTAAAAAGAAAAAGGAAGAAAAAAAATATTAATACCAAATCATAATGACGAGAGATATTCGTACGAGCTTGTGTAAGAGTGTTGTTCCTTAAAGCATGTTGTAATGAAGACTTTGCAAAAGCAAAAGTGGCTGTAAATAATGGAGCTGTCCACCATCCCCTAAAAACAGTACAATTAAGTCATCTTCTTACCTAAAATAAATATAATTAAGATATACATTAACAAAATACGTATATATATTATACCTTTTCCTCCTTGATTTTGCAATGGAAGAATTTGTATCTCTGCTGGCAATGAGAATCTAAAAAAAAAAAAAAAAAATATATATGTATTAATATAGTTTAAAGTGTCGATATAATATTAAATTTATATTACTCATCAATTGATGATTTTTAACATGGTATAAGAGCAGGAAGTCATGTATATTTCAAACTCTTAGAATATCATTTCCTCCTTAATCGGTGATTTAACATATAAAAGGAAATCAACTCGTAAATATTTTATTAGAGATGCATTAAAATAAATTAAGCTCACCAGAAAAAGATTGAGAAGACCTTCATCTTTATCCACAAAAGAAAAATCTCCATTAATATATGCATCAGCAAGACCCAAATCAGCTCGTATCATAATCTGTTAAGTATTTTTTATCGATGACGGTTAAAAAATGCTGAAAAAATGTCATAGATTTTCAAAAAGTGCTCATAACGCCATTTTATTGCTAGAAAATTGTGTGACCTTGACAATTCCAAAATTGTGAAATTGTAATATAAACATTAGAAATTACATACCTTCCAATAAAATTGAGGAGTATGAACTTTTAAGGAGATCTTTAGATCATTAAATTTTTTACTTTTTCCCACAAAGTTGAACACTGTGCCTCCTTCCTCCATTAAACTGTTAAAAAATCAAGCAATAATATATATCAGGTTCTTCCCTTTTATAAGAGAAATAACTTTTTCGTTTTTTGCATTATTGACTTGGTTAAGTAGGAAACTCATTAGGAAAACTTAGAATTTGAATTCTTGCCAATAGTTTCTTCTATCCTAGATTAGACACTATATATAATTTATGCATACAAAGAAGATAATTATATTTAACAACATAACGAAGACGATGTATATATGTCATGCAAGTTTGATAATTATTTACGGTTTGATAATTATTTGAATTTTTATTTTTTTATTTTTTTATTTTTTTAAAATTAAACTTATAACAATACTTTCGTCCATTAATGTTTCTCTATGTTTTGTTCTACTTTCTACTCATGATTTCAAAAATTAAGCCGTTGAAAACTAAAACTGTAGGCTCATTTGTAAACATAGAGGCACCGTTTGGTAACCATTTGGTTTTTTAAAATTATCCATTTGTAGACTCATTTGTAGACTCACGTTAATGATCCAGCAGATATATATTGGGTAAGAAATCTAATGACAAGAAGACGTGCAGTTCTTTCCACCAAAGAAGGAACCATATGTTTTGGGTTGCTCAAAACACTAAAACTTTTCCCCAATACATTATTAGCTGCCATAATCCCAGCCTGCAAATATTACTGATATGTTAGTTTTCATTTCAATTAATTTAATTATTCAAATTTAAAAATGCACATAAACAAAATATTTACTTTAGGTCTTTCTCAACTAATCTATAGTTTATTACATTATCTATACACAAAGCCAAAAGAGAAAAAAAAAAAAAAAAAAAAAAAAAAAGTAATTAATTGCCTTTAATCCATCCTCGTGGAAGCCATAACCTGAACAAAAAGCAACATAATATTGAGTGTATAGCCATGTCAAAACTTTACTTCATGAAATGCAACACATATATAACACATATAGAGTGATCATATTTTAGATTAAAAATAATGTATATATGTTATGTAGTAAGTATAATTAAAGTTCATTGTTGAGGGAAAAAAAATAAAGGATAAAATGTTGGATAATTAATATAATTTATATAATATCTGTCTAGTTGTTGGTTATGAGAATCGATAAACTTGATAAAGTTTAGAGTCAAAATTATTTGTTTTTTTCCTTAAAATGTTAATTTGTAGAGAGAAGTAAGATTGTAGTATTGATCACTATAAATAACTTGTTCAAAATATATATATATATATATATATATATATATATCCAATAATCATGTGTCACTTATACCTTCATTTTTTTTAAGTTCATATATGTTTAATCTAATTAGATAGGTATTTTTTTCTCGTATTTACTTTTAGAGTCGTTTTTAAATATAGAAAAATGAGTCAAACTATTTACAAATGTAGAAATATTTCATTGTCTATCGCGATAGATAGTATAATTTTTCTATATTTGTAAATAGTTTGATATTTTTTTTCTATTTATAACAATTTTCCTTACTTTTATGCTTCTCAAAATAAATTAGTTCTTAAAATTACTTGTATATTCAACATTTCCATTGCATTATGTTGTTTATTAAAAAAATATTTATTTTTAAGAAAATAAAAAGTGAGAGTTATTAGAGGTAATAAATGAATGACCTTGATATGCTCCAGAAAACCAAATTCTTCTGTTTCCTTGAATAGTATGAAGGAGTTTTGAAGCCTTTTCAGCTGCAAGAGATGGGATTGGATGCCCAGTTGACCACTTTAACAACACATCTTTTGGCTCTTCCTTTGGATTTAAAGTTACAAGAAATGGAGCTTCCCTTTCACCAACATTCTGCATATATATATTCACAATCCTCATAACCCAACCACTTTTTTCATCTTAAATTATGCCCTATTCCCTCTTTCTAACTACAATTATATCAATACTTGGAAAACAAATCCAAGCAGAAGTTAAGACGTTGCAACAACAAACCATGGTTGCGTTTTTATAAATCCCCACAGGAACAGGGATGGGGGTGCATCCTCGGCCCCACTCCACTTTGTTACCAACCCTATTATTTGAAGACATGGTTCTACTTAAATTATATATAAATCTTGTTTTCATTCGAATTTTTTTTATATGATGATTAATGTTAAAATTGATGCAATAAATAGTTTATATAGTAGAATAATAGAGCTGCTAACCTGGAGTATATTGAGCCAGTATGTCAAACACACTTTATCATTTGTACTTCCAAGAAAGTTCCATGCACTCCATGCTGTTGGATTCAGGGGCATGAAATTTTTGTCACGGTGAAGATAAATATCACTGCCAACATTAAAAAAAGAAAGATTATGAAGTTGAGTATAGTTTAACTAGTAAAAGTATTAGTAACTTGTTCCGTCAACTATTTAAATTTTAAAATTTCTAGAATTCAATCTATCGTATCAAATGCACATGATCAACTTAAAAATTCACAAAAGTCTTTACCTTTACATTTTAAGGGAATGAGATACAAAAGTGTATTAGTGAAGGCTAATGGGTAATTCTACAAAAATTGTGGCTAAATATTTATGTTTTTTAAAGGGAAATTTTCACAAATAAAAAAAATGTCAAACTATTTACATAAAATAGGAAAAAAAAATACTGATAGACATTGATAGACTTCTATCAGCATCTATCAGTGATAGACTTCTATCAGTGTCTATCACAACTATTTAAAAATTTTGCTATTTTGTGTAAATAGTTTACCTTATTTTTCTATTTTTAAAACTTTCCCTTTTTTAAAAGATAAAAAAAATAGATTTTTTCGATTATTTATTGATGAAAGTGTCAGCGTATAAAAGATCTTAGCAAAATCGGCAATGATCAAGTGCGCCCTAGGTTATACCTAACCACCATACTCCCCTTTTCCTTACAACCTAAGTAAATTTTTTTAAAAAAAAAAATTAATTTTGAAAAAGTCAAATTGTCATCCGGTAATATTTCATTGGGTATAGCATGGAATGCATAGAAGATGGGTGAATCCCAACTATACCCAAGTTTTTTCCAAACAAAATTATATTTATGTTTTTCACTTATTAAATACAATAGAAATAAAGATTCATCAAATCTTTTTTACCTACTTTCTTTATCAAAATGAATGAGAACTTGTAAAATTGATTTTTTTTTTTAATCCTTTTCAATTGATGTAATCCGTAGAGATAATGAGAGGAATTCTTTTTTGAAATTGTCTTTTAAAACAAGAAGGGTAAAATAGTAACTTCATATTATCTAAAAGTCAAAAGAGTCCCAAAATACTAGTTTTTTTTTAATGAGTCATTTCATCAAAAAAAAAAAAAAAAAAAAAAAAAACTATTATTAGAATAAAGTTATTCTAAATAATATAGCCATTTCGGGTCTATTAGAAATGTAAGGTAGTTTTAAAAAAGAATTAGGAAAAATGGGTAGAGTAGAATTTTTGTATTTTTTCATTCTTTAAATTCTAAAAGATCAGTCAACAGGCAGGCTACCAACCCTTAGCCCTTTTGGCTTTTTTTTTTTTTTTTTATTATTATTATTATTATGTTCCCACACCACTAGGCCAATCCATGATAGTTAATATTTGTTATACAATAACTTATATATCATTAAAATCATAGAATTTTTTTTTAAAAATAAAACAGATTAGCTAAAACAATTTATATTTATTATATCACTTACAAAATTAATGCATTTAACATATAACATCAACATCAAAATTGAACTAATCGAATTTACTTCTTTTGTTCTTGTATGTTCTTATTTTACAACAATAACGATTTAATTAAGTTTAATATAAAAATATTCATTTATTTTTTAAGTGAAAATTTTATAAAGCAACTAATAACTCGAGTTCAAAACATCACAAAATGAAAAAAAAAATATATATTAATACTAAATTAACTAAAATAAAAAATAAAAAATACAATAAAAGCAATTCAAGTTTAAAACTTTAAAGAATAAAAAAAATGCATTAATATTCAATCTAACTTTAACCTTTCAAATATTAAATATTTGATTGAAAAAAAAATCATATCAAACAATGGAAAAAAAAATATCAAACAAGTGGAGAAAAAAATTTACAAAACATTAAACTTAAAAAAGAAAAAAAAAGAAAAGAAAAAAAAAACTATGCAGTTGGAGTGCGTCTCTTGAGATACGCACTCTCAATAAAAACAAAAAATTTGCCTCATTTTCCTAAATAAAACATAAAGTACCTCTTTTTCCTTTTTTTTTTTTTTTTTTTTCAAACTACCTTCTATTTCTAATTAACTCAACCATTTCAGTAAAGTTTAGGAAATACCAAGAAAAGTAGCTTAGCATTAAAGAATAGCTACATGGGATCCTCATTACTCAATATATATATATATATATATATATATATAAAAGTAAATATTAAAATAAAAAGTACCTATAAACATATTGAAAAGCCCCAAGTACTTGCAGTTCTTCATATGTTGCTTCATTTCCTAACATTCTTGAAGTATCAGGAGCATGAGTTGCCATAACACATGCATCATAATTTTCTTCAAATCCATTTTCACATCTTACAATGCACCCTGAAAAATAATTGTGATACCAAAGGTTAATAATCAATGTTTTAATGATCTTCATGCTTAAATTATAACAAATATTCTTGAATTTTGTTATTTGTTTTAATATATATATATATATATATATATTTCTATACTTTGAAAAGTTGCAATATGATTCTTCAACTTTCATAAACATTTCAAAACTACTTTTGAGAATAGAAGTTGAGACTTAGAACATTGATCTAAAAAGGATTTAGTGATCCAAAATTTCATTTTACGCCAAACTATTTCATAATACAATTTTCGTCCAAAATACTAAGGAGTTTATACTTCAAAGGTATGTTTGAAATATTTATGAAAGCTTTTGAGTAATATTTGATTTCAAAACAAAATTTCGAAATGAAAATGGAAAAATGGAAGAGAAGGAAAGAAAAAAAAAGAAGTATAAAACATTATAATTTTCATTATCTAATTCAATTATACTAGCCTTCATCGATTGTTGAGATGGAACAAACTTCTTGGGAAGTTCTTATTTGACATCCTTTACTCGTCAGTACTTCTTGAACCTGTTTATATATAAACTCATTAGTTAGAACTAAGATTAGGAACCTCTAGATATGTAAACTCTTCATTGATTACAAAATCTACAACATCTAAATTGATTCAATTACAACTTTAATTAACATTTAGGTTTAGAGACGGATGATCTCTCTCTCTTTTTTTTTCTTCTTTTCCACATAAAGAGCTTTGATCTTGAGTCTATATGTATCTAACATAAACATTGGAGTTGAAATTAAAAATCGATTCGAGGTTTTAGAGCATGCCTAGAAGTAATTTTTACATTATGTTAAAATCACTTTTGTCATAGTTAGAATCAATCCTGAACAATCCTTTTAATATTCAAAAACAATTTAATAGTTTTGCAATTTTATATGTTGTTTTCATACCATAGGAAAAAAAGACATGCTTGAAAGTAGTTTTAAACACCACAAAGGTGATTTTAATAATTTCAAAGATTATTCTCATTCTTTTTTCAAACCAGCAACGAGAGAAGGCAAGGATCAGGGGATGCACCGAGACATCTCAATTAATTTGATATATCATTTTCAAAATTATTCTCAAACATACTATATTAAGTGTGTCTGTGAATTTTTTTTTTTTTTTTTTTTTTTTGGCTATATGTTGAGTGGAGAAATCGAACCTTTGACTTTGAGATTGATAGTACATACTCAATGCTAATTGAACTATACTAAGTGTGTTTGTGAATTAAGATCAACTCACTCGTACAGGATCAAAAATTCCAATTTAGAATTTTTATGGAAAAAAAAACAAACAAATAAAACAAAACTTGTACCACCTTCTTAATATAAGAATGTGAACGCCCTTTAACAGTAAGCCATTGTGGACGGTTAAATAACTGCAAATTATAAGAACAAGGAAATTGCACGTCAAAGCATATAATATATACCCCAATACGAAGAGATATTATAATACAAATAAATTAGGGAGAAAAAATTAATTTTTTGTCTCTAAATTTTAGGTTTAAGTTTAGTTTCCATTTGGTCATTAAGTTTCAAAATGTTTACACTTTTACTCTTAAGTTTTGAGTTGGTTTCAGTTTAGTCCCTAAACTTTAAAATGTTATAATTTTATTATTGATGTTTGAATTTTGATTCAATTTAATTCTAAGTTTCAAGATTTATACTTTTAACCTCGACTTTTTAATAAATACTTTTTTTTCGTTTGTTGTAATAATGTCTATTAATTAATTTACACAAATTAAAAGCATTATAATTAATTAAATTTCATTTTTTTTCTCGTCACTATTAAAACTAATTTTAAAATTTTACAACAACATTATTTTAAATTAATTAATAGACATTAACATCAAAATTAAATGAGTGTCTCAGCATCTCACATTATCCTCACATTATCTTACATTTTGTGTTGCTACCCTGAGTGTCTCAGCATCTCTTTTAACAACTGTGTTGGTGTATTTAACTTCCTATTATTTTCAATAATTAATTAAATTTTCACTCTTTTTTCATCATTATTAAAATTAGTTTTTAAAATTCACTTCACAATTATTTTAAATTTTTTAATAGACATTAACTTCAAAAGTAAAAGTGAGTATTTTAGTAAAAAGTTGAAGTTAAATGATAAATCTTGAAACATACATAGAGACCAAAGTTTTTCAAAACTTTTTGGGCTAAAAGTGTAACAATTTCAAACTTAAAGGCTAAATTGAAATTCAAAGCTTAAAATTAAAAAAGGTAACTATTTGAAATTTATGGATAAAATAGAAACTAGATGAAATTTAAAAGCATGTTTTTTTGCCAATAAATTAAATGAGGAAAAAGGCAGCACCTGAAGTACGTAATGATTTCGACAAAAGGAAAAGACCAAGAAAGCTGAAAAGTTCAGAACTTGTTCTGAAGAGCAAGACCAAATTGAACCACACATTGGAACCTACACAAAGGAAACATTAATTGTGAAATACATATTACAAGTAAAATAAGACATCTTTTATCTTTCATATATTAATGGGCTCTTTTTAAATATAAAAATATAAACCAAACTATTTACAAATATAAATTTTTTTTTACAGTCTATCAGTGATAGATCGCGATAGAATTCTATTGCTCAAGCGATAGAATTCGTTTGCTTGAGCGATAGAAAGCGATAGAATTCTATCGCGGTCTATCACGGATACACAAAATTTTTTTTCTATATTTGTCATCTAATTTGTTTTTGTTCTTTCCTTTATAATTTTTTTTTTTCACTAATTCTACTTTTGATGTGTGTTTAAATTTGTTCGCTTAAACACAACACATAAGAATACACAAACTTTTCTGTATATGAATATAATGCCAAGAGGTTTCAACGGTAATTTTGAAAACGAAAAATTAAAATTCAAGTGTTAAAATGATACTTTTCAAAATTTGGAGGAATTAATTGAAACTAGGGAAAATTACTCTTTTAGTCCCTAAGTTTTGAACAATATGTGTGTTTGGTCCCTCAGTTTTAAAAATGTACCTTTTTAGTCCCAAGTTTATAAGAATAGGTCCATTTGGTCCCTAAGTTTTCAAAGTGTACCTTTTTAGTCCATGAATTTTAAAAAATAGGTTTAAAAGGTCCCTCAAATAGTTTTTTTATTATTATAAATAATTATATGACATTTTAAATTAGAAGAATAATTCTTAAAAACCATCTCCTCTCTAAAACTATTTTTTTCTAATTTAAATATCATATAATTATTTTTAAAAAATAAAAGAAATATTTCAAGGACTTTTTAAATCTATTTCTAAAAATTCAGGGACTAAAAAGGTATATTTTAAAAACTCGTGAACCAAATAAACTTATTCTTATAAACTTGGGGACTAAAAAGGTACATTTTTAAAACTTAGGTACCAAATGCACATATTGTTCAAAACTTGAGAACTAAAAGGTAATTTTCCCTTGAAACTAACTCCATATATAATTCGGGTTTTTTTTTTTTTTTAATAATTTAACTTTATTACAAAATCCTGGACTTCACCATTTGTATAAAAAATAATTTTATTCTTTTGAAAGTTACAATATTATTTATGACCTCATGTAAACTTTTCAAAATTATTCTTGAAGTAAAAATTTGTTAGAAGAATATTAAACGAAAACTATAACCTTTAAATGTATTCAATTTTAATTTTCGTTCAACATCCTAATAGACTTTTGCTTTAATGGTAGTTTTGAAACATTTATAAAAAATTAGTGGGGTGTAATATTAATTAGGGGTCTTTTCACAAATAGAAAAAAAACAAAAGTAATTACACATATATAAAAAAAAGTGGAAAATACAAAAGCATGGGGTGCATTTTTTTCTATGTGTAATTACTTTTATTTTTTTTCTATACACAACAATTTTCCTATTAATTACAACTTTGAAAAGCATAGAGTTATTTTTTAATTAAATTATTTTTTATTTGTGAAAAAGAAAAGAGAGATAAAAGAAAGAATTCTTACGAGATAAGCCTTTTGAAATAATTGGGAGTAGCCTCTTGAATTGATAAATTGTCCCAATGTTTCATTTGGATCAATATGTGGATTGTTTTCCATAACTTCAAGATAACTACATATACATATTTACCATTATAATATATGATTTTGTTAGTATAAAATATAAGTCATGTGGAAAGCTGTAATAATAATAATAATAATAATAATAATAATAATAATAATAATAATAATAATAATAATAAGTAAGACTTAACTTGATAACATCCTCCTTAAATTTGATTATCTCCCTAATCATTAGCCAGAAATATGGATTTAGAATGTTCTTCTTTTGAGCAAAAACACTTGAAAGGCCATTTCGACTACCCCATTCACAACCTCGTCCTTTGTCTAAACTAACTGAGAAGGACATGTCTGATGTTTCCATTTCAACACCCAATTCATCAAAAAATTCCATCAAATTTGGATATGTTACCTATTCAATTATAAAAGGAAAATTATATATATAAATCATGCAATACAATATACTCCACCACGCAACAAAAAGTTGAAATATAAAAGTATAAACCCATTAGAATCATAGTTCACATAAAGAAATTAAAGATAAGTTAAATATAATAATTACAACTTTAGTTTGTATAAAGTAGGTCATTCCTAAACTTTAAAAAATAAACTTTCGAGCTTTGTATATAAACTGGTTGTCCTTGAACCTTAAAAAGTGTCATTAATTAAGTCATTAAGCTTTTAATGTTGTGTCTAATAAATATAAGTTTGAGAAATTACTATAAACAGAAAAAATATCAAACTATTTACAAATATAAAAAAAATTTTACTGTCTATCAGCAATAGACCGCGATACAAAGTACAAACATTATATTTTAATTAAAAGGTTTACAAAAAGTAGATGCAAATAAACAACTCATTGTTCAAAGAAAAAACGTTATATTTGATTGTTGTGTCATGGAGGAACCCACTACCTTGAAAGTAAGAACGGCGCAACTTTGGTGCTAACTCTCAAGAAGTCGGTTGCTCCTTAAGATTAACACAAGACCCGATCTCTGATGTGCAGTAGTCAAAGAACGGATTGAAATCGAGTGAAAAATAACTAAGAAACAACAACACAAAATAGCAAAGGCTTTATGAAGAAGATGAAGAATTAGGTTTTTCTTATCTATGTTCTCAAAACAAAACTGCAGAGGCTTTATGGAGAAGGAAAAATGTTTTTAGATCTGAGAATTAGTTTCAAGAATTAATTTTCAGAACCGCCAAATCAGAAAACGATTTTATAAATTGATTTCGAACAGGTCAAAACAATAAACCTTTTGATAAAAAAAAATAAAGAGAAAGGTGGTAAAAAGTTCAAATAAAGAGATAGGTGGTAAAAAGTTCAAATAAAGAGATAGGTGGTAAAAGGTTATTTCTTTTTAAGACAAGGATACCTAGCCCGCACATCCAACCAAACTAACGGTAACAACAACGCACGTGTGTGGGATTCATAAGCTCTTGCATGCCTTTATATATATACCATTTTGGCAGAGCAAAATTTTTCAATGTGGGACACAAACTCCTACCTTTCCCTCAAAATGAACTTTTGCTTTTTGCTATGGGTCAAAAGCTCAAAGTTATTCCCAACATTTCCTTCTTTCTTTCTTTTATTTTTCCTATGTATAAGGTGAAGGAATTAAGCCTCTGACTTCAAAGTCAAAAATACAAATATTATACCAATTGAGATATGGTTATGTTGGTATAACCGTCGTTCTTAATACATCGTATTAGACATAGATTCGAAAAAAAAGTATTAGACATAGATTCGAAAAACAAACTTTAAATTTTCCCTCAAGTATGAAATGATAATGAGATTATTCCAATCATATGAATTAACTTGTCGCCACGTGCCCAAGACGACGCGGAGCGGCCGACATCCATAAAAAGATTTAATTTTAAAAGAAAATAAAAGGGAGTCGTCATCAATCTTTTTTACGGTATGATTGGACACTAAAATAAAGTAAACAATTTTTAATAAAAAATCAATAAAAATGGTATGCAAAAACTAGAGTTGGGTTCGAGGAGTCATTTGTGTAGGGAGAAGGTGTTAGCACCTCACAACACCGAAAACGATGGTCAAATTTCAAATCTTGAATTGAAAATTATTGTTTAAAGAAAATTAATTGGGGAAGAAAAAGTTTTAAAACAAATATCTTATTTTACCCCTCATTATTCTGATTTTTGAAGTAATGATCAATAAAATAAGTGAAAATTTTTCCATCAATTAGGTTATACTAGAATTAAGGACAAAAAATTTCCCACCTCAAGAATGTGAGAAATTATTTCAATTTCTCAAAATCAATCATAGAAATAGCCTTTTAATAATTTTTTTAAGACAATAATTAATTATTTTTTTTTGGGATCAAATCTCGGACTCCCAAAGATGTGATCCCTCACCTCAAGAATTCTAGGAAATCGGACTCCCAAATTTTCTAGATTACGTCTTAGCAATTTTTTAGGAAAACGGTCTTAAAATCAAAGTTCTTAGAAAAACTTATTTGAAAACCTTTTGAAATAACATATTAATTTTTCAATGTTCAAAAACACAAAAAAAGAGAAGTTTTAAAAATAGAAAAATAAGGAAAACTATTTATACAAAATAACAAAAATTTTAAATAGTTTTGATAGACGCCGATAGAAGTCTATCAGGATCTATCAGTGATAGAAATGATAGAAGTCTATCACTGATAGATGCTGATAGAAGTCTATCAATGTCTATTAGTATTTTTTT
Source organism: Lagenaria siceraria (assembly GCA_002890555.2). Classification (NCBI taxonomy): domain Eukaryota; kingdom Viridiplantae; phylum Streptophyta; class Magnoliopsida; order Cucurbitales; family Cucurbitaceae; genus Lagenaria; species Lagenaria siceraria. The sequence goes on from CM016488.1 coordinate 18,690,216, forward strand.
TGCTAATTTATGTAAATAATTTGACATTTTTTTTATTTGTGAAAATTTTTCAAAAAAAAAAAATGTATTTAAAAATATATATATTTAAATACCCTCAAAAGAGTTTTAATAATAAAGGGGTTTAAAAACTTAAAGAAATATTAACTAGAAATTAAAATCAATTTAAATGTGAATATTACATAAACAAATATAATTTAAAAAGCATAATATAAGTTAAATAAAGGAAAATTTTCACAAATAGAAAAAATATCAAACTATTTACAGAAAATAGCAAAAAAAACACTGATAGACATTGATAGACTTCTATCAGCATCTATGAGTGATAGACTTCTATCATTTCTATCACTGATAGACCCTGATAGACTTCTATCATCGTCTATCACAACTATCTAAAATTTTTTTTATTTTGTGTAAATAATTTTCTTTATTTTTCTATTTTTGAAAACTCCCCTTAAATAAACATAGAAAGACATATTAAAAATTTAATAAAAATATATTGAAGATCGACCTCGCACTCCCAAAGAATCGACTCTCACCTCAAGAATTCTAGAAAATCATACTTCCAAATTTCCTAGATTCCGTTGTCGGTTTTTTTTAGAAAAGAAATTACAAAATAGAAAGATCAATCAATTTTGCAATTTACAAATTAAAGCAACAATACATTAAAATAACAACAATGATAAGAAATAAATAAAAATAACAAACCAAAAATATTGAAAAATAGAAAGAAAAATAAAACATACTAAAATATATAAACAAATAGATTAAACATAGCGATGATAAATAAAAAAAATTATTATTGTTAAACAAAAACTAAATAATCAAATTTAAAATTAATAATAAAAAGAAAGGGAGAGAAAAAAAAAAGAAAGAGAGAAGAAAAATAATAAAAAAAGGGGAGGGGTCTGCCTCCTCGAAAAAGAAGAGAAAAAGACAAATTAAAAATAAAAGTGATGGGATGGTGGCAGCCACCATCCATCCTTTTTTTTTTTTCATTCTTTTTGAAATTAAAATAATAATAATAATAATAATAATATCTTTAAACTTTTTTTTTTAACTTCTAAAAACTCAAAAAAATTTTTTTATCAGATCTCTTACTTTTCATATTTTAAACTCTCCTTTCTCTTTCTTTTCACCATTTCTCTTTTTTCTCGCTCGAAGTTTCTTTTTTTTCCTTTTTCTCTTTCTCTTGCTCTCTCTTCATCTTCAACCTCCTTTATTTCTTTTCTTCAACTTCTTCTTTTCTTTTATTCAACAACAAAAAAAAAAAAACTACACATTTTTACGACAACTACAAAATTTTTTCACGAAGGTACGTTACTCTATTTTTTTAATTTTCATCTCTTTTTTTTTTTATAAAAAAAAACACATATTTTACTTCAAAAAAAGAACTCAAAAATGATGTATGATGAAGGAAAAGATGAACATAAAAAAAACAACAAAATGAAATAAATTGAAGACGAAATAGAAAGAGTAGTAGATCTACATTTGCATAATGAAGATAAATACAAAAATGAAAGAAATAATAGCAAGAAAAATTATTTTTTCTTATAACCTTTTCTTTCTCTCTATTTTTTTAGATCTTAGAGAGAAGAAGAAGATTGAAGGTTTGCAACTGAACAAGAAATCGCTCGTTGTATGAGGGCGGATCCTTGGACAAAAGCCCTACCAAATACAACCTCCAACTAAAGCTTAAACTTTTCTTGGTGTTGGATTTCTGGATTGTTTGGGTAGGCTTCAAGAAACTCACTGACTTTATTTCTTTCTCTTTGCAAGTTTTTTAGGGTTTCTCTCCGTGTAAAAAAAAAAATCCCTCTTTGTTGAAGAAGAAGATGGCTTTATAGCCAAAAAAATTCCTCCAAAAAAATCAAAATTCTAATGGTTGTATTGTAAAATTGAAAACAATGTGAAACTTGGCTTAAACCCAAAAGGAGTGCAAATATTTAAAAATAAAACCTATAAAAAAAAACTTATCCAAATTAAGACAAAATTAAACTAATAATTAAATTTATTTTAAATAAAGTCAGATAAAAATGAGTGGCTACGTAACTTATTTGTTATTTAGAAAGAGAAAGGGAGAGAGGAAATTACTCGATTAAAGACCATGAAGCCAAGATCCAAATCAAAGCCATCAAAGTTGACAGTTTTGGAATGGCCACCTAAATAATCTTCCTTCTCAAACAAAACAACCTCAACTCCAGCTTTGCATAGAACATAAGCCGAAACCAGACCGCTGATCCCGGCTCCGACCACCGCCACCTTCATCTTCCTTTCTGAACTTCCCAAGGAGTTGAATAATTGAATTTGGTACAGATGAAGAAGCAAAATGAGAGCTCAATAATTCAAATAATAAGATACAAAACGAAACCTTTGTTGTTAAGTTATATATTTATGGTGCCTAAACTTTTATCCTTTTAAAAAATTACAATTTAGTCCTTCAATTGTTTATTTATTTATTTGGTCTTTAAAGTTTTAAATTTTTGTTTAATCCATTCCTAATTTTTCAATTTTGTGTCTAACAAATCTCTATTATATTTAAAATTTTTAAAATTTTATCGACTATGTTTAGATACACCTTTGAACTTTATGTCATGATCTCATGTGATAGAATATTAAATTTTTAAGTTTGTATTTAATTGATCTATGAATTGTTCAAATTTAAAATCAAAATTTTGAAGACTAAATTTGTAATTTTAAATATAAACTAAATAGTCACAACCTTGTTTAATTTTTTTTTTTAACAGCTACTGGTAGTCATAAATTGGTGTGTAAATGTTTTTTTAACAGCTACTGGTAGTCATAAATTGGTGTGTAAATGTTTTTTTTCTCAATGAGTCGACTATTATTGAAACTCAAAATAAATTGAAAGGCCAAAATTTTCATCTCTAATCTTTTAGGCTGGTTTGGTTGAAAGTCTCTTATATAGCTTAGAATAACTAATACCTTGAAAATAAGATGGCTATGAATCGAGTCTCTTATATATATAAAATATAGGAAAATTTTTACAGATAAAAAAATATCAAACTATTTACAAAAAATAGCAAAATAAATACGAATAGATATTGATAGACTTCTATCAGCATCTATAAGTGATAGACTTCTATCAGCGTCTATAATAACTATCTAAAAATTTTTATATTTTGTGTAAATAGTTTCCCTCATTTTTCTATTTTTAAAAATTTTCCTAAAATATATATTGTTTCATATATAGAATGTTAATTAATTATTTAGTTACAATCAACTCGAATATAATTCAAATGAGTTAATTAAGTTAAAGCATCGTATTTTTTTACCAAAAGATCAAAAGTTCCATATATGATGTTAAATTACAAAAATCAAGTTATTCAAATATTTTTATAACAAGATGATTATGGTCGGGTTTCTTTTGTTTTGCCTATACATTTAAAATATATTTACTAAAATATTATAAAAATTAAAGGAAAATTATTTTAAATAAAAAAATTGCTGAAAATATTTAGATATATAACAAAATTTCACTGTCTATATGCGATAGACCGCAATAGACTATTATGAGAGTCTATTTGTAGTCTATCGCAATACATATAATAGTCTATTGCGGTCTATCGTACGTAGGTAGACAATGAAATTTTGCTATATTTCTAAATATTTTTGTTTATTTTTCTATATTTGAAAATGACCCAAAATTAAATATTAAAAATTCTATATTTTGTTCATAAAAATTAAATGAATAAAATAAAATGTCTAACTATATTAGGAGAATTTTTAAAAATAGAAAAATAAGGAAAACTATTTACACAATATATCAAAATTTTTAGATAGTTGTGATAGACGCTGATAGAAGTCTATCAAGGTTTATCATTGATAGAAATGGTAGAAGTCTATCACTGATATATGCTGATAGAAGTCTATCAATGTCTATCAGTATTTTTTTTTCCTATTTTTTGTAAATAGTTTGACATTTTTTCTATCGGTGAAAATTTCTCGAATATATCACTATTAAAAATTAATAGAATTAATGTGAATTAAATCCTTTAAATAAATAGTAAAGTAATGTTAGGCCAAAAGGCTAGAATTCAAGCTTCCTCCTTTTTAGGCCTAATTTAATAGATCAATAATGAATTTCTTTTTCTTTTGAAACTCTAGCTTCATGAATGAAAGTGTTAAAAAGCCACGTGGATAGTTATTCCTTCACCATATTTTGAAGATTGGTACAATAATGTAATGGATGCTTTCATAAAGGTCGTGTAAATAGTTTGAGCCCAAAATTTTAAATAAAGAAAGAAAAGAAAAACAAGTTTCAAATAAGTTTACATTTATAAATATATTATAATATTATAAATATCAATGTGAAATTTTGAATTTTCAACCTAAAATTATATATGCACAATTATTGAGCTACGTTCATTAATTATGGCATTATGTAATTTATTTGTTAATGTTTCATTTTGGTAACTATTTAATTTTTAGTTTTTTATTCTTTAAAAATTAAGCATATAAACACTACATACAAATTTCTTTATTTTAATTTGTTATCTATTTGTTATCAATATTGCAAAATTTAAAACTAAAAAAGTATAGTTTTCAAGGACTTGTTTTGGTTTTCAAAATTTGACTAAGAATTAAGCATTTTTTCAAAAATGTAAAAACTAGAAATTAAATATAAAATTTCAAAAACTAAAAACTAAAAATCAAATCCTCACTAAATGGAGCCGAAGTTAATTAAATGAATATCTCCACTTATATTTAGGTAGTAAACATTCTTAAAAAATTAAAAATTAAACAGGAAGACTTCCATTTTCTACAAATAAATGGTTACAAATCTCAAAATATAAAGAAATCAAATTGTTAGTTATTAAAGTTTGAAGACTAAATTGTTACAAATTAAAAAGTACATAAACTAAATTGTTACCAACTAAAGTATAAGGAATAAAATGTAGTAGTGCATTCTGACGTAAGCAGAATATTAGATTTCTTACATTTGTGAAGAGTGGGTCATCAATTATTAAAGGGGCCTGTGAAAGAGTCATCCGTACAAAAAAACTCGTATTTTGCCACGTAATCAATAAATAATAATCATGTCACTTTTACGCTAGTCAACTAAGTTTAGGGACCATTTAGAACTTTGTTTAAAACTTCGCGGACTAAAAATGTTTATTTCGAAACTTCATGAACTAAATTGATACTTACCTTTGATAGCACCGTAAAAATGCTATCTAGCTCCACTTAATTTGAGTTCGTTACTTGGTTTTACGTGTTTATATGATCATTTTGTAGGTTTCGAGCAATTGAGAGATAGAACTAGGCATTAGAGCTAAAATGGAGCTAAAACGGGCCAAAACAGAGCTTAATTGTATCAATCGGGAAAGAAAATGTTAATTATCAAAATGCCCCTGAAGCCATGGCGCAGGGGCGCTGCTGAGGTGCCACCATGACACCCTTTCCTGAGAGATCAAAATTCGGAAAAAGGCCATGGCGCTGCCTTAGAGCGTTGTGGCGCTTCAAAATGAATCCGCGTGGAATTACCGCTAGCACCACGACGCTAGTTCAAATTTTATAAATATCAAGTTAGCCGCCAAAGGTTAGAGACACACGCGACCAGTCGACTCCAATCGATTTTCTCTCCACTTTTCTATATCTTTTTGGTCCGTACATGTATCCAAACTCATCCTTGGAGTCCCTAATGAATATTATGGGCTAAGGTAATCGTCTCTAGCTTGGGTGTTTAGGATTTTTCATTGTTTCAATGTATTTGTGAGTTTTCAAACTGGATTTTTGTAATTGTCGGATCCAATTTTGTATTTCATTGAATCTTATCATATTGTCATACGCTTGGGGATTGTATGATATTGCTTTTGATTAATATATGATTCATGACACTATAGGTTGTATGATAATCCTAAGAAGCAACAAGTTAAGTTAGCTTGCAAATTAATTCGAATTAGCATTGTTCTAACCGACTTAGAATTGAATCAACTGAGTATCTAATTAAGCGCTTGAAAATTAGATATTCAACATAACTTGCCCTAAATCTTAATGTAATTAATATGAAATCGAGTTTGCATGCTTTTCCTAGTTCAATTTATATTAATTAGTTCATTAAAGAAAAGCACTTTACATTATTTTAACAATTTTGCGATTAGTCATCAATTTGAAAGAATTTTTTTTATTAATATTATTTTTTTAAAAAAGAACTTATTTGAAATATATAATTAGTATGAAATTTATTATTGAAATATTGTAATTTTATTCATGAATGTCTTTTGAAAAGATCCAATATATTTTTCATCAAAAAGACGAGGATGATTAGAAAACAAAATGGAGCATTCTCATCTTTTGAAAAAATAAGGATGAAAAAAATAGTCAAATATAAAGATTGGAAAAGTGGTTGGAGAGAATTTTTTATAACCTAACGGATTTTTTTTTGAAGTTACAAATAATACAATGTTTTAAATGAGAAAAAATAATCTTATAATTCTAATTTTAGAAGATCACGATAGGCTTTTTTCAAATTTTATTTTTGGTCAAACCTAATTCGTCACCCAATTCTAGACTAAATAATTTAATCGTATCCACTAGAGTGTAGTGGTGGTAGCACGGGTCGAACACATGGAGCACACAAATTTTCTCAATTGAACAGTTTACAGCCCAAGGTAATCGAGGGAGTTTGAAGATTGTTTTGTTGCGAGAATTGTAAATTGCATAAAGCACAAAGAGCAAGAAGATAAAATTCAATATTAAAAGGTCTAGCTTGGGTTGCGATGGATTTTCCTATTCAATGTATTTGATCAAACAATTATCATTACACGAATTAAGTAATTGTTTTAACCTGACCAAACCAATTAAAAAACCAATTGATTTGTCCTAATCAACTAATTAATATAAATTGAAACCTGTCGCAACGTCATCGAGACGCGGACGTCAGTAAGGGTCTCTTTCGAGGGAAAAGATTTGGGGTCGCCACCAACCATTTTGGGGTGTGATTGGTCACCCATTTTAAAATCAATAAAAATAAAAACGGTCTACTTTTCTAAAAATATGTTGGGGGTCTCTTAAAAAATTATTTTAGAAAATTTTGATAAAATTTAAATAAAGAAAATGTCTCACCAAATTTTATTATAGCTTTAAGAATAGAGTATAATTGTATTGTGTGAGCGACAATGATTGCCAATTTATATTTGAATTCTCTATGAAATATTTCAAAGCAATATTTGACTCCATCATGAGATTTATGAAAAAAAATGTTTGAAATTCATTTGAAATTTGAAATTCACACTAAGCTAGAGTTTATCCTTAAAGTTGCACAGTTAACTTTGAATTTTGTTTAAATATTCAATGCATAAAAAAAGAATAAAAAATTTGGAGAAATTCCCTAAATTAAATCAAACATAGGAAATGCTTGAAAACTTTGTTAGCTAGTAAAATTAAAATTTACTTTTGTCAATGCAAATGTGGATGTAGTAAGAAAATTGTATTTAAAGTTTGAAATTCAAGAAATTTGAAATGCTATTAAGAAATTTCATGATTTAAAAAAAAAACTAGAGCATATTTAAGAGTAGTAAAAGGTTTGATTCAAGGCTTTAAAGAAATTTTAAATTTCAACCCATTAAGACTCCAAAATTATGGAAATTTCATGTTTAGAAAATAAAATAAAAAATAAAATCCACAACTTAGAATATAATGCATTGAGGTTGAGAATGTAATGGTTAGTAATATATATATATATATATATCAAATAAAAGAAGAATCCAACAAAATGGAATAAATTTAAAACAAAACATTTAAAAATATGTTTTAGAAAGTAAAAACAAAACATAAATATAATGTAGAGATTAGATTATATAGAGAGAAGAAAGAGAAAATAATAATAAATATATGTATAAAAAAATAAAGAGAAATCGAAAACAAGAGGGAAAAATAATATAAAAGTACGTGGGCCTACTATATTTATTAAATAAAATAATAACAATAAATAATATAAAAGTACATGGACTCAGTATATTATTAAATAGATAAAAAAATAAATAAAATATGGCATGGGGTCTACACCTTTATTAAATGTCTTCTTTTTCCTCATCGATTTCTTCCCCTCTTTTCCACATTCTCTATATTTTTTTCTTCCTTCACTTCTTTCCTTCTTCAATTTCTCAACTTCTCCTTCAATTTTTAAATTTTTCCTCCCTTTCAATTTCTTTTTCTCTCAATCTTTTAATCTCTTTTTTTTTTTCCAATCTTTCTTGATCTTCTCCTTGCTCTATTTTCATTCCTCTCTTCTCACCATTTTCATTCTTCCCCTCTCACCCTTTTCAGTGTGCATTTATAGGGATTGGGTTTTTTAAAAATAGTATAACGTTTAAAAAATGGTTGAGAGATCAGGAGAAATATACGTTAAATAAAGAGGAAGATTTTGGTTTTTTTTAAAAAAATTGATTTTGTATTTAATTAATTTAAAAACCAATCTTTTTTTAAATTTCATTTTTAACAAACTTAATTAAATTTATTAACAAAATCTTTTTTGAAAAATATTTATTTTTATTCCCTTTTATATATATATTTTTAAAAACACTAAATTCTCAATTTTCATTAAATTTTAAAATTTGATTGATAATTAAAATTATCAAAACTATGAATAAAATTGAACAATTTTAAAATTGAGTCAGACCAAATATGGTGTTTACAAAATCGATGAAAAGCATGCAATGCTTAATTTTATACTAATTGCATTAGGATCTAGGGCAAGTTAGATTGAACATCTAATTTTCAAGTGCCTAATTAGATACCTAGTTGATTCAATTCTAAGTCGGTTAGAACGATGCTCATTCGAATTACTTCACAAGCTAACCTAACTTGTTGCTTCTTAAGATTAACATACAACCTAGTGTCACTAATCATATATATTAATAAAAAGCAATGATAGTAAAAGCCTCAAGCGTGCAATAATACAATCCTAATTCCAATAAGAACATAATCAAGTCCAACAATCACAAAACTTGGTTCAAAATCTCACAAATACATTAAGATAGGGAGAAATCCTAAAAACCCAAACTAGAATAAGTTACCTTAGCCCATAATCGACATTATGGACACAAAGGATGAGTTTGGATATATAAACATACCAAGAGATCAAGAAAAGTGGAGAGAAAATTGATTGGAGTCGGCTGGTGGCGTGTGTTGGCTTTCTCCTCCTAACCCTTGGCGGCAACACATTCTTTATAAAATTCGAACTGGTGTCGTAGCGTTGACGGTCATGTGTGAGCATTCAGACTTCAGAGCGTCGCATGCAGCGCCAAGGGCGTTCCATCAAGACTGCCTCTTGGTTATAAGGGAACTCTACTGGTTCAGTTCTGGCTAGATTGGGGGTTTTTAAGTTGACGGTTTTACGGAACACCTCCTAACTGGGAACTGAATCAGAACTTGAGTTGAATTAACTAAGTCCTATTAGCATGCAATGTCACTAGGTTAATTAAACTGTTTAATTCACCTAGAACTATAGTTTAAAGGCCTTTTATAAGAGTTATAATAGGCATAGACTTAGATAGATTCATTACCCGGTTTTTTTTAACTAAGTATAATAAAACCCTAAAATAAGTAGAACATTTTAGTGGGAGAAAAATAGTATATATGATATATCAATTTTTTTTCTCTCACGTCCCTAAGAGTTCACACCGTGAGATCCATGCTCGGCTTCGTGTCGCCTTGGGCGCGGCCTCCCTTCGGAAAGTGTTTGCATGGGTAAATACCAAGGTGAATAGGGAAAATGTTCATAGTAAGTGGGAGAAGGACACGTGTCAACATTTCCTACGGTCTCCTTCATTAGGTTGCAACGTGAGATTCTTATGATCTGCCTGCGTGTCGTCTTGGAGCGACCACCCCTTCGGAGGGTTTGATCATAGGATTCGGAACACTGCAAACTCCAGTTATGGAAAGGGTTTCTTAGCTTAATCTTCAACAGTTGTCTTTCCTAACGGTAGCCTATTGAAGCGTACCTTTGGGATCCGAAAATGAAAGGGTTACACTTACGGGATGTATTAAGCTAGTTAATGAATTCTCGACCAAACGAATGGTAGCTAAGAGCTATAGGAATAAGAGTTATTCTAGAATTAGTAATTAGCTGAGATCGTCTCAATTCAAGGGAGGAGTAGCTGATTACCCTTCGGTGACTGTTGCTCTAAACCTTTGAAGTATCATTGCAAAGACTTAATCATTTTTTCTGGGTTCTTTGATTGAATGTTTTGCTAAATATTGATTGGATGTTGTGTAATGGGTTAAAACAAAGATAATTAATACGGTCAATTGTTTGTTAAATTTTTCAGCATGACTTCCTCTATGATTGCATTACTAAAAAGCGACCAATTAACTGGTGAAAATTATGCAACATGGAAATCTAACATGAATACGATTCTGGTTATAGAAGATCTACGGTTTGTCTTAATTGAGGAATGTCCTCAACTCCCCGCTCGTGGTGCATCCCAAGCTGTGAGGGATGCACATGACCGCTGGACGAAGGCCAATGAAAAGGCCCGAGTCTATATCTTGGCGAGTTTGTCTGACGTACTCACCAAGAAACATGAGGCCATGCTCACTGCTCGTGAGATCATGGAGTTGTTGCAGGATATGTTTGGGCAACCGTCCACACAGATCCGGCACGAGGCCCTCAAATACGTTTATAACGCACGTATGAAGGAAAGCCAATCAGTGAGAGAACATGTTCTCGACCTCATGGTTCACTTCAACGTTGCTGAAATGAACGGCGCGGTCATAGACGAGTAAAGTCAGGTGTCCTTTATTTTGGAATCTCTTCCGACGAGTTTCCTTCAATTCCGCAGCAATGCGGTAATGAATAAAATACAGTACACCATAACTACCCTCCTAAATGAGCTACAGACTTTTCAGTCTCTTATAAAAAATAAGAGACCGAAAGAAGGAGAGGCAAATGTTGCCCATCCCAAGAAGTTCCACAATGGTTCAACCTTTGGAACTAAGTCTGTTCCATCATCTTCTGGTCCCAAAAAGATCCAGAAGAAATGAGGGAAGGGGAAGGCTCCCGCTGCTGGCAAAGGCAAGGGTAAGGCCAAGAAGGCTGACAAGGGCAAGTGCTTTCACTGCAATGTGGATGGTCACTGGAAGCGCAATTGCCCCAAATACCTCGCCGAGAAGAAGAAGGAAAAGGAAGGTAAATATGATTTACTTGTCTTAGAAACTTGTTTAGTGGAAAATGACTATAATGCCTGGATAATTGATTCAGGAGCCACTAACCACGTTTGTTCTTCATTTCAGGAAACTAGTTCCTTCCAGCAGCTCGAGGAGGGTGAGATGACGCTCAAGGTTGGAACGGGATACGTCATTTCAGCTCGTGCAGTGGGAGCTGCAAAGTTGTTTTTTAGAAATAGATATTTATTTTTGGAAAATTTGTACATAGTTCCAAAAATTAAGAGAAATCTTGTATCTATTTCTTGTTTAATTGAACAATCGTATTGTATTACTTTTTTAACAAATGAAGCGTTCATTTCAAAAATGGTGTACATATTTGTTCTGCTAAATTAGAAAACAACTCATATGTGTTAAGACCAACTGAAACAAAAGCACTTTTAAATCATGAAATGTTTAAAACTGCTAATACTCAATCTAAAAGGCAAAAAATTTCTCCAAGTAACAATACCTATCTTTGGCATTTGAGATTAGGTCACATAAATCTCGATAGGATCGAGAGATTGGTAAAGAATGGACTTCTAAGTGAGTTAGAAGATGATTCATTACCTCCTTGTGAAGCTTGTCTCGAAGGAAAAATGACTAAAAGACCTTTTAGTGGAAAAGGTTATAGAGCCAAAGAACCTTTAGAGCTGATACATTCGGATCTTTGTGGTCCAATGAATGTAAAAGATCGAGGAGGGTACGAATACTTCATCTCTTTTATAGATGATTATTCGAGATATGGTTACTTATACCTAATGACACATAAGTCTGATGCCCTTGAAAAGTTTAAGGAGTATAAGGCTGAGGTTGAAAACCTGTTAGGTAAAACAATTAAAACACTTCGATCTGATCGAGGTGGAGAGTATATGGATTTAAGATTCCAAGACTATATGATAGAACATGGAATCCAATCCCAACTCTCAGCACCTGGTACACCTCAACAAAATGGTGTATCAGAAAGGAGAAATAGAACCTTGTTAGACATGGTTCGTTCTATGATGAGCTATGCTCAATTGCCTAGCTCGTTTTGGGGGTATGCAGTAGAGACTGCAGTTCATATCTTAAATAACGTTCCCTCGAAGAGTGTTTCTGAAACACCTTTCGAGTTATGGAGGGGGCGTAAACCTAGTTTGCGCTACTTTAGAATTTGGGGTTGTCCTGCACATGTGCTAGTGACAAATCCTAAGAAATTGGAACCTCGTTCAAGATTATGCCAATTTATTGGTTACCCTAAGGAAACGAGAGGTCGTCTCTTCTTTGATCCACAAGATAACAAAGTGTTTGTATCGACAAACGCTACATTCTTGGAAGAAGACCACATGAGAGATCATAAACCACGAAGCAAATTAGTATTAAATGAAGCTACTGAAGAGTCAACAAGAGTTGTTGATGAAGTTGGTTCTTCAACAAGAGTTGATGAAGGACCTAACACTTCAGGTCTATCTCATCATTCTCAAGAGTTGAGAATGCCTCGACGCAGTGGGAGGGTTGTATCACGACCTTCTCGTTACTCGAGTTTAACAGAAACTCAGGTTGTCGTACCTAACGACGGTGTTGAGGATCCATTGTCTTTTAAACAGGCAATAAATGATGTTGATAAGGACGAATGGGTCAAAGCCATGGACCTTGAAATGGAGTCTATGTATTTCAATTCAGTATGGGAACTTGTAGATCCACCTGAAGGGGTTAAACCCATAAGGTGTAAATGGATCTATAAGAGAAAGAGGGACATAGCTGGTAAGGTACAAACCTTTAAAGCTCGACTTGTAGCAAAGGGTTATACCCTAAAGGAAGGAGTTGACTATGAGGAAACCTTTTCCCCTGTTGCTACGCTTAAGTCTATAAGAATTCTCTTATCCATAGCCACATATTATGACTATGAAATTTAGCAAATGGATGTCAAGACGGCCTTTCTGAATGGAAATCTTGAAGAGAATATCTTTATGTCTCAGCCCGAAGGGTTCATAGCCCAAGGTAAAGAGCAAAAAGTTTGCAAACTGAATCGATCCATTTATAGGTTGAAACAAGCATCTAGATCTTGGAATATTAGATTTGATACTGCGATCAAATCTTTTGGTTTTGACCAAAACGTTGATGAACCTTGTGTTTACAAGAAAATCATCAAAGGTAAAGTAGCTTTCTTGGTACTATACGTAAACGATATCTTACTCATTAGGAATGACGTAGGATACCTTACTGACATTAAAAAATGGCTAGCAGCCCAATTCCAAATGAAAGATTTAGGAGAGGCACAGTATGTTCTTGCGATCCAAATTATTAGGGATCATCAGAATAGAACGCTAGCTCTGTCTCAAGCAACTTATATTGACAAAATGTTGATTCGATATTCGATGCAGAACTCGAAGAAGGGTTTATTACCTTTCAGACATGGGGTTCACTTGTCTAAGGAACAATGTCCTAAGACACCTCAAGAAGTTGAGGATATGAGACGTATTCCCTATGTCTCAGCTGTGGGCAGCTTAATGTATGCTATGCTCTGCACTAGGCCAGACATTTGTTATGCAGTGGGAATAGTTAGTAGGTACCAGTCTAATCCAGGGTTTGACCACTGCACAGCAGTTAAGAATATCCTCAAGTATCTTAGGAGAACGAGGGACTACAAGCTAGTGTATGGAGATAAGGATTTGATCCTTACAGGTTATACTGACTCTGATTTTCAAAATGACAAAGATTCTAGGAAATCCACGTCGGGATCAGTGTTTACCCTAAATGGGGGAGCTGTAGTATGGCGAAGTATCAAACAAGGATGCATAGCAGACTCCACTATGGAGGCAGAGTATGTAGCTGCTTGTGAAGCAGCAAAGGAAGCAGTTTGGCTTAGAAAGTTCTTAAGTGATTTGGAAGTTGTTCCAAATACGAACTTGCCTATTACCCTATACTGTGACAACAGCGGGGCAGTAGCCAACTCTAAAGAACCTCGAAGCCATAAACGAGGAAAGCACATTGAGAGGAAGTATCTCCTGATAAGAGAGATTGTGCAACGAGGAGATGTGATCGTCACAAAGATCGCTTCGGAGCACAATATTGCTGATCCATTTACGAAGACTCTCTCGGCTAAAGTGTTTGAGGGTCATCTAGAAAATCTAGGTCTGCGAGATTTGTACATTGGGTAATCTAGGGCAAGTGGGAGATGTGTAATGGGTATACTGATGCCCTAGCTTATTGTATTCGTATTATTTACCATCTCCATTGTTTTGTATTATCTTGTACAACCCACTAACTAGAGTTTTAGTTCAAGTGAGAGTTTGTTGGGTTTGATGCCCCAAAACTCGTAGATAGTAAATGTTGTATTTTGACCGTCATTAATAAATGATTATTCATTATTATTCAATAAATGTTATTGATTATTTTATTTTGTTTTAATAACCCTAAAATCCAATAAACTAACATCCTAGGTTGTTTTATGAGTCTTGAACAATATGTAGAGATATATAGAGATCAATTTTCAAGTTACAACCTAAAGGGTCTATAGTATAAAGATAGGGTTGGGTACCTTATCCTAGTAACACTATGGATACGGCCAACTTTGTATTTGATACAAACGCAATGATCCAACGCGTTCATGTAGGAGACATGCGAGTGGGGGTATCCTATGCAATGAGTTTGCATAAGACTGGACCACGAAATAGTAATCACTAGATGTAACTCCGTTGACTGGTTAGGTTTCTATTTCAATAGGTTGACCTAGGCAACTTAGTCTTAATCTTGAGTATATTGTGAACTCCTATTCACGAGGGATTGTCCTTTGATTTGTATGGTGAGAGTGGCCCGTTTGTCGACTCGATATGCCTACCATTTTGGGGACAAGACTGAGTGGAGAGCTGGGAACATAATTATACAAGATGGATTTCACTCCTTCTCGACTGTAGGGTAAGTAGATAAGTGTTCCCTTAAGTGGTGTCTCCGGGACTTGAACATAGGGCCCTACCCTCTCACTGGCCCGAGAGGGGTTTCTGTTTGATGGTTGGACCATAAACAGGTTGTTCATTAGAGGAGCACTGGTACTTAAGGATTTAGAAGTAACCTAGGGGTATAACGGTAATTTGACCCAGCTGGTGTTACGAAGACTTGTGAAGGACTAACTTGCTGTCATTGGTCTATATCCGTGGACACAGAAATATATCTACAGTGAGAAGAGTGCAACTGTGGGTCTTTAGTGGAGTGTACCCACAGTTAACGAATATTGATTAATGTGATTAATGAGTTTAGCCCGTTAATCTCATATAGTTGGAGCTTCTGATCTGTAGGTCCATTAGGTCCCCTTCCTAGTTCGTAAAGAATATTGAGGTTATTATTGGTTGAAATTTGAATAGTTCAAATTTTCTAAGGGAAAAATATAATGTATAATGATACATTATAATATAAAGTTTATTTTACAAATTAAACTTTATAGTATAAATATAATTTTGGATATGATTCAAAGTTAATTTGTAAGAGAATTAAATATTTGAAATTGTTCAAATATTATTTTATTAAAACTATAGGTTAAAATTAATGCGCATTAGATGTACATTAAAACTATAGGTTATGAGAGAAATGTATTTGAATTTGATTCAAATGCAGGTTAAAATTAAATATTTGATATTTAATTTGGTAATTAATTAATTGGAGAATTAATTAGTTATTTAATTTAATCTAATTTAATTAAATTTGATTTAATTAAATTAATTGAATTAAAACTATAGGTTATGTGAGAGATGTTCATTTAAATATGATTTAAATCAATTGATTAATTAAATTAGATTTAATTAATTATTAATTATTAATTAATTATTAATTTAATTAATTATTGATTTAGTTAATTAATTTAATTTTAATTAATTAAGTTTGTTGTAACTCCCACGTAGGGGAGTTACTTAAGACGTGGGATAACACCCACGTTTCCCATTTTTCTCTCGCTTCTTTATATAGTGCAAAAACAGAATTTTGTTTGGTGTGAACCATTCTCTCAACAAAAAACAAAATTCTCAGCGTTCTCTAAAAAAAAAATATATCAAGAAGAGTTCTGTATTTTTTTTTTCTTGTGCCAAAAAGATTCCACAAACCTTCCCTCAAGATTCAGAGAATAGGAAGGTCTCCAAGTGGTGGTGACACAACACGTCAGAGTTTTTATTCTCTAATTTTTTGCTTAACCTAGATTAATTTAAGTCTTTTTTGCCAATGTAAAAGTATTTCAAAATTATTAAAATTAATTTTGAGATACGGTTCTGATACTTTTCCGCTGCGTTTTGGGTTTTTAATCCCAGCAAGAATATCCTCCCATAAGCATCCCTGTGAGATTTGTTTATCTTGGAATGTTCTTCGATTTCTCTCAAGCCAAAGGCACCATAATATAGCTGCTATGATATTGCTTCCTAAAATTTTTGCTTTCGATTTCATCTTGAAATTTAACAAATAATCCAAAAGGGCAGTTGTGGAGTGAAGGTGTTGAGTATGATTACCTCTTCCAAGCATAGACCATATGTATTTGGAGTATGTGCACTTTAAGAAAAGATGATCCACCGATTCTGAATCCTCTTTGCAAAGAATACACCAATTTGGGCTAATGTTCAATGTAGGATGTCTAGATTGACATTTTTCTGCAGTATTGAGCCCATGATGCATGATAGTCCAGAGGAAGAACTTAACTTTCTTAGGCATAATGGCAGACCAAAGCTCTTTTGGATCTTTGATGGGAAGATTGTTGATTGATTCATAGAAATGCTCCTTCAAGGATTTGACAGAAAACTTTCCATTCCCATTTAATTTCCATAGTATTTTTTCAATTATATTGTATGGACATTATTTTATATTAATTTTTTCTTCGTGTAAAATAATTTTGTTCAAGATGTACAACAATATTAAGTGCAATACAATTTACCACATTCAAGTTCAATTTATGGTAAATGTAGAAGATATCATCAACAAACACGAAGACTTAATGTTGCTGACACTGATAGAGAATGTGTTTGTCGTAGACAACAATCATACCAGGTCGAGGATATTCTAGAGCAACACGTTGACCAAGAACCTCACATAATTAATGATACGATTCAAGCTTCTCCTAGGCACTCACTTGGAGTTCAAAGCAGACATCACATCGAGAGTTCTGGTTATCAACAAGAGTATTATACACACGATAAATACTCGTTTGTTTGCACCCAACAAGATATTGATGATATAATTTATCATTAACAACATTTGAAGTACCTGTCGTCGGCGCCGACACGAGAGAAGACGACCACCATGTGACACATGAATGTCTATTGACTTGTAATTAATACTTTTAACTTTATTTGTACTTTTATTTAAATATAATTTTATCAATAGTTTTTTGTATTAGGTGTAAAATTACACGTTTTAATAATGAACTCACGTACGAGTTTGACCCTACTCGTGTACATGGTACACGAGTCTTGTACAGTTGGCATGTCGTAACTGTCTACATGGTGGTCGATTCTCTTTAGAAACCCAACTATCTCAGATTTGTCAATAGTTTCTATTTCAACCATAAATCAAGAAATTATTTTTAACTACATTATTAAAGGTTTTTTTCACACTACCCTATTTTTGCCATTTTTTAAAAGAAAAACTACATTATTGTTGAAATTAACCCTGCACACACCATGGCGAATCTGGTTTGGGTTTTTTTGCTTATCTATTTCTTTCTCTATAATTGGTATGACATTTGTCTTCTTCGACTTAAAGCTATATAACTTTACTTTTGATTTCACTCAAAATGTGAAACTTTATCTATTTACGATATATATTTCCCTTATTTAAAACTAGTTAATACTAGAACTTTCGCTTAAAAATGCAGTGTACTAATGGATATATCTAGCTAATATTAAGACTTTGGTCGCATTTCGAATAAAAATGAAAAATGTTGTCAAAGTGTTTGTAATCCTCTTTAAAACTTTCAGGAGACATCTTTTCATTTTTGTATGGATTTGTTTGGGAAATACAATCAATGAAGAAAAATGGTGACAAAAAGCCAGAATTTTTCATTAATTAGCAAGATGGAAGAAATTAAAGCAAATAACTTGACTAGTAATACCCCTTCAATGCAAATTTGAGCTTAGTTTAGTGGATTTACCAATTATCAATCTTAAATATGGATAGTTTGATTTTTATGCTTGAATTAAAAGAAGAAAAAACTAGTTCAACATGCTGAAGGTATCCCTTGGTATGGATTGTTGAATACTGCAACGTTGCCAGGCCTTGAAAACACAATCTGTCAAAAATTATATATGGATCATGATTTTCAATTTATATGTCTATACTTTGAATTATAATTTTTTAGTGTTTATTTCTAATATAAAAGATTAGTTTATTATAACCCAAACTTTTTAAATATATAATTGTTTAAAAAAATATAAATAACAATGCTAGATATTATGTGCACCTGATAATCTCCAAGAGTGCGCGTTTTAAAGCCAGCAGCACAGTAATCAAAATAGTATTCCCAAATTCGTATAAAACTCTCATCAAAACCAAGTTCAAGTATCTTGCTGAAACAAAGTTAAATGGAACTTCAATTTAAAAAAAAAAAACAATTGTATAAATCACTAGATAGTTTTCCAAATGGCATGAACTAAAGTTTTTCTTACCTTTTATTATTATTATTTTTAACATAATACTAGAGGAAGGGATCAGGGGTGCATTGGGACATCTCAACCAGGTTGACACCTCCTTAGCACCCTCATCATGCCCCGATGCTAATACCGATATCATCCATATAACAAAAACTTGTACAAAGAGCTGGAGGATAGTTAATGATGGCATGAACTAAAGTTTTTCTTACCTTTTATTGTTCAGAAAATTCTTTCTCCAACATCTCAATGTTTGATAGTAATGAATTCCAATATTTTCCAAGTGTTCCACACTGTAGAGGAAGGGATTCTATTTAGTGTGAAGATAAATACATAATTGAAAAGAAAAATTACTATTAACAGAAAAAATATCAAACTATTTATAAATATAGAAAATTTTTACTGTGTATCGGAATTCTATATTTAAATTAGTTTGTAAATAGAATTTTATCGCGGTCTATCGCTGATAGACAGTAAAGTTTTTCTATATTTATAAATAGTTTAACTCATTTTTCTATATTTGAAAACAACCCTAATGAAAAATTAATTACCATGATATAATTAATTAATCTTCTAAACTAATAATTATAGGTTTTATATATTTACCTAAGTCTTGATCCAGCTGCCATGGCAGTAGTTATTCTACTTAATGATGGTAAACATCCTCCTGGAAATATATATTCTTTTATAAAATCTGAACTTAGTCGATACTCGTTGTAGCGCTCGTCGGGTATTGAAATGAACTTATGGAAGAAAAAGAAAATAATACAAAACCTCATATGTTAGTATATATGAATTAACATAAAAAGTTTAGTAAAATTCAATCATTTGTCTTACCACTTAAATTAAATATGTTTTGTATATACCTGTAGAACAAGAAGACCATTTTCTGCTAATACAGATTCACAAGAACTAAAGAAGGTTTCCATGAATTCATGGCCAACACCTTCTATCATCCCACTAAAAAAAATAAAAAATTAAAAAAATCATATTATTAGTTCATAAATTTTGGCTAACAATTACATCATTTATTTGACTCACAAGTTACCATGATATAATTCTATCATATTTGATAGTACTTGGTAATTGTCTATAGTCACAAAGAAGAAACTTGATGTGATCCTAGAAATTAAACAAGGTCAAAGGAAAATTTCATTAGATTACAATCCTTGATAGAATATTTTCATGTTTGAATTTAGATATTATTTTTGAAAGAGACTTTTCTATATTCTTTCAATAAATAAATAAATAAAATCATATCAATAAATACTTCAGGTTATTGGGTCACTTCGAAAGGAGAGATTCATGATATATAAGTAAAAAAAAAAACTATTTGAACACAATATGATCATAACAGTGTAGAGATATGTTGACCATCTATTATTCTTATCACGTGTACATTTTTTTTTTTTTTTTGGCAATATATACTCTTAGATCTAACAAATGAATATTGTTTTTTTCAAGATTTTTGAGGATGAAGATATTCATAGAAGACATACTCGTAATAGTTTTGGGAAAAAGAAAAATCCTTAAGTAATTAAATAAGGATGATAATTTATACCTGAAGGCCAAGATCTTTAACCTTCTTCTCAGCATATTTTAGTTGTTCTTCAGATAAAGTAATGCCAGTATAATGACATCCAGTTTGCTTCACAACTTCAATAGCTAAGCTTCCCCAACCACATCCAATATCTAGAACTTGATGGTTCTTATTGATTCTTGCCTAATTAACAATTGTTTAAAGAGATCAATATGGAGTAATTAATAAAACTTTGTGAGAGAAATGAAAGAAATCTCATCTGAAATGAAAATTGTAGTTGAAATAATTACCTTTTCAATAAGTAATGAGATTTTTCTCAATTGTGCAACTTTCAAATCTTCATCCTCACTCTATGTTTTAAGAAAGTAAAGATAATATGGTACAATATGGAAGAATAAAAAGATAAAGAGAAAATGTAAATGGTAGAAAAATAAATCTTTTGATATACTACTAGAGCTCTACTTGATAATGACATTTAAGTCTTGTTTAATAACTATCTGAAATTTTTGTTTTGAAAATGGATATTTAAGTCTGGTTTAATAATTATCTGAAATTTTTATTTTGAAAATGGTGCTTGTTTTTTTCGTAATTTTTTATAATGATTTTCAACTCTTGTAAGAAAATATTGGAATTCATACCTGAGTTTCCAAATAAAAATATAAATACAAGTTTTAAAAACTTTTTTTTTTCAATTTTTCAAAATTTGACTCGAATTTTAAAACTTTTTCTAAAAGGTAAATAACAAAAAACTTATCAGTGGAAAGTATTGGAAATTATTGTTTATAAGCTTAAATTTTAAGAAAAAAAAAACTAATATTTGTTATCAAAAAGGCCTTTTTTTTAAATAGAAAAAAAACAAATAATAGTCCTACCATCATGATTTTTTTTTCTTTCTTTTATATTTTCTAAACAATATTTCAAACTCAAAATTTAAATACTAAAAAAAATTATTTGAAAATTGAGATTTTTTTTAGTACCATTGAGGTTAAGGAAATCTAAACCACAAACATCTTAGTCGTTTATACATACTAGATGCAAGTTGAACTATGCTCACTTCGACAAAAATTAAGAAATATAATGAAATTTGACTAAAAGCAGCATCAAAAGATTTTGAATTTTAAATGGAGTAAAATATAATTTTCAGAAATAGAAAACTAAAAACAATACAGTAAACAAATGTGTCAAAACAAATATAATTTTAAAAAAATTAAAAACGATAATGAAATTATCAAATGGAGCCTAAAATAATGTATGGAAATAATGGTTTCATATACAAACCTTGAAAATGGCGCATGAGTATGTCATTGTTTCATCAAAAAATAGAGAGAAAAGTTCATTGCTCTGGAAAAAAACAAATTAGGAAAAAAAGATCAAAATACTTATTAAGCAAAAAATAAATAATAAATAAATAAATAAAGATAGAATTATTTGAGGGGGTTTTCTTTCCCACAGCCATGTAAATGAAAAAAAAAAAATGAATATGTTATATTACAATATAAGAAGATAGTAAAATTAAAAAAAGTGGATCCAAATATAGAAATAGAATACCAGATCATAATGACGAGAAACGTTCCTACGTGCTTGTGTAAGAGTGTTTTGCCTTAAAGCATGTTGAAAAAAGTACTTTGCATATGAAATACTAGCTGTGAATAATGGAGGTGTCCACCATCCCCTGAAAAGTTATTTTAATATATTGTTTAGTCATTTAATAAATAAAAAATGGTAAGCAATTTTACAGCTAATAATTAAGTGTATAGTAATATTTTTAAAGAATTGTAAATATAATAAAATCTATCAATTATAGACTCTATTGTTGATAGATTTCTTTAGCAATAGCAATATAGTCTATCACTAATAGACTTCGATAGTTGGATCTAAGTTTTCCTATATTTGCAAATTCTTTTGCATTAATTATGTGATGTCTGTTAATACTTTGAGTTTAATTGTTATATTTGCAACTGTTCTGTATATTGTATGTATACATAGATCAATGACCCCTAACAACAATTATATAGGTACCTTTTTTTCTTTTGTTTGGAGGAATTTTTATCTCTATTGGCAATGATAATCTACAAAAAGAAGCCAATAGATAGATTTAGAGAGTTGGTTTGAAATGACTTTTTGAATGCCTTAAAAGCTATTTAAGAAAGCCAAAACATATATATATATATAAATTACTACTCACGAGGAAAAAATTAAGAAGACCATCATCTTTATCAACAAAGGAAAAGTCTTCATTGATATATGCGTCTGCCAGACCTAAATCTGCTCGTGTCATAATCTGTTCAAAAGAAACTCTAGTAAATGTTAGGTTTTTGGAACAGTAAAAGATAGTTTCATGAAGAAATAACATTACCAACGAGAATAAGGTTATGTATTGGAGAAACCTTGTAATTAATCTCATAATTTTTTCCCTCAACTAATATTTTAACATGTTGGATCTTCTACAAATTATCATAACTCCATCACCTAAAACTTTTAGATTTATTGGTGATTAATTAACAATTCATTCACCATTTTTCTCTAATTTATCATCCCAATATAATAATGTATATATATATATATATATATATGAAACCAACGTTATAATTACAAACCTTCCAATAAAATTGTGGACTATGAACTTTTATAGAAACCTTTGGAAGGTAGTTGTTACCATTTCCTTCAAAGGTAAATATTTTTCCCCCTTCCTCCATTAATCTGCATTATAAAATAGTTAAGCAATATTAATTAGTTTCATCTTATGTCAAAGGTAACATATTATTGTACTATAATCATGATTAACTCACATTAATGATCCAATAGAAATAAATTGAGGAAGGAATTTAGTTATAAAAAGACGTGCTCCACTCTCTCCCAAGGAAGGTACCATATGCTTTGGATTGCTCAAAAGAGTGAAACTTTTTCCAAGTAATTTTTGTGCTGCCATGATACCACCCTGCAAATAACCCTATTGAATGCTTCAAATCTAAAAACGTGTATAGACTATTAAGAATATATTAAAAAATATACCATATAATCTAATATATACATCAATCTAAATATATCATACAACATTTTGCTATATTTGTAAATATTTTCAGTAGTTTTGCCATTTAAAATAAATTCTCTTTAAAAAAAGGTAAATGATTTATTTATTAGTTTAAATATTTTTTAAAATTTTAAATATTTTTTTTATTTTTTTAAAAGTATTTAGGTAGATATCAAATTTTTGTTTTTCAATGACAATTTTGTACCAGCGAGATCTCAACACATTTTCATTGACATAGGCAATTTAAATATTGAATCCCATGTAATGTCAATAATTTTATTTCTTCTTAATTGATATTAATAACTTGTCACATATTTAAAGTTTACTGTGATTTTAGACGGTTTCTATATACAAATGCAAATTAATATTACATAGTCGTTAACTTTAAACCGTCCTCATGGAAGCCATAACCTAAAAAGAAAAGCAATATAATTAACTTAAACAACAATTTAGAGCAAAGTCAAAAAACTAACATATAATTAAGTTTGTGGTTCGTATCCTTTACCATCTATTGTACAAATAAAAAAGAACATGCTAGAGCATGAGCTTGACTACTTGATGTGACATTAAAATATATCATATCTATGCTGCATTATTTTGAAGCTTAAAGGGTATTTATTTATCTTCTTTGGTCAACTCTTATTCTTTGCAATCTTGCATGTAGTTACAACTTACAAGATTTTTTATTTATTTTATTTCACAGATTATCTAAATATGATATAATCAAATATGGTACACCTAATATTCATTGTATTTCTTCATTAAAGAAATTAATAGAAATAATATTCATTAAAAAAAGACATTGAAATTACAAGAAAACCTCACCTTGATATGCTCCACAAAACCAAATTTGTCTATTTCCTTGAATGGTATGAAGCTCATTTGAAGCTTTTAATGAAGAAACAGATGGGATTGGGTGGCCAGTTGACCATTTTAGCAACATATGTTTTGGCTCTTCCTCTGGATTTAGAGTTACAAGAAAAGGTGGCTCTGTTTCCCCAAGATTCTGCAAGTTTAAAATTAATTAACAAATGTTATATCAATTAACCCTAATTATAATTATAATTTGAGTGCTATTTTTCCTAATTAAGATATTACTTTCCTTAATTGATCTTCTTTTTTCTTGCTAATGCTCTTTGGGTTATTATTTGAGTGTTAAAAGAAAAAGAAAAAAAATCTGTATTTTAGAATTTCTCAAACCACTTTTTGAAAATTATAAGACATTTATCTTTTAAAACCAAAACACTACCAATTTATGAAATATCAATATTTTCTTCATCTATAAGCACTCTAAAAGATAGGGTAATTATATTGGGTAGCACTTTTAAGGATAATAATTAAATGTATAGCAACATTTTAAAAAAAATTACAACTATAGCAAAATCTAGTAGTGGTAGACTCTATTGCTAATAGACTCTTATCAGCAATATGGTCTATCACTGACAGACCCCTACTAATGATATGGTCTATCACTGATAGATTTCGAAAGCAAATTCTAAATTTTACTATATCTACAAATTCTTTTACATTTTATTATATTTGCAAATATTTTGAATCTAATTGCTATATTTAACTGTCTCTAAAAGATATTCTAAACACACTTCTTACTTTCAAAATTATCGAGAAATTATTCCTCAACAATTTATTTGCGTGAAGTCCATTGCCTCAAAAAATTATTGTATTTTTTTAAGGTCTCGTTTCTACTTAAAATGACATTATTTTTAGTTTTTCTCTAATTTTAAATAAAATGTTTATTAATTAATCAAATATTTTAAGGGTTGTTTTCAAATATAGAAAAATGAGTCAAACTATTTACAAATATAATTTTTTTTACAATCTATCAATGATAGACCGCGATAGAATTCTATCGTTTTATATCGCTCAAGCGATAAAATTTATTTGCTTGAGCGATAGAAAGCGATAGAATTCTATCGCAGTCTATCACTGATAGACTGTGAAATTTTTCTATATTTGTAAATAATTTGATATTTTTTCTGTTTACAGTAATTTTCTATATTTTAAAGTAGAAATATGAAACTAACCTGGAGCACATTAAGCCAATAAGTTAAACACACTTTATTATTTGTATTTCCAAGAAAATTCCATGCACTCCATGCTGCCGAGTTTTGGGGCATTAAATCTTTGTCACAATGAAGGAAAATATCACTACCCAATACAAAGAAAAAATAATAATAATATAGCACACATTCTAATACAACTATTTCAGAAAAATATTATTAAAATTTGACATTTTTTCGAGAGATTAGAAGTTCAAATTTCCATACTCATTTTGTTGTAGTATATATGTATACTAAATTTTTTTAATTAACTTCATATATGGAAGTTAATTTTAACATAAGTATTGGTTATAGATATCTTTAAATCTCTACCGTTCATGTTTAAATTATATTATGATATAAGAAAAAACAAACGTCAAGAGAAAAATAATTTATAAAAGCAAAATTTCCTAATGTAGTCTAAAAATAAGTATGGTGACAATGTGAATGCGTGGTGTCAAATTACCCCTTGTGTGTTTTTCCTAGGAAATGGGATAAAAATTGAAAACATGTCGTAATAGATAGTAGTACTTTTTGGACTAATAATTACGTATATAGCAACATTTTTAAAGAATTATAAATATAGCAATATCTATCAGTGATAGACTCTATCGCGAATAGACTTCAAGAGCTGATCTAAATGTTTTTATATTTGTAAATTCTTTTACATTGTGTTATATCTGCTAATGTTTTAAGCCTGATTGCTATATTTGCAACTGTCTCTTAGATAAATCGGCTCTAGTAAGATGGTGGCTCTTTACTTTTATTAGTTTTGGTTAGATTTTAATTTTTTTTTTTACCGAATATCTTATTCATACTTCATAGACACTCTAATACTATATTAAAATAAACATGATATTTCATTTCAAAACCAATTAGTATCGAGAGGAATAACTCTGATAAAGTATAAATGGGATAATAAAATGTACCTATAGACATATTGGAAAGCTCCAAGTATTCTAACTTCATCTGAGGTAGCTTCATTTCCTAGTATTCTTAGAGCATCAGGAGCATGAATAGCTATTATGCATGCATCGTATATTCCCTTAAACCCATCTTTACAACTTATTGTGCATCCTAATAAACATTGTCAAGTCAAAATAATGTTAAGGGGGAGTTTTGATTTCAAAATTCAATGAGAATATATAATTGAAAAAATTAAAACATTTGCATATATCTTTTTTTATCTATTCAATTACTCACTTTCATTGGTTGTTGAGATGAAATCAACTTCACATGAAGTTCTTATTTGACATCCTTGGTTCTCCAATATGTTTTTGACCTAATGTTTTAAACAACCAATAGTTCTTTATTTATAACCAAGCATTAATGCAAAAAAAAAATATATCATGATAAATTTCAAATTGGTTATATATAGTAAAGTTAAATATATATTGTAATATTTCAATAGTACTTTACTTCCTCAAGTATTATTTTGGGAAAAAGTTACATACAACATCCTAGTCTTATATATACCATGTTAAATCAGAACCCAAAAGTTTAAGGGTCCGTTTAGATTGATTTCTAAGTGTATGTAAACACTTTTTTTTGCACTTATAACCACTTGTTTAAACACTTAAAAAGTCAATCCAAACGGGTTCTAAATTAATAGACTATGGTAAAATTAATTATAACAATACTATAACATTTTCCACCAAAAAATAATCTCACCTTCTTCGCGTAAGAATGTGAACGCCATTCAAGAGTAAGCCATTGTGGACGATCAAATAACTACACAAAATTAGACAAAGTCCTTTTGAGATAGTTCAAAAATTCCTAGAAGCTGATGCAAACAAAAAAGAAAAAAAAAAAGAAGAGAGAAAAAAAAATACCTGAAGCAAGTGATGATTTCGACAAAAAGAAAGAACTGAAAAGGCTGAGAAGTTGAGAACTCCTTCTGAGGGACAAGACCAAATTGAACTACACATTGGAACCTATATAAACATGAGAAGTTTATATAGATGAACCAATTAAACATGACAAGTTCATATATATGAACCATCTAACCAAATCTCATGGTATTCAATTTTCATCAATATTTTTAAATTTTCATGACTTTGACATCGTCAAAAGAGGTGAATCGACATATCTATTAAATCATAAAAAATGGTCATAAAACATAAAATAATAAAGGTTAAATTATAAAAATGTCCCTAAACTAGGCACTTTATGTCAAAAATACTCCTAAACTTTTAAAGGTTTCAAAAATACCCTTAAACTTTCAAAAAGAGTTCAAAAATACCCTTGTTGTTAGTTTTGGATGGAAACCGTTAAAATTTTGTTTCAAAAATACTCCTAAACTTTTCAAAAGTTTTAAAAATACCCTTAACTCAAAAAAAGTTAAAAAATACATTCACCATAAGTTTATGAACATAAACCGTTAATACGTCGTTACAAAAATAACTTTAAAATAAATATAAAAAAAAGTTTAAAATTGCTCCTAACATTAATATGGTGATCAATTTGTTTGAAGTTTTTTTAAGTTAGAAAAGAATGAACTTTAAAACAAATTATAAAGATATCCTCATTTTTTTTCATATAAATACTCTTATTTTCCTCCTAATTTTCCAATTCTCAGGTTACACCAATTATTTCATCGACCAAAATTTTAAGTTAAAACATAAAATCTCACAAAATTCTCAAATCAAAATCTCCCCTTAAACATACCAAAATGATAAATAGTTAAATAAAAAAAATGTATTCGGTTATTAACACACACTCAACTACTAACGTTTTTTTTTATCGTTTTTGGATGTTTAAGGGGAGATTTTGATTTTAGAATTTTGTGAGATTTTATGGAATTTTATGTTTTAACTTAAAATTTTGGTTGGTGAGAAAATTGGTGTAAGTTAAGAATTAGAAAATTAAGAGAAAATAAGAGTATCTATATGAGAAAAAAATGAAGATATCTATATAATTTGTTTTAAAATTCATTTTTTTCGAATTTAAGAAAATTTCAAATAAATTGATTACTATATTAACGTTAGGAGCAATTATAAACTTTTTTTTTCAAAAAATTAAAGTTATTTTGAAACGAGGTATTAACGGTTTATGTTCATATACTTACGGTGAATGTATTTTTTAACTTTTTTTTAGTTAAGGGTACTTTTTAAACTTTCGAAAAGTTCAGGAGTATTTTTGAAACAAAACTTTAACCGTTTCCATCCAAAACTAATGACAAAGGTATTTTTGAACTCTTTTTGAAAGTTTAGGGATATTTTTGACACAAAGTGCATAGTTTAGGGACATTTTTTATAATTTAACCAAGAATAAACAACAAAATATTAATAATATAAATATAATATAAGTAGAAAACATGTTAACGTGTTTAAAAAACGTAAAATATTTATTTTAATTTACATATATTTATTCTTAAAAAATTGTTCTTATATTTTTTTCTCAAAAAGATTTATCAGCGTCGATGTTTTATTCATATTTTCATTCATAGATATATGGATATAGCTGCAAAAGTGTTGTAGTGCTCTCACCAGATAAGCCTTTTGAAATAGTTCAGAGTAGTCTCTTGACTTGATAAACTGTCCCAACGTTTCATTTTGATCAATATCTGGATTATTTTCCATAACTTTAAGATATCTGTATAAAAATAAATAAATAAATAACCATATGATTGCCTACAAAGTAAGTTTAAAATGCATGTATTAGAGAACATTTGATAGACATTTGGAAGTGATTGTGAAATTGTTAAAACTTTATTTGATAACATATTTTCGTATTAGTTTTATGTTTTTGAAATTTATGTTCATTACCTCTCAATTTTTTAACCATACTTTATACTTTTCTTAAAGAAACATTTAAATTGTTTGTCAAATTCCAAAAAAGAAAAAAAAAAAACATGAAGATTTAAGAAAAATAACTTTTTTTAATTTTCAAAATTTTGCTTGATTTTTGAAGATGTTGGTAGAAAATGAATAAAAAAAACTTATAGAGGTTAGTAATGCTTATATAAGTTTAATTTTCAAAAATGAAAACACAACAAATAAAAAAGTACGAAACTAGGGCTAAAATATCCAAAACAACTCTAAAACCATGCCTTCCAATCATTAAAAATCAATTTTAATGATATGAAGTATTAAGTTTTAAAGTGTAAAACCCAAAAAGAACGTGATAAAAAAGTGATTCCAACCATGACAAAATCGTTTTCAAACGTGTCCGAATTTTTGTGCATGAAAACTATAACAAATAGCGTGATATATGGTTGTCACGTACTTGATCACATCGTCCTTAAACTTGAGTATTTCTCTAACCATTTGCCAAAAATATGGATTAATTATGTTCTTCTTTTGTGCAAATAGACTTGAGAGACCATTTCGACTGCCCCACTCGTAACCTCGTCCCTTGGCTAAACTAACAGAGAATGACATATCTGTTGCTTCCATTTCAACTCCCAAATTATCAAAAAACTCCAACATGTTGGGATATGTCACCTGTTCAATTCCAAAAACAAGTATAATTCATGCAAAAAAACATATATACAAAGTAACTTTAAAAAGTGTTTAATGAATTTTGAACTTTTAATTTTTATGTTTAATGGGTCTTTTGAACTTTAAAAAATATTCAATAAGTTCTTGAATTTTCAATTTTGTGTTCATTAAGTCATTATTAAGAACTTTAAAAAATGTGTCTAAGTCTTCAAATTTCTAATTGTCTTTTTTTTGTTTCAATTGGTCGTGAGTTTTCAATTTTGTATATGTTAGATCTTTGATCTACATGTGTATTTTTTTTTTAAGTCATAGACCTATTAAACACAAATTAAATTGAAAGTTTAAAGACCTGTAAATATATGTTTTGAAGTTTAAGAACTTACTAGATATAAATATAAAGAAAATTTTCACAGATAAAAAAAATGTCAAACTATTTACAGAAAATAGCAAAAAAATACGGATAGACATTGATAGACTTCTATCAGCGTCTATCAGTGATAAATTTCTATAATTTCTATTACTAATAGACCTTGATAGACTTCTATCAGCGTCTATCACAACTATCTAAAATTTTTGTTATTTTATGTAAATAGTTTCCCTTATTTTTCTATTTTTAAAAATCCCTCTAAATATAAATGTATATGTAGAACAAAGATTTGTAATTGAACAAAAAGTTTAATAGAAAAACTGCACGCAAGAAAACATGCATCCTCATTTCCATGAATAAAATGGGCTAAATTATACAATATACCCCTAAACTTTGTACTTTATGTGAAAAATATACCTTTGAACTTTCAAAAGTTTCGAAAATACCCTTAAATTTCCAACAATGAGTTTAAAAATGTTACCAGTAGTTTTGGATGGAACCAACCGTGTCTTGTGTCCAAAATACTCTTGAACTTTCGAAATTAGTTTAAAAAATGACCTTAAACTTTTTTTTTAAAAAAAAAAAGTTAAATAATACCCTTAATGTTAGTATATAAACAGGAACTATTAATACCCTCTTACTTCTCTAATTTTCCTTCTTTTGTTCTCCCCTCTTATTCAATACCCTCTAATTACTCTTCATTTTGTTAATTCTTTTGACAATTGTTTATTGAAAAAGCCTAATAAAAAAATAAAATTGTAGTCAAGGTATATAGACTATAACAAAAAAAAAATAATAATTAAAGCACCAAGTGATCTTAGAACTTAAATGTTTTAAAAAGGTTGTACATAGTAGTTGAGTGGTGTGTTTTAAGAGAAGATTTTTGTAGAAGCTAGATTTTTGTAGAAGCTAAGACCTGCATCAGAACAAGAAAAATTGGCAACAGAGCATGGCGGGACCGAGGAGGCCGGATTCCCCATCCCCATTCCAGTGGGGGGAATCCATCCCCATCCCCACCAATTGAAGGCGAGGATGGGGTCGGGGATTCCCCCGAGTTCAATACAAAATTAAAAAAAAAAAAAAGTAAATACGAAAAATAAATAAAAACATAAAGCAAATTAAATTGAAAAAACAGTAAATGCAAAAAGTAAAAGAACTAAATAAATTTAAAAAGTAAAAAAGAAAAAGAAAAAAGAAAAATTGTTATAAATAGAAAAAATATCAAAAAAATATTTCACTATCTATCAATAATAGACTGCAATAGACTTCTATACATATTCCGTCCCCGACTGGAGACCCGACTTCACACGGTTTTTTTGTCAACCCTAGCCTCATGACGAAGAAGATTTTTCATTTACTATCGTTGGAAGCAAATTAAAGCAATCACAAAAATCCACAAGATTATTCAATCAATCAAAAGATTCACATTGACAATTTCATGTACCAAAAATCTTTTTTGGTATGATAATGCACAGATTCTTGTCAATCACTCAGCCTTTATTTTCTAAACTATTACAATTAATCTCCTCCTCACTCTTTTGGGTTTCATTGTTTTTTCTTCAATCGTGCTACTTAAATAGGAAAGACTTTTGTATACAGATCATTATAAGTGACAGTATTATTTGATTTTGGAATTTGCAATACATTTTTTAGTACTGTATACTAAAGTTTTTATAATTTTGACTTTGAAAATTTTAAATTTGGTGGGATTTTATGTTTTAATTTTAAGTTTTGGTTTTTTATTTTAGTTTCTAAAAAAAATTTGGTGATAAGGATTAGAAAAATGAGAGTATTTTGTATATGAAAAAGAATGATGATATCTATATAATTTGCTTTAAATTTTTTTTTTCGAACTTCAAACTAATGGTAGGAGCATTTTAATTTTTTTTTGTTGAAATTTTAAAGTTATTTTGCCAATAAGATATTAACGGTTTCTGTTTATATAATAATCGTAAGCGTATTTTTGAACGGTATTTTTGAACTATTTTTAAGTTTAAGATTATCTTTTAAATTTTTATAAGTTAAAGAATATTTTTTAAATTATTGAAAGTTTAAAGATGTTTTTAAGATAAAATATAAAGTTTAGAAATATTTTTTATAATTTAGCAAATAAAATAATATAAATCTAGAGAATGTGATGCAAGTAGATTAAGAGTCTACTTGGACTGATTTTTTTAAGTGCTTCAAACAAATTTCAAGTAAAACAAATGTATTTTAAAGCATGTTCAGAGAGTCTGTACTCCAAAATTAAAATACAAATATTAGTTGTCTTTTATTTAAACAAGAGCAATAATCCATGCTAGAGAAAAAAATAAATCATTTAAAAAAGAGAAATTTTTAAAAATGAAAAAATAAGGAAAATTATTTACACAAATTAGCAAAATTTTTAAATAATTGTGATAGATGCTGATAGAAGTCTATCAGTGATAGAAATTATAGAAATCTATCACTGATAGATACTAATAGAGTCTATCAATATTTTTTTACTATTTTCGATAAATAGTTTGACATTTTTTCTATCCGTAAAAATTTCACTTTAAAAAAATTGTCACATGACAATTTCTACTTGGAGCTAGCTATACACAAAGATATCTTATGCTTTCAAAACTTATAATTTCACTTCCCAATTTTTTTTCTAACTTTCTAATAAAAAATTGCAAATTTGATAAGAGTGGAGATATTTTTTAAACAAATTTGTATAGAAGAGATAATACAAATTTGTAACTTTGCCTCCAACAGATATATATATTAGGAAGGAGAAATTAATAAAGAGAGTTAGCAATTGGAATTGAAGCCATGAAAAGATCAAGAAAGACACAGAAGTTACCCTATTGAAAATCATGAAGCCAAGATCCAAATCAAAGCCATCAAAGTTAACAGTTTTGGAATGGCCATCTAAATAATCTTCTTTCTCAAACAAAACAACCTCAACTCCAGCTTTGCATAGAACATAAGCCGAAACCAGACCGCTGATCCCGGCTCCGACCACCGCTACCTTCATCTTGGAATTCGATGTTAAACTAAGTTCACAGTAACCAAGTTTTGATCTCCAATAATGGAAAGATACAGAAAGAAGCAAGAGGGAGAATAGCTCAAATGAGGGTATAGGGAAAATATAGCAGAAATTTTACTCAAAAGTCAAAAACTTTATATGCAACTGTTGTTATTAATTTATGTTTATTTCCTTTTTCGGAATTTGGAATGTTAAATTACCATTTTAGTCGCCTTTCATACTTTGAGATTCGTTTCATTTTGTTTTTTATTTTTAATTATCCAATTTTAATTTTTATAATACTGTCAATAAATTTTAAATTTTGTCTCTATATTATTGACAGTTTTTTTAAAAAAAATAATAATAAATTAGGCTATTAATCTCTATTAAAATTCCTGTTTATAAAGCTTGAAAATATATATTTACATGGTATTTTACTTTACGTGAAAAGTACTATTACTATTTAAACAATTTAAAAAAAATTAACTTTTCACGGCTAAATTTAAGATTTATTAAAAGTATATAAACTAAATTTAAATTTATATGTACTAAAATAAAATAGGAAAAAGTACTTTTTTGTTCTAAGTTTTTAGTCTAATTTTCTATTTGGTCCTCAGGTTTCAAAATGCTACATTTTTAGTCCTTAAGTTTTAAATTTGGTCTCATTTTAGTCCCTAAGTTTCAAAAAGTTACAATTTCACATTTTAGATTTAAGTTTTGTTTCAATTTGGTCCCTATATTTCAATATATTTACACTTTAAACCTTGATTTACTAAATGATCACTTTTGTTTTTTAGTGGTATTGTCTATATTAAGTTAATTTAAAAGAATTATAAGGAATTTAGTTTTACTATTTTTCATCCCTATCAAAATTAAATTTAAAAATTGACTTCATAATTATTTTACATTAATTAATACCTATTAACATTAAATACCGAATGTGAGTATTTAGTAGAAAATTGAAAATTATGAAGACCAAACTAAAATATAGCTCAAATATCAAAACATTTTAAAACGTATGAATGAAACTAAAACCAAACACAAAATTCAAGGATTAAAAATGTAACATTTTGAAACCTAGATAGCAAATAAAAATTAAACTCAAAACTTATGAATTAAAAAAGTATCCTTTTTTCAATAAAACAAAACCAAAAATATAAAAAAGCCAACATGCTAATGTTCGAGAGTGATTTTAAAATCATCAAAAATTTTATTCATTAAAATTAATTTTAAAAGATTAAAAATATATTCTAGGGTAATTTCAATTATTTTAAAATCACTTCCAAATCTACTCTTAATTTAACTAATTTTTAAGGATGAAAAATAAATAGCCTTTAGTACAATCTAAATTAAACTATTATACTTGGTCTTTGTGACAACAATGACTGACAACCTCGTTAAACAAAAACAAATATTATCATTCTCGTCTTCCAAGCTCAATGCTGAGAGAGTATACGCTCATTACATTGGCTCTCAATGTTAATTTCGAGTTAAACTTTGTAAATTTGGTCTAATTTTCATTTAGACAGTGTCTACTAAATTACTAAATTTAAAAAATATTTAATAATTATTTTAATAGTAAAAATTAGAAAAATTATTATAAATAGAAAAAATATCAAATTATTTACAAATATAGAAAAAAATTCTATTTATCCGCGATAGGCCGCGATAAAATTCTATCACTGTCTATCAACTTTCTCTATTTATCAGCGATAGTAAAATTTTTCTATATTTATAAATAGTTTGGCTCATTTTTCAATATCGGAGAACATCCCTAAAAATTATAATTCAACAAGTTACTTGACTTTTAAATAGTTGTCCAAAATTGATTTGTAAACTTTTTAGTTTAGTTTCTATCACTGCACAACAATATTTGTAAATTTATGTAACATTTTCACATATTTATGAGTTCAATATCAATATAAAAGATGAATCAATACTTTCATTATATCGTAAAAAATTAAAAAAGAAATAAAAGTAAGCAACAAAATACAACTAGTACTATAAATAATAGATATTTTAACTTGATAAAAAAATGTAAAGTATTTATTTATTAAGTTAAATATTTTTTTCCAATTTTTTGTTTTTATAATTATTATAGATATTTTCATTGACATCAATATTCTTGGAAAATTGAGACTTAGCTCAAACATTTTCTTGGACACCAATAGCTTGTGCCTTGATTGTTACATGAAGATATTGAAAATAAAAAATAAAATAAAATCTCTTAAAAGCTATACTATATTAATGATACAAGAACAATGTCTATTTTTAAAATATGAAATTCAAAATTTGTATAGTTTAAGATATTATCTCATTTGCTCAAATATAATTCATCATAAAAATTATAAATTATTAAAATTTGAAAGACTAACTAACGTCTTATTAATTTCATTTAATTATGGTTGTATTGACATATAAAAAAGATAAGAAAAAAATTGGGGTGCGGTCTGTGTAGTTCCTATTGTATTTTTATGTGTAAAAGAAGGAAGAATATAAAACTTAGGTACAGCCTAGTCCGAACCTAATGTTTATTATTGGAGATAAGGGGACCATTCAAACCAAACTTAATCAAACAACGTACTTGGTGTAATATTTATCTACATATCAAATCAAGCCAGCTAATTCCACGTTATTATAATTTTTCGGAATCTTTTCCTTTGTCCTTTTTTTAGATTGTGTTCCTAATACTGTCTTTACGTTTTGCTTTCTATATGGGAATAAAAAAAACAAAAAACAAAAAACAAAAAAAGTCAAGGTACGTAATGCTAATTTCCTAGTCAAAAGTTAATGGCACGTGGGTATTCTCTCTGAATTAATAAGTAAACTTATAAATATTTCTACCATAGTATTAAATTTTTATCGACATGTCTACCATAGTATTAAAATTTTATCAACATGTCTGTATTCTCATCGATATTTCTACATTTTCATAAATTTGACATCGACATATGGAGTAAATTGATATTTCTATTATATCTATTGTAGAAAAATCCACGAAATATAAAAAAAAACAACAAAATATCATTAATATAAATATAATATAAATAATAGACATGTTAACTAATTTAAAAATTATAAAATATTTATTTACCAATTTAAAATTGAAAGTTGAGAAACCAAATGAAGCTGGCACAATTTAACATTGAAGGAAAATTTTAAATAATAATAATAATAAATACAATATTAGTAAGAAAAAAAAATCCCTAATATTTCTAGATATTTAGGGAGCATCCTAGATTTTTAGGGAGTCATCATCTGGATTACTGTGTTTGTTTTGTAGTATTGTATAAGATATATGCCCTATCATTTGATGAATATTCCTGAAAATTCTAGGATGCCCTTATGGAGGACATCTCGAGAGTTTTGAACCCTGTTGAAAGATGAGTTTTTCAAATTCTCATTTTGGGCATTCTCATTTTACTTTTTTGCCCTTCCTTTTTTTCTTATATATATATCACTATTCTTTATTTGCGTTATATAATTAAAATAAATACTATCAACCATATATATCACCTTTTTTGGTTATATTGTATGTATTATTATTTTTTTAGCAAGATATTCAAATTTATATTTAAATTAATAGTTATTTTATAAAAAATCTTAAATTATTAAATATTGTTTTGTTGAGAAAAATAACATATAAAATAATATAAATTCAGTTAATTTAAAAAGAAATTTAAACGGATGAAAACAAATATGTTATATAAGTTCAAATTAAATTAAATCAATTATAACTTAATAAATAGTTATAATAACATTTTTGGAAAATTAGGTAAATTTAAGACATTTTTAAGTATAAATCCTACGAAACAATAGTTATCAAAATATATCAAGATATCTACAAAAATATTCCTATAAAATAAATATAGTTATCTAAAGACACTGACATTTGTAATTTCAGACATCTAAATATTCTGGTTAAATACATTCTAAAAAAACAAACGCCCCTTGTGACTACTTATCTAGAGTTTTCGGTGGAAAACTTATATCACTCTTTTGTATCGGTAATTCGCATAAAAAGTTTAATTTTAGGGGTAAAATGTATAAATGTTTTTTTCTTACAAAGTAATAAATTGCAAATGAAAAGAGGACCTAAGATCCACAAATGGACAAGTAAGACATCCAAATTTTCATATACTACAATAATTGTATTCATTAATAAAAACAACAAATCAAACTTTAGCTACCAATTTTTCCACAACATCGAAAAAAAATGTCAAACATTTCGACTTTAGTCTCAAAATTCTTATTTAAATCAATTCAAATATGCTAATGGTATTTCTTGATATGGATTGTTGAAGAGAGAGAAAGTATAATGTTCGATTAGACACAATCTAATTTAAGTCTAATCGATTCATTTAACGTTTTTTAAAAAAATTGAATATGTCAGAAGTCCATGGAATACAAAATTAAAAATTCGACCTAAATTAGAGACTGGACTTATAATCTAATCTAATAAATATTTTTCATTATTTCTGTATTCATAAATTATATTCCTGTCAAGATAATATATGAGATTTTAAGATTTTATCTCTTTATTAACATTTTGGAAAAATTTTTAAAATAGAAAAATAAGGGAAACTATTTATATAAAATAGTAAAATTTTTAGATAGTTGTAATAGACGTTGATATAAGTCTATCGGGGTCTATTAGTGATAGAAATGATAGAAGTCTATCACGGATAGATGTTGATAAAAATCTATCAATGTCTATCAATGTTTTTTTTTTGTTGCTATTTTCTGTAAATAGTTTGACTGTGCAAATTTTCCAAACATTTTTATTTAATTGAGAGTATATACATACTTGATAATCTTCAATAGTGTGTGATTTAAAACCGACAGAACAATAATCAAAATAGTATATTCAAGTGTGTATGAAGCTTTCATCAAAGCGAAGCTCGAGTACCTCGCTCAAACATGAAATTTTTATTGCCCTTAGAGATTGAACTTCAATTATTAGAAATACTTTTATAGCAATCATATATTTAATAGCCTTTTTTCAAAATGTGACATGAACGAATAATGGTGCCTCCTTACCTCTTATTATTTATGAAATTCTTTCTCTAACACCTCAATATTTGATGGTAATGAATTCCAATGTTCTCCAAAACGCTCCACACTATAAATACGAAAATAATTCTTTTAATTATTTCTTTTTAGGAGAAATTGTAATGATAGTAAAAAAAACATAAGTATTGACGGATTACATATGCCCCCTTCAAATGATCAGTTTTTGAATTTGTTGATGGAGTAGTAGCTGCAGGGCCATTCTATGATGCAAGCCACCCAAGTTTGAACCAATGCAAAAATTTAGTTGGATTTTATTGACTTCATACTTTTGTGATTCTTGGGCGTATGTGAGGTTTAATTTGAGGCCCAATTAACTATAGAAGAAAAGTAGGGTGTTAAAATTTTTACATAAATGATCATCTTTCAACTTTATATTTAAAAAAATATCTTTAAATTTGAATTTTTTTAAAGAAAGACTTTTAGTATTATTTTTGGACAAATTTACCATTTTTTATTTTTTTATGTCCGAATTTTATATGTATTTTTCCTATTTTCAAAATTCCCTTAATGATGGAGAGACAAAATGAATTTATGATGAGGAGAGAAAATGCATTTAATATGATTTTCTTCTCATTTTCAATTGTAGAAAAAATCTTTTTAATATTTTTTTTCCTTTTCACGTATCAATCATTTCTTTGATATTGTTTGTTATTATTTAACGTTTGCTTTTTGATATTATGTGATATATTCCACCGTTTGTTTTGAGTTCTATTTGTTTTCATGTAATGTTCCATTATTTATTTGGTATATATCTGAGGTATTCTGATATGTATGCACTTCTAATTAGGCAACGCTTTTGTATGCTTGTAATATATTCACCGAATGTCTGATATATATGTCACTCCAATGCAATTTTATATGATGGTTTGTCTTATTTGAGTTTGTCTATTATAGTTCATTGTTTATTTTGAGTTCATTTGTATTTTGCCTTATTATCTCCTATATACTATAGTTTAGATTCTATCTAGCATGGTTTATAAATCTCAAATGAACTTAATGTTCAACATATATTACTGTATATATCATAAAACAAAAAATCTCAATAAAAAATTAAAGATATATATCATAGTATATATAGAAAAATCACTCTATATATCGAAAATGATTATATGCTTGCAAATATTCTAACCAATATATAAAATATACTAGTAAGATTGACTAAATTCCATTTAAATAAATTTAACCGAAACTCCCTAATGATTTTCAAATAAACAAAGCTATCTACCATGGTATATAAACCTCAAATGAACTTAATATTCAACATATATTAATGTATATATCATAAAACAGAAAGTATCAATAAAAAATTAAAAATATATATCACAGTATATATCGAAAAATCACCCTTTATATCAAAAATAAATAAATAAATAAATATATATATATATATATATATATATCGAAAAGACATAGAAGTACATATAAATCCACGACGGCGGCAGCGATTGGTGACAGGTGCGAGATTTTGGCGACGAGCTGGAGTGAGATCGGAGAAGTTTGACCGAAAAAAATCGAGAAAAAAAACTCACCGTCGATCGAAACTTGAATGATAGGAACGACAGTCGAAACTTGAACGGCGAGAACGGCGGACAACGTGTTGAACGATGGGAACGACATCGTCGACGGTAGTTGGGTGGTCCAAGGGAGGGAGGCGACGACCAGAAAGATGAGAGAGAGAGAGTCTTGAGAGAGAGTGTTTTGAGAGAGAGATTGAAGAAGATGGAATGATTAGAGTTTTGAGAGAGAGATTGAAGAGATTGATGATACACGAATTTCTAGGCTATGCATGAGGGAGTGATACACAAAAATCTAGGTTTATTTATTTATATAAAATGTAGGTGATGATTAAATTGTAAATAGCCATTGATATTAATGAAAATATGAAAGCAAGGTCTTTTTTTGTAAAAGAATGGGACGTTTTAGACAACAACGTAAAATGGGCTTTACCTTAAAAGGCCTTTTATGTTGAAAACCCTAAAAAAAAAATACTAATACTAACAAATTGCTCCAACTCAGTAGTGGGCACAATTTTTGTTCTTTTTTTTTTCAAAATTTAGTAAAATTTTACTCCCTACAACATTCAATTGAAGAGATATGTTCATTTTTTTTTCCTACTTATTTTTTTGATTTACATTACTAATGTATATATTTATTTTAATTAATTTTAGAGTTAAAACTTCAAGATAATTTTTTTATCCATCGTGATTCGTCAAGCTATACATATCATACAATTTACAAGTAAATTTTATATTCAAGATCAAGTTCGTAGAGCATATTTATAAAAAGGTCCTGATCAGCCTAGAAATCATAATTTTTCATTAAATAAAATTGGAACAAAATCAAGACAATTTAATCCAGCTTGGTTTAATTAATATTTTAATTGGTTAGATATAACATTTCAAAGAATGTTGCATTTTGTTTATGTTGCTACTTGTTTAAACAAGAAGTAGGAGAACAGTTACCCTGTTGAAAACCATGAAGTCATGATCAAAATCAAAGCCATCAAAGTTAACAGTTTTGGAATAGCCAAAATAATCTTCTTTCTCAAACAAAACAACCTCAACTCCAGCTTTGGCTAGAACATAAGCTAGCCAAAGCTGAAACCAGACTGCTGATCCCGGCTCCGACCACCGCGACCTTCATCTTGGAATTCAATGTTAAACTAAGTTCACAGTAACCAAGTTTTGATCTCCAATAATGGAAAGAGACAGAAAGAAGCAAGAGGGAGAATAGCTCAAATGAGGGTGTAGGAAAAATATAGCAGAAATTTTACTCAAAAGTCAAAACTTTATATGCAACTGTTGTTATTAATTTATGTTTATTTCCATTTTCCGAATTTAGAATGTTAAATTACCATTATAGTCGTTCTATACTTTGAAATTCGTTTAATATTGGTTTCTATTTTCAATTGTCCATAAATAATTATTATATAAATATTTTGGAAAATTTTTAAAAATAGAAAAATAAGAGAAACTATTTACACAAGATAAATAAAATTTTTAATGGCCCGCTGGATAGGATGTGCCAAATCCAACCTTACTTAATTTGCGTACATAGACCAGTCCAATCACTGTCGTGGTCACATTCAACTTCCAAAAGATCTATAATAGCATTTCCAATCAGAGTAGCTATTTTGTCGTGTCATACACTCAAATGGAAAATTATGAACCTGGATTCAAATGGCTTAATACCTGAATGGGAGCGTTTTGATGCTACTGCTATTCGTAATTGCTTACATAACAATCAATTTATTGTTAAACAGCCACATTCCAGTATTAAACACTCTCAACTTATCTTTCATAGTTTTGAATTGTATAACAAAGAAGTTATCCCCAACACCATCAATTCTAGTATGAACATTGACTTTCCACACCAATTTGAGAATAGATCTGAATGCTTCAACATTAGCTCTTTTAGAAGATAGTAATTTTGCAGCAACGTAGAGATTCAATTCCGCCGTAAATAACCAAGAAACTACTATCTTCTACTCTTAGCGTTTCTTCTTCTTTATCCGCAGTTGTAATTTTGTCCCACATAATATTAATTTCATCCATCTTGTACTTCGAATCAGCACCACAACACCCGTGCACAACCAATTGATAGAGAGGAATCAACCTTAAATTGCGTGAAAACCTAGCCACCGACACCCATTCTCATAGAAAAGAGAAAACCAGTATCAAGGAAAATAAGTTGTGTCATAAATAGTTCAGTTAGATAATTTAATATCACTGATAAACCACAATTAATGACAGTAAATTTAATCATTGAATGATTTACGATGTGGTGGACATTTTCAACTTTTTCATACCCTTTAATCACTACGTTGGTCTTAATTTGTATCATATTTACAAATATTTTTAACTTATTAAAATATTTTTAGATAATTAATTAATAATATAAACAATAAATTAAGCCAATTAAAGTTAATTTACACCTTACAAATTAATTAATGAGTAATTTCTCGTTCTTTTCTCATATTCCCTTCCCAAGAAAAAAAGTTGGCCAAAATGCTTGTGGTCGATGGGCTTTGAATTTCATGTTTATTTGGTCTTTAAAGTTTCAAAACAAACAATTAGGGAGTGTTTGTGAGGTTGGAATGAATTACTAAGAATTAGAGTAGTGTTTGAATGAGTGAGGTATCGAGAGCGGAACATAAATGGGGTTGTAAAATGTGAAAATGGTGGGAAAGAGAGTTTGGTTAAAAACTATTGGAACAGAATGAGTTTAAGGGTCGTTTTGGTTGGAGGGTTTTGTAGATGGAAATTGACACAAACATCCAAAACCTATCTTTGTTACAAACTTTTAACACACTGTTTGAAAATATCTTATTCCCAGAGATCCTCATTTCTCACAAATAAGAGTTTCTTTTCCCATCCAAAATTGTGGGTTTTCTCTTTTTCCTCCTATTCTTCTGTTTTTCATTTTATATTAAAATTTCATTTTGAATACAGTTAATTAATTTATATTAATTTAACAAAATTAATATAATTATTTGTTTTAATAAATCAATGATAATCTTTTTTACAAATAAAAATTTATTAAATCAATAATAATCTTAAATATATTTAATTAGTAAACTAAGATTAGTTAAATTTAGTTAGTACAAAAATTCATTTTTTAATAATAATAATGGATTAATTATTTTCCACGTGCACAATAAAACACAGTCATGTTTGATTCCCAGACATCTTATTTTAAGGCATCCTTTATTCCCAGGGACATCTATAAAACCTTAAACCAAACGAGCCCTTAATCCCTTACACATGTTTGCTAAATGCTTCTAATGGTCTCTGATTTAACTTTTAGGTAACAAAATGCTTACAAGATTGTTATATGCTGACTTGGACATTAATTCATTTTGAAGACATGTTAATTATATTTGATTAGTTGGAATATCAATTAAAAGTTAATTTAAAAATAATGAAAAGTTAAGTTAAAATATTTTAAAAACTTAAAATAATACCCTTCTCCATGTGCCCTAATTGGTATATGAACTTTTTGAGAAGGTGAATGATTAGAGTGTCATCGACCAGCCAACTGTCACTATCTGCATTGTTTGAAATCTGGCACGAATTTTAAAAAAAATTAGAATTTAGTACTTAGGATTTGTAATCAGAATTTAGTTTCTAACGAGTTTTATTAAATGATTATGTGGTTTTATCAAACCACATAGATTTAAACTCTAACTTTTAGATACATAGAGATTAAATTCTAACTTCTTCAATGAAGCAATTGAATTCCTCCGCGGGAGCGCGTGAATGCATGTACCAATGAAATTCATTTTGAAAAATTATAAAAAACAGAGAAACTCAAACAAGATAAACATTCTACACAACGTGCTTTATAGGGAAGAGAAAGCTTACTTTTGAAGACCGTCTTGTGTGCAATTTCTCCTAAGCAGATTTTCATGTACAATAACCTTTTTTACTCAAACTCGAACTCACTAATGGAACACTATCACTAGTGTCTTTCTTGCTATTCTCAAGCAAGAACGGGGATGATGGGATCCAACCTTTGGAGAAGGGAAGGGATTTTATAGAGAATGTTTCTGTAAAAACTTTTGTTAGAGTTAGAGAGAGTTCTTTGTGTTGTTGCAGCCCCCTTTAGATTATTCCATCAATCTCTTAAAACGCACCTATAAGGAGATGAGGTGGGGAGTTACAAACATGGAAAAATAACTCCCCCGTGATGGAAGTTAATGTTTAATTAATATATATTATATTAAATAATATTTAATATAATTAATTAATTTAAATATCATATATTTAATTATGCATTTTAATCATATTAAAATGCATATCTCTCTCATAACCTATAGTTTTAATATGAATCTCATCCACATTAATTTTAACCTATATTATTATATGAATCTCATTCACATAATTAATATTTGAATCTTATTTAAATATATCTCTCTCAAATATTATAAAGAATAATTTTGAATCTTATTCAAAATTAACTTTATATTATAATGT
The DNA here is from genome assembly GCA_002890555.2 of Lagenaria siceraria. Taxonomy (NCBI): domain Eukaryota; kingdom Viridiplantae; phylum Streptophyta; class Magnoliopsida; order Cucurbitales; family Cucurbitaceae; genus Lagenaria; species Lagenaria siceraria. The sequence continues at coordinate 18,734,457 of CM016488.1, forward strand.
ATCCATATACATTCTTTTAATTGCATCTCATATAATTAATATTCCCTTATTTAATTTGAACAATTCAAATAAATCCAAAACTAAAAGGTTCTTGTTTTATCCTTAGTGAGCTTGCAAGGGGACCTAATGGACCTACAGATTAGAAGCTCCAATGATACGAGATTAATTAATTAAACACTTTAATTAAATTAATCAACATTCATGAACTGCAGGTCATTCCACTAAAGACTCGCAGTTGCAATCTTCGCATTGTAGATATATTTCTATATCCACAAATATGACCAATCAATAGTAAGTCAATTCTTTAAAAATTATTGAAATTATAGCTGGGTCAAATTACCGTTTTATCCATGTACTTACATCTAACTCCTTAAGTAACATGCATCCCTCTTATGAATAAACAGTTTATAGTCCAACTATAAACTAATCCCTCTCGGGCCCGTGAGAGGGTGATGCCTCATTGTTCAAGACCCAAAATTAGTTCTTAAGGGAACCGTTCATCCACTTACCCTAAAGACGGGAAAGAGTAAATTTCATCTTGTGTAGTTATGTTTCCAACTATCTACTCAGACCAATCCCCAAAATGGTAGGCATATTGAGTGGGTGAAACATGTCACTCTCACCCTTACAAATCAAATGAATGTCCTTGTAGACAGGATTTCATAACTCATTCAAGATTGGGGTCGAGTTACCTACGGTCATCCTATGAAAAGTTAATCCTTTCAATTAAAGGTGTTATAAAAAAAGATTAAATAATTCGCAGTCCGGTTTTATACAAACTCTTTGTATAGGATACCCACACTCACATGTCTCAACATGAACAACTAGGATCACATCGTTTGTAATACTTTACAACTTTTGTAACAATTACAAAGTGGGTCGTATCCATAGTGTGTCATCAGGATAAGACACCCGACCTTATCCATATACTACAGACCATTTAAGTTATTACTTAAACATGATCCACCTGTATGTCAACTACATACACATTTAAGTCACATAAAATAACTTCAGATCTTAATTTATTGGATTGAGTTAATGTAATCTAAATGTCGAATAAAAAAACTCTTTATTTTATTAAATAAATAATTTGTACATGCAAATTACAAATTAATTAAGAGAACGAAGAAATTTAGGACATCAATCCCAACATTCAAAACATAAAACTAAAATTGTAATTTAACCTAATAATTATCTAGTATTTACATTCTCAACTAAATATCTATGAAATAGCAAATTATAGTTAACGAGATACTTTCAGATAATAATTATCTAGTCTTAAATTCTCAACTCAATATCTATGAAATAGCAATTATATATATTAATTTATAACTTCATTTAAAATCAACTAAAAATAATCTAAATAAAATTATTCTCCTCCAAAAATCAATAGTAAGAAAAGTTCCAATATTTCAGTATAGAATATAGGTTAATTCTTGCCTTTAAAGAAATATTATATATGTGTGAAAATATCATATTTGGAGTTTGCCTTCTCAAATTTATTTTGGACAAGGACCGCTCGAAAAGATATAAAATTTTCCAAAGTGGAGTATATAATGTAAAAATAAAAATTGCAAAAGGTTATCTTTAACTAAGACTTTTGCAGAGATAATCTTTAGCAATTTATTCATAGACTTTTTTATGCTAAATGCAACTAAATTATTTTCAATAATATTAGCCAAAGTTTATTTTTTATTTTTTATTATAGAAAATAAAAGACATGTGGAGCACTTCAACTTTGAGACATAAAGTAAAAAGTAAAAGCAACTCAATATGCAGAAGGTATTCCTTGATATGGATTGTTGAATGTTGCAACATTACCGGGTCTTGAAAACACAATCTGCAATAACACAATAGAATTCTTTAGAATTTTAATATATAATCTAGCTAATAGATTTTAATAATTTCACAAATATGGCCAATAAAAAAATTAAAGAGCTTCATTTTAATATCTTGTTATGTATTTGGTTAATTAAGTCCTCGTTTGTTAACCATTTTGTTTTTTGTTTTTGTTATTAAAAATTAAGTCTATTTCTTCTTTGTTTCTTATATTGATTTGCATCTCTCTTAAGAACAATAGTTGAATTATTTGCTAAATTCCAAAAACAAAAATATGTTTTTAAAAACTATTTTTTTTTATTTTCAAATCTTGACTTGATTTTCTAAACCATTGGTAAAAAGCAGATAACAAATTAGTAAATTTGAAAGTTGAAGCACCAATTCAGCTGGTGTGCCCGAGAGGTTAAGGGGGAAGACTTAAGATCTTCTGCACATAAGTGCGCGTGGGTTCGAACCCCACAGCCAGCACCTTTTTTTAAAACAAAAATAAAGGTGGAAGTAATAGTGTCCATAGTATTAAATTTTCATCGACGTCGATATTGTAAACATTGGTAGTGTCTGGGCTTTATTTTTTGAGTTAGTCAATTATCAAGGCCTCGAGCATAGCTAAACTATCATATCACATGCTTTCGAAAGAAATCGAAGAATTTCTCGAGAATCCTACAAGATCTATTCATTCTTTTTTCTATGGTCAGAACTTTATATGGGTTCAAATCCTATTGAGAGGTCTACTAGAGATCAGAAATTGTTGAAGAAAGAACAAGATTTTTCTTTTGTCCCTTCTAGGCTTAGTTAATATATTCAAGATAATTACGTATTTACACAATATTGTCTCAATTCATCCTATTTCATCAGATTCGGGATGTGATATAGTTCCGAAGGATGAACTGGATATGGACAGTTCCAATAGGATCTCATTCTTGAACAAAAATTTATTTATTTATTTATTTAATCTATTCCATAATCGGAACAGGAGGGAATGTTAGTGATGGTCAAGAGGTCTACTATTGTAACTAAAAAAAAAAAAAAAAGTTAGTCAATCTCATTATTTTAAAAAACCTTCGCCTTACACACAAAAAAAGATGTGTGCCATATGTGAAGCCTAGGGTCTTAGAACTTTTTTCATTATTTTAAAAAATAATAATAATATTTAGGGTTTTCTTTCTCTATTAATTAAAAAATAAAAGTTATTAAATCTTCTTGTGTTTGAAGTTTCTTTTTAACTTCATCTATGTTTTCTCTTTTTATATAGTAATACATTTTTATATGAATGTGTGTGACTATATATATACGCACGCCTATAAAATATTAAAACCATTTTGGCTGGTGCAAGGACGGTTGTGATTTATTCCGTCTTGAGCTAAGGGTGAATTTTTACTTTAAAATTTCAATTCTATATAATTAAACTATAACCTTGAATTGATAGTAGAATTAATAACTCTCAATCAAAACCAAATTGAAAATTTCTCACAAACTAAATCAATAAATTATATACATTAACTTCGACAAAATAATCAACAAGTGAGTAAAGTTTTTTTTCCTTATTTTAAATATTAATTTAATATCCAATTTTGTATTATGTTTATAAAATAACTGTTTGAAGAAAAGAAGATAAAGAGCATATACAAATGTATAATACCTGATAATCTCCAGCAGTGCGAGATTTAAAACCAGCAGCACAATAATCAAAATAGTATTCCCAAGTGCGTATGAAACTTTCATCAAAACCAAGTTCAAGTATCTTGCTAAAAAAAATTAAAAAAAAATTAATACATTTCAATTTAAACCAATTCATACTGAATAACATAGCTTCATATAACTATACCTCTTATTCATTAGAAAATTCTTTTTCCAACACATCAATGTCTGATAGTAATGAATACCAATATTTTCCAAGTGCTCCACACTGCAAATTAAAGTAATTAATTCTTTTTATAGGGGAATTACCCTTAATCTTCTAACAAATTAATTAATCATATTAATCAACACTTAATTATTTACCAAAATCTCGATGCTTTAGCCATGGCAGTTATAACCCTACTTAACGATGGAAGGCATCCTCCTTGAAATATATATTCCCTCATAAAATCTGAACTTAGTCGATGCTCATCGTAACGATCATCCGGCATTGATATAAACTAATAAGAATCAAAACTTTTAATAAATAAACCATATATTAGAGCATTATTATTAAATCATTGATCTTTGGAATCGTAATTATAAATGTTTATCTACTTTATTATGATCTGATTAAAACCAAAATTATTGTTTTTTTTTTTCAGTTTTTCTGACCTGTACAACGAGAAGGCCATTCTCTACTAATGCTGATTCACATGAACGAAAAAAATCTTCCATAAATTCATGTCCAACAGATTCTACCATCCCACTGAATGTGATAACACAAGAACAAAAATAATTAACATTGAAACTAGCCAGTTTAATTTCATAGAACTTTGCTTAATGTGACTTCCTTTAATTCAACTCACCATGATATAATTCTATCATATTTGTTAGTATTTGGTAATTGTCGATAGTCACAAAGATAAAACTTGATATGATCCTGAAACCAATAATAACATTTGACCGAAATGAATGGTTAAATTAGAGTCATATATTGTCCATAAACTAAATTATTTCTTTTATTACGTATATTAATCATTTCATTTAAAGAAATCGTATACAAGAGAGTAGAAGTTATGTATTAGTGATAGTTTTAAAACAAAACTTGAATGAAGAGTCTAAATTGATTCACTCATAAAGTTTCTTTTCTTTTCTTTTTTTCTTTTTTTTTCCCACAGTATGTGAGGTGGAAAAATCAAACCTCTAATCTCGAAGTTGAAAGTACAAAAATCTTTACTCTAGTTGAGGTATGCTCGTTTTGGCACCCATGAAAGTTTGAGATAATTTAAATTGATACAATTAATTATTTTAGTTTGAGGTTTTAATTGATATAACCTCTAAAGTTTAAGGGTATAAATTGGTTTTTCTCCTAAATAATTAACAATAAAGTTTGGAGGGATCTTTATAGCAAAAAAAAAAAAAAAAAAAAAAAAAAAAAAAAAAAACTTAGTTCTTACAATAATATATTATATAGATGTTAAATTCACCGATCAACTAAAAATTTAAGCTAATAAATTATGGTAAATTTAATTATATCAATACGTTAACCACATACCAGGGTAAAATAGATTTAAGTTCATACATTCTCTAAATTTTTTCAATTAATAAAAAGGGTATTGAAGAAAGCTTGTCTTTATATTCTTTTTTATATGTATTCCTTTTTTTCATTTATCTTTAGTTTTCTTCTTTTAACGAAGATTTAGGGCTTTCTTTTACATGAAAATTCCCCCCCCCCCTTTTTTTTTAATGATAAGACTCTTTTTTAAGCTTTTCTATTGAGTTTATGTGTGATCTTTTTGGAGGGTGTGTACATGTATATATTATTCACAACACAAATAATTTAGGAAAATTTTCACAAATAGAAAAAATGTCAAACTATTTATAGAAAAAAACAAAAAAAAAAACATTGATAAACATTGATAGACTTCTATCATTTCTATCACTGATAGACCCTTAATAGACTTCTATGAGCATCTATCACAAGTATCTAAAAAATTTGCTATTTTGTGTAAATAGTTTTCCTTATTTTTCTATAAAATTCTCCAATAATTTAGAAAATATATTTGAAAATTAACATAGCAGCCTAATTAACATAGGTTTGATTATTGCAAGAGTGAGTTTAACTCGGTGGTAATGACATGTATCTTGATTGTCTCTCCCTTGAGGTCAAAAGTTTGATATATTACCATTCCAGTTATATAAAATATATATAGAAAGAGGGCTTGATTATATAATTTATACCTGAAGACCAAGATCTTTGACTTTCTTCTCAGCATACTTTAATTGTTCTTCAGACAAAGTAATCGCAGTACATCGACATCCAGTTTGTTTGACAACTTCAATAGCAAGGCTTCCCCAGCCACACCCCATTTCTAGGACATGATGGTTCTTATTAATTCTTGCCTATAAATTAATTTTTTTTTTTTAAAAAAAAAACATACAAATTGTAAGAACTTTGTGAGAAAATGAAAGAAATATGGTAATTGGAAAATGAATATAATTTGTAGCTAAATAATCACCTTTTCTATAAGATGAGATATTTTTCTAAGTTGTGCAACCCTCAATTCTTCATCTTCCCTCTATTAAACAAAGAAATAGTAAATAAAACAACAAAGTAGAAAATTGCTCCTTTTAATACCCATTTATCAAAACTTTAAATATAATATAGTATTTATTCATGTACAAACCTTAAAGATAGCGCATGAGTATGTCATTGTGTCATCCAAGAATAGAGAAAATAGTTCATTGCTCTAAAACACAATGACCAATCAAAATAGTTTGTCAGCCAAAGGGAGAAAAATAATGTGAAATAACAACGATGTGTATAGGTAAGGTTCTTCTTGAATAATTTCCCTAAGCTAGCTAGTGAATTCATAATAGCACTAATAAATAGAAAGTACCAAAAGAAAAAAGAGAGAAGGAAAGTAATAAAATGAGATATTCTTGTTTGTATATGTTTTTAAGGTTTAAATACTATTTTGGTCATTGTACTTTCATAGATAATTCATTTTGGTCTCTCTACTTTAAGTTCATTTTGATCTATGTACTTCTAAGAAAGATTCAATTTGGTCTTTGGTGTTAGTGTGCTACTAAAAAACAAACAGAATTGTGAGATGACATTTTTTATGAGATGATTATATGGCATGTGGTAATTTTAAGTTTCAAGTAAATCAGGTCGGACCATCCAATTAAATCCCAAGCATTTAGGTTTAGGCTTTTTATTCATGCCCCTCTTGGTATTAAATCCCAATTGCGTTTGGGTTTAGGTTTCATTTTCCAATCCTGATCTTCTGCGTGGTGGGTTTCGTCTTCTACACCCATCTCTAATATTTATTATTTATTTTCCAATCCCAATCTTATTTTAAGTCGTAGAAGACGAAGAAGAATCATCCTGAGGTGCATTTCCTACCATACTCTACAACCTCGGTTTGCCTACATCGACTCTCTTATGTCGCTTGTTTACATTCGTACTACAATCGGAGTCTTCATCTTCAAACTCTCGCAATTGGTGCTTGATTTTGTTGGGTGTGGAAGAAGAGGGAGTGGATTTAGGGTTTTTTTTTAGATGTGAATCGAGGGTTTGTTGGACGATTGAAGTGAAGGGTGACTTCTTGAGGCCTCGGTAGTCCTTGTAAGTGGACTGGAGATGATCGACGATGTCTCGATGGTGGGACACTTATGTCGACAAGACTTAATCCACTGAAGAAGGAAACAATGGTTCACAACAGACAACGACCTGCCACCTGCCATCGCCGCCACCTCGCTTGGATGTGGAAGAAAGGTTTTTACCCAACTCCGATAATCGGGTGTAGAAGACGAAACACACCATGCAGAAGATTGAGATTGGAAAATAAAAAACCAAAAAAAATGCAACTAAGCTGCTAAAGGTGTTCAAATAACCTGACAACTCGAACAACCTGGACTACCCAACCCAAAATGTAAGGGTTGGGTTGGGTTGGGTTAAACTTTTTCTATTTTCCTCGAGTTGGATTGGCTAAAAAAGAATTTAGGTTGACCTAACTCAACTTGAATTACATATATATTAATAAAAAAAATATACATATATATATTTCTCTTTGTTTAAAGTTTGATTACCTTGGATTGATGAATTTGTGAATTTTTAATATTTTTTTTTTGGAATTGTTGTGATGTTTGTCATTGTTTAAAGTTGTAATATCATAGATATTTGAAATTTAACATTTGAATTTTATAAGATTTTAGTCATTAGTCATATATGTTGTAGATAAATTTACGTTTTAAACTAAAAAGAAAAAAAAAGTTATAACTTAACAACTCAACTCGAACTTTTAGGGTTGGGTTGGGTTGAGTTGGAGACTTTATTTGGGTTTTTTGGTTTGTCAACTCAACCAACCCGAATTTTTGGGTTGTTCCAAAAAACACACCCAACCCAACTCATGTACACCCCTATAAGCTGCGATTGAAAACCAAGAAGAGAGGTACAAATAAGAAAACCTAAACCCAAAAGCACTTGGGATTTAATTGGATCTAACCCGATTTATTCGAAACTTAAAATGACCACGTGGCGCCTAATCACCTCAAAAAAATGCCACCTCATAACACTTTAATTTTTAATAGTACACTAACACTAAGGACCAAATTGAATATGTCTTAAAGATACAGGGACCAAAATAAACCATCAATGAAAGTATAGGGACCAAAGTAGTATTTAAACCATTTTTTTAAATTTAGTCTTTTATTGTTCAAACTTTTCAATTTAAGTTGCTTAGTGAGGGTGCATGCTAAAATTTGTTGATGATATATATAAAATGATATATATATGCTTAGAGCATATTTGGGAGTGATTCTGAAATGGTTAAAATAATTTTTTACATTTTCAAGATTGTGAAACATGCCTTTAATTATTTAAAATTAATTTTGATGATATGAAAACTACATTTAAAAGTGTAAAATTAAATATTAATTAAATTAATTTTGAATGGTTAAAAACATGTTTTAAAGTGATTTTAAACATGATAGAAGTGATACTAACAATTTCAAAAATCACTCCCAAACATGTAGTTCCTTTAGTGAGTTGGCAAAAACTTGAGATGAGAAAAAAGTTAAACCTTTAGATGAGAAAAAATATCACGTAAGAGAAAGATATCGAAATTTTTACTAATTTCTTAAAAATAGGAAAATTAAGGGTTTGTTTGATAAAAATGTGTAAAAAACAATTGAAAACAAGAGATTCAATGAAAACAAAGTTGTATTTAATGTTTTTAGATATGTGTTTGGTAGCAAATTCAGAAATTTGATTCTAATTTAAACAATTGTTTAATTTAAAATATGTTGGCCTAGTGGTAGTGGAAACAACTACGGAGTTGTCGGGTGAGATTTGTCGAGGTGTGCGTAAGTTTGCCCGGACACTCACGAATATAAAAAAATGTGTTTAATACTATATTTATAAATCATAAAACTAGCTAGTTGTAGTTACCCACTAAATATTAATTGAATATGGAACGTTTTAGGTTAAAAAAAAAAAAGGTTGTTTTCAAATATAGAAAAATGAGCCAAACTATTTATAAATACAGACAAATTTCATTGTTTATCAGTGACAAACCGCAATAAAATTCTAGAACAGTTTATCACTGATAAATAGTGAAATTTTTTTCTATTTGTAAATAGTTTGATATTTTTTTTTTGTTTATAGTATTTTCCCTTAAAAAATTTATATAGTTATTGTTTTGTAATAATATATGTAATTTATATTACATTATATATTACATATTTTAAAGAGAAATTTACACAAATAGAAAAAATGTTAAACTATTTACAGAAAATACCAAAAAAATACGGATAGACATTGATAGACTTCTATCAGCATCTATGAGTGATAGACTTTTATCATTTCTATCACTGATAGACCTTGATAGACTTCTATCAGCATCTAACAACTATCTAAAAATTTTGCTATTTTGTGTAAATAGTTTTTCTTATTTTTCTATTTTTAAAAATTCCCCTATTTTAAATTTTAAAAATGAATTGAATTTATAACATGACACAATGTATTTCTAAATGTTTTTATCATCATTTAATATAATTCTACATTTTAAAATTCAAAATTCAAAATCGGAATATAATTAAAACATAAAAAGATTGTTTTCATAACTTACATAGTTTGGATCACAGATCAAATGTAGTTTTTAAAAATTGAATCCAAGTTAATCGTCAAACAAATATTTGTTGAACTCAAAAAATATAGAAATATAAAATAGAATCCAGATTGTCAACTAAAATGGTCCTTAGTTTGTTATCAATATTACGTAACTAAATAAAATATTCACCCATAGTGAGATGCTAAATAAATAAATATTAATACATAAAAGATTAAATCGAAACTTTTTCAAACAATACCATATCATAATGACGAGAGATGTTCCTTTGAGCCTGAGCAAGAGTGTTTTGTCTTAAAGTATGTTGAAAGAAATACTTTGCATATGAAATACTAGCTGTGAATAATGGAGGTGTCCACCATCCCCTGAAAAATTTATTCAATATGTTTACTGGGTTTAATAAAAATAAGGAAAATTATTATAAAAAGAAAAAATATTAAACTATTTATAAATATAGAAAATTTTCATTGTCTACCAGTGATAGACCGTGATAGAATTCTATCGCTTTTTATCGCTCATGCAAATGAATTCTATCGCTTGAGCGAAAGAATTCTATCGCAGTCTATCACTGATAGTCTGTAAAAATTTTCTATATTTGTAAATAGTTTGACTCATTTTTTCTATATTTGAAAAGAGCCCTAAAAATAAGGGTAAATTAAAAATAAATAAAAAAAGACCTACTTATTTTTTCAAATATTACAATATTACTCTTCACGTACATTTTATAACCCTAATCATTCAAAACCTTCATTGAAGTAGAATTTTATTAGAATTTGATTGGAAATTAGAATTTAAAACAACCACCACATTATTTCAGGTCTCAATTTTAATTCAACATTTTAGTGAATCTCTATTTTAATTATAGTTTTGAAATATGAAAGAATAAAAGTATTTTTGGAATTAAATGGCAAAGTTGTTTTTTTAATAATTTAGCCTAAAAAGAATAATGGAGATGGTTGGTTGGTTATATATACCTTTTCTTGTTCAGTTTTGCAATTGAAGAGTTTGCATCTCTATTGGCTATGAGAATCTGCAAAATACGAAATTAATATGTAGTCTATATAGATTAGATGGAGTAATATTTAATTAGAGACTCAAAAAGAAAAAATCACCTGAACAAGATTTAGAAGACCTTCATCTTTATCAATAAAAGAAAAATCTCCATTAATATATGCATCTGCAAGGCCTATATCAGCTCTTATCATAATCTATATACCAAAAGAAATATCGCATCAAAAGCAGAGATTATATTTCATAAAGAATGAAAATTATTTTTGAATGTCTCATTTGATAACTATTTGATTTTTCGTTTTTAAAAATTGTGTTTGTTTTCTTACACATTTTTAATCATGATTTTCATTTTTCCTAAAATAAACATTTGAATTCTTAACCAAAAATTTCAAAAACATGTTCTTAAAAACTACTTTTTATTATTATTATTATTTTCAAAACTTTGACTTAAATTTAGAAAAAAATTCTATTAAAAATATGAAATTAAACAACTAAAGAAACCTAAATGAAAAAGTAGTGTTTATAGGCATAATTTTCAAAAACTAAACACTCAAAATCAAATAGCTATGAAATGAGACTTTAATCACTTTTTACCTGCTTTATCTAAACAATTCCAAATTACATTGAACTTAACTTGAAAGTTACATACCTTCCAATAAAATTGTGGGTTATGAACTTTTAAAGTAACCTTCGGGGAAAAATTATTTGTTCCCTCAAAGGTAAATTTTGTACCACCTTCCTCCACTATACTATATTAATAAAAGAAAAAATATTAGTTTTTTTCAATAATAATTTCAACTTCTAACTTTTTTTATCGATAATATATAGATTGTCACAAAAAAATAAATCTTTTATTTGAGGAATAACATTACAATCTTAAATTGATTTGATGGTTGTTTTCAAATATAGCAAAATAAACTAAAATATTTACAAATATAGCAAAATATTTTATTATATTTACAAATATTTTCAGCAGTTTTGTTATTTAAAATAATTGCCCTTCATTTGCTCGTAGTGTTTAATTAGTGATTTTTTATAAAAATACTTTTTTCGATATATATAGGGAGATTTTTAAAAATAGAAAAATAAGGAAAACTATTTACATAAAATAGCAAAATTTTTTGATAGTTGTGATTTTCTATTACTGATAGAAGTCTATCAGTAATAGAAATGATAGAAGTCTATCAGTGTTTTTTTTGTTATTTTCTGTAAATAGTTTAAAATTTTTTCTATCTGTGAAAAATTCCCATATATATATATATATAAATTGTAGTCCAATTGTTAACTTACGTTAATGATCCAATAGATATATAAGTTGCAAAAAATCTAGTAACGACATGGCGTGCTCCAATCTCTGCAAGAGAAGATAGCATATGTTTTGGGTTTCTTAAAAGAGTGAAACTTTTTCCTACCACTTTATGTTCTGCCATGCTACCAGCCCTGCAAATATTTATGATACAAAACTTAATTCACATTTCAAGTGAATTATTTAATTCTATATATATATATATATATATATATATATATATATATATATATATATATATATATAACGAATCTTAAGATTTGTTTGTTTTAGTTTTTTTTTTTTTTTTTTTGGCTCCTTTGTTAATGTTTCATTATAAAAAAATAAAAAAAAACAAAAAATTAAAGAGTACCACAACGTTTATAAGATAAATGAGCTAATCTTGATCCCATTTGTCAATTAGTTTTGAGATATAACTCCATGTTATTTGATAAACTAACGTCGATAATTGTTTTTTTTTCTTTCCTGCTCGAAAAAACAAACATGTATTTGACTATGTTTTGTTTTTGTTTTCTAAATTATTAAGAAACATAGTGTAATCTGTTAAATGGGAGAAAATATCCAGAAACAAGGTAATAAAGTTTAGAGATAAGTTTAGGAGAAAGGTTAGAGACCGAGATACATATGAAAAGAGAGAATATTAGTTTTACATAGAAAATATATATGGAAAAATAATAAAAAGAATTATTTCAACATTATTTTTGTTTGTGTCAACATAAATATAACTCAACTAATATAAAACTTGTACGATTTACTTTGAAATGAGAGGTCCGATTCCTTCATCCAAATATATATATAAAAAAAACCAGTACTTTTTTTTCTTCTTATTAGATCATATCTCTCTGACTTTTGTCTCTCTATCATCTCTAAGTTTATTTTTCTGTATAAAATTTTTTCATTTGTTAGAGAAATATGTCTGACACATGAGAGAAAAAAGTTGATGAAAATTTTAAAGAGAAATTAGGATACATTTTTTTTTTTTTTAAAGATAATCTTCGTTCCAAGCTTGCAAGCTTATTTTAGAAGTTGATCATAATAATTGAATATTTCAACTCCTTGACAATTCATCGAACTATATGATATTTTGGAAATTTGAACTTCCTTTATCTTTTTCTTTTCTTTTTTTTTTTTTAAGAATATAAAGAAATGGTTTTAATATACACTCACTTATCTAGTTTATATTTTTATAAAATTTTAAATCAAGGGGTAATTAAATATAGTTAGTATATTGAATTGGAGTGAAAGAGATGCACAATCATACCGAAAGAGTGCAGATTGGATATTTCTTGAAGATGCTAAGTTGTGCAAGCTGAAGAGAGGAGAAGATTTGAATGTGATGGAAGTGCAATGAGTAAAAAGGCTCTATTTATAAGGTAATTCTTTTTAATTTCTATTTTGAATATGGTACAACCTAGCTTTTATATAGACTCACAATAGAATAGACTTTTTATTTTATTTATTAATTAAGTTTATGAATCTATTAGATATAAGTTTGAAAGTTCAATCTATTAGACAAAATTAACTTTGAAAATTTGGAGATCTATTAGGGGCTATTTGGTTTAAAGATTTTATAGACGATACTCGAGAAAAAATGATACCGGGTAATAATTTGTACGAGAATAAGATTTATGGAAATAAAAGATTGTTGTGTTTGGTTGTGCATGAAAATGTTATCAAATTTTGAAGGAAACAAAAATTATATTTTTATTTATTTTATAAAACTGATCCGAGCAACCTCATATAATTTTAATAGACAAAAGAATAATTTTAATTGGACAAATTACAAGTACTACTAAAAAAATAATACTTAAACAAATTACAAGTACTACAAAAAATCATTTTTTTTATTGAAACTACCAAAATTAACTAATTAATATTCTTAATAAATATCTTTAATTACATTAATTTAGGAGAAATTATTATAAATGGAAAAATATCAAACTATTTATAGATATAGAAAAATTTCACTATCTATAAGAGATAGATCGGTCTATCACGATCTATCGCTTAGTGATAGAAGTCTGTCGCTGATAGACAGTAAATTTTTTCTATTTTTGTAAATATTTTTTTCTCTTTTTTCTATATTTGAAAACAATCCTTAATTTAGTATATTTTTAACAATAAAAATGAATTAAATAAGTACACGATTATTTATTTATTACAATCAATTATTTAATTTTAGTTAAGTAGAGTTCAATATTATTTATTATAAATTTAATTTATATAAATTAATGTTAATTGATAACATAAAGAAATAATTTTTAATAATAAATGTAAAAAAAATTAATGTAAGAAACAGAAAACAAAATATGATACGTTAATAATGAAAGTTAAAAAGAAATAGGGAAATTACTATGAACAAAAAAAATATCAAACTATTTACAAATATAGAAAAATTTCACTGTCTATCAGCGATAAACCGTGATAGACTTTTAAGTGATTGATACTCATTGTATTTGGGCTTTGGATTTGAAGTTGGAGGGTGTCAAGCCCGCTGCCCAGCAGGTGTGAAGTTCTTTTTGTTGGGTTTCAATAAGTTTTTGAGATTTTGGTCTCTGTTAGGTTATTTAATTTTTGTTGGAAAGTTGGGTCAATTCTCTATTGTTGATTTGTGTTAGGTTTGAGTTGTTGAGAAAAGTTTGGGCTTGATCTTGGTTCAAGCCTCAATTTGGGTAAGCTTTTAGAGATCGTCAGTGTAAGCATTGTGTTTGGTTTAAGTTTGAATATTTAAGTTAATTTTAATTTATGTTTAGGGTGGCTCAAGGTTACTCGAAGCAAGAAAAAAAGATAAATTGGTTGTGAATTGGATTTAATTCTAAGGTAAGTGATGCTATTATCAGCTTGCCTTTGTGCCAAACGCCCCGGTTCATGTTACCAAATTAATTAATGGAATTTTTGGATGATCTTTATGATTCATAGAAGTTGAGCAAGTGCACTTATGATATTTTATAGTTTATGATTGTTGTTGTGAGACACTGTCATTAGATATATATACATATATATATATATATATATATATATGAATTACATGTTAGACAGGTAATGGTGAATGACCTCCCTGTCACATCCTAGGTTATGATATCGTGAATCGACAGGTTCACTTCCATGTTTGACGGTGTGCCTTCAGGCCATTAGACATGTGTGAACCGATGGGTTCACCTCCATGTTACGATGTCGTGGACCATCAGGTTCACTTTCATGTTTTGACGGTGTGTCTTTAGGCCACTAGACATGAGTGACTGGGCTGGCAGGTTATCCACTCAGATAGACATCCAAAATAGTTATAGAATGCATGTCCCCTTCACCCCAGGCACTCACTGTGTGAGTGCAAAGTTTGATCCCTACTCATTCTTTTCTCTAATATGAATTTAAGTAAGGACAATGACAGATCAACGAGTGACAAGAAGAATCCGTGACCAAGCCAATGGGACTAGACAGAAGCTTTCGCATACATTTCTCTCATAATTTTCATGTTTTAAGCTAGCAAACAAACGTCCAAACTCTTTAATTATTTTCATTTATTTATTCATTCATTTAATTTATTCTTACATTTTGTCTGGGGTGACCCGAGTAAAGATTTATTGATTATTTAGTTAAAACTCTTTATTTTATAAAAAGATTTTATTCATTTTGCTTAAATTGCAAGAGATCTATTTTCAAGCTTATGCATACATGTAGTAGTGTCCTGTTAGCATGTGTTACCGAGTCTGTGTTAATTTTCATCTAGAAATCCCTCCAGCCAAATGATCCCTTAAGAATTTAAGTTCGAGAACATTTTTTACACAAACAAAATTTCAGTGAGTAACTATAAGGCCCCGAGCTCAAGATTCAGACCAGGATTCGGAATCCAGATTCGGCAACTGATGGCTTGGGGCGTTACGCAGATGGTATCAGAGCGGAACCTCTCCCAGTAAGATGTGGTTCGAGGACAACCCAAGCAGAAGCTGGTGGGCATGTAACGTCCCAAGTTTGGGAAGGAGACATGAATGAACCGAGATCACATCTGAATGAGAGAGATCATGAGGATATGAAAGTATGGTAAAGAACGACTTAAAAGAATTGAAAGTTACTACCTATACCAACAGGGGCGCACCTTCCTTGTCGGTGGCTCAATCATAAAAACTACATAGTTGAGTGTGCTTAGTTTAGAGCAATCCTATGTTTGGTGACCCGATGACCCTTAAAAGCATTCAAATTATAATTTAAGTTAAATTAAAATAAAAGTGCTATATTAGTAAACATTTTTATAGAAATTAAAAGAGATAAATTTTTCATTTTCTTAGATAAATTACATATAAAAAATCTATTTAAATTCTAAAAAAAAAAACCAAAAATCTTAAGACACTAAGTAATATTGTTAAAAGTTAACCTTCCTTTTTTTAAAACAACATTTAATGTGTATATATTCTTTAAAGAGAAAAAAAATCTATATATAGAGAGAGAGAAAAATATGTGCAGCCCTTAAATCTGTTCGTGCGTAGAAGTCGAAAGAAAAAAAAAGTTGGTTCATGCTTGTAGTGATAGAAATTTAAACATAAAAAATGGAATGTCTTACCCATGTAAAAAGTCTATTGAATGCTATTTATATCTATATACATTCTGCTACCTATCATATTAATTTGTATAATAATGGAGAAATAAATACTTTGGCTCAGTACCACACATATAGTTGAAAGTGATATTATTAACATTAAAGTTCTTTATCCCGGTATAATTCGAAAGGTACAAGAACTCATTTAATATGCATAAAAGTTCAAGCAAAATCTTTCTCCCAATAAAAAAAGAAAAATTTAGGGAATTACCCTACTATAACTAATATTTTACAAATATTCTAAAATTTAGTAATATTCCATAACTAGATTTTAGCAACATTTTAAGACATTTTTAACCTTTTGATATTCTCTCTCATCTTTTATTTTTGTAATAGTTAATAATAAAAAATATTTCATTTTCGAATTCACTATTAATTATATAAAGATTTTATATATTATTAATTGCATTATTTCTCATTAATAAAATTTTGAAATATTTCATTCTTTTCTTTTTAACATCGTTTTCGAATTTTGTTTTTGCTTTCATTATTTATTAATTTCGGTTGATATTCATTGAATGCAAAATATTTCAAATTAATGTTTCCTTCATTTATGAGATTTGTTTATTTTCCTCTATATTCATAGCTGAAAATTGATTATTTATCCATTAAGATCTCAAGTATATATATGCCAAATATACTGAAAAACATAAATATACATTGCATATATCATGATTTATTTTTATGTGTGTTTATAAATATATTAAAAAATGTAAATATACATCGTAAATATGTTCGGTATATAAGACGATGTATTGTACAAATTATCTTGGTCATGAAATTATCAAATATACCCTAGTTTATTTATAGAAAATTTAAATATATAGCGTTGTATATGTTAAATAGATCTTGTTTTCTCCTTCGAAAATTTTTGTCGATTCTTGCTTTCATTTATAAGGGCAATGAAAAGCACAAAAAAAAAAAGTTCTTTTATGGGAAATTTTCACAAATAAAAAAAATGTCAAACTATTTACATAAAATAGCAAAAAAATATGGATAGACATTGATAGACTTCTATCAGCATCTACCAGTGATAGACTTCTATCATTTCTATCACTGATAGATCCTGATAGACTTCTATCCGCGTCTATCAAAACTATTTAAAAATTTTGCTATTTTGTGTAAATAGTTTTCCTTATTTTTCTATTTTTAAAACTTCTCCTTCTTTCATTAGCATTTTGTTTAGATTGGATTTCACTTGTTTTTATTAGATTTGATGTTGTTTCTTAGTGATTTTCGGGATTTAAGCAATAGGACAAGATTTGGAGCTAAAACGAGCTAAAATAGTCCATTAATGTTTGAAGAAGCCTCGCAGTGTGTGTAGTGCTGCAGTGCCCGCACTGCCCTGCACCTCACGAGGGATCTGCTGCACAAAGTGGATAGCGCCGCGGCGCCAGTGTATTTATGGAAAAAATATTTAAATTTTGGAAACTTCTTGGTGATCAAGCAATCTTTTCTCTATAAATTGCAGGGTCTGCAGCTAGCCTCTACATTGAAATTTGGAGTTTTTTAGGCCTAGAGAGAGGTTTTTGAGTAGAGTATGGAGTCCACATGATGCTAGAGTGATCAAAGATCGTTGGAGGGGCAAATCCATCCCGACGATGCATTTGGAAGCTAGATAACTCTTCTTTCCCTTTTGTATTCTTGAATTCTTTTATATATTTTGGTGTTCTTGATATGATTATGTCTATGGAAGTCATGTTAGGCTAATATTCTCATAGTTTTAGGGGGATGGATTCTCTGGTTTAATTGTTGAACACTTTGCTTCTTAAATAATGTTAATATGCATTTATGCTTTCTAGCATGACTGTTCTTAATGTTTTGGAATATTTGATCAATGTTTGAATGATTTCATAATTTAGATCTTGTTTTAGCAAGTAAGGTTTAGACTAGATCATTCATGCTAGACTATTGTTTGAAAACACATAAAGTAGTCTACTACAACAAAACATGCTTTCATGACTCTAAAAATTAGTTATTAGCATATTTATTGACTTGTTTTTTTAGTCTTTGAATCCACTATCAAGGAAAGTGTATAGATGACACATAAAAAATTAGTCATTATTGTTTATTTCGTGACTTTTCAATACAGTCAACAATAAGTATTTATTGACATTGATTATCTATCATGGTAACATTTTTTATGACAATTCAAAATTGTCAATAAATGACCAAAAAATTAACTTTTTTTTTTTTTTTTGTCAATTTGTCACAAAAACATTAATAATGACACATTTGCAGTGTCAATAATGTCTTAATGGTGATACTTTTTAAACGTCTTTGAAGTATTATTCAATATAATTATTTTCCTAAATAACTAATTAAAATTAATTTTAGAAATTCTTGTACTAAAAACATTATATTCTCTTATAATATAATTTTCTTTTATTGGTTAAATATTTTTTATAGATTAATAAACATGTTTTAGTCCTTAATGTTTGTGTTTTTTCAATTTTGTTTGCATGTTTTCAATATATTGTTCATTTTTAACATTGTTTTTATTAAGTTATTATAAACTTTTGGAGTTTGATCAAGTAAGGCACTAAGGTTTGAGACCTCTTTTGAAAGATGTTTTACTTTGCATATACTTCTGACTAAGCATGTTAACTTGCTTTCAGTATCTGTTCCATATTTTGTTTGCTTGAGGACAAGCAAAGACTTAAGTTTGGGGGTGTGATTCATACCATGAAATGCATGAATTTGAACTTTTATTTGCGCACTTTTACTATGCAAATTGAATTTTTGCATGTATTTTCTCCTAACTTTTGTCTTAATTTGTTAAAATGAGCTCACTAGGGGATAATTATGCTTAAAAGATGTTATTTGCTAATTTGGTGAATTTTGGCAGGTTTCTAGCTGTTTTTGTAAATTTTCTATCTAATATGCCTACAGCAGTTAGTGATGTACCAACTCTGTCCGGTGCGGCCGCATCAGATGTATTGTAACCACATCAGAAGTGATGTGCCCACATTATTGAGCTTAGTTTTTCCATAATCGCGCCCAGTCAATTCTGGCTGCTATTTTCTCGGTCAAAATTGTTATTCTTATTCAACGCATAAAAGGCTGGGAAAATGTTCAGTACATGATTGTAGACCATTTCTCAACCACCTTGATCTATATAAAGGAGGAGAACCCTTCCATTTCAAAAATCAACTCTCCATCTATGATTTCACCTAACTTTTCTCCACAATTCTACCATTACCGTCAGCCCCCTTGGGCATTTTCTCAATTTCTTAAGTTAGTAGTCTTAAGAACAAAAGTTCCTCTGAGGCATAGCGACTTTAGGTCATCTCATCCCTTGAAAGCGTGTGGTGAGAAACGATTCTTCCTTGAAAAAGGGGAATCAACCTAGAGAAAGACTAAAGAATTGAGGACTTGTCCTAAGACCCCTTGAGTTATATTTTCTAGCATTTATATTCGTTTATTTCTTTTAATTTTTTATTTTCTTTTACCCGTTGAACATTAGCTTGTAGCTATGACTTTTGGTTCAATAAAGTTTATTATTTTATCATTAATCATGAGCTAAATTCTTTAAGGGGTTCAGTTATGTGGATACCCTAGGGTTTTATGGCTTGAGCAATGCTTATGTTTCATACCTCTTTGACTTGTGCATTTCCTTTGTTGAGTTTATAGAAAAATATTTTTAAGTTAAATTGATCACTTAATTTAGCAATCTAGTGGAGTCCTAATGCTGAGAAGGTTAGGATATAAACCAAGGTCACAAAGGAATATGAGATTAAGAGCCTAGAAATATAATGGTCATATCGCCATAGAAATAAGGAACACCGCAGGATAAAGAATCTAAGATCCAACTAACCATGGAAACATTAGGCATTAGCTGCTTAGATCTCCTAAAGGAACTTGACACAAGACCGAATAGGAGTAGTTTTCTGTTCATGCATATTTCATTGTCTTGGTATGATGTGACACATCACTTACAGCATAGAACCCAAAAGGTTGGAACATACCTGCATCCCTGTTCAACACTTTTGTTTGCTGCTTTTATCAACATTCAACCTCAATCACCTATTTACAGGTTACCCCTTGGTTTGCATCGAAAAGTTCTTTCTTAGAAAAATTGAATTGCATAAATAGTCTCGTGGGATTCGACTCTTGAAATACCCCAAAATTTATTACTTCATCGACAATGTATGCTTGCACTTAGACCATATTCATTCTATATTTTCACTTATACACATTTGGTCGATCAAGCAACTAACAGAATCAAAAGAAACAAAGATCCCCCTTAGGAGAAACAGTACAATTCTTCTGCTTTAACTGTAATAAACCTAGACATATAGCCAGGAACTATAGGAACAGGCGTCGTCCTGCTGGGCAGTTAGAGTGGATCATAAGCATAGTACCATTAGAGAGTTCCTCACTACTGGTGCAGTTAGAGTGGATCATATAGGGACTAATGAAAACTTGGTTGGTCCTTTAACGAAAGGACTAGCCAGAGAGAAGGTTTTCAAAACCTCGAAAAGGATGGGACTCATGCCTATAGAAAGATGAATCACTAGTGAGGAAAACCCAACCTGTAGACTAGAGGTCCCAAGAAATAGGTTCAAAGGCTAATAACTGAGCATAAGTGATATGAAGTGCATCATTCAAAAACAAACATAGAGTTCCCTTCCTATGACCTAGAGTCTTAACATGATACTCTAAAGCATATGAAAGGTTGAACTTAGTTCTTAATGAGATCTCTACTTTATGTCAAGTGGAGTACCTAGCTACAGGAGTACTCCTGATAGACTCACCTATGTGAATTTGGAAGTGAGGGCCGCTTCCTATGAAATTTTAGGAAAATTCTCTAGAGCGTTCACTAAACTGGGATACACGTGCATGGTCTTAAAGCATAGGCTTTAGAACTACACCCTAGTAATGTTGTGTGTGAGATATTGTTAGAGATAGAGTTCAAAACCAAGAGTTACTCTAGTAAGTTCTGAATCATCTTCACTACGTAAAGGTTCAAATCGTAAGACACCTTTGCTTATGCATAGTGTTATACATACTGATAGTGCTCGATGAAAAAAAAATGTTTTCCTGTTTTCTAAAATTTTTCAAGTGGAGGATTGTTGGTGAAAAATTGTTTTGTTTTAAAACAAAAAGTATGGGAGTTTGGGAGAGGTGAGAATCCTACATTGCTTAAGTAAGCAATGAGATCTCACCTTATTTACTCTCTCCTTTAATATTGGGCTTGGGCCCCAGCCACCCATGTTTTAGAGGAGGTAAGAAGATAAGTCATTCTGGCTTGGTGGCTTCTCCTCACACGTGCGCGCGCCGCTCTCATCCATCCGGTCAAGCGTGACGAGGTAAGGTGAGGATAAAATAAATTTTACTTTATTTTATTATTATTATTAAATATTTTTTAAATAAAAATAGTATTTACTATTTTGCCCCTCGTCGCGTCCACCGTTTTGCCCCTCTTGCTCGGCGCACGTTCTGTGGATGAGTGCTCACCTCGCGGCGCACGTTTTGTGGCCAAGCGCTCGTCTTTCGTGCGTCTGTTGGCCTTCAAGGCTTATTTAAGGATGACTTTTACTAGTTGAGAGAGCAGAAAAAAATTTCCTTTGAGCGCGTTCTTTAGCTTTCAAATTTGCAACCACCTATTTTTGTCCGGCCTTATTTTAAATAAATTTAATTATTAATTTAACTTTGTCTTAATTTTGCTAATTTTAATTTTGTGTTTATCCACTTTTTTTTTTTTAAAAAAAAAGGCTTGTTTTACTACTTTTTAAATTTTGTGTGTAGTTTGGTTAAAATAACTAAGTTACTTGGTTAGGGTAACTAAATTAGTTAGGAAAATTGCAAAACAAATGTAATCTTTTTAACTAGGATTATTTTCAAAAATTTTATACCATTTTGGGTGTGAGCTATATTTGGCATTTGTTTTCAAATTCAAAATCTAACCAGTATTTTTTTTTTAAGCTTTTAGGAGAATTTTCTTGGTTATAAATCATCTTATTCTTCAGCAAAGGAAAAAAAACCCTGTAGAGGAAACCTTAGAAACAAAAAAAAAAAAAAAAAAAAAAAAAAAAAAAAAAAACCAGAGAAACCCTAAAAAAAATACAAAGAGAAAGAAAGAAAAATCAATGAGTTTCTTGAAGCCTCCCAAACAATCCGAAAATCCAACACCAAGAAGAGTCCGAGCTTTAGTTAGAGGTTGCATTTGGTAGGGCTTTTTGTCCAAGGATCCGCACCTCGAGCGACTTCTTCTTCGGATTCAAACCTTCAATCTTCTTTTTCTCTCTTAGATTTAAAAAAATAGAGAGAAAGAAAAGGTTATAAGGAAAAATAATTTTTATTACTATTATTTCTCTCATTTTTGTATTTATCTTCATTATGCGAATTTAGATCTACTACTCTTTCTATTTCGTCTTCAATTTATTTCATTTTTTTTATGTTCATCTTCTCCTTCATCACACATTTTTTTTTGAGTTCTTTTTTTTAGGTAAAATATGTGTTTTAAAAAAAAAACAGAGATGAAAATAAAGAAAATAGAGTAACATACCACTGTCAAGAAATTTGTTGCTACCATAAGAATGAATGTAGTTTTTGTTGAAGAAAAGAGAAGAAGAAGTTAAAAATAAATAAAAAGAAGAAGGTTGAAGAAGATGAGAAGAAGAAGGTGGATGTTTAAGAGAGAAAATGAAAAAAGTAAAGGAGTATTTTGATTTGAATTTTTTTTTTTTTAAAAAAAGGTTGGTTATTATTATTACTATTATTATTATTATTATTATTATTATTATTATTATTATTAAAAAAAAAAAAAAGAAAAAAAAAAAGAGAGGATGGGATGGATTGCCGCCCATCTCATCATTTTGAATTTTTCTGTTAGACTTGAGTGGTCTGCGTCACTAACGCAGACCTTTCTATTTCTTTGTTTTTTATATTATTATTATTATTATTATTTAATATTTTTATTTTTATTTTTTTTATTTATTTCATGTTTCCTTTTAATTTTCTTTTAAATATAATATTTAATTACTTTATTTATCAAACTTCTTACTATGCTCTATGTTCATATTTATGTTATAAATTATATATTGTTAATATCCTTAAATCTTCATTTGCATTTCTAAAATAACCAACGATGGAATTTAGAAAATTTGGGAATCCAATTTTCTAGAATTCTTGAGGTGAAGAGTCGATTCTTTGGGAGTCCAAGGTTGATTTAAACCCTTATTATTGAAACTCTTTTAAAGGCATTTAAATATATATATTTTTTTAATTGCACTTTTTTTTGTGTGTTCTTGAAAAATTAATATATTATTTCAAAAGGTTTCCAAATAAGTTTTTCTAAGAACTTGATTTTAAGGCCGTTTTCCTAAAAAAAAAAATTCTAAGACGGAATCTAGAAAATTTGGGAGTCCGATTTTCTAGAATTCTTAAGGTGAAGGATCACATCTTTGGGAGTCCGAGATTTGATCCCAAGAAAATATGAATCTAATTAATATTTTTTAAAAGAAAAAATTTATTAAAAGGCTATTCCTATGACGGATTTTGAGAAATTGAAACAATTTCTTTTCTTGAGGTGAGGAGTTTTTCCTTAATTCTAGCATAGCCTAATTGATATAAATTTGTTCCAGTTATTTTATGGGATCATTACTTCCAATATAAGACATTCATTTTAAAACTTTTTCTTTGCCAAATGATTTCTTTAATTTTCAATTCAAGATTTAAAATTTGGCCATCGTTTTAAATGATTTTTATTTAATCATTACTTCCAATATAAGACATTCATTTTAAAACTTTTTCTTTGCCAAATGATTTCTTTAAAGAATAATTTTCAATTCAAGATTTAAAATTTGGCCATCGTTTTCTAAACGGTTGTTGTCGGGTGCTAACACCTTCCCCATACACAAACGACTCCCAAACCCAAATCTAGTTTTTTTCGCAGACCATATTTATTGATTTTAATTAAAAAATTATTTACTTTATTTCGGTGTCCAATCACACCGTAAAAAAGATTGGTGACGACTCCTTTTTATTTTCTTTTTAAATTAACCCTTTTTTAAGGATGTCGTCGCTCCACCTTGTCTCAGGTACGTGGCGACACCATTATTTTCTTATTTCTCATTTTTCGAGCATTCGAAGGGTGTGGTTATTCCGATCATTACTTGTGCAAGTTTCGATCGAGACGAATTTTCTTCTGGGCTATTTTATCATGGGGACGGCATGACAATCTAATTCCGAACTGCTTGCACCTTGGACAGAGACGCAAAACGTCTTAAAGAGAGCGAACTTCGCGACTCAGCCTTCACGAGTTTTTGTTTTGCAGGCGTCCATCACTAGGAGTTCAGAACCAGGTGTCTAGCATCAGGCATTTATAACCAGACGTTAATCGCCAAGTGTTCATCAATAGGCGTTGATTACCAGGCGTTCAGTTCTATGCGTTGAGATCCAGGCGTTGACAGTGAGTCGTTCAACTTCTCCACGTGAATCCAGTACTAGTTCCAACAGAATATAATGCCAAAAGCCTTCAATAGTTGTTTGAAAAAAAAAAAAAAAAAAAAAAATTCAAGCATCAAATGTTAAAATGAAACTTCTCAAATTTTGGGGATATAATTGAAACCAACTCTAGTTTGTTGTTAAGATAAATACAACAATTCAAATAATAAATACAAAACAAAACCTTTGTTGTTAAGATATATATTTATGGTGCCCCAACTTTTAGGGTTCTTTTCAAATATAGAAAAATGAGTCAAACTATTTACAAATATAGAAAAATTTTGTGGTCTATCACTGATAGACCGCAATAGAATTTTATCGCTTTCTATCGCTCAGGCGATAAAATTTATTTGCTTGAGCGATAGAATTCTATCGCGATCTATCACATATAAACAGTGAAATTTTTCTATATTTTAAAATAATTTGATATTTTTTCTGTTTACAGTAGTTTTCCCAACTTTTATCGTTAAATTCCAAGTATAGTGGTTAAAGCTTTCTATGTTTATTTGGTTTTTGATTTTTTAAATTTTTGTTTAATCAGTTTGTTGATCTTTCAATTTTGTGTCTATTAGATATCTATTATATTTAAAAATTTTAAAATTTAATTGATCTATTTTGATAAACATTTGAATTTCATGTCATCTTTGCGATGAAATATTAAACTTTTAATTTTGCGTTTAATTAATCTATATATTATTAAAAAAATTAAAATTTACAAACTAAATTTATAATTTTAAAAGTTGACTATAGGGTCACAAACCTCAAAAATTAAGCAATAAGTTTGTAACTTATTTTTTTTAAAAAAAGTATGTCTACGTTCTTTTTACGGCTAATGGTAGCTAATGGGCATAGTTGTGTTGATTGTTTTTCCAATGAGTCAGTCTCCATCAGAAAATTATTAAAACATAAATATAAATAAATTGATTGGCCAAAATTTTGATCCCGGTTTGGTTGAAAGTTTCTTACGCCTTTTCTGGCCAAGAATATGTATTTTGTTTTATGTTTTCAGATTTACTGAGTTCAGCAAATATATTTTCGACAGACAACTCGAATTCTGTTACCTGAGTTCAATAAAAATCGTAAGTCAGTCTATTATATAAATACACTGACTAACAATTTTTTTTTTTTACAAAGATGAAGGTAATTAAGTTACTTTGGTTTGAAGTTAAAAATAAAACAATTTTTTAAATGAGAAAAGTAATCTCATAATTACATTAGGATACAAAATGATTATTTTAAATGAACATGGAATTCTATTGTTAGAAGACTATGGCAGACTTTTTTTCTTTTAAAAAATTGATTTTGGAAAATGAGATTATGTTGTTGCTTTTCCTTTCTTATTATTAAGTAAATAGACTAACTTACGAAAGTTTTTCTTTTTTTTTTTTTTTTTTTTTTTTACAAAGAAGAAGGTAATTAAGTTGCTTTGGTTTGAAGTTAAAAATAGGAAAATTTTCACAAATATAAAAAATATCAAATTATTTATAAAAAAAATAGCAAAAAAACACTGATAGACATTGATAGATTTCTATCAGCATTTATCAGTGATAGACTTTTATCATTTCTATCACTGATTAACCTTAATAGACTTCTATCAGTGTCTATCACAACTATCTAAAAATTTTGTTATTTTGTGTAAATAGTCTCTCTTATTTTTCTATTTTTAAAAATTCTCTTAAAATAATGTTTTAAATTAGAAAAAGTAATTTTGTAATTACATTCAGATACAAAATGATTATTTTAAATGAATCAGAAATTCTAATTTTAAAAGACTATGGCAGATTTTTTTTCTTTAAAAAAATTGATTTTGAAAAATGAGATTTTGGCAAAATGTTGTTGTTTTTTCTAAAATTATTATTATGTAAATAGGCAGACTGACAAAAGTTTTTTTTTCCTACAAACATGAACATAATTAAGTTTCTTTGATTTGAAGTTAAAAATAAGAAAAAATGTATTAAATTAGAAAAAGTTATTACAAAATAAGAACAATGTAATGAACAAAGAAAGAACAAAAGAAATAAAGTAGAGAGAATTAGAGAGTAGAGAGAACAATTAGATTCAATTGTGGTGTATATTACAAAGGCACCATATACCACTATTTATAGGACATGGGATGGTGTATGTTACAAGAATGAATTCAATGAGATATATTACAACATGAAATTCAATGGGAGCTTTATGATATTTTGTAACCTATATAGGTTATGGATATCTACATTTATATATTACATTTATAATACTCCCCTTAGATATCCATATTATATAAAATAAATATTTCGTTAAAACCTTACTAGGAAAAAACACAATGGGTAAAAAATCCTAGTGAAGGGAAAAGAGTACATTATTTTATATAGTTTAATGACTGCCTCATTAAAAACCTTGCTACAAAAACCCAATGGGAAAACTATAGACAAGGGAAAATGAGTGCAGTATTTCTACTCCCCTCATGAATATATCATTTGAGTTCTCTTAGTCGTCGCATTCCAATGTTGTGCACCAGCTTTTCGAATGTCGGTGTGGGTGGGTAATGCCTTTGTAAATAAGTCTGCCAGGTTGTCTTTTGAAGAAATTTGTTGAACACTGATGTCAACATTTTCTTCGAGGTCATGCATGTAGAAGAGTTTTGGTGAGATATGTTTTGTTCTATCTTCTTTTATATACCCTCCTTTGATTTGGGTTATACATGCTGTATTGTCTTCATATAATATTGTTGGTAAAAATTTTCCAGAAGACAAGCCACATGTTCCTCAAATGTGATGAGTCATTGACCTCAACCACACACATTCTCTACTAGCTTCATGAATTGCAAGAATTTCTGCATGATTTGAGGAAGTGGCTGTAATGGTCTGCTTTACAGACCACCAAGATATAGCAGTTCCTCCACATGTAAATAGATAACATGTTTGAGATCTAGCTTTGTGTGGATCAGATAAATATCCAGCATCTGCATAACCAACTAGATCAAAATTTGATTTGTTTGAATAAAACAAACACATATCAACCGTTCCTCGAAGATAAGGAGTACATGCTTAACTTCGTTCCAAGTATTTTTATTGGACAAGAACTGTATCTTGCTAATAAATTCACTGAGAATGCTATATCTGGTCTTGTGTTGTTAGCAAGATACCTCAGTGCACCTATTACACTAAAATATGGTACTTCAGGACCAAGTAGTTCTTCATTATCTTCTCGAGGTCGAAAGATATCATTTTTCACATCTAGTGATCGAACTACCATTGGAATGTTCAATGGATGTGCTTTGTCCATGTAAAACCTTTTTAAAATTTTTTCTGTATATGTCGTTTGATGAATAAAAATTTCATCAGCTAAATGTTCAATTTGTAAGCCAAGGCCAAAATTTTGTTTTGTCAAGATCTTTCATTTCAAATTCTTTTTTTAGATAATTTATTGTCTTTGAAAGCTCTTCAGGAGTTCCAATTATATTTAAATCATCAACATACACATCTATAAAAGCAAATCCTGACTATGATTTCTTAATAAAGATACATGGACAAATTGGATTATTTTGATAACCTTCTTTCAATAAATATTCACTTAGACGATTGTACTACATTCGTCCTGATTGTTTTAATCCATATAATGATCTCTATAATTTGATTTAATATAATTCTCTAGATTTTGAATTATATGATTCAAGTATCTTAAATCCTTCAGGTATTTTCATATAGATTTCATTTTCCAGAGATCCATATAGATATGTTGTGATTACATCCATAAGATGCATGTTAAGCTTTTCATATACAGTCAGGCTAATTAAATATCTTAATGTAATAGCGTCCACCACAGGTGAATATGTTTTCTCATAATCAATGCCTGGTCTTTGAGAAAATCCTTGTGCAACCAGTCGTGCTTTATATCTCGTGATCTCATTATTTTCATTTCTTTTACGTACAAATACTCATTTGTATCCCACAGGTTTTCCACCTTCAAGTGTATGGACTATAGGTCCAAAAAGTTCACATTTTGAAAGTTAGTTTAATTCTGCTTGGATGGCTTCTTTCCACTTAAGCCAATCCTTTCTATGCCGACATTCTTCAACAGATCTAGGTTCAGAATCCTCATTTTCATATATAATATCATGAGCAACAATATAAGCAAAAATGTTGTCTATGACTACATTAGTTCTATTCCATCTTTTTCCTGTCATTACATAATTTATCGAGATCTCACTGTTATCTTCATATACTTGAGTCTCTTTGACATTTTTATCACTAGTCATGTATAGAGATTCTTCCTGAATCTTTCCATTTTCAATTGAGTCATTTTGACTATTGATTACTTTTCTTTTTCGAGGATTTTTATCTTTTGAACCTATTGGTCTACCACGCTTCTGGCGTACCATTGACTCATTAGTTGTAACAACTTGCTGAATTGGAATTTCAATTCTAGATGGAGCATTTGCACCTGGAATATATGACTTGGTCACTTTCTTAGCATCTGTAAAAGCATCTGGCATTTTGTTTGTTGTGTTATGTAAATGAATTATTTTTCAAACTTCCAGTTCGCATTGATCTGTACGAGGGTCTAAACGATACAATAACGATGCGTTCCAGGCAATTTCATTTTCCAACTTCTTAATTCCTCCTCCCTAACGTTGGAAAAGTTGTCTCATTAAAATGACAATCAGCAAATCGTGTAGTAAATACATCACCCGTCAGGGGTTCAAGATATCTAATAATTGATGGGGAATCAAATCCGACATATATTCCATATCTCCTTTGAGGTTCCATTTTAGTACATTGTGGTGGGGTAATTGAAACATATACTGCACAACCAAAAATTTGCAAATTGGAAATATCTGGCTCCTGACTATAAGCTAATTGCACTGGAGAGTACTTATGATAAGATGTTGGTCTTATGCGTATAAGTGACGCTGCATGTAAAATAGCATGACCCCATACAGATATTTGAAGTTTTGCTCTCCTAAGTAATTGTCTAGCAATTAATTGTAAACGTTAATGAATGATTCTGCTAATCTATTTTGTGTATGAACATGAGCTACAGGATGTTCAATACTTATCCCAATTGACATACAATAATTATTAAATGCTTGGGATGTAAACTTACCAGCATTATCAAGTCGAATGCTTTTGATTGTATGATCAGGGAACTGTGCCCTTAATTTGATTATTTGAGCAAGTAATCTTGCAAATGCACGATTTCGACTTGATAATAAACACACATGTGACCATCTACTGGATGCGTCAATTAAAACCATGAAATATCTAAATGGTCTACTTGGTGGATTAATAGGTCCACATATGTCAACATGAATTCGTTCTAAAAATGTAGGTGACTCAATTCCCACTTTAGCTAGTGATGGTCTAATTATTAATTTTCCTTGAGAGCAAGCAGCACATGATAATTCATTATATTGAAGAATCTTCTGGTTCTTTAATGGATGTCCATGAGAATTCTCAATAATTCTTCTCATCATTAGTGATCCAGGATGACTCAATCGATCATGTCAAACGATGAATATATCTGGATTCATGAACTTCAGGTTCATTGTTGCATATGTTTCAATTACTCGTATATGTGTATAACATAATCTAGAAGAAAAAGCCGGCAATGTTTCCAATATACGTTTCCATGTGAAACAATAGATGTAATATAGAGATATTCTATATTATTTTTATTGTTAGTTTTAACATGATAACCATTTTGACGTATATCTTTGAAACTCAATAGATTTTTTTTCGATTTACTAGAAAACAAAGCATTATTAATTGTGAATTTTGTTCCTTTAGGTAAAATAAGGTTTGTTTTTCCAAAACCTTCAATTAAGTTTGCAGAACCTTATATTGTATTGACATTTGCTTCAAGCTTTGTCAATTTAGAAAAACATTTTCTATTTTTAAGTACTGTATGCGTAGTTGCACTATCTACCAAGCATAAGCCTCATTATTCATCTTTGAGTTAGCCAAAATATGAGAAATGTCTATGATTCTTCATTATAAAAAAAATGATTACAATGATTCTCAAAATTAAAGACAAAACTAATATCAATATTCAAAAATTAGCTTGCAAATATAGAAGAAAGAGAAAACTAAAACAAAATTACTTTTGGACATTATCATAATCAAAAGAAGTATTTGCTACTCCTTCAATAACATCAATTTTCTCTTCAGGAGACTCAAAAAAATCTGCAACATCCAAATGTGTCATGTTAGAAGGGTCGAATACATCATCATGATATGCAAAGTTTGCTTCCACATTTTTCCCTTTCTCCTTAAATGAGGCTTGATAGAGATCAACTAAGTGTTTGGACGTACGACATGTACGAGACCAATGCACCATCATACCACATCAGAAGCATTGATTTTCAACACCTTTAGAGCTCTTATTTTGTGGAGTTTTTCCTCTATGATCATCAATATTTGTGGTTTTCTTGAAATCTAAATGATTATTGCCACGAAAAGAATAGTTATTTCTTCCTCTACCGCGATCACAACCTCGACCTCGACCATGATTATTTGAAATTATAGCATTCGCTTCAGAGAATGGTGTTGCTCCAGTTGGTTGAGACTCATGATTTTTCATTAATAGCTCATTATTTTGTTCAGCCACGAGAAGACATGTTATAAGTTCAGAATACTTTTTAAATTTTCTTTCTCGATATTGCTGCTGCACGAGCATATTCGAGACATGAAATGTAGAAAATGTCTTCTCTAACATAGATCAGTAATTTTTTCTCCGCATAACAACAATTTTGAACTAATTTTAAATAATACGGAATTATAATCACTTACTGATTTAAAATCTTGCAACCTTAGGTGCATCCAATCATAACGAGCTTTAGGAAGAATTACTGTTTTTTTATGATCATACATTTCCTTTAAACTTTGCCATAGAACATAGGGATCTTTTACGGTAAGATATTCAATCTTTAGCCCCTCATGAAGATGATGTCGAAGGAAAATCATGGCTTTCGCCTTTTCTTGACTAGAAGTCGTATTTCCTTCTTTAATTTTTTCTCCAAGATTCATGGCATCCAAATGAATTTCAGCATCAAGTACCCATGATAAATAATTGTTACCATTGATATCAAGAGTTAAAAACTCTAATTTGGTAAGACTTGTCATGGTAAAACTATGGCAAAGAAATGTACTTATATTAGAAATTTAATAAACATATCAAACATGCATTTTAAACAATATAGGTAATTAGTACCTGTTGTATTATGTTTTTAACCAATATAAATAACATGCTCAATATATATATATTATAAACATAATATTTATATATATAAAAAATAATAATAATAAACCATATTGTACATAATACAAAATGCAACAAAATTAATACATAGTGATTTAAAATATACATGTCCATTATCAATTAAAGTTATAATAAATATCATAATACATAGCAATATATCAATCTTTTTAATTAAATTATCAAGTAATGAGAGTTTAGATATGCACATTTTATCCACATATTAATGATAATTCAAATAAACAAATTGCAATATATATATTAACTTTACAACATGCTCATTCATATATATATATATATATATATATATAATGATTAACAACATGTTTAGATAAAAGTGGCCGTATAACCATTTAGATCAATGCTATGAATGACACAAATAAGTATAAGTTTAAGAAAAATAAAAAGAATAAAAGCTCTCATAGGGAATGAACAATCATATTATACATAATATGTTATTATCATACATGAATAATAAGATAAAACATAAATTAAAGAATAAGATAAATTTAATCATAATATTATGTGAATCGCGAATAATAACTTTGTAAAAATAATATGTCGATATTACATAAAATAACATGTTGTAAACGTTTAAACCATATACAATGTATATATGATGTATTTGATACATATACACTGTATACATAGAACGTTCAGAATACAAAACAAAACAAAAACAAAATTAACCTACCTTTTGCAAATGAAAGTGGTAGAGTCGTGTTGATAACGTATTATAAAATAAGAATAATGCAATGAACAAAGGAAGAACAAAAGAATTAAAGTAGAGAGAATTAGAGAGTAGAGAGAACAATTAGATTCAATTGTGGTGTATATTATAAAGGCACCATATACCACTATTTGTAGGGCATGAGATGGTGTATGTTACAAGATTGAATTCAATAGGGTATATTACAACATGAAATTCAATGGGAGCTTTATGATATTTTGTAACCTATATAGGTTATGGATATTTACATTTATATATTACATTTATAATAAAAGTAATTTTACATTCAGATACAAAATGATTATTTTAAATCAACCAGGAATTAATTGCCTTTAATCCATCCTCGTGTGGAATCCATAACCTGGAACAAAATGCAATATAATATTGAGTGTATAGCCATGTCAAAACTATACTTCATAAAATGCAACATATATAAAGCATATAGAGAGAGATCATATTTTATATGGATTAAAAATGTATATTATGTAGATTTCTCATATATATATATATATATATATATATACATATATATATATATATATATACATATATATATATATATATACATATATATATATATATATATATATATACATACATATATATTATGTAGCTTTTATAATTAAAGTTAATTGTTGAGGGGAAAAAATGAAGGATGGAATGTTAGATATATAATTAGTATAATTTACATAATATCAGTTTAGTTGTTAGTTTTAGATTAATTATTAAGGTTTTATTAATACTTCTTTGGATTTAGTAGGTGTTTGTTTTATTTTACTGTTTAAGATTTTTTCGGCTAAATTTATCTTGATTGGCCATGGATTTTAATTTTCCTATTAAAAATTGCATGTTTATAATACATGTGAATCGATAGAAAAAAAAATGATGAATTATTAACAAAAAAATAAACATATGATAAAATGTATATTGGAATAAATCAATTTTTATACACATATGACACTAAACTTCTAATTTCGTCGAATTTGATTTTAAACTTAATTATATTAAATAAGTGTTGTAATTTTCACCCTTTGTTTAATTTTTGCTATTTTTTCTACTAATTTTAACCTTGAAAAAATAGCTTAAGAATCTTCATAAATTCAATAATTTCATTGAAATAAAGTCTTGCACAAATCTGGTAAAAATTTATAAATTTGCACAAAGCTTTAATGCCATTTATTTATTGCTTTCTTTCTTTAAAAAATATAAATAAATAAAAAGTGAGAGTTAAAGGCATTAAATGAATGAGAGATGAATGGTGCCTAATAAACTAGGAGTGCAAAAAAAAAAAAAAAAAAAAAAAAAAAAAAAAAAAAAAAAAAAATCGAAAAACCAAACCTATTCAAATGGATCCATAAATTTAATTTAGTTTTTTAGTATAAAATTAGGCGTCTTAGTTTTTGTATTTGGAGAAAACCAAATGTATTGGTTCAGATCGATTTTTTATAGAAAAAATCAATCAAAACCAAACCAAATCGAGGATATATATATACACTTAAAAATAAATTCTAACATTAGGTATCTTTTAGTATTTTAATTATTATGATGCATATATATATTTGTTGTCTAGAAAAAAACCAATTATTATGGAGCATATATGTTTTTTATTATTTAAAAAAGTGTCAAGAAAAAAAATGTCTAATTTCAATCTAAAAAAATAGACCTAGTTTTAATTTAAAATTAGCAAGAAGCACCAATTCAAAACAAAAGTGGAATAAAAATAAAAATTTGGAAGAAAAAAAGAAAATATCAAAACCGAGAACCAAATAAATAATAAACCGAACCAAATAAAAACCAATCCATTGATTTTGTTCTCTATTTGATATTGATTTGGATCCTTTATTCGTAAAATTGATTGGTTTAGTTTGATTCTTGGTTGGCTCCAAAATCGACCAAACTAAACCAACTATCATCCCTACCATAAACATATTAAAAAGGCCCAAGTACTTGCACTTCTTTAACACATGCATCATAATTTTCTTGAAAACCATTTTCACATCTCACAATGCACCCTGATAAATTGTAATATCAAAGGTATGAATTCGATGTTATAGTTATCTTGATGGTCAAATTATAATGAACCATACCTTTGAAGTCTGCTATTTGTTTCAAAACCCTTAACTTTCATAAATATTTCAAACTATCTTTGAAAGTAGAAATTGAGATTTTGAACATGTGAGATGATCTAATTATCGTTTTAGGTCATTATCAAATCATTTTCATATTTCAATTTCGTTCAAAATTCTAAGGAATTTATACTGCAAGGGTGTTTCTGAAATCTTTATGAAAGCTCCATACTACCTTCATTCATTATTTGCCATAAAAGTAGCATTTAAGAATTATGTGGAGTCTAGAAATTAAATGAAAAATTAATTAATTAATCATTTAATGACTTGTTAAACAATGAACGAAAGTAGTATTTATGGTAGTACTAGAATTTTCCCGAAACCTATACCGAAAAAATTATTGTGAAATATATATTAGAGGTAAAACGAGACATCTTTTATTTTTCATATATTTGGCTAAATTATAAAAAATGTTAAATTATTAAAAAAAAATATATCTATACATACACTCTGATTGGATTCAATTATATTTCAAATTTTGAAATATTTTATTTTAATTCTAGAAGTTTAACGTTTTTTTTTTCAAAACTACTTTGAAAAAGTTTGTGTTTGCAGCTTATATGAATAAATCTAAATACATACATAGAAAATAAAAATAAAAATAAAGACGTATAATGTGCTAGTTTATGAATCATATTTGTTGTCATCTTCCACTTTTCAACTCTACATTATTCTCAATTTGTTGTTCTTTCCTTTATGATTTTTTTTCCACTAATCCTAAATCCAAATTTTCTTTGTCTTTAGATTTGTTCACTTAAACACAACCCATAATTTTTCTGTACATGAATATAATGCCAAAAGTCTTCAAAAGTTGTTTTGAAAAGAAAAAAAAATCAAACATCAAATTTTAAAACGAAATTTCCAAATGTTGGAGATATAATTGAAACCAACTCTATAGCTCTGGTGTATTTTTTTATAACTAAACTTTATAAGAAAATATTCTTGAACTTCATCATTTGTTTCAAAAATTGTAATATTATATTTTTTGTCTTTGCGTAAACTTTTCAAAACTATTGTTGAATTGAAAAAAAAAAACTATTAAGAAGAATATTGAACAAAAATTGCAACCCCTATAATGTTCTCAGTCCTGATTTTCGTTCTACATTCAAATGAATTCTTACTCCAATGGCAATTTTAAAATGCTTTATGAAATGTCAGTGGTGTGTAATATTACATTCGAAAAGAATGAAGGTATTTTTAATCAAATTAGTTTTTTACTTTAGAAAAATGTTAAATAATGAATTTTTACAAGATAAGCGGCACTTAACTTGATAAATTGCCCCAATGTTTGATTTCGATCAATATCTGGATTATTTTCCATAACTTCAAGATAACATATTACCATTATATTATAAGCTTTGTTAGTTTAAAGTATAATTCGTGTGAAATGCTATAATAATAATTGGTAAGACTTCTTGATAACATCATACTTAAATTTGATTATCTCCCTAATCATTAACTAGAAATATGGATTTAAAATGTCCTCTTTTGAGCAAATACACTTGAAATGCCATTTTGACTACCCCATTCACAGCCTTGTCCTCTATCTAAACTAATCGAGAAGGACATATTTGATGTTTCCGTTTCAACACCCAATTCATAAATTTAAAAAAAAAAAAAAAAAAAACAAAACAAACTCCATCAAACTTGGATCTGTTACATGTTCAATTATATATATATATATATATAATTTATTTATTTATTTATTTATTTATTGAAGTATATATATATATATTGGAGTATAAACTCATTAGAAATGTAAAAATTACAATAGGTCATCCTTAAATTTTAAAAAGTGAACTTTTAATTTTGCGTATAAATTGGTCATCCTAGAACTTTAAAAGGTGTCTAATAGATCGCTAGGCTTATAATTTTTTTTTTATTACTAAATAAATCATAACATTTTTAATTTTGTACATAATATATAGGTCTTTGGTGTATTCATTTTCTTTTAAAAAAATTAATTAATACTATCAAGTATAAAATTAAAATTAAAAGTTAACAAAATCTTACTATTAGACTCAATTCCGATTTATTTTCAGTAGACTTTTGTTAATTTAAAAAATTGTGAACTATAACATAGGCATGTTGGATAATTGAAGGATTAATGACTTAATTGACATCTTAGAGTTTAAAGACATATTAGATATAAAAACTAAAAGTTCCAAATCAGAGCCATCACAAAAGCCGAAACCAGACTGCTGATCCCGACTCCAACCAACGCCACCTTCATCTTCCTGTTTGAACTTCTCAAGAAGTTGAATAATTCAATTCGATACAGATGAAGAAGCCCAAGGAGAGATCAACAATGCAAATAATACATACAAAATTTACTGACTAAATTTATAATTTTATAAGTGGACTAAATGGTCACAAACCTCAGAAATTAAGCAATAAATTTGCAATTTATTTTTTTTGAAAAAAATATGTCTACGTTGTTTTTACGGCTGATGGTAGGTAAATGCCATAGCTGTGTTAATTGTTTTTTCAACGAGTCAGAATATTATTCAAACATAAATAAATTAATAGATAACCAAATCATTCAAATTTAAATAAAAATAAAAATAAAATATTTTTAATTAAGAGATTTAATTTTGTGAAAAAATTTAATTAACCAATATATACATATTTTTTTAAAAATTATTTAAGTATTTATTTTATTTCTATATACATAGTGTTCGACTAGTATATATAAAATGTGATTTAAAACTTTTAAATAAACTAGTATATTACCACGTGCATCTGCACGTGTATATTTTTTTTTTTAATAATTTGAGTGAAACAATCAAAGTTGATTTTTTTTTAGAAAAAAGTCTATTTTGAAAACATTTTAAATCTATTTTTGTTTAAATATCACAATTGTATAAAAATTTATTAATTAGTTAATAATAAATTATTATTGGTTAATTTTCATTTTTTATCAATTAATATTTTTAAATTATCATTTAAATGGTTCATACATTTTTTTTTATCATATTTCAAATTATATATTTACAAAAAATCACCAACATATTTTTATAAGAACTAAAAGAAGATATTTATCGGACTTTATTTATTTTTTAAAAAAATATGTATTTAGTAATAATTAATATAATTTAATATAAAATAAAATATAGTTTTTTTTTTTTTTTTGCTGTCGTTATTGATATTAGAAAATAAATAGAAAAAATTATTTTAGATTATATTAGCATGTAAAAAATAAATCATAAGTATAAAAAAATAAATCATAAGTATAAACATTTGAGTCACTATAAAAATGATATTATTGTCAAATATAAAAAAATTCAAATGCAATTGTATGTAAAAGAAAACTTATATGTAACTTTATTTTTGTTTCTTCTAATTATTTTTTTTTAATGTTTCTTCTAAAATTGTTATAAGAAAGTGAAAAAGTAGTTTAGATAAACGTATTAAATTTCTTATAGAATTTGAATATTATAAAATTTAATTTTATAAATTATAAAGAGACATGAATATCATGAAATAAAATAAAAATACACAAAAAGTAATGAAAATGAGATTCAAGATATCATCTAATAAGAAAGGAAAAAAAAAAGATCCAAGATATGTGTCGCCACGTGCCCGAGACGACGCGAAGCCGCTGACGTCCTTAAAAAGGATTAATTTTAAAAGAAAATAAAAAGGAGTCGCCACCAATCTTTTTTACGGTGTGATTGGACACCGAAATAAAGTGAACAAATTTTAATAAAAATCAACAAAAATGGTCTGCGAAAACTAGAGTTGAGTTCGGGAGTCATTTGTGTATGAGGAAGGTGTTAGCACCCCACAACACCCGTTTAGAAAACGGTGGCCAAATCATTTTATCTTGAATTAAATATATTCTTTAAAAAAAATCATTTGGGAAGAAATTTTTTTAAAACAAATGTCTTATTTTACCCCTCCTTACTCCAATATTTGAAGTAATGATTCCATAAAATAAGTGGAAAATCTTCCATCAATTTGACTACGTTAAAATTTGAGGAAAAATTCCCCACCTCAAGAATTTAAGAAATTATTTAAATTTCTCAAAATCCGTCATATGAATAGTCTTTTTAATAAAAATTTTAAAATATTTAATTAAATTCATTTTTTCTTGGGATCAAATCTTGGACTCCCAAAGATGTGATCTCTCACCTCAACAATTCTAGGAAATCGGACTCCCAAATTTCCTAGATTCTGTCTTAGGAATTTTTTTTAAGAAAAATGGTGTCAAGTTCTTAGAGAAAACTTATTAGAAAATCTTTTGAAATAATATATTAATTTTTTTTAAAGATAAAAAAAAATGTATTTTAAAAGATTTATATTTTAAATGTCTTTAAAAGAATTTTAATAATAAAAGATTTAAAAAAAAACTTAAAAAAATATTAACTAGAAATTAAAATCAACTTAAATGTGAACATTAAATAAATAAGTATAATTTAAGAAGCATAATATTAAATAAACATAAAATGATACATTAAAAATTTAATAAAAACATATTGGAGATCGACCTCGGACTCCCAAAGAATCGACTCCTCACCTCAAGAATTCTAGAAAATCGAACTTCCAAATTATCTAGATTCCGTCGTCGGATTATTTGTTTTTTTTTTTAAAATGAATTTTAAAAAAATGAACAAACAAAAATTAGTAAGCATAAACTAAATTGAGAGCATGTGAATATATCAAATAAAATAAATAAATGGTCTAAAAAATAAATTAGAAGATATTAAAGAAGATATACAATGTAATAAAATTTTAAAAAATAAATTAACAAAGATAGTAAAACAAAAGTTAATAAATCAAAATAAAAAAAATTATATATATAATTATTAATAATAATAATAAAAAAGAAAAAAGAAAAAGATTACGTCAGTCTGCCACTAACGCAACACATAAATTTTTAAAAAAAATTAAATTAAAATGATAGTCCATCCCATCCCACTTTTTTTTTATAATAATAATAATAATAATAATAATACTTTTAAACTTTTTTATTTTTAAAAACTCTAATTAATTTCTTTAAAACTTTTTTTTACACTTTAACCCCCATTTCTCTTTCTTCTTCACCACTTCTTTTTTATTTTCCCTCATCTTCTTCCTCTCTTGCTTTTCTTTTACTCTTCTCTTTTTTTTTTTTTTAACAAAACTTCTCTTCTCTTTTTTTTACTTTGAAAATAAACTCCTTAATTTCACACTCAAGAAAAAAAAATGAAGGCTACGAATCTCTCAAGACTATCAAGAAGTGGAGTTCTAGGTAAGTTTTTTTTTTTTTTTTTTACACTTTACCTTCTTTAAAAATAAAACAATAATGAAGAGATAAACATGGAAGAGGAAGAAGATGAACAAAATAATAATAATAATAATAATAATAATAATAATAAAAAGAACAGTAATAATAGACCTAATAGAAATGCATAAATGTCACATTATAATAAAAAATAAAAATAAACGGAAAAAAAATGGCAATAAAAAAACTTTTCCTTATAACCTTTTCTTCTCTCTATTTTTTTTTAGATCGACAAGAGAAAAGAAGAAGATTGAAGGTTAGATCCGGAACAAGAAGTTGCTCGTTGTATGAGGTGCGGATCCTTGGACAAAAAGCCCTACCAACGACCTCCAACTAAAGCTCGAACTTCTCTTGGTTCCAAAATTTCAAAAATGTTGGGAGGATGTTAGAAACTCTCTAATTTTTGTTTTCTCTATGGTTTTTTGTTTCTCTGTATTCTCCCTCTACAACACTCCCTCTCTGTCTCTCCTTTCTTTCTTTTTTTTTTGTCTCCTCCTACAGCTCGCCCTTAGGGTTTTTTTTTTTTTTGTTTCCATCCTCCTTTACTGCTGAAGAAGAAGATGGCTTTAAAGCCAACAAAACTTCCTTATTTGCCCTAAAAGTTTACTGGCTATTTTTTTTTAATTTGAAATAAGGTCAAACTTGGCTCACACTCTAAGAAGGAAAACAAAAATTGGAAAAATAAAACCTAATAAAAACTTACTTTTTTTTTGCAAAATTTCTAACCAAATTAGTTACTTTAACTAACCAATCTAGTTACTCTAACCAAACAGTAAAACAAGCTTTTTTTCTTTCAAAATAAAGGTGGATAAAATACAAAATTAAAATTAGAGAAATTAAGATAAAATTAAACTAAATAATTAAACTTATTTTAAATAGGCCGGACAAAATTAGGTGGCTACAATATGTTTATACACAATTCTCTTGAAATTATAAATTTATATTTCACTTGACAATCATAAAAGAAATAATATCATCATACGATTCATGAAACTTAGAATGGAAACATGGATATGAGTGATTCAACACATGTATTCTACGCTCTCCCTAAATGTATCTTTTAACATTTCAAGGTATTTTCAAGATGAAAGAGAATTACAAAGAGAAAAATAAAGGAAGAGAAGAACTTTAGCTTTCTTTCTTCTAATTTTTTGGAATACAACCAAACATAAAATAATAATTTAAAAAAATTAAAAATGTTGGTGCTAGAAAATCTGTTTCCTTGATCTTTCATTCAACATAATATGTTCAAATTGCCCAAATCCTTCATGTGAAAGCATTCACCCAAATATTTCTTAAATGAAGCAACAACGAAAGAATCATTACCAAAAATAATTAGATCATCAACATATATGAGGACATTAAGTTGAACTTATTCTTGATGCAATGTAAAAAGCGAGTAATCTGAATAAGACTGAGTGAATCCATATTTCTACAATGAAGCATCTAGCTTAGCAAACCAACACCTCGGAGCTTGGCGTAAGCCATACAAAGATTTCTTGAGACGACACACCATACCAGATGTATTGCTAGAGAAACCAGGAGATAATTTCATGTACACTTCCTCATTAAGGTCACCGTGGAAAAAAGCATTATGAACATCCATTTGATGTAGTTCTCAATTCTTTGCAGCTGCAATTGCTAGGAAAACTCGTACAGTTACCATTTTTGCTACCAGAGCAAACGTTTCATTATAGTCAATACCCTCAACCTGGTGGTTGCCAAAAATTACAAGACGAGCTTTAAGACGTTCAACTGTTCCATCTACTTGATATTTGATTTTATATACCCATTTGCATCCAAGGGCTTTCTTGCCTGGAGGTAAGGGTTCCATTACCCAAGTATGGTTGGCTTCTAAAACTCCTATTTTTTTCTGCATAGCTTCTTTCCAACACACATCTTGCACAGCCTCATTAAAATTATGAGGCTCATGCCTTGTAGTTACTGCTGCAAGAAATGTACGGTGTCGTGTAGA
Source organism: Lagenaria siceraria (assembly GCA_002890555.2). Lineage (NCBI taxonomy): Eukaryota > Viridiplantae > Streptophyta > Magnoliopsida > Cucurbitales > Cucurbitaceae > Lagenaria > Lagenaria siceraria. The sequence continues at coordinate 18,776,745 of CM016488.1, forward strand.
AAATTTATCATAGTTCAAAAAATGTGCTATAGAATGGGGAGTACCTGAAGAGCTAGAGGACGCCAGTGAACTTAGGGATGGACTCTCTTTCTGTGCAGGTTCAAGGACAAAATCACGAAGAAGAACTGATGGACGTTTTTCTCGTAAACCTCTGCCTAAAGCAACCACTTCACTCACTGACCTATGTTCATTGAGTTGCGTTGCTGGTGGAATGACAACCATAGAAGTTTCACCCAAAGCACTGTCAGACATCTCATCCTCGACATCCTTTATATTATCAACAACAGTAGTCGATTCTACAACCTTATCAATTGGATCAACATTGCCAGGGAGCGCTAATTCCTCAAAATTACTCTCTAAATCGTCCAAAATGGGATTAAGATTCATTGTGTTATCATTGGAAGGCATAGAAGTACTAGTTTCAGCATATGGAAATTCATTTTCATGAAACCTTACATCACGTGAGACAAATATTTCTCCAGTTTCGAGATCATATACCTTCCACCCTTTCTTACCATGTGGATATCCAACAAACACACACTTTCGACTACGTGGTGCAAATTTATTCCCTTTTGCTCGTTGATTATGTGCAAAACATAGATATCCAAAAACTCGTAACACATCAAAGTTTGGAGCAATACCAAATAAGATTTCAAAAGGTGTTTTATTTTGCAATAAACCTGATGGAGTACGATTTATCAAATAAACTGCACCCAAAATACATTCTCCCCAAAAGGTAATAGGAAGATTTCCTTGAAACATTAAAGAACGAGCCACATTAAGTATTGTTGAGGATCCCACATTGAAAAAATTAAGGGACCTCACACTCTTAATAAGATAGATGGGCTACTCCTCCCATTGCCAATTGGTTTTGAGATGGAAGCCCATATTATTTGATATGGTATCAGAGCCCATAAAGCTCAAACGGGTATTCGGTCCAATAAAATGAAATTGAGATTCGATCAAGAATGGTGAACCCAAAAGAGGCACCATCTTGAGGGGGCGTGTTGAGGATCCCACATTGGAAAAATTAAGGGACCTCACACTCTTAATAAGATAGATGAGATGGAAGCCCATATTATTTGATAAGTATGTCCTGATGCTTGCGCTCTACTCTCCCATTTTGTTGTGGAGTCCCTACACATGAAGTTTGAAAAAGAATGCCATTTGTGTCAAACATGCATTTAAATTTTGTCCCATTGTCACTTCGCACTATTTTAACAGATGTTTCAAATTGACGATCAACCATAGCAAGAAAGGAATGAAATGCTGTTGAAACTTCAGTTTTATTACTCAACAAATAAACCCAAATAGCTCGTGAAAAATCATCGACAATGGTAAAAAAATAATAAGCACCACAAGAAGAAGATGTGTTGGTATATGGACCCCACAAATCACAATGAATTAGTTCAAAAATACGACTAGTCTTGCTATCACTAACAGGAAACTGTCGCGAGTTTGTTTAGCCATAGGACACCTAACACAAGCATGACTTAGTTTCTTTCTAGCAGAACTATAACGAATTGCAGGTACTAACTTTACCACTCTATCCGACGGATGTCCCAGTCTTCTATGCTATAACTCAAAAGCAGATAAGTCTGAAATCTCTACTGCATGCACGGTTGGAATCTTCTGAAAATAATAAAGTCCATCCTTTCGTTCACCGGCTCCAATCTGGCTCCCCGAGTGTTGGTCCTGTATAGCACACGAGGAAGTAGTAAATCAAACAAAGCAATTAGCATCATCAATTAACTGTGACACTGAAATTAAATTGTATTTTAGAGTAGGTACAAATAAAACATGCTCAAGTACAAAACCACCCGGAAGAACAACTCGCCCCTCCATTGTGGCAACTATTTTATTTCCATTGGGCAAGCTGACTGGACTGGAGATAATAGTATATGCTTGGGTTAAAAAAATTCAAATTCCCAGTCACATGGCGAGTCGCGCCAGTGTCAATAATCCAAGAAGAGGAAAATACAAACTTACCCATCTCATGATCCTGCTGACTCTTGTTTAGCATATTCAACAAGATTTGAACTTGTTCGAGCTTGAGAGCAGCTAATGCAGAAACTGAAGCATTATTCTCGAACACATGTGTGTTATTACTATCTGCAACAACACTACCAGCAACTGCAACATTAACACGAGCACTAGAACCATGAGCCCGACCTATCATTCCCTTGCCACCTGTTGGTCGTTGTTCCCACCAATTCGGGTAGCCATGAATTTTAAAACAAGTGGACACATCATGACCAGTCTGTTTGCAATAAGTGCATGATAGGTGAGACTTGTCAGGTTTGTTGGACTTATCTGATCTTCCTTTTGGACGAGCCACTTGCAAATAAAAAACATGATTCTCTTGTAGAACAACCTTATTTTTTAGCCATATCACGAGAATGCTCTTCTTGGATGAGAGTCTTATAAGCACCATCCAATGATGGTAAAAGATTCTGAGACAAAAGATTAGTCCTCACTATAGAATATAAATTATCATCGAGTCCAATAAAAAACTGATGAAATTTTTCTTCGTTGCGATCATTTGCAAACTTTTCAAACACATCACATGTACAAAGTCCACAGTTGCAAGTATGTAACGGCTTAAGACGATCTAAATCATCAAATAGGCTCATCAATTTAGTGTAATAATCATCAATAGTCATGGATTTTGTTTGCTTACAGTTCATAATGGCCGACCGTATTTGTTGGAGACGCGGACCGTTAGCAACACAAAATCGTTTTTCAAGATAATTCCAAAGTTTCTGAGCGTCGTCGTGTATAAGGAATCGACGATGCGATCTTTGAGTCAATACTCCGCATGATCCATGAAACAATCATGGAATTTACTTATCCCAATCAAGCATCTTCTTCTTGTCTTTTGGTTTGGAAATTGTGCCGTCTACAAACACAAACTTTCTGCGAGCCTTCAATGAGAGCGTCATTGCTCTTGACCACGCAATATACACTACAACAAAAACCAGTTTTGATGATTCTAAAAAATTGTCATTACCACATTTCATGACATTTTTTTTAGTCTTTGAATCCACCATCAAGGAAAGTATATAGATGACACATAAAAAATCAGTCATCTATGGTTGTTTCATGACTTTTCAGTATAGTCAATAATAAACATTTAATGACTTTTATTACATGTCATAGTAATATTTTATATGACAATCTTTCATGGTCAATAAATGACTTGAACGTTAACTTTTTCTGTCAATTAAATCTTTATATTGACATTAAAATTTTGTCACCAAAACATTAATAATGTCACATTTACAGTGTCAATAATATCTTAATTGTGACACTTTCTAAACGTCATTGAATTAGATTCAATGATACTTGCTTACCGTCATTAACGTCTGATTAATGACACTATTCCAGTGTCATATAACTACATCTCATGACATTTATGAAATATCAAAAAAATACTTTTAATGATGAATTACTATTTGTTTTATACCTATTATTACACCTGTGGTCATCCAATTGTAACACAATAGAGTTTCATAAATATGAACTTTTATATATAATAATAGAATGTGTAACATTAATACAAGAAATAAATATATACAACGAAATTAGTAACCAAACTTTGGTTAAGTTATTTACAAATCTAGTAATTACAACTAAAATCTAGTAATTACAACTAAGTGTTGACACTATTCCAAAAAAATTACAGCACAAAAGAGAATAACTTGCTTGGTGAGTTTCCTTGCTTCAATGGGCTTGTGCAAAAACCTAGTAAACAAAACATTCATTTTAGAATTTAACTCAATTACACTCAAAACTACACTTTAATAATACAAATAAGTTTCAAATCAAACTTTAAAACAAAAACAACAGTATATTCACAATATAACTACATAAATAGGCTCAAAATCAACAATAATAACAATATAAATTAGGTTATACATACTCTATGTCATTATGTTGACTACATCTGGAAATCAACTTTAATAACATAAATAACTTCCATATTTAACTCATTTATCAAAACTACAAAGCTAATAAACTTGTCCAACCTCTAAGAAGTATAACAACTTGTCTAACTTTAAGAATATAATAACTAAAGAAATCAAAATAAAACAAACAATAAACATCAACTTTCTTCAAAACATATGTTTGAACTTACTTCCAAAAAGTACAAATGTCCACAAATATCTCTATTAGAAAGAATAAAGTAAAATGAAAAACTATGTAAAGATGGGGTTTGGGGGGTTTCACATGAAAAACTATGTGCTTGAGGTATAGGAAGATTTATTTAATGTAATAAGTAATCTGAATACGCACAACAGTCTCACTATTTAGAACATAAGTATACCAATAACTACTTGAAAGAAATTTCCATCAATATCATAATAAATTAAGTCTACCAAAATAAAATAATGTCAACCAATATTTGAAAGATATTTTCATCATTAGCAAAATAACTTAGGTCTTACCAAAATAAACCAATTCAAATAACAATATAATTCTAAGTTATATGATATACCTCTTAGTCACCAAAGACACTCCAACTTCAAAACTTCTTACGTGAGCGTATTCTTTCCACATAACATCTTTCTCGAATATTTCAAAGACCAACTGTGGACAATCATAAAATATAAGAGAGTAAGATTAAACGTGTATCCTAAGGAGCAATAAAATCATGTTAAATATAGAATGAAATCAACACGCTCATCTTTACCTCTTTACTAACAAACATTTTCAAAATGCCATAGGCAATATCAAGTGTCCACTACCAACCTTGTCCAAACAAGAAATTGAAGCCAACATATAAAATTGTTAGTGGAAAAAGTATATAATACAAAACATGTTGCAAATAACAATATTACTCTTACAAAAAACATGGAAGATGTAGAATAGATCAAATAAATAAGAATCTTACAGTACCTCAAAAACGACGACACCTAATGCATTCTTACGGACCATATCATCTAAAGTCATTCTTACGGACCCCACAAAAAGTCCTTTGCAAAATGCATTCCAATCTAGATTGAGCAACAAAATAGGAGTAATTCATCCACAATAGTTTGTTTTCTGCATGATCCCATTACCAATGTTGGCACAAATCCTATGCAAAGAATATGTGTGATCCCACATACTCTGCCCACTCACTTCGCACTACATCAATATCATCTTGTGAGTATTTTGGTGGTACGTCTTTCATCTATAAACAAAGAAAACGAATAAGCCACATGAACTAAAAATCCTAGTTAAATCGGTTCAAATTTGAATACGTACTATTTCTAAAATTGACGTGGTTCGTTGTAATATTATCTCACGCATATATCGCATGACATAATATCCACATTCAACCACCCCCGATTGCTTAGGACACTGCATGTGTATATAAAATACAAAACATAGGCTACTTAAATAAGAACATATTTATTGAATAAACTCACTAAATTTTGTTGTTTACGAAATAATATACCTTGATTGATTTCCAAGTAAGCTTCTTCTTTTTCACACTCTTGAAAGACCTGTGAATGATTTCAAATATATAATGTCTTTCTACTTTCTATATTCACATTAACTAAAGTTGTGAAATTCTATATGTAACATACGTACATGCCAATCACATCGATGATATCTTGGTCAAGTCGATTTTTTAAAGGGTCCATCCAAAATACGCTGCTTTTTGATTGATCAATAATGATCAATGTCCAATGATTCCTACAAATTATAAGGATCATAACATCAATTATATTATTGTCACGACATTTGATACAATGTATTAAATAAAACATACCCAGAATTGTAAGGGAAGATGAGAAGTTGATTTGATTCCATTCCTTGCATTCTTGAATACAACAAATTAGCTCGAGATTCTTTGTAACTTGAGATTGAGATCGAACCAGCATCCAAAAACTTGTACAAACTCAAGAGGTTTGATTTCTCCATCAATTTGTATAAGTACCTAAAATATTAATTAAACTTTATATTTCACTCAATATACATCTTTTAGTGCTAAAAAATGTTATTTTAACATCACTTATATCATATATGCGTCAAGACAAGGAGTGCATATTGGGCGCATATGACAAAAATCTCGTAAAACCTCAAGCAAAATGCAACACTTGCGTTGGACACCAAATACTTCGATTGGTACAGTCATTTGAATAGATGAGCCAATGTGTTGAAGCTCACGAAGTAAACAACGTAAAGCAACTGGTGAACTTTGAATAGGTGTCGATGACAAAATTTCTAAACCTTTGTTTGACTTTCTATCATCCTTCTATTAACAAATATCATAACATTAGAATAAAGGAATTACATAGCATAATAAACCAAATTAGTTGTAAAGTATTACCTTTTCATTATCAATTATTACAAGATCTCGTGGCCATAACAAGTGTGAACCTACTTCTTGGGATAACATGTTGTCAGTTTCCTTTGATGGTACAGGAATAGAACAGTCACCATCTACAACTACGTCAATTGACACTTTCACCTTATCACTATTAACATCATAATCAAATATAGTTCCAGCTGCAACGACGTTTTTTTTTTACCCAATTGCTAACAGACAAGAAGTTCCATCCTATTTTGAAGTCATTGCAATTGAAGGAAATCATTACTAGTGTATATTATGTAGAAAGTATACTAAATGAAAGCAAACAAACTTACCTTGATGGGCTTTGTAGTCATCTTCTTCCTTGAGTTATGTTCTTCAGGTCCCACAGTCTTTAGGGAAGAAACAAACTTTAATCACATATATGATAAAGAATGACATGCAACCTTATATTTTTTTTCTTTTACTTTAACATCTTCAGAACTCCTTGTTTGTGTCAACAATTTTGTTTTCACCTAGAGGAAAAAAAAATTATATCAGACGAATTATTATGTACACATTATGAAAAGATGCACTGAACACATTTAACCTTCTCATCTTCATTTTGTATTTCATCATCTTCTTCCTTAATATACTTTGGAGAACCATCACTTTTTGTACTATGCGAATTGTTGTTTTGGTCCAACAATTTTTCCTTCACCTATAGAAAAACTTTAAGTCACACGAATCTTTAATCACACATTATCACAAACTAAATAAGAATAGCATAAACCACATTAAACCTTTTCCTTTTTTGAAACAGGTTCACCATCTCCTTTCGCATTATATTCTGGAGAGCCATCATTTTTTGAAATTTGCGACATTTTTTTTTGGTTTATCAGTTCTTCTTCTAGCTCTTTGATACGTGCAACCATCTTCGCCTTGTCTTCCTCATCCGTTGTAAGTTTATCACACTTCACTTTCGAAATTTGTTTTGGGGTATGAAAGTATTTCGTAGGCGTGATAAATTTACCCATTCCTCTAACCACCCCTGGAGGATCGTTGGTACCTAACGCTTGTGATAGGATATCTCCACTCGTGTATGCGTTACCACCTTTGACTTTTTGAGTTACCAACATGCCATCCTATTAAAGTGAAAAATAACAACTTAGCAATTTTGTATACAAAATATAGATAATCAACAAATACTTACTATACGATCAACCACTTCTTGTGTTTGCTTGTTTGGAATATTTCCATCTCGATCCACACGAGCCTTTTTCCATAAAACACATCACTCAGTCGGATCTTCATTTGGTGACAACTCTTTCTGCACCCATTTCAGAACATCATACTTACACTTGGATTCTAATGTAAAATATAGAACGTATGAAATAACACTAATAATAATATTATAACTTACCAACTCTTCAGCAAGGTTGGCATACCCCTTTCGTGACATTCGATGATTATACACATATTTTTTCCTATTTTCTCGATGCTTATTGCTGATAGTCTTAATAAAATGACATAATAAAGTATCAAATTTAAATTATTCTTCATAAAAAATAAATAGAAATATTGAATGTTTTAAACAACAAGACTTACCTGAAACTCTTTCTTAAGTCGAGAACTAACAAACGGGTTCCAATGTTCTTGTTGAATATGGGAATACTCAACTGGAGGACATTTTAGTTTTTCTAGATCATCCTTAAATGGCAGTATATATTTTCTAGTTAATGCATACTTGAACTAGCGGAAACATATACCAGCATTTTGCATGAGGTTCTTCTTTGATCTAGGATCAACAACAAATCCACCCTACAAATTTACATGAAATGTTATGCGTTAGTTCATACAAACAAAATATACAAACCAACAATGTTCAGTTATGAAGGTACCTGAATTAGATCCCAAATTTTTTCTTTTATCTCCAATGGCACTGCTCTCCAAGTGTTGTATATGATTGGAACATGGGATCGAACGGATGTTCCAATAAAACTTTTCATTTTAGTTCCATTCAAACCAACTGGTTGACCATGCTCATTGTACGTAATCACCCTCCTATGACCTTCGCTGCACATACGAGTGATTTCATGCATTCCAGTAGGCCCCCTAGTTCTTTTTCCCTTCATGTTCTCATCTAGAACTAGAGGATTTCCAGACCCATCACTGTCATGGGCATCATCCACTATATCATCCAGGTGGTCGCCTTGTGCATCGTCAAACGTAGCATCTATTATATCATCTACGTGATCATCTTGTGTATCATCAATCATATCGTCCATCTGTTCATTGTTATCTTTGTAAACGTAAGAAATAAAAAAAGTTAACTTCAACTTTAAATATTTTACATCATAATCAGTCATATGCATGTAATGTAAGTATTCATACTGAATAGACATTTCAACAACATACCATTGTATCAAAGTAACAGTTACTAATATGATTTCAATAGTACATGACATGAACGTTCAATAAACATAATTGACGTGTTGCAAACTGAAAATTAAAGACGCATGGTCGTTGGAGTGATCCCTTCTTCCATTAATAGTAGCCTACGAAATAAACAAAGTGATTACATAACAAGTAAAACTATCAACTTATAAACAAAACAAACTAAAAAAAAAAAAAAAAAAAAAAAAAAAAAAAAAAAAAAAAAAAAAAAAAAAAAAAAAAATTGGTTTTGATATGTACATACTCTATGAATTGTCAATTGTTAACCCACGTGCCCTCACAATCATCTCGTATATATGGAATCTCACTTTCGTCCACATGATCAGTTGGTGATGTCCATTTTGGAACTGAAGGATAGTGCAAAGAAGTATCTCCAAGCTCATCATCATAGCATGTGTCAGCAAAATCTTTTTCAGGTGGTTTGATGACAATTGACCATTGTGCATCAATAGGATCCTCTATATAAAACACTTGTCTCGCTTGAGTGGCTAGAATGAATGAATCTGACGTATGTCCAATACGATTGAGGTTAACCAATGTAAAGCCAAGATCGTCAATTCGTACTCCATTGTGATTTTCAACCCAATCACATTTAAATAATGGAATCTTAAATGTATTATAGTTAATCTCCCATATCTCTTGAATAACCCCATAAAAAGACATGTCTGAAATTATCGGATTCTTATCCCTAGCGCTAGACACTTGCATTGTTGTGGCTACTAATGTTACCCCACTATTCTGGACGGTTCGACCATTATCACGAGACTTTGTGCTATAACAACATCTGTTAATCTTATACCCCTCAAATGTCAACAATGCTGATTGGGGGCCATGTGCCATCCAACGCACAATATTGGAAACAGGTTTTCCATTATGTATTTCACTCATCACCTATTACACGTAGATAGTTCATTTAGATTGTGGATATATTAAATGAATATAGAAATAAAGTGTGAAAGAAAATTAAATACCTCATCACGTATCCAATTAGAAAATGATCGATTGTGTTCATCTTGTAGCCATTTTTCATTCTTTGATTTCCTTGGATTTTGGACCTTCAAATATTCCATATGTTTTCTACAAAAGGTACTTCATTTTAAAATAACAACAATCAACAAGTAGGTGATTCAAGAATTTAAGTAAGCTTACATTATATATGGTTGCACTTCTTCAGTGTTCTCTAGTATATAAAGATGTGCTTGCTTCAATTCTTGTACATTGGATCTGACATAACATCCAGTTGATAAAGGTCTATCTATTCGTGCTTCTTCTTGTATTTTGAATGAACCAAGTCCAACTAAATCTAGCCCAGATAGAAATTCAGAACAAAATTCAACAGCCTCTTCACATATGTATGCCTCCGCAATGCAACCTTCAGGGCGAGTTCTATTTCTTACATAACCTTTCAACACCTTCATATATCGCTCAAATGGATACATCCACCGTAGATAGATGGGCCCACAAAGCTTCACTTCTTGTACAAGGTGAACGGTGAGATGCATCATTATTGTGAAGAATGAAGGTGAGAAATATTTCTCAAGTAAACATAATGTAACAACTATATCGTTCTGCAACTTATCCAACTCTGACACCTGCAAACTCTTGGAGCATATTGCATTAAAGAAGAAACATAATCTACTAATGACATGTCTCACGTTCTTAGGTAGAACAGAACGTAATGCAATCGGAAGGAACTGTTGCATTAGAACATGACAGTCATGAGATTTTAGGCCAACAAGCTTCAAGTCCTGTAATAATACTAGACTTCTAAAATTAGAAGAATAACCTTCAGGAACCTTTATTTCAGATAAAGTCTTACAAAAACGATACTTCTCTTCCCTCGATAATGTATAACATGCTGCAGGTATGTACATTTTACTTCCCATACATACAGGAGCTAATTCAGGTCGAAGGTTCATTTCAACTAAATCAAGTCTAGTACTCATCCCGTCTTTACTTTTTCCAGGAATATCAAGTAAGGTTCCTATGATATTCATGCACACATTCTTTTCAATGTGCATTACATTAAGATAGTGTCTAACATGCAACTCTTTTCAGTAGGGAAGTTCAAAAAATGCTGATCTTCTCTTCCAATAGTTATCTCCAATTTTGTCATTCAATTTATTCCCACACTTCTTTCCACTAGAATAACAAATGTCCTTCAGTTTATTGTAAATTGCCGCACCTAAAATTGGATGTGGAGGGTTTCCATTCTCTTGCTTACCATCAAAAGCTTTTTTTTGTCGTCTGTATGGATGATGTCTTGGCAAAAATTTTCTATGCCCCATATATACATTTTTTTTCCCATGTTAAAGCCTGATTGAGTCAGTCTCCTCCCCACATATTGGACAAGCTTTATACCCTTTAACAGTACAACCACTTAAATTTCCATATGCAGGAAAATCATTAATAGTCCAAAGTAAGACAGCTCGCAAAGTAAAAGATTCATCCCTATATGCATCAAAACAGTCAACTCCAGCATCCCATAAAAGTTTCAAATCCTCAATCAACGGAGCTAAATAAATATTAATATCATATCCTGGTTGTTTTGGTCCTGATATCAACATTGACAACATTAAAAACTTTCTTCTCATGCACAACCATGGTGGGAGGTTGTACACTGTAGTAATCACTGGCCAACAACTGTATTTAGTACTTAAATCCCCATATGGGTTTATTCCATCAGTGGATAAACCCAAACGAAGATTTCTTGGTTCTGAACCAAAAGTTGGCCATAAGTGATCTATTAACCTCCAAGATGGAGAATCGGCTGGGTGTCTCAAAATACCGTCCACTTTCCTATCAGTTGCATGCCAACACAAATTTTTTGCATGTTCAGCGCTTTTGAACATCCTTATAAGCCTTGGGATGATTGGAAAGTACCACAACTATTTAGCAGGAACTCCTTTTTTCTCTTCTGCTGAGCTCTTACACACTTTCCATCTCGATAAATCACAAATAGGACATTTGGCAATTTTTGCATACTCATTTCTATATAAGGAACAATCATTTGGACATGCATCTATTTTTTGGTAATTCAATCCAAGGGCACATAGTGTTTTCTTCGCTTCCTACATAGAAATTGGCATTTCATTCTTCTCAGGTAGGAGTTCATTTATTATAGATAATAGTTCAGAAAAGCTCGAATTACTCCATCCAAATCTAACCTTTAAGTTGTACAATCTCACGAGGGCTGACAATTTTGTAAATTTTTTACATCCCGCGTATAGTGGCTTTTTAGCATCGTCAAACATAGTGTCAAACATATTGGGTGCATCCGAAAATTGATCATGAGCAGTTTGAACCATGTCAATTGTATTAAATAAATCATTCTCATCTTCATAATTTTCATTTAACTCACAGTCTAAATTATTGTTCACTTTGTGTGTGGCCAAATCTTCCCCATGCCAAAACCATACCTTGTAACTTTGATCAATTCCATTGACATACAAGTGATCCCTAACTATTGAAACATCTTTAGATATACGATTTCCACATTTTAAACATGGACATCGAATCAAGTTGGAACCATTGCCATGATGCAAACCAAATTCAATGAATGTTTCAACTCCCAACTCATATTCTCTAGATAATCTGTTTTTCATCATCCATGATTTGTCCATTGCAGAAAATTAGAGAATTAAATTATTGTCAAATCTCCCCTCCCCCAAAAGAAACCTGATAAAAAGAACATTGTACACGTGTAATTTGGTTAAAAAATTTCAAAACTTGGAACAGATGAATATGAATGTGAGTGAGCATTGAAACAGTTTATCTATATATCTTGATGCATTTTAATGATATGTTGACAAAAAATGAAGAAGTCAAAGACATAAACCTGGTTCAAAGTAAGTGTGAGCTGAAAAGTAAGTGGATGAAGCCTAGGTGAAGACCTTGTTGCTAAGAAGAAGAAACATAAGTCAGAGTTGGTGTTTCCTAAATTTTTTCACCCAACCAAGTCAAAAAAATAAATATAAACATGTACTATTTGATACTAAGTTACACTAATTTTCAATTAGGTTTTTAAGTAACATGCAACTACAACAAATATATAATCATCAACTTAAAATCACTAGTCTTTTGCCATAAAACTTTGCTGATATATGCAAAGAATTCAGAGACCATACCCAAAAATCTTGTGAAGGAAAACTAATAAAGAAGTTTCTGATAGGACTTCTCATACCCACAAACAAATAATTGTCTACAATTCAAAGAAAATGAAGAAAGTTTCAAAAAAGTTCATAAGTGTTGCTTCGACTATCAAAACAACCTAAAATGTTAAAAAAATGGATAATTGTCCGTTTGGTGATATATGCATGTCCACCTCAAACATAAATTTACCCATGTTTAAGTTCTTTCATTTCAGAGTGTAAAGCTAAGGTTTCACTTACAAAAACAACGTCGCCAAGCTTATTCTTTTCCAGCACAATTGCCAACTCTCTTCACACTGCCAAACCTCTTCCAATTGAAGTTGTTGTCCAACACTTCCAACCCCTGTTTTACATTATTGAAGCCAAATTTAACACAAGTTTCTTACACAAAACTCTTAAACAACCAATGACAACCTATCAAAAGTACAACAAATTCACAAATTAGAGAATAGATGAGAAAAACACCAACCATAATACCCCAAATTATGACAGTAAAGTTGTAGATGTATCTTAATGACAATCACATAGTAGTGGATTCAAATATACATGTCAATACAACATTGATGAAAGGAAAAATAGAGTGATCGAAGCCATAGAGTCATAGATAGATGCAATACTTGTGCAAATCCACCCACTTGCTACAAATAACCAACTTGAAAGATTCCCAATTGGTGGCAATATGCACAAACAAAAGACATTATAGAGGTTGCACCAAGTAGAAGCAAATGTTCTAGATTATTTATTAAGGTATGTATCTTGAACAAATTCTAACTTACAACAGAGGGTTCATGTGACATTTACACAAATTTAGTTATTATGAATGTTCCAGCTCATAAAGAAAACAATGTCAATGATTAATCATGAACTTTCCACTCAAAGAAACATTTTAAACTAATCTTTGAATGAGACAAATATACCAACAACATATTATCAAATGACAAACAAACTCTTCAAATAGAAATTCACTTACTAAATGCAATTTAAAGCACTTCTAAACTAACTAAAAAAAGTCTTTTAACAATAAAAACAAGGTTTTAAGGTAAGAGCTTAGTTAGAAGCCTCATTTGAAAACTCAAATAGTGTTTGAAATGAGCAAACTTACTCAAAGCAACCCTAAACCTCACTTTAAACTCCTTCAATCAAGTCTAAACTACAAACAAAGAACACCCAAGTGTTATAAACAAATTTAAAAAATCCATAACTGTATAATTATAAACTGAAGAAACTTGAAAAATGGACCTAAATCAGAATCAAAAAAGAGAATTTTTCAATGACCAAAACCACCAGAACCAAGCAATTTCTATGTTAACTTTAGATACCAAAAGAGTAACCTTGTCTCTACTTTCCTCTGAGAAACGCCATGACAACATAAGTAAATCAAAAGGGAAAAAAAATAAGATTTTTAAACCAAAATTTGTTAATGAAACAGTGATCTAGACATAGAATTTGCTAATCAAAAGGCAGCTTCACCTTACTGAAAACAACAGCGACTTTCGGAAGCTGCTGTGCGGCGGCGATGGCAGAGGATCTACTGTGCGACTGCGGCGGTGGAGGATCTGCTGTGCGACGGCGGCGGCGGAGGATCTGCTGTGCGACGGGGCCGGCGGACTTCTGCTGTGCGACGGCGGCGGCGGAGGATCTGCTGTGCGACGGCGGCGGCGGACTGCTGCTGTGCGACGTCGGCGGCGGACTGCTGCTGTGCGACAGCGGCGCGAACCACTGCTGTGCGACGAAACTGCTGGAGAAATGTTCTGCGCGAACTGCTGTGAGAGGGATAGGGAGAGGAAGATGAAGATTGTGAGTGAGAGGGGGGTTTGTTAGAGGGAAAGCCAAAGTGAAGGGGGAAAATAAAATTTGGGAAAAAATCAAAATTGGGCTTAAGACTAAAATATGGGCCCACATAGTTTGTTAGGCTTAAGGATTTATGCCCATTGAGTTTGTGTTGGTAGATATTAAAATTTTTTTGCCCACGCATATAATTTCTTTGATCCGAAATGAGCATAATCCCTAATCTATCTTGGTTCCTATAATTAAATTACACAAATTTAGTATTAAAATTAAAATTTACTAACCACTAATAATATTTTTCGAACTTAAAATTAATTAGCCTATCATGAGAATTTTGGATTGTTAAATTTGTTTTATTGTTTTTTAGTATCATCAATATAAGACTCGAATTAGATTCAATGAATATGCTCTTTAATGATAATTAACTCAAGTTCTATATTCATGACACTAAAAAAATGGTCATAAAATTCTAAAAATCCAAAATTCTCATTTTTTTTTTTTTTTTTGCTAAAACTGCCTTTTTTTGTTTCAATTTAATGACTCTAAAAAACCGTCACTCTTTAGTGACAGTTAATTCTCGTCATAAATTGGTGACACAAAAAAACTGTCATAATAGTCGAGAATTCCGAAATTTTCCGTCTTTTCCCGCCAAAATCGCGCCTTTTTCATATTCCTACATTTAATGACTATTATTTAGTGTCATGAATTAGTGTCACAAAAAAACAGTCATTAATTTCAAAAAATCCGTAAAACTCCGTTTTTTCCCGCCAAAAACGCGTGAAATTAGCTTTAATGACTATTTTTCTCTCTCCTATCAAAATGTGCTACTATTCAAGTGTCATCAAATGTATATTTTGTTGTAGTGATAATTGTCTGATGTCAATAAGACATGACTGATTAAGTTACCTGGTTGATCGCCAGAACCAAGATAATAAGGAGAAGAGAGATAAATTTTTCCTCCTTCAAAATTTCCTTCACCATCCGCCATTTTTGCTAATATTGGATTTGTTTCTACCGCTGAAACACACTAAAAATAATAGAACAATATATATAATTCTACTAAAATTTGTGTGTTAACAGACCAATGTCGAATATAATTGACAACAAATATTTTTCTACTAATGATAATCCCAAATTGGTAGAAAATATTTGTGCTAATAATAATCACAGTTGACGGCAACGGAATACAAAATTTGCGGTAATGAAAGAACCACTCAGCTGCAAGCTTCCAAACAATTTAGAAAGTTGTTGGAAAACTCATATCAATGCTAAGAACCAACAAATCAACCTTGCACCATTTGCTTGGATACAAACACCTCACTATCTCTTGGAAATTTCAATGGCAATTAGTAAAAGCAATTGGCGGCCGTCGAAGATTTCTACCTCTGGATAGATTTGCTATTTTTTTTGCTTGTTAGGGTTGGGTATGCTCTAATACCATGCTAGAAAAGCTGTTTCCTTAATCTTTCATTCAACATAATATGTTAATATATACAACCTAAATTTAGTAAACCTAAAATACAACCCAAATTAAATATGGAAAATATATTTTTAAAGAATTAGGATAATATCTCTTAATAGTTGGAGTTTCTTTTGTGGAAGCTCTCGAAGATATCTTATCTAGCTATGCTAGATATTTGTTCAATCTTCTCATTGCCATTCAAGCTAGCAAGTGCACAACTTTCTTCTTCTACATATTTTCGTTTGTGTAGAGCTTCGAGTCAAGCCGTCTCAATTCACACATTTAAATCACCTAACAATGAGTTTTTAGTTAGTAAATTGGTGGATGAAAAACAAATGGTGAAAGAAACCTCATTTTTATAGTTGGATGTGATATGAATGTTACAAAAACTCTTGAAATTTCAAATAATTAAAACTATATAATTAATTATAACTAAAAGCAGGGATTTAATACATTATTTTATAAAATGAAAAAGTAAAAATTGTATCAATTTTACTTTTTTTTTTTTTAAACTAAAATCAATAAAAAAAAAGTGTAAAAAAGTGGGAAACAACAATTAACTTATACCTCACAATTAATATAAATAAACTTATAAATTGCAAAATTAATTATATTGTGTGGCTATATTTATTAATTCATTCTTTTTGTTATTATGTGCTTAAATGCTATTTAATGTACGTTTTTTTTAAGCTTATACGTTAACTTTTTTTTTTCAAATAAAAAAGACATAACTAACATTCTTTTTGGAAGTTACATTCTTAATATTTAAATAATAAAATAATTACTAAAATTAATGTTTATGGCATTTCTGTAGTTGTATAAATTAAAATAAAGGTGCAATCGTCCAAACAAGTTTTTAAAAAATCGCCAATTTTTAATATATTATAGATTATAGATAGTAAAGTTATGTTAAGCCAAAAGGCCAGAATTCAAGCATCCTCCTCTTTAAGCCTAATTTAATAGATTAAAAACTATTGATATGATCTTTAAATTATTTGTTTCATATCAATAATGATTTTTCTTTTTTTCTTTTTTGAAACTTGCTTCGTGAATGAAAGTGTTGAAAAGCCACGTGGATTATGGATAGCTACTATTCCTTCACCATATTTTGATTTTAAGTTTCAACTAGTTTTTATTCTGGATAGAGAAATAATAAATACATAATTTTAACGAAAAAAAGTAGGTAAAGAAAGAAAAGAAAATAGAAAAATAAGCCTCGAACAAGTTTACATTTAAAAATATATTATAATATTATAAATGTCAATGTAGAATGAAAAAGACCGTAGTTCGATTAGTATCAAATATGCACTGTCAATCTCAAATTCAAGATTATTTTTGAAAAGAGCCCATTTATTACTTTTTTACTAAAATTTTTAAAAATCAAATTAAATTTTAAAAACTAAAAAAATATAGGCTTCAAAAACTTGTTTTTGTATATAAAATTTAAGAGAATCAAGTATTTCTTCCATAAATATAAAAGCCATGTTATGAGCATAGTTTAAAATTTCCATCAAAATCTCAAAATTTCGATCAAAATTTTGATAAGCTCGAAATTTCAGTAGGGAGAATTTTCGATTTTCCTCCAATTTCTCAAAAATTTTCGAAATTTCAAAATTTTTATCGAAATTTCAATTTATTTATTTATTTTTTTACAATTAGCTATGCTAGCTCGATGATATATTTTCTCTTTTACCATCAAGAAACAACATATTTTCATTCAAATATTTTTCATTGAATTTTCACATCATTTCACTTCAAACTTGAATTGATGTGAGTTCTTTAATATTCTTCTCATTTTCTCTCAAGTTCTATCTACTTCTATAATTTTCTTTTCCATCATTTTGTGTTATGTTTAATGTTATGCTTCTTATATTGTTTTTTTGTTTAATGTTATGATTTTTCTATCCTTATTATGTCATGTTAGTTTAATTCTATGATTTTTCATTTTATTATCCATTTCATTCTATAGTAAACAGTTTATAATTATTTTATAAGCAAAATATTTCATATTCTTTAATTTTGTAATTATTTTTCCGTTTCTTTTTAAATTTTTGTTCACATATTAATATTTACACAAATATTTTACAATATACATCTAAATACTGTTTTACTTTATAGAAATAATGATTAAAATAGTAATTTATAGTCTGACTCAGTTACAATCATAATTTCATTAACTAATTATAACAATTTCCATCCATTTCTATAAAGTTTTTCAAATTTTCCATTAATATCAACATTTCCATAAAATCGAAAACTCGATATTTATATATTTACAACATTTGTAATGAGAAAATAAACTTAAATTTTTTTTTTTTTTTAAAAAAAAGAAGAAGCAAAATTGTTAGAAAAAAATGTTTGGCTTTTTTCCTTGCTCCACGTCATCTCTCTTTTTTTTTTTTCCAGCTGAAACTCTCACGTGAACCCATCCCCTTCTGTCCTATTGCTGAACCTGCGCCCTAGGGCCTGCAGCCTGCACCGTCGTCTGGTCACATCACATAGCTCAGTCGTCTGGTCTTGTCCGGTCAGTTGGTCAAAGGTTGAATCTAAGACCACTTTCCCTCTTGAACCCATCACTCCTCTCCTTCCAGACACTACTTTTCTCTCCTTCTTCACCCTTGCACACTACTAACATTTCTCCTCTTCTTTAGCAACAGAAACGAAAAAACAATCCTCCCATTTTAATTATAACCTACCCTCCTCCACCCATATAAGGAAAACAAATTCCTGAGTTGCGTTGACCCAAACGGTGAGGTTTGTACATTTTTAGTCAACTAAATCCTTACTTTTTAAAATAAATTATAAATTTTGTTCATATTCTCGTATTATTCTATTTTTTTTTTTAAATTTTTGTTGCTGTTTGGAAAATGAAGAATAAAAAAACAGGTACACTTCTCTCAACTTAATCCCTTACTATTTAAAAAAAGTAATAATACGTTATAAATTTTGTCAATGTTCTTATATTATTCTTTTTTTTTTTTTTTTAATTTTTGTTACTCTTTAAGAAATAAAGAACAAAAAAGAGGTACACTTTATCGCAACTAAATCTCTACTTTTTTATTTTTTAAAAAAAGTTATAAATTTTGTTTATATTTTCATCTTATTCTATTTTTTTTTTTTTGTAGTTCTTATTGCTGTTTGAGTATAAAAGAACAAAAGAAGAAGAGCCGTTATCGCTTAAAAAAAAGTACGACCATTTGTCAAATTTGTAAGTTTTCTTTTTATTTTCTATTAGTTTTTTTTTCTTGATATTTATATTATGCTAGATCTACAAGGTTAAATGTTCATATTTATTTCTTAATACTTTTGAATTCATGAATATTTGTATCTTGATTTTAGGAGTTTTTCTTCGAGAAAATTAGGAAAATATTGTAGTTTGGAATTCATGTGAGTTTTTAATAAACTCATTAGATGTGAGTATATATATATATATATTTCCTCATCTGGGTAGGGATAGGGTCAGGAATGGAGAATGTAGTTTCCGTCCGCGTTTAGTCAATTGGGAGAAATTTCTCCTTGTTCCCTGCACTCTCCCATTTCACGTCCAATCAAAGATTCCCTACCATTTTCAAGATTAAATCCCCATGAGCCCCCGACCCCACGGGATAAATGTACATCTGTAACCATATTCCAATTTTTTAAAAAATATTATACAAGTTAAGTCTATCTCTTTTTTTTTTTTTCTAAACAATTTACTTTTCCTTTAAACCAACGATTTTTTTTTTTAATTTTATGTTCTTTCTTTTCATTTTTTTTTAATAAAAAAAAATACTTTATAAAAATTTAATATTCTATTTCTTAGAAATAAGAAGAATTTATTATTGTTTTAACTTTGTTTATTCTAACTTTAAGAACTATTATAGATATATAGTAGAAAAAACAAATTCTCAATCTTTTTTTCTTACATATTACAACTGTTTGTTCATAATTGAAAAATAATAAAATGTAAATTAAAATGTCTATATCAATACAACAATTTAACGTTATCGATTCGAGCTGGTTGTCGTCGTCGACTTTGAATTCTAGGTTGCTCTTGTTCTCTCTTGATCCTCGAGTGGCTTTGGTACCTCTACAAACGCTTCATAGTATAAATATTTGTTATGCTCTCTACGTTCGCGCCTATGTCCTTAGTTGTATGAAGATAATGGACCGGCCTCTAAATCATAATATCTTGAACCAAATGTTGGAATCATCATCGGACTAGTAAAATCAGTTTAGTTATGTGTCTGCATCATAGGAGGCAATTCTTCCATATTGTGGTCAACCTCATCGAACTCATCTTCTTCTACTTGAGCATGTCTCATACCCTTAGACACTGGTGGAGGTGCAATGGGTATATTGTACATATAATGTAACTCTTCCATGTTGATTTCATTATTATGACATACAATAAGCACCTGGTTTGGATCATTGGTAACATCACAAAAGCTACGGTTGCTCGATCTCTATGAATTATAAAACAATTAAACAAAATTTAAATTAAAAATAATTAGACAATATTTAATTATGTACCAGATGACCCACAACTGCTCTCAGACGAGTAATGTAGCAGCACCTTGTAATATTATTATATCAAATGATGTAATCTTGAGTTGCATTCCTATAAAATTGTCCAATTGAAACTTCCATTGCAATAAATCTACTACGATAGTGTCATCGCACTTCAAACCAATCTGCAGTTCTTAGGTCAATGTCATGCAGTAGGAGTTCAGTATTACACTCTGTGAGGACATTCTATTGGATACCAAATTGTCTGCTCACCCTGTTAGGAAGATGTCACTCACCAATGTGAAAACATATGAGAGGACTTATCGTCCGCTATATGTCTTGACCGTTTGTACATTTACCTGGTATATTTATCTCGACGTTCTAAATCAGTTCTTATTTTTTTTTTCTCAAAATAGTTTACACATTTGTAAAATGTTATTTGAGTGAAAGCATTTATCGGCAACATTTGAGTTTCTTTGAGGATTCTATTGATGCACTCTCATAAATTTGTCGTCATCCACCCGTATCTGAAACTTCCACCATGTGCTTGAGTCAATTGCTCAATATCAATGTTGTAAAAAAAACTCAAACAACTCCAATTTATTCTTTTGATGTTCTCAATCGCTTTATTTAACTTATAAAATTGGAATTGACATTCGATACGATAAACATAATTATTTAATGTGTTGAATTTGTTTTTTTTTTTATTAAAGTTGCTAACAATATGTCATAAGCAGTATTGATCGTGACATTTTGTTCTCGTCCAACCATTTTTTGGATTGTTCACTGTCGAGATAATGCTAGTATGTTGATTCAAAATTAAACACAACTTTTCGTTGTAATAATTTCTCTTAGATGTTTTAAAAATTGTCCTCATGATTGCGTAGATTCTTCATCTACAATGACAAATGTAAAAGAAAGTAGTTGTCCATTTGAATCAATTGATGTAGCAATTAATAACTTTCTTCGATATTTGTCATACAAGTGAGTATCGTATATTTGAATAACTGACCGACATCTATTAAAGACTTCTATACGAGAACCAAATGCTCAAAATACAGAATTAAGGATGATATCTTTTTTAGTAGGCATTTCTTTTACTCTCCACTCCATGCACGTTTTGGGATTGGTCTGCTTAGCCATATATAATCATCTAGGCAACAATTTGTATGACTCGTCCTAGTCACCGAACACTTTAGCCAATGTCTTTCTTTTGCTCTCCCATACCCTATGGTAAGGAACATGATATTCAAATTTTGTCTTTTTATCGGACTGTAGTTATGTCACGCTAATAGACGGTTTTTCTCTTATGGCATCACAAAACTCTAGTGCAATTATTGAAGAATCTAACTGCACATGACTTTGACTAAGTTCTGAGTAAAAACATGTATGTTGCTCAACATATTTAATATCTCAAATAAGCCATGTGGTTTTTTTTTTTTTTTTTGTACAAAGTCTCCATTTGTAACTTTCTTCCCACTTCTTATACAATTGGGTATTGACAACCAGCTCGATGATGACAACCAGCTCGAAATCGGCGACGTCTGCCTTGTGGGACACATTGAGTTTTTTTTTTTTTAATTTTTAAACGAAAGGTGTTCGTAGGAGGTTTCTAGAGAAACGTATTTCATGGAGTTGAACTTGTGTTTATGCGGATGTGGTTCGATCTCTAGTACTTTGTTCTCTGGTTCTCCCTCAGTGAAAGCGGTCTTACACGAGTTAGAAGTCTCTGATTGTAGGGAGAATTCTCTCCAGGCTCTCTACAGTGTAAATTTTCTGAACCTCTCTCAAATGAATGAGAACTCCTCTATTTATAGAGTTTTCAGGTGGGCTTTGTGGGCTTGGGCTTGGTTGGTCTATGGACTTGGCCCTTGGGCTTAACTAATTGGATTTGAGCATTTGTTGACCCTTTAGGCCAAATTAAGTATATTTTAGGACACAAGTAACATTTAATTAGTCCCAAATTTAATTATTTTTAATTTTGCCATTAATTTGAGTAATGACGTGACAATTTGTGATTGACCCAACATTTCTCATTCAACAAAAGGAAAACATTAAATTATTGTATTGATATTGACATTTTAATTAGCATTTTATTATTTTTCTATTATGAACAATAGTTTTAAGGAAGTTTTATGTTCTTTCTTGGATATTGGTTTGGATCCTTTTTTTGCAAAACCATTGGTTTGGTTTGATTTTTAGTTGGCCCCAAAACCAATTAAATCGAACCGACTATCACCCCTATCTTATTATTAAGAAAATACATTTTTTTTTTATTATTACAAATAGAATTTCCTTAAAAGACCGTTATGTTATAAAAAAAATAAAAAATAAAAAGATTGATTTAGTGTTTAATACTCGACCAAAGTAAGGGTCGAAAATTGAACATTCAACCAGGGTGAGAGAACCAGACCCACATAAACCCAATTAAATAAATAATTTCTTACTCATCAAATCTCCAAAACTACAATAGTTTCCTAAATATTTTCAAAACTTTACTATTTTTTTAAATATTTTCTAAATCTACAATTTATCTCGATTTTTTCCATTTGTAACCTTTCTATAAATACCTTGCTTCACTACTCTTCTTCACCACAATCCCAATCCTTCTCAATATTCACCTCCACCATCGCTCTTTCCCTCATCCGAATATTGAAGCTCCTTCTCTTTGGATTAATTCGGTGACTTTTGCTATGGATTTAGTGTGATGAATTATGAAATTTATTTAGATCCAACTTTAATTTGAAAATACTTCTTTTAATGGTTGAATTCTCTTTTCTGGTGGGTTTATATTGTTGTTTTTTAATAGTATGGATTCTTTATTTTTTTTTTAATTCCTCAAGCTAGACTTTTTTATTGTCCCTTTTTTAATGATGGATTCTCTTTCCAAGAATAGTGAGATAATAAAATAAATATCATTTTTTTTATAGTAAATGGGAAATTTTTTTGCTATAAAATAATCGACATGTTTTATTCACTTAAACAACATCGATTTTCTTCATATCATTTTAACTATGTCTTCCTCCCATTAACTTGATTCTTTTTTTAACATCATATTAGAAGATAAAAAAGAGATTATAAAGATAGTAAGAAAAAATATCATAAAGAGATGGAAAATCTGACTACTTAATTGGGAGTCTGTATTTTGAATAAGTAATCACACAATATGATATGTATGTAACATAATCAACCTCTACGAAATCGGATATCAAGAGTAAAGAAAAAAATAAATTTAAACTCAAATGTTAATCATTTTCTTTTTTCCTTGTCCCTGCTTACCTCAAGGTAGATAATAATAGTTGAGAAAATTGTGGATTGAAGCTTTTTTTTTTTTTTTTTTTTTTTTTTTTTACAACTATCATTTAAGTAAATCTTTGCTCTCCTTTCTTCCTTATGTAGGGGAGAAAGGTGTTAAACATAGAAGAGTGAACATTACTTAAAAGATAGTTGAAAATAAATTCTATCACTTGAGCGATAGAAAACGATAGAATTCGTTTTCTGTCGCGGTCTATCACTTATAGACTGTAAAATTTTTCTATATTTGTAAATAGTTCGACTTATTTTTCTATATTTGAAAACAACCCTAATAAAAAGGCTTAGCTCGAAAAAAAAAAAAGGCATCCAACTATTAAAAGAAACAATATTTTTAAATTAAACTTTTTTTTTCTTATGATTAATTTAAATGGGACTATTAGAGTCTAATAAAAGATTAAATGTTGTTTTCAAAATTAAAAAAAAAAAAAAAGATAAAAGATAAAAGCATCTTAACTAAACATGATCTCCGGAAAACCTACAGAATTTCATAATTCACCCTACATCTATAGCAAAAGTCACCCAATAATAATAAAATTTTGATAACTAATCTAAATGGACTATTACTGTCTAATAAAACATATAAGTTTTCAAAATAAAAACTAAATAAAGATAAATGGATCTAAAATAAACATGATCTCCCAAATAATTTTGTACCCCAATCCCATGTTATTTAATTTGATACACTAGTTAACTTTTCATACTTAACTATCTAGGATTTAATATCTTACAAAATTTTTTCACATCCAAATGTTGTGGGGTTGAACAGGTTGTCTCGTGAGATTATCTGAGTTGGGCTCAAGTTGAACACTCACGAATATAAAAAAAAAAAAAAAAGTCAACTAAGTATTCTAAATGCTCTCTTAATGAAGGTTGAAATTTAGTTGTTGAATTAGAGAAGTTTCTTATTTTCTACTTTTTCTAATCTTAGGTAAGTGGACTATTTAGAAGAGAATCTGGTTCTATTTTATGTTTTCAAATTGACTGAGTTAAACAAATATGTGTTTGGCAGACAATCCAGATTCTGTTTCTAAAAATTGTTATCGAATTTTGTGATTCAAACAATGCACATTTTGAAAATAATATTTTATGTTTTAATTGTATCCAGATTTTGAATTTTAAATTTTAAAATAAAAAATTATATTAAAAACATTTAAAAATATAATATGTCATGTTATAAACTCAATTTATTTTTTTTTTAAAAATATAATATGTATAATCATGTATTATAAATTATATAAAATTACAAAATAATAATTATATAATTTTTTTTAACATAAATTATTTTCATAAATAAATTAATAATAATCTATTATCAATTAAATATTAGTAGGCAACTAAAACTAATTTTATGAGCTATAGATATATACTATCAAACACACATTTTAAACAATTGTCTAAATTAGAATTTAATTTTTGAATATGTTGCCAAACACATATGTGGAACATGAAATAAATCTTAGTTTTCATACAACCCCTTAATATTCATCCGGAAATTTGCCAACTCAACAGTTTGAGATTAAGACTTTGTAAATACTTTAAAAGTCAATCCAAACGAGTTTTAAATTAAAAATTAAAAAAAATTAAAAAAATTACATAAATATAATATTATCCTTAATTAATGTAAGGTCTGTTATTTTTCCATTCAACTCCCATATATCTGTAATACTATCCTTGAGTAATGTAAGTTTATTCTTGGGATTGCTCCACGAGGGTGATGGGAAAGCACATCCTCATCGTAAAAATACAAATAAAATTAATAATAAAAAACAATTGAGGGTTAATTCTCAAAATTAACTTTTTAAAGAAAAAAATGAGCTTCAATGCAGTAGTCTTAGAAATTCTCAAGAGTTGAGTAGGCCATAAAACCATTGTTGTTCAGAAAAATAATTAGAGTAATATTGTAGTTTTAGAAGTATTTACAAAAATATTATAGTTTTGTAGAAGGGCGAGAGTCGAAGTTTCGATTATCGTACGGGAGAGAAGTGGTCGAGAGTTGAAATTTCGATTATCGTACGAGAGAGAAGTGGTTAAGAGTTGAAGTCTCGACCACCGCTGTCCTCAACTCTAAACCACCGATGTCCACCACTGCATGCAGAAGAAGTGTCTCGACCACCTCAAGTGGGGTGGTCGAGAGTTGAAATCTCGACCAAAGGTGGTCGAGAGTTGAAGTCTCGACCACCGCTGCCCGTATCGACCATCGCCTGTCGCCTCACACCTCACACTGCCAGTCAAACCTATGTGAGTCACGGGAAAGCTGAAGTGGTCGAGACCTGAAGTCTCAACCAGACCTCCAAACCACGCAGCTGACCACCTGCACACACCTGCAGCTTAAGTGTTGTCTCATCAAGGGGGTCGAGACTTCAACTCCTTTATTCCGCAAAATTAGAGAAATATTGTAGTTTTTTAAAGTATTTATAAAAATATTATAGTTTTGAAAATATTTGTAAAAATATTGTAGTTTTGTGATGGGATAGTTGAGTTGTTTAAAGTATTTGTAAAATATATATATATTTTTTAATAATGGTCGAGTGTTCACCTTTATTTATTTTTTTAAAACAAATTGTTAATATTTCTCAATTTTGCCTTGTCGCTCGACCATTTCTTATTTTTGTTTTTTGTTTTTTTATAACCAAGCAATAATGCTATTATTTTTTTTAATAGAAAAAATAATTTTATAAAAATTTACCTTTCTATTTCTCAATAATATAAGAAAAATTTATCATTGTTTTAACTTTGCTGACTCTAATTTTAAGAGAGATTATAGACTTATAGTAAACAATTTAAAATCACTAAAATGTAAATTAAAATGTCTATATCAATACAACAATTTAATGTTTTTCATTTATTAAAAAAAAAATCAATGTGTCCCGCAAGGCGGACGTTGTCGATTTCGAATTGGTTGTCGTCGTCGACTTTGAACTCTAGGTTACTCTTGTTCTTCTTCATCCTCTTGTGGCTCTGGTACCCTGCAGGTGCTTCATAGTATAAATATTCATTATGCTCTCCACGTCCGCGCCCATGTCCTTGCATGTATGAAGACGACTAATTGACGATGGACTGGCCTCTGAATCATAATATCCTAAACCAAATGTTGACATCATCATCATCATCAGACTAGCATAATCAGTGTGGCTATGCATATGCATCATAGGAGGCAATTCTTCCACATTGTGGTCAACCTCATCGAAGTCATCTTATTCTACTTGAGCATGCCCCCTATGCTTAGGAACCGGTGGAGATGCAATGGGTATATCGTACATATAATGTATCTCCTCCATGTACCTCTTCTTCTTATTACATACAGCAAGGACCTGGTTTGGATCATTTACAACATCACAAAGGCTACTGTCGCTCGTTCTCTGTGAAATATAAAAAAATAGATAATATTTAAACTAAATTCAAATTTAAAATCATTAAACAATATTTAATTATATACCAGATGACCCACTGCTCCTGGACGAGTAATGTAGCGCCTTGTTATATTATTATATCAATCAATGTAATCTTGAGTTGCATCCCTATTAAATTGCCCAATTGAAACCCTCGTTGCAATAAACCTTCTACGATAGTGCCATCACACTACCAAATGTGCAACTTTATCGGGCCAATCTGCGGTTCGTAGGTCGATGTCATGCAGCAGATGTTCAGTATTACACTATGGTGGGACATCCTGTTGGAAACCAAATTGTCTAATTATCCTGTTAAGGAAATGCCACTCACCAATGTGAAAATATATGAGGACTTATCGTCCGCCATATCTTGACTGTTTGTACAGAAATTTGGCAAAGTCTGCATAATAGCTTTGTAGGGCTCTCAAATAATTTGAAACATAACATGGTATATTGAAAATATTAAATACATAAAAAAATATGTATAAAAGATTCAATTAGATTAGTATTTATGTACATGATCAGGTTGAAGCAGATCCAACATATATCTATATTGACTCATAACATCTGTAGTTGATCTAGTTACACAAAATTGGTCTCTCACCTATATTATGAAATCAATATTTTAGATTTTAAATTAACTATATCAGTCATATAAAAAATAATTTGTAAATTAAATTAAATTAACATACCGAGAACCGTATGCTTGTCCAACTAATTGATGCTCATTGACATGTCGGAATTGGGGAGCCATTGTTGGAAATCGTTCCCAAGCCCATAATTGCAGAAGTATCAAGAGGCCCAGCGATTTCACGTACTTCAGGTTTTGTTACTTTGTACAACTGTCTATACAGCCATGCCAAATACCCTCCACCCCAAGAATATCGTCTCGCTTCATGAAGATTGACTAACAATGGCAGGAACATTAAGTGAACGTAGTGACTTGATTTGTCAGAAAACAAACTTCCACCCATTATCTGTAATATGTATGCTCGTGTATATCTCATGACAACTTCATCGTCTGCATCATCATCAAGCCCTGGAAATTGTGTCCCTAACCATTTTAAACTTAATCTAGATCCTCTAATTTTATTCTCCTTTAGCATTAAAACCTCACCTTATTTACCTCTCCTTTAGCATTGGGCTTGGGCCCCAAGGATACCCATGTTTTAGAAGGGGTGAGGAGATAGGCATTGGTGGGTTTGGTAACTTCTCTACACGCCCGCCGTCATCCGTCTAGGCATGGCGTGGCGGGAATAAAATAAGTTTTATTTTTATTTTATTAATATTATTTTTTAAAATAAAAAATAAGTTTTACTATTTTTCCCCTCGCCGCATTCACCGCATAGTCAACCGATCTTCGCGCCCGTGCCCATTTCTTGGCGCACCTTCTATGGCCGAGTGCTCGTCCAGCATGCATTGGTTGGCCCTCGCGGTGTATATAAGGTCCGCCTTCTCCATTTGACGAGACACACAAAAAATTGTTTTCACAAAAAATTCCTATCTTCCGAGCATTTTAAAGGGTGTGAGCATTCTGTTTGTCACTTGTGCAAGTTTCGATCGAGACAGACTTTTTCTGGGCTGTTTTATCTTGGGGACGACGTGGCACCAATTTCGAACTGCATGCACTTTGGGCAGAGCTGCGAAACGTCTTAAAAAGAGCAAACTCCACGACTCAGCCTTCGCGAGTTTTTTGTTTTACAGGCGTCAAGCTCCATGTGTTCAGTACGAGGGTTCATCGCATCGCTTGGCGTTCAATATCAGACGTCCATTTTCCTGCGTTGACCACCAGACGTCTATCCTACTGCGTTGACCACCAGGCGTCCAGTTCCTTACGTTGACCACCAGGCGTTCAACTCATTGCGTTGACCACCAGACGTTGACTGTGAAGGCGTTCAAGTTCTCAATGCAGAGTACCAGTTCCAACAATTTATTTTAAAATTGAAATTTGTGCAGCACTGCTTGCCCATGTGTAACGTAGCTGCTCTCCGTGCCTTGTTTGCCCAATAACAAAAATGGAATTTAGGTTTTCAAACAAAATAACCTTCATTAAATTTTCCTAGCCGCCTTAACAAAAATTTAAAGAAGAAAAAATTAGCAATCAATTTGTTAACATTTTATTGAAAATGTATCCTTCATTTTTTCCCTTCTTTCTTTTTTCTTTTACGTAATTTTCAAATTCATATTACTTATATATATTTATTTTAATTAATCTCAGAGTTAAAGTTATAAGATAATTTTTTTCCTCGTCAAGATATACATATCTTACTATTCATAAGTAAATTTTAAATTATTTTCAATCTTTTTAGTTTTCATACTTTTAAATCTATGTAATAAATCATAATATTTTTATTGTTAATACTTTTATAGAGTTAACTCTATATCAATATGGAGAGATATTTCAAAACATGAAAAGTCGTATAGAACAGTTGTAATATGTATTAAATTAGTTAATTTATGAAGCTATGAATACCTTTTTAAAAAAAACTAATAGTTTTTTATTACATAGTACCCTCTATATAAAATTCCTAGAACTGCCACTAGACGTGTTGACTAAAATTTAGTACTATGTAAATAACTAAATTTGTTATGTCATTTTGGAATAAATGTCCAATTTTTAAAATTAATCAATTTGGGAGAATTTGATTGTTAATGGACCTCTCATTAACAATGGTATAGATGTTGAGCCTGTTGGGATTTATGTCCTAAATCTCGTATTCAGTAAATTGGTAAACAAATTTCCATAAATAAGTGTTATTTATTTGCATAACTAAAATCCAATAAACTAAGATCCTAAGTTATTTAATATAACTTGAAAAGTATGTAATTGACATGCAAGTGGATTATGTTCAAGTAGTAACCTAAAAAGGTCTATAGTATATGGATAAGGTTGGGTGTCTTATCCTGCACTATGAATATGACCCTCTTTGTAAGTGTTACAAATGTTGTAAGTATTATAAATGATTTAATCCAAATCATTCATATAATGACATGTAAGTGGGGATATCCCATACAGTGAGTCTGTATGAGATCGGACCATGAAATATAATCTCTCTTTGTAAACACCATTAAGTGAAAAGATCTATATTTCAAATGATAACCATATAACTCGATTTCAATCCTGAGTGAGTTATGAACTTCTACTCTTGAGGATCGTTCTTTGATTTGTTTGGGTGAGAGTGGCCTTAGCTGCCGACTCAATATGCCTACCATTTTGGGGACGATGCTGAGTGAGGAGCTGGAAACATAATGTCGCAAGATGAAATTCACTCATTCTCGACTTTAAAAAAAGTAGATAGATTGTTCTTTTAAGTGCTGACTCCGGGTGTAATGACCCGACTTCCTAGGACTTGTTCTAAGTCGTTACCTCATGCATGCATACATCTTAAAAGCGACATTTTTCATATATTTGACTAAAATCAAAAGAAATTTATAAAATAAATAACTTCATTAAATTTAAATAATTAAAAATCTTGGATCGAGGTACCCCTAAAAATATTATAAAACAAAAACTATAAACTTTGCATAAAACGTCTAACGATGCAAAACTAAAATTTTGAATTTAAACATCAAGAATGGAATAAAAATATAAAAACGTGAGCGGGAGCATTGACTGGTCCCAGTGGCACGGTCACGGATTCTTCCTGTCATTCACCTATCTATCATTGTCTTTACCTGAAAGTTGTAACATAAGAAAGAGTGAGTAAAAATACTCAGTAAGTGACCCACTATCGGGTCTATCTAGTAAACTTGTTAATTTTCCTACACAAGACATGTGTACAAATCATAACATGACATTCGTGGTGATCCCGAAAGAACAGAAAACATGGCATAAAGTGTACACAACCCGAGATGATAACTAACTGTCACTATTTAACATGACATGCATCGATCAACCGACGGCCTTAAATATTAATCATAGACACAATTATCAATGCATGTAAATTATCACCATGAAGTTTCATGTCGTGGTCACATTATCATAGCTAGTAGACTTCTGACATACCCAAAACAATTCATTCATGAGTGAAACATAGGCAAGTCATTCCAATACATTCAACTTAACAATAATAACTTGGGTAGTGTGTCGGCTCAAAGGCGAGCCAATAATAAACCACTTACCTCGATATCAAGCTTAATTAGTTTTATCCAAGCAACTAATCTCCTTAAACCTTTAGAAATCTTAAATAAATCCTACAACATGAATTTAATTAAAATTTATATTTAATGCCTAAGCACAAACATAAACTTGTTTCAATTGTCTCCAAACAACTTACTCGAAGTGCAACCAAGTCCCAATCCTCTTCCAAACTCTAGACAGTGAATCCAACCTAGACAAACATTAATATTACAGGTTAAAAACTCAATTTCCAGAACCAATAAAACTTCCAAAATAACTTCCAAGACATTGTCACTCACCAACATTAATCTAAAATCGCCAAACCGAACTTTATTTTGCTGGACAGCACGCTTCCGCCTTCGAAACTTCTCCAAAACTCGCTCCTAACAGCAAGAATACAACAATATCAACCAATTTGGGTCGCAAATTAATGGGTAAGCAAGAAATTGCAAAAAGATTCACCAATACTTTCATAAATAAGAGATATACGCTTGAGAGATAAAAGAACGAAAAATGTCACCTAGTTTTACAGGTTTTGTTCAATAGAGATTATGGACAAACCAGAGCTCCAAACAATTATCCAACTATTCCAAATGAGACTCTATGTTTCTAGAACAGGCTGACCAAATTTCAACACGATCCAACGGTTGAAACTTTGGCAATTGACAACGTTTTGGAAGCTGTCGCTGAAAAATCAAACTGTACTACTCTCTTTTTCCTTCTCCGTTTTTTTGTGTGTTTTTCTCACTCTACCTCATTAGGTAACTTTACAATATATATATAATAACCCTAAACCCTAATTCCTTAA
This sequence comes from Lagenaria siceraria, assembly GCA_002890555.2. Taxonomy (NCBI): domain Eukaryota; kingdom Viridiplantae; phylum Streptophyta; class Magnoliopsida; order Cucurbitales; family Cucurbitaceae; genus Lagenaria; species Lagenaria siceraria. Next base: position 18,809,006 of record CM016488.1, read on the forward strand.
TAAATTAGGTATACATATATATATTTTTAAATTTCTTTTTCCTCCACCAATTCTACTAAACAAATTAAATCTCCAAAATTAAAATTCAATTTTCATTCAATTTTCACCAATTGAATTTAAACCCAAATCTTTTATTCTGCTTAATTTAAATTGAATTATCTTTTCAAAATAATTTAATTAGGTCTTAAATATTCAAAATAACACCCAAATAATTTAAGATAATTAAATTAAAATTACCGAAAATTTGGGTTGTCACACCGGGACTTGAACAATGAGGCCTCACCCTCTCACTAGCCCGACCAGAGTTTTGTTTATAGTGGGACTATAAACAAGTTGTTCATTAAAGGATCAGTGTTACTTAAGGTACAAGAGGTAATTACAGGAGTAAAACGGTAATTTAACCCAACTATAATTACAAACAACTTGTAAATGGTTGACTTACCTAATATGGTTAATTCAATGGACACATAAATATTCTATAGTTCATAAGAGTGCAGCTGTGGGTCTTTAGTGGTATGCTACATAGTTAATGAAGGTTGATTAATATAATTAAAGAGTTCAATTAAGTAATCTCGACTCATGGGAGCTTATAACTGTAGATCCATAAGGTCCCTCTGCTAGCTCATAACGGATTAAACAAGAAAATTAAGTGTTGAAAATATTTGAAATGTTCAAATTAATTTAAGGATTTAATTGTATATGATACAATTGAAATATTGTATAACATACATTATAATATAATGTTAATCTTGAATTAGATTCAAAAATTAAAATTTTATAATAGGATTATATTAATATTTGAATAAGATTCAGATATTAAATTAATATGAATTTCATTCATATTAAAACTATAGGTTATAATTAATGTGAATGAGAATCATATTAAAACTATAGTTTAAGAGAGAATGTATATATTAGAATATGATTTATATATATACATATATATGAATTAATTAATTAATATTTAATTAATAATTTGAATTAATCAAATTATTTTTAATTAATATTTACTAAATATATTATTAAATTTGATTTAGTTTATATATTCATTTATGGAAAATTATTATAAAGAGAAAAAATACCAAACTATTTACAAATATACAAAAATTTCACTATCTATCAACGAAAGATCGTGATAGACTTATACTGCTTGAGTGATAGAAGTCTATCGTGGTCTATTGCTCAAGCGATAGAAGTCTATCGCAGTCTATAACTGATAGATAGTGAAATTTTTTCGAGTGATAGAAGTCTATCACGGTTTAAAAAATTGTTGTTTTTTTTTTTTTTTTTTTTTTTTTTGTCAAAATTTGACTTGTTTTTTTTTAAGTAGATCAAAATCATAATTAAAAAATGGTGAAAAAACGGCCACCATAAATTTGCGAAACTGTTATCAAACATATATTTTAATTTCAAAAACTAAAATAAGATTTACTTTTGGAGGGGTAAACTACACTTAGATATTATATTACATCACAAACCTATGCAAATTAGAAGGAAAACTTGCAGGACTATAAATTGATTATTAAAAAAAAAAGGTTAGAATCCATAAGATTACACATAATTAAGTCATTATTGGAAGGCTCTTTAGTCAATGTGGGTTGTTTGATTCTTTAGATGGTGCCTTCTCCTTCAGTTCTTCAGTAAGCAATCTTATGGAGTCCGAAACTTCAGCTTTGTATACATAATACCTTGAAACCACCAAGAAGAAGATGAAGTTTAAAAAGTTGAGAATGGCGAAAAAGCCATAGTAGTAGTCAAGATGAGATGCGTTTAGGTTGTTCAAGATCCATCCCTTCCGCCCGTGCCGTCTGGTAAGGTCGGAAACTGTCGAGAGGAGGAAGCTACTTAGGAAATTCCCTGTCCCGATCGCTGTCGTCGAGTAAGAAGTCCCGAGACTTTTCATGCTCTCTGGCGCCTAGTGTTAAGAATATAAATAAATGATTAGATTTTTTAATAATCTATTTACACTTTTTAACTTGAAAAAAGAGCAATATTGGGTGCATCCTAAGATATACCTATCTTTATGCATTCATTCTCATCACACACACAACAAAATAATTAAAATATTTAATAAAATAGTAAGAAGAATTTGTCATGAGATAAATTATTGTACAAAGATAAGTGTCACCCGAGATGTGTTCAATACTTGCATGCATCATAGGTTGAACTTGTTTTTAGTTCCACCAAAGTTTGACATGTGAGAAACTCTTTTCTTTTGTCTTTTTAATATTGATGGCACTTCTAATTGTCTTGTTTATGTTGTCAGATGTTAAATGTAATTGGTGGTAACCTTAACTACCCGAATCGTAGTGATTTACTTAGGCAACTTCTTAGAAAGAAATTTAGAAGAAAAATTAGGAAATTTTCTTATCTAATGTAGTATAATTTCTTCTCAAAAATTAAATCAATTCATAAAGTGACCGGTGGTAAGCTCAACTAGCATAAATTAGACTACATTTAACATAGAAAGTATAAATTTAATGTTATGTTCTTAAAATTAAACTTATAGATACTAATTTCACTTCTTTTAGTGGGTATATATTCAAACTTTAAGTTAATTTTTCCAAAAATAAGTTGATGTAGTCGACGTATAAATAAAATTTTTAAAATTACAAACATAATTGTTAGCAAACGAGATAGTACCTGATCATAAAAGAATTCAATTTTGGAGACCTCCATGAAGGCATCGGCAGTCCCCATGAGAATAAACTGTGGCAGCAAAATGAAGATACTCAATGGAACTTGGCCGCCACTCTGAACAACGCCGTGCTCTCTGGCGACGGTCAAGCGGCGCCGCTCAACGAGAGAACAGACGACCATGATTAACATATGGAGGACAATCCCAATTCCCATCCGCTGAAGCAGAGTGATTCCCCTTGGATTTTTGGTGAATTTTCTCATGATTTTGACGAAGACTCGATCGTAAAGTACGACGCTTATGAGCAATGAAGCGGTGACGAAACCGCTCAAGCTAGCGGGCGGGATGTTAAAGTTGCCGATTTTTCGATCCAGAGTGGTGCCCTGTTTTATGAACAGAGTGTTGACTTGAGCCAACATGATGCTTGGGACAAAGGTTGCAAACAGAATTGGAATCATTCTGATCATTTGCTTTGTTTCTTCCACTTCTGTTACTGTGCATAGCCGCCATGGATCAGTTGAACCAGTTTTTATTGAAGCTTTGTTCAGGAAGCTGATGTTGGAGAAGACAATAACTTTCAATTAGAACTCATTCAAAACTTTAATTAACAAATTTCAACAAAGATTCAACTCTAGCGTGTCCTAAGGTCATTTTTCTTTTACAATATGTGGCGTGAAGATCGAACATCAGACCTCGAAGTTGATAATACAAGTTCATGTTAATTGAGCTATATTCATGTTAGCTAAGGTCAAATGGAGAATATTTTCTTTTCACGGGTGCTTGGGGTAAAGAATTGAATAGTGAAGACTACGGAGTTATAAAGTTTAAGGAGTTGTAAACTAATCGGATCCACAATTGTAGAGAGTTGATAAGATATAAAATTGATCATGACTCCAAAATTGCATTTAGTCTAATGTTTAAAAAATATACCATTAGCCCAACACCATGCCTATCAAAAACAAAATCATGGACTTAGTAGATTTTTTTTTAAAGTATGAAGACTAACTATAACCGAGGTTCAAGGATCTATTAGAAATTTCTTTAAAAAAAGGCAAAGTATTAAAACTAAACAAAATCAAATTTATAATTTAGGTAAATTTTAAAAATAGAAAAATAAGGGAAACTATTTATACAAAATAGCAAAATTTTTAGATAGTTGTGATAGACCTTAATAGAAATCTATGAGGGTCTATCAGTGATAGAAACGATAGAAGTCTATCACTAATAGATGCTAATAGAAGTCTATCAATGTCTATCAGTATTTTTTTTTACTATTTTTTGTAAATAGTTTGATATTTTTTCTATTTGGAAAAATTTTCCTATAATTTAACTTTAAATTTATTTTTTTTCAAATAAAAAAAACGTTTGAAATAAATTTGTCAAACATACCTTAAAGAGGGAGTGGCCTCCATCCTAAACTTCCTCTTCTTCGTATACTCCTCCAAATCCAACTCATACAATTCCTTAGCCTCCTGGGGCAGCGGCAGTTTCCGCTTCCTCACGGCGGCGACGATAACCTTAGCCATTCGAGTAAACGGACTTCCCGCTGGAACCTTATGGCGGTAGAACGGAATTCCGGAGACAAAAATACCAATAGAAATGGCGAGGCCAATTGTGGGAAGGCCATAACCAAGGGTCCAACCAATGTTGTCTTGAATGTAAACAAGAATTATGTTAGCAAAAAGAGTGCCAAAGAAAATGCTGAACATCCACCAATTGAAAAAGGAGAGCTTTTGCTTCTTCTCCTTCGGGTGGAAGTCGTCAAATTGGTCTGCACCGATGGTCGATATATTCGGCTTTGTTCCACCCGTGCCGAGTGCGAGGGTGTAGAGAGCGCCAAAGTAGACGGCAAGTTGCAGTGTGGAAGCCTTCTCGCAATGACCGGAGGTCGGTTCCGCGCACGGAGGTGGCCTTAGGGTTGGGAGTGAGACTGCCATTGTTAGAAGTGACATGCCCTGTGTGGGTAACAATGTTAGTAAATTGGAAGATATGTTGGAGAGAGGATGAGAGGGAAAAACAAACGAGAGTAGATATTTGAATTTTTTTTTTTTTTTTTTTTTAAGAAAATGATATATATATATATATATATATATATATATATATATATATATTTAGTAAGAAGAATGGATTCAAATCTACGAGGTTATGCAAACTTTAAAATGTATAACCTTGTAGATTTAAAGAAAAAAATTATCAAGTTTTACACTTTGAGGTTTGTAATGTTATAGAACCGAACAAAATCTAGTTTTTTTTTTTTTTTTTTTTTTTTTTTTTTTTTCATGAACATAAATGTACATGAGTTGTTTTTATCATCTTTTACTTATCAAATGCATAGTAAGTGTTAAAAAAAAAAGTATATTACTATAAAAAAAAAGATATCAAATTATTTACAAATATAAAAAAAGTTTACCGTTAAAATTCTATCACTCAAGCGATAGAATTCTATCACGATCTATCGCTGATAGACAGTAAAAAAAAATATTTTATATTTGTAAATAGTTTGACTCATTTTTTTATATTTGAAAACAGCTTAAAAAATAAGTATAATAGAAGTATTTAAAATATTTTACATATTTTTAAAAACAACTTTTGAGGTAAAATATTGGCTTTTTAAAATTTTAAATGGTTGCTTGACCTTTCTTGTTTTCAATATATTTTTCTTTAAAAAATTGGGTTATCAAATTCATATTTATTTCTCTTTTAGAAAAATACGTTTTTTTTTTCCTTTTGACAAGTTGATTTTTCTTTCTTCATAAAGAGAAAAATGAGAAGAATAAAAAATGAAAATGTTATCAAATGGATCTAGTCCCTATTTAATGAGTCGAATTACATAACTCAAAATTTTATATATATATATATATCAACATAATTGGACTAAAAATCAAACAGGCTTTAAAACATCAAATTATTGGTTTAAAATAATAATGGGCTAAACCAAGATCAAATAATTTCAAAATAATAATAATAATAATAATAAGATCACCCAATCTTTTGAAAAGTAGACGCAACCTTATTTTTTTTTCTTTTTAGTTTAATAAGAAGAATATGTTTGAGGATTGAAACTTACGACCAGATGAAGTAGTGTCAATATGCTCACTTTGGCGGTAGACCCAACCAATTGAGTCCATGTACAAATGTAAATTCAATAGGTTAACAAAAATTACATTACTTTTAAACCAAATATTTAAAACTAAATACTACATATACGTATTTTATATTTTAAAAAATAAAAAATAAAAACCTTGTATTAAAGTTAGTACAAACCAATTTCTAAAATATAAATATTCTCTAATCATGTAGAGGAAGAAATGAAGGGTATAGTGATAGCATGAAAAAGAAGTAAAAATTACATTAAATTACAAAGTTTAATTCATCAATTATGAAGTTTATGTCCTATTTGATTCTTAAAATTCTAAAAGTATTCTTTAACTTTTAATTTTTGAGCTTTTAATTTTATGTGTAATAAGTCTCTAACAAATTCAAATTTTTTAAAAATTAATTAATCTATTAAATACAAATTTAAGTTTTATATTTAATAGAATTTTAAATTTTTAATTATATGTTTAGTAGATTAGTAATATTAAATTTATAAAGTTAATTTGTAATTTTAAAAGTTTAGAAATGAATCGCACACAATACATCAAATTTAAACTAAATTAGTAATTTAACCAAGTTTTTTAATACCTTAGCTACCAAAAAGTTAAGTTGGGAAAGGCAAAAATTTCAAAGTAGTTGTTTATAATCAAGCATTCAGATTCCAAAAGATTCTCACCAACTTTAATTTAAGTCTTTTCAATCCCAAAAGTTAAGGTTGGTTTTTTAGCCCAATTATATTCTTTAGTAGTGCCCAATGGTAATAGACCAACAATATTCTTTAGAGTTGTTCCATTAATCAAACTTAAAGAAAAATATTTTGATATTCTTATTTTAATCATTCCATCATTTAATACTGTTAAAGTATCACAATCGTCCTTAATTTATTCAATTTTAATCTATACACTTTCAAATGTCGAATTTTAGTTTATATATTTCTAATAAATTTTAAATTTAAGTTTCTTTTATAACCATTTCGTTTTTTATTTTTAGTTTTAAAAAATTAAGCCTATAAACACCCTTTCCAACTCTATATCTCTTGCTTTGATATCTACTTTTTACCTATGTTTTCAAAAACCAAATCAAAATTTAAAAATTAAAAAAAGTTATGAGTATCTTTTGTTACTCCTTCCAAACTTAATTTTAAAAAACCAAAAACGAAAAATGAAATGGTTACCAAACGGAGTCTTAGTCTCCCAAAGTTAATTTTTATTGAAATCGATTAAATAATAATAATGTTTTTATACAAGAACATATAATATCTTAATTAACATGTTCCAAAATTTATAATCAACATGGTAATGGATAAGAAAATTAAAATTTTTAGAAAAAAAAAATCAACAACAAACTTATAGGGACTAAATTTAAGATTTTTGTAGGTTTTCTTTTAAAAAATCAATTGAAATAAATAATCTTGACAGCTTCATTTTAATCTCATCCTCTAATTATTTCAACTATTTTAATGATAATAAAATTCTAACAAGTTACATAAATTAAGGGAAAAGATGAAGTTAATTAAGCGTGGACTCGAGTTTGGTCAAAAAGTGAGACAGCAAATGTCAGGCCGACAGTGATTGAATAAAATATTTTACTACGAAAATTAAGAAATTAAAGGAACAAGACAACCAACCTTGTCAACATTTGAGACTAAATTATTGGTCCTTCTTATGAGTTAAGTCCAAATTCCAACCAATAAATAATATAAATTAGGAACACCACCACAAGATATTTTCACATAATCCCAAACTATATGCAATAATTCAACCTTAAATTAAAAAATTAGAAGAAAAAATGAATGAGACTCCTCGGTTTGTGACTCTCTCTTGAAAGATAATATATTTGGTTTGGATTCTAGTCCATTTAAAATTGATATTTCTTACTAATTTCTCTTCTTATTAATTATTATGCCTACATGAAATAATCTGTACTTATCTTCATCTTTTATGGCTTAAAAAAAAACTTAGTTGGACTAGCATAAAGCTTTTATTGTCTTCGATGTTAGAGATTTTATTTTCACACTTTCAAATAACTATGTAGAAGTTTTATTAGATAACATGAAACTCCGACTCAAAAATCAATTAGTTGAAAGGAGCAACTCATCTATCAAATAAAACATTATTATGAGATCACTTGATTTTTTCAATGTAAAATTTTCAACAAATTTAATAATAATAGCAATATGCAAAGTAGGAAAATCAATTTATATAACACTTTTACGTTATTAATTTAAGGGGCAGTTATAGCAATTAGACTCAAAATATTAATAAATATAGCACGATCTAAAAAATATTGCAAATATAACAAAATTTGAATTCAGTTATGTGAGTCTATCAGTGATAGACTATATTGTTGGTAGGAGTCTACCAGTGACAGACCATATCAATTATAGAAGTCTATCACCGATACAGTGTATCACTGATAGACTTTGCTATATTTGCAATTTTTAAAAAATGTTGCTATAAATTTCATTATTATCCCTAAGTGTACTACTCATTGCAGTTATTCTTTATTTAAAAAAAAAAAAAATACTACACATGTTTTTCTTTTTTTCAATTAAAAAACAAGAAAAAAGAACACTTTAAAAAAAACAAGAAAAAGAACACTTTAAAAAAAACATAAGTCTGATTTGGTAACAAATCTGTTTTTTAAATTTATACTTATTTTCTCAACCTAAATTAATTTTATACTATGATTCTAACATTTTAAAAAAAAACACTTAAATTCTTTAGTCAAATTCTTTAAAGAAAAAAAATTTAAAAAACTACTTTTTTTAAATTTTCAAATTTTGGCCTTTAATTTTTATAAGCTTAAGTTTTAAAAATTAAATGGTTAAAAATTAAATGGTTACCTAACATAAGAATAATTTTTGTTTTTTGTTTTTTTTTTGTACTTTTTAAAGAAGAAAGAAGAAAACAAGAAACAACAAATAGAAACATTAATAAACCAACCCTAAATTACACGAAAAATTAAAATATATATATATATATATATATATATATATATATGAATAAATTTTAAAAGATGATATTGAGAGAGAGAGAGGATATTACCGATAAGTAAATAACAGAGGCAACAATGAAGGTCCAAAATCGACCAAGATAGGCATCAGCAACATAAGCACCCAAGACAGGAGTCATCCACACAGCCCCAACCCAATTGGTCACATTATTGGCTGCAGTCACTGTCCCTTGGTGCAGTCTATTTGTCAAATATATTAGTAAGTTTGAAGATATCCCATAAAACGCCATCCTTTCAAACACTTCATACACTGCACACAAACCAACACATAAACAAAATAAATAAATAAAAAAATGTAAACGGTAAATAATCGACATAAAAATTTAAGTAATTTACTAACAGTTGCGTATTAGCTATGTCCATAAATGGAAAGAGAAAGTAATTTATTATTAAAAAGAAAATATTAAATTAAAGAGTGAGTCAGAGACCCCGATAGAGTTAGAAAATTTATATAACACACTCCTCTAAAGTACTCTAGAGTTAAAATCATAAATAACGTAAATAACATAAATACAAATACAACTTAAGTTTTAGAAGCGACACCTTCTTCTAAAATGATGTTGATATGCCAAGTGGAGAAAGAAAAAGAGTATTCATACTCTCTTAGGTTAAGAATTTTATATTATATTGAAAAAATAAGAGACATTATAATATTATTATAAGATGTATATCTAATATGGGTTATTTTTTTTTGTTGTGATTTGGTTTTGAGATAGAATTTTATGTTTATCTAATATGGTATCAAAGCCGATAAAATCTAAATAGGTATTCAGTCAAAAAAATATGGAGATCCAACCAAATATTGGTAAACTCGAAGAGATACATCATCTTAAAAAATATAGGGTCTCATTTCAAAACGAATTGACAATGAAAGAGGGTAACTCATATCATAATAATAATAATAATAATAATAATAATAATAATAATTATTATTATTATTATTATTTTAGTACTTTTCACTTTATTTCAAATAAAACTATTTTTTTTTCTCTTTGAACTTGAAAAAAGGGCTTCAACTTTACACTTGGCAAGTTTGATATGTTTGTCATGTGATGTGTGCTAAACGAAAGCCTCTCTAGTGTTTGTCTAGTTACATATATAATTCTAGAGAGAGAAAAAAAAGGGAAGATTGGATATCAATTATGAACCAACCATCATGGGTAGATAAGATACTCCATTCCACCAAAATACTACCCAATAGGAAATGTATAGGGCTAATTAAGTAAAAACACACCCTTTTTCTTCAATAATCAAAATAAAAATATCTCTATATCAAAGATTTACCTAAAGTATAATTAGAGTGTATTTGGAACTAATTCTAAAACAACTAAAATCATTTTTGTCATTTTTAATCACTTTTTAAATTAAGTTTGAGTGATTGAAATAGTGTTTCAGATCAGAGTGAATTTGAACATGCAATAAATTTACTCTAAACTCTAACTGTACTACGTGCAAGAACGATCACATATACTAATAAACATAAGAGTGTGTTTCCAACAATTAGCCACTGTATTACTATTTTCTACTCATCTTCACATCCTCATTAACTCAAATTAAAGTAGTCTGCATGCACCTTAAACACAGATTATAATAATCAATTCAACGTCCCAAATGTCTCCAAAACAGTTTAGATTTGTCTTTTAAGAAGCACAGATAACAATACATGACACAGATACAACTCGACACAGACACCAACAACAAGAAATGTTCCGAATTTGAAAGAAGGATGGATCTATTTGAAAGAGATCAGAGAAATACCAACAACAAAGCAGCAAGCTTTCCATCCACCCCTTTTGGAACGACGAACTGGGTTGCCTTTAAGATCCACAGTTCCATCTTGTGTGTAGTCATCAGCCAAGCCTTCTTCTACACCCATCTCTCTCTCTTTCTATAAATAAATAAATATATATATATATATATATATATATATATATATATATATATATTATATATAATTCAAAATTCAAATTCTAGATTTGAGTTTCTTGCTTTGCTGTGGCACACACAGAGACAGAGGCTAATTTAATGGCCAATTTTGTATTTATAGACAAAGAAACAAAGTGGGGAAGGAAAAGGAAAAAGGAAAAAAGAAAAAAGAAAAACAATGTTTTGTATTGTACTTTCCTCTTGTGTATTACTATAATCAATGTATTTGGATTCTACTTCTCTTACTCAAACTCTCTTTAGATGACACTTTTCACCTCTACTTTCATTTCAATTTACCTCAACTACCATCTCGTTAATTAAATTTAATTTACAACATGCTGATATTTCTATCGATATTTTCATGTTGACATAAGAGATGAATCAATATTAAGATCTCGACGTTTTCGTCAACATCGACATTTTAAATTTTGCCTACTACTCATATTCACAATTTAAATGTATCTATAAAATAAAATGACCAAGTAAAAGTTTTTTTTTATATGTCTAATTTGTTTTGAGTTAATTTATAAAATTAAAGTATAATATAAAATAAATTGATACAAATTCATGTAGTAGCAAATTTATAATAGGAATAGCTAATGACTTTTTGTTAGTAGTTTTGTAGTGTTAGATATACGAGAGAGGTAAAAGTACTTTGAATTTATTAGTGAGATAGTTATATTCAATAATTTTTCCTATCAATAGCTAGGTTTGGCTGAGATTGGCACCTTTCTAGATGGTATGAAAAAGTTTATATCTTTTATTTAAATATATATATATATATATATATATATATATATATATATATATATATATAAGTTTTTTTTTTTTTTACATTTTAAGGGAAATAATTTATAATCATACAAATTTTTCCATATATATATATACTTGTTGTTTTAAAATTTTTTTAAAGCTGTTTTCCTAAAAATCACATTTAAATACTAATGACAAAAATATTTTTAGTTTTAACAAATTATTTTGAAAAATTTTATTTCCACAAAAAAAATTAGAATTTAATTATTATAAATGTAACTAATATCAAACCATTTACAAATATAGAGAAATTTTACTGTCTATCAATGATAAACCGCAATAAACTTTTTTGACATTTTTTCTATGTCTGAAAATTTCTCTTTTTTTTTTTTTTTTTTGATATCCGTGAGTGTCTGGGTCAGCTTACCTGCACCTCGACTAATTTCACGGGACAACCCACCCGACCCTACAACAGGCAGGCTGTCAACTTACCTGTAGGATATTAAACCCTATGTAGGTGGCCACCATGGATTGAATCCACTACCACTAGCTCTTTGGCTTTTTTGGATGTTTCCACTACCACTAGGCCAATCCATGATGGTTGAAAATTTTCCTATTTACAAACAGCCAAAAAAAATCATTATTTAAGATGAAATGGTTCATTAAAAAACCCAGTTATATTTTTTATGAAATTACTTGATCCAAAGTTTAAATACTTACAAATGCATTTTCCTTTATATGGTGGTCAAAATAAGCAACAAAATAAGCAATATATCTTTGTGGTTGGGGTAATTGCCTGCTAGTGACAAAATAAACCCTATATATTTAGGAAAATTTTCACATATAACAAAAATGTCAAACTATTTATCAAAAATAGCAAAAAAAAAAAAAAAATACTAATAGACATTGATAGATTTTGATCCGCATCTATCAGTGATAGACTTCTGTTGGCGTCTATCACAACTATTTAAAAATTTCGTTATTTTGTGTAAATAGTTTCCCTTTATTTCTATTTTTAAAAATTCTCCATATATTTATATATAAGAAAAGAATAACAGATTTGTTTATGGGAAAAAAAATTTATCCTAAACTTTCAATTTCATCAAATTACATCCTAATTAAATTTAGATAAGTGTTGCAATCTTAACCTTAAACTTAAATTTAGAGCAACAATTTATACCCTTAAATATCATAGTTAAATTGAACTTTTGTAAGTGTATCAATTTTCGTTTGACCAATATATTTAACTTTAATTTTATAAAAGAAAAATTGATGAAGGTAGGGGTGTACATGGGTTGGTTGGGTTGGCAGCTCAAAAAACTTGAATAAAGTCTCCAACCCAACCCAACCTAATCTAACTCTTAAAATTCAAGTTGAGTTCGGTTGTCGAGTTATAACTTTTTTTCCCTTTTTAATTTAAAACGTAAATTCTACAACACATATGACTAATAACTAAAATCTCATAAAATTAAAATGTTAAATACCAAATATCTATGATATTTATTGCAAATTTTAAACAAAGACAAACATCATAACAATTCTAAAAGAAAAATATTAAAAATTTACAAATTCATCAATTCAAAGTAATCAAACTTTAAACAAAGAAAAAAAATGTATATATTATTAATATATATGTAATTCTGGTTGGGTCGAACCCAAATTTTCTTTTAACTAACCTACGATCAAAGTCAACTAAAGAATAAAACTAATTCAACTCGACTCTTATATTTGAGTTGGATAGTTCGAATTATTCAAATGGTTAGATCATTTGAAAATTTGAAAGGTTTGAGTAAAAGTTATTCCCCTAAATACAATGTCTAACCTATAATTGCTCATTCTGAAGCATTCTTTTAATTCTTTTTTTTTTTTTCAATTTTAATTGACTTCTCAATTATATTTCTAATCTCTATGTGACCAACACTAGAAGTCGATTTCACAGAAAATCCATTGAGGAGAACAATGAATAATTCCTTTTGTCTTTTTTTCAAAAAGAAAAAAAAAACGAAAATAGTTTATTTAATGGATAAACATCAAATTTTTAAATGGTTCGTTTCATTATTAACCAATTTCCTTTTGTTTTAATATTGTGTATGCCAATTGCCAAGTGGGTATTACATGCAAAGATTCGATTTGTTTGAGAATGAAGGACGAAATTTTCAGAAAAGAATAAGAAAAAAAGATAGTAGATGTAGGCGTTGAAATAATACACACAAGGACAAATAGGTTAATTATGAGCTTATGGATAATCATTTTACACAACACGAAATTATATAAATCATTTTCTTTTTCCAAAGATATATATAATAAGCATATGGATAAGAAAAGAATGTGAAGTTTAGGTTAATTACTGTGAGGTTCGGTAAATGAATTAATGCCTAATAAGTATAATTTAAAAAGGCTTCAAAAGAACTAATAATTATTATCTATATTTATTGATGTCAAATTTTGACTAAAGAAAAATGCATTTGACCTTCACGTGACAACAACTGTAAATTTATAATTTAGGGTAGAGTAGACTGCAAAATAAAGAAAAATGGCTAAGAATTATATAATGGAAAAGAAGAAGTTAGAAGTTTTTAGATACCTCATATGGAGCTATAATGATCTATTTATAAGGGAATTTGACCTAGGATTTAACTTAACTCTCGATTAGGATATCAGGTTTTCCTAATCCCAAGCAAGTTAGATCAAATCTTATGTTATCCTATTTTATCTTAACTTTATCTTGATTTTTGACTTCATTCGGCTTGATCAAAATTCACCCATAATATTAATTCTCACTCCCAAGTTGGGGTTCGTGGTTAACTATGTTTTATGGGTTAGCCTTATGAGAAATCAAATTGGGAGTACAATCTCTCATTCTACCAAAACGCTCCTTGTCGATACGGGATTGAACTCTGATCTGAGCGAGCAGCGATGGATCTTGATGGTAGTGGGCAAGCAGCTTCTAACGACGACAGTGCTGACCGATGGTAGCGGCGAGCAGCGTCTTCGAATGGCAGCAGCGGATGAGCGGATGAATGATGGATGAGTGGCAAAACAATCGTGGATCTGCTGCGAGCTGCGGACGTGCGGGCAAAGATGGCGACTAATGGACGACAACGAATCTGACTACCAACTGCAAAAAAAACGCAAATCTGAAACTTGAGTTACAGATGAACAAGATCTAAAAACCCACTACCCATGCCTAAAATAACGAAAACCTGCATTAATCACACATAGATGGATCATAGAATCTTTTTCCAGTCATAATTTGAATTTCTTTCTTTTTTTTTTTTTTTTTTTTTTTTTTTTAACTAGGGACATGGGATCTAATTCGCCCATAATTTTGTTTGATTTTGGTCACGGGGATCTAATTTTCCCATGGCTTCTACTATTAGAATTTCTTCCTTAACTAGATCATGAGAACTAAGTCACTGTGGCCTTGATTTTCTTAATTTTACAAAGATATCTCATATGTTATAAAGGTAGATCACTCTCGTCCCCACAGACAATGCCAACTGTTTGTGTCAAATTTTGGCAAAAGGAAAATGCACCTGACAATAACGGTAAATTTATAATTTATGGAAGAGAGGACCGGTCAAACAAAGAAAAAGGCTTCCATGCCTAAATCGGTATGAGAATTATAGAATGAAGAATAAGAAGTCAAAAGTTTTTAGATATCTCACATATGTAACCATAATGGTCTATTTATAGGTGATTTGACATAGAGTTTAACTTAACCTCGAGTTAAGATATCAGCTTTTTCTAATCCCATGCAAGCTAGATCAAATTTTATCTTATCCTATTTTATTTTAACTTTATCTTGATTTTTGACTTTATTCTGATGGATCAAAATTCACCCATAATAATATTAAACAAACAAGCTTGTTCTGCAATTTAATCTAATTGCTTGGAAATTATTAATCTACTGAATGATGAGACGATCAATCTCCCAAAAGTCTCTTTCTTCATCAATGAGGTTAAGTTTGAGCTTCTGAGTTGGAGGTTGTCTCTTTTCTCTCATGTTCCTCGATGTCATAATGTTCTAGCACACTCCCTAACACGAAAGACTTTAAAGGAGCAGGTTTCTTCCCTTTTTTTTTCTCCTTACCCCTCAACGGTTTCCACTCTAGTGGCTCGATATGTTATTTTGTAGTGGTTTTGTGTATTTTTTTTTTGTTTTGTATATTTACCTTCTAAAAAAAATATTGTTATGCAAAATAATAATAATAAATAAATACATGGTGGTCCAATCGATAGAGACTTCAAAACTGAGTGTACTTAACATATCAATTATACATATGTTAGATGATCTCTTAAGAAATCTTAAAAAAAAAAAAAAAGTAAAAATATAAAGCATGCTAAAAAATAACTTGTGGAATGTACGACAACTAAGCATGTTTGGGATTGATTTTAAAATCGTTAAAATCATTTTTGTCATTTTTAAAATCACTCAAAAAGATACTTTAATCAGTCAAAATTAATTTAATTTTCAATTTTACTATTTTAAATACAATTTTCAATCATCAAAATTAGTTTTGAAAAATTAAAAACATATTTCACGGTGATTTTGAAAATGACAAAAGTGATTTTAGCCGTTTTAAAATCACTCTCGAACATGCCCTAAGAGCAAAATATTCAGATCCCAAATCCTAAAATTTGAGTAGTTAACAAAATTACAATAATTAACTTCTTATTATTATTATTTATTAAATTATAAATTTAGTTTCTAAATATTTAAGTTCATGTATAACCGGTCTCTAAATTTTAAAAATAGCCTAATAAGTCCTTAAACTTCTAATTTGGTATCACTTGTCTCATGTTTCAATTTTATGTCTATAATATATCATTGACCTATTTGATATTTAAAAAAAATAATAATAATATATCTATTAAATAAAAATTTGAAATTTTAAGATTTTATGAGACACATATTTTAATTGGTTAAACTAAACTATAAGTCTCGTCATCACTAAAATTTTAAATTTGTGTAGGATAGTTTCATGAACTTTCAAGTTTGTTTCAAGTAGGTCCTTCTTGATTTTTTTTAAAAATATTTATTAGATTATAAACTTTTAATTTTGTGTCTAGTAAATTCATAAACCTTTAAAAATGTCTAAGAATGAACGGTGGGCAATAAACTTTCCATTATTTATCCTTAGAAAATAAAATATAACCAAAGTTTAATATCGATGTCGATGGAAATATCGAGGTCCTAATTTTACAAAAATTTTGATGAAAATAACGATAAAATATCAATTTTTATGGATATTTCTGAAAAAATTATAAAAACATCAAATTTTAAAAATTGAATTAAATTAGTAAATAAATAATTTATTATTTTCAATTATGTAAATATGTTTAAATTATTGGGAAAGTGTTGTGTATAGAAAAAAAACAAAACTAATTGTGTAATTAGTTTTGTTTTTTTTTTTCTATTTGTGAAAAGATCCATTTATTATTTATATTAGTGGCAATTTGATGGTTATTTTTTGTGTTTCGTGTATTTTTCTACGATATAATGGAAATATAGATTCACCCCATATTGATATTGAACTCATGGAAATGTGAAAATATCGATGGAAAAATCGACATATCGATGAAAATTTAATACTATGGATATAACTAATAAAAAATTGAAAAACAAAAAATACATAAAATATAAAATGCATCACAATAAATTTGTATGGGAAAGAAATGTTGTGGGCAATGTAACCATATCCATATGTTGATGTTCTTCTCGTTGACTTATTAGCTAAAATAGGATCAAATTTCTAATTGAACAGTACTATCGACTTTTCAATTATGACAATTTTATTTTTACTTTAATTACATTATAAAGCTTGATTTGATTGTTCAAATAAAAATTATTCTATTACTATTACTACATTTTAGTTTATATCAAAATTAAGTTGTAGGAAAATCTTATAATAATAGAAGATTAACAATATTGTTTCCTTTAGTACAACAAACATACATATTGGTGTGAATTTAAATTTCTAACGTCAAGAGAACGAGCTAATATCTTAAATTGTTAAGGTCATGACAATAATTTCGTTTTTAATTTTTTTATATATGAATTTTATGTTTGTTTCTTTATAATTTGATTTTGGAAACATTAGTAGAAAATGCCAAAGTGAATATCAATACATAGAAATTTACAAGTGAAAGTTGTTCATAAGCTTAATTTTTAAAAATTAAAAAAGAAAAAAGTAAAAAATTAAGATCCTGTTTAATAACTATTTGGTTTTTGTTTTTACTTTTTGAAAATTGTGTTTATTAACTGACAGCTTATTTAACATGATTTTATTTTTTCCAATTAAACATTTTAATTGTTTTAGTTAAGTTTAAAAACAAAAACCTGTTTCTAAAATCTATTATTTTTTTAGTTTTTAAAATTTGACTTGATTTTTTAATAATAAAACAAAAAAATCAATATATAAATGCATGGTTTATAAACTCAATTTTTAAAAGTCAAATAGTTATCAAAAAGGATTTAAGTTATCCTTATTATAACGGTATGATTAACCGATGTTCTTGAGTTATTTTCTGACTATGTAGATTTCTCAAAAGTGAGTTCAACATTAAACCGATTGGTCGATACCCTTGTTTTATTAAATATTATTTAGATTCAAAGTACTGGCATATATAACAACTTTTTTAAAAAATTACAAATATAGCAAAATCTATCACTAATTATTATTCTTAAAATTATTATTCATTATAATTACCCTAATATTTTCTATTATCACGTCCTTTTACTAAATTGAAAAATATCTTTGTATAATAAGTCTTAGCACTTGCATATAATTTTCATTATAGTCTTAAAAAATTTATAAAGTTGCATTTTGAATTTAGTTTTCATTTAGATTTTAGACTTTTTTTTTTCTTTTTAGCTTTCCGTATAAATTCAACTAGATTAATAATAAATTTGGACCATATATAATATAGGAGAAATTGTCACAAATAAAAAAAATGTCAAACTATTTATAGAAAATAGTAAAAAAAGAAAAAAATAGTGATAGACCTTTGATAGACTTTCATCAGCATCTATCAGCGATAGACTTCTATCGGCGTCTATCACAACTATCTAAAAATTTTGCTATTTTGTGTAAATAATTTCTCTTATTTTTCTATTTTTAAAATTTTTCCTATATATTAGCTTTTCCTTTGTCCACACTCACCTATAAATATTTAAAATATTTCTCTTTTAATAAATTAATTCCCCTACTCTTTCTCTACACACATTTCATTGTAATGGATTGTGAACGAACTGAAAATGATTTAACAATGGAAACATAATATTGGTCCCGGTACTTAAGTAGATTCAATGTCAACTCTCTCTTTATCGTGACCGACTTTTTTTCTTTATTTTAAAAATTCAAATATTTAACTTCTTAATCAAAGTGTGTATGTATATGTATATGCATATATATGTAGGTAGAAGAATCGAAACTTTTGACCTTGATGTCAATAATAAAAATTTCATGTCAGTTGAGTTATGCTAGTGTTAGTGAAGATGTATATTTTAACTAATTAAGCTATAGTTTGGTTGGCATATGTCATCGACTTGCTGATGCCTAAACCGTACAAAGTAGTCGAACTTATGGTATACATTTGAGTTTGTTAGTTTCAAAATATAAGTTTAACAATTTCATATAAGGCAAAAATATAGGTTCCTAAAGTCCGTTTAGATTGACTTTTTAAGTATTCATAAACACTTTTTTTACACTTATAAACACTTATTTAAACATTTAGAAAGGCAATCCAAACGTGCCATTAATTTCTAATATTATGCATTTTTCAATCTTCTCCCTTGGTCTCTTCTAAAATTTTAATTTAACTTTTCATTCCTAATATATTAAAGGCTTTTCAATTTAAAGTTCTTATTGTCACAAAACATCAAAATTAATTAACAAAATTATGTTATAAGGTTAAAATACACTTTATTAATTAAATTAAAGTATATTGTGAAATAAGCATAATAATGTATCCATAAATTTAAAATTTTAACTATTTTCTCATATGACTAGAACATGTACTTAATAAAGAAAATTAAATAATTTGTAAAGTGATTTTCTCTTCAATTAATTAAGTATTAATTTGTAAAATTATGTTATGTACTATTTTAACTATTTTCTCATATGATTTTCTCTCTTTGTGTCAAGAAAATTAAGTGCTCTATTTTTCAAATCAAAACTTTGTAAAGGGATTTTCTCTTCGATTAATTTTTAATTTTACTCTTTTCACTTAAACATATTTTCTAAGCGCTTAAAAAATCAATTAAAAAATAATCGAAATGATACATATATTAACTAAGAAAATATTTCATATAAGTTACATTTTAAAAATGTTTAACTAATGTATTAAATAAGTTACACATTGATTTCTTCTTCTTTTAACCCTTTTGTTTTCACTATTCTCATTTAGTAGTAATGTTAAAGCGGTGAAGATATACTTTGAAAATGACGGGTGGAAAAGTGGCATCTACTTCAACAAATTGAATAGATTATAGTGTACACTACAAGAAAAAAAAAAAGGTTTCCGCTAGGCGTCAGTATAGGACCTCTATGCCGACGCGACAATGGAGCGTCGACATAAATGGGTTATCCCAACGCTACAGTTATGAGGCATCCAGAGACCTATCCCTACGCTTCAACATAGGCGTTGGGATAGAAGAACACTGACGCCTTTGTATGTTGGCGTTGGCATAGCGTCCCTATCCCGACGCTCGACTATCGTGTTGGGATAGGGGGTCTTTCTCGACGCTTTTAGTGCCGTCGGGAAAGACCCGATTAAAAAGTCTTAAAAACTTTTCCCCTCATTTTACTGATCTATCTCTCACAGCAGCTGCGCCCCCCCCCCTCCGATTTGCGACTCTGTCGGTCGGTCTCTTCCATCTCTCTCTTTCTTTCGCCGTTGTTTAGCCTTTTCTCTGTCGGTCGCCGCCCTTCAGCTCGCTCGCCTCCTCTTCTCTGCCAGTCACCCAATTCTCACGGTGGTAAGATTTTTCTCACCTTATTTTTTTCCTTTTAACATTAATTTATGTTTTTTACTTGAAATTTCTTAAACCATGTTATGTCAAATTTCTAAGTAAAGGAGGAGATTAGGTTTAGTTAGTTCAAATTTAGCTTTTTAGTTAATTTTTGCTTGAAATTTTTTGGAACCATGAATATAAAAGTTGTAAAAAATAAGTTTATTCGTTTGAAGTTTGGATTGAGAGAATACCTTGCTTGTAAGATTGAGGGAATTACACTTGATTGTTAATGGTGTGTTGAGGATTAATGAGGCCAACTTAGGTTCTAACTTTACAATGTTTATTTGCTTTAAATTAACAATGTTTGATCTAATAAGAGTTCTAGATGTTTTTTCTCGAAAAACAATGTTTGATCTAAAAGAGGGGAATGAAATGAGCTTATTTGGTTTAAATTTACAATCTTTGATCTAAAAGAGGGGAATAAGCTTATTTGGTTTAAATTTTGATCTAAAAGAGGGGAGTGAGTTTCTTTGCTTCTTGTGTATGATATTTGGTTTTTATTTGCTTGTTTTGAAATAATTTGATTGTAATGGTTTAGTTTGTTTTGAGCTTAATGTGTTCAAACAAAGTATATAGCTCTTTAGTTTAAAATTTGGGTTTGTTTGCTTAAGTTTATTTGTTTTAAATTTAGCATGTGAGTTTGTTTGCTTTAGTTTATTTGTATTAAATTTTAATTAAGATTTAACTTTCGGGAGAAGAAATGTATGAGGTTGTGTTGGGAAGACGACTAGGGCATGTCAAAGGTCTCGGTTGGGGCCCAAAGCCAAAATTGAGAAGTAATAATAGCTTGTCATCAAGTTCATCCTACGCACAAAAAGAACACGAGCAAGCAGTTGAGATTAGGATTTTAAAAGAACGACTTGAATAACAAGATTCAAGAATTGAATAACAACAAATAAAAGATAAAAGGCTTGAAAGGTTTGATCAAGCAATTTATGAACTCGCAAGGAGGAAGGCCAAAATAGGCATAAAATAAAAAGTTTTTTTTTTAATAACAACAGTAAATAGAAAAGAGTTAGTTTTGAGAATTATGTTATTATCCTGTAGTTATGGTAGCAACTGACATTGTTTGTATGATGCAATAAAATGTTATTTGTTTTTGTTATGGTTTTGAATGTGGGGCTAGAATAATGTTGTTATTCTGAATATAAGGTGGGAATTTTTTTTAATGTAGGGGTGAGATGTGTTGTTGTTTTGAATTTGAATTGATGTTGTGAGTTAATAATTTTTTTTGTTGTTGTTTTGAATGTTGAGTTGAGAATTATGAGTGTTTGATTTTTGTGTTATTGTGTGTTTTGAATGTGTTAAAGAAACATGAGTTAGTAGATTTTTTGTTGTTGTTTTGATAATTATGTTCAAAATGTTATTGTTGTTTTGAACATGTGTTAAAGAAACGTTAGTTAATGAGTTTTGTGATGTTATTGTCTTAAATGTGAGTTGAGATTTATGAGTTAAGAATTTTTGTGTTGTTACTGTGGTTTTGCATATGTGTTAACAAAATGTGAGTAGATAATTGTTGTGTTGATATTATTGTTTTGAATATTGAATTGAGAATTGTGAGTGTTGAATGTTTATATTGTTTTTGTTGTTATGAATATGTGTTCAGAAATGTTAGCTAATGATTTTTGTGATGTTATTGTTTTGAATGTGAGTTAAGAGTTTTGAGTTAATGATTTTCATGTTGTTTTTGTTGTTGTGTGTGAGAGAAATTTAATTTTAGGTGTTTTGATTCTAATTTAAACTTTGTTTGTATTATTTTTTTATACAGGATCAATGTTATGTTCGTGACTAATTCGCAGCCGAACAAGACTCCAGTATTTTTAATTATGTCAATGTTATGTTTGTTAAACTTAGTATGTGTTTTTTTTTTATCAAGACTCATGTGTTTTGCTTTTTAGTTAATATATGTTTATTTTGTTTTGGAACAATATAAGTTGTAAGAATATTTATAAGTATCTAAATGAAATTTGGTTGTTTTTTCTTTTTAAATATTTTGATTTATACAAATTATTTATACATTTATCAGGATACTCAGTTACAATTGAATTGAATTTTTTTTAAAAAAAATAAAGTCAATGCCGACGCTTAACGGGCGTCGACAAAAACAATCTATTCCGACGTCGTATGTAAAAGCGTGGGCAAAATTTTAATACATATAAAACAACCTATCCCGACGCCATACATGTGACGTCGAAAAATCTCACTACCGACGCCTACTTCTAGCGTCGGCGTAGATGAGTTTCGCCGATGCACCATATTTGACGTTGGCAAAACCAGTCCGTCCACATTCATTTAACTGGCGTCGGCATAGATCTAGCAAAAAAACGTCGGGATAAGGTATCCTGACAGTTTTTGCCAACGCTTAAGAGGCGTCGGCAAGAATTTTTTCCGACGCTTAGGAGGGCTATCCCAACGATTTTTAACATAAGCAAAGGATTTTTTTTTTTTTTTTTTTTTTGCTATCACTTTCCACATGCACAAGTTTTTATTAATTTTTTAATTTGCTTTATAGAATATTTCTAAGAATAAATTACCAAGCTACATTTTTTGTATTAACAAAAACAAAGGTGATGATTAAAATATTTCATAATGTTAGTTTTAAATGTCGATTGTTGTGTCGTGGAATGACCACTGCCTTGAAAGCAAATTGCGGCACGACCACGGTGCTAAATGGTTTTTGCCGATTGCTCCCCAAGGTTAACACAACACCCTTCTCACATGTGCACTCATTGCAGAAGGATTGGAATCAATAGGAAAATTATGCTCAGATTCAAGAGAAGAAAAGTATATAATTCTCTCTTTTTCAAACATGTTTTCCAATCTTTTTAATAATAATAATAATAATAACGTTTTAGATCTGAATTAAATACTAAAAACGTTTCAGATCTAAATATAAAAATATTTTTTTTATCTAAATTAAATACGAAAAACGTTTCAAGATTTAAATTAAATGAAGAAATACATTTTTTTAGATCTTGGGGATTAAACACTTATAAATCTTTTAATGTGGGATAAAAGCAAAAATAAAACTTTTATGACAAGTCATTCTAACAATTGACTAGTCATTCCCAACAATCCCCCATGAATGACTGGCAATTAAAAATAATAATAATAATAATTTATCCGAGCAAACAAAGACTTAAACATCAATATCTTTCGATTTGAATTGATGCATAGTGAAGTTGGGCAACAACTTTATTAGAGAAAGTGAGTTACCTCTTGAACTTTCAATAACTACGGTTGAGACCCCCACAACACGTTTTACTCCTTAAATTTTCTTGCTTCCGCGATACAATGCGTGCTATTTAAGGTCATGCACATAAACATCGGGTCACCGTGAAAGCTCTAGGAAAAGACCCTTAAACTTTTTCATAGAAGGCGACCACACCTTCACAATCATGCTAGTTGCTTCATCAAGTCTATCGCAATAGACCACTCAAAAACTGAGCTATGAAGACTTCACATCTAGTCCATATCAAGACCAACTTCATCAAGTCTGTCAAAGACAAACCACTCAAAACTGAGCTATGAAGATTTTACAATTATCCATCAAGTCCATACGAGGACCACCTAAAAGAAGGGCTATGGAATTTTTAAAGGTTTTAGTTCTTTCCATCAAGTCTGTACCTAGGACCACCCAAATGAAAGGCTATGGTAGACCACCCAAATAAAGGGCTATGGACCACTATAATGGTTTAGTGAAAGGATCTATTAAATTCCTTTCAAATGTTACAATGAAATAATCCTTCTTTCAGTAACTGTTTCACAGCTCCATGTCTGAGGCGTATATGCATCTTCTTGCCATCATACACGCTATTCTTGGCAATTCCTATGGTAGTCTGTGAATCACATTGCAAAGAGATTGGTACTAATGCCCCTCACAATGGTACTTCTCTCAATAGGCTTCTAAGCCACTCATATTGATGCCCCCACAATGGTGCATCTCCCAGTAGGCTTCTAAGCCTCTCAGCCTCTCCTTCTAATTCTAGAGCAATAAATTCAGACTCAATGGTGGACCTTGCTATACAAGTTTGTTTTGCAGACTTCCATGAAATAGCTCCTCTACCCAATAAGAACACATCCACTAGTAAAGTTTACTTCGTCATTCTAAGTTACCAAGTTTGCATACACTACCCTTTTAGTATGGCAGAAAATTATTAAAATGCAAACAATAAAGTATTGTACCCTTAAGATACCTTAATAAATGACGAAGGACAATCAAATGATCTTTATTAGGATTATGTGTATATCTACTCAATCTTCTCACAACATATGCAATCATAGGTCTAGTACCTATAATATTTGCATATTTAGATCAAGAAACACTATCTTCATTATTTTCTTAAGACTCATACTAGCTTCATAAGATGTTCTAATAGGAGCATCATTAAAGCAATCAAATCTCTTTAGCATTTTTCAATATGTGATTAATATAAAGAAAATCCATTTTCAGTTTTCTTTATCTTAACACCGATTATCACATCACCTTCACCTAAATATTTCATTTCAAAATGTGAGGACATAAATAACTTAGTATTATTAATTACATCTATGTTTGTATAAAAAATCAGTATATCGTTAACATACAAACAGATAATCACACAATCAGCTCCAAACAACTTTGAGTAAACACATGTATCACAACAATTTACTTTAAAACCATATAGAGATTGTGTGAATTTACATACCTTCAGATGGTGTTACATATATATTTCCTCATCCAAGTTACCATTGAGGAATGCTATCTTTGCATCCATTTGATGTACTAGATGACCACGTATTGCTGCAAATGCTATCAAGTCTCTATAGTAGCTATTTTAGTCATACGAGAGTATGCATCTGAATATTCGATGTCTTATTTGCATACCTCTAATTGATTTATTTCAATATGTCTCTTCATAAGTTACTTAATAGCTAATCGACATTTGTTCTTTTCATGGTCCTAGATATGCTCAATAAAACAAAGACGAATAACTTTATACATGCACCTATGTGCCCATTATCATCTCCTAATTTGAACAATATGGAACTTTGGTCGCATTCTCGACACTCCTCCCCCCAAACAAAGGATCAACTGAGCTTCCCCCTAAAATAGTCATCCATCCATCTAACTCTTTTTCTAAAGCATACTGCCTATCTGATAGAGTTTGACCATGATCACACACGACTCCTTTCGAGGTTTCACTACATCATTGTTTGACGCCTAAGGATTATATCGACATAGCTCAACTAGGGACACAACTATGTCACCACTTATTAGGGACAACAACTCTCCAAGTATCTCCACAATGGTATGATATTGTCCACTTTGGGTCTCTCATGACTTTGCGTTTGAGTTTGACCCCAAAAGTCTTATACGAATGGAGATAGTTGTTCTAACTTATATATCCATGAAAAGTCCTTATATCCACATATCTATAGTTTAGACACTATCTCATATTATCATTAATTCTACAAGCTTCCACATAAAATTTATGGAATTTACATACTTTCATACTACAAGCAGCTTGATGGTCAAAATAATATTATAAGGCCAAACCAAATTTAAAAGTAATCATAATACTTTTCAACTTCTTCATGAAATTTAATGGCCAAACATAACGCATAAAGTTTGTCAAATATAACACACATGGAATGTTATTTCCATTCACGATAACGTGATAATTAGACTTGCTTAAGTAGATCACAGTAACATCCCATCTAGAATATAGAAAGTAACACAATAACAACAATAAGATTATTTTCTTATTGCACTTGTCATGAGACGATTTGCTAATTACGAAATATTCAAATATATATGGAATATCATGCTTAATGACACATAAGATAAATTTTTTTACCATACATAAGAAATTTAAATGTTGAGCTTAAAAATATAGGAAAGCCAACCTATATTTAAGTTCATTCATAATCAACTAGAGAAGACTTAAAATTTCCAACCAAAAGATCTACAACATATTTGAAATTTTAATTTGATTTATATCAAAATTTGAATCACATGAAGAAAACGTCACTGTCATCACCATTTAAATTGGTCGTGATAATTAACCACAAGACCAAATATCTTGCTACAAAATCCACGTATTCCAAAACTTAATCACAAGTACATATAAAAATCAATATAAATCAATCCACTAATTTACTCATCACAAAGTGGAAACTCAATATGTTGAGTTAACTCTCCAAATCTCCCAAATAAATCTCTCAAATTATGTCTTTAATTGGAGACCTTAGTTAATAAGTGCAATATATATATGCATATACTTTCCATCTTTTCTAAATTGCTCCTCAATCTACAATGAAAAAAATTCATAATTTCATATCCTTCTTTAACAATCTTAAAAACAAAGAATCACAACATAATCTCTATTAATATTTCTTTTCAGCAAATAATAATAATAATATTAAGTGAACAAAACAATTGAAATAGAATCATTTCATTTGTCCATTTAATTGGGTCATTATTAATTTATTCTACCCAATATCTACTTTCGATTTAATTAAATCTTACTTCTCAATTTAGAATGTGAATCACTCTAATTTTAGAACATCCTTTAGCTTATGACATTAATGACAATATAACACATAATCAAAATTTCAAGTCAAGAAACATAAGCATAAAATTTTAGTAAATAGTCTTCCATCAAATAACACTTGGTGTGTTAATTAGAATGAAGTGGATTTAGAGCATACATACCAATAGATGGGCAATTGAATCTCCAAAAGTTTTGACCACATAAACTGCAAGGTCAAAAGTGGTACATCCATTGGAATATAATTACATCCTCCAGTGGTGAAAGGATACCATGATTTCCATTTATTTGGGCTCTTGTCACCCTTGCTAGGCTGCTCCTAGATTTCAATACTTGTAAGTTTAATTTCTACCTCAAGCTCCCAACGATCTAGATAAATTTCAATCAAACCCGAGTCATTACTGCATTTCAAGAAGGAAAGAAGAAAAAAGAAAAAAAAGAAAAGAAATCAATAAATTGATTTCCAACAAAGTCTTCAATCATTAGCTCAGCTTAGTCTCCATTGACATTCAGATTTTGTTTGTTTCCCACTCGATCATCCTCCTCTCCTCTCTCTACCATGGATTATGTAGCATAAGAACTTGAAAAACTCTTTTTCTCTCTCTACAAAAAGATCAACGAAGAAAATCTCTTAGCTCTGCTTTATCAATTCTCTGTGGATTTGCTTCAACTTGTAAACACCATTTCAGAATGGTTGAACTTTGAAATTCAGATAGATTTGGGAGCGAATTTGATCGACATTTGAGAAGGAATTTTGCTTTCAAATTGTTAGTTCTAAATGTCGATTGTTGTGTCGTGGAATGACCACTGCCTTGAAAGCAAATTGCGGCACGACCACGGTGCTAAATCGTTTTTTGCCGATTGCTCTCCAAGGTTAACACAACACCCTTCTCACATGTGCACTCATCGCAGAAGGATTGGAATCAATAGGAAAATTATGCTCAGATTCAAGAGAAGAAAAGTATATAATTCTCTCTTTTTCAAACATGTTTTCCAATCTTTTTAATAATAATAATAATAAAAAGTTTTAGATCTGAATTAAATACTAAAAACGTTTCAGATCTAAATATAAAAACGTTTTTTCTATCTAAATTAAATACGAAAAACGTTTCAAGATTTAAATTAAATGAAGAAATACATTTTTTTAAATCTTGGGGATTAAACACTTATAAATCTTTTAATGTGGGATAAAAGCAAAAATAAAACTTTTATGACAAGTCATTCTAACAATGGACTAGTCATTCCCAACACATAATACATGTTCTTGAGTTTTTTATAGTTTAAATTGACAACAACTAGCTTTTGTAGACATAATTGCCAAAAGGAGAAACAAGAAAAACCAAAATTATAGTTGGAGTTATTTTTTAAGTCATGTGTTACTTCTTTTTCTTTAGTTTATTAAAGAGGTCGATCTTTTTTTTCAAAAAAAAAAAAAACAAACAAACAAACTTTTTCTCTAAAATAAATTTTTGAGTTGGAAAATAGAAAAATCATCCATTACAATGTCAAAGATGAAATATGAATTTTGAATCTCAATCCTTAACTTCTACTTTGCTAAGAGTATCATAGAACTCCAAGTATATGAATTTTGAATCTCAGTCCATAACTTCTACTTTACTAGGACTATCATAGAACTCCAAGTCGCTTTGATTATATAAATATTAAAATGTAGGTTTGCTACTTTACTTTAATATATTACTTTAACCAGTTGAATGTGGCTCAAGTCATCTTTTCTAGAGTATAGATTTGCTCTTCATTATTGTATATGTTTTTTGTGATGATCACCCCAACCTCTTTACAAATAGGTAAATATGTGTTCTTCCCTTGTAATGAACTCTGGCTTCATTAGGCCTCTTGACTGTACTAATATTATGACCTAAATTTAAATTGACAATAACGTGTCAGTCTAGTTTTATATTTTTTTATTAGCAATCAGGATCAAAATATTTGCAGATATAGTAAAATTTAGATTTTGTTTTCAAAGTTTATCAATAATAGACCATATTGTTGGAATCTATCGTTGATAGATTTTGCTATATTTGTAATTTTTTAAAATGTTGCTATACACTTAATTATTATTTCTAAAAATGCCACTAAACGCAATTACCCTACTATGTCACCAATAATTATTATTTTTAGTACAACAACTACAGGGTTGGAGGTTGAACCTCTAACCTCTAGACACGTAGAGCATGCTAATACCATTGAATCAAGCTCACTTTGGCAATGTCACCAATAATTTAAGAAAATAAATTAACCATCTATTTATATAAATTATTTTACTCAATAATATTTACATCCTATTTTTTATCACAATAATAATTCATTACGTATAGAAAAAAAAAATATAAACTAAAATAGACATTTTCGAAGTGCAATACACTAGTATATACTCAACAATTTTTTTACTTCATCTAAATATGGTCGATTAAAGAAACAAAACAAAAATATATTAAAAAAAATTAATTCAACATGCAAAGAAGAAATTCTTTGATTGTTTTAAAAGTTATCTGTTTAGTCTTCAAGTTTAGAAAAATAGATGTGTTTAATCCTAACTTTTTTAAAACATACATTTTTAGACTCCGAATTTTTAAAATATATTTTTTTAAGTCCTCAAAATTTTAAGAATATGCCTGAAAGGTTCTTGAAGTAATTTTTTTTATTATTTTAAATAACGATATTCCATTTTGAATTAGAAAAATAATTTTATAGCAAAGAGGTAATGTTTAAAGATTACTTTTTTATTTTACAATTAAAAAACCATATTGCAAGTTCCTTTTAAAAATATTTTTGAAAACTCGAGAATTAAAAATGTACATTTAGAAAATTAAGGGAACCAAATGCTCATATTATAAAAAAATCCAAGAACTAAAAAGTTACATTATAAAAACTTAGAGACAAAATGTGTACATATATTTTAAAATTTAGGAAATAAAAGGGTAATTTTCTCTAATTTTTTTAGTTAACATCAACAATATATGAATTCGAGAGATTCAAACCTTTGAAAAAAAATAAAAATTAAAAATTAAAAAAAAAAACTATTTTCAAAGAAAAATGAGTGGAACTATTTATAAATATAGAAAAATGTCACTGTCTATCAGCGATAGACCGCGATAGACTTTAATCGCTTGAGTTAACTATTTATAAATATAGAAAAACTTAGAGTAAAAATGCTAATATAAATAAAAGTCTATCGCAGTTTATCGCTCGCAATAGAAGTCTATCGTGGTCTATCGCTTATAGATAATGAAATTTTTCTATATTTATAAATAGTTTAATATTTTTTTATTTATAATAATTTTTCAATTAAAAATAGAAAATTTTTACGGATAGAAAAAATGTCAAACTATTTACAGAAAATAGCAAAAAAAAAAAACACTGATAGACATTGATAGAATTCTATTAGCATCTATCAGTGATAGACTTCTATTATTTCTATCACTGATAGACCAATAAACTTCTATGAGAAATTATCACAACTATTTAAAATTTGTACTATTTTGTATAAATAATTTTCCAAATTTTTTTTTTTTTAAAAATTTCCTATTAAAAATCTCTAAGTCAAAGGCGCATGCAAAGCTTCCTCCCCCACTTGTACCAAAAGGAGGCGGGGCCACGGCGGCCGTGGGGCTGTCTGCCGCTGCCTAAATGGGCGCCACACCACACTATGGCTGGTCCTCTCTCCATATTATTTCAGCTCTCTCCTTTTTGTTTGGAGTCTTCGCTCCTTTTTTCTACAAATTTTAAACCTCACTTAACTTTTCTATTTGTTTTCTTTCTTCTGCTGCAATCATTTCTTTTTCCATTTTACTTTTTGGTCCTTAACCTTTTTTAAAATCAATTATTGGTATATAAAAAATTTTGCTTTTGTACTCTACATTCTGAGTTTATTCTATTTTAGTCATCTCTATTACGGTTTATAAACTTTTAAAATTGTCTATTTTAATTCATTAAACTATTTTTTGAAGTGTTTTGTTTTGGCATTTGATTTATTTTTGCCGCCTAATATTTACTTCCCATATGTTACCCATCTTCAACATGTATGGTGTTGTTTGAATATATACTCACATTAAATAAATTAATATATACACTCAAAGTTTTATGTTATTCATTTATAAAGGAAAATAGAATTCAATGATTATTTTTCTCATGATTAATTACTTATAGAAGATTAAATGCATCATGGGCTTGCATTTATATTTTTGCAGTTTATTTAATTGTCCAACTATAATTTGTCACGTGATGACCTGTATATTAGTGGACTGCAAAAAGATAGTTTAGTTCAAGATGCACCTAAGACATTACAACACTCATCTTTCACCAACCCTATCTTTGCCCTCCACGTCATCAGAATTTTGAAAACAATTTCCTTACTATGATTTTCACTATGATTTCTCTCCATTGATGTACTATGGTTTTCACTTTTCTTTAAGAACTGTATGAATTCTTTAATCAAAAGCATTTTCATAAAGTAGATAACTAAACACACGCACACAAACCAATTTTATGGGCTTAATTTTCATACTAATTAAAAAAAGTTCTTAATTTCCAAAAACAAAAAAAAAAATCTTTATTTTTAAAATTAAGTTTATAAACATTACTTATACACTGTATCACTACAATATTTTTTTTCTTCTCCAACCCAATATTTTTTTTGTATTGGCATAAACATCGACCTAGGGTTGTCATGAAAAAGTCTCTCTCAAAGCAAATAAAAAATGTTAAGAGAAATTTTCTCTAAAAGCCAATTTGGGTTGGTGTTTTTTTTTTTTTTTAATCCCACGAATATTTCAACATCAGCAGAAATCCCTACGTTCCATCTTCATCGGCATATCGACACTTTCTACCAACAAATA